>CM034149.1:672932087-674267087 GCA_019776745.2 Taxus chinensis | reverse complement strand
AGTAAAGAGGGCTATTTAGACAACCATGGCAACTCAAAAATGGCTTCTAAAAACATGTTCAATCAAGACAACAGTGAAATAACATGATACCAATTTTATCACAAGACAATAATTATCAAAACACAAAGGCTTCATATTAAAGCCATGGAGGAGAAAGGAACATGGGGGTTATTTTTATGCCTCCTAAGGGCTTGAGTGTCCACCTATGAGCCTCTAAAAATTCCATCAAAATCCACACAACACTCTTATGCATCCCTCCAAGAAGATACACCACTCTTATGCCTCCCTCAAAAAATCAACCCACTCTTATGCCTCCCTCACTATTATGCCTCCCTCACTATTATGCCTCCCTCATGATAATAACAAGATAAATACAAAACATATTTATCAACAAGGTGGACATCCCAACCAAACTCCCTCCTAAAATCCCAAAACATTTGTCTTATGAATCCCTTGAGTTTTACCCCCATTTCCATTTCTCCTACAACTTAAGAAACAATTCTATTTCCAACAAGCATAGCCAATGTAACAATCAACATCTACACATAAAAGCACAACACAATAGCAAGGTAAGAACAAAGGTGGAGATCTACCTCACAAATGAAGAGTATCAATACACAACAGGATCCAAGCCTTCCAAAATCCTAAGCAACCACCATCCACTCCAAGCTCCATTCTCAAGCAAGCTCTTCAAAAACTACAAGCATTCCCAAAAACAATGAGCAAGTAACCCCCAAAACAATAATTAAACATGCATATAAAGTAAAAGGGAAGAGGAGGGTGAGGCGGGTCCATGTAGGATTCCACATCACTCATCCTCAACTCCACATCACAAGTCATACCTCAAACCCAAGCCATAATAAATGGGTGGTTAGGAGGTATGGCAACCCTCTTACACAAACCACTTCAACCCCTACCCCTTTTAGGAAAAATAATTAAACACATGTAAAAAAGTGCAATAAAAATTTACCTTTTTCCTTCTCAAAACATATAATGGGGTATATTTTTTACCCTCAAATGCATAGGTAGGTTTGGTATAATAAATTAAGAGGTTTGGGACAAGTTTAACTTGTCCCACAAGCCTCCAAAATTGGCCCTTTAGGCCAAATCCGAATTTCTAAGGAGAGGTATAGTGTACCACACTCAAGATCACATACAATCAACATAAAACACAAAAACCAAAGAGCCATCTACAATAATAAATGAATTATTTTTTGCTCGTCTATAATTAGTTTAGTAATATTATTAATTTATTAATCTAGACACAAAATTAAATAAATGATAAAAGGGAATTACATCACCATAAAATCACATACACTAACATTAATTGAAGGAAATTATAAGAATAACACACAAACCCCTTGGTCACATTTGGAGGTAATTCCTCCAATGGGGACCCCCTAACAAAAAACAAGACACACACAACATAACACAAGTTGCCATGGTGACCAGTTGCCAATACCCTACATTCCTTGGTTGTTGGTCTCCTACCCCCTCGTAGTTTATTGTTGTGAAATAATTACCTGCAAAATCACACAATACCTTTCTGGCCTTTTGGCCATATTAGTGATATCGAACTAATAAAAATGCTTATATCTACGTATCAATTTCAATGTCAAATTTAATAACTACTATTGATAAGACCAAGTAATTCAACGATTAATCTCAATTTCCAACATTTTGATTTTACTAATACATCAGTTTGTAATTAAGATCATAACCAACTAAATCATCTAATTTAAGAAATACTTTCTCTTGTTCACCATTTCATCAATCCTTCACTATCAATGAAATCAAAAAATTACTTTGATCATCCTAATAAAAATCAATATGAAGAAAATTCAAAATATCAATATATATCTAAGATGACAACACATCATTATCTTCCATACTGAATGTCTATCAAAAGTTAATCAGTTCAGTTACAATAATTTATATCCTTCGATTTCCTTATCAAACTGATTTAAATTTGTTCATCTATTAATATCTACCAGTAAGAATGCACAATAGTGTTTATGTGTCCAGTCACATAGATAAACTAAACACAACAAAGTAATATCAAAGAGTAATGCTATCACAATCAAGTTATGACAATGCAACCATTCTAGCTAATTGTCTTATCCTTAAATGCCCATCAGGGTCCACAATATAATATATAGTCAAAATAATAATAACCAAAACATAATAGAGTCATGATGTCCCACACATCTTATTAGCATGCTAACTAGAATAAAGTAGCAACATTTACGATTATAAACAATTCAGAAATGATAGTCATGATTCATTTAGTGCTAAAGAGAAGTGGGCATTTCGTCAACCCTCATATAGAGAATGCCGTAGATTTGCAGAGGAGTTCTAATGAACTCATTTCATCCTGAATAATTCTCATAAGGAAACTAATCACTACCTTTGCAGTTGACATAATAATTTTGTTTTCTAGCTCCTTAGAGGACCACACACATAGCAACACAAAGTTCATAACTAGATAGACTAATGATCATTGCAGCAAGATTTGTCAATAAAATTATATTTAGGGAAGAGAGTGAAGTCTCTCACAAACAACAATGATTAGAAAAATTTACATACCATTGTATTCGCAGTATATGAAAATAAACAAGACAACTGAAAACTACTTAAAAGTCTAACAAATGTTTCAATGGCTAACTCCCAATAATTTTAAAATTCTTTATCTATTCCAAAAATCTCATGACCTTATAGGTTGACTATATTTGATAGAAATCACAAAATAAATATAGTCCAAGATTACGATAATTTATATCATACCAAGAAAACAAATAACAAGAACAAATTCGTATACAAAATACCCAAATGTATAACGAATTACGAAAGAGTTTTTCCTTCATACTTATTTACTTATTCATTATTTCTTTCCTTTTTTTGTAGGAAAAATAGAAATGCAAAAATGTTCCATTATCTGATTAAATACCAAGAACAAAATTAAATAGTCACACATAAGCCTAGGAGAAGCATATTTCCAAAGACCAACTAAAACTTTGTGTTATACGTTGCACCCTATCTCCCCAATATGCAACTGAAAAATGCAGGAAATCAATTACTATATTTCCAAATGCATATGCATGATGGGGTTAGTATTTGACCAAATTTTTCTTTAAGTAAAAACATTCATCTTGCCACAAGGCATGGTCGAAGACCATTAATTTAAAACATTAAAATCTACCTTGGTCGTTAGACCAAAAAAATCACCAATACACTTACCTTTTCCAGATGATGTGCTCAACGGACATGATCACCAATTAATATTTCTTTCTTAATTCCATCTAAACATAGTCCATGACCCTTTTCAAGTTATATAGTTTAATACTCAAGCTTGCCACACGTTAAATTTTTCTATAGTAATTCACATTACCTTACCAAATCACTAACCAAAATAGGTCTACGATAACTTGCCCAAATTATCTAAGCAATCTAAACGGGCTAAGAAATCCACATTACCATAATCATTTTAAAATCGCTAACCAAAATAGTCTGAGATCACTTGCCCAAATTATCAACACCTTAAATGATAAGTTGGTTATTGAAAACTTAGAGCTACCTTTTCGAAGACCAAAAGCATTAACTGAACTAGAATAAATACCTTCAAAATTCATTATAGTCCTTAATTGATGTAGTGCAACACTATTATTGCTAGTCATAGATTATTACAGTAACCATTATTTCTTAACAATGAAATCATATGAATACAGTCATGTAATTATTAGACAAAATTATAAAATCAATACCTAAAGTAAGGTAAAATCATAGCAAAAAATACATCAATACTAGATCAATCTCTTGATAAGATTATGTTTTCATCAAGTAAAACTATCCAAGAGATGCTCATCATTCATGTCAAGTACAAGAACTGACAATGATGTAAAACCTTCAAAGTCAGTTTAGATGTGTGGTGTGACATACTTCCCCCCTTATGGAATCATCGTCCTAATGATTTTAACTTGTTAACGGAAAAAAAATTAATAAAAAAATGTTTCTTAAAATACTACTAAGGGATGACAACCCATTATTTAAAAAAAATATATTGAATTTTTTCTAAAAATTCAGTCAACCCTTATTAAAAATTACTTGTTATAACAACCATTCTATCAATAGATATTTCCAAATAGTCAATATGACAAAATTATATCACTATGGTCAATCAAATTATGAAGTAATATCAATTATTTTATAATAGATAGTCAAATATAAGTTATTCATCACTGAAACAATAAGGAAAATAACTTTTTACGTCATCCAAGTTTTATTGAGTTGTATATTTCATTATAACATTAGTCATTTTGTACATCCCAAAGAGGTCAAGAGTACAACAGAAGTTACATCTAAATAGGAAAAAGGAGTTCCACTTTGTCCATATCCTTAACATATGTTGCTTAAGATTTTTCTATTATCCTAGGTCTCCAATGACCCATTGGTTCAAAATATGGGTACACTTTCTTAAAACTAAAGGTATATGCTTGTTTTAGAAAAAAGCGTGAGTACAATCTTGTTGAACTATAAAAAAATATTCTCGTCATGGAGATAATGAGCTGGTCAACGTGAACTACACACAATCGACTACAAAATTCATTATAATTCAAAATGTAACATTATATTCAAAAGTTTCTGTCATTCAAGGTAGTCAAAGTGATTAACATAATTGTCATTTTTTATCTATTAAAATGTAAGGTCACAAATATCCTTATTAACAAGTTATAGATTTATCAAGGAGTTAAAATACTTATAATTAAGTCAAGAAAACCATAACATAGACCTTTATCCCAAGTAATGACCGACTCCACAACAAGTAAGTGTATACACATAAAATTCACCACATTAATGTGGAAGAGAAACTTTTATAGACACAATTCTATGAAGACACAAGCATATTATCATAAGAACACCACCATTCCTCACCATGAGGAAACCACATATCTATGAGGGTAATGCAACATAACACCCCAAATATATTCCCCTCCCCCCCCCCCCCAACATATAATCCATACAAACAGGTATATCATGAGGTTTACATAACACATAATTAAAAAAATGGGTATGCCAAAACATACCTATAGTCAGGTCCCTAAGATCAAAAGTAACCTTAACAATATGTACAGTGCCTGGTGAATCCAAGTATAACATATTTGTTAATGAAATCTATAGGCTGACATCTCATACTGTCCTCAAATAATATAAAGGACCTAGAAAAAGTATCATGTGTCCCATCTGTATGTTTTTCAGTGAGTCCTGCATCCTAAAATTACACTATTCTCAAGTAATCCGATATCTGAAAAAAGTGAATAATCTCAAGCTCAACCCTGAAGTTTGAAATGAATAAGTTATCTTTTAAAATTATGAAAACATCATACAAGGAAGTAAGGAGAAACAAAATCACTATCAAATCCACCAGCTATAATGCATGTCACAGAGGCAACTTCACCAAGAAAACTCTGAGTATGATGAAAGTCTCTCAACCATATAGGACTAAGTATTATATGTATCTCCACCATAGGAGGACTAAATATAATAAGTTTCACTCCAACCATAGGAGGATTGAATATCATAAGTGTCACTCTAACCATAGGAGGACTGAATATCATGAGTGTCACTCCAACCATAAGAGGACTAAATATCATGAGTGTCACTCCAACCATAGGGAGGATTGAATATCATGAGTTTCACTCTGGCCATAGGAGGACTGAATATCACGAGTGTCACTCCAACCATAAGAGAACTAAATCTCATGAGTGTCACTCCAACCATAGGAGGACCGAATATCATGAGTGTCACTCAACCCATAGGAGGACTGAATATCAAAAGTCTCACTCCAACCATATGCGGAAAAAATATCATGAGTTTCACTCTAAACATATGAAGACTGAATATCATAAGTTGACTTACTCCAACCATAGGAGGACTGAATATCATAAGTTTTAGTCCAACCAGAGGAGGATTGAGTACCATAAAATTATATCAAACATATATGACTAAGTATCATACCAAGGGCATGTTACTACAACACAATGCATGTAGTCATGACTCCTTGGGAGTACCCTCGTATGACACGCACATACAAAACAACAAGATAGAACCAAATAATCAAGAAAAAAATAAAATCCACATTACACTCTTAACGACATTAAGCCAAGCATATTCAAAACTATAAGGTTCGAGTTCCAGAAATAACTAAAAAAAAGAAATCTCGACAACCAAAGAAAATGGAAAAGTAGCCACGTTAAAACTTCAACAATATTTAAAGAAATAAAAAATGAACAAGATACTCAAAGCTTCTCAATAAATAAAATAAATAAAATGTTTGTTCTATGGAAATTCCAAATTATAAATAAATACACATAACCCTTGGTCACATTTAAAGGTGACCCTCCCATGGGAATCCCTAACAACAATTAAACACACACACACACGAACAATACAAGTTGCCATGGTGACCTTGTTGAATTCATCTAGAATTCTAATGTGGTTGGTCTCCAATCCCCCGATGTTTGTTGTGATATTTTTAACCTGCAAAACACAATACCTCCTTCGGCCTCGTGGCCACATAAGAACATCCAAAATACATATAAATATAATTCCAAAATTATCTATATATATATATATATATATATATATGAATCATAATAACATTAAGGCAACCAACAATATTATTTACAATTTTATCAACAAGTATATGATCATCAAATTAATTCCATTTTCTAGGTCTACTCAATATATCCAAATATCACATGTCCGAACAACATCCATAAATATAACCATGTCGAACAATATATCATCCTCAATATATAAAATGTCTCTAGCAATCATCATGCATTATATATGAATCAAATTCAAAAATAATCCATGATCTGACATCTACCACCATACTAAATCAAAACTATAATAATGTCCATAATATAGTTAGCAGTATCATGATCACTATCAAAAGTGTCGAAGGGAAGTGGGCAGTACAAATGCCATCAATCAATATTTATTTCCCATCCAAGAGCACTAACCTTTAAGAATAACATATTTTCAATGTAACTCCACACAAATTTTGATTTGTGAGAGATTAGTTTCCATTAACAAAATCATTACAAGGTTCCCATTCATATGAAATAATGAGAATCATAATTAAACATTTACAAGGATATAACCCATGGATAATATTACATTCAATATAGTGTTGGTAAAATTTACAAGTTGTAAAGCCATAATACATCAAATTTCACTCCACATGCCTTGTCCCAACAATAGTATTTCTTCTATTGAGCTCCACCATCTCATCAAGCCATGCACACAACAAAATGGGGGATTAGGCAACACTTTTTACCCAACGAAAATATCCAATGAGGGAGAGAATCCATCTTCCGCATTGGCCCCTGAGCCCCAACAAAGAAGCAATGAGGGCTATTCGACAACCATGGAAACTCAAAAAAGGCTTCCACACACACATTCAATCAAGACATTTGATTCATTAATACAATACCAATTTTACCACAAGACAACAATATCTTAACACAAAGGCTTCATACTAAATCCACGGAGGAGAAATGAACATGTGGGTTCTTTTTATGCCTCCCAAGGGCTTGGATGTCCACCTAAGAGCATCCAAAAATCCATCACAATACATACAACACTCTTATGCCTCCCTTTAAGAATATATGCTACTCTTATGCCTCCCTCAAGAAAAAACCCACTCTTATGCATCCCTCACTCTTATGCCTTGCTCAAGAAAATAACAAGATAGACAGAAAACATATTTATCAACCAGGTTGACATCCCAACCCCTCCCCAAATACCCAATAACATTTCTCTTATGCCTCCCTGAAGTTTTACCCCCATTTCTATTTCTCCCACAACCTAAGAATCAAGTCTATTCCCACAATCATAACTAATATAACAATCAACATCTTCACATAATAGCACAACAAAATATAGTAAGGTAAAAACAAGGGAGAAGATCTACCTTACAAATGAAGAGTATCAATACAAAACAAGCTCCAAGCCTTCCAAAATCCTAAGCAACCACCATTCACACCAAGCTCCATTCACCATCCTCAAGCAAGCTCTCTAAAATTCCAAGCATTCCCCAAAATAAAATGACCAAGTAACCCCTCAAACAACAATTAAACAAACATATAAAGGAAAATGGAAGAGGAGGGTGAGGTGGTTCCATGTAGGATGCCACATCACTCATCCTCAACTCCACATCACAAGTCAAACCTCAACCCCAAGGCATATTAAATGGGTGTTTGAGAGGTATGACAACCCTCTTATACACACCACTTCAACCCACACCCCAAAGGACAAAATTTAAGACATATGAAAGAAAGTGCAAATCAAAGCTCATCGTTTACCTTGTAAACACTTACTGGGGTCTATTTTCGACCCCCCAACCCATAGGTGGGGTTGGTATAATAAATTAAGAGGTCTGGAATAAGTTTAACTTGTCTCACAAGCCTCCAAAATTGGCCCTTAAGGCCAAATCCGAATTTCTAAGGAGAGGTAGAGTGTACAACACTCAAGATCACATATACTTAACTTAAAATAGATAAACGAAAGAACCATCTAATCTAATAAATGACTTCTTTTGTCCCCTCCATAATTAACTTTACTAACATGATTTATTTACCTAATTAAGAGACACTAATCAATAAAAGATAAAAGGGAATTACATCACCATAAAATCACATACACTCAAATTAATTGAAGGAAATTAAAATAGCAACACACAAACCCCTTGGTCATAGCTGGGGGTAATCCCCCCATTAGGACCCCCCCTAACAACAAACAGGACACACACACAACATAACACAAGTTGCCAAGGTGACCAGTTGCCAATACCGCACATTCCTTCATTATTGGTCTCCTACCCCCATAGTTTATTGTTGTGGAATAATTACCTGTAAAATCACACAATACCTTTCTGTCTTTGTGGCCATATTAGTGATATCAAACTAATAAAATTTCTTATATCTACATATCAATTTCAACATCAAATGTCATAACTACTATTGCTAAGACCAAGTGATTCAACAATTAATCTCAATTTCCAACATTTTGATTTCGCTAATACATCAATTTGCAATTACAATCATAAACCAACTAAATCATCTAACTTAACCAATACTTTCACTTGTTCACAATTTTTCCAATTCCCCAACATCGAATGAATAAAAAAATAACTTGAAAATCAATACAAAAATAATTCAAAATATCAACATATATCTAAGATGACAACACATCATTATCTTCCATACTGAAAGTCTATCAAAATTTAATCCATTCAGTTGTAGTAATGTCTATCCTTTGATTCCCATATCAAAATAAGTTAATGTTGTTCATATATTAATATTTTCAGGTATAATGTGGAATAATATCTATGTGTTCAGTCACAATGCTAGATTAAATATAACCAGACAATATCGAAGAGTAAATGTATCGTAATTAATTTATAACAAGGCAACTATTCTATCTAATTGTATTATCCTTAATTTCCTATCAAATCCACAATGCAACTATACAGTCTAAATGATAACCAAAACACAATATTAATCATGATGTCCACACCTTTTATTTGCATGCTAACTAGAATACAATAATCAAGTTTATGATTATAAACAATTCGGAAAAGATAATCATGGTTCATTTAGTGTCAAAGAGAATTGGGCATTACAATCCCTCATCCTCCAATTCTAACATGCCCCATCCAATTTAACTTCCTCAATGTATTCCTTTCGGTGTCCCCATTACACAACTCACGTGCGTGATTGCTAGTTTATAGTGCCTTCCCACTTTTACAAATTCTTGATCGAGAACTCTTTCTCCTTGAATGTTTTCTTCTTATGATTTGAAAAGTCTTGCTTCATTTTATCCTTCTTTGTACTTATTTCTTCCTCCAAATATTTAATTTCCTACAACAATTTATCTCTTCAACCTTGTACTTTCATAAACCAAAGGCATTATACTTTTTCTTCTTCAAGAAGATGTGTTCTTGTATCTCTTCAACCTTGTAGTGTCTTAAACCCAAGGCATTCTACTTTTTCTTCTTCAAGAAGATGTGTGCTTCATTATTTATTTTCTATTTTGTAAAGTCCTTACACACTCTATCCGCATATGCAACCTTCTCACTTACCTTAGCCCACACTCTTTTAATTTCTCTATGTAGAGGTTACTTGCCTTGTCTCAATCTTCCTAAATATAATTCATGTGTGCCCATTCATCATCCTATAGTTTCTTTAGGAGCATCCCCACCAAGAACTCTTGTATGGAAATTACATCCTCTTGGTCGAGTGGTAATCTCGTCGTGAGGTTAGAGTCCTTTAAAAGTATTATTTTTACAACTTAATGGCATTGAGGTTTACGAATGTGTGCTTTTATAGTAATTCTTTTTTTGTATTTTATTATATGGTGACATTTCTCTTTACATCCCTTAGTATTTTTTTCAACTAATTTACATGGGAAGTATGATCTGTTAAGTGGGTGTTATTTTATAGGTTTTAGTGCAAAACATCTCTAGATATTTAAGGAGTGCATCACCATTCCACATTTCCATCATTTGATAGGTATGTAAAAAGGATACCTTTAGTCTTTCTATGAAATTTAAGAGTGGCACATGCTAGATATAAGATGGAACTTTAAATTAGGGCTTATCATGCACACATCCATTTAAAAGGACTTTGATTTTATTTTCCTTGACATTATGCTATGGGATCCATATAATTCTTGAAGAAAACTTATGAATCTTTCTTCCCTATTTGGAATTGAGAATGGATATTTTGTGTTAGATTGTATTTACTTTATGTATTACCCCCCTCCTTCATCTCAGGTTCCTTATCCTTTCCATTTCACTTGTCTTTAACATTCATCATTCTCTTCACGCCTTTCCTTGTTCCTATCTCATGTGTGGTCTTCATGTTTCTCTTCTTCCTTGTCTCCTCTTTCAAATTGATGAGCACAGGGGGGTCCTCTAAAGGAAAGATAGGTTCCAAGATAGATTTTTTAGTGCATTGATCATCACTCCCCAAGTAGCTTCATCGTACACCAAATCTTATAGTTTTTAAGGTTCCCTTGGTGGGGTTTTGTCTTATCATTCATTCTCTCTTCCTATTTCTTCCTTGTATGTCACAATTCCTACTTTTTAACTTGTTCGTGCTCTTTTTTTTTAATGAAATTTTTTCAAGCTAGAGGATTTTTTAGAATTCTCTAGCGACTTTCCTTCTAAAACATGTTTGGATTTGGACACCACTTTTTCCACAAGACTTTGTCTTTTCATGTGTAAGGAGATTTCCAAATGTTCACTTGTTTATGCATCATTTTCCTCCTCTATGTTTCAAGTATTATTATTATTATTATTGTTATTATTATGGTTATTATTATTATTATTGTTATTGTTATTGTTATTGTTATTGTTATTATTGTTATTATTGTTTTTATTGTTGTTGTCGTTATTGTTGTTATTATTTTTATTAAAGTTATTATTGTTGTTGTTGTTATTATTGTTATTGTTATTTGTTGTTATTTGTTGTTATTATTGTTGTTATTGTTATCCTCTAGTAGCTTTCTCAGGTATCATATTCAAAAGTTTGGTCCTCTTTTCCCTTTTCTTAATTGAACCCATATTTTGGGGGTCACCCAACAACTCATCCTCCTCTTACATTTCTTTCAAGATTTAAATAATAATAGAGTTTAGATGCTTGATTATTCACTACAATAATTTTTTGTGGGGTGATGTCACAATTATCAATCTCTTTTTCCTCTACGCATGCACTCTTCAATGGATATACATACCTAGTTACATCAAAATCTATTTTCATAGCATTTTGATCTATTCTATGGATTGGAAAAATAACTCAGCAGTGAGCATGAAATGGAGTTTACCGCATGACGACATGATTGTTTCACTTAGTGTGATGCGTGTGGAGGAGTAATGATACATAACCACGAATTGAGAATTTCCTTTCAACAATTTTCTGTGAGGATCCTGATTATGCGTCATTAATCTTCAATGATTGTCTTAACCAATTAAATATCCTAGTTTTTTATGAATTTTTTACTATGGTAAGGAATTATTATTCTTTGTATCATGCGGCTAGTGAATTTTCTTCTATGAGTAATTTCCATTTTACATCCCCACCTCTCTGGCACACTGATTTCATTGAAGACCGGGAAGATTAAAATCATGTACCATGTGAACACTCCTCCAATGGCGTGCACTAATTTTGCATTATGCTCCATGCTCTCAACAATGTATTGGGAAATATTATAGTGTTTCCCCTTTGCCATCGTTTATGCAACATGCATAAGTTTTTCATTCACTTGCACACATCTTTTAGACCTTTCCGGCTTGTAGCTGACTAGACATTTTGCAACACTTATTTTCATATAAGAAATGTTGTGATGGGGAAGGTACACCATTCCCTCTAATAGTTCAATAAATTTCATGTCTTTTCTATCTTCTTTTCATTGTTGAAGTCTAGGTAGAGGTGTTCTCTAGTAAACCAGGGGGTGTGAACCTCATCCTTGTCCAATGAAGGATAAGCACCCTTTGTGTAGTTCGAGAGAAGGAATTGGATGAGATCTAGTAGATTTTCAATATATGGATTTTTTTTTAATAAATATTACAGGAGTTAATGACCCAACAAACTGACACACTTTGTGGCACGTTAATTATGTAGGTCGAGTCCTCCCAACAAGATTTGTTAATGCAAGGGTAATCGGTCCACTTAATAAGCTGTAAAATCTAGAGAAAACCAAGTCGTTATGACACAATCAGGAGGTTTTCTACATCTTCTTGACATGCATTGCCTCTATAGAGAAATCAACCATAAAAATTAAACTATCACATGCTCATTGTCTTAGATAAATGTTAGCAATATAAACTCACCAAGTTAATCCTAATATGTTCTAAACATAGTTGAAAACTAAAATGCATTAAGTATTATCAATCATTTGGACAAAAATAGGAAAATTTCCAAGCATGTGGGAATTCGAGTAGAAACTACATGATTGGAATATCCAATACATAAATAGAAATTTGATACTATGTCCAAAGCCATGGCATATTTCATTTAGATTAAGGTCATTTACTTCCAGAGGCACACAAGACAACCACCTTGGAAAGCAAAGAATTTAAAAGTGTTTTGCAAGGTGTAAATAATTTTTCATCAAGTAACCTTTCAAGTATGAATTCCAAGAAATTAGGACTCTCAATGGAATTCATTCGCCCCATGGAATACATGTGGTATAACTCCAATGCGCCCTTCGCGATATTTATGTATTTTAGGGTATAATGACATTTTAGAGTGAATATTTGGAATTGAATGAAACCGACATGTAGAGTTGGTTACATGTACTTGCAAAATTGAATGCATAAGGATAATTTATTCATTGCATCTCTTCATAAGAGAGCTAGGAGGGTATTACTTCTAGGTAGTAGTAAAACAAATGGTTTTTTAGAAAATTACATTTTTCTACGTGGGGATGGGAAGAGATGAGCCATAAAAACCAAGTGAGCACTGCTAGGGTGGGGTAATTATTATTAAAGAAGAACCTAATAATATTTTCCCAGAGAAATTCCTCGAACCAACATGCTCTGTGGTCAGTAGTCAAAGTGGCTATGAGTTGTCGTATGTTCAAAAACACAATCAACTAGGATAAGAGATCTTGTTTTGAACAATCCAACTCAAGCTCAATCTCCTTCCTCCACTGACATATGACATACTACGTGAATATGTGCACCACAACCACTTCCCGAGAAATTCGTCATTCAAACCCAATTTTGAGCACCCTCTTCACCATCCACGCTAATAAAATTGGAACCACCTCATGGTGCGCAAATGGTTAAATTAGTTTTCCTACACTTTACAATCATTTGTAAACATGTGTCAATAAACATTCATTAAAAAAGAAAGTAGGAGTTGGTCTCCAAAGAATAAATATAAATCTGCACATTTTATAACTTTTATGGTGGTCTTTCATATAGTATAGGTAATTGGAAATGTGCCCGACTATTGTGGATCTTAGAGATATTCAAGACCGTTAAAAAATTCAGTCTATAACAATAATCAACATGTCAATATCACTCACTAATTATCCTCCACCTACCTCGCCAATGATTGAGAATAAACAAAATATGGTCCACTTTGCAATTATATCTCATTACTCCCTATTGGTTTGACACTTGGTTATGAAAGGGAGTATGGGATTTTCCATTCCTTTTACTATTCTCATCCCAAAATGCTTGATTTCCGCATCTAATAATTGGGAAACAAGAATGAGATTCAAATAGAATTTCAAATGGGAGAATCTAACATCAGCTAAAAACCCTATGTGTTATTAATTGACGATATTTTAAACACTTCTCCAAAATTTAAAAAACATGTTAAGATCTAGGGTACTACTAAATCTTAATTTTCCGTGCATAAAGTCCACACAAAAGACAATGAAGAAGGTATGATTGTATAAGTAGATGTTATTTCTAGATTGAAAAATTATTGAATCATTTAAATTTGAGTGTGAAGGGGGAATCATTGAAATGATCATGAAGCCTAATGATGTGAGTCAAAGTTGAGTTGCATGTTTTTAATTTTTTGGTAGAGTGAATGGTGAGAAACAAGCCCACGAGAAAGACATAAAGGCTTGAAAATGACCCAAACCCACCAAGTAAAATAGATGTGATGTTGGCCAAACAAGCATGAAGGTGTCTAAAGTGATAATTTAGAGATAAAATCTTCCACAAGAGACATCAAGGATAAAGAGATGATCGAGGGAAACCAAAGCAACCATGGTGAAGAATATAATCAATTGAAAATTTGAAGGTAGCGAGGCCGAAAAAAGATATAGCCTTGCAAATACAATGCCATAAGCCTAAAAAAATTTAAGCAAGGTAGCAGAGATCGATAAATGTGAGCAACAAGTGCTAATGTGATAACACCACAAAATAACTACAGCTGAGGAATTTAAAAAAAAACTAACTTAGAGAAATACTTCCCTAGTAGTTGAACGCCCCATGAAACCTAAAATCTGACGACGGATATTGACCACGATTTGGGTGTAATGAGGAGAAGAGGTCAATCCCAGTAATGACCATTGTACATAGCAAATATCAACCGTTGATTAGAAGTGTGTCATTCATAATTCACAAGGTTATTCTCACTCAAACAACGCCCATCGACTTTAAAACTAAAAAAATAATTTACTTTCAATGGTTAAAAATAGAAGCTCTCACAATTCTATTTGAAGAGGATAAAGATTGTTAAAACAACAATTTAGTTGACTAAAACCTATAATAGAAGGCTCGAGATTAACAAAAATATCGATAAAAAGAAGAAATAGCTAATTTAGGCCGGTTTCTTTAGTGTATTTGGGAGGCTTGTCTTTTGTTTCTGATCACATAGGCTGCTTGGCCTTGTGGAGTCATTAAAATCTTTCAATTCATAGTGTGTAAAAGACTCTCCAAAAAAGTCCTAATAAAGACGCACATACAAACTAATGAACATGTTTTAAAGCATTTTATGGTAGGTTAAAGTGAAACCCATTAATAATATATTCGTGTTGTGTAACATTTAATTATCTGAAAATTACTGCTAAATAGATAAATTAGCATTACTTGGAAGGTTCCAAAATAATCGTTGGAAGGAGCAGGAGCGGATGAGTATTGAACAGGTGGAGGACAGCTGTAAAGCATATCAAGTGACTGTTGAGAAAAAAAGCTCAATGCCATTGCCAAAGTCTGCCTTAAATCCTTTCTCACCCGACTCTTTCTCTCATTTTTATTTTCTGCTAAGTAGGGTCCTCCTCACAATGCTGCTGCTCCCTTTTTTGCATCGTTTCATTTGCTTTTTTTTAGTAGATTTTTCTGAGACTGCTTCTACTCTGTTTTTGTTTGGAATTGCATCGTGGTCATCTGTATTTTTGGATTCTGCGTGCATTTTGAGTTGCTTTTATCTTTATAACTGTGTTTTGAGTTATTTAGGCTGTGTTTTTTGGGGATTCAGTAGCTTTTCTGTCTGAGAGACCAAAGCAGCGAGAGAGAGGACAAGGCAGGGCAACAAACCAGATGGAATTGTGAGCAGTTGCGGGCGAGGGCATCAAACCAGCCAGAGACGGGACAGGCTTGAAGGCAACAAATGCATCTTCTTCATTAAAACGGTGAGTTTAATTTGCCCCTGAAATGTAAGGGTTCATATTCTTCGTTTAGGAAAATCCACAGTATTATATTTATTCAGATTTGAGTGGAGGACATTTTTATGATGTTTATTTTGCCCCTGTAATATAGGGGTTTAGTTTTTTCATTTAGGTAAACGTATAATATTAACTTGTTTTTGGGTGGTTTACAAATTTTATTCAGGGCGTTTTTAGCTTAGGGCTTATAGATGGATTCTTTTACTACTTAAGGGCCTTTTCTATTACAGACGATTTCTGAATGTAAGCATATAGTATTTGATAGATTTGTAATTTTTTACTGTTGGTAAATCTGTTTTCCTTATCTTATTAAGCTTTACTTGCTTTCGGTTCATATCTGTATTTATTTTATGATTAATGGCCCACCTGGGATTTACATATCAGTTTTGAAGGAAATCCTCGTGGGTTTATGTTGTATTTAATTGGTTTATAACCTATTTATGGAAATGTAGAGGATTAACTGTTATTGCTTGGGTTTTAAATATCACACTGTTTATCTTTTTGAATGTCACTTTGTTTTATGAACAAACTTTGCCGCAGCTTGGCAGCTTAGGGTTTAGTATTGCTAGGTTTCATGTATTTTATAGTTGATGTTGTGTAGCGGGGTAAAAAGGGCCAGGGTAGTGCAGACTAGTGTAGAACACTGCTGGAGGAGCTTGGTCAGTTATGCTTAGCGGGGTAAAACTGGTCAGGGTAGTGCAGACTAGTGTAGAACACTCCTGGAGGAGCTTGGTAAGTTTAACTGATGGAAGGAATACGGTACCCAGGGGATTTGAGCCCTGTTTTGAATTATATGTATATTTGGTGCTCTATCTGTTGAAAAACGTTCTAGGAGAATTGTCTCTGTGAGTAGATTAATAATAGTTATTTGTGTAGAAAAATTGTTGTATGTATTGGCAACTGTAGTAGATTTTTGTTGTTCCCTGTTCTTAACTTGTGATAATTGGACTTATGTTTTTAACTGGTTTTATGCTATAGTTGTGTTTTTGATCAGTTAGAACTTTTATTTTTGTGAATAAATGTTCATACGACTGTTTCTACGAAAATAAACATTTCCCGACTGCGTTAGGTGTTTTTTCATCAGACGACTGTTTCTATGAAAACAAACATTTCCCTGTTTTTCATTCGTTGAGTATTTCCATGAAGATTAGGATTTCTAGATGATGTTGGTATGTACGTGTCATTGTATATGTTGATTCCACTGGGGGTATCCTTTTTAACCGTGTTGATAGATCTTTGAGCATGATTAGATTCATTCCTTGAATGCCTGTCTCTCAGATGCTGCTTTGCACATTCTACTGCAATGTAATTTGGGTTTTTGGGTTTTTTTTAATTGTTTGATGCACCTTCCAGCTTGGACAATGTTTTCTCAAATGCCTGAACCGATTCCTTACATATTTTAGTTCAATTTTGGTCATCTTTGGTTGCTGCCATCTTATAGATGTGTTGCTTATCGATTCAGTTCACCTTTGTTTTATTTGAACTGGTAATATGTTCTTTTTAAATGTTATACTGGTAATGTGTTTTTTTTAAATGTTTTTTTATTTGAATTGTATGCAAAATTCCATTCGAGGTACCAAAATCTCTTCTGCTATACATGTTTGATTATTTTAACTACAAAGGATTCACTACAATCTATCCCCTGCCTTCAGCTATGTTCTATGATCTGGGTGTGGTTAGTATGAACGCCCCTTATCCATATCACACCCTCCCTCCATCCAAATAGGGGGGCTATTTGGCCTTTAACTTGAGAAGATGAAGCATTTTTTCTCATTACAAGAATAATCCAAAAACATGTTTCTCTGATGGAATTTGCAATACCGTTTTATTGTGCCAGATATCCATGCTTATCATTAGTATTGACTTTTACATTTGCTTTTATGTCGGATATAATCAGTACAGAAATAACCAAATATTTTGCTCAACAGATTTTATTTGGAATTTAGGTGAATTTGCTCACTCCTTTATCCTTCTAGTTTATTCATTCGTTATATATTAAATATTTTGATGATGTTTCCGTGAAATTTCCATACTGGAATTATCCATCATAATTTTATTCCAAGTTAATTTGCTGGTTTCCATACCGTTTACATGTGATGTTATATCGAGTTTTTTGGTCCTCCTACTTTCAGTTTTACTACTTAAGTTCATTTCATCCGTAGACAGAGAAGTAGCGTATATACAGAAAATGACTGAAAATATTTGCTGTTATTTTCAGCGTTTCAATTGTAATGGTTAAATTATAGGATTACATAATAGAGAATGAAATTTGCACCATTTATCTGCATTTATTCAGCTTCCAGAGCAACGGTATATATTTGTTTAAGACTCTTTTTTTGGGTGGTGAAGTAGACTTTAATTTTCTTAAACTTTGTTTTGAGAATGAAATTTGCACCACCAAGGTAAGCTTAGGCTAACTGTAATTGATCTCGTATATTGGAGAATTTTGTTGTCTTTAAGGTATAAGAATGATCCAACATTTTTTAAGTCTAATTGATCTCGTATATTGGAGAATTTTGTTGTCTTTAAGGTATAAGAATGATCCAACATTTTTTAAGTCTACCCAATTTGTGAGAATGAAACATTATCATGCGGCATCTCAGCACAGGGATTTCATGAAAGAGCACAAGCTTTTAAGTTGGATTATTATGATTGTGCTATGTATTTATGTTCTATGGCAGCATAGATATTTTAGTCGTCTGGGCTTATATATAGGTATATGCATGACTAAATCTCTATATTTTTTCCGTTTTGTTTTGTTTTCCAGAGTGTCATGTTGAACTTGCATTTCTTTTTTATTGTTACATTTGATTTGGTTTTTGTTTTGCTTTGCTGATTAACCAAATCTGTATTTTTTCCTCCTGGATTTATTTATGGGGTTTGAAAACATAAAGCTACTACTTGTGCATGGTCCTGGTGTTTATGCGGACAAGAAGAAAATTTTTCAAATTAGACCCTGACTTTGTATTGAAAATTTTCATAATAAGAGCTGGTTCAGGCGACTTGCGCACAATGTAAAATTATATTATTGCCGAAAAATCAATGCCATGGATACTTGAAAGTGACACCAAGTGGGTATTTTGAATCATTGTGTCTTGTGGGTTTTTTGTTCATTTATTTTCAATTCAGAAGTGCATGCAATATAAATGTTTTTTAAAGTACATTTGATTAATTTTTTAGGAAGAAGCATGCAGAGACTGAAGTCTGTTAGAGTGGAGATATCAATATGGGAAAACTTCAATGTGGATATGTGTATCATACCTTGTAATTGTGGTGTTTAGGAATCTTATGTTGTAATTGTGATGTTTAGGAATCTTATGTCTATCGTTTCCTCTTTATAAAGTTGTAACTTCCTCAAGCTTTTAATGGTTTCCTCTTACAAAACGTAAACGAATACAGACACACTGAAGCTCCTTCTATATATTACTGAAGCACTTAGATAAACAACTGACTTATAAGATCTAAGACTGAAAACTTACAAGACAGACTTTAGAAATAAGAAATAAGATGGAGAACTTACAAGACAGACTTTTAGAAGTTTCTTGCCTTGATATCTTTCCTCGATATTCTGCGGTGTAGTGAATGAGATGAGAGTGCCCATATATATAGGATTTCTCATGGCTTTTCACCGAGAAAAGGGAATACCAGAAGACAGGAAACTGGTGACTCCGGTTACCAAAAGATTCCCACTAGCAAGGGAAAAGACAGACAGACCCGGACAATGAGTACATGCCACTCATTAAAGCACCTTTAGACAAGTGGGGAGGTCCACCACGCACCGCCAAAGAGATAAGATCGAATCTTATCTGAATTTATTGACAAAGTCGGCAACAAGCCTGCCGACATAGCCCCACAAACTCCACTAAGGAGAATATTGTACAGAGGGTCCACTTTGATCATTATCTGACGAAGATGAGTCTTCATCAGTTCGGAAAGGAGGTGACTCGAGATTCCTTGTAGTGCGTTTCAACCAAACTCTTGAAGTGTATGCAGTCCCATCAGTGTCAGGACGGAGATGCCTTCGAGTTGGAAATAGGTAATGGTCTGGAATCTTCAGACTGTAGCCTGGAGCAGGAGGATGGATGGCCATGGTATGATGCAAGATAATCCTTCTCCAAAGTGTTGCATTAGGATGTTCATGATGACTCCTGAAAGGGTTAGTCTTCACATAATAATTTACTTTTACAAACCAAGGAATTTTGCATTGAATTAGAATATTCCTTGCAACATCAGGTGAAACATCCAAAAGAGGAGAGTTAGAAATTTTTGAAGGAAGATATTTTTGCAGGAAATATTTGAAATGCTGCGAGATGTACTTCCTGTCTCCTTGGACACTTGGTCTATTCCACAGATAAAATTGTAATGGATGTTCTTTAGTCCAGAGTCGTGAAAACTCGAACCTCCAGAGGACGTCTGGTCTAGGAACTAATTGTCTGAGATTTAAACCTTCAAATGGCAAAGGATCTGGATATTCACAGTATCTGCCAGATCTCCAAATCCAGTTGAGACAACATTTTACCATTGGTTCTTGTAAAGAGTGAAATTCTCGACCAGGAATTTCAGGATCAGATAATCTGCATTCAACCTTTGACATGGCTAACTCAGTAACTGAAATATATCCTCTGTAGACAAGTAGAACTTGGGCTTCTCTGGAAATTCTGTTGTCATTGATCTTCAGGGAATTAATATGACCATTGCAATCTTTAAAATCCCATATGGCTCCTTGACACTCATGTATGACCTGAGTCACATTGACATTTTTTACAGAGTTTAACTCTTGACTTGCAAAGTCTGCAAGGGAGTTGTCCTTATCTCTGATATGCTCAACATCAAATTCAAAGTTATCAAACCATAATCCCCATCTTTGTAATCTGTTAAAAGCAGATTTATTTGAGGGATCTCCACTGTTGAGCCTTTTCTTAAAATCTTTTAAATTAGATCTTAGCACGAAATGTTCATTCTGAATAAAAAACAGAAAATCTTTAATAGCTTTTTTGGCAGCTACGATCTCTTTGGGGGTGGAATGATACTTTACCTCTGAGCCTTGAAATGCTCCAGATGTGTATCTGCATACTTTTTCTTTTTCATTTTCCACCTTCTCTTTGAGCACTGCTCCCTAATAAGTTTCACTGGCATCACATTCTATGATCTTCAAGCCTGAACCAGGTAATGACATCACTGTAAGATCTAGAACTTGCAGTTTGATGTGCTTAACAGCTGAAGTCATTTCAGAACTCTAGGGGGGAGCATTCTTCTTTAACCTTTTATTTAAAAGGATTCTATCAGCAACTATATTCTTATAAAAACCTGCGACATAATTCACACAGCCTAGAGATCTTTGAAGTTGTTGTTTATCTGTTATTTCATCAGGAAACTCTTGAATTTTAGAAACAACATGCTTTTGCATTTCAATACTTCCATGTTTAATCTTGATTCCCAAAAAATCTATTTCATCTTTGAAAACTTCAATCTTTGTGGGAGAAAGACACAGGGCATTCTTATACACAGTATCATAGAAATTTTTCAGGTGTTCTATGTGTTTTTTTGGTGATTTTGAGAAAATAAGAATGTCATCAATATAAACCAAAAGGAAATATGGGAACTCACCAAAGATTTTATCCATTATTTTCTGGAATATTGATGGCGTTGTCTTTAAACCAAACGGAAGTACTTTCCACTCGTATTGTCCTCCAGGAACAATAAAAGCTGTTTTGTACATATCTTAAGGTTGCAAAAATATTTGCCGGAATCCACTTTAAAGATCAAACTTGCTGTATACCTTGGATCCTTTAATTTTACTGAGCAGGTCATCCTTGGCTGGAATAGGAAGTTGTACTGCTGATATGAACTTGTTTAGTGGCTTGTAATCAACCACTAATCTCTTCTTCTGGCTAACCTGTTCACTCCTCTTATCGACATAGAAAGCTGCACATGACCAAGGAGAGTTAGATTCCTGAATGAATCCTCCCTATAACAATTTTTGAATTTCTTCGTGGCATTCATTCCTTTCAGATGGAATCATTCCACGATGATGTGCCTTGAATTTAAGAACTATTTCCTTGCCTTCCTTGTCTTTGACCATCTGCAAATCTAAAGAACAGGTATGCCTTTTCCTAGTGACAAAGGCATGAGGGTTATCACTACAAACATCATTTTTTATCTTTGCTACAATGTCATCTATACTGGATTTACAAGCAGATATTGATTTATGTATCCACTCATTATTTACCTTTTTCTTATTCTCGGGGAGTGGTACAATTGTCTGAAATGTATATCTTCTTGGTATTTGTACTTGTGGATTGAACAAAGAAATGAAATCCTTTGAAATACTAAATATTCCACAATCTTTTAAACAATCAACACCAATCAGACAATCATAAGCTTCCATGTCATGCTAGTAAAACATGACTGTTCTAGTAAATCCTTCAATAGATATAGGAACATAAGCCACACAGTTAGAAATAACTTCTCTCTTGTCAAACCTGATTCTTACTCTGGTAGGCTGCTAGCAATTAGGAGGAATTGCCATAGATCTGAGCATGCTTATATCTGCTCCTGTGACAATCATTGCGTCTAGGCAATATGGTTTTATGTTTGGAATACAAACAGTAATGACAACAAATGCATTATGAGTACAGCTTACTGTACATACCTCTGCAACTGTTTGTTCTAATGATTCTTCCCTGAGCTTCTTGAAGCATGATCTGCTGGTATGCTTCTTCCAGTTCTTCATGAGAATCTTCTTTCTTTTCTTCTTCTTCTTCTTTGTCAAGCTTCATGAATTCATCTGTGGCTTTAGCTATTAATTTTTAAAGGAATTCTATGTGATTCCTTCTCCAAGTTGTATACACATCTGGGGCTGCTGCTACTATTTCTTTAGCTGCAGTCTGTTCTGGATTCTCTTCTGGAAAGAAATGAAAATGATCTTAGAGGAAATGGATTTCCTCTGCCTCGTTCTCCTCTTCCTCTCCATGGTCCTTCTCTACCTCTAGTAGAGATTTGTCTTTGTCGGACTCTTTGATGAAATGGAGGCCTTATTGGAGTTGACAAATATGGTTCTTCAAAATCATACTGATTCTCTTCTTCCTCTTGAGCTTTTCTGATCTTTTCTTGCTCATAATGGTTCTATCGGATATATTTATCTTGTAGCTCTCTGACATTTTTCTGAAGAGAACTTTCTAGTAGTATCCCAGGGGGGACACCCATCATATTCACTTCGATAACATTCTAATTGCTTTCTGAGAATTTCTGTACTGGGAGAGGTACCAAAGGATGAACATGACTGGAAATCATATTAACTCTAGCAAGGTTAGCGAAAGAAGGAACATTGTCAAAACCACTACTGTCAGTACTATCACTACTACTGTCAGAATGCTAAATAAGATTACACTGTACATCATCAAGAGACTGATATGAAACATCTGAGGAAAAACTCTCTGTATCATTAACCAGTATATCAGTCTTAGATAGTTTTTCCTCAGATGTTTCATATCAGTCTCTTGATGATGTACAGTGTAATCTTATTCAGCATTCTGACAGTAGTAGTGATAGTACTGACAGTAGTGGTTTTGACAGTGTTCCTTCTTTCGCTAACCTTGCTAGAGTTAGTATGATTTCCAGTCATGTTCATCCTTTGGTACCTCCCAGTGCAGAAATTCTAAGAAAGCAATTAGAATGTTATCGAAGTGAATATGATGGGTGTCCCCCCTCGGATACTACTAGAAAGTTCTCTTCAGAAAAATGTAAGAGAGCTACAGGATAAATATATCCGACAGAACCATTACGAGTAAGAAAAACTCATAAAAGCTCAAGAGGAAGAAGAGAATCAATATGGTTTTGAAGAACCATATTCGCCAGCTCCAATAAGGCCTCCATTTCAGCAAAAAGTCCGACAAAGACAAATCTCTACTAGAGGTAGAGAAGGACCATGGAGAGGAAGAGGAGAACGAGGTAGAGGAAATCTATTTCCTCTAAGATCATTTTCATTTCTTTCCAGAAGAGAATCCAGAACAGACTACAGCTAAAGAAATAGTAGCAGCAGCCCCAGATGTGTATACAACTTGGAGAAGGAATCACATAGAATTCCTTTAAAAATTAATAGCTAAAGCCACAGATGAATTCATGAAGCTTGTCAAAGAAGAAGAAGAAGAAGAAAAGAAAGAAGATTCTCATGAAGAACTGGAAGAAGCATACTAGCAGATCATGCTTCAAGAAGCTCACGAAGAATCATCAGAACAAACAGTTGCAGAGGTATGTACAGTAAGCTGTACTTCATAATCCATTTGTTGCCATTACTGTTTGTATTCCAAACATAAAGCCATATTGCCTAGACGCAATGATTGACACAGGAGCAGATATAAACATGCTCAGATTTATGGCAATTCCTCCTAATTGCTAGCAGCCTACCAGAGTAAGAATCAGGGTTGACAAGAGAGAAGTTATTTCTAACTGTGTGGCTTATGTTCCTATATCTATTGAAGGATTTACTAGAACAGTCATGTTTTACCAGCATGACATGGAAGCTTATGATTGTCTGATTGGTGTTGATTGTTTAAAAGATTGTGGAATATTTAGTATTTCAAAGGATTTCATTTCTTTGTTCAATCCACAAGTACAAATACCAAGAAGATATACATATCAGACAATTGTACCACTCCCTGAGAATAAGAAAAAGGTAAATAATGAGTGGATACATAAATCAATAGCTGCTTGTAAATCCAGTATAGATGACATTGTAGCAAAGATAAAAAAGGATCTTTGCAGTGATAACCCTCATGCCTTTGTCACTAGGAAAAGGCATACCTGTTCTTTAGATTTGCAGATAGTCAAAGACAAGGAAGGCAAGGAAATAGTTCTTAAATTCAAGGCACATCATCGTGGAATGATTCCATCTGAAAGGAAGGAATGCCACGAAGAAATTCAGAAATTGTTATAGGGAGGATTCATTCAGGAATCTAACTCTCCTTGGTCATGTGCAGCTTTCTATGTCAATAAGAGGAGTGAACAGGTTAGACAGAAGAAGAGATTAGTGGTTGATTACAAGCCACTAAACAAGTTCATATCAGCAGTACAACTTCCTATTCCAGCCAAGGATGACCTGCTTAACAAAATTAAAGGATCCAAGGTATACACCAAGTTTGATCTTTAAAGTGGATTCTGGCAAATATTTTTGCAACCTCAAGATATGTACAAAACAGCTTTTATTGTTCCTGGAGGACAATATGAGTGGAAAGTACTTCTGTTTGGTTTGGAGACAACGCCATCAATATTCCAGAAAATAATGGATAAAATCTTTGGTGAGTTCCCAGATTTCCTTTTGGTTTATATTGATGACATTCTTATTTTCTCAAAATCACCAAAAGAACACAGAACACCTGGAAAAGTTCTATGATACTGTGTATAAGAATGGCCTGTGTCTTTCTCCCACAAAGATTGAAGTTTTCAAAGATGAAATAGATTTTTTGGGAATCAAGATTAAAAATGGAAGTATTGAAATGCAAAAGCATGTTTTTAAAATTCAGGAGTTTCCTGATGAAATAACAGATAAACAACAACTTGAAAGATCTCTAGGCTGTGTGAATTATGTCGCAGGTTTTTATAAGAATATAGTTGCTGATAGAATCCTTTTAAATAAAAGGTTAAAGAAGAATGCTTCCGCCTGGAGTTCTGAAATGACTTCAGCTGTTAAGCGCATCAAACTGCAAGTTCTAGATCTTCCAGCAATGTCATTACCTGGTTCAGGCTTGAAGATCATAGAATGTGATGCCAGTGAAACTTATTGGGGAGCAGTGCTCAAAGAGAAGGTGGAAAATGAAAAAGAAAAAGTATGTAGATACGCATCTGGAGCATTTCAAGGCTCAGAGGTAAAGTATCATTCCACCCACAAAGAGATCTTAGCTACCAAAAAAGCTATTAAGGCTTTTCTGTTTTTTATTCAGAATGAACATTTCGTGCTAAGATCTGATTTAAAAGATTTTAAGAAAACGCTCAACAGTGGAGATCCCTCAAATAAATCTGCTTTTAACAGATTACAAAGATGGGGATTATGGTTTGATAACTTTGAATTTGATGTTGAGCATATTAGAGGTAAGGACAAGTCCCTTGCAGACTTTGCAAGTCGAGAGTTAAACTCTGTAAAAATGTCAATGTGACTCAGGTCATACATGAGTGTCAAGGAGTCATATGGGATTTTAAAGATTGCAATGGTCATATTAATTCCCTGAAGATCAATGACAACAGAATTTCCAGAGAAGCCCAAGTTCTGCTTGTCTACAGAGGATATATTTTTAGTTACTGAGTTAGCCATGTCAGAGGTTGAATGTAGATTATCTGATCCTAAAATTCCTGGTCGAAAATTTCACTCTTTACAAGAACCAATGGTAAAATGCTGTCTCAACTGGATTTGGAGATCTGGCAAATAGTGTGAATATCCAGATCCTTTGCCATTTGAAGGTTTAAAGCTCAGACAATTAGTTCCTAGACCAGACGTCCTCTGGAGGTTTCGAGTTTTCACGATTCTGAACTAAAGAACATCCATTACAATTTGATCTGTGGAATAGACCAAGTGTCCAAGGAGACAAGAAGTACATCTCGTAGCATTTCAAATATTTCCTGCAAAAATATCTTCCTTCAAAAATTTCTAACTCTCCTCTTTTGGATGTTTCTCCTGATGTTGCAAGGAATATTCTGATTCAATGCAAAATTCCTTAGTTTGTAAAAGTAAATTATTATGTGAAGACTAACCCTTTCAGGAGTCATCATGAACATCCTAATGCAACACTTTGGAGAAGGATTATCTTGTATCATACCATGGCCATCCATCCTCCTGCTCCAGGCTACAGTCTGAAGATTCCAGACCATTACATATTTCCAACTCGAAGGCATCTCCGTCATGACACTGATGGGACTGCATACACTTCAAGAGTTTGGTTGAAAACGCGCTATAAGGAATCTCGAGTCACCTCCTTTCCAGACTGATGAAGACTCATCTTCGTCAGATAATGATCAAAGTGGACTCTCTGTACAATATTCTCCTTAGTGGAGTTTATGGGGCTATGTCGACAAGCCTGTTGCTGACTTCGTCAATAAAGTAAGATAAGATTCGATCTTATCTCTTTGGCGGTGCGTGGTGGACCTCCCCACTTGTCTAAAGGTGCTTTAATGAGTGACATGTACTCAATGTCCGGGTCTGTCTGTCTTTTCCCTTGTTAGTGGGAATCTTTTGGTAACCGGAGTCACCAATTTTCTGTGTTCCGGTCTTCCTTTTTCTCGGTGAAAAGCCATGAGAAATCCTATATATATGGGCACTCTCATCTCATTCACTACACCGCAGAATATCGAGGAAAGATATCAAGGCAAGAAACTTCTAAAAGTCTGTCTTGTAAGTTCTCCATCTTATTTCTTATTTCTAAAGTCTGTCTTGTAAGTTTTCATTCTTAGTACTTATAAGTCAGTTGTTTATCTAAGTGCTTCAGTAATATATAAAAGCAGCTTCAGTGTGTCTGTATTCGTTTACGTTTTGTAAGTGGTATTAGAGCTTTGTAAAATATTCTCAGAGCCGAATAAAATATTTTCAGAGCTTTAGTTCTTGTTCGATATGATTGTCATTATGTCTGCATATTAGAATTGCTGAAATCTCTCTCTTGCATATCTATTGTTCTTATCTTTAATTCTTGGAGAATTTGCTGGAAAGTTTGCTGTGTGGTTATCTTTGAAACTTGAGTTTATACAGCATAGTACAGGAAAGAGGCGAAGTCCCGCAAAGTAAGTCACCGTGTGTTGTGCGCAGTTATAGGTTGACCCGATACCGTAAGCCCTGTCGCAAAGTTGCTCATTAGTAGAAGTGGAAAATGGCTGCAGAAGCACGATCCAGTCTGTCCTCTATTGATATTGAAGATCAAGAATTAGTAAATTTGTCTGAAGTTTTTCATGTTAATTCTGATATAAATGTTATTGAAGAGTCTGATTCTATTCCTGCTTGGAAGTTACCTAAGATATCCTATGATCAGGTTTATGCGAAGATCAATAAATTCCATCTTCTACCCAGTACAGTCTTAAGACATGTGAGTCAGTCATTCAGGTATCTCAAACTTCAAACTGTGAATACAATATCCTGCTTATAGATAAAGCTGATATCAAAAGTCTTAAGCGTCAGTGTACCTACCAGTTTGCCCATGTTGGTTGTGTATAGATAGGCATCACCCCTTTGTTCTGCCGTGGTCTCAATGCATCCATACTGTGTTGTTTAATGGATCTTCGTTTTGACTCCTTTAAAGATTCTCTCCTTGCTGCAATACAAATAGACTTGCATAATGGTCTGATTTCTTTCGAAGTCTATCCGAATTACCCTGTGTCCTTAACAAAACATGATATTCTGCAAGATGTTCTTAAATTTCATCTAGTCACCACTGGTCTTAATATGCATCCTGGTGCTTGTCCATTAGCCATACACTATAAGGTGATTTACAGGCTTGTCAACACCATGTACCCTGCTGTAAAGCATGGTGTCTCCAAGGGCAGCAGCATGGTGTCTCATGTCAATATTGAAAGTCAGAAGATAGAACCCGAACTCATCTCTTGGTCACAGATAAAGGTTCCCAAAGAATGGACTCTGTCCAAAAAGTTCATTCAGTCAAGCTAGCCCAAATTAGAAAATGCAACTGCGGTAAATGAAAATAAAAATAATGTAACCCTTAGTTTTAGAGCTAATTCTAGATTAAGCTTACCGAGATCAAATTCTGTGCAGTCTAACAGTTCCTATTTTTCAGTAGGCGAGTCATCCAATAGTCAGCATGTAAATCCTAGTCAGCCTGACCAACCTTCAAAAGAAAAAACCTTCTTGTGCAGTCACAGTGCATTAGTCCATGATCCATCTACAGATTTTCTATGGTGGAGTGATTGTGAAAAGCTAGTAAGCCAAAAGTATGTCCCTAGCAATGGTCCGACAATAAATATGGCCTCAGGAAGTTCTGATTCTTTCCCTATCACAGACAGTCATGAACTTATCTCTCCAGATCAGTCTCAAAAAGCAGTCTATTGGTATCAAAGGACAATAGATAAACAGTTAGAACCATCTGAGAGTTCTAAGATGTTAAACTGGACGAATAAGGCAGTAAAATCTGTGCATGACAAAGTGTCTTCATATTCTGATAGATTAGCGTTAATGGAAAGAACATTAAAAGCTATAGAGCTTAGACAAAATGGGGATACAACAGGGAGCTTTGAAGCTTTTGAATAATAAGGTTGATGATTTAGATAAATCTGTCAAAAGAGTAGAAACCCTGGTTCAGCATAATCACAGAATTGTTTCTACTAAAATTCCAAATGTTATATCTCAGAGAATGACAGATATTGTACAGCCTTTGGTAGATCATTCTACCAGTATAAAGAGTAGTATAGCTAATCAGCTAACTCACACACATGAGCTTGTAGAAACTAGCTTAACTCATGTGCATGATTCTTTGGAAAAGACTCATCAAAAACTTGATGAGATTCAGGATACAGTAAAATGTCTCCCAGATTTAGCCCCTAAGATTCAGGAGATTAACAGAAAAAGCAATAGAAAAACTCAGAAGGGGATTGGTCTAACACTGTGTCATGGCAGCAGGTCTCAGATCTTGCTAAAATATCTGATAGGCAGCCTCATAAAGAAATATTGACCCAATACAGGCCTTTGTTTTTCAACAAAGATGATAAGGATAAGAAATCTGTTGGTATGGTTAAAATAGAAAAACACCAACAGGCAGAAGCCATGGTTATAGGGGAAACATCTAACCCTAAACCAGAACCACTCCAAGGAATGGCTAGAGTTCAAACTCTACAGCCAAACTGGTATAAGCTAGAATGTAGAACTATCCCAAAAATCAAAGAAATGGTGCATGGAATGCTAGGTTGGGGTAATACTCAACTTGAAGTTTACAAAAAAGATCTCCATGCAATTGCATCATCCATTGCTAATGGATTTGTTGGCATCATAAAAGAATGGTGGGATACTCTACCCAATTCAAAAGAAGTTTTGCAAAGTGGTTATACGGGTCTCATAGCTGCAATTATAAAAGAGTTTATAGGAAATATAGATGATGATAAAATGATGAATACTGCTATGTTTCTTAGAGCCACGATTGTGTGACTTGTCAAGAGTAAAGGAATACCAGTGCTTTATGCAAAAGCTTTATTATAATTCTGGTAACATAAATGATGAGACTATGAGATTAAGATATATAGAGTCTTTCCTGCATTTTTCTCTACAGAGTACAAAAAAGCTATGCATGGATTTAGAGTAGAAGAACTTAGTTTTGGTGCTATTAATCAGATTATAGACCAAACTAATGCTAAACTGTGCAAAGAAAAATGGGAAATGAAACAAGCATTAAAACATGCTAAGTCTCTCAGTCCTAAGTTTTGTGACATGTATGAAATGGATCCCTTCGGATGTTCAGACATTGATGGTCCTGCTAAAATGAAGATCTGCTTGCACAGATTGTTCTTTTTCAAAAGGGAAGGGATGGTACAGTAAGAAATACAAGAAACATAAGAAATTTCATAAATATAGAAGGCAGTATAAAAGTGATTCTTTTGTTCATAATAGACGGCCTTATAAAAATTGTGTTCAGAAAGAAAAAATATGTAGGCAAGCATAAGAAGTTTACACCTACATGTTTTATATGCAAAGGCAGTCATTATGCAAATAAATGTCCTCAGAAAGATACTGATAAAGGTAAAGCAAAGGTTAATGCCCTTTCAGCAAAAGACATTACAGAGGAAGAATACATTCTGGTTAGTGATACAGAGAGTTTTTCCTCAGATATTTCATATCAGTCTCTTGATGATGTACAGTGTAATCTTATTCAGCATTCTGACAGTACTAGTGATAGTAATGATAGTAGTGGTTTTGATAGTGTTCCTTCTTTCGCTAACCTTGCTAGAGTTAGTATGATTTCCAGTCATGTTCATCCTTTGGTACCTCCCAGTGCAGAAATTCTCAGAAAGCAATTAGAATGTTATCAAAGTGAATATGATGGGTGTCCCCCCTGGGATACTATAGAAAGTTTTCTCTTCAGAAAAATGTCAGAGAGCTACAGGATAAATATATCCGACAGAACCAGTATGAGCAAGAAAATCTCAGAAAAGCTCAAGAGGAAGAAGAGAATCAGTATGGTTTTGAAGAACCATATTCGTCAGCTCCAATAAGGCCTCCATTTCAACAAAGGAGTCCGACAAAGACAAATCTCTATTAGAGGTAGAGGAGGACCATGGAGAGGAAGAGGAGAACGAGGCAGAGGAAATCCATTTCCTCAAAAATCATTTTCATTTCTCTTTTCGGAAGAGAATCCAGAACAGACTGCAGCTAAAGAAATAGTAGCAACAGCCCAAGATGTGTATACAACTTGGAGAAGGAATCGCATATAATTCCTTTAAAAAGTAATAGCTAAAGCCACCGATGAATTCATGAATCTTGTCAAAGAAGAAGAAGAAGAAGCAAAGAAATAAGATTCTCATGAAGCCCTGAAAGAAACATAACAGCAGATCATGCTTCAAGAAGCTCAGGAAGAATCATCAGAACAAACAGTTACAGAGGTATGTACAGTAAGTTGTACTTAGAATCCATTTGTTGCAATTATTGTTTGTATTCCAAACATAAAGCCATATTGCCTAGACGCAATGATTGACACAAGAGCAGATATAAGCATACTCAGATCTGTGGCAATTCCTCCTGATTGCTGGCAGCGTACCAGAGTAAGAATCAGGTTTGACAAGAGAGAAGTTATTTCTAATTGTGTGGCTTATGTTCTTATATCTATTGAAGGATTTACTAGAACAGTCATGTTTTACCAGCATGACATGGAAGCTTATGATTGTCTGATTGGTGTTGATTGTTTAAAAGATTGTGGAATATTTAGTATTTCAAAGGATTTCATTTCTTTGTTCAATCCACAAGTACAAATACCAAGAAGATATATATATCAGACGATTGTACCACTCCCTGAGAATAAGAAAAAGGTAAATAATGAGTGGATACATAAATCAATAGCTGCTTGTAAATCCAGTATAGATGACATTGTAGCAAAGATAAAAAAGGATCTTTGCAGTGATAACCCTCATGCCTTTGTCACTAGGAAAAGGCATACCTGTTCTTTAGATTTGCATATAGTCAAAGACAAGGAAGGCAAGGAAATAGTTCCTAAATTCAAGGCACATCATCGTGGAATAATTCCATCTGAAAGGAAGGAATGCCACGAAAAAATTCAGAAATTGTTATAGGGAGGATTCATTCAGGAATCTAACTCTACTTGGTCATGTGCAACTTTCTATGTCAATAAGAGGAGTGAACAGGTTAGACAAAAGAAGAGATTAGTGGTTGATTACAAGCCACTACACAAGTTCATATCAGCAGTACAACATCCTATTCTAGCCAAGGATGACCTGCTCAGCAGAATTAAAGGATCCAAGGTATACAACAAGTTTGATCTTAAAGTGGATTCTGGCAAATATTTTTGCAGCCTCAAGATATGTACAAAACACCTTTTATTGTTCCTAGAGGACAATACGAGTGAAAAGTACTTCCGTTTGGTTTGAAGACAACGCCATCAATATTCCAGAAAATAATGGATAAAATCTTTGGTGAGCTCCCAGATTTCCTTTTGGTTTATATTGATGACATTCTTATTTTCTCAAAATCACCAAAAGAACACATAGAACCCCTGGGAAAGTTCTATGATACTGTGTATAAGAATGGCCTGTGTCTTTCTCCCACAAAGATTGAAGTTTTCAAAGATGAAATATATTTTTTGGAAATCAAGATTAAAAACGGAAGTATTGAAATGCAAAAACATGTTGTGTAAAATTCAGGAGTTTCCTGATGAAATAACAGATAAACAACAACTTCAAGGATCTCTGGGTTGTGTGAATTATGTCGCAGGTTTTTATAAGAATATAGCTGCTGATAGAATCCTTTTAAATAAAAGGTTTAAGAAGAATGCTCCCCCCTGGAGTTCTGAAATGACTTCAGCTGTTAAGCGCATCAAACTGTAAGTTCTAGATCTTCCAGCAATGTCATTACCTGGTTCAGGGTTGAAGATCATAGAATGTGATGCCAGTGAAACTTATTGGGGAGCAGTGCTCAAAGAGGTGGAAAATGAAAAAGAAAAAGTATGTAGATACGCATCTGGAGCATTTCAAGGCTCAAAGGTAAGTATCATTCCACCCACAAAGAGATCTTAGCTGCCAAAAAAGCTATTAAGGGTTTTCTATTTTTATTTAGAACGAACATTTCGTGTTAAGATCTGATTTAAAAGATTTTAAGAAAAGGCTCAACAGTGGAGATCTCTAAAATAAATATGCTTTTAACAGATTACAAAGATGGGGATTATGGTTTGATAACTTTGAATTTGATGTTGAGCATATCAGAGGTAAGGACAACTCCCTTGCAGACTTTGTGAGTCGAGAGTTAAACTCTGTAAAAAATGTCAATGTGACTCAGGTCATACATGAGTGTCAAGGAGCCATATGGGATTTTAAAGATTACAATGGTCATATTAATTCCCTGAAGATCAATGACAACAGAATTTCTAGAGAAGCCCAAGTTCTGCTTGTTTACAGAGGATATATTTCAGTTACTGAATTAGCCATGTCAAAGGTTGAATGCAGATTATCTGATCCTGATATTCCTGGTCGAGAATTTCACTCTTTACAAGAACCAATGGTAAAATGCTGTCTCAACTGGATTTGGAGATCTGGCAGATACTGTGAATATCCAGATCCTTTGCCATTTGAAGGTTTAAAGCTCAGACAATTAGTTCCTACACCAGACGTCCCCCGGAGGTTCAAGTTTTCATGACTCTGGACTAAAGAACATCCATTACAATTTGATCTGTGGAATAGACTAAGTGTCTAAGGAGACATGAAGTACATCTCGCAGCATTTCAAATATTTCCTGCAAAAATTTCTCTCCTCTTTTGGATGTTTCTCCTGATGTTGCAAGGAATATTCTGATTCAATACAAAATTTCTTGGTTTGTAAAAGTAAATTATTATGTGAAGACTAACCATTTCAGGAGTCATCATGAACATCTTAATGTGACACTTTGGAGAAGGATTATCTTGCATCATACCATGGCCATCCATCCTCCTGCACCAGGTTATAGTTTGAAGATTCCAGACCATAACCTATTTCCAACTCGAAACATCTCCATCCTGACACTGATGGGACTGCATCCACTTCAAGAGTTTGGTTGGAACGCATTACAAGGAATCTCGAGTCACCTCCTTTCTGGATTGATGAAGACTCATCTTCGTCAGATATGATCAAAGTGGACCCTCTGTACAATATTCTCCTTAGTGGAGTTTGTGGGGCTATGTCAGCAGGCCTATTGCCGACTTTGTCAATAAAGTCAGTTAAGATTCGATGTTATCTCTTTGGCGGTGCGTGGACCTCCCCACTTGTCTAAAGGTGCTTTAATGGGTGGCATGTACTCATTGTCCGGGTTTGTCTGTCTTTTCCCTTATTAGTGGGAATCTTTTGGTAACCAGAGTCACCAGTTTCCTATCTTCCGATCTTCCCTTTTCTCGGTGAAACGCCGTGAGAAATCCTATATATATGGGCACTCTCATCTCATTCACTACACCGCAGAATATCGAGGAAAGATATCAAGGTAAGAAACTTCTAAAAGTCTGTCTTGTAAGTTCTTCGTCTTATTTCTTATTTCTAAAGTCTGTCTTGTAAGTTTTTAGTCTTAGTTCTTATAAGTCAGTTATTTATCTAAGTGCTTCAGTAATATATAAAAGCAGCTTCAGTGTGTCTGTATTCGTTTATGTTTTGTAAGTGGTATCAGAGCTTTGTAAAAGATTTTCAGAGCTGAATAAAAGATTTTCAGAGCTTTAATTCTTGTTCGATATGATTGTCATTATGTCTGCATATCAGAATTGCTGAAATCTCTCTCTTGCGTATTTATTGTTCTTATCTTTAATTCTTGGAGAATTTGCTGGAAAGTTTGCTGTGTGGTTGTCTTCGAAACTTGAGTTTATACAGCATAGTACAGGCAAAGAGGCGAGGTTCTGCAAAGTAAGTCGCCGTGTGTTGTGCGTAGTTATAGGTTGACCCGATACCGTAAGCCCTATCGCAAAGTTGCTCATAGTAGAAGTGGAAAATTGCTGCAGAAGCACGATCCAGTCTGTCCTCTATTGATATTGAAGATAAAAAATTAGTAAATTTGTCTGAAGTTTTTCATGTTAATTCTGATATAAATGTTATTGAAGAGTCTGATCCTATTCCTGCTTGGAAGTTACCTAAGATATCCTATGATCAGGTTTATGCCAAGATCGATAAATTCCATCTTCTAGCCAGTACAGTCTTTAAGACACGTGAGTCAGTCATTCAGGTATCTCAAACTTCAAACTTTGAATACAATATCCCGCTTATAGATAAAGCTGATATCAAAAGTCTTAGCGTCAGTCTACCTACCAGTTTGCCCATGTTGGTTGTGTACAGATAGGCATCACCCCTTTGTTCTGCCGTGGTCTCAATGCATCCATACTGTGTTGTTTAATGGATCTTCGTTTTGACTCCTTTAAAGATTCTCTCCTTGCTGCAATACAAACAGGCTTGCATAATGGTCTGATTTCTTTCGAAGTCTATCCGAATGACCCTGTGTCCTTAACAAAACATGATATTCTGCAAGATGTTCTTAAATTTCATCTAGCCACCACTGGTCTTAATATGCATCCTGGTGCTTGTCCATTAGCCATACACTATAAGGTGATTTACAGGCTTGTCAACACCATGTACCCTGATGTAAAACATGGTGTCTCCAAGGGCAGCAGCATGGTGTCTCATGTCAATATTGAAAGTCAGAAGATAGAACCCGAACTCATCTCTTGGTCACAGATAAAGGTTCCCAAAGAATGGATTCTGTCCAAAAAGTTCATTCAGTCAAGCTAGCCCAAATTAGAAAATGCAACTGCGGTAAATGAAAATAAAAATAATGTAACCCTTAGTTTTAGAGATAATTCTAGACTAAGCTTACCGAGATCAAATTCTGTGCAGTGTAACAGTTCCTATTTTTCAGTAGGCGAGTCATCCAATAGTCAGCGTGTAAATCCTAGTCAGCCTGACCAACCTTCAAAAGAAAAAACCTTCTTGTGCAGTCACAGTGCATTAGTCCATGATCCATCTACAGATTTTCTATGGTGGAGTGATTGTGAAAAGCTAGTAAGCCAAAAGTATGTCCTTAGCAATGGTCCGACAATAAATATGGCCTCAGGAAGCTCTAATTCTTTCCCTATCACAGACAGTCATGAACTTATCTCTCCAGATCAGTCTCAAAAAGCAGTCTATTGGTATCAAAGGACAATAGATAAACAGTTAGAACCATCTGAGTGTTCTAAGATGTTAAACTGGACGAATAAGGCAGTAAAATCTGTGCATGACAAAGTGTCTTCATATTCTGATAGATTAGCGTTAATGGAAAGAACATTAAAAGCTATAGAGCTTAGACAAAATGGGGATACAACAGGTGCTTTGAAGCTTTTGAATAATAAGGTTGATGATTTAGATAATCTGTCAAAAGAGTAGAAACCCTGGTTCAACATAATCACAGAATTGTTTCTACTAAAATTCCAAATGTTATATCTCAGAGAATGACAGATATTGTACAGCCTTTGGTAGATCATTCTACCAGTATAAAGAGTAGTATAGCTAATCAGCTAACTCACACACATGAGCTTGTAGAAACTAGCTTAACTCATGTGCATGATTCTTTGGAAAAGACTCATCAAAAACTTGATGAGATTCAGGATACAGTACAATGTCTCCCAGATTTAGCCCCTAAGATTCAGGAGTTAACAGAAAAAGCAATAGAAAAACCAGAAGGGGATTGGTCTAACACTGTGTCATGGCAGCAGGTCTCAGAGCTTGCTAAAATATCTGATAGGCAGCCTCATAAAGAAATATTGACCCAATACAGGCCTTTGTTTTTCAACAAAGATGATAAGGATAAGAAATCTGTTGGTATGGTTAAAATAGAAAAACACCAACAGGCAGAAGCCATGGTTATAGGGGAAACATCTACCCTAAACCAGAACCACTCCAAGGAATGGCTAGAGTTCAAACTCTACAGCCAAACTGGTATAAGCTCTAGAATGTAGAACTATCCCAAAAATCAAAGAAATGGTGCATGGAATGCTAGGTTGGGGTAATACTCAGCTTGAAGTTTACAAAAAAATCTCCATGCAATTGCATCATCCATTGCTAATGGCTTTGTAGGCATCATAAAAGAATGGTGGGATACTCTACCCAATTCAAAAGAAGTTTTGCAAAGTGGTTATACGGGTCTCACAGCTGCAATTATAAAAGAGTTTATAGGAAATATAGATGATGATAAAATGATGAATACTGCTATGTTTCTTAGACCCAGATTGTGTGACTTGTCAAGAGTAAAGGAATACCGGTGCTTTATGCAAAAGCTTTATTATAATTCTGGCAACATAAATGATAAGACTATGAGATTAAGATATATAGAGTCTTTCCCTGCATTTTTCTCTACAGAGTACAAAAAAGCTATGCATGGATTTAGAGTAGAAGAACTTAGTTTTGGTGCTATTAATCAGATTAGAGACCAAACTAATGCTAAACTGTGCAAAGAAAAATGGGAAATGAAACAAGCATTAAAACATGCTAAGTCTCTCGGTCCTAAGTTTTGTGACATGTATGAAATGGATCCTTTCGGATGTTCGGACATTGATGGTCCTGCTAAAAGAAGATCTGCTTGCACAGATTGTTCTTTTTCAAAAGGGAAGGGATGGTACAGTAAGAAATACAAGAAACATAAGAAATTTCATAACTATAGAAGGCAGTATAAAAGTGATTCTTTTGTTCATAATGGACCCATTTCCTTCGAAGTCTATCCTAACTACCCTGTGTCTCTCACAAAAGATGACCTCCTTCAGGATGTCTTAAAGTTGCATTTAGCCACCACTGGTCTCAACATGCGCACAGGATCTTGTCCACTGGCCATACACTACAAAATTATATACAGACTGGTTAACACAATGTATCCAGCTGTCAAGCATGGCGTGTCCAAGGGCAGTAGCGTGGTGACACACATTAATTTGGAAAGTCAGAAAATTGAACCGGAGTTGATCTCCTGGTCTGAAATAAAGGTCCCCAGAGAATGGACCTTAGCAAAAAAGTTTGTTCAGACAGCCAAGCCCAAGTTAGAAAATGCTACTTCAGTCACTGAAAATAAAGATAATGTGACTTTAAGTTTTAGAAGAAATTCTGATGTTGGTATGTCTAAAAGACAGTTGCCTAGAAGTAATTCTGTTGCATCCACATCATCATATTTCACTGTTGGTGAATCTTCTAATGCACAGAATGAGAAAGAACAAAAAGAAGAAAAGTTGTTCTTATGTAGCCATAAACGTTTAACACATGATCCTTCTACTGATTTTCTTTGGTGTTCGGATTGTGAAAAACTTGTAAGCCAAAAATATGCCCCTGTAAATGGGCCTACTATTAATATGGCTTCTACTAGTTCAAAAACTTCTTTTCCTATCACAGAGCAACATGAGTTGATATCACCAGATCAGACCCAGAAGGCAGTCTTCTGGTACCAAAGGGCTGTGAACAAAGAAATAGAGCCATCTGAAAGCTCTAAAATGTTGAATTGGACGAATAAAGCCTTATTGGCCGTCCATGAAGAAGTTGAAGAAACTTCTCATAAGATGTCTGCCATAGAAAGAACTCTGCAGGCAATTGAGTTAAGAAAGAAGGGAGATACTGCAGGTGCCCTCAAATTATTAACTGAAAAAATTGATAGTATAGCAAGTAGTGTCAAAAATATAGAAACATTAGCTCAACAACAGGCACATAATGTTTCTGTTGAATTGCCAAATAAAATAACTCAGACAGTAACTGATCTAGTACAACCATTGGTAGATCATACTGTTGGTTTGAAAAAGTACTATCAATTCAAGGGCCACACAGACAAATGAACTGATAGAAGCAGGAATCTCACAGCTTCAAGATGAGAATGAAAAGACTCATTCTCGCATAGATCAGATTCAGCAATGTTTAACTCAAGAACTTCCACGGATTTTTCCTAGGATACAGGAGCTAAGTCAAAAGCTAACTCCCAGAAAAGAAGGTGATTGGACCAAAGCAGCATCTTGGTCTGAAGTCCAAGAATTAGCCAATCCTTCTGCAAAAAAGTCTTACAAGGAAGTTTTAGAAGAGTATAAACCCTTATTCTTTAAGGATAAGAATGTCAATATGTTGAGTATACAAGGAACAGCTGAATCTCATATAGAAAATCCAGAGTTTGAACCTCCAGTCTTTGATGAACAAATGGGTGAAACTTCTACTCCTGGATTTCAAGCAGCCACTAAGATACAAACATTACAACCTAATTTTTACAGGGTTGAATGTAAATCTGTTTCAGAGATCAAAGAATTAATACATGCTATGATTGGTTGGGGTAATACCCAGCAAGAAACTTATGGTAGATCTCCTAGAAACATTGCTGCTACCATAGCCAACGGTTTCGTTGGTGTGTTAAAAGAATGGTGGGATTTAATTCCCAATAAAGAAATGATATTGCAGGCTGGTTTTACAGGTTTACAGCAGCCGTCATCAAAGAATTCATTGGCAACATAGATGACGACAAGATGATGAACACTGCAATGTTTCTTCGTGCTCGGACTCTGCGACATGACTCGCGTAAAAGAATACCAGTGCTTCATGCAGAAGCTTTACTACAGTTCTGGAAATATCAATGACGAGACCATGCGTCTGCGTTACATTGAATCATTTCCGCCGTATTTTTCCACCCAGTATAAAAAAGCAATGCATGGTATGCGTACTTCTGAACTTAGTTTTGGTCATATTAATCAGATCATAGATCAATGTAATGCCAAACTATGCAAGGATAAATGGGAGCGCAAACAAGCGCTCAAGCATCAGAAAGCCCTGAGCAATCTCTTTTGTGAACAGTATGCACTGGAACCATTTGGGTGTCCAGAACTGGAAATTCAATCTTCTCGGCGTAAGTCTTCTTGCAAAGACTGTACTTTTTCAAAGGGGAAGGATGTGTGGAAAAGAAAAAGAAAAAGAAATTCAAAAGATCCAGATACAAAGAAAAGTTCAGAGATAGCAAGCCCAGGAAAAAGTTTAAATTCAGAAGATATAAGCATTTAGGCAAGTCAAAGAAGTTTCAAGCCTACTTGCTACATATGCAAAGAGGACCACTATGCAAATCAGTGTCCTCAGCGAGATTCTGCTAAAGGTAAGGCCAAGGTAAATGCCTTATCTATAAAAGGCATAAATGATGATGAATATGCTTTTATTTCTGATTCTGACAGTCTTTCGTCAGATATATCTTATGCATCCATAGAAGGTGAACCCTGCAATCTGATTCAGCAGGCATCTGAAGACAGTGACAGTACTGAAGACAGTGGGTATAGTTCTGTTCCCTCTTTTGCTAACTTCAGTATTAATATGGTTTCAAATTTTGTTCACCCTATGATACCTCCAAGCGCAGATCTCTTAAGAAGACAAATGGAAAGTCTTCAATCTGTATATGAAAGCTGTCCCCCATGGGACACAGCTAGAAAAATGGCTCTGAGCAAAGAACTCAGAGATATTCAGGATCGCTACATCAGACAGAATGAATTAGAACAAAGCAATCTGCAAAGACAAGCAGAAGAACAGTCTGATGAGCCGTTTGAAGCTTTTCCGATCAGACCACCGTTTCAACAGAGGATCCGACAGAGACAAGTTCCCACCAGGGGAAGATCAGGATCATGGCGTGGTCGTGGCAGAGGAATCAGTCCTCCTGTATATTCTTCATATGAGCCAGGACAGTCCTCTACAGATCCAGCTTCAAAGGAAGTTTACAGAACCTGGAGAAGATCCAGGATTGAACTGCTAGAGAAAGTAATAGCAAATGCTACAGAAGAATACAGCAAGCTCCTAGCAGAAGAAGAAAAGAGAAAGAAAGATTCTGAAGAGAATCTTGAAGAAACATACCAGAACCTTGCAGGACAAAAAGACCATTCAGAGGTATGTACTTTGAGTTGCACCCAAAACCCTTTCATTGCCATTACAATTTGTATCCCACATATCAAACCATATGTATTAGATGCTATGGTTGATACGGGTGCTGAAATTAGTTTAATCAGGCAATATGCTATTCCCACTGATTGTTGGGTTAATACCCACACTAAAATTAAGTTTGACAAACGGGAAGTTGTCTGTAAATATATGGCAAGGGTTAAAATAGATGTTGAAGGAACTTCCATTGACATAGAGTTCTATCAACATAATATGGAAAACTATGACTGTCTGCTTGGGGTGGATTTTCTGCAAAAATGCCACACATTCAGTATATCCCAAGAACATATACTTTTGTTTCAGCCTCCTGTCAAAATTCCCAGGAGATATTCATTTCCAGTCTATAGTTCCTTTACCTCAGAAGGTAAAAACTGTTAACAATACTTGGATACATAAGTCTATATCAAATTGTTCTGTAAGCATAGAAGAGATAATATCCAAGATAAAACAGAATGTATGCAGTGATGATCCACATGCATTTGTTAACAGGAAAAAGCACTATTGTTCTTTAGATCTGCAGCTTGTCAAGGACAACAATGGAAATGAAGTTGTGCCCAGATTCAAGGCACACCACAGAGGAATGCCTCCTGCAGAAAGAAAGGAATGTCATGGTGAAATCCAGAAATTGCTGAAAGCTGGATTCATTCAAGAATCCAATTCACCATGGTCTTGCACTGCCTTTTATGTCAATAAAAGGAGTGAGCAGCTGAGAAACAAGAAGAGATTGGTGGTTGATTACAAACCACTCAATAAGTTTATTGCTGCTGTTCAACACCCAATACCTGCCAAGGATGATATCCTCAGAAGAATTAAGGGATCGAAAGTATACAGCAAGTTCGATCTAAAAAGCGGATTCTGGCAGATATTCCTGAAAAATGAAGACATGTATAAAACGGCATTCATCGTGCCAGGTGGACAGTATGAATGGAAGGTGCTTCCATTCGGATTAAAGACAGCCCCATCCATATTCCAAAAGATTATGGATAAAATATTTGGTGAGTTATCAGATTTTCTAATTGTTTATATAGATGATATTCTCATCTTTTCTAAGTCTCCTAAAGAACATATAACTCATCTAAAAAAGTTTTATGAGACTGTATATAAAAATGGGATCTGTCTGTCCCCCTCAAAGCTTGAAGTCTTCAAAGAGGAAATTGATTTCCTCGGCATTAGAATCAGTTCTGGTACTATCACTATGCAGCAACATGTTGTTGCCAATATCCAGAACTTTCCTGACCAGATCCTTGAGAAACAGCAGTTGCAGCGTTTCCTTGGATGTGTAAACTATATTGCTGGTTTTTACCAGAATATAGCAGCTGACAGAGTACTGCTCAATAAAAGACTTAAGAAAGAAGCTCCTAGTTGGTCTCAGGAGATGACACAAGCAGTACAGAGAATAAAGAAACAAGTCCGAGAACTCCCAGCAATGTCTCTTCCAGGACCTGGCATAAAAATCATTGAATGCGACGCCAGCGAACAATTTTGGGGAGCTGTTCTCAAAGAAAAAGCCGAAGATGATAAAGAAAAGGTATGCAGGTTTGCTTCAGGTGCCTTCCAAGGTTCTGAATTAAATTATCATTCTTCGCATAAGGAAATATTGGCTGCAAAGAAAGCAATCAAAGCTTTCTTATTCTTTGTTCAAAATGAATCATTCATTCTTAGATCTGATCTTAAAGATTTTAGAAAAAGATTGAATGGTGGTGATCCAGCCAATAAAACTGCATTCAACAGACTCCAAAGATGGGGTCTTTGGTTTGATAATTTTGAGTTTTCAGTAGAACATATCTCTGGGAAAAACAATGCTCTTGCAGATTTTGTAAGCAGAGAACTGAATACTCCAAAAATTGTTGGGGTTACACAAGTCTTCCATGAACCCCATGGAACCATCTGGGATCATAGGCATGCAAAAGCCCAGATTGACAGTTTGGTCTTGAATGATAACAGGATGTCTCAAGAAGCTCAGACGCTTCTAATTTCAAGGGATCTCATTTCTACTCAAGAATATGCCATGTCAGAAACTGAATGCAGATTCTTCGATCCAGACATACCAGGACGCCAGTATCATACACTTCAAGAACCAATGATAAAATGCTGTCTCCATTGGCAATGGAGATCATTGTATGCAGTTGAACAACCAGACTTCTTACCAGTCGAAGGTCTCAGGCTCAGACAACTGATACCAAGAAAGGACACTTTATGGCGGTTCGAGTTTTCCAGGATGTGGACTGAAGAACATCCATTGCACTATGATCTATGGAACCGACCTCCATCTCTGGGAGACAGGAAGTATATCTCATCCCATTTTAAATACTTCCTGCTTAAATTTCTTCCTACTAAATTGTCTGATTCTCCTCTTCTTAATGTGCATCCTGACACTGCGAGAAATATTCTAATCCAGTGTAAGATTCCATGGTTTGTAAAAGCACATTATTATGTAAAAATAAATCACAGGAATTTTGTTGAAAGACCCAATGCAACCCTGTGGAGGAGAGTACTGTCTACATCACACCATGGTGATAAGGCCACCTGCTCCAGATCAAGATCTGCGAATACTGGATCACTACTTGTTTCCTACAAGGCCTCATTTACAACCTAACAATGACGGAACAGCCCACATGTCCCGAGTCTGGCTTGAACAGCATGAAAGAGGTCTTCCTGGAGCCCCTCAACGACATGATAGTACCACTTCATCAGATGATGATGACCCTCCTGGTCCCTCAGTCCAATATGACAGTCCGTGATTTTAGTGCGCCTTCGCACTCATTGCTATTATGGCAGGCATGTTGCCATATTGTCGGATAAGATTCCATCTTATCCTTTACTTTTCTTAGTGCGCAGTTAGTGCGCTTTCTTTTGCTTTTGGCTATACGACAGGCCTGTTGTCGGTTGTCTTTTGATAAGATTCGTTCTTATCTTTGCTTTTGTGTCAGTGCGTGGTGGACCCATGCCTTTAATAAAGCTTTCGTGAGTGGGCTGTACTCACTTAGTAGGGAATCTAACCGGTAACCTTTGTCTTCGGTTATCCGGTTTCCAGTTCTAGGTCATCCCGGTGAAAAGCCTTGGATCGTCTATAAATTAGACATTCCATCTCATTCACTACATCGGGAGTTTCAGAGTAGAAGAAACATCGAGAAGAAGAAATATATCGAAGAGATTTAGAAGGAGATTTCCGAAGCAATACAATCGAGTATTCTAGCAGAATCTAGAAGGAGTCTATCAGTCAATCCAGTATGTACTCAGATAGTCTTGTGAGTAAAATGTTTAATTCAGTCCATGCTTTAGTAACTGTAAATGGAGAACTGAAGTTTATAAATATTGATGAGTTTTATGCATTTGAGGATATATTTGAAACAGACGATGTGTTTGAAATTGTTGTTATGATTCTGGTAGATTTATTTGGTGAAGAAGCTGAGATAAATATTTTGTTAGCTCTTTGGCACTAATCAATTAAGGAGTCTGTCATACTGAGTTATTGTGTTTACAGAGCTGTGTTGAATCGAATTGTCAGGTATTAGAACTGTATGAAAATTTCTGTGTTTGTCAATTATGTTTATCAGAACTCTGATCTTTAGTTGTTTGTAAGATCTTGGTATCAGAGCTCTGATTCTAATTGGTAGTAACAAACCAGCTCTGAAAACACTAGAATCAACAGCTCTGATACCAACTCTTTCAAACACTAAAGAACAAGCTCTGAACAATTCTTCAAGTCCATAAAAAGCTCTGAAATTCTTACTGAAGTTCTAAACCAACATGAATCAACACAGCTCTGACCACAATACACTCAATATGACAGATCCTTAATCATTAGTGCCAAAGAGTAACAAAATATTTATCTCAGCATCTTCACCAAATAAATCTACTAGAATCATAACAACAATATCAAACACATCGTCTGTCTCAAATATATCTTCAAATGCATAAAACTCATCAATATTTATAAACTTCAATTCACCATTTACAGTTACTAAAGCATGGACTGAATTAAACATCTTTACTCACTGGACTATTGAGCGTCCTCAATACAGACTTCTGGACTATGAGACTTGATCTTTAACAATCCTTCAGATATTTCTCTCCTAAGACCCGATGCAATTCTCCTAAAATCCCGATGTAGTGAATGAGATGGAAAGTCTAATTTATAGACGATCCAAGGCTTTTCACCGGGATGACCTAAGACCGGAAACCGGATAACCGAAGATAAAGGTTACCAGTAAGATTCCCACTACACATGAGTACAGCCCACTCACGGGAGCTTTATTAAAGGCATGGGTCCACCACGCACTGACACAAAAGCAAAGATAAGAACGAATCTTATCAAAAGACAAACGACAACAGGCCTGTCGTATAGCCAACACAAAAGCAAAAGAAAGCGCACTAACTGCGCACTAAGAAAAGTAAAGGATAAGATGGAATCTTATCCGACAATATGGCAACATGCCTGCCATAATAGCAATGAGTGCAAGGCGCACTAGCAATGACTGTCATACGGACTGCACCAGGAGGGTCATCGGACTGTCATATCGTGTCGTTGAGGACTGCAGGAAGACCAGGATGCTGTTCAAGCCAGACACGGGATACGTGTGCTGTTCCGTCATTGTTGGGTTGCAAATGAGGTCTGGTAGGAAACAGGTAGTGATCAAGTATTCGCAGTCTTGATCTGGAGCAGGTGGCCTTATCACCATAGTGTGGTGTAAAAGAGTACTCGTCCTCCACAGGGTTGCATTGGGTCTTTCAAGCCAGATTCCTGTGATTTATTTTTACATAATAATGTGCTTTTCAAACCATGGAATCTTACACTGGATTAGAATCTCGCAGTGTCAGGATGCACATTAAGAAGTGGAGAGTCAGACAATTTAGTGGGGAAATTTAAGCAGAAAGTATTTAAAATGGGATCAGATATACTTCCTGTCTCCCAGAGATGGAGGTCTTGATCTGGAGCTGGTGGCCTTATCACCATGGTGTGATGTAGCAATACTCTCCTCCACAGGGTTGCATTAGGTCTTTCAACAAGATTCCTGTGATTTATCTTTACATAATAATGTGCTTATTACGAACCATGGTGCTTTTACGAACCAGCCTCTTCTTGGTGCTCACATCCTTTTATTGACATAAAAGGCAGTGCACGACCATGGCGAATTGGATTCCTGCAATGAATCCGAGCTTTTTAGCAACTTCTTGGATTTCACCATGACATTCTTTCCTTTCTGCAGGAGGCATTCCTCTGTGATGTGCCTTGAATCTGGGCACAACTTCATTTCCATTGTTGTCTTTGACAAGCTGCAGATCTAAGGAACAATAATGCTTTTTTCTGCTAGCAAATGCATGTGGATCATCACTGCATACATTCTGTTTTATCTTGGATATAATTTCTTCTATACTTACAGAACAATTTGATATAGATTTGTGGATCCAAGTATTGTTAACAGTTTTTACCTTTTGAGGTAAAGGAACTATGGACTGAAATGAATATCTCCTAGGAATTTTGACAGGAGGCTGAAACAGAAGTATATGTTCTTGGGATATGCTGAATGTGTGACATTTTTGCAGAAAATGTACCCCAAGCAGACAGTCATAGTTCTCCATATTATGTTGATAGAATTCCATGTCTATAGAAGTTCCTTCAACATCTATCTTAACCTTTGCCATGTATCTACAGACAACTTCCCTTTTATCAAATTTGATTTTAGTATGGGTGTTAACCCAACAGTCTGTGGGAATGGCATATTGTCTGATTATACTTATTTCAGCACCCGTATCAATCATGGCATCCAATATATATGGTTTGATATGCGGGTATACAGATAGTAATGGCAATAAAAGGGTTCTGGGTGCAACTCAAAGTACATACCTCTTTTGGACCTTGTTGTCCTGCTAGGTTCTGGTATGTTTCCTCAAGATTCTCTTCTGAATCTTTTTTCTCCTTTTCTTCTTCTGCTAGAAGCTTGCTGTATTCATCTGTAGCATTTGCTATTACTTTCTCTAGCAGCTCAATCCTGGACCTTCTCCAGGTTCTGTAAACTTCTTTTGAAGCTGGATCTGTAGAGGACTGTCCTGGTTCATATGAAGAATATACAGGAGGACTGATTCCTCTGCCACGACCACGCCATGATCCTGTTCTTCCTCTGGTGGGAACTTGTCGTCTGTCGGATCCTCTGTTGATATGGTGGTCTGATCGGAAAAGCTTCAAACGGCTCATCAGACTGTTCTTCTGCTTGTCTTTGTAGATTGACTTTGTTCTAACTCATTCTGTCTGATGTAGCGATCTTGAAGATCTCTGAGTTCTTTGCTCAGAGCCATTTTTCTAGCTGTGTCCCAAGGGGGACAGCTTTCATAAACAGATTGAAGACTTTCCATTTGTCTTCTTAAAAGATCTGCGCTTGGAGGTATCATAGGGTGAACAAAATTCGAAACCATATTAATACTGAAGTTAGCAAAAGAGGGAACAGAACTATACCCACTGTCTTCAGTACTGTCACTGTCTTCAGATTCCTGCTGTATTAAATTGCAGTGTTCACCTTCTATGGATCATAAGATATATCTGACGAAAGACTGTCAGAATCAGAAATAAAAGCATATTCTGCATCATTTATGCCTTTTATAGATAAGGCATTTACTTTGGCCTTACCTTTAGCAGAATCTCGCTGAGGACACTTATTTGCATAGTGGTCCTCTTTGCATATGTAGCAAGTAGGCTTGAATTTCTTTGACTTGCCTAGATGCTTGTACCTTCTGAATTTAAATTTCTTTCTGGGCTTGCTCTCTCTGAACTTTTCTTTATTTTTATATTTTTTGTATTTTTTCTTTTTCTTTTTCCACACATCCTTCCCCTTTGAAAAAGTACAGTCTTTGCAAGAAGACTTACGGCGGGAGGATGCAATTTCCAGATTCTGGACACCCAAATGGTTCCAGTGCATATTGTTCACAAAAGACATTGCTCAGGGCTTTCTGATGCTTGAGCGCTTGCTTGCGCTCCCATTTGTCTTTACATAGTTTGGCATTACACTGATCTATAATCTGATTAATATGGCCAAAACTGAGTTCAGAAGTGCGCATACCATGCATTGCTTTTTTATACTGGGTAGAAAAAGTATGGCGGAAATGATTCAATGTAACGCAGACGCATGGTCTCGTCATTGATATTTCCGGAGCTGTAGTAAAGCTTCTGCATGAAGCACTGATACTCTTTCACGCGAGTCATGTCGCATAGTCGAGCTCGAAGAAACATTGCAGTATTCATCATTTTGTCGTCATCAATGTTACCAATGAATTCTTTGATGACCGCAGCTGTTAGACCTGTAAAACCAGCCTGCAATATCATTTCTTTATTGGGAATTAAATCCCACCATTCTTTTAGCACACCAACGAAACCGTTGGCTATTGTAGCAGCAATGTTTCTGGGAGATCTACCATAAGTTTCTTGCTGGGTATTTCCCCAACCAATCATAGCATGTATCAATTCTTTAATCTCAGAAACAGACTTACATTCAACCCTATAAAAGTTAGGTTGTAATGTTTGTATCTTAGTGGCTGCTTGAAATCCAGGAGAAGAAGTTTCACCCATTTGCTCATCAAAGACTGGAGGTTCAAACTCTGGATTTTCAATATGAGACTCAGCTGTTCCTTGTATTCTTAACATATTGACATTCTTATCCTTAAAGAATAAGGGTTTATATTCTTCTAAGACTTCCTTGTAAGACTTTTTTGCAGAAGGACTGGCTAATTCTTGGACTTCAGACCAAGATGCTGCTTTGGTCCAATCACCTTCTTTTCTAGGAGTTAGCTTTTGACTTAGCTCCTGTATCCTGGGAAAAATTCGTGGAAGCTCTTGGGTTAAGCATTGCTGAATCTGATCTATGCGAGAATGAGTCTTTTCATTCTCATCCTGAAGCTGTGAGATTCCTGCTTCTATCAGTTCATTTGTCTGTGTGGCCCTGGAATTGATTGTGCTTTTTAAACCAACAGTATGATCTACCAGAGGTTGTACTAGATCAGTTACTGTCTGAGTTATTCTAGTTGGCAATTCTACAGAAACATGATGAGATTGTTGTTGAGCTAATGTTTCTATATTTTTGACAGTTTTTTCTATACTATCAATTTTCTCAGTTAATAACTCCTGAGGGCACCTGCAGTATCTCCCTTTTTTCTTAACTCAATTGCCTGCAGAGTTCTTTCCATGTCAGACAATTTATGAGAAGATTCTTCAATTTCTTCATGGACGGCTAGTAAAGCTTTATTCGTCCAATTCAACATTTTAGAGCTCTCAGATGGCTCTATTTCTTTGTTCACAGCCCTTTGGTACCAGAAGACTGCCTTCTGGGTCTGATCTGGTGATATTAGCTCATGTTGCTCTGTGATGGGAAAAGAAGTTTGGTTGAACTAGTAGAAGCCATGTTAATAGTAGGCCCATTGACAGGGGCATACTTTTGACTCACAAGTTTCTCACAATCCGAACACCAAAGAAAATCAGTGGAAGGATCATGTGTTAAACTTTTATGGCTACATAAGAATAATTTTTCTTCTTTCTGTTCTTTTTCATTCTGTGCATTAGAGCTTTCACCAACAGTGAAATATGATGATGTAGATGCAACAGAATTACTTCTAGGCAACTGTCTTTTAGACATACCAACATCAGAATTTCTTCTAAAACTCAAAGTCACATTATCTTTATTTTCGGTGACTGAGGTAGCATTTTCTAACTTGGGTCTGGCTGACTGAACAAACTTTTTTGCTAAGGTCCATTCTCTGGGGACCTTTATATCTGACCAGGAGATCAACTCTGGTTCTATCTTTTGACTTTCCAAATTCACGTGTGTCACCACGCTACTGCCCTTGGACACGCCATGTTTCACAGCTGGATACATTGTGTTGACCAGTCTGTATATAATTTTGTAATGTATGGCTAGTGGACAAGATCCTGTGCGCATGTTTAGACCAGTGGTGGCTAAATGCAATTTTAAGACATCCTGAAGAAGGTCATCTTTAGTAAGTGAGACAGGGTAGTTAGGATAAACTTCGAAGGAAATGGGGCCATTGTGCAGACCTGTTTGGATGGCAGCAAGGAGACTGTCTTTAAAAGTTATCAAACCTAAGATCCATCAAACAACATAGAATACTAGCATTTAGACCTCTTCTAAATAATGGGGTTATACCTATTTGAACACACCCTACATGGACAAATTTATATGTAGACTGTCGCTTTAGGCTTTTTATATCGGCTTTGTCTATTAAAGGAATATTATATTCACAGTTATTGCTTTGGGCTACTTGAATTACGGACTCCCTAGTTTTGAACACAGTAGATTAATAACTGAAACTTATTAAGCTTTGAATAAACTTCACTATATGATTTATGATTTCTTGGGAAGTTTCCACTCAGGTGTAGGACTAGACTCATCTACTAATACTTATGTCTTCATTGACAGAGAAGACGTCTTTTACCAAGATTTGTTTTCTTCAGTTTCTACAGTGGACGATCTTGGAGAAGTGTCGGCCATTTTAAACTGAGACTTAGCAAGCAAGGAAGCAAAGGTTAACCAAAATCGTCGGGCAATATTCGTCTTACTGTTGCGCCTACACACGGCGTCTTACGGTTGCGATAGCCAAACCCTGTCAACCTATGAAGTTGCTATATTAACTTGTGTTTACAGATGGCTGAATCTTTCACCAAATAAAAAAATCTACTGGAGAATTTATGACTCTGTACCTAAGATCTTTAACCAGCTCTGATACCAATTCTCAAACCACTTCTAATCTTCCAATTCTAAACATAAGGCAACTCTGAAATCAATATTTATAAACTTCAGCATCTCACCAAATAAATCTACTAGAATCATAACAACGATATCAAACACATCGTCTGTCTCAAAAATATCTTCTAATGCATAAAACTCATCAATATTTATAAACTTCAATTCTCCATTTACAGGACTAAAGCATGAACAGAATTAAACATCTTTTACTTACAAGGACTACTGAGCATATCCTCAATATCAGACTTCTAAAGACTCTTGTATTGCTCCTCCTAAAGACCCGATATGAATTCTCTACCTAAATCCCCGATCTTTCCTGCACCTAAAATCCCGATGTAGTGAATGAGATGGAAAGTCTAATTTATAGACGATCCAAGGCTTTTCACCGGGAAGACCTAAGACCGGGAACCGGATAACCGAAGACCAAGGTTACCAGTTAGATTCCCAAACACATGAGTACAGCCCACTCACGAGAGCTTTATTAAAGGCATGGGTCCACCACGCACTGACAACAAAAGCAGAGATAAGAACGAATCTTATCAAAAGACAAACGACAACAGGCCTGTCGTATAGCCAACACAAAAGCAAAAGAAAGCGCACTAACTGCGCACTAAGAAAAGTAAAGGATAAGATGGAATCTTATCCGACAATATGGCAACATGCCTGCCATAATAGCAATGAGTGCAAGGCGCACTAAGAGTCACGGACTATCATATTGGACTGAGGGACCAGGAGGGTCATCATCATCTGATGATGTCGTGCTATCATGTCGTTGAGGAGCTCCAGGAAGACCTCTTTCATGCTGTTCAAGCCAGACTCGGGACAGGTGAGCTGTTCCATCATTGTTAGGTTGTAAATGAGGTCTTGTAGGGAACAAGTAATGATCAAGTATTCGCAGATCTTGATCTGGAGCTGGTGGCCTTATCACCATGGTGTGATGTAACAATACTCTCCTCCACAGGGTTGCATTGGGTCTTTCAACAAGATTCCTGTGATTTATCTTTACATAATAATGTGCTTTTACGAACCATGGAATTTTGCACTGGATTAGAATATTTCTCGCAGTGTCAGGATGCACATTAAGAAGAGGAGAGTCAGACAATTTAGTAGGTAGAAATTTAAGCAGGAAGTATTTAAAATGAGATGAGATATACTTCCTGTCTCCCAGAGATGGAGGTCGATTCCACAGATCATATGCAATGGATGTTCTTCAGTCCACATCCTGGAAAACTCGAACCGCCATAAAGTGTCCTTTCTAGGTATCAGTTGTCTGAGCCTGAGACCTTCGACTGGTAAGAAGTCTGGTTGTTCAACTGCATACAGTGATCTCCATTGCCAATGGAGACAGCATTTTATCATTGGTTCTTGAAGTGTATGATACTGTTGTCCTGGAATGTCTGGATCGAAGAATCTGCATTCAGTTTCTGACATGGCATATTCTTGAGTAGAAATGAGATCCCTTGAAATTAGAAGCGTCTGAGCTTCTTGAGACATCCTGTTATCATTCAAGACCAAACTGTCAATCTGGGCCTTTGCATGCCTATGATCCCAGATGGTTCCATGGGGTTCATGGAAGACTTGTGTAACCCCAACAGGCTTTTGGAGTATTCAGTTCTCTGCTTACAAAATCTGCAAGAGCATTGTTTTTCCCAGAGATGTGCTCTACTGAAAACTCAAAATTATCAAACCAAAGACCCCATCTTTGGAGTCTGTTAAAAGCAGTTTTATTGGCTGGATCGCCACCATTCAATCTTTTCCTAAAATCTTTAAGATCGGATCTAAGAATGAATGATTCATTTTGAACAAAAAATAAGAAAGCTTTGATTGCTTTCTTTGCAGCCAATATCTCTTTATGCGAAGAATGATAATTTAATTCAGAACCTTGGAAGGTACCTGAAGCAAATCTGCATACCTTTTCTTTATCATCTTCGGCTTTCTCTTTAAGAACAGCTCCCCAAAACTGTTCGCTGGCGTCACATTCAATGATCTTTTTGCCAGGTCCTGGAAGGGACATTGCTGGGAGCTCACGAACCTGCTTCTTTATTCTTTGTACTGCTTGTGTCATCTCCTGAGACCAACTAGGAGCATCTTTCTTGAGCCTTTTATTGAGCAGTACTCTGTCAGCTGCTATATTCTGGTAAAAACCAGCAATATAGTTTACACATCCAAGGAAACGTTGCAATTGCTGTTTCTCAAGGATCTGGTCAGGAAAGTTCTGGATATTGGCAACAACATGTTGCTGCATAGTGATGGTACCAGAACTGATTCTAATGCCGAGGAAATCAATTTCTTCTTTGAAGACTTCAATCTTTGAGGGGGACAGACAGATCCCATTTTTGTACACAGTCTCATAAAATCTTTCCAGATGAGTTATATGTTCTTTAGGAGACTTAGAAAAGATGAGAATATCATCAATGTAAACAATTAAAAAATCTGATAACTCACCAAATATTTTATCCATAATCTTTTGGAATATGGATGGGGCTGTCTTTAATCCGAATGGAAGCACTTTCCATTCATACTGTCCACCTGGCACAATGAATGCCGTTTTATACATGTCTTCATCTTTCAGAAATATCTGCCAGAATCCGCTTTTCAGATCGAACTTGCTGTATACTTTCGATCCCTTAATTCTTCTGAGGATATCATCCTTGGCAGGTATTGGGTGTTGAACAGCAGCAATAAACTTATTGAGTGGTTTATAATCAACCACTAATCTCTTTCTTATTTCTTAGCTGCTCACTCCTTTTATTGACATAAAAGGCAGTGCACGACCATGGCGAATTGGATTCCTGAATGAATCCTGCTTTTAGCAACTTCTGGATTTCGCCATGACATTCTTTCCTTTCTGCAGGAGGCATTCCTCTGTGGTGTGCCTTGAATCTGGGCACAACTTCATTTCCATTGTTGTCCTTGACAAGCTGCAGATCTAAGGAACAATAATGCTTTTTTCTGCTAACAAATGCATGTGGATCATCACTGCATACATTCTGTTTTATCTTGGATATAATTTCTTCTATACTTACAGAACAATTTGATATAGACTTATGGATCCAAGTATTGTTAACAGTTTTTACCTTCTGAGGTAAAGGAACTATAGACTGGAATGAATATCTCCTGGGAATTTTGACAGGAGGCTGAAACAGAAAGTATATGTTCTTGGGATATACTGAATGTGTGACATTTTTGCAGAAAATCCACCCCAAGCAGACAGTCATAGTTTTCCATATTATGTTGATAGAACTCTATGTCTATGGAAGTTCCTTCAACATCTATTTTAACCTTTGCCATATATTTACAGACAACTTCCCGTTTGTCAAACTTAATTTTAGTGTGGGTGTTAACCCAACAATCAGCGGGAATGGCATATTGCCTGATTAAACTAATTTCAGCACCCGTATCAACCATAGCATCCAATACATATGGTTTGATATGTGGTATACAAATTGTAATGGCAATAAAAGGGTTTTGGGTGCAACTCAAAGTACATACCTCTGCATGACCTTTTGTCCTGCTAGGTTCTGGTATGTTTCCTCAAGATTCTCTTCTGAATCTTTCTTTTCCTTTTCTTCTTCTGCTAGGAGCTTGCTGTATTCATCTGTAGCATTTGCTATTACTTTCTCTAGCAGTTCAATCCTGGATCTTCTCCAGGTTCTGTAAACTTCTTTTGAAGCTGGATCTGTAGAGGACTGTCCTGGTTCATATGAAGAATATACAGGAGGACTGATTCCTCTGCCACGACCACGCCATGATCCTGATCTTCCTCTGGTGGGAACTTGTCTCTGTCGGATCCTCTGCTGAAATGGTGGTCTGATCGGAAAAGCTTCAAACGGCTCATCAGACTGTTCTTCTGCTTGTCTTTGCAGATTACTTTGTTCTAATTCATTCTGTCTGATGTAGCGATCCTGAAGATCTCTGAGTTCTTTGCTCAGAGCCATTTTTCTAGCTGTGTCCCACGGGGGACAGCTTTCATAAACAGATTGAAGACTTTCCATTTGTCTTCTTAAAAGATCTGCGCTTGGAGGTATCATAGGGTGAACAAAATTAGAAACCATATTAATACTGAAGTTAGCAAAAGAGGGAACAGAACTATACCCACTGTCTTCAGTACTGTCACTGTCTTCAGATACCTGCTGAATTAAATTGCAGTGTTCACCTTCTATGGATGCATAAGATATATCTGACGAAAGACTGTCAGAATCAGAAATAAAAGCATATTCTCATCATTTATGCCTTTTATAGATAAGGCATTTACTTTGGCCTTACCTTTAGCAGAATCTCGCTGAGGACACTTATTTGCATAGTGGTCCTCTTTGCATATGTAGCAAGTAGGCTTGAATTTGTTTGATTTGCCTAGATGCTTGTATCTTCTGAATTTGAATTTCTTCCTGGGCTTTCTGTCTTTGAACTTTTCTTTGTATCTGGATCTTTTGAATTTCTTTTTCTTTTTCTTTCTCCAGACATCCTCCCCCTTTGAAAAAGTACAGTCTTTGCAAGAAGACTTACGCCGAGAAGATGCAATTTCCAGATCTGGACACCCAAACGGTTCCAGTGCATATTGTTCACAAAAGACATTGCTCAGGGGCTTTTTGATGCTTGAGCGCTTGCTTGCGCTCCCATTTTTCTTTACACAGTTTGGCATTACACTGATCTATAATCTGATTAATATGGCCAAAACTGAGTTCAGAAGTGCGCATACCATGCATTGCTTTTTTATACTGGGTGGCAAAGTACGGCGGAAATGATTCAATGTAACGCAGACGCATGGTCTCGTCATTGATATTTCCGGAGCTGTAGTAAAGCTTTTGCATGAAGCACTGATACTCTTTTACGCGAGTCATGTCACAAAGGCTAGCTCGCAAGGAACATTGCAGTGTTCATCATCTTGTCGTCATCGATGTTTGCCAATGAATTCTTTGATGACAGCTGTTGTTAGACCTGTAAAACCCAGACTGCAATATCATTTCTTTATTGGGAATTAAATCCCACCATTCTTTTAAACACAACCAAACGAAACCCGTTGGCAATTGTAGCAGCGATGTTTCTAGGAGATCTTCCATAGGTTTTCTTGTTGGGGTATTTACCCCCAACCAATCATAGCATGAATTAATTCCTTGATCTCAGAAACAGACTTACATTCAAACCCTATAGAAATTAGGTTGTAATGTTTGTATTGTAGTGGCTGCCTGAAAACCAGGAGTAGAAGTTTCACCCATTTGCTCATCAAAGACTGGAGGTTCAAACTCTGGGTTCTCTATATGAGACTCCTGTGTTCCTTGTATACTCAAACATATTGATACTCTTATCCTTAAAGAATAAGGGTTTATACTCTTCTAAGACTTCCTTGTAAGACTTTTTTGCAGAAGGACTGGCTAATTCTTGGACTTTCAGACCAAGATGCTGCTTTGGTCCAATCTCCCTTCTTTTCTAGGAGTTAGCTTTTGACTTAGCTCCTGTATCCTGGGGAGGATACGTGGAAGTTCATGAGGTTAAACATTGCTGAATCTGATCTATGCGAGAATGAGTTTTTTCATTCTCATCCTGGAGTTGTGAGATTCCTGCTTCTATAATTTCATTTGTCTGTGTGGCCTGGAAATGATAGTACTTTTTAAACCAACAGTATGATCTACTAGTGGCTGTACTAGATCAGTTACTGTCTGAGATATCTTATTTGGCAAATCTACAGAAACATTATGTGACTTGCTGTTGAACTAATGTTCCTATATCTTTGACAGATTTTTTCCATACTATTAATTTTCTCATTCAATATTCTGAGGGCGCCTGCAGTATCTCCTTTTTTCCTTAATTCAATTGCCTGCAGAGTTTTCTCCATGGCAGACAATTTATGAGAAGTTTCTTCAACTTCTTCATGGACGACTTTTAAAGCTTTGTTCGTCCAATTCAACATTTTAGAGCTTTCAGATGGCTCTAATTCTTTGTTCACAGCCCTTTGGTACCAGAAGACTGCCTTCTGGGTCTGATCTGGTGATATCAACTCATGTTGCTCTGTGATAGGAAAAGAGGTTTTTGAACTAGTAGAAGCCATATTAATAGTAGGCCCATTGACAGGGGCATATTTTTGACTTACAAGTTTTTCACAATCCGAACACCAAAGAAAATCAGTAGAAGGATCATGTGTCAAACTTTTATGGCTACATAAGAACAACTTTTCTTCTTTCTGTTCTTTCTCATTCTGTGCATTAGAAGTTTCACCAACAGTGAAATATGATGATGTAGAGGCAACAGAATTACTTCTAGGCAACTGTTTTTTAGATATCCCAACATCTGAATTTCTTCTAAAACTCAAAGTCACATTATCTTTATTTTCAATGACTGAGGTAGCATTTTCTATTTTGGGTCTGGCTGACTGAACAAATTTTTTAGCTAAGGTCCATTCCCTGGGGACCTTAATATCGGACCAGGATATCAACTCTGGCTCAATCTTTTGACTTTCTAAATTAACGTGTGTCACCACGCTACTGCCCTTGGACACGCCATGTTTGACAGCTGGGTACATTGTGTTAACCAGTCTGTATATAATTTTGTAATGTATGGCCAGTGGACAAGATCCTGTGCGCATGTTGAGACCAGTGGTGGCTAAATGCAACTTTAAGACATCCTGAAGGAGGTCATCTTTTGTGAGAGACACAGGGTAGTTAGGATAGACTTCGAAGGAAATGGGTCCATTATGGAGACCAGTTTGTATGGCTGTAAGGAGACTGTCCTTAAAATTGTCAAACCTAAGGTCCATCAAACAACACAAAATACTAGCATTTAGGCCTCTTCTGAATAACGGGGTTATACCGATCTGCACACAACCTACATGGGAAAATTTATATGTAGACTGACGCTTTAGACTTTTTATATCAGCTTTGTCTATCAAAGGAATATGATATTCACAGTTATTACTTTGGGCAACTTGAATTACGGACTCTCTAGTTTTAAACACAGTAGATGCTAAAAGTTGAAACCTATTAAGCTTTGAATAAACCTCACTATATGATTTTTTTGGAAGTTTCCACTCAGGAGTGGGACTAGAAAAATCCTTACCAATCCTAAATGCAACTTTAAAATCCTTATAGGTTGTATTCAGAAAGAAAAAGTATGTAGGCAAGCATAAGAAGTTTACACCTAAATGTTTTATATACAAAGGCAGTCATTATGCAAATAAATGTCCTCAGAAAGATACTGATAGAGGTAAAGCAAAGGTTAATGCCCTTTCAACAAAAGACATTACAGAGGAAGAATACATTCTGGTTAATGATACAGAGAGTTTTTCCTCAGATGTTTCATATCAGTCTCTTGATGATGTACAGTGTAATCTTATTCATCATTCTGACAGTACTAGTGATAGTAATGATAGTAGTGGTTTTGACAGTGTTCCTTCTTTCGCTAACCTTGCTAGAGTTAGTATGATTACCAGTCATGTTCATCGTTGGTACCTCGCAGTGCAAAAATTCTCAGAAAAGCAATTAGAATGTTATCAAAGTGAATATGATGGGTGTCCCCCCTGGGATACTAATAGAAAGTTTTCTCTTCAGAAAAATGCTAGAGAGCTACAGGATAAATATATCCGACAGAACCAGTATGAGAAAGAAAATCTCAGAAAATTTCAAGAAGAAGAGAATCAGTATGGTTTTGAAGAACCATATTCGCCAGCGTCAATAAGGCCTTCATTTCAGCAAAGAGTCCGACAAAGACAAATCTCTATTAGAGGTAGAGGAGGACCATGGAGAGGAAGAGGAGAACGAGGCAGAAGAAATCTATTTCCTCAAAGATCATTTTCATTTATCTTTTCAGAAGAGAATCCAGAATAGACTGCAACTAAAGAAATAGTAGCAACAGCCCCAGATGTGTATACAACTTGGAAAAAGAATCGCATAGAATTCCTTTAAAAAGTAATAGCTAAAGCCACAGATGAATTCATGAAGCTTGTCAAAAAAGAAGTAGAAGCAAAGAAAGAATATTCTCATGAAGACCTGGAAGAAGCATACCAGCAGATCACGCTTCAAGAAGCTTAAGAAGCATCATCAGAACAAACAGTTGTAGAGGTATGTACAGTAAGCTGTACTCAGAATCCATTTGTTGCCATCACTGTCTGTATTCCAAACATAAAGCCATATTGCCTAGACGCAATGATTGACACAGGAGCAGATATAGCATGCTCAAATCTATGGGAATTCCTCCTGATTGTTGGTAGCCTACCAGAGTAAGAATCAGGTTTGACAAGAGAGAAGTTATTTCTAACTGTGTGGCTTATGTTCCTATATCTATTGAAGGATTTACTAGAACAGTCATGTTTTACCAGCATGACATGGAAGCTTATGATTGTCTGATTGGTGTTGATTGTTTAAAAGATTGTGAAATATTTAGTATTTCAAAGGATTTCATTTCTTTGTTCAATCCACAAGTACAAATACCAAGAAGATATACATATCAGACAATTGTACCACTCCCTGAGAATAAGAAAACGGTAAATAATGAGTGGATACATAAATCAATAGTTGCTTGTAAATCCAGTATAGATGACATTGTAGCAAAGATAAAAAAGGATCTTTGCAGTGATAACCCTCATGCCTTTGTCACTAGGAAAAGACATACCTGTTCTTTAGATTTGCAGATAGTCAAAGACAAGGAAGACAAGGAAATAGTTCCTAAATTCAAGGCACATCATCGTGGAATGATTTCATCTGAAAGGAAGGAATGCCACGAAGAAATTTAGAAATTGTTACAGGGAGGATTCATTCAAGAATCTAACACTCCTTGGTCATGTGCAACTTTCTATGTCAATAAGAGGAGTGAACAGGTTAGACAGAAGAAGAGATTAGTGGTTGATTACAAGCCACTAAACAAGTTCATATCAACAGTACAACATCCTATTACAGCCAAGGATGACATGCTCAGCAGAATTAAAAGATCCAAGGTATACAACAAGTTTGATCTTAAAGTGGATTCTGACAAATATTTTTGCAACCTCAAGATATGTACAAAACAACTTTTATTGTTCCTGGAGGACAATACGAGTGGAAAGTACTTCCATTTGGTTTGAAGATAGCGCTATCAATATTCCAGAAAATAATGGATAAAATTTTTGGTGAGTTCCCAGATTTCCTTTTGGTTTATATTGATGACATTCTTATTTTCTCAAAATCACCAAAAGAACACAGAACACCTGGAAAAGTTCTATGATAATGTGTATAAGAATGGCCTGTGTCTTTCTCCCACAAAGATTGAAGTTTTCAAAGATGAAATAGATTTTTTGGGAATCAAGATTAAAAACGGAAGTATTGAAATGCAAAAGCATGTTGTTTCTAAAATTCAGGAGTTTCCTGATGAAATAACAGATAAACAACAGCTTGAAAGATCTCTAGGCTGTGTGAATTATGTCACAGGTTTTTATAAGAATATAGCTGCTGATAGAATCCTTTAAATAAAAGGTTAAAGAAGAATGCTCCCGCCTGGAGTTCTGAAATGACTTCAGTTGTTAAGCGCATCAAACTGCAAGTTCTAGATCTTCCAGCAATGTCATTACCTGGTTCAGGCTTGAAGATCATAGAATGTGATGCCAGTGAAACTTATTGGGGAGCAGTGCTGAAAGAGAAGGTGGAAAAAGAAAAAGAAAAAGTATGCAGATACGCATCTGGAACATTTCAAGGCTCAGAGGTAAAGTATCATTCCACCCACAAAGAGATCTTAGCTACCAAAAAGCTATTAAGGCTTTTTTATTTTTCATTCAGAATGAAAATTTCGTGCTAAGATCTGATTTAAAAGATTTTAAGAAAAGGCTCAACAGTGGAGATCCTTCAAATAAATATGCTTTTAACAGATTACAAAGATGGGGATTATGGTTTTATAAAGCTAGAAGGCAGTATATACATATTAACATGTTTTATATGCAAAGGCAGTCATGCAAATAAATGTCCTAAGAAAGATACTGATAGAGGTAAAGCAAAGGTTAATGCCCTTTCAAAAAAAAGGCATTACAGAGGAAGAATACATTCTGGTTAGTGATACAGAGAGTTTTTCTCAGATGTTTCATATCAGTCTCTTGATGATGTACAGTGTAATCTTATTCAGCATTCTGACTTCAAACTTAGACTTACAGAACACATAAGCAACATATACTGAAAGAACTTCAATCCTTAGACTTGCTTCGCTCTCGCTTGTCCGGTGTAGTGAGTGAAATGAGAACTCCTTATTTATAGGAATTCAAGTAGCTTTTCACCGAGAAACTTGAGAACAGGGAGACCTACAACCGGTGACTCCGGTGACCAAGAAGATTCCCACTATTGGGAAAAACAAACACGGACAATGGGTACATGCCACCCATTATAGCACCTTTAAGAAGTGGAGAGGTCCACCACGCCTTCAGATAAGACTTAAAGACAAATCTTATCTTACTTTATTTGACACGACTGGCAACAGGCCTGTCAGCATAGCCGAAAGCAACATCAAACTGTATAATGGGGACCATTGTCATCATTTGATGAGGATGAAGTCTCATCAGTCCTTGGAGGCAGCGATCCGAGATTCCTCGTGCTTCTTTCAAGATAAGATCTTGACATAGAGGCTGTTCCATCATTATCAGGATGAAGATGCCATCTAGTTTGAAATAGATAATGATCTGGAATTCGGAGAGAGAAATCAGGAGCAGACGGATGTATATACATCGTATGGTAAAGTATTATTCTCCTCCATAACTGTCCATCCGGATTTGAGTGATGACTCCTGAAAGGGTTAGGCTTCACATAATAATTTATCTTGACATACCACAAAATTTTACATTGAATGAGTATATTCCGGGCAAGATCAAGAGATATATCTAGTAATGGAGAATAAGAAATTTTAGAGGGAAGAAATTTTGAAAGAAAATATTTAAATTGCTAAGAAATATACTCCCTGTCACCTTGATGACTGGGCCTGTTCCAGAGATCAAACTGCAGAGGATGCTTCTCTGTCCATAATCGTGAAAACTCAAATTTCCATAATGTATTAGGCCTTGCAATGAGCTGTCTGAGCGTATGTCCTTCAAAAGGTAAAGGATCAGGTTGTTCAACATACCTTGTATGTCTCTAGATCCATTTCAGAGTACAAAACACTATTGGTTCTTGAAGAGAATGAAACTCTGAATGTGGAATTTCAGATCTACAAACCTGACTGCGACTTCAGACATATTATATTCAGATACAGAAATATAATCTCTGTACATAAGCAAAGCTTGTGCTTCTCTAGAAGTTCTGTCATCATTCCTTTTTCTGGATTTAATATGGCCTTGACAAGAATTTATATCCTATATGGGACTGTCAAATTCATGAAAAACTTGAGTAACATTAACATGTTTGATCAAATTTAATTCTCTGCTAGCAAAATCAGCTAAAGAGTTATCCTTTTCCTTTATATGCTCTATCTCAAAAGAAAAATTATCAAACTAGAGACCCCATCTCTGCAATCTGTTGAAAGCTGATTTATTTGTTGGGTCTCATTTATTGAGCCGGGCCTTGAAATCTTTTAGATCAGATCGTAGTACGAAATGATCATTCTGAATGAAGAACAAGAAAGCTTTAATGGCTTTCTTGGCTGCCAATATTTCTTTATGGGTGGAATGGTACTTCAGCTCAGAACCTTGAAAGGATCCTGAAGCGTATCTGCAAACTTTTTCTTTGCCATTCTCCATTTTCTCTTTGAGCACAGCTCCCCAATAATTGTCACTCGCATCACATTCAATTATTTTCTGACCTTGTCCTGGTAGGGACATTGGTGGCAGATCAAGAACTTGTTTCTTGATGCGTTTGACTGCTGAAGTCATTTCTTCACTCCAGGCGGGAGCATTCTTTTTCAATCTCTTGTTTAACAAGATTCTATCTGTAGCAATGTTTTTGTAGAATCCTGCAACATAGTTGATAGCCTAATAACCTTTGCAGTTGTTCCTTTTCTTTCAGCTCATTAGGAAATTCCTGAATTTTGGAAACAACATGCTTCTTCATTTCAATGCTACCATCTTTTATTTTATGCCTAGAAAATCCATCTCATCTTTGAAAACTTCCATTTTGGATGGAGATAGGCATAAACCATTCTTATGAACAATTTCATAGAATTTTTCTAAGTGTTCTATGTGATCTTTAGGAGACTTTGAAAATATCAAAATATCATTAATATAAACAATCAAAAAATCTGAAAGTTCTCCAAATATACTATCCATTTTCTTCTGAAATATAGATGGAGCAGTCTTAAGACCAAAAGGAAGTACCTTCCATTCATATTGTCCTCCTGGGACAACAAATGCAGTTTTGTATGAATCTTCTGGCTGTATGAAGATCTGCTAGAATCCACTCTTAAATCAAACTTATTGTAGACTTTGGATCCTTTGATACGGGCTAACAGATCATCTCTTGCAGGTATTGGATGCTGGACTGCAGCTATGAATTTGTTCAAAGGCTTATAGTGAACGACTAGCCTTTTCTTTTGCCTTGTCTATTCACTGCATTTATTGACATAAAAGGCCGCACAAGCCAAAGGAGAATTGGATTCTTGAATAAACCTTCCTTTACGTAGCTTCTGAATTTCTTCATGGCATTCTTTCCTTCTGATGGAATCATGCCACGGTGATGTGCCTTGAACTTTGGGACAAGTTCTTTGCCTTCTTTATTCTTTACAATCTGCAAATCGAGTGAACAGATATGCCTTTTTCTGGAAACAAAGGCATGAGGATTATCAGAACAAAGATCATTCTTGATCTTTGCCACTATATCATCAATATTGGATTTACATGCAGCAATGGATTTATGTATCCACTCATGATTAGGACTTCTTTTTATGTTCGGGGAGTGGAACTATAGTCTGGTAGGTATACCTTCTAGGTATCTGGATCTTGTGGATTGAACAGGGATATGAAATCTTTACTGATACTAAATGTTCCACAGTCTTGGAGACAATCTACTCCTATAGACAATCATAGGCTTCCATTTCATGCTGATAGAACTTAAATGTTCTGATAAATCCTTCTATACATACAGGGATATGAGCCACAAAATTGGAGATGAATTCTTTCTTATCAAACCTAATTCTTACATGAGCTTTTTGCCAGCAATCAGGAGGAATAGCCATTGATCTAAGCATGCTAATGTCTGCTCCTGTATCTATCATAGCATCTAGACAATAAGGCTTTATATTTGGTATATAAATAGTTATGGCTATGAAAGGATTTTGAGTACAGGATACTGTGCATACCTCTGCTTCTTTCTGAGAAGATGATTCCTCTTGAGCTTCTTGTAGCATTATCTGCTAATAAACTCCTTCAAGATCTTCGTCATCTTTTTCTTTGACTTTTCTTCTTCTTCCTCCTCTTTGATGAGTCTTAAGAACTCATCAGTGGCCTTTGCAATAACCTTTTCAAGGAACTCAATTCTGTTCCTTCTCCAGGTTTTATATGTTTATGAATCAGAACTTTTCTGATCCATTTGTTCTGCAATATTCTCTTCAGGGAAGAGAAATGGGAAACTTACTTTGAGGAACAGGAATTCCTCTGCCTCTATCTCCTCTGCCTCTCAGGGTCCACCTCTTCCTCTGACAGGAAGTTGTCTTTGTCGTATTCTTTGCTGGAATGGAGGACAAACTGGAACTGGTGAATATGGTTCTTCTGGACAGAATAAGTCTTCTTCATCTTGAGCTTTTTTCAATTTGGCTTGCTCAAGTTGATTCTGCTGAATGTATTTGTCTTGAGACTCTCTGACTTTCTTATGAAGAGAAGTCTTTCTGGTTGTATCCCATGGGGGACACGATGCATATTCACTTTGATATAGCTCCATTTGCTGACGGAGGATTTCTGCATTTGGAGGCACTAAAGGATGCTTGAAATTAGCATTCATATTAATTCTTACCATATTTACAAAAGATGGTAAGCTATCATAACCAAACTGTCAGTATTGTCAGAATCACTGTTAGACAATTGAGCAATATTACACTGTACATCATCCACAGATTGATATGAAATATCAGAAGAGAAACTCTCTGAATCACTGACAGAAGATATTCTTCTTCTGTAATGCCCTTTGCTGCAAGAGCATTGACTTTTTCTTTTCCTTTATCACTATTCTTCTGCGGACATTTGTTAGCATAATGACTACCTTTACAGATGAAACATGTAGGAGAAAAACTTTGTGCTTTCCTACATACTTCCTTTTCTAAAAACAAAATTTTTAAGGCTTTTTACTGGCAAATAAATCTTTTCTATAATCTTTTTTATACAGCTTCTTATACTTTTTATGCTTCTTATACCGTCCCTTCCCTTTTGAAAAAGAACAATCTCGACATTTTGTCTTGATTGGACCATCTAGAGTATCACAACCAAAGGGATCCATAGCATACATATCACAGAATTTAGAACCAAGAGATTTTGCATTCTTTCAATGCTTGCTTTCCTTTCCCATTTTTCTTTACAAAGCTTAGCATGTGTTTGGTCAATTATTTGATTAATTGCACCAAAACTTAATTCTTTTGCTCTAATGCCATGCATTGCTTTTTTGTATTAGTAGAAAAATATGGAGGGAAAGACTCAATATACCTTAACCTCATGGTTTCATCATTGATATTACCAGAATTGTAATATAGTTTCTGCATGAAACACTGATATTCCTTTATTCTGGACATATCACACAATCTACTTCTAAGAAACAAAGTTGTATTCTTCATTTTATCATCTTCTAAATTGCCAATAAATTCCTTTATAATAGCAGCTGTTAGTCCCATATAACCACTCTGTAAAATTTCTTGCTGGTTGGGAGTTGAATCCCACCATTCCTTAATGATTCCTACAAAACCATTGGCAGTAGCAGATGCAATAGCATGGGGATCTTTTTTATACATCTCTAATTGGGAATTACCCCAACCAATCATTCCATGCACCATTTCTTTTATTTCTTCTAAACTTCTGCATTCTAATTTATACCAATTAGGTTGTAGGGTCTGGACTCTGGCCATGCCTTGCAGAGGTTCACGCTTAGGATTAGATGTTTCTCCTAAGATCATACCTTCTGTTTTCTGATGATCTTCTATCTTGACCATGCCTACAGACTTCTTTTCTTCTTTACCAAAAAAGTGGTTTATACTGGGCTAATAATTCTTGTATGCTGCTGTTTATTTGGTGGATTAGCAAGTTCTGAAACTTGCTTCCAAGAGACTGCATTAGACCAATCTCCTTCTTCCTTTCTTTACTGTATTGTCCCAGATCTGTTCGATCTTAGGGACTATTTCTGGAAGATTGTCTACTGCTTCATTAATCAGATCAATCTTGTGATCTGTTTTTTCTAAAGAATCATGAACATGGGATAGACTTGATTCCACAAGTTCATGTGTATGAGTTAGCTCTTTAAATATATGACTTTTAATACTAATAGTATGATCAACTAATGGCTGTACAATATCAGTGACATCTTGAGATATGACTTTTGGAATTTCTGCAGAGACTACTCTATGATTATGCTGTACCAGTGTCTCTACTCTTTTCACTGATTTATCTACTTCATCAATGCTATAATTCAAAAGCTTAATAGCACCAGCAGTTTCACCATTCTATCTTAATTCTATGGCCTTTAATGTCTTTTCCATCTCAGCTAATCTGGAAGAATAAGAATGAACTTTATCATGCACATACTTAACTGCTTTATTTGTCCAGTTTAGCATTTTAGAGCTCTCTGATGGCTCTATCGGTCTATCTACTGTTCTTTGATACCAGTAGACTACTTTCTGTGACTGATCAGGAGACAAAAGCTCATGACTGTCTGTTGTAGGAAAAGAATCAGAACTAGATGAAGCCATATTAATGGTAGGACCATTATTTGGGACATACTTCTGGCTGACAAGCTTTTCACAGTCATTGCACCATAAAAAATCCGTATTAGGATCATGTACAAGGGAACTATGACTACACAAGAATGATTTTTCTTTAGGAGGCTGTACAGGTTGACTATTGGAAGACTCACCTACAGAAAATAAGAACTATTGGACTGAACAGAGTTAGATCTAGGTAAAGACATTCTAGAGTTAGATCTAAAAGATAATGTTACGTTATTTTTGGATTCTTGGACAGCTGTAGCATTTTTTAGCTTTGGCTGGCTAGACTGTATAAACTTCTTTGAGAGTGTCCATTCTTTCGGAACTTTAATCTGAGACCAAGAAATTAGTTCAGGCTCTATCTTCTGGCTTTCTATGTTGACATGACTCACCACGCTGCTGCCCTTAGAAATACCATGTTTAACTGCAGGGTACATGGTGTTGACAAGGCGATAGATTACTTTGTAATGGATGGCGAGCGGACATGCTCCAGGACGCATGTTTAGACCAGTAGTAGAAAATTGTAAGTTTTAAGACATCTTTGTAATAGATCATCTTTGGTCAAAGATACATGATAACTAGAATACACTTCAAAAGAAATAGGTCCATTATGGAGGTCAGTCTGAATAGCTGCAAGTAGAGAATCTTTAAAGGTGTCAAAGCGGAGATCCATTAGACAACAAAAGATTGAAGCATTTAAGCCATGACGGAAAAGAGGGGTGATACCTATTTGTACACAACCTATATGGACAAACTTATAAGTATTTTGTTTTTTGATACTTTTAATATCTGCGGGATCTATGAGAGGAATATTATATTCACAATTAGAAGTTTGGGTAACTTGGATGACAGACTCACGGGTCTTAAACACAGTACTAGCTAACAAGATGAAATTTATTAATCTTAGCATATACCTGGTCATAAGGTATTTTGGGTAGCTTCCAGGCAGGTAATGGGTCAGACTCTTCTATCATATCTATATCAGCATTAATAGAATAGACATCAGATAGGTTTACGAGTTCTTGATCTTCAATATCCAAAGAAGAAAGACTGGGACGAGCTTCTGCGGCCATTTTAAACTGATACTAATGAGCAACTTTGCAATAAAGTCTTACGGTATTCTCCAAAACCCTAACAGCTACGCACATCCACGGTGACTTACAATAACGGGGGGAGACTCTTTGCCTTTTTAGGTGCTGTATAAACTCAGATTCACAGATAGCCAGAAAATTCACACCAATCTAATAATCTTCAGAAACTAAAACTCAAGTAAGATACATGACCCAGCTCTGATACCATTTTACTAAAGCAAACAATGGCTCTGATACAAATTTACTAAAGCAAACCTTCCTCTGATATTGATTAAAACAAGCATATAAAACAAAAGCTCTGAAACATAAAGTTCTGATGCTCTGATATTATTTCAAACTCTATTTGCTTTACAGTAGGACCTTTAACTCATGTAAATTACATCAAACTTAGACTTACATAACACATAAGGAACATATGCTGAAAGAACTTAAATCCTTAGACTTGTTTCGCTCTCGCTTTTTTGGTGTGGTGAGTGAAACGAGAACTCCTTATTTATAGGAATTCAAGTAGCTTTTCACCGAGAAACTTGAGAACCGGGAGACCTACAACCGGTGACTCCGGTGACCAAGAAGATTGCCACAACTGGGAAAGACAAACACAGACAATGGGTACATGCCACCCATAATAACACCTTCAAGAAGTGGAGAGGTCCACCACGCCTTCAGATAAGACTTAAAGACGAATCTTATCTTACTTTATTTGACACGACTGGCAAAAGGGTTGCCAGCTAGCCGAAAGCAACATAAAGGAGGTCGGTAACATGCCTACCGACATAGCACTAAGGGCTATCAAATTATACAATGGGACCATTTTCATCATCTGATGAGGATGAAGTCTCATCAGTCCTTGGAGGCAGCGATCCGAGATTCCTTGTGCTTCTTTCAAGATAAGATCTTGACATAGAGGCTGTTCCATTATATCAAGACGAAGATGCCGTCTAGTTGGAAATAGATAATGATCTGGAATTCAGAGAGAGAAACCAGGAGCATGTGGATGTATCTCAATCGTATGGTGAAGGATTGTTCTTCTCTATAACTGTCCATTCGGATTTGAATGATGACCCCTGAAAGGATTAAGCTTTACATAATAGATTACTTTAACGTACCACGGAATTTTACATTGTATGAGTATGTTTCTAGCAAGATCAGGAGAAACATCTATAAGAGAAGAATCAGAGATTTTCATAGGAAGATATTTCAGAAGAAAATATTTGAAATGCTAAGAAATATACTTCCTTTCACCTTGCTGACTGGGCCTGTTCCAAAGATCAAACTGCAGAGGATGCTCCTCTGTCCATAGCCGTGAAAAATCAAATTTTCATAATGTATTAGGCCTTGGAATGAGCTGTCTGAGCTTATGTCATTCAAAAGGTAAAGGATCAGGTTGTTCAGCATACCTTGTATGTCTCCATATCTATTTCAGAGTACAAAACACCATTGGTTCTTGAAGAGAATGAAACTCTGAATGTGGAATTTTAGGATCTACAAACCTGACTGTAACTTCAGACATATTATATTCAGATACAGAAATATAATCTCTGTACATAAGCAAAGCTTGTGCTTCTCTAGAAGTTCTGTCATCATTCTTTTTTTTGGATTCAATATGGCCTTGACAAGAATTTATATCCCATATGGGACTGTCAAATTCATGGAAAAATTAAGTAACATTAACATGTTTGATCAAATTTAACTCTCTGTTAGCAAAATCAGCTAAAGAGTTATGCTTTCCCTTTATATGCTCTATTTCAAAAGAAAAATTATCAAACCAGAGACCCCATCTCTACAATCTATTGAAAGCTGATTTATTTGCTGGGTCTCCATTATTGAGCCGGTCCTTAAAATCTTTCAGATCAGATCGTAGAACGAAATGATTATTCTGAATGAAGAACAAGAAAACTTTCATGGCTTTCTTGGCTGCCAATATTTCTTTATGGGTGGAATGGTACTTCAGCTCAGAACCTTGAAAGGATCCTGAAGCGTATCTGTAAAATTTTTCTTTGCCATTCTCCATTTTTTCTTTGAGTACAGCTCCCCAATAATTGTCACTTGCATCACATTCAATTATTTTCTAACCTTGTCCTGTAGGGACATTGGTGGCAGATCAAGAACTTGTTTCTTGATGCGTTTGACTGCTGAAGTCATTTCTTCACTCCAGGGGGGAGCATTCTTTTTCAATCTCTTGTTTAACAAGATTCTATTTGCAACAATGTTTTTGTAGAATTCTGCAACATAATTTACATAGCCTAAAAATCTTTGTAGTTATTCCTTTTCTTTTAGTTCATCAGGGAACTCTTGAATCTTAGAAACAACATGCTTCTGCGTTTCAATGCTACCATCTTTGATTTTTTTCCAAGAAAATCCATCTCATCTTTAAAAACCTCCATTTTGGATGGAGATAGGCATAACCATTTTTATGAACAATTTCATAGAACTTTTCTAAGTGTTCTATGTGATCTTTAGGAGACTTTGAAAATATCAAAATATCATCAATATAAACAATCAGAAAATCTGAAAGTTCTCCAAAGATACTACCAATTTTCTTCTGAAATATAGATGGAGCAGTCTTAAGAGCAAAAGGGAGTACCTTCCATTCATATTGTCCTCCTGGGACAACAAATACAGTTTTGTATGAATCTTCTCGCTGTATGAAGATCTACCAGAATCCACTCTTTAAATAACACTTACTGTAGACTTTGGATCCTTTGATACGGGCTAGCAGATTATCTCTTGCAGGTATTGGATGTTGGACTGCAGCTATGAACTTGTTCAAAGGCTTATAGTCAACGACTAGCCTTTTCTTCTGCCTTATCTATTCACTGCGTTTATTGACATAAAAGACTGCACAAGCCCAAGGAGAATTGCATTCTTGTATAAACCCTCCTTTGAGTAGCTTCTGAATTTCTTCATGGCATTCTTTCCTTTCTGATGGAATCATGCCACGGTGATGTGCCTTGAACTTTGGGACAAATTCTTTGCCTTCTTTATCCTTTACAATCTACAAATCGAGTGAACATATATGCCTTTTTCTTGAAACAAAGGCATGAGTATTATCAGAACAAAAATCATTCTTGATCTTTGCTATTATATCATCTATATTGGATTTACAGGCAGCAATGGATTTATGTATCCACTCATGACTAGGCTTCTTTTTATGTTCAGGGAGTGGAACTATAGTCTGGTAGGTATACCTTCTGGGTATTTGGATCTGTGGATTGAATAGGGATATAAAATTTTTGCTAATACTAAATGTTCCACAGTCTTGAAGAAAATCTACTCCTAACAGAGAATCATAGGCTTCCATTTCGTGCTGATAGAACTTAAATGTTCTGGTAAATCCTTCTATACATATAGGGATATGAGCCACAAAATTGGAGATGACTTCTTTCTTATCAAACCTAATTCTTACATGAGCTTTTTCCCATCAATCAGGAGGAATTGCCATTGATTTAAGCATACTAATGTCTGCTCTTGTGTTTATCATAGCATCTAAACAATAAGGTTTTATATTTGGTATACAAATAGTTATGGCTATGAAAGGATTTTGAGTACATGAGACTGTGCATACCTCTGCTTCTTTTTGAGCAGATGAATCCTCTTGAGCTTCTTGTAGCATTATTTGCTGATAAGCTCCTTCAAGATCTTCGTCATCTTTTTCTTTGACTTTTTATTCTTCTTCTTCCTCTTTGATGAGCCTTAAGAACTCATCAGTGGCCTTTGCAATAATCTTTTCAAGGAACTCAATTATGTTCCTTCTCCAGGTTCTATATAATTTTGAATCAGAACTTTTCTGATCCATTTTTTCTGTAATATTCTCTTCAGGGAGGAGAAATGGGAAACTTATTTAAGGAACAGGAATTTCTCTGCCTCTATCTCCTCTGCCTCTCCAGGGTCCACCTCTTCCTCTGACAGGAAGTTGTCTCTGTCTTATTCTTTTCTGAAACGGAGGAGGAACTGGAACTGGTGAATATGGTTCTTCTGGACATAATAAGTCTTCATCATCTTGAGCTTTTTTCAATCTGGCTTGCTCAAGTTTATTCTACTGAATGTATCTGTCTTGAGACTCTCTGAATTTATTCTGAAGAGAAGCCTTTCTGGTTGTATCCCATGGGGGACACGATGCATATTCACTTTGATATAGCTCCATTTGCTGATGGAGGATTTCTGCACTTGGAGGCACTAAAGGATGCTTGAAATTAGCATTCATATTAATTTATACCATATTTAAAAAAGATGGTAAGCTATCATAACCAGAACTGTCAGTACTGTCAGAATCACTGTTAGACAATTGAGCAATATTACACTGTACATCATCCACAGATTGATATGAAATATCAGAAGAGAAACTTTCTGAATCACTGACCAGTAGATATTCTTCTTCTGTGATGCCCTTTGCTGCAAGAGCATTGACTTTTGCTTTTCCTTTATTACTATCTCTTCTGCGGACATTTGTTAGCATAATGACTACCTTTACAAATGAAACATGTAGGAGAAAAACTTCTTATGCTATCCTACATACTTTCTTTTTCTAAAAACAAAATATTTATAAGGATTTTTACTGGCAAATGAATCTTTTCTATAATATTTTTATACAGCTTCTTATACTTTTTCTGCTTCTTATACGGTCCCTTCCCTTTTGAAAAAGAACAATCTCAACATTTTGTCTTGATTGGACCATCTAGAGTATCACAACCGAAGGGATCGATAGCATACATATCACATAATTTAGAACCAAGAGATTTTACATTCTTTCAATGCCTGTTTCCTTTCCCATTTTTCTTTACAAAGCTTTGCATGTGTTTGGTCAATTATTTGATTAATTGCACCAAAACTTAATTCTTCTGCTCTAATGCCATGCATTACTTTTTTGTATTCAGTAGAAAAATATGGAGGGAAAGACTCAATATACCTTAACCTCATGGTTTCATCATTGATATTACCAGAATTGTAATATAACTTCTGCATGAAACACTGATATTCCTTTATTCTGGACATATCACACAATCTACTTCTAAGAAACAAAGTTGTATTCTTCATTTTATCATCTTCTAAATTGCCAATAAATTCCTTTATAATAGCAGCTGTTAGTCCCATATAACCACTCTGTAGAATTTCTTGCTGGTTGGGAGTTGAATCCCACCATTCCTTTATACGATACCTACAAAACCATTGGCAATAGCAGATGCAATAGCATGGGGATCTTTTTTATACATCTCTAATTGGGAATTACCCCAACCAATCATTCCATGCACCATTTCTTTTATTTCTTCTAAACTTCTGCATTCTAATTTATACCAATTAGGTTGTAGGGTCTGGACTCTGGCCATGCCTTGCAGAGGTTCAGGCTTAGGATTAGAGGTTTCTCCTAAGATCATGCCTTCTGCTTCTGATGGGCTTCTATCTTGACCATGCCTACAGACTTCTTTTCATCTTTATCAAAAAATAGAGGCTTATACTGGGCTAATAATTCTTGTTGCTGCTGTTTTTTAGGTGGATTAGCAAGTTCTGACACTTGCTTCCAAGAAACTGCATTGGACCAATCTCCTTCTTCCTTCTTTACTGTATTATCCCAGATCTGCTTCGATCTTAGGGACTATTTCAGGAAGACTGTCTACTGCATCACAGATCAAATCAATCTTGTGATCTGTTTTTCTAAAGAATCATGAACATGGGACAGACTTGATTCCACAAGTTCATGTGTATGAGTTAGCTCTTTAGCTATATGACTTTTAATACTAATAGTATGATCAACTAATGGCTGTACAATATCAGTGACATCTTGAGATATGACTTTTGGAATTTCTGCAGAGACTACTCTATGATTATGCTGTACCAGAATCTCTACTCTTTTCACTGATTTATCTATTTCATCCATTCTAGAATTCTAAAGCTTAATAGCACCAGCAGTGTCACCATTCTGTCTTAATTCTATGGCCTTTAATGTCTTTTCCATCTCAGCTAATCTGGATGAATAAGAATGAACTTTATCATGACACAGACTTAACTGCTTTATTTGTCCAGTTTAGCATTTTAGAGCTTTCTAATGGCTCTATCTGGTCTATCTACTGTTCTTTGATACCAGTAGACTGCTTTCTGTGACTGATCAGGAGACAAAAGCTCATGACTGTCTGTTGTAGGAAAAGAATCAGAACTAGATGAAGCCATATTAATGGTAGGACCATTATTTGGGACATACTTCTGGCTGACAAGCTTTTCACAGTCATTGCACCACAAAAAATCCGTATTAGGATCATGTACAAGGGAACTATGACTACACAAGAATGATTTTTCTTTAGGAGGCTGTACAGGCTGACTATTGGAAGACTCACCTACAGAAAAATAAGAACTATTGGACTGTACAAAGTTAGATCTAGGTAAAGACATTCTAGAGTTAGACCTAAAAGACAATGTTACATTATTTTTAGATTCTTGGACAGCTGTAGCATTTTCTAGCTTTGGCTGGTTGGACTGTATAAATTTCTTTGAGAGTGTCCATTCCTTTGGAACCTTTATCTGAGACCAAGAAATTAATTTAGGCTCAATCTTCTGGCTTTCTATGTTGACATGACTCAACACGCTGCTGCCCTTCGGAGTTAAACACATGTTTTACTGCAGGGTAACATGGTGTTGACAAGGCGATATAATACTTTGCATATACCTGGTCATAAGCGTATTTTGCGGACATGCTTCCAGGAAGGGATATGGGTCAGACTCTTCTATCAGTATCTATATCAGTATTAACACGTCTATACATCAGATAGGTTTACGAGTTCTTGATCTTCAATATCTTCAAAGAAGAAAGACTGGGACGAGCTTCTACGGCCATTTTAAACTGATACTATGAGCAAATTTGCAATAATGTCTTACGCTATTCTCCAAAACCCTAACAGTTGTGCACATCCACGGCAACTTACAATAACGGGGGAGACTCTTTGCCTTTTTAGGTGCTGTATAAACTCAGATTCACAGATAGCCACAAAATTCAGACCAATCTAATAATCTTCAGAAACTAAAACTCAAGTAAGATACATGAATCATAGAGTAGTCTCTGCAGAAATTCCAAAAGTCATATCTCAAGATGTCACTGATATTGTACAGCCTTTAGTGGATCATACTAAGTATTAAAAGTCATATATTCAAAGAGCTAACTCATACACATGAGCTTGAGGAATCAAGTCTGTCCCATGTTCATGATTCTTTAGAAAAACAGATCACAAGATTGATCTGATTAATGAAGCAGTAGACAATCTCCCAGAAATAGTCCCTAAGGTCGAACAGATTTGGGACAAGTACAGTAAAAAAGGAAGAAGGAGATTGGTCTAATGTAGTCTCTTGGAAGCAAGTTTCAGAACTTGCTAATCCACCAAAGAAGCAGCAGCAACAAGAACTATTAGCCCAGTACAAACCACTTTTTTTGGTAAAGAAGAAAAGAAATCTGTAGGAATGGTCAAGATAGAAGATCATCAAAAGGCAGAAGGTATGATCTTCAGGAGAAACATCTAATCCTAAGCGTGAACCTTTGCAAGGAATGGCCAGAGTACAGACCCTACAACCTAATTGGTATAAATTAGAGTGCAGAAGTTTAGATGAAATAAAAGAAATGGTGCATGGAATGATTGGTTGGGATAATTCCCAATTAGAAATGTATAAAAAAGATCCCCATGCTATTGCATCTGCTATTGCCAATGGTTTTGTAGGAATCATTAAGGAATGGTGGGATTTAACTCTCAACCAGCAAGAAATTTACAGAGTGGTATATGGGATTAACAGCTACTATTATAAAAGAATTTATTGGCAATTTAGAAGATGATAAAATGAAGAATACAACTTTGTTTCTTAGAAGCAGATTATGTGATATGTCCAGAATAAAGGAATATCAGTGTTTCATGCAGAAACTATATTACAATACTTCCAATATCAATGATGAAACCATGAGGTTAAGGTATATTGAGTCTTTCCCTCCATATTTTTCTACTGAATATAAAAAGACAATGCATGACATTAGAGCAGAAGAATTAAGTTTTGGTGCAATTAATCAAATAATTGACCAAATGCATGCTAAGTCTTTGTAAAGAAAAATGGGAAAGGAAACAGGTATTGAAAAATGCAAAATCTCTTGGTTCTAAATTCTGTGATATGTATGCTATGGATCCCTTTGGTTGTGATACTCTAGATGGACCAATCAAGATAAAATGTCGAGATTGTTCTTTTTCAAAAGGGAATGGACGGTATAAGAAGCATAAAGTATAAGAAGCTGTATAAAAAGATTATAGAAAAGATTTATTTGCCAGTAAAAAGCGTTATAAATTTGAAAAAAAAAAGAAAGTATTGGGAAATCACAGAAGTTTTTCTCCTACATGTTTCAAGTCTGAAAAGGTAGTCAAAATACTTATAAATTTTCCGCATATAGGTTGTGTGATAAATGAAAAGTAAAAGTCACTCCTCTTTTTTGTCAAAGTGGCTTCACAAAAGCTTCATATCCTACTGTTCAGTGATTCAGATGGATCTCCGCTTCTGACAGCTTCATATCAGATTCTGTGGATGATGTAGCAGCTATACAGACTGGCCTCCATAATGGTCTAACTATTTTTTTTGACAGTACTGATCCTAGTTATCCTGTCTCTTTGACCAAAGCTTACGATCTCTTGTAAAGACGTCTTAAGAACTTCATGAATGGCTACTTTCAAGCATGGCTTGAATAGTGCGTCCTAGTGCAGAAATCCTCCGCTCAGCCAATCCAGCTATATCAAAGTGAATATGCATCGACTTGTAAACACCATGGGATACAACCTGTAGTAAAGACATGGTATCTCCAGAGGACAGTCAGCGTGGTGAGTCATGTCAATATAGATTCAGCCAAAAGATCAGAGCCTGAGTTAATTTCTTGGTCTCAGATAAAGGTTCCAAAGGAATGAAGACTTACTCTGTCCAGAAGAAGTTTATTCACAGTCCAGTTCGTCAACCATTTCAGCTAAGAATAATGCTACAGCTGTTCAAGAGTCCTGTTGAGGAATGATGTGGAACATGAGAGGCAGAGGAGATCTAACTCAGAGGAATGTCCTGTACCTCAGGTAAGAACTCTGTGCAGTCCAAATAGTTCTTAAAAGTTCTGTAGGTGAGTCTTCATAATAGTCAGCCTGCTAGAAGAAACATAATTGAGTTCTTGTGTAGTCATAGTTCCCTATTACAAAGATCCTAATACATGATTTCTTAAGGCTCATCAAAGAGGAAGAAGAAGAAGAAAAAGTAAAGTCCCAAAAGATGACGAAGATCATTGAAGGAGCTTATCTAGCAAATAATGCTACAAGAAGCTCAAGAGGAATCATTTCTCCAGATCAGTCAGCAGAGGTATGTAGTCTACTGGTACCAAAGAACAGTAGATAGACATAACTATTTGTATACCAAATGATAAGCCTTATTTGTCTAGATGCTGGATAGAATACAGGAGCAGACATTAGTCTGCTTAGATAAATGGCTTATTCCTCCTGATTGCTGGCAAAAAGCTCATGTAAGAATTAGGTTTGATAAGAAAAATGTCATCTCCAATTTTGTGGCTATATCCCTATATGTCTAGAAGGATTTACTAGAACATTTAAGTTCTATCAGCATGAAAAGGAAGCCTATGATTGTCTGTACAGGAGTAGATTGTCTCCAAGACTGTGGAACATTTAGTATCCAAAGATTTCATATCTCTGTTCAATCCACAATCCAAATACCTAGAAGGTATACCTACCAGACTATAGTTCCACTCCCTGAACATAAAAAGAAACACTACACATGAGTGGATACATAAATCCATTGCTGCCATGTAAATCCAATATTGATGATATAGTGGAAAAGATCAAGAATGATCTTTGTTCTGATAATCCTCATGCCTTTGTTTCCAGAAAGTAGGCATATCTGTTCACTCGATTTGCAGATTGTAAATAATAAAGAAGAAAAGAACTTGTCCCAAAGTTTCAAGGCACACCACCGTGGCATGATTCCATCCTAAAAGGACAGCAGCCATAAAGAAATTCAGAAGCTATAAGCCTCTTTTCTTTGATAGAATGAAATTCTCTGTAGGCATGTGTCAAGATAGAATGCCCATCAAGAAGCAGAAGGCATGATTATAGGAGAAGAAAAGGCTAATCCTTGACTATAAGCCTCTGAACAAGGCATAGCTGCAGTCCAGCACCTTATAGCTGCAATTGGATGATCTGCTTAGAATGCAGGATCAAAGGATCCAAAGTCAACAGTAAGTTTGATTTAAAGAGTGGATTCTGGCAGATCTTCATACAACCAAAAGATTCATATAAAACTGCATTTGTTGTTCCAGGAGGACAATATGAATGGAAGGTACTTCCTTTTGGTTTTAAAACTACATCTATATTTCAAAGAAAATGGATAGTATCTTTGGAGAACTTTCAGATTTTCTGATTGTTTATATTGATGATATTTTGATATTTTCAAAGTCTCCTAAAGATCACATAGAACATTTAGAAAAGTTCTATAAATTGTTTATAAAATGGTTTATGCCTATCTCCATCCAAAATGGAAGTTTTCAAAGATGAAATGGATTTTTTAGGCATAAAAATAAAAGATGGAAGCATTGAAATGCAAGAAGCATGTTGTTTCCAAGATTCAGGAATTTCCTGATGAATTGAAAGAAAAGGAACAACTGCAAAGGTTTTTAGGCTGTGTTAACTATGTTGCAGGATTCTATAAAAACATTGCTGTAGATAGAATCTTGTTAAATAAGAGATTGAAAAAGAATGCTCCCGCCTGGAGTGAAGAAATGACTTCAGCAGTCAAACGCATCAAGAAACAAGTTCTTGATCTGCCACCAATGTCCCTACCAGGACAAGGTCAGAAAATTATTGAATGTGATGCAAGTGACAATTATTGGGGAGCTGTGCTCAAAGAGAAAATGGAGAATGGTAAAGAAAAAGTTTGCAGATATGCTTCAGGATCTTTTCAAGGTTCTGAGATGAAATACCATTCTACCCACAAAGAAATTTTGGCAGCCAAGAAAGCCATTAAAGCTTTCTTATTCTTCATTCAGAATGATCATTTCGTATACGATCTGATCTTAAAGATTTCAAGGCCCGGCTCAACAATGGAGACCCAGCAAATAAATCAGCTTTCAACAGGTTGCAAAGATGGGGTCTCTGGTTTGATAATTTTTCTTTTGATGATAGAGCATATAAAAGGAAAAGATAACTCTTTAGCTGATTTTGCTAGCAGAGAGTTAAATATGATCAAACATGTTAATGTTACTCAAGTTTTCCATGAATTTGATAGCCCATATGGGATATAAATTCTTGTCAAGGCCATATTGAATCCAAAAAAAGGAATGATGACAGAATTTCTAGAGAAGCACAAGCATTGCTTATGTACAGAGATTATATTTCTGTATCTGAATATAATATGTCCGAAGTTGCAGTCAGGTTTGTAGATCCTGAAATTCCACATTCAGAGTTTCATTCTCTTCAAGAACCAATGGTGTTTTGTACTCTGAAATGGATCTGGCGACATACAAGGTATGCTGAACAACCTGATCATTTACCTTTGAAGGACATAAGCTCAGACAGCTCATTCCAAGGCCTAATACATTATGGAAATTTGATTTTTCACGATTATGGACAGAGGAGCATCCTCTGCAGTTTGATCTATGGAACAGGCCCAGTCGTCAAGGTGACAGGAAGTATATTTCTCAGCATTTTAAATATTTTCTTGATAAATATCTTCCTTTAAAATTTCTGATTCTCCATTACTTGATGTATCTCCTGATCTTGCCAGGAATATACTCATTCAATGTAAAATTCCCTGGTATGTCAAATAAATTATTATGTAAAGCCTAACCCTTTCAGGGGTCATCATTCAAATCCGAATGGACAGTTATGGAGGAGAATAATACTTCACCATACAATGTGTATACATCCACCTGCTCCTGGTTTCTCTCTCCGAATTCCAGATCATTATCTCTTTCCAACTAGACGGCATCTTCGTCCTGATAATGATGGAACAACCTCTACATCAAGACCTTATCTTGAAAGAATCACAAGGAATCTCGAATCGCTGCCTCAAAGGACTGATGAGACTTCATCCTCATCAGATGATGATAACTGGTCCCATTGTACAGTTTGATAGCCCTTAGTGCTATGTCGGTAGGCATGTTACCGACCTCCTTTATAAAGTTGCTTTTGGCTATGCTGGCAGGCCTGTTGCCAGTCGTGTCAAATAAAGTAAGATAAGATTCATTTTTAGTCTTATCTGAAGGCGTGGTGGACCTCTCCACTTCTTAAAGGTGCTATCATGGGTGGCATGTACCCATGGTCCGTGTTTGTCGGTTCTCTACTTTTTAAAGTAGGAATCTTCTTGGTCACCGGAGTCACCGGTTGTAGGTCTCTCGGTTATCAAGTTTCTCGGTGAAAAGCTACTTGAATTCCTATAAATAAGGGGTTCTCGTTTCATTCACTACACCGGAGAAGCGAGAGTGAAGCAAGTCTAAGGATTGAAGTTCTTTCAGCATATGTTACTTATTGTGTTCTGTAAGTCTAAGTTTGAAGAAATTTACATGAGTTAAAGGTCCTACTGTAAAGCAAAAAGAGTTTGAAATAATATCAGAGCATCGAACTTTATGTTCTAGAGCTTTTGTTTTATATGCTTGTTTTAATTAGTATCAGAACATTGTTTTCTTTAGTAAAATGGTATCAGAGCTTTAGAAAATAATTTTGTAAAACAAACAATGGCTCTGATACCACTTTGTAAAACAAATAATGAAAGCTCTGATACCAATTTACTAATAGCAAACAATGCTCTGATATTGATTAAAACTAGCATATAAAACAAAAACTCTGAAACATAAAGTTCTGATACTCTAATATTATTTCAAACTCTATTTGCTTTACAGTAGGACCTTTACCTCATGTAAAATACTTGAAACTTAGACTTACAGAACACAAAGAACATATGCTAAACGAACTTCAATCCTTAGACTTTCTTCGACTCTCGCTTCTGAATTCGGTGTAGTGAGTGAAACGAGAACTCCTTATTTATAGGAATTCAAGTAGCTTTTCACCGGGAAACTTGAGAACCGGGAGACCTACAACCGGTGACTCCGGTAACCAAGAAGATTGCCACTACTAGAAAAGTACAAACACGGACCATGGGTACATGCCACCCATTATAGCACCTTTAAGAAGTGGAGAGGTCCACCACGCCTTTAGATAAGACTTAAAAACGAATCTTATCTTACTTTATTTGACACGACTCGGCAACAGGCCTGCCAGCATAGCCGAAAGCAACTTTATTAAGGAGGTCGGTAACATGCCTACCGACATAGCACTAAGGGCTATCAAACTATACAATGGGACCATTGTCATCATCTGATGAGGATGAAGTCTCATCAGTCCTTGAGGCAGCGATCCGAGATTCCTCGTGCTTGTCTTTCAAGATAAGATCTTGATGTAGAGGCTGTTCCATCATTATCAGGACGAAGATGCCGTCTAGTTGGAAATAGTTAATGATCTGGAATTCAGAGAGAGAAACCAGGAGCAGGCAGATGTATCTGCATTGTATGGTGAAGGATTGTTCTTCTCCATAGCTGTCCATTCGGATTTGAATGATGACTCCTGAAAGAATTAGGCTTTACATAATAGCTTATTTTAACATACCAGGGAATTTTACATTGATATTAGTATATTCCTGGCAAGATCAGGAGAAACATCTAATAAGAGGAGAATAAGAGATTTTTGTAGGAAGATATTTCAGAAGAAAATATTTGAAATGCTGAGAAATATACTTCCTGTCACCTTGTTGACTGGGCCTGTTCCAAAGATCAAACTGCAGAGGATGCTCCTCTGTCCATAGCCGAGAAAACTCAAATTTCCATAATGTATTAGGCCTTGGAATGAGCTGTCTGAGCTTATGTCATTCAAAAGGTAAAGGATCAGGTTGTTCAGCATACCTTGTAATGTCGCCAGATCCATTTCAGAGTACAAAACACCATTGGTTCTTGAAGAGAATGAAACTCTGAATGTGGAATTTCAGGATCCACAAATCTGACTGCAACCTCGGACATATTATATTCAGATACAGAAATATAATCCCTGTATATAAGCAATGCTTGTGCTTCTCTGGATATTCTATCGTCATTCCTTTTTCTGGATTCAATATGGCCTTGACAGGAATTTATATCCCAAATGGGACTATCAAATTCATGGAAAACTTGAGTAACATTAACATGTTTGATCAAATTTAACTCTTTGCTAGCAAAATCAGCTAAAGAGTTATCTTTTCCCTTTATATGCTCTATGTCAAATGAAAAATTATCAAACCAGAGACCCCACCTTTGTAATCTGTTGAAGGCTGATTTATTTGCTGGGTCTCCACTTATTGAGCCGGAGCCTTGAAATCTTTTAGATCAGATCTTAGAACGAAATGATCATTTTGAATGAAAAACAAGAAAGCTTTAATAGCTTTCTTGGCTGCCAAAATTTCTTTGTGGGTAGAATGGTATTTTATCTCAGAACCTTGAAAAGATCCTGAAGCGTATCTGCAAACTTTTTCTTTACCATTCTCCATTTTCTCTTTGAGCACAACTCCCCAATAATTGTCACTTGCATCACATTCAATTATTTTCTGACCTTGTCCTGGTAGGGATATTGGTGGCAGATCAAGAACTTGTTTCTTGATGTGTTTGACTGCTGAAGTCATTTCTTCACTCCAGGCGGGAGCATTCTTTTTCAATCTCTTATTTAACAAGATTCTATCTGCAGCAATGTTTTTGTAGAATCCTGCAACATAGTTGACACAGCCTAAAAATCTTTGTAGTTGTTCCTTTTCTTTCAGGTCATCAGGGAACTCCTGAATCTTAGAAACAACATGCTTCTGCATTTCAATGCTACCATCTTTGATTTTATGCCAAGAAATCCATTTCATCTTTAAAAACTTCCATTTTGGATGGAGATAGGCATAAACCATTTCTATAAACAATTCATAGAACTTTTCTAAATGTTCTATGTGATCTTTAGGAGACTTTGAGAATATCAAAATATCATCAATATAAACAATCAGAAAATCTGAAAGTTCTCTAAAGATACTATCCATTTTCTTTTGAAATATAGATGGAGCAGTTTTAAGACCAAAAGGAAGTACCTTCCATTCATATTGTCCTCCTAGGAACAACAAATGCAGTTTTGATATGTATCTTCTGGCTGTATGAAGATCTGCCAGAATCCACTCTTAAATCAAACTTACTGTAGACTTTGGATCCTTTGATACGGGATAGCAGATCATCTTTTGCAGGTATTGGATGCTAGACTGCAGCTATGAACTTGTTCAAAGGCTTATAGTCAACGACTAGCCTTTTCTTCTGCCTTATCTGTTCACTGTGTTTATTGACATAAAAGGCTGCACAAGCCCAAAGAGAATTGGATTCTTGAATGAACCCTCCTTTGAGTAGCTTTTGAATTTCTTCATGGCATTCTTTCCTTTCTGACTGGAATCATTGCCACGGTGATGTGCCTTGAACTTTGGGACAAGTTCTTTGCCTTCTTTATCCTTTACAATCTGCAAATCGAGTGAACAGATATGCCTTTTTTGGAAACAAAGGCATGAGGATTATCAGAACAAAGATCATTCTTGATCTTTGCCACAATATCATCAATATTGGATTTACAGGCAGCAATGGATTTATGTATCCATTCATGACTAGGCTTCTTTTTATGTTCAGGGAGTGGAACTATAGTCTGGTAGGTATACCTTCTAGGTATTTGGATCTTGTGGATTGAACAGGGATATGAAATCTTTACTGATACTAAATGTTCCACAGTCTTGGAGACAATCTACTCCTATCAGACAATCATAGGCTTCCATTTCATGCTGATAGAACTTAAATGTTCTAGTAAATCCTTCTATACATACAGGGATATGAGCCACAAAATTGGAGATGAATTCTTTCTTATCAAACCTAATTCTTACATGAGCTTTTTCCCAGCAATCAGGAGGAATTGCCATTGATCTAAGCATACTTATGTCTGCTCCTGTGTCTATCATAGCATCTAGACAATAAGGTTTTATATTTGGTATACAAATAGTTATGGCTATGAAAGGATTTTGAGTATAGGAGACTGTGCATACCTCTGCTTCTTTCTGAGCAGATGATTCCTCTTGAGCTTCTTGTAGCATTATCTTGCTGATAAACTCCTTCAAGATCTTCGTCATCTTTTTCTTTAACTTTTTCTTCTTCTTCTTCCTCTTTGATGAGCCTTAAGAACTCATCAGTGGCCTTTGCAATAACCTTTTCAAGGAACTCAATTATGTTCCTTCTCCAGGTTTTATATGTTTCTGAATCAGAACTTTTCTGATCCATTTGTTCTGCAATATTCTCTTCAGGGAAGAGAAATGAGAAAATTCTTTGAGGAACAGGGAATCTCCTCTGCCTCTCCAGGGTCCACCTCTTCCTCTGACAGGAAGTTGTCTCTTTATTATTCTTTGCTGAAACGGAGGATGAACTGGAACTGGTGAATATGGTTCTTCTGGAGAGAATAAGTCTTCTTCATCTTGAGCTTTTTTCAATCTGGCTTGCTCAAGTTGATTCTGCTGAATATATCTGTCTTGAGATTCTCTGACTTTCTTCTGAAGAGAAGCTTTTCTGGTTGTATCCCATGGGGGACACAATGCATATTCACTTTGATATAGCTCCATTTGCTGACGGAGGATTTCTGCACTTGGAGGCACTAAAGGATGCTTGAAATTAGCATTCATATTAATTCTATACCATATTTACAAAAGATGGTAAGCTATCATAGCCGGAACTGTCAGTACTGTCAGAATCACTGTTAGACAATTGAGCAATATTACACTGTACATCATCCACAGATTGATATGAAATATCTAGAAGAGAAACTGTCTGAATCACTGACCAGTAGATATTCTTCTTCTGTGATGCCCTTTGCTGCAAGAGCATTGACTTTTGCTTTTACTTTATTACTATCCTTCTGCGGACATTTGTTAGCATAATGACTACCTTTACAGATGAAACATGTAGGAGAAAAACTTCTGTGCTTTCCCACATACTTTCTTTTTCTAAAAACAAAATTTTTATAAGGCTTTTTATTGGCAAAAGAATCTTTTCTATAATATTTTTTATACAACTTCTTATACTTTTTATGCTTCTTATACCGTCCCTTCCCTTTTGAAAAAGAACAATCTCGACATTTTGTCTTGATTGGTCCATCAAGAGTATCACAACCAAAGGGATCCATAGCATACATATCACAAAATTTAGAACCAAGAGATTTTACATTTTTCAATAGCTTGTTTCCTTTCCCATTTTTCTTTACAAAGCTTAGCATGTGTTTGGTCAATTATTTGATTAATTGCACCAAAACTTAATTCTTCTACTCTAATACCATGCATTGCTTTTTTATACTTCAGTAGAAAAATATGGAGGGAAAGATTCAATGTACCTTAACCTCATGGTTTCATCATTGATATTACCAGAATTGTAATATAGTTTCTGCATGAAACACTGATATTCCTTTATTCTGGACATATCACATAATCTGCTTCTAAGAAACAAAGTTGTATTCTTCATTTTATCATCTTCTAAATTGCCAATAAATTCCTTTATTATAGCAGCTGTTAGTCCCATATAACCACTCTGTAAAATTTCTTGCTGGTTGGGAGTTGAATCCCACCATTCTTTAACGATTCCTACAAAACCATTGGCAATAGCAGATGCAATAGCATGGGGATCTTTCTTATACATTTCTAATTGGGAATTACCCCAACCAATCATTCCATGCACCATTTCTTTTATTTCTTCTAAACTTCTGCATTCTAATTTATACCAATTAGGTTGTAGGGTTTGTACTCTGGCCATTCCTTGCAAAGGTTCAGGCTTAGGATTAGACGTTTCTCCTAAGATCATACCTTCTGCTTTCTGATGGGCTTCTATCTTGACCATTCCTACAGACTTCTTTTCTTCTTTACAAAAAATAGTGGTTTGTACTGGACTATTAATTTCTGTTGATGTTGCTTCTTGGATGGATTAGCAAGTTCTGAAACTTGCTTCCAAGAGACTGCATTAGACCAATCTCCTTCTTCCTTTTTTACTGTATTGTCCCAGATCTGTTCGATCTTAGGGACTATTTCAGTAAGACTGTCTACTGCTTCACTAATCAGATCAATCTTGTGATCTGTTTTTTCTAAAGAATCATGAACATGTGACAGACTTGATTCCACAAGTTCATGTGTATGATTTAGCTCTTTAGCTATATACTGACTTTTAATACTAATAGTATGATCAACTAAAGGTTGTACAATATCAGTGACATCTTGAGATATGACTTTTGGAATTTCTGCAGAGACTACTCTATGATTATGTTGTACTAGAGTCTCTACTCTTTTCACTGATTTATCTACTTCATCAATTCTAGAATTCGAAAGCTTAATAACACCAGCAGTATCACCATTATGTCTTAATTCTATGGCCTTTAATGTCTTTTCCATCTCAGCTAATCTGGAAGAATAAGAATGAACTTTATCATGACACAGACTTAACTGCTTTATTTGTCCAGTTTAGCATTTTAGAGCTCTCTGATGGCTCTATCTGGTCTATCTACTGTTCTTTGATACCAGTAGACTGCTTTCTGTGACTGATCAGGAGACAAAAGCTCATGACTTTCTGTTGTAGGAAAAGAATCAGAACTAGATGAAGCCATATTAATGGTAGGACCATTATTTGGGACATACTTCTGGCTGACAAGCTTTTCACAATTGTTGCACCATAAAAAATCCGTATTAGTATCATGTACAAGGGAACTATGACTACATAAGAATGATTTTTCTTTAGGAGGCTGTACAAGATGACTATTGGAAGACTCCCCTGCAGAAAAATAAGAACTATTGGACTGAACAGAGTTAGATCTAAGTAAAGACATTCTAGAGTTAGACCTAAAAGACAATGTTACGTTATTTTTGGATTCTTGGACTGCTGTAGCATTTTCTAGCTTTGGCTGGCTGGACTGTATAAACTCCTTTGAGAGTGTCCATTCCTTGGAACTTTTATCTGAGATCAATAAATTAATTCAGGCTCTATCTTCTGACTTTCTAACTTAACATGACTCACCACGCTGCTTTCCTTGGAAATACCATGTTTAATTGCAGGGTACATGGTGCTGACAAGGTGATAGATTACTTTATAATGGATGGCGAGTAGACATGCTCCAGGACGCATGTTTAGACCAGTGGTAGCAAAGTGTAACTTTAAGACATTTTGTAATAAATCATCTTTGGTCAAAGAAACAGGATAATTAGGATACACTTCAAAAGAAATAGGTCCATTATGGAGGCCAGTCTGAATAGTTACAAGTAGAGAATCCTTAAAGGTGTCAAAGCGGAGATCCATTCGACAACAAAGGATTGAAGCATTTAAGCCATGACGGAAAAGAGGGGTAATACCTATTTGTACACAACCTATATGGACAAACTTATAAGTATTTTGTTTTTGAGACTTTTAATATCTGCGGGATCTATGAGAGGAATATTATATTCACAATTACAAGTTTGGGTAATTTGGATGACAGACTCACGGGTTTTAAACACAGTACTAGCTAACAGGTGAAATTTATTAATCTTAGCATATACCTGGTCATAAGGTATTTTGGGTAGCTTCCAGGAAGGTAATGGGTAAGACTCTTCTATCATATCTATATCAACATTAACAGAATAGACACCAGATACGTTTACGAGTTCTTGATCTTCAGTATCCAAAGAAGAAAGACTGGGACGATCTTATGCGGCCATTTTAAACTGATACTAATGAGAAACTTTGCAATAAGGTCTTAAGCTATTCTCCAAAACCCTAACAGCGGTGCACATCCATGACGACTTATAATAACGGGGGAGACTCTTTGCCTTTTTAGGTGCTGTATAAACTCAGATTCACAGATAGCCACATAATTCAGACCAATCTAATAATCTTCAGAAACTAAAACTCAAGTAAGATACATGAACCAGCTCTGATACCATTTTACTAAAGCAAACAATGGCTCTAATACCTATTTACTAAAGCAAACTGAATGCTCTGATACTGATTAAAACAAGCATATAAAACAAAAGTTTTGAAACATAAAGTTATGATGCTCTGATATTATTTCAAACTCTATTTGCTTTACAGTAGGACCTTTAACTCATGTAAATTACTTCAAACTTAGACTTACAGAACACATAAGGAACATACGCTAAAAGAACTTCAATCCTTAGACTTGCTTCGCTCTCGCTTCTCCGATGTAGTGAGTGAAACGAGAACTCCTTATTTATAGGAATTCAAGTAGATTTTCACCGAGAAACTTGAGAACCGGGAGACCTACAACCGGTGACTCCGGTGACCAAGAATATTCCCACTACTGGGAAAGACAAACACGGACAATGGGTACATGCCACCCGTTATAGCACTTTTAAGAAGTGGAGAGGTCCACCACGCTTTCAGATAAGACATAAAGGAGAATGTTATCTTACTTTATTTGACACGACTGGTAACAGACCTGCCAGCATAGCCGAAAGCAACAAAAGAAGGTCGGTAACATGCCTACTGACATAGCACTATGGGCTATTAACTGTACCATGGGACCATAATTATCATCATCTGATGAGAATGAAGTCTCATCAGTCCTTTGAGGCAGCGACCCAAGATTTCTTGAGATTCTCTCAAGATAAGGTCTTGAAATAGATGCTGTTCCATCATTATCAGGACGAAGATGCTGTCTAGTTGGAAAGAGATAATGATCTGGAATCCTTAGGGAGAAACCAGGAATAGGCGGATGTATACACATCGCATGGTGAAGTATTATTCTCCTCCATAACTGTCCATTTGGATTTGAGTGATCACTCCTGAAAGGGTTAGGCTTCACATAATAGTTTATCTTGACATACCACAATTTTTTACATTGAATGAGTATATTCCGGGTAAGATCGGGAGAGATATCAAGTAATGGAGAATCATAAATTTTAAAGGGAAGATATTTTAAAAGAAAATATTTAAATTTCTGAGAAATATACTTCCTGTCACCTTGACGACTGGGCCTGTTGCAAAGATCAAACTGCAGAGAATGCTCCTCTATCCATAATCGTGAAAAATCAAATTTCCATAATGTATTAGGCCTTAGAATGAGTTGTCTGAGCTTATGTCCTTCAAAAGGTAAAGGACCAGGTTGTTCACCATACCTTGTATGTCTCCAGATCCATTTCAGGGTACAAAACACCATTGGTTCTTGAAGAGAATGAAACTCTAAATGTGGAATTTCAGGATCTACAAACCTGACTGCAACTTTAGACATATTATATTCAGATACAGAAATATAATCTCTGTACATAAGCAAAGCTTGTGCTTCTCTAGAAGTTCTGTCATCATTCCTTTTTCTAGATTCAATATGGCCTTGACAAGAATTTATATCCCATATGGGACTGACAAATTCATGAAAAACTTGAGTAACATTAACATGTTTGATCAAATTTAACTCTCTGCTAGCAAAATCAGCTAAAGAGATATCCTTTCCCTTTATATGCTCTATCTCAAAAGAAAAATGATCAAACCAGAGACCCCATCTCTGCAATATATTAAAGCTGATTTATTTGCTGGGTCTCCATTATTGAGCCGGGCCTTAAAATCTTTCAGATAAGATCGTAGTATGAAATGATCATTCTGAATGAAGAACAAGAAAGCTTAATGGCTTTCTTGGCTGCCAATTTTTCTTATGGGTGGAACGGTACTTCAGCTCAGAACCTTGAAAGGATCCTGAAGCGTATCTGCAAAATACTTCTTTGCCATTCTCCATTTTCTCTTTGAGCACAGCTCCCCAGTAATTGTCACTTGCATCACATTCAATTATTTTCTGACCTTGTCCTTGAAGGGACATAGGTGGCAAGTCAAGAACTTGCTTCTTGATGTGCTTGACTGCTGAAGTTATTTCTTCACTCTAGGCGAGAGCATTCTTTTTCAATCTCTTGTTTAACAAGATTCTATCTGCAGCAATGTTTTTGTAGAATCCTGCAACCTAGTTTACATAGCCTAAAAATCTTTGTAGTTCCTTTTCTTTCAGCTCATCAGGAAAATCTTGAATCTTGGAAACAACATGCTTCTGCATTTCAATGCTACCATCTTTGATTTTTATGCCAAGAAAATCCATCTCATCTTTAAAAACTTCCATTTTGGATGGAGATAGGCATAAACCATTTTTATGAACAATTTCATAGAACTTTTCTAAGTGTTCTATGTGATCTTAGGAGACTTTGAAAATATCAAAATATCATCAATATAAACAATCAGAAATACTGAAAGTTCTCCAAAGATACTATCCATTTTCTTCTGAAATATAGATGGAGCAGTCTTAAGACCAAAAGGGAGTACCTTCCATTCATATTGTCCTCCTGGGACAACAAATGCATTTTTGTATGAATCCATTTTTTAAATCAAACTTACTGTAGACTTTGAATCCTTTGATACGGGCCAGCAGATCATCTCTTTTTTAGCTTTAGTAAAGTGGTATCAGAGCTTTGTTTTTTTTACAAAATGGTATCATAGCTATTGTTTGTTTTACAATTTGGTATCAGAGCTGGTTTATGTATCTTACTTGAGTTTTAGTTTCTGAAGATTATTAGATTGGTCTGAATTTTGTGGCTATCTGTGAATATGAGTTTATACAGCACCTAAAAAGGCAAAGAGTCTCCCCCGTTATTGTAAGTCTTCGTGGATGTGCGCAGCTGTAGGGTTTTGGAGAATACCGTAAGACCTTATTGCAAAGTTGCTCATTAGTATCAGTTTAAAATGGCCACAGAAGCTCGTCTCAGTCTTTCTTCTTTGCATATTGAAGATCAAGAACTCGTAAACCTATCTGATGTCTATTCTGTTAATGCTGATATAGAAATGATAGAAGAGTCTTACCCATTATCTGCCTGGAAGCTACCCAAAATACCTTATGACCAGGTATATGCTAAGATTAATAAATTTCACCTGTTAGCTAGTACTGTGTTTAAAACCTGTGAGTCTGTCATCCAAGTTACCCAAACTTCTAATTGTGAATATAATATTCCTCTCATAGATCCCGCAGGTATTAAAAGCCTCAAAAAATAAAATACTTATAAGTTTGTCCATATAGGTTGTGTACAAATAGGTATTACCCCTCTTTTCCATCGTGGCTTAAATGCTTCAATCCTTTGTTGTCTAATGTATCTCCGCTTTGACACCTTTAAGGATTCTCTACTTGCAGCTATTCAGACTGGCCTCCATAATGGACCTATTTCTTTTGAAGTGTATCCTAGTTATCCTGTTTCTTTGACCAAAGATGATTTATTACAAGATGTCTTAAAGTTACACTTGGCTACTACTGGTCTAAACATGCGTTCTGGAGAATGTCCGCTCGCCATCCATTACAAAGTAATCTACCGCCTTGTCAACACCATGTACCCTGCGGTTAAACATGGTATTTCTAAGGGCAGCAGCGTGGTGAGTCATGTCAACATAGAAAGCCAGAAGATAGAGCCTGAACTAATTTCTTGGTCTCAGATTAAGGTTCCGAAAGAATGGACACTCTCAAAGAAGTTTATACATTCCAGCCAGCCAAAGCTAAAAAATGCTACAGCTGTCCAAGAATCCAAAAATAACGTAACATTATCTTTTAGATCTAACTCTAGAATGTCTTTACCTAGATCTAACTCTGTTCAGTCCAATATTTCTTATTTTTCTGTAGGGGAGTCTTCCAATAGTCAACCTGTACAGCCTCCTAAAGAAAAATCATTCTTATGTAGTCATAGTTCCCTTGTACATGATCCTAATATGGATTTTTTATGGTGCAACGATTGTGAAAAGCTTGTCAGCCAGAAGTATGTCCCAAATAATGGTCCTACCATTAATATGGCTTCATCTAGTTCTGATTCTTTTCCTACAACAGACAGTCATGAGATTTTATCTCCTAATCAGTCACAGAAAGCAGTCTACTGGTATCAAGAACAATAGATAGACCGATATAGCCATCAGAGAGCTCTAAAATGTTAAATTGGACAAATAAAGCAGTTAAGTCTGTGCATGATAAAGTTCATTCTTATTCTTCCAGAATAGCTGAGATGGAAAAGACATTAAAGGCCATAGAATTAAGACAGAATGGTGACACTGTTGGTGCTATTAAGATTTTGAATTCTAGAATTGATGAAGTAGATAAATTAGTGAAAAGAGTAGAGACACTGGTACAGCATAATCATAGAGTAGTATCTGCAGAAATTCCAAAAGTCATATCTCAAGATGTCACTGATATCGTACAGCCTTTAGTGGATCATACTATTAGTATTAAAAGTCATATATCTAAAGAGCTAACTCATACACATGAGCTTGTGGAATCAAGTCTGTCCCATGTTCATGATTCTTTAGAAAAAACATATCACAAGATTGATCTGATTAATGAAGCAGTAGACAGTCTTCCAGAAATAGTCCCTAAGGTCGAACAGATCTGGGACAATACAGTAAAAAAGGAAGAAGAAGATTGGTCTAATGCAGTCTCTTGGAAGCAAGTTTCAGAACTTGCTAATCTACCAAAGAAGCAACAACAACAATAATTATTAGCCCAGTACAAACCACTATTTTTTGGTAAAGAAGAAAATAAATCTGTAGGAATTGTCAAGATAGAAGATCATCAGAAAGCAGAAGGTATGATCTTAGGAGAAACATCTAATCCTACGCCTGAACCTTTGCAAGGAATGGCCAGAGTACAGACCCTACAACCTAATAGTATAAATTGAGTGCATTTAAGTTTAGATGAAATAAAAGAAATGGTGCATGGAATGATTGGTTGGGGTAATTCCCAATTAGAGATGTATAAAAAAAATCCCCATGCTATTGCATCTGCTATTACCAATGGTTTTGTAGGAATCATTAAGGAATGGTGGGATTCAACTCCCAACCAGCAATAAATTTTACATAGTGGTTATATGGGACTAACAGCTGCTATTATACAGGAATTTATTGGCAATTTAGAAGATGATAAAATGAAGAATACAACTTTGTTTCTAAGAAGTAGATTATGTGATATGTCCAGAATAAAGGAATATCAGTGTTTCATGCAGAAACTATATTACAATTCTGGTAATATCAATGATGAAACCATGAGGTTAAGGTATATTGAGTCTTTCCCTCCATATTTTTTACTGAATATAAAAAATCAATGCATGGCATTAGAGTAGAAGAATTAAGTTTTGGTGCAATTAATCAAATAATTGACCAAACACATGCTAAGCTTTGTAAAGAAAAAGGGAAATGAAACAGGTATTGAAAAATGCAAAATCTCTTAGTTTTAAATTCTATGATATGTATGTTATGGATCCCTTTGGTTGTGATACTCTAAATGGACCAATCAAGACAAAATGTCGAGATTGTTCTTTTTAGAAAGGGAAGTGACGGTATAAGAAGCTGTAAAAAAAGATTATAGAAAAGATTCATTTGCCAGTAAAAAGCCTTATAAAAATTTTGTTTTCAGAAAAAGAAAGTATGTGGGAAAGCACAAAATTTTTTCTCCTACATGTTTCATCTGTAAAGGTAGCCATTATGCTAACAAATGTCTGTAGAAGGATAGTAATAAATGAAAAGTAAAAGTCAATGCTCTTGCAGCAAAGGGCATCACAGAAGAAGAATATCTACTGGTCAGTGATTCAGACAGTTTCTCTTCTGATATTTCGTATCAATCTGTGGATGATGTACAGTGTAATATTGCTCAATTGTCTAACAGTGATTCTGACAGTACTGACAGTTCCGGCTATGATAGCTTACCATCTTCTATAAATATGGTAAGAATTAATATGAATGCTAATTTCAAGCATCATTTAGTGCCTCCAAGTGCAGAAATCCTCCGTCAGCAAATGGAGCTATATCAAAGTGAATATGCATCGTGTCCCCCATGGGATACAACCAGAAAGGCTTCTCTTCAGAAGAAACTCAGAGAGTCTCAAGACAGATACATTCAGCAGAATCAACTTGAGCAAGCCAGATTGAAATAAACTCAAGATGATGAAGACTTATTCTGTCCAGAAGAACCATATTCACCAGTTCCAGTTCGTCCTCCATTTCAGCAAAGAATAAGACTGAGAACTTCCTGTCAGAGGAAGAGGTGGACCCTAGAGAGGCAGAGGAGATAGAGGTAGAGGAATTCCTGTTCCTCAAAGAAGTTTCCCATTTCTCTTCCCTGAAGAGAATATTGCAGAACAAATGGATAAGAAAAGTTCTGATTCAGAAACATATAGAACCTGGAGAAGGAACATAATTGAGTTCCTTGAAAAGGTTATTGCAAATGCCACTAATGAGTTCTTAAAGCTCATCAAAGAGGAAGAAGAAGAAGAAAAATTCAAAGAAAAAGATGACGGAGATCTTGAAGGAGCTTATCAGCAAATAATGCTACAAGAAGCTCAAGAGGAATCATCTGCTCAGAAAGAAGTAGAGGTATGCACAATCTCTTGTACTCAAAATCCTTTCATAGCCATAACTATTTGTATACCAAATATAAAGCCTTATTGTCTAGATGCTATGATAGACACAGGAGCAAACATTAGCATGCTTAGGTCAATGGCTATTCCTCCCGATTGCTGGCAAAAAGCTCATATAAGAATTAAGTTTGATAAGAAAGAAGTCATCTCCAATTTTGTGGCTCATATCCCTATATGTTTAGAAGGATTTACCAGAACATTTAAGTTCTATCAGTATGAAATGGAAGCCTATGATTGTCTGTTAGGAGTAGATTGTCTTCAAGACTGTGGAACATTTAGTATTAGCAAAGATTTCATATCCCTGTTCAATCCACAAATCCAAATACCCAGAAGGTATACCTACCAGACTATAGTTTCACTCCCTGAACATAAAAAGAAGCCTAGTCATGAGTGGATACATAAATCCATTGCTACCTGTAAATCGAATATTGATGATATAGTAGCAAAGATCAAGAATGATTTTTGTTCTGATAATCCTCATGCCTTTGTTTGCAAAAAAGGCATATATGTTCACTCGATTTGCAGATTGTAAAGGATAAAGAAGGCAAAGAACTTGTCCCAAAGTTCAAGGCATATCACCGTGGAATGATTCTGTCAGAAAGGAAAGAATGTCATTAAGAAATTCAAAAGCTACTCAAAGGAGGGTTCATTCAAGAATCCAATTCTCTTTGGGCTTGTGCAACCTTTTATGTCAATAAACGTAGTGAACAGATAAGGCAGAAAAAAAGGCTAGTCATTGACTACAAGCCTTTGAACAAGTTCATAGCTGTAGTCCAACATCCAATACCTGCAAGAGATTATTTGCTGTCCTGTATCAAAGGATCCAAGATTTACAGTAAGTTTGATTTAAAAAGTGGATTTTGGCAGATCTTTCTATAGCTAGAAGATTCATACAAAACTATATTTGTCGTCCCAGGAGGACAATATGAATGGAAGGTACTTCCTTTTGGTCTTAAGACTGTTCCATCTATATTTCAGAAGAAAATGGATAGTATCTTTGGAGAAATTTCAGATTTTCTGATTGTTTATATTGATGATATTTTGATATTTTCAAAGTCTCCTAAAGATCACATAGAACACTTAGAAAAGTTCTATGATGTTGTTCATAAAAATGGTTTGTGCCTATCTCCATCTAAAATGGAAGTTTTCAAAGATGAGATGGATTTTCTAGGCATTAAAATAAAAGATGGTAGCATTGAAATGCAGAAGCATGTTGTTTCCAAAATTTAGGAATTTCCTGATGAGCTGAAAGAAAAGGAACAACTGTAAAGGTTTTTAGGCTGTGTCAACTATGTTGCAGGATTCTAGAAAAACATTGCTGCAGATAGAATCTTGTTAAACAAGAAATTGAAAAAGAATGCTCCCGCCTGGAGTGAAGAAATGGCTTCAGCAGTCAAGCACATCAAGAAGCAAGTTCTTGACTTGCCACCTATGTCCCTTGCAGGACAAGAACATAAAATTATTGAATGTGAGGCAAGTGACAATTATTGGGGAGCAGTGCTCAAAGAAAGAATAGAGAATGGTAAAGAGAAAATCTATAGATATGCTTCAGGATCTTTTCAAGGTTCTGAGATAAAATACCATTCTACTCACAAAGAAATTTTGGCAGCCAAGAAAGCCATTAAAACTTTCTTGTTTTTCATTCAAAATGATCATTTCGTTCTACGATCTGATCTAAAAGATTTCAAGGCCCGGCTCAATAATGGAGAGCCAGTAAATAAATCAGCCTTCAACAGATTACAAAGGTTGGGTCTCTGGTTTGATAATTTTTAATTTGACATAAAGCATATAAAAGGAAAAGATAAATCTTTAGCTGATTTTGCTAGCAGAGAGTTAAATTTGATCAAACATGTTAATGTTACTCAAGTTTTCCATGAATTTGACAGTCCCATATGAGATATAAATTCTTGTCAAGGCCATATTGAATCCAGAAAAAGGAATGATGACAGAACTTCTAGAGAAGCACAAGCTTTGCTTATGTACAGAGATTATATTTCTGTATCTGAATATAATGTCTGACGTTGCAGTCAGGTTTGTAGATCATGAAATTCCACATTCAGAGTTTCATTCTCTTCAATAACCAATGGTTTTTTGTACTTTGAAATGGATCTGGAGACATACAAGGTATGCTGAACAATCTGATCTTTTACCTTTTGAAGGACATAAGCTCAGACAACTCATTCCAAGGCCTAATACATTATGGAAATTTGAGTTTTCACGGCTATGGACAGAGGAGCATCCTATGCAGTTTGATCTTTGGAACAGGCCCAATCAACAAGGTGACATGAAGTATATTTCTCAGCATTTCAAATATTTTCTTTTGAAATATCTTCCTACGAAAATATCTAATTCTTCTCTTCTATATGTTTCTCCTGATCTTGCTAGAAACATATTCATACAATGTAAAATTCCGTGGTATGTTAAAGTAAGCTATTATGTAAAGCCTAATCCTTTCAGGGGTCATCATTCAAATCCAAATGGACAATTATGGAGAAGAACAATCCGTCACCATACGATGCAGATACATCCGCCTGCTCCTGGTTTCTCTGTCTGAATTCCAGATCATTATCTATTTCCAACTAGACGGCATCTTCGTCCTGATAATGATGGAACAACCTCTATGTCAAGATCTTATCTTGAAAAAAGCACGAGGAATCTCGGATCACTGCCTCCAAGGACTGATGAGACTTCATCCTCATCAGATGATGACAATGTTCCCATTGTATAGTTTGATAGCCCTTAGTGCTATGTCGGTAGGCATGTTATCGACCTCCTTTATGTTTCTTTCGGCTATGCTGACAGACATGTTGCCAGTCGTGTCAAATAAAGTAAGATAAGATTCGTCTTTAAGTCTTATTTGAAGGCGTGGTGGACCTCTCCACTTCTTAAAGGTGCTATAATGGGTAGCATGTACCCATTGTCTGTGTTTGTCTTTCCCAGTAGTGGGAATCTTCTTGGTCACTGGAGTCACTGGTTGTAGGTCTCCCGGTTCTTAAGTTTCTCGGTGAAAAGCTACTTGAATTCCTATAAATAAGGAGTTCTCGTTTCACTCACTACATCGGAGAAGGGAGAGCGAAGCAAGTCTAAGGATTGAAGTTCTTTCAGCATATGTTCCTTATGTGTTCTGTAAGTCTAAGTTTGATGTAATTTACATGAGTTAAAGGTCCTACTGTAAAGCAAATAGAGTTTGAAATAATATCAGAGCATCAGAGCTTTATGTTTCAGAGCTTTTCTTTTATATGCTTATTCAGTATCAGAGCATTATTTGCTTTAGTAAAGTGGTATCAGAGCTTTGTTTGTTTTATAAAATGGTATCCGTGCATATATTATGTAGATTAATGACCAAAACTTAAAATTAATAAGTGAAACATTCTTGAAGAGCCGTGCCCATTAGTATTGTAGGAGTTAATTATTTTTTAGTATGTAGATATTGGCAGCATATATTATTTTCATTTGAAAAACATTGTTACAATATTTTTAATGGGAAAATACTTTTTTCCGGAGGGCTGGAAAGGATAGGCATTGATATTTTAGAATAATGTGTTTTTATTATTTTTGATATTTTAGAATAAGGAGGGGTGCACCATCTATTAAAATAATGTGTTTTTATTATTTTTTAAAATTATATTATATTATATTTTTTATTTAAAAATTATATGAATTATAAATCCTTTAAACGGTGACGTGTTTATAAGCTATGTGAACGATTAGTGTGTTTTTTATTTTTTATTTATACTAATTATAAATGGTTTAAACTTTAATATGTTTATAAGTCGTGTATGATTAAGTGAAAATATGTTAAACAATGAAAAATTGATGGTAGTTTTTAATACGGAAATCAGTTACCTTTTAGAAATTGTGTAGAGGCTTGTTTATCTCTCAAATATCCTATATTTTCATATTTAATTTAAATATATTTTCATATTGAATTATTTTTATAATATAAATTAAATAATCGTATAGTAATTTTAACAAATGTATGAGTATTTACATATTTATCTCTTTTAAATATTTTATTTAAATATATTTTCATATTGAATTATTTCTATAATATAAATTAAATAATGGTATATATAATTTGAATGTATGTATGACTATTTATATATATTTTTCTCTTATATATATAATATAAATTAAATAATAATATATACAATTTGAAAGTATGTATGATTATTTATATGTTTTTCTTTTTTAAATATGTATATTTTGATATTTAATTTAGATATGTTTTCATATATTATTTAAATGTATAATTTTTTATATAAGTATCTTAATATGAATTTCTCTTTATTAACTATAAATACCTCAATGTAGATATTTGAAGATGGTTAATAAATTGTTAATTCCTATAAATACTTGAAGGAAAGGAGAACGTATGAAAGATACTTGGTAAATTATCGATTGTAAGGTAACTAATTGGGAGGAAAAGGAGTATGTGAGAGAACGACGAGGAAAAGGAAAATAGTGGCCTGAACTTAGAAGTAGGGCCATTCATGAAAGGAATGTGTATAAGATGAATGATGGCTCGTAAGGGTGATTGCGCCATCTAAAAGGAAGAAGACAATATGTTGAAGAAGAAGGTTAAAGGATGTGAAGGATGAACAATGTGCACAAAGAAAGTAACGAATAACACGTGGAAGGAATTTAAGGCGCAAATGAATATGAGATCCTAAAATTAGAGGAGGTAGGCGTAAGTGAGATGACACTAAGAGAATGAAGCCTGTGTAGAGATAAATGTCAAAGGAGGAAGAAAGATTTGTAGATTTAGATGGAGCGCAACCAAGAGCGAAAGTGAAAGAGTGCAACCCAAGGACAGAATAGAAGAGAAGGCAACCACACAAGGAAAATAGGTTGAAATAAAGGCGTTGAAAAGAAGCACATAAAAGAATAAGAGAAGACACAGGGAATTGAAAAGAAGCGTGCAAAAGTGTTGGGAGAAAGAAGCGATAAAATGTGAAGAGTGAAGCTTGAGAAGATAAGAATGTATTGATAGCTGACAGGGAAAGGATGGATATAATGTATGTTTATGGCCACATGGTTGATGGTGACTGGACAATGGAACGGTCGTTAAGGAAGAACCAACCACCAGATGACATGGTACGAAGGGATTGGCCGGAGGAAAATTATGCGGAGAAGCGCAGTAAAGACGATAGATTCAAATTCAAAGTGAAAGCAAGAAATTAGGAGAAATCAGCACAGAGGAGAGAGAAGCGGGAAATATCATGCATGCACAACTTTAAATAGGAGGAAGGTTGCCAATGAGAAGCAGGATAGGAATTTTATGTTGATACAGTCGTTGCGGGCTAAGGGAAGTAGTCTGTGATGGAAGGAAGTGGATGGAGAGAGAATGTGGAATGGTAAGGAAGAACCAACCACCAGATGACATGCCTTGAAAGGATTGGCCGAAGGAAAATTACGCAGATAAGGGCAGTAAATATGTTAGATTCAAATTAAAAGTGTGAGAAGGAAATTCAGAGGAACCAACACAGATGAGAGATAAGATAAGATAAGATAAATATATTATTTTCCCAATGAATGTCCATTAAAGTAGGTCAATGGCATTGTACCCATACAAAGAGAAACAATAGTCCAGTGAGAAGACTAAAAGGTCCTTGAGAGAAACTTGAGAAGAGAAGGCAAAGAAGAACGGGAAAAAAGAGAGGCCTAAAAAACCTTGCAGAAGTTAACAGAACCCAAACATGTGGAGGAAGAAAAAGATGTGGAGGAAAAAGAGAAGATCACCTCAACTAATATCCAAGGGCGACTAAAAGAAGCTAGTAATGTGCTAAAGCTCGGTATTTGGGGTGCTGATTCTCGGAGGAGGGATGAACTCTCCATTCCCATATGGTGGACCTCAAAAGTCATCTATGAGAAGACGGGCTCAACCTTGTACTTGTTTGTTCTATGAAATAGTTCCTTGTGTCTGGACTGATCTCATATGTTAATCAGGATTGGTATCATCTTGTTGCTTAGTACCCCTCTCAAGGGAGAGCACTGTTAAAATAGGAAGTGATATGTAGAGTATTCATATGTATAGAAAGATGTTGAAGGGTCTCTTCCCAAAGCCTAAGAGCCTCTTGCAGATATAGAACAAGACACCTTTGATCATAGTATCTAAAGAATTTTTTAACTGTCGGATGCTCTATGAATAATAAGTGAAATATCCCTCTAATCTCGTAGTATATGGGGCACCGGAAGATGAAGTGCTCTTCAATTTTGATCTCCTAGAGGCAAATAAGTTGACAAATCCGCTCGGAACGATCAATTTGATGATCACACTCAACTTCGTGCATATGAGAGCCAACCTTGAACTGACCCAGGGAAATGTGAAGGGCATGCATCCAATGTTGAGAAATATACTGGAGCCAAGTAATAATACCATTATTGACCTCAAAAAATGTGCAGCATAGAAGGCCATCTTTCGACATAACCCACCCTGCAGGTTTCTAGGTGTACTGAATTAATTGCTTGTAGATATCATTTCTGATGATTTTTTAAGATATTTCTTACCTACAAGAAGATGGACGGGAAATTCCAAGGAATAACTATATGGTGGGAGGTGATCCATGTGAATCCCAATAGACTTAAGTAGTCACGGGACTTTGGCATACCAACAACGAGATTTACTAGAATGATTGGTCAAAGCAATGGCCTTAGAGGAGCAGTAAGCAAGGTATGGATGCCCGTCCTTTCCCGTAGAAGAATCAACCAGTATACAAATGCAATGCAAGAGAGAAATAATGCCAAAAGTTGTTTTTAACCTAAAGGGATGAGCTCCAAACTATGGTAGGATGATATTGTGAGGAACCATCTCATTGCATTCGATGACATGTATGAGAAGGATTTGAACTCTCTCCACTGTAACCCAATTAGACTCAAGTAAGGAGACCCACCAAAATTCAAAGCCATAAAGAACCGCAGGTCTGAAAAGAGAGTCTATGAGGGACATCTTAGACATGATAACTTGAAAGACTCTCTCCAAGATTGCCAAGGATCAATAGCCTTTATTAACCTGAGGCTGAAGTGTTTGTCGTAACCTAAAGTGAGGTGTAGCAAATAGTACTCCTAAGTAAGTGTAAGAGTTGGTGATCTCAATCTCATCCCCATTATAGAAGTAATGAAATTCATATTTCTTCGGGCTATTGAAGATCATAAATTTGGTTTTTCCTAAATTAATTGTCAGCATCTTATGGTCACAAAAGAGGGATAAAGCATCCAAATTTCTATGTAAACCCTCCGAAGATGAGGAAACAAGGACCACATCATCCACAAAAAGTAGAATATATATTAGAACCTAGTGGAGAAGACAATTGTCCCCCACCTGCATGCGATCCCTGAGAAAATCCTCCCACTCATCAATATGAATACTGAACAAGGTAGGAGATGAAAGGAAACTCTTCTTGACCCCAATGGTACTCCTGATTAAGTCAAAAAACCCAAAAATAAAATGAAGATGGCCAAGAACCTCCTTATATAGACGCATGATGGCAAATAAATTTGTCTCAGAAATGCCAATCTCTCTAAGCCTTTGGAAGAGAGCTACCCACGGAACAAATTCAAAGGCTTTCCAAAAGCCAACAAAAAACCTTGGAAGAATGGTGGAGTGATTCCTCGATGATGGCTCAAAATGTGAGGATGTGGTCAATGGTATGGTATGTTGGTCAAAAACCCATTTTTCCGATAGCTTTGGAGTGACTCTGGTCCAGAAAATGTGAAATTCGCATGTAAAGCATTGTAGCATATAGCTTGGAAAATGTGTGACCCACCATGATCATTTTGTAGTTGGTGGGATCAATAGTAAGACCTGATTTATGGATGGGGTGAATAATGTGGTGGGACCAATACCCCAAAAATTTGTTCAAACCACTTGGTTGAAGGGATCCATTGAATAGTTGTTCAGGATATCAAGCCCCTGATGAAGAGTTCTTCTTAGAAGTCATCCTCATCCACTGATTTTCTACTATTTGTGCTTGAAATGAAAATTTCAACATTTATGTGGGCGAGAATGTGATAAGTATGAGATGGGGAAACAACTTAGATTTGAGGCTAGCTAGGGACGTCATAAAGATTGGATGTATGAGCATACATGGAGCTAAGAGAAGTTTAAAAGATCATGTGTGCACAACTTTAAATAGAAGGAAGACCACCAACGAGAAGGTTGTTGGCCATAGGATAAGAAGTGTAAGTTGTTACAATTGTAGAAGGCCAAGGGAAGTAACCCATGATAGAAGGAAGTAGATGGAGAGATATAGTGTGAAAAGGGGTTGATAGATGAAGGATGGGGTTGCCCATAGCACTAAAGCGAGAGATAAGTTTGGTCAGCCCTAGGAGGTGCCAATAATTATATCTCTTAGAGGGAGAATTTGTAGATGTCGGATCATGATTGAAGAAAATAGATGGAACATAAATAGTTTCAAATCGGTAGCGTTAAATCTGGAGGTAGGATCAAGGAGTACCCATTAGAGATAAAACCCTATCAAGTGGTATTAGAGTAGGCTAGTTTCTTATAGATGAAGCTTCCACTGAACATGAGGCAGTTAACATAGATTTGTGTTCTTCATCGTGTGAAGGTGGTTAGAGAATGCATGATCAAACCAAGATTGTGCCAAAAAGGAAAATATTTATAACATAATAGTAATGAAGAAGCTGGAGGAAATAGTGAAGGATCTCTAGGGACTTGGAGAGGTATGGAACCACTTGGAACGTGTGGAAGAAAACAACTCAAGAAAAAATGTCTTGTGACCAAGAATTATGAGGTGATAAAAGATAAGGAATTGACAAAGAGTCAATGGCACGATGGTCTGCATACAAAAAAAGATGCCTGGAGGGCCTTAGAAGAACGTGTACCTAGAGGACCATGATGAAATAAATTAAAGAGAGAGATTGAACAAGGTCTGAGAGATTGAAGAACGTGTACCTTAGTACATGTTTTGATGGTACTAGTGATGCTCATGCTCATCTTCTACATTACCGTATGGTTATGACCTCCTATTCTAATGATAGATTATTATTCAACCTTGTTCTACATAGTCTTACCAATGAGGCATTGCAATGGTACACTCATATTCCCTTTGGGTCCATTAGTATTTACTATGACATGGAGGATGATTTCCTCTATCATTTCATCCTTAAAAAATGTCCCTAAGGTTACTTACGACTGCATACCTACTTTACATTAGGGCTCATCGGAATCTATTAAGGATTATATCATACGATTTAACACTTGTATGCACCAACAGATGTTCCAACCTATCGACCTTGAGAAGAAATTCATTTTCTATTGTAGTTTGATTCCTATGCTTAAACAAATATTATAGTATAATACATGTGAGTAATTCATTCTTCTATGCTATAAAGTCCTTGATCTAGAGAAAGATCTTCTCTCAGCTCATGTCATGGACCATCCATCTATCTATAATTCCATTGCATCATCTAGTGCTCCCCCATTATCATCAGTTGAGTGTGCTACATAGTATATATCTCGACCTAACAAGACATATCAACCTACTCCATCATAGAAGCATACTTGTTTTCCTCCTCCATGGCAGATTACTTCTCCACCTACTTCATCCGTCTCGCATGAGGCATTGCACACTTTGTGTTGCGTGTTCTACTTACAGATAAATTAATTTGCTTTCCCTCTAACAAACATCATCCACACCATTTATTATAGTGCCAACGTGCTCAACCATATTGTTATTGTCATCGCATCAATGACCATAGGGACGATGATTATTTTTCCCTTCATGATAGATTACAACATTAGAGAATAATGAAATCATTTATTTTGGCTCTCAACATGTTTATACCTACTTTGACTTGTCTCCTCCATCTAATGCTAAGGTTATTATGTGTCCACCATCATAGGTTGTCACTCATGTGTGCTCTCCACTGCGTCCATTCACCAATACAACATATCATCCACCGCATCCACTCTATCCATCTCATCTATCATATCATGTTATTACTTCACATCAAATTCCACAACCCTTTTCATTCATCCATCCCCATGCAGCTCCATATGAAATTTAGTTTAGTTCATACACTCATGTTGCTTCCATTCCACATGCTTCCACCACTTCACGCCACCTTGGTATCTGGTAGGTGATTCTTATCACCTTAACCCCCTATGACGCACTTGTGTTATTACGGTTCTTACACAATTGTTGAGGGTTTTTCTATAAGAACCTCTCATCACACGCTTCATCGATTCATCTAGCGCACTCAATCATTTCCCAATAACACACTCTTGCTTACTTGGCTTATCCTTGACTACTGAGGGGTCCTCACTAATTGAGCCTATTCATCTACATGAAGCGGGGCATTGGTAATTTTTTTCCCTAGTTTTATCATAGTAACATTTTATGATCACATCACATTATCATTCATCATAACACATTATTTTTGTAATTATACATTTTTACATCTATTCTACCATCAACATTATACTAATTATGCATTACAAATTCCATTTCCTACACATTTCATTTAACTTATGAACCACATTACATTTTTTATCTATGATCATTCACAATCCACATTTTCTTTTTCATTATCAACATCATAGTGCAACTCTACATCAATACACATGAACAATATACAACACATCACATATATTCTAACACTAATTACCATATATATCAAATACAATTATCATTACAAAAAATGTTTCATCGTTGTGGGGAAACTCCCCCACATCATATACAATAATACCAATTAAATATCACCATCACTATCACTATTAGGTACAGTGAGATGCCTAGAACTAGATGCCTCACCACTAACTCTATGTCATTGTTCTCGGCCTCGATACCTCCAAACTTTCCTTCGTAATAAGGTAATTGTACGAAAGAAATCAACACGTAACCTTCTCTCACACATGACCTCCCTAGGTCATGTCGAGACAGTCAGTGTGGAATGTGTGGACGACTGACTATGGGAGAATCAGTGATTAAGATCTGGTAGTGTGATTTTGCAGTAGCATACTCGACAAAGGGGATATTTAGAGGCTATGAATGGGTAACATAAATTCCTGATGGCATGTTTGCCTAATTGGATCCAAGTGCTAAAATAGTTTGAAGCGTCAAATTAAACTAAATTAAATTCAAAATCTAAGCTAATACTGAAGGAAATTAATCTCAAAAAATCACAAAACTAAAATATAACAATCACTAAACAACAATTTGCTTTTATTCTAAATAATCAAATCTACTTCTACACTGAAACTAAACAAAAAAAATAACCCATTGTGGTTATTCACCTGTGCTGAGTGTATTCTAAATAATGCTAACATAAAACAAGAACTTTTCCAAATAATCTATGATATGTAGATAACTTACTATAGATATTTTCTCCTTCAAGTCAAAAGAGATACAAAGAAGAATATACATGACTGAGAGATGCTATGAAAGATGTAAACCCTCTTGGAAATTAACTAACAATTTACAAATGAAAGAGAATTTTTTTGTACTCTATTTGATATGAATTATTTGAATGAATATGATTTAGAAACGACTATTTAAATAAATGAAGTATTCAAACAACACCTCCAACCTGTATATGCAAGAACAATGGAAAATCTGGTTGTGTGAATATTCATCTGCTCAGTTTATCCTTCTGATATTTGTGTCCATGTGGGTCCAACGGATGGGAATGCAACAAACATAGAGAAAGAAGGATGTGGGAGAAACAATAACTTGGATTAACAGAATTGGAAGCAATGCAAGTGGAAAAATGCAAAAACAATTGAACTGAGATTGGCTTTGACAATTTTAAGCAAGAAAGGCAACAACTTTACAATAGTAAGAATACAAATTTTCTCCAGGTTTGGCTTGTACACAAGCATGATATTTATAGGAATCTAACTAGGCAATGGTTGAAGCCATTTAACAGCCAAAGGAGGATATAAAAAAAGTAAAGAGGGATTTTAAACTACTAAAAACCCTTAATCACAAATAGAATTTAAAAAATAGATTCCCATAAGGCAGTTGGGCCTTGGAATCATCTAAAACGGACAAGAAATGCATCTAAAAATTGAAGTTAAGTGAGAGTATTTTGCATCAAAACACGAGTGAATTCTCTGAAAACTTTTCACATGACTGCTGCCCTACCCAGGGCGGCAGTTGGTCAACCGCCGCCCTGCATGGGCTATGATTTTGACACTAAAGGTCAAAACTACTTTGAAATGTAGCGGGATGTTTGGAAAAATCATGTGAGAGTTCAGTAGGGATGTCTAGGTTGCAAATATATACTACAAATGGGTTTTGGAGCTCAAACATCTTTCGAAAGGATATGAATCATCATTGGGGACTTTTATAATTGTTTTCTAACAGTATAACACATGTAATTTTGGGTGTGTAGATATTGACCCCTTAAAGAAGCGTCTTGGCCATGAAGAGGCGTAAAACGTAGAGTCTGAGTATGATGTTCCTATAATGGGGAGTTAGAAGCTGTACCTGACAAGTCTGTGTGCCGAAATGTCACCATCCAAGATCTTGCTCCCTGCAAAAAAAAAGAAGACTCAAGTGTAGAGAGACAAATTATCGAAAAATAAATGCTAAATTAAAACAAAAAGAGGGATTATAATTTGTGTGGGGATATAAAAATATACCTGTGCCAACGCTCTAGCCCTGTGAACACATACGCTCAATACGAGGTAAAAACAACATATATATATATATATATATATATATATATATATATATATATATATATCCTATTGGTGATTTTTCAGAGCTCTGGATTACCTGTGAATGTTTCATTTGTGAGTATGGCTGAATTGGAAAGGATATAGAAACAATGAAATCGGACGTGATGAAAGTGAAAGAGGATTAGAAAGGGTTTAGATGCGAGAGACTTGGTATTTTGCGTTAGGATTTGGCCTTTTCTGTTTGAATGCATTTAAGAGGAGCTTCTAGGAAATTCATAACTAGAGTGGTCGTAAGGGCCTCCAAGAAATAGATGGGCATAACACCTTTATTGCTTAGTTTCATTTTTGTGTATTTTATTTATTTTGTTTGTGTTTTTCGCTCATGATTGAGCATTTTGAACACACCTGGCATGAGATGACATTATTCATAGAAAATATTAGGATTTGGCCTTTTCTATTTGAATGCATTTGAGAGGAGCTTCTAAAAAATTTGTGATTGGAGTGGTCGTAAGGGCCTCCTAGAGATAGATGGGCATTACACCTTTATTGCTTAGTTTCATTTTTGTGTATTTTATTTATTTTGTTTTTATTTTTAGCTCATGATTGAGCCTTTTTACCACACTTGTCATGAGATGGCATTATTAATAGAAAATGATTTATTATATATATAGATCTTTTTTGGTTAGGCTATTCCTTGCATAGAGTTTACTCGCATTTATGGTTTGATTCACATGTGTACTCTAGATGTTTAGAATTTCCAGTTTTGTATGCTTTTCAAAATATATGCAATGGATGATGAATGCTAATAAAATGATTTCCTTTTTCATGTTATTTTATAATGCTGATATATGAAGATGCAAGTACAATGTAATGCTGAACTTTAGTTTCATTAAGCAATTTTCGATACTTCTTATTTTTTTGGCAAAACATGATGAAAACGTGATATGATAATAGAAATAAATTTCCCCACTCCTAACCCAACGAAACCATTAAGATGTGAGGGCTAAACACCAAGAGCTAGAAGGGACGTAAGTTATACAAATTTGTTGAATGGTAATGGTGAGAGAAAGACAAGGATTTGGAAAAACAAAATTGAGAACCTTCGACCTCATTGTACTCAAGTTTTCTGCATATATTAAAAAGTAATTTGCTTTCTAGTTTATCTATAATTAGATCTATAGATGGCAACTTGGTTGAAAAAATCTGGTTTAAGATTTTAAACTCTCTTAGAATTTGAACATCTAACTCAATTTGCTTTGGTTTTATGATTTTACATCTTCCTTTATTGAATGAATTTATTTTAACTTTTTAATTTTTTTGTAAAAATCGCCTACACCTTACCCCATGTTATCGGTAGGAAGCATGGGCTCATCACCAAGGACAAGGCATAGGTGAGTAAGGGCACTTCTCTCCTTTCCCAACCTCACGCCACTAGTTAGAGATGCGGGCTTGACACCGAAGGTTAGTGGGGCAAAGAAATGTGTAATTTTTTTTTGTTGATTTGTATTTGACACACATATATAGGTAAAGTGTTTAGAATGTTCTTATTTCCAAAGAGGTGTATATGGGATAGATGTGACACCATGAAGCTTCTAGAATAGACTATAGGTAAAGACATCTAATCTAGAAGAAAACTACGAGTAAAACCAAGCATTCAGGCCTTAGTATGGTTATTGTCAAAGATTTTTATTATATTAATTGAATTGATGAAATGATTCATAAACAATTGATGACATAACAAAAATTTAAAGGAGATATGATTTGATTTTTTGCCAATATTTCCAGAAGTTTTTAGGAATTGTTGTAAGAATAAGTCCCTTGATTAAAAAACTTTATGAAATGAACTAGTAGATGAAAATGCAATGTGGATGCAAGTAATGTACATATGGAAATGTAGATGTAACTACATGTCATAATGGCTAAGGAGAAGAAAGTTGAGGTATATCAAATTGTTCAACCCTAAAAGTACACAAAGGAGAACCATGATTCTCAACATTTCCATTCTCTTGATAAGGGCCTACTACTATAGGTTTAAACTTACAACCCTTTCCTAGAAGCATAGATGTCCAATCATTAAAATCATTTGTCTGAAAGACTTGTTTGTGAACCTCATTGTCACATTCTTGAGACACGGTGTGTGGGTGAGCATGACTATGTTGTTCAGCCTTGATTCCTATGTAGAGCGTTGTGTTTACTTGTGACCCTTGCATAATTATGAGGTATTTCCCCATGGATATAACAAGCTTAGTTTCAGACGCACATGGGTTGAGACCATGGTTTAGAATAGAACAACCCTAAGAAATGGTTCTTATGGGCATCTTTTCAATCTCAAATTGTTCTTCTTCATTTGTTAATTGTATCATGTTTACACCTAGACCTATGTTGTCAGAGGGAAGAGATGCTATACCAATAAGACTACCCATCCCTTGTGGTTCAAATGGGAGGAAAATCAGATCATCACTCTCTATGAGTTTCATGATTTCTATTGTGGTCTTAAACTATTTCCACATATATTGATTTACCCTTATCTGGTTTTGCCACCTCAAATGTTTTTGGGTTAACAACTTCAGCCATCGGAACACCCGAGGTGATCGGGACTAACTCTTTTGATGGAGGTGATTTATTCAATTGATTCGTGGGAATTTGATACTTTGTATGGAACCCTTTCTTTTTATTTAAGTTTTGTAAGTGTATATCAAAGGGCTTATGATCCCCTTGAGCAATGAAGACTTTTCCCAAATGGAGAAATCTAATTTCGTGGAACAATGTAGAAGGGACAACCTTCATTCGATGAATCCAAGGTCTCCCAAGGGTCATGTTATAATTTTTTTCCCTGTCGATGATGTAAAATTTTGTCAAAATGGTTTTTGGATGAATTGTAACTTGAAGAAATATGGTTCTAATCGAGGTTGCTTTTAGACTGTCATACCCTCACAACGTGTTTCTTGTAGAGGAGAAATTAGTTTCTCTATACCCTAACTTCTGCAAAAAAGATAAGGGAACTGTGTTTACAAAATTTCTATCATCAATCATGGCTCTATTAATGCAAATTTTGTAAACCCAGACCTATAAATATAAGGGAGGATCATCTCTTTTGGTAAATTCAGCATAGGATGGTATCTTGCCTAAATAAAAAACTAACCCAATATCCCTATCAATCATTCCTGGAGGATGTATGTCAAAATCAATATGATTTATTTGAGCACTGGGAGGAGGCATAACGTGGATTAGATGACTAATACCTAGTGCATAGAGCAACAAAGAATGATGCGTAGGTGAATTATTCAACAAATCTAGGCACGAGATGTGAGAAAATGTCTTGTTCAAATTCGATATCAAATCATTGGATCCTAATGGTTTTGATATTGTAGGAACATCATCCTAAGGGAAGGAAAGAGGTGGTAGGGGTTATGAAATGTACTCCCTCATCTGAGTTATTGCATTAATTTACGTCTTGACCTCTAGCTCGACTCATCCCAAGATTTTTGTATTATCGTTTGAACCAAGGTTAGGAGAAACCAGAGAGTTGTCAGAAGTTGAGATTTATGGTCGTTGTTCCCTATAGGAATGCCTTTTTTTACATTTTTAGGTTTCACTTGGGCATCCCCATGATGTTTAGGGTTCATATTTTGAGTTGTGATAGGTCTAGTATGACTAGGTTGCGGGTTAGTTTCAGGATTTGCTAGGAACATGTCTACAAAGAGTTTCCTGTGATTTTTTGGGAGTCTTTGGAGAAACTTGTTGCAATTGTGGAAAGTCCTATCGTCATGACCTCAGACCTTATGGAAACCACAATGTAGGTTAGGTTCATAATCTCTTGGCCTTTGATAAGCATCTTGCTATTGTTGATTATAACCTCAATTGTATTTTTGAAATTGATTGTTATAACCATGATTTGTTTCCCCTCGTCTAGATTTTTGGTACTATTTTTGGCCTTGAGTTTGATTTAAATTTTGAGGACTATTTACATCAACTGAGTTAACCAACAAGACAACGTTAGGAGCTCTTTGATTTCCCATATTTTTATTATTGTTAGTGTTACCATTGGTTTTAAAAGAAGCATTCTTGGCTTGATTAGATTCACACCCTCAGGTCCTTGGTTGTTGGCACCATTATTTTGATAATTTGCATTATTTTGATTTGGGGATACTAATTTCTCATTAGGAATGTAGATCTCATGCCCATTATCTATAGAGACTTGGTCAATCCGAAGCACACATTCCGATACTTCCTCATAACTGCAGAAAGGAAACTTATAGACTTCTTCCCTAGTCTCTCGATTAAGCGAGTGAAGGAAAATATAAGAAATTTCCATCTGGTCCATGTTGGGTGCACTTGTATAGGAATAAAGAACTTGGCACCATCTCTAGATGAAATTTTTGGTAGATTCTTTTTGCTCCTATCTAATATGTAGGAACTCCCTAATCCCTATTCGTAACAACTTTTTCATGTCAAATTCTTTGATGAATTCAGAAACAAGCTATTTAAAGGAATGTATAGAAGCTTCTGGAATACGATAATACAAGTCCAATGTGATTCCCTCAAGAGTCTTTGGAAATATCTTCGCCATCACCACATTCCAAGGAAGTAGTTCCATTATAGCAGTAGCATAGGCCTTAATATGAACATTCGGGTGTCCCTACCCTTAAACTTAGGAAGATCCAACAATGGGTGTGGAAGCATGACACCATGTATGGTGAAGTCAAGTGGATCCTTTAAGTACTCAATGTATGTACCCATTGCATAAGATTCCATTATTGAATATCCTTGGCGAAGAGATTAAGGAGGAGGAGTTGGATAAGCTACATTATAAGCATTGATGGGAATGTATGTAGTCCCTTGATATGGCATGTAGGGAGAGGGAATGGCATATGGGTCCATCTGGGGTGACTTCTAATACATATGCAAGTAAGGGTCAATAGTACTAGGATATGAACTAGTGGGCGTAAAACCAAGTAACGTCGCACTGCTTGTTGTGCTGGCATTTGAGAATGCACATCCGACCATACCTTACGTAGGATAAGCTTGGGAAGTATGAGGACCCATCCCTAGTGTTTCTAATCCTGTGAGAACATCACTTGGTTTTGAATGAACTAGATAACCTTGTTGTATAGGATATTGTGTTGGTTTCTTATTGGAAGGGATGTATCCTTTGTTGTCCGCTGGATACCCCGTGTGCTGCCCTACTGCATGTGTTGATTGTGAAGTCTGGGATTTTTCTAGTTCTCTAATCTTCCCTAATAAAGTATAAATAATATCATTGGGAGACGATTGAGTCCCTTGCTGGTGTGCTTGTGGCATAGGGTTTTATTGAGCAGGCTCATGATACCCTTTCATGAATTGTTCATTGTAGAATTATTGTATTCCTCTGAAGTAAGAATCTTAGGATAGGAATTTGAAATCTCAAAGGTTGTAGCCTTCATTCTACCTAAACTCTTGTCTATTTGATGAAGAAGATTAGCTATTCGTGAAAATATATCATCTTCTTCTGATTGAATGGCAATGTGGGGTCTGAACAAGACTCTGTGGTAAGAGCCTATTCCATTTGTGATAAAAATGTGGCTTGCATTGGGTTGACCATATTGCATGTTTAACGGTTGATGAACCTCCTCCATTCTTACATAGCTAATGGGGTTTGAAGTGTAACTAGGGGAGATTTGGAGTTAATTTTGTAATTGTCACCCACCTCGAAAGAGAAGGGGACATTTGTGGATGAATGTTGGTGTAATATATATCAAAGCCAAATGGCCCATGAAACTCTCTTCCAGACATATTTTAGAAAGTATAAAATACCTACCAAAATAGGGGAAGAAATAGAAAGATGAGGTAGTAGCAATGAAAGGAAAGGAAACAAGAAGGAATAAATCCTTCACGTCGGGTTCACCAATTTGTATGAAATAAAATTGACACACGACCTTCTCTCGCACCCCGACCTCTCGAGGTCATGCTGGGACAGCCGGTGTAGAATGTGTTGATGACTGACTAAGATATAGTAGTGTGATTTCTCAGTAGTTGAATCAACAAAGGGGAGATTTCGAGGCTATGAACTGGTATCATAAATTCCCTATGGTTTGTTTTCTTGGAAAATGGGAGGTTTCGAGGCTATGAATGGGTAGTGTAAATTCTTTATGGCTTGTTTGCCTAATTAGATCTAAGTGCTAAAGTAGTTTGAAGCATCAATGTAAACTAAATGAAATTAACAATTGAAGCTAATACTGAAGGAAACTAATCTAAGAAAATCACAAAACTAAAATATTAGAATCACTAAACAACAATTTGCTTTTATCCTAAATAATAAAATCTACTTCTACACAAACAAAACAAGCAAAATAACCCGGTTTGGTTATTCACCTATGATGAGTGTATTCTAAATGATTCTAACATAAAACAAGAAATTTTCCAAATAATCTATTATATGGAGAAAAATTCCTACGGATATTTTCTCCTTCAAACCAATAGGGATACGAAGAAGAAGATTTGTCACCCAGAGTTGATATGAAAGATGTAAACCCTCTTGGAAAAGAACTAACAATTTGCAAATGAAAGAGAATTTTTTTCTAATCTATTTGATATGAATTTTTTGAATGAATTTGATTTAGAAATGAAAATTTAAATAAATGAAACAAACAAAAAAATCCTCCAACCATGAAATGCAAGAATAGTGGAAAATCTAGTTTTGTGAATATTCATCCCCTCATTTTATCCTTCTGATGTTTGTGTCCACGTGGGTCAAATGAACAAGAATGTAGCAATAGTGGAGAAAGAAGAATACAAGTTGAAGAATGGAAGAACAATTGAACTAAGATTGACTTTGACAATTTCCAACAAGAAAGGCGGAAGCTTTGCAATAACAAGAATATCAATTTTCTCCATATTTTTCTTGCACACAAGCATGGCATTTATAGGAATTTAGCTGTGAAATGGTTGAAGCCATTTGGCAGAAAAAGGAGGACATATTGAAAGTGAAGAGGGATTTCAAACTATTAATAACCATCAATCACAAATAGAAGTGCAAAAATAGATTGCCACAAGGAAGTTGGGCCATGAAATCATCTAAAATAGACAAACAACACATCTTAAAATGGAAGTTAATGAGAGAATTTCGTGTCAAAATGCGAGTGAACTCTCTAGAAAATTTTCATAGGACTTCCACCTTGACTGGGGAGTGGTTTTGGCACTAAAGGTCAAAATAACTCTGAAATGTAGTGGGAATCTAGGAAAAAACATGCAAGGAATAAGTAGCGATGTCTATGCTACAAATATATATTACGGATGGTTTTTAGAGCTTGAACATCATTGGAGACTTTTATAACCATTTTCCAAGAACTTAGAACATTTACTTTTGGATGCATATACTAACCTCCGTATACTGCTCTAAAACTTGACGCTACAAATCCATGTATCGTGCAAATACATCTTGTGCTAACTGGTACCTAGATTTAATCTCCTTCAAAGGCCAAGCAACATCATGGATTTGACAAGACACTCAAAGGAAGATAGATGATTATGTATGTCATTTTGTAGCCAGGGAAGCAATCTATCTAAATTTTTAGCACTCAGGATTTGAAAGAAGTGGGTAGCACCTTAAAAGGATGTGATCTTATCCTAACTATTTTAGGTTGTGCCTTTCAACCAAGGTAAGAGAACCTATTTTTGTAACCTCTGTTATTGAAGAATGCTGGTAAATCCTTCTTTTGCACAAATTTTATAGAGAAGACCTTGGGAAAATATGATCAACACACCAAATATGACTCTCACAAGTTGTCACTTCTAGATTATGGAGATATTTTCAATACAAGGCAAAGGTTACTAAAGACATTAAGAAATCCTAATTGTTCTGCATATTTTTGCAAGTAGGATTTTGTTCCTTTGTTGATACATAGGCCAAACAGGGGTAGTTCAGGGTGGATCAATAGTTTTTAAATGATTTTGGTGGGATATGAAGCAGGATAAAGTTGATTATACTGGATCTTTGGAGGGACTTCACAATAATGAACAACTTCACAACAGGAAAGCTTCAGAACAGTCAAGACGTTCCTTCAACCAGAAGGTGTGCTTCAATGGAGGCCCAGATCAGCACGTTTTCACATAATCTTTGAGACTCCAACACAAAGGCTCGAATTGGAAGACTCAATTAAACACTAAAGTTTCTGATTAATCATGCCTAAGGTACACCCAAAGACTTACAGACAATCTTTATCAACAAATGATAGTGAATTGATTTTAAATTTGTTTATCTCATCCAAGATGAAGGCTCTTCTTGAAATGAAATTGCAAATACCATTAGACTGTCACAGGGATGAGATCCTGTGTGATTTCACAAAAATTTCAGTATAAGATTGCAATAGGAATGAAAGAAACTATTTGCAGACATTCTGAAAATAAAGCAGACACAAAATTACTAGAGATTAGACACAAATTAATTCCAAAATTGCTTAGATTCATCAGCAGGGGAAAGCTTCCAGAGCAATCTCAGTGCTTTTCAATGGCTATACATCTGCAACCAACTTGACACGAACAGAAAATCTAACACAGAAGAAAATAACAGGTAATCTCGGCTTTGGTCTCTCGGGAAGATGACTTTCTCAAAAAATTTCTCAAGAATTCATACTCCGAACCATTTGCAAGAGTATTCTCATTGCATTTATACATTTTTTCCCACTCAATTTTCCCCCAAAAGAGAAGAATATTCGAGGGACCTTTTCTTGTTACCAATTTGTTTCAGACAATGACGTTTAACAAATTCAGATCCGAAATCTACCAATAGGTGGACCAATTGTGAACTGATCACGTTTCTTGGGCCCTCGACTAATGACTAGGATGCCATGCCACAACTTTTCGGGAGTCCCTTTAATCATTCTGATTCTGTCATGCGATAAATCCCCTTTTTAATCATTTTTTGGAGCCTCTGCATAGCTAGACTTGACAGGTCATCCCTTTTTTCTCTCAAGGCAATGCCTTTTTCACCTTTTGCCTGCACTTTCATCATTTCATCCTTTTTCCCTCCTTTTCCTCTGAAATTTTACTCTGCAACTTCTGGATCTGGCATTTTGCATTTTTGCACGAGCCCAAGAAAAAATCCACTTCAAAAGTACTTCAGATTTACAAATTGAGCTCCCAAATTGATTCAATTGAACTTTGCAGACCAAAATGACACAAATTTGCCAAAAAATTGATGAAGAATGATGCAAAAAATGCATCTCCAAACATCCTGGAGCTTCAATGGTGGAAAAATCAAATGAAATGCACAGCTACCATTGATCTTGCCTTTCAAATTTTAATTTGAGCCCTCCACATGGAAAAATGTGATTGGAAACGGGCCTGGGAGCACTTTTTGACATTTTATAACTTTTGGAAAAAAGTAAAATTTTGACATTTTTCTCTGCCCCTCCGCCCTTAGAAAATGGGCTTGACACATGTCCCAATGTGGGTCCTAGAGGAACCATGGCTTGATTATGCTATTTTACCTCATTTTTGGAAAAAGGAAAATTTTCCAAATTTTCCCCGCAGCTCCGCCCTTCTGCCTTTAGCTTCTGATGTGGGTTCCCAGTGGACCTACGCTTCATTTTTTTCACTTTATACTTATTTTCCAAAAAGGAAAAAGTTCCACATTTTCCCCATGGGCCCGCACCTCTATTTTTGACTATTCAACGCTGGCATTACTTTCCTATCAGGGCCGTGCTTCAACTTACAATTTTATCCCTTTTTACAAAAGGCAAAAAACCTTAAATAACCCTGAAGCTCCATTTCTCCATTTCCCCACCTGCCACGTGTCTCAATGGCACATTTTGAGATGGTCCCAAAAAGTAGAGACCCCAAACAAGTGCGGGCTCAACACGTGTCTCAATCTGGCAGAGTCTGTTAAAAATTTGAAGGTTCAGCGGAAGGTGCCATGTGTCTAAGGTTCTGAGACAGTCTCCTTCGGCCATTGAAAAGTCCAAGAAAAAAGGCAGAGTGAGTGGAAGCCTCCAAGTGTCCTCCTGTGCTTCTTCAAAATAAAACTCAGGGGCCGGTCCCCAAACATGCGTGGTCCCTCCACATGTCCTAGGCCCTTTAGGAAGTTGCTTGAAAATTCTAAGGGAAGGGAAAGGCCCGGTGGAAACCTCCACGTGTCTTTATGGCGCAACTTCAAGATGGTGCCCAAGAGCAGAGATCCTCCACGGGACTCACCACATGTCCTAGGCTTCAAAAATTGCTTTGAAAAGTTTAAGTACAAAGGAGCTGGAAGCCTCCACCTGTCCCCCTGTCACAATTGTTAAGGTGGGACCCTGAGGCGGATCCTCAAATGAGTGCCAGCCCACCACGTGTCCATGGCCCACCAAAAACTATACCGGCTGCATGAAAAATTTGTCTAAGTCTAGGAAAAGTAGTGGAATCCTCCATGTGTCCCCCCAACGCAACTCCAAGGCCAAACCAAAAGGTGAATTTTCAAATGAGCATCGTTCCTCCACATGGACAAGTTTTGGGTTGAAGTGAGCCATAGAGTTTTTAGAGTGCCCCACTGAGCCACATCCAACCAAAAAGGGCCACGTTTCCACTGATGCAGAGATGTAAATTTGACGGGGAAAACTCACCCGTCAAACCGTAAAAATGTAAGGAAAACCACCATTTGAGCCCGGAGATGAATTTTTCTTCAAGGACAGAGAATTTGGAGATGTTATAAGTTTCAAACATGATCCTCTGAGCTACATCCAATCTTGTTTCCTCAGGTATTTGGGACAAAAATGACAAGGACAACAATACGTGACTGTGGAAAATGAAGGAAAGGAACAACCTGAGTTTTACGCCCAATTTACAGACTCCTTCAGATGGACAGAGAAATGAAAAACAAATTCTAGACCTTTAAGTGATCCTCGACCAAGGAAGGGACTGATCATGGAAACCAAATGGAGGACAGAGTCTTTCAAGCACCAACACGGGGAGATAGAAAACATGACAGAGGCCGCAAACTGAGGAATTTCAATGAAAAATGGGTGAGACTAATTTGAGCACCAACATCGGCTCCGACTCAGGGATGGGCACTCCCTGTGAGTGCCACAAGAACAAATAGTAGACCAAGTGCCAAAAACAGACCATTGGGCAAATGGAGTCAAAGAATAAGCTTGTAGAGCAAGAACAACCACAACCATCCTCCAAAAAATGAACCAAGAAACCAACAAAACCAGGTCACCAAGGACCAGAACAAACAAAAACACAAAAGTAGATGAGAACAAAGAACTATACACTGTACAAATGGAGTATACCTTGATTCTGAGAAATCAATCAAGGAAATGCTTCAAATGCCTGCCATTAATAGGCAATTCAAGTAGTTCCCCATCTAGGTCTTTTAGGAAGAAGGTATTTTCACCAATTTGAATATCAATTGAATAAGGGCCCATCCACAATGCATCAAATTTACCATGCTTTCCCTTATCTTCATGCCTGCTATCCCATAAAAGCACAAGATCCCCAATGCTGAAAGCTCTGGGTGTCACCTTTTTGTCAAATAGCTTCTTCAACTTTTCTCTAAACTTCACATGCCGCTGATGGGATGCCCTTCTCTCTTCATCCAACTCAATAATATGATTGATTCAAGCATCATATGAACTAACTTCTTGGTCTTCAATCTGTTGAACAAACTGAAATGAAGACAATTGCAAATGGAGGGGCAGCAGAGCTTGAGTTCCATATACCAATTCAAATGGGCTTTTACCAGTAGCTCTTTTGACAGTGATTCTGTCATCCCAAACAACAAACTTCAGTTTCTCACCCCACTTCCTTTTGTTCAGCTCCAAGGTTCTTCTAATGATCTTCAGCAAGTTTTTATTACTGGACTCAGCTTGTCCATTTCCTTGGGGATTGTAGTTAGAAGCATATGTCAAATTGATCCCATACTCTTTGCACATTGCCACCAAAGGTTTGGCTCTGAAACTCATGGCATTATCAGCAACAATTTTAGCTGGCACTCCAAATCTGCATATGATTTGATTCAGCATGAAGTCCATGATAACTTGGTGTGTTTCCTTCTTGGTGGGGATTGCTTCCACCCACTTAGTGAAATAATCAGTGGCTACAAGAATCCATTTATGACCAGCACTGGAAGGATCAAAATTTCCCCTATGAAATCCATTCCCCATTGTTGAATGGGGCTTCAACTAACACAGGCTGCAAAGGAAGGGAGCCTGAAGCTTTCATTCTTCTAGAAAAATGCTGGTAACTTTCACATTTCCTCACCAATAGAGTTGTATCCTTGAAGAGAGTTGGCCACCAATAACCAGCCCTCAAGATTTTATGTGTTGTAACTCTTCCAGAAAAATGTCCCCCATAGACCCCTCCATGGAGATCAAAATTATTTTGGGGGCCTCATTTTTAGTAATGCATCTCAAGAGAACTCCCTCAGGGTTCTTCCAAGCTAACCCAAAATCAGTAATGACATATTTTTGAGAGGCTAACTTAAGATATCTTTTCTGATTTTTACTCATATTTTTAGGGCAGCATATAGATGTCTGAGATAAAATATTATATCTTTGTACCATTCAGAACTTACCAAATTTCAAGGACATCCACCCTTTCTCCTTCTACTTCATTTACCTCAATAGTTTTTAGGTTTCTCTCAGCCATAAGCTTAGCTAGGCCCAAACCTCTTACCAATTTCATGGTTTGGATATCCATGTCATACTCCTGCAACTTGTTCACCCATCTGCATCTTTTTCTTGAGACCTCCATCTCTGATAAGATGTCTTTCACCATGGTGTGGGGAACATAAGCAACAACTTTAGAACTCAAGATGTAGGGTCTGAAAACCTTTGTTGCTTTCACCAAGGAAAATGCTTGCTTCTCCATGATGGTGTATTTCAACTCAGCTCCCTGCAATGCCTTACTAAAAAAGGCAATTGGTCTCTCAACCCCTTCATCATCCTTCTGTAATAAAACAGATGCAATGGTGTTTTCTGAAGCAAAAGAAAACATTTGAAAAGGATTCTTGTAATTTGGGGCTGCCAAAACAAGTGCATGCTTTAGTGCTTCTTTGATCCCATCAAAATCCTGAATGGCTGCTTCTTCCCACTTGATAATCTGGTCTTTCTTCAACATGCAAGTGATGGGGAGAGTCAACTCAGCAAAGTTAGACACAAATCTTCTAATGAAATTGATTTTCCCAAAGAAGGATTGGATTCCCTTCTTGGTTCTTGGAATTGGAACCTTGTTGATAGCCTCTACCCTTTCGGGATCAATCATGACACCATCCTTTGATACAATGTGACCAAGACAACTTGGCCTTTTGCACTCCAAAATGGAACTTCTTTGGATTCAAAGAGATGCCAAATTCTCTGCATCTAATCAACATTTTTTCCAAGTGCTGCAAGTGATCATTTCTCTTCCTGGAAAACACAGTTACATCATCTTGATAAACAACAATGAAATCATTAATGTAACCAGCAAAAGCCACATCCATTGCCCTTTGAAATGTTGCTCCAGCATTCATTAGACCAAAAGGCATTCTAACATAGACATATGTTCCCCAAGGAGTGGTAAAGGTAGTCTTAATTCTTTCTGATTCCTTTACAACAACTTGATTATAGCCAGAGAAACCATCCAATGTAGAAAGCAACTCAGATCCAGTCACTAACTGCAGCATATTTTCCATGTTTGGCAGAGGATAATTATCTTTCATTGATGCTCTATTCAGATTTCTAAAATCCATGCATAGCCTGATATCACCATTCTTTTTTCTAACTGGCACTAAGTTTGCAACCCAAGAAGAATACCTTGTTGGCTGAATAATCCCTCCATCCCTTAGCTTCTTCAATTCTTCTTGCATCTTCATGGAGAGGAGTGGATTAATCAGCCTCTATGCTTTTTTCTGAATGGTTTTGCATTTGTTTCGAAGAGGAATTTCATGCTGAAACAAATCCTCTCTGTATGCTTTCAGCTTAGAATAAGACCAAGCCAAACAGTCCTGATATTTCTTCAACAATTGGACATAGGATTGTTTTTCTTCCTTTCTCAGATTGCTTCCCAACCAGATCTTCCTTGGTTTCTCCTTTGTGCCAAGGTCATGCTCTTCAACATCCCTTGAGGCTGCTATATGTCTGTTAATAATGCAATCAACATTATCAAAGTTTGATTCAAGAGCAACCAACCCTCTAGGAATGGTATTAGTTTTCAATTGGATGATGTCTTTGCCAAAAAAAAATTCTTTTCCTTCTGCTGCACACACCATTGGCTCCCAATCAATACACTGATCAGAAAACTCCCCTTTGTTCTACAAAAACCATTTCACCTAGGCATCATCATCAAATACTTGCCAATTTTTTACGTTGTCAGGGACAGATGGCCTTGTTAGTACTTCAACATTATATTCACAATTGGGGGACATTGAACAAACATCAAACCGAGATCCCAAGACTGCAAGCTATTCTGCAACAACATTGAACTTTCTATCATGATGCACAATATTAAATGAGTCAAACATTTCAATCAAATCCCAAACTGCATGCTTGTATTGTTTCATTCTCTAATTTTTAGTAGCATACAATTTTCTAATTTGTTTGAAAATCAGTTTTGAGTCTCCTTTGACAATGATATCTTTAATATAATACTTCCAAGCAATTCTCAAACCTAATAACAATGCTTCATACTCAACAATGTTATTAGTGCATTCAAAGTTAAGTTTGAAAGAAAATACAAACTCTTCTTAGCTTGGGGAGATCAGAACAATGCCAACACCATTTCCAAACTTGGAACAAGCTCCATCAAATAACAAGGTCCAAGGTAGACCAACTTGTTCAAGACATTTGCACTGATCAATCTTGTTCTCTTTCCCATCAGCAAACCCCACAAAATTATCTGCATCCACATCAGCATATAACACTTCATAAGAAGCATTATTTGGATCTTCAATGAGGTGCAACATTTTCTTCTCTCCATACAACTTTACAAGGTTACCTTCAATTGGAATGGTGGAAAAAGACATATCCATCTGAACACTTCCACCAACACTTGCATCCCACTTTCTTGATAACAACATGCCCCATTTGGTAGGGTAATCAACAATGACAACATCAAGTTTCAAGTTCTTACCTAGATAAGCTGCAAGTTGTACCACCAAACTTTCACACATCCAACAATGGGAACCTCTCTAGAGTCCATGGAAATGCATCTTCCATATGTTATTGTCACTTTGATATCCAGCTCATTCATGACCTCAAGAGGCATGACATTGCATGATGCTCCAGAATCAAACATACAATTGTGCAACAGTCTATCCTTAATGATCAAAGTTGTAAAAAATGGATCAACATTTAATTGGGATTCAACCAAAGATGTCCCCAAGTAAACCTTAGGTGGTTCTCCAAGATCTTCCAATGTTGGTGGTGTTTCAAGGTTTGCAATGGTTGGAGGAGGAGTTTCTACAATGTTTACATTTCTTCCTTGGGTACTCTTTTCTTCTTTCAATCCCAAGTACTCAAATGCTCTCTTCTTGTGCTCAGGAATCCTAAGCAACTCAACAATTGGAACACTAACTTGATTTGACTCAAAATTTGGGCAATGTCATATGGAACATTCTTTGGTAAGGTAAGCATTGGAAGGGAGATTAGCAAACTCATCAAGATGGCATGGGATTCTTGACAGTTTGGGCATGAGGAGAAGTATGAATCTTGTTTGGGACAACAAGGCCTTTGGAAGGTGTATCTTTCTTAGGAGCCTCTTTAGGAATACTAGTAAGCAATGGAGTTTTAGGTTTGGCTTGAGGCCCTACTCCTTTGACAACTCTACTCCTAGTATTATAATCCTTTTCTTGAGCAACAACAACATTCATCAATAACTATCTATCTTCCTCCAAAGGATTCCTCCATCATACTTCTTTATCATTAAAGCTCTTAAATACTCAAAGTCATTATTAGGTATTTCAAAATCTTGCACTACATCTACTTCAAAAGTATGAGAAGGAGGAAGAAGTGGTACCTGGTGAATGTAATCCCAAAAATCTTGCAGTAGTTCTGAGCACTTATCACTTCAATTGAAGTTTCTCCTTGTGAGCTTGAAGAGAAACCCATCATGCAAACATCATCATCAACCATCATCATTATCAACTTCTTCTTTCTGATTTACTTCACATGGAGGATGGGGTAGAAAAGCATCTATCACACCAATCAATCTCATTGGCTTCATCAACAACAGAAACTCAGGCAGTCAGAGGATCAGGCACCATTCTACTTTCACTGTGCTTGGGGATGTCTATTTGCTCCCATGGGTCCTTTACCTCTTGTCATCTACCTTTGATCACCCCTAGGATGATTTGTAAATCTGTCATGATTTTGTTACCTTTTGCTGACCTTGTGAACTCTTGTCAATTCCTTTCTTCTTCCCTGGCTAGTTTGTAAGAGATTTCTTTGACAGCCCCTGCTAAATTTTTAACAACCTCCTCAAGATCCACACTCTTTCTTGCTTGAGGTTTTTCTGGGTTTATCAGTTTAACACCCTCCCTCTTAGGAGGTTTTCCAATTGCTTTGATGTTGTTCTCAATTTACAGAGCCATGGTAAAGGCCTGCCTCAAAGTCCCAGGGTTCTTATCCCTCAAATAGTAAGCAACTTTATTATCAAATGCATCTAAATACTTTATCAGACATGATTCATCACATGGCCTCAAATTAATAGGAGTAGTCTTCTCAATGTTTTGTTAAATCTAGTGTTGAAATCATGCACTGATTCATTAGGATTCTTTTTTATATTTTCAAAATATGATAAAAGAAACTTAGGGTCTAGTTTTATCACCGTACTGCATTCTAAAGGCATTCTTCATCTCTGTCCAAGAGTCAATGCAATTATCTAGCAAAGATTTATACCATTCCCTTGCATCCTCTTCTAGAGTATGAATAAATAATTTAATGTATACATCTTCAAACTCTATTTCAAAATCCTCCATCATATTGACAAAGAGTTTTCAAGTGTTGATCACCAGTTATTGCATTATTTCCTTGAAACTTAGGCAATCTATTTCTTACATCCTATGGCACAACATTTGGATAGCTAGCCATACCTCTAAAACTGATGGGACCAAAAGTATTAACAAAAAATGGAGGTCTGGGTGGAGGCTGAGCCATATTATTCTGAGGAGGTGATCTTACAGGATAAACAAAGTGATGAGGAGTGAGGGGTCTGTGTGGTACAGGGATACAATTTTCAGAATTGACTGCCCTCTAAAGGTTCTATCTCTTGGAAAACTTTATTAGATTTTGAAAATACAGGGGCAGATCGAGAAGCAAATGTTTCAAATACAGATGATGGACCCTCTCCAGATGGAGAATTTAATTCAACAAAGAGGCTACCTGATTCAGAAGCACTTGAGGAAGTACTGCAATCTTCAATCACAGGTTGATCAGTTTCACCAATGGAGATCTCTTTTCTTGATGCTTGATCTCCAACAACCTTCCAAATTCTTCTGCCTTCTGAATTCAACTTTCCCAGCTCTTGAAACAACCTTCTACTAGGGTCCTTGGTGAAGAAAGATCTCCTTCCTTCCAACTTTTAAGATATTAGTGACAAATCTCACTTGATATATGTTAAGACACTGGTATTTATAAAGAATTTAAAAAGAATAGAGTTTCCACTAAGGATTTTCACCTTAGTTTGTGTCAAAAATGCACTATGAAATAGACCTATCAAATGTTTGTCAATACCAGATTCATGCAAATCTTACAAGATCTGCTCTTCTTTTACCCAAATTTATCAATGATGATACAAATATTAGTGCAATAACTATATAAGCTGGAAATATTACACTCAGAACTCACAAATCTTTGAATGAATTTTATAGATCTAAACAAATAATGATGAATCAACAATGTATTTTTCACTTTAAAATATCCCCGGTAAGAGCATTACCATGGTTTGTAAGCATACACCTTTGTTACAATGGATTCAAAGATTCCCTAGTGACTGTGCCACGAGTGTTGTTGATGGGCCAAATGGATACGAATTGGTATTAAATCAACAAATCAATCTCAACAACTAAAATTCAGTTCCCCAACAATGGCACCAAAAGTGTGTTGGTACCCAAATTTAATCTCCTTCAAAGGCCAAGTAACATCATGGATTTGACAAGACACTTAGAGGAAGATAGATGATTATGTATGTCATTTTGTAGCCGGGGAAGAAATCTATCTAACTTTTTAGCACTCAGGCTTTGAAGAAGTGGGTAGCACCTTAAAAGGATGTGATCTTATCCTAACTATTTTAGGTTGTGCCTTTCAACCAAGGTAAGAGAACCTATTTTGTAACCTTTGTTATTGAAGAATGCTAGTAAATCCTTCTTTTGCACAAATTTTATAGAGAAGACCTTGGGAAAATATGATCAACACACCAAATCTGACTCTCACGAGTTGTCACTTCCAGATTATGGAGATATTTTCAATACAAGGAAAAGGTTACTAAAGACATTAAGAATCCTGATTGTTCTGCATATTTTTGCAAGTAGATTTTGTTCCTTTGTTGATACACAGGATAAAACAGGGGTAGTTTAGGGTGGATCAATGGTTTTTAAATGATTTTGGTGGGAGATGAAGCAGGATAAAGTTGATTATACCAGATCTTTGGAGGGACTTCACAATAATGAACAACTTCACAATAGAAAGCTTCAGAACAGTCAAGACGTTCCTTCAACCAGAAGGTGTGCTTCAATGGAGGCCTAGATCATCACATTTTCACATAATATTTGAGACTCCAACATGAAGGCTTGAATTGGAAGACTCAATTAAACACTAAATTTTCTGATTAATCATGCCTAAGGTACACCCGAAGACTTACAGACAATCTTTATCAACAAATGACAGTGAATTGATTTTAAATTTGTTTATCTCATCCAAGATGAAGGATTCTTCTTGAAATGAAATTGTAAATACCATTAGACTGTCATAGGGATGAGATCCTGTGTGATTTCACAAAAATTTTAGTGTAAGATTGCAATAGGAATGAAAGAAACTATTTGTAGACATTCTGAAAATAAAAGCACACAAAATTGCTAGAGATTAGACACAAATTAATTCCAAAATTGCTTAGATTCATCAGCAGGGGAAAGCTTCCAGAGTAATCTCAATGCTTGTCAATGGCTATACATCTGCAACCAACTTGACATGATTTAAAATCTAACAAAGAAGAAAATAATAGGTAATCTCGGCTTTGGTCTCTCGGGAAGATGACTTTCTCAAAAAAATTTCTCAAGAATTCATACTCTGACCATTTGCAAGAGTATTCTCATTGCATTTATACATTTTTTCCCACTCAATTTTCCCCCCAAAAGAGAAGAATATTTGAGGGACCTTTGATTGTTACCAATTTGTTTTAGACAACGACGTTTAACAAATTCAGATCTGAAATCTTCCAGGTGGACCAATTGTGAACTGATCACGTTTCTTGGGCCCTCGACTAATGACTAGGATGCCATGCCACAACTTTTCAGGAGTCCCTTTAATCATTATGATTTTGTCATGCGAGAAATCCCCTTTTTAATCATTTTTCAGAGCCTCTGCATAGCTGGACTTGACAAGTCATCCCTTTTTGCTCTCGAGGCAACACCTTTTTCACCTTTTACGTGCATGAACTTTCATCATTTCATCCTTTTTCCCTCCTTTTCCTCTGAAATTTTACTCTATAACTTCTGGATCTAGCATTTTACATTTTTACATGAGCCCAAGAAAAAATCCACTTCAAAAGTACTTCATATTTACAAATTGAGCTCCCAAATTGATTCAATTGAACTTTGCAGACCAAAACGACACAAATTTGCCAAAAATTTGATGAAGAATGATGCAAAAAATGCATCTCCAAACATCCTGGAGCTTCAATGGTGGAAAAATCAAATGAAATGCACAGCTACCATTGATCTTTCCTTTCAAATTTTAATTTGAGCCCTCCACATGGAAAAATGTGATTGGAAATGGGCCTGGGAGCACTTTTTGACATTTTATAACTTTTGGAAAAAAGTAAAATTTTGACATTTTTCTCCACCCCTCCGCCCTTAGAAAATGGGCTTGACACGTGTCCCAATGTGGGTCCTAGAGGAACCATGGCTCGATTATACTATTTTACCTCATTTTTGGAAAAAGGAAAATTTTCCAAATTTTCCCCACAACTCCACCCTTCCACCTTTAGCTTCTGATGTGGGTTCCAGTGGACATGCGCTTCATTTTTTCACTTTATACTTATTTTCCAAAAAGGAAAAAGTTCCACATTTTCCCCGTGGGCCCACACCTCCATTTTTTACTATTCAACACTGGCATTACTTTCCTGTCGGGCCGTGCACTTCAACTTATAATTTTATCCCTTTTTACAAAAGGCCAAAAAACCTTAAATAACCCCGAAGCTCTGTTTCTCCATTTCCCCGCCTTTCCATGTGTCTCAATGGTGCATTTTGAGATGGTCCCAAAAAGTAGAGACCCCAAACAAGCACGGGCTCAACACGTGTCTCATCTGGTAGAGTCTGTTAAAAATTTGAAGGTTCAGTGGAAGGCACCATGTGTCTAAGGTCTGAGACAGTCTCCTTCAACCGTTGAAAATTCCAAGCAAAAAGGAAGAGTGAGCGGAAGCCTCCAAGTGTCCTCCTGGCACTTCTTCAAAATAAAACTCAGGGGCTATGGTCCCCAAACATGCGTGGTCCCTCCACGTGTCCTAGGCCCTTTAGGAATTTGCTTGAAAATTCTAAGGAAAGGGAAGGCCCAGTGGAAACCTCCACCTGTCTTTATGGCACAACTTCAAGATGGTGCCCAAGAGCAGAGACCCTGAATGAGCGTGGGCTCACCACATGTCCCAGGGTTAAAAAACTTCTTTTAAGATGTTGAAGTACAAAGCGGAGCTAGCGGAAGCCTCCACCTGTCCCCCTATTGCAATTGTTAAGGTGGGACCCTGAGGAGGATCCTCAAATGAGCGCCAATCCCACCATGTGTCCATGGCCTTCAAAAATATACCGGTTGCATGAAAAATTTGTCTAAGTCCGGAAAAGCAGCGGAATCCTCCATGTGTCCCCCCGGCGCTACTCCAAGGCCAAACCAAAGGTGAATTTTCAAACAAGAGTGTCGTTCCTCCACGTGGACAAGTTTTGGGTTGAAGCGAGCCATAAAGTTTTTAGAGTGCCCCGCCGAGCCTCATCCAACCAAAAAGGGCCATTTTCCACTGATGTAGAGATGTAAATTTGATGGGGAAAACTCACCCGTCAAACCGTAAAAATGCAGGAAAACCACCATTTGAGCCCGAAGATGAATTTTTCTTCAAGGACAAGAGAATTTGGAGATGTTATAAGTTTCAAACATGATCCTCTGAGCTACATCCAATCAATTTCCTCAGGTATTTGGGACAAAAATACAGGGACAACAATACATGACTGTGGAAAATGGAAAGAAAGGAACAACCCAAGTTTTATGCCCAATTTATAGACTCCTTCAGATGGATAGAGAAACGAAAAACAAATTATGGACCTTTAAGTGATCCTCGACCAAGGAAGGGACTGATCACGGCAACCAAATGGAGGATAGATTCTTCAAGCACCAATATGGGGAGACAGAAAACATGACAGAGGCCACAAACTGAGGAATTTCAATGAAAAATAGGGGAGACTAATTTGAGCACTAAAAAAATAAGATGACAACTTAGATAACCATTTCTAACACATATCCCAACATCAAAGTACACAATGCAAGTATATAACTACTCACACTTAGTTACAACTATATCATTAAGGCCATGGGATTCTCCCTCTCCTCCTCCTCCATACAATAACCCTGGTAGAGATGTAAATAATGGGAACAAGAATACTGACTTTTGTGTCGCCAACCATGCGTGGTACTCCTCTGTGCAACCTGCATCATCTGAGTCTATCGGCTCTATTACTGCATCTAACTCATCTGGCCCAGGAGGTACTAATTTCTCTCATTTGGGCCCGAGTATAGCTCCATCCCTCCTCAGTTCTATAATAACTCTCAACCATATATATGGCTCTGGGTGCACATCTCTTGCCATGATGAACTATTGTGATACTCTCTCTACGTAAAAAATCACGGCCACACCTGGGAATCGATCCTCCAACCATAGTCCTATGAATACACCGAAACTCTATAGCATGCTTGGGCCATCCACCATAGTCCTAGTATGGCCTCCTGTAACCACCTTGGGCCCCATCCTGTCTATGAGTTCCTTGTAGGTATATGTGTCCATCCTATGCCCATGAATATTAATCCATCTCCTTGCATATATCTCTACCATAGCCCACTCTCCTCGTGGACCTTCACCTGGTCTCAACACTACGATGTGCCCATATGACCACACATATAAAAGTGTATTAGCTCCTATCCCACCACCATGCTCATAATGAGTGAGCCGGTATAGGTCTCTATACAGGTGTGCCAACGCACAACATGTCCACGCATATCTAGTACCCTCTTATATGTATCGACATATACCATGAATGTTATACAAGATGCCTAAACCTCCTCCCTTTATTATTATTGATGAAGCAATCACAACTTATATGAACTCCCGCAAACATGGAAACCCAACCGGTAAGATAACATTCAGACTGATATGGTCCTTAGCAGGTACTTGAGTCTCTTAAGAATACTGTCTAACAACATGCATCTGTCACTCCATATCCTCCTACAACATCACCTGTACTCTCTCCCCAACAAATGACAATCGCAATATGCGATACATATCCTCCATAGTAACTATCATCTCCCCCATAGGCAACCAAAATGTACATGTATCCTCACACCATCTCTCGCATAGTTTAGTCAGCATAGGCATATTGTGGAGCACACCCCCCATCCATGTTATGTGCCACAAGCTGACATATTCTATAGCATCCCAGTCATCCTCTGATAGGCCTAATCTAAGAAGAGTACTCATGTGATGTCCGCTTTAGAATTCCCATTAGTGAATATCCCTCTACACACCATAAAATGACAACAAACGCAACATCAGAACACTTTATAAGTACAAATACACTCGCTTATCACATTCATTTACATTAGAAATCTGATATTTCATCATTATACACCAAGTACACACATTTTGGTTTAGGGCACCTAGATGCAGGACGTGGGCACCCAGGAGAAGGACACTAATGCCTAGATTTGGGAGCTCTTATCCTAAGGGTGACTAGCACCCTCATTGCTATTGCCTAGATCTAAAACACCTAGAAAATTAAAAATCTCAAATTTAAAAAAATTCAAAAGACATGACTACTACACAATACATTTTTCAAAAAACAATACACTTACCAACTCCGCGGTCATGTGCAACGCTATGATGGTGACCACCCTCTCAAGCCGACTAGGAAATACTTCTCTCACTTATGGCATTTTTAATCACTTCGTGCTCAATTTCACAATTGCGTAAACAACAAATGAAGTGACTAAACACTTTTTCACTTCACTACTTATAATTATTTTTTTATGTACTTTACTATAGTCATTACTTCACGCTTATTCTCACAACTAATACACACCACACAATTTTTTTCATACCATGAGAATTTCTACTCCGATTTACACCCCGTTCATAACATTATTTTTAGAATTCTTCCTACCACCATACTATACACATTATGCATGTGCTATCTCTCCTAAGCATTATTTTCCATTCAATTCATACACATTTATTTTATTTCTATCACATTTTTTCTACTTCATGCTTACTTTCAGCTTAGCGTTCATTCTTCTCATCACTTACCCTTTTGCAAAAAGGTGGGCCATATCCTTGTAGGTCATCCTGTAATCCCCCTTACACCACCATAAAATCAATTAACACTAAAAATTCATAATTTTAAAAATTAACAATGTGACATTTTACCATTAATTCCCGCTATTGACCTAACTTGGGGGCAACAAACAAATAATTCTTGTATGTGACATTCCATCACTTCCCCCTAATGGCCTAACTTTGGGGTAGCAAGCATAAAAAAAAATTCTATGTGATTATTCACTAGTTTCTATTGTTTTCCCCTAATGACCTATCATGGCAACTACCGTAAAATATCTCTACGAGTAACCAATCAAAGCAATCAATAAATCAATCCATTAACATGATCAAACTTCCAACAATCGAATACATATCATTCAATCAATAAAAATTCAACACAATTGGCCTCCCAGATGACCTAAATTGGGAGTTATGTGTAGCCTCTCAGATGACCTAACTTGGGAGATTACTTCCATTGCTTTCCCATATAACCTAACTAGGGAAGCTATTCTATCTATTAGGCGTTTGCTTTCAAATGACCTAACTTGGAAGAAATCATAAATTTTTGAATTTCTTCTAGATTACCTAACTTGGAAACCATCATACATTTTGCGCTTGTTTCTAGATGACCTATCTTGGAAGACATTACATTACAGTGACACCCAGGGAGTGGGTGCAAGAGTGCATTTTCTATACCACTCCTATATGGGTCAACTATTTGATCAAAGTTATTTGGAACAAAAAGCTATGAATATTTGATTTGAATCAATCTGTAGTGGATAAATATTAAGGATGTAGTTACTGGTTGGAGAATAATGCACCTTTCTCCCTACAGTCTTCCTTTGATGAAAGGATGCCAAAATCCTCTGGTCTATTTTTCATATACATGCAATCAGGTTGGGAACCGATCACTCCCTTCACCATCTTATCATTTCCATACGTGTTCAAAATCACCAATAATTTAACATTACAATCATAATTCTCATTTAGTGCACTTTATCACAATATCATGCTTTTTGCTACGTTGCATGGATCAACCCATTGATCCATGGTTTGGAACGTTATATGGTTATTTTGGCACACTCTTACTACCACATTTACACATTCTACTACAACATGGGATTATATGCATCTCTCTCAGGTACACATCCATATTTAATTCATGTTACCGAGCTTTCCACTCGCCAACATAAAGTGGGGGAAAATGTAGTCACAAAATCACACATTTAATATTACATTTATACTTCCAAGTATGTTGTTTTATATATGGATCTCGTGTACTAAAAATATTCACTAATGACCCATCCCCTAGTCCTGTTGTCCATAGTTGGTCATATTCGTCATTTGTCTTGCACAATCATTAGCTATTTACATAGTTTTGCTCGTCTCTGAGGGAGTCTTAGGTGTCATTATTTGGTCATTTATTGTCTCTAGTATTTGAACAGGGTGCCTAGGGTAGGATTAGGGTGCCTATGGGTGCCTCGGTCCATAATTTTAGGCACCCTAGTCCGCGTAGCAATTGGGTCTAATTTAGAGTTTTGAGGCTAGTCTTTATAATTTTCCCTGTCATTCCCCCAGGTGCTAGTTGATGTGTTGGGTCATTAGTATCAAAATTTGAGTAGGATATCCCTATATAAACAGAACATACTATATTATGTATGTACTATCTACTATTAAGGGATAGCTATCTACTAAGGCAAGGGACTGCATTTAGACATCATTACATCAGACACACTGCATAGGAAAGGGAAGTCTATTCTATTCCACCCACCATTTTGCATTACATATATCTATTTCTCGTTATCTCTGCATCATTGATGCTAAGGCACCCTATGTAAAAAATTACACACATAAATCACATATAACTACTTTGGGTCTAAGAAGTAGTGCAACGCTTAGTTGTAAGTCCACCTTTTTGGCCGAGAAGGAAAATTTGACCCCTTTATATGCATATGTATTTTTTAGGGGTTTGATGTTTTGCATGGGGTTTTACAGATGAATCTTCATCACAAGTTTACAGTGTCATTAGTGAAGTTATTGTGACAATCATGCGACAAATATCAAGACATTACAAAGATGTAGTGACACTTCTAGGTTCAGGTCCTAAGCTATTTTGTAGATCAAAGCATCCATACTATAGACTAGGGTGCCAACAAGTGCCTTGATCCTCTTCAAGGCACCCTATTTTGGTCAAATCTTCATCTGCTGCATTTTTTTAGCTTGTACCATCATACTCTTCTTCGTGTGCACATCATCATGATCAGTTCCGAATCATAACGATGTAAGTCACTTTGAGGTTAGTACCTTTTTTCATACCATTTCAATTATTTCATAAAATAAAAATTAGTTAGCATTCATATTTCAGTTCACATCAATTATTAAATTTTTGTACTCGTTTATATTAACTTAGATAGACATATATAATTTCCTAATTTAGTTAATCATAAATTACAAGAGTACACATGAAAAAGAGCATACTTGATAAGGAGATCGAAAGAGATCTCGACAAAGGGTGTAAAAAGAAGTGCACAAAAGAAAAAGGGAACATGAAACAAAGAAAGTGTGATGAAAATTTGAAGGAACTATAAGAGAATAAATAGGTGGAATTTGGGATCGAGAGAGGCTAGGAGCAGTCTGACCCAAAAGAAATTTCCCCTAAGGCAATAAATGTATAAAAACTAATAGAATTTGTTAAAATGCACATGAAAGAGGTGTATGAGGAGGAAAGGATATTGATGGAGATCTCAAGGATTCATCTTATGGAGAGGATCTAGAAGGATTACACAAAGATGGAGGCATAAAAAGAAGAAAAGAGACGAGAGAGAGATTTGGTGTGAAACAATTAACACAGTAAAAGGGAGGAGAGAAAAACACCATTAATAGGAGTTTGGTTTAAGAAATCCTGAGAGAGGTGAGGAAGAGAAAAATCCCTTAGAGTTTTGCATCCAAGGTAATTATGAGGGAACAAAAGAATGACCTAAGGAAAATAATTCAGAGAAATTTTTGTACGAAGGGTCACATAACAAATGTGACAAAGGATCAAAGGAAAAGTATTAATATAAGGAATATAGTTTTATTCTGGAGGAAGAACAGTTGAAATGAGAAGAAGAGCATATAGAAAGGAGGTACTAGGAGAAAATGTTAAGACGAAAAGGTGACAGAAAAAGGGAGAATTTCAACGATAGAGAAATCAGAGAAGAGGATGCAACTGTGCATGAAATAGATGAAGACTAAGAAAGACTCACAAGGAAGAAGGATCATTGAAAAATCCTTAGAAAGAGGGGAAAATGATAAAAACCTAGCAAATCAAGAATTTTGCTGAGGAAGGGTGAGCACAAAATCACTAGGGACCACAGGGAAGGATCTACCCAGAAAGGAAGATTTTTGAGGAAGGAGCTACTGCGTAGTCACCAAAGAGTGCATAAGGATTGGAAGAAGCACTAGAAGAAGTACAAGGGAGAGATGGATTGATGGGTGAATAAGATGGGACTATATTTCCAAAGGGTGGTTCTACCAATTCCAAAAACCTCTTGAGGAGGACGTAAGGTTCTAAATACCCCAGATGTTTGATCTTGGGGCATCCATGGACTTAGAAATAATTACACCACTAGAAGAGGTGCCCAAGAATTAGGGATTATGTAAGAGAAAAGAAAAGCATATAAAGGATTTCCTTGGTAGAAGTTTACAAAAAACTACAGAAATGAAAGAGAAAGGTGTTCGCGTGAAAATTAGAAAACACATAGGGAAAGAAAAGAGAGCACACAAAAGATATATGGTAGAATAAGGGTGAATAAAATAAAATGGAAAATTGAGATCTAATTTAGTTTAATGTAATGCTATGAAAAATATTAAATAAAAACTAAATAAATAGAGGAAATGACCCAAACAACTTAGTAAATAGAAATGTGAAACCCTAATCTACAAGAAGGGTTAAAAAAGCCTTATCTAATTTGTAGATTGTTATCTCTCGAAAGTGCACCCTATAGAGAGATGGCTGCAGGTTTTCTAAGCTTGCAAAATGTAATATCTCTCTCTTTTGTAGATACAATGGAAACACCTCAGTTCTGTGGGTATACTTTTTTTGAGGTGAGTCTCCCGTATCAAGGCCTGGTTCCTTATTCATGTATCCTAAATTTATTTTCTGGGGTTAAGGGTAAAAGATGACTGTAAAATAACTAAAACTGAGGTGATACACCAAATTTATATGAGGGATTTGACTGAGTATATGCACAATTTATATAGGAAGGATTCTTGATGCACGAGCCAACAGTTTTCTGTAGAGTATTTAAAGGAAAAAAAATTTTTGTACTAAGGGAAATATCACAACAACACTAATAAGTTAGCATGCACATTAAAGCTATGTAGAAAATATTGAATTTGTAGCAGGGTAAGACGATTAACCAGGGAATTTTGAATTTCACAAGACTAATAGAAACATACACAACTCTGTAAATAATTGGAAAGGAAGAAAATACTTCACATTTAGAAGGAAAAACTCACAAAAATTGCTTCAGTACTCCTATATCCAAAAATTCTTCATTTTCTGCTTTGTTAAGGCACACAATATATAGCAAAAATTAATTTACCCACCCTTCCTAAAAATAGACTAAGGTTGTACTCACCCAAACATCCTATTTTTATCCTTTATTTATTAATAAATAAAGGAATAAAATAAAACAAACTAGTACAAGAGGCATTAAGAGCCTTTGATTACATCTCATTCAACTAAAGTTGACTGTTCTATTTTTAATAAAGTTGGGTGTAATATTTTCTAATAATAAATCTTGCTTAATGAGCAAGTCTCCTTCCTCGAGCATGCAAATTTTTCTTCTTGTCTGTTCTCTTCTCTTGTGAAGGCATGCAAAAGTAAAATCCCTGTGAGTGAAAAAAATAATTACAATACTTGCAATATTTACAAAATAATTCATCCACTATGAGGACCACTTCCAAGCTTGGACTCTAATGTTGACATTCCTTGGTCTTCTAACATGATAATATGATCCCTCTTGACACCCTTTAAATATATTAGCTAAAAATAGAATACCTTCATTTGTAATTATCTCCCATGTGGGGACCACCTCTAATCCGTATACTTGTCTTCAACTGAGTTTGGCTACTCTTGTGGACTTAGCAAATTATTGGTTTAATGATTTGGCCCCCTTGTATACACATGACATGCTACAATACTTAATTGCCTTTTGATTATAACATGCCTTACAATTACTTGTCGGCCCCCCTTTTTTTTAAATTTGAAAAGACTAAGGTTATATTTTACCCTTTTCGGTGATCATTATTTAGCATGTATGGTTTATGTTATCCATATTTCACCCCCCGGGAAAAATATTAGATCGACCATGACCCTGTGTGAGAAGAACGAGAAGAAAAAACTCTGTCATGCAAATTTGTGTCTTAAATCTATTTGAGAGACTCAGGAAGGCTCTAAAATAAAAAGGGAAAATGTCACGTTTGAGCCCGAGTCAAAGCCAAAGCGGGGAGTTGGAGGAAAAGGTGAAAATCTTCCTTTTGTCAAAAAGGGCACAAAGGAAAAGATGGAAGTGCATCTCTGTAGCCAACCAAAGTCTGCCACGTGTCCCATATCAAAAGGGGACCAATTTTTTAAGCTGTTTTCCTGTCCATTTGTACAGACTCGATACAAACTTTGAAGGGGCATATCTTTCGACTCGGGGCTTGAAATATTGCAAATCTTACACCGTTTGATGCGTCTCGACGTCCACTATGCCATGGAAAGATAAAAAATTATTTTTCGGGCCCTGGTAAGTGCAAAATGGAGAAAAATTCTTCGGGCATTTAATGAAGGATCTTCTTGCTGTTCAACTACTAGATACGATTCAATTTGATCTGTTGGGGAACCAAAAGCGACATATTGTGGGAGGATTTGTAGAAGGCATTGATATTCAATGGTTTAAATTACAAAGTGGGATTCAATACGTATCACATGGTGGTTGGAGAAGGATTTGACTTTTCCCTCTTCTCTCTCTCTTATTCTTTCTATATACTATAACACTTCTCATTTGAGAAGGAGAGACACATTGGGCATAGAGAAACTCTGTCAAATTCGTTTCTCGATGCCATTTTTGAGCAGCGAACCTTCTCCCATGCCTAGAAAATGTATTTGTGCCTCTATTCTAGAAATGTAATGGTCTGTGCACCTTCTAGAGCAATAAAAAACGTGTTTTTGTGGTGTTCTTCAACCCTTTGCATCTTTTTTTAGTTTCTCCATGCCTCTCCCTTCTAGATTTGTTTTTCTGTGCATGTATTTCACATTTGTAGGTGCAGGATGTTGTGTTTCAAGGAGTTTAATGATGAATTTGAAGATTTGGGCCGTGTCACTTATGTCTAACCTCCCTCATCTCCATTTTCTCTATTTATTTCTCCCTTAATAGAATATCTCGCTTCCTTTACTGTGTATCACCGCTTTAGTGTAGGCTCTGTTCTTTCGCTCTTTCTCTCCTTGGTTCCTTATAATGGTTAGATTAGGTTATATTTAGTTTTCCTGCACTGGAGTAGCTTATGGAAGGTAGTTTAGGAAGAAGAACCAACCTTCTCTAGAGGATCATTCCCATCTGCAAGTCTCACAGCTTGGGGAATGATCCAATGTTATGCAATCACACCAGATGATTCTACCTTAGAAAAGTAGATTTTTAGAACTCATTTGGGGGTGTTGTAATTTCACACTAACAATTTTGGCACGCCCAGTGTGACGAGATGTCTTCACTTTATTTCATCAATTTGATGTGTTCTTGGTGGGATTTAGCCTTTTGAGGCACATGCAAGCACATCTAGTGACTCCATTTGGTTAAAAACCCATTCTTTGAGTTGCATACCTTTTCCATCCATTTCCACTCATTTCCATCAATTTTTTTCTTCCATCTCTTTCATTTTCTCACATTCCATGAGGTTGTGAAATCATGACTTCATTCCCTTCATGGAACTCACACTTACAACAATACAGTGCACCTCCAATGTATTTCCCAACTCCTCCAGATCAACATTATAATCAAATCTAGGACCATTATCCTTACCCATATGAGCAGTGTCAAAAAAAGTTTGACTATGAAGCTTATCAAGGACAAGGGGATGCATATGATGGCAATAGTTATGCAGAGGATGTTGGTCTACTAGAGAAGATTAAAAAAATGGAGGCTAGCATGGTTCACTCAAGGGGCATAACACAAATGAAGGAATTCAAGATTGGTTGTAGGGCACCTTGTCCATGGGAAGACCCTTTTCGAAGACATTACAACCCTCAGGAGAAGCTGGACTTCATGATTGGAATGTTGCCTCAACTTACACAGTGGATTGAGGACATTGAAGCTTATGAGAAAAGTGCGAGACAAATTTGTCAATGGGTGAGTCAATCACCAGCTCCCTATCTTTCATTGTCTCTTCCTCAATCTTTATCATTTCAGCAAAGGCAAGAGTCAAGCCCCTCACTTGCTGCCCTAAGTATTGATTTCATTTCTCCATCTCCTGGTCTTGCATCTCACTTTAGTTCTTCTGTCCTTTTTCCTTCCAAACAGTCATCCCCTCCAAACAAACAAGAATTTACACCTCCCCTCCCACCAAAAACAATTGCAAAGATGGTTGAACCCCAACCTGCCACTCCTCTTGCTTTTGCTAGCCCATGTTGGGAAGAGACTCAAGAATCTAGTCAAGGATAACAACAAGAAGAGGAGCCCAACATAAAAGAAATGAAAGACAATCTGAAGAGTTGGGCTGCCAAATTTGGGTTTACAAAGATCCCCTTGATGGTCAAGCCAATAAAAGAGGTCAATATTGAAGAACTAGTGGTGGCTGAGGATGAGTTTGTAGCAGAAGAAGAACAAGAACAAGAGGAGGAACAATCAGTCCCAAACCCCATTAAAGAGGAGTAGCTGGGATAGATCAAATCAGTGTTGAGGCCACTCAATGAAGAATGTATCATTGAATATTTTTTGCTTTCATTTTAAGGGCCTGATTTGATTGATGAACCCATGATGGAGGAGGACCATAGAGTTTCAAAGGCTCTAAGTGTGGAGCAGGCTATAGGGGAACCTTCAGTTCTTCCTCCCACTTCATCCCCTTCAAGATCTGATGTTGAAGAAGAGTTTGATCTCTCAAAATTCATGTTTAAGGAAGAGAGAAACCATGGTGAGCAAGTTGCAGATCAAGAAGACACCATGAAGGAGGTAGAGCACTTGCAACAAGACAACAAGGAGGCAGAGTATTTGTTAGACTTGAGAAATTTCTTTGATGAAGAGGATCCCATGGAGATTACATCATTTGGTCCTCCATCCATCTTCCACGCACATGAACCTATTATCATGAAGGAGAATATTCAAGTGTAAAATCTTGAACTCCATAATGGCCCTCTGGAACCAAGGTTGGAAGATCTTGATCTTCCATGTTCTTCAAAAGAGGAGGAAGGAAAAACGCAGGAGGATGTCATCATCTCTATCACACCATCTACCCAAGAAGGTCTATAAGAGGACTCCATTTTTGGAGTTAGAAATCAGTGCTATGGGCATACCAATCAGATTAGACCTTGCCCAATCAGATATTTGGCTTCATTGGATCCAAAGGAGCAGCCACAACCAGTCATATCCATTTCAGGGCATGAGGATGATATGCAAAGCACTAAGGATCAGATGTCATACCTCTTTAATCTAAATGCGAAGCAACTAAAAGAGGTATTTATTTATCTCCAACTGATACTTTGGTGATTTGGGTGGAAGATCAGCTTGTAGTTAGTTTTTCACTCATCCAACCAGCCATGTTTAGTGCCAAATCAGTTGCATGGCTGCCATTTTTGAGGAAGGGAAACTATTTCTCCTTGCCAGTTGTAGGTTTTTTTTGAGTTCCCTTTGCTCTTGGTTAGAGTATAGTAGGTAGATTTTTTTTCAGTAGAAGAAGTTCTTTTGCACACTCTGCATATCCCACTTGGGGTATGTATGATTTTTAGTTTGTACATAGTTTTTGGTGCTGTTTTTTTTCTCTTACACAGTCCATTTTAGTTGGATTTTGGTGAAGTTCAACTCCAAAGTTCAGTGGGTTTCCCAGTGGCTCAGGGATTAGATCTTGAAAAGTTCAGATTAGTTTCATGTTTATTAGGTAGGCTCCATGCCCAATGGATGCTTTAAGGCCACTGGTCTCTTCATCTAGCAGGTAGATGTCCCCTGCGAGTCACTAAATTATTATCCATATTTCGCCCCCTGAGAAAAATATTGGATCGGCCACAACCTTGGGCGAGAAGAAAGAGAAGAAATGAATCTATCGTGCGAATCCGTGTCTTAAATCTATTTGACAGACTTGAGCATGCTCTAAAATAAAAAAGGAAAAGGTCAGCCTTTGAGCCTGAGTCAAAGCCAAAGTGGGGAGTTGGAGGAAAAGGTGAAAATATTCCTTTTTCCAAAAAAGGCACAAAGGAAAAGATGGAAGTGCATCTCCCCAGCCAACCAAAACGCTACCACATGTCCCATATCAAAAGGGGACTCATTTTTCAAAATATTTTCCTACCCATTTGTATGGACTTGATACAAACTTCAAAGGGGTATATCTTTCGACTCAAGGCTCGAAATATTACAAATATTACACTGTTGGAAGTGTCTCAATGTCCTCCATGCCATGGAAAGATAAAAAATTATTTTTTCTGGCCCTGGTAGGTGTAAAATGGAGAAAAAATTCTTCAGGCCTTTAATGTAGGATCTTCTTGCTCTTCAGCTACTAGATCCGATTCAATTCGATCCGTTGGGGAACTAGAAGTGACATATTGTGGGTGGATTTACAGAAGGCATTTTTATTCAGTGGTTGAACTTTCAAAGTGGGATTCGATGCGTATCTCATGGTGGTTCGATTAGGATTCAAATTTTCCCTCCTCTCTCTCTTATTATTTCTATCTATTGTAACACTTTTCGTTTGAGAAGGAGAGAAATCCTGGGCATAGAGAAACTCTACCAAATTTGTTTCTCGACACCATTTTTGAGCAACGAACCTTCTCCCACGCCTAGGAAATGTATTTTTGCCTCTATTCCAGAAAAGAAATGGTCTGTGAACCTTCTAGAGCAATAAAAAACATGTTTTTGTGGTGTTCTTCAACCCTTTGCATCATTTTATTGTTTCTTCGTGCTTCTCCCTTCTAGATTTGTTTTTCTGTGCTTGTATTTCACATTTGCAGGTGCAGGATGTTGTGTTTCATGGAGTTTAATGGCGAATTTGAAGATCTGGGCCTTATCACTTCTGTCTGACCTCCCTCATCTCCATTTTCTCTATTTCTTTCTCCCTCAACAGAATATCTTGCTTCCTTTTCTGGTGTATCATCGCATTAGTGTAGGCTCTTTTCTTTCCCTCTTTCTCTCTTCTTGGTTCCTTGGAATGGTTAGATTAGGTTAGATTTAGTTTTCCTACATTGGAGTAGCTCGTGGAAGGTAGTTTAGGAAGAGGAACCAACCTTCTCTGGAGGATCATTCCCTTTTGTAAGTCCCACAACTTTGGGAATGAACCAATGTTATTCAGTCACACCAGATGATTCTACCTTAGAAAAGTAGATTTTTAGAACTCATTTGGGGGTGTTGTGATTTCGGACTAACAATTTATTTTGTACAAACCTAAATTTGTTGACTGTAGAAATATTCTTTGATCATTAGTCACTATAACAATGGGTAATATTTGTCAACTTTTAAAGGTTTATGTAATGATCAATTTAAAATTTGTTCCCTTCAAATGATAGCTCGACCCTTAGGACGATTGTGTTGGCAGCTCATTTTTCAAAACTAACCCGAGTGTAGTTAGGGTTTCTTTACAACATCGACACATCGGTACCTTCCTCTAACCATGGTTGATCTAAAGTAAATCACTCAGTTAGATGGTAAAATTACAAAAACCTAACCATTCTACATAATCATTTCAAGCTCTATACGAGCTAGTGGAGCTATGTCAAAATTTTCTTCAGTGGCCATAATTACTTAAGATTTTTTTGACGACCTCTGGTTCTATGTTGAGCTTATGGGTGTACATGTAATTCTTCTGTGATTTTTTTCAATATTTCTGAGATCTAAGAGGTTTAGGTAGTGAAAGGGAACCATTATGAAGATTTGGGTTTCATTCCTTACAAAATCAAGTTGTCTGAGGTTTTTTAGCATGAAGCTTTGGATTATGTTAAGACTCGACCTTGAGGGTTTTGAGCATGCTCGACCCTTTCCTTATTTTTTGTTATATGACTATGGTTGTTTGTGGAGATTTCTCTGAGCATTTGTACTTAAGCCTTTGATTTCTTCAACAGGGTTGCCATTACTTAACACTAGATCTGTTGAAGTTTTAGATGTTGGGGTTGAGTTTTGACTCGCCACTTTATTATGACCACCACTTTGAAGGTAAGAAACTACTTTGCATTGCTCGTTTGTAACGACCAAAAATGGGTATTAATTATTTGATCGAACAATATCATATTTTTAGAGAATTTTAACTTGGGTATTTGTATTTTATGATTTGTGCCTCTAATAGATTGTTCAAAGGATCAATGAGTTCATTTCTCTAGCTAAATCTATGTAAATCTTCTCAATGTTGTGTTGAAACGCCACTTTGGAAGGAGTTGTAACTTTGGATCTTTTCTAGGTAGATGTAGATTTTATTTACCACTCTGGTTCTGTAATTAGAAAACGTGATTCAGATCTTTGAATAATGTCTTAGACCCATTATTTGTATTCCCAAGATCTGTTATTTTATTATATTTGACTTTGATGGGTTTCCTTGGAGATTTTACTTTGTTTGGCATTCTGAGAGTTTTCATTTCACTTGTTGTACACCATTATCTTGAGGATTATGTGCAGTTCTTCTATTCTTAGATGTTGCGGGGTTGTGAGGGTTTTGATCTGGATTTCTTCTGAAACTTGGCCACCGTGGAGTCTTATATTCCACAATGGTGACTATTTTTCTCCATTCTGATGCTTATGATTTTGATGCCTCTGGATTCACATTCTCAAGTTGGTTCTATTTCTTGGAAGCTCTTTTTTACATCAATGGACACCTTTCCTGTTAGGGTTTGTAGCATTGTTTGCATAAGGTGACGGGTTGGTATCTCTGCTTCATTATTAGATTTTCCACTTTGAAAGGCTAAATATTTGTTTATTGATGGAGACCCTTATCAAACAATTGTCCAGTTTGTGATTTCCTTTACACACCATGCTTTGAATTAGGATTACTAAATCTGTGATTATTCTGCCACGTAGGAGTCACTTTTAAAATTTATATTTGAGTTTGGGTGCTTTTAGAGATCTGTGTGTGTCAGTTTTTTTCTCTGCAAATATAAGTTTTGTATATTACTTCAGGTCTGTTCTGAAATCTTTTGTTCAATTTTTATATTCTAGAAAATCAATTCTGTTGTACAAAAGGGACACCATTGATTTACTATGAATTGGTTATATGTATATGTTGATACCCAAATCTTCTCATACCCTATACTTGAGTTTTATGGCTTCCACTGTTATAATTCATTATTTAGGATCTACTTGATTCATTGAAATTTTAGTAGCACCCTTTTGAGAATGTTTGCTTTAATCCTCTTTCAATCTAAGATCACTTGAAAACTGAAATTCCTTCTAAGACGAGTTCTTGAATGTAATTGGTTTCTCGTTATTATTGGAATATTCCATCTCAAAATAATAGTTGTAATCCATTAATTATTTTGGGAGTAGAAATGAACTTTTGTACTAGCTAATAGCCCCATTTTAACAACAATGATAACCTAATGAAAAGTTGTATATTTATAGTGATGTACTCTTTCTTATGTGAATGAAATCCACTGCCTTAGAAATTGAGAACAATCTCATTTCATTATGAGATTTGGAGCATCTCTAAAATTGATCCCTTTCTGTCATACTTTTGAAGTTTATCTTCTACATTTCTTTTATGTGATTCTGATGCTCCATTGTTATTTACTCCATTCATTGGTGTGTTGAAACTGTAAGCATTTTCTTGAGTTGAATTCATGAAGACCTGTAGCTTACTATGATCTTTGCTTGTATGCCTACTATATGATGATCATTCATGTGCTTTATGTATTCTCTAGCTGACGTTAAACTATTCCTTTCCGGGAGCTCTTTTATAGGTTCAAACATCTTGTTTGTTTACATTTTTTTAAATTACAGCATTAGTATGTTTACTGTTCATGCTGAGATAATAAGAAAATCTTCCTTTCTGAAAGTTGTATGAAATTCCTTTCTGTAGGACTGTTCTTTTTTGAAATATAACTTTATAGTAGACATTCTTCATCATTCTCATTTGTAAAATGGTTTTGAAACTTTGATCCTGAAAAACAAAAGTTGTAGAAGTTAATCATTTATTTTATTTGAGAACCTAGAAAGGACATATTATTTGTGGAAATTTCTGTTCACAAATTCCTACATGCTAAACATTGAAATTTTGTTGAGATGTTGTAGTTCCATTTTATTTTATGCTTCAATATTGTATTTGAGCTTCATTACAGATTTAGATATGCATGCTAGAAAAGTCATAAATGTCCATTTTACATGGCGCAAGCCCTATCAAAAATTTCCATAATTTTCTTTTTTTCATTTTGTTTCAGTTGTAACCCTTTCTTTCCAGTTAACTTCAGCTTCTTGAAATATGGTTCTTCTTCTTTCATTTGTATCATAGTTACTGAAACTTGAATTACATTCTTCCTTCATTCTAGCATGTACTTCTGACCTTTCTATTTCTTTTTTTGCTGCAACCTGTACCTGCACACTTAAGAAAATAATTAGAAACATACTTAGGTTTTTGGCCTCTCTTGTGTCCATGGTTTTTCTTTTCTTATTTCTCTTTCCTTCTGAGTGAGTAAAACATGTATGCAGTTTGATCTTCAAGTAAACTATATCTCCTATTGTTAAGAGATTCATATGCATGAATTAGGACAGTAAAGAAATATGGATTGATCCCTGAGCTTGTAACTGACATTTCTCTTTTTTTCTTTTTACAAGTACAATGACTTTTACAATGAAGATGAAGAAGGAACAAAAGCTTGAAATGGAGATGCTTCAACCAATGAAGAAAACCCCCAAGGAAATGATGGGTTCACTCATACTCCTTTACTTTCTCTTTCATGCATGTGTACCTCTTATTTCAGTAGCTGTACTTTACTTTTCAGTTACATCTCACGGCTTGTGTGGGAAAGATTTGAAAATTCCTTATGAATAAAAATTTGAATTCTGAAAATGATTTGTATATTTCTTTCTTCATTTCAGATTTTTGTATGAATTGTATGATGAACTAAACAACTCAGTAATATAATTGAATGTCTTAATCATGAAGGAAGGAACCTTAAGAAAACCTATAACATCCAGTAATGAACTTTGATTTATGCAATTTGCATTTATGTTTGTTGTTCCAAAACTTAGCATTTCACCTATTCTATAATTGAATGTCTTCATCAAGACAACACAACTGTCCTTCAGGGCCTTGTGTTCTTTTGTCTGAAGATAGTCATAAAATTACAGACTATGTGATCTGTTATGTTTTGTAACAACACACATAGCTGCATGTTTCATGTAATCATTTCTAATTCAGTAGTAACAAAATATCAAAACCTTAGCTTAGGTATACTTCACCAATGTTGTCCATCGTAACGAAGTTTCAAGTTTCCCATTTTTGTGCAAGTGTAAAAAATTGTCAACATTTCTGACGATCCTATGGGGAAAGCTAGTTTCTATCTTATAGACCATTGTCTTTCTCTTGTCCATTGGGCATGGAGTCCAAACTTGTAACCAAAATCTTCCTTTCCGAAAGGTCCAACCCTTCCAAAACAAACTAAAACTGGGAAAGGATTTGGCAAACCAGATCACATGCATGAATGCACTTATTGAAGGGAAAAACAATGTAATGTGCAGAAACTGCACTTATTGAAGGGAAATCCTACTCTAAATACACATTGTAGTATTTTAAATAATAGTGTTTGAGAAACATACCATGCACAGGAATGGGAAGTTCCATTCACAGGAATGGGAAGTTCCTCTCCATTTAGCCTCGAGAGCTGAAAAGCATTGTGTTATTTGCAAGCTGAAATCATGTAAGGGACACTCCAGATTGTATCAAACTTTGTGTGTTTTCTTGGCTTTGCATGATCAACATCCCACTTTAACACAATATCTCCTTCATTGAAGATTCTGAATTTGGATTTCTTATCAAAAGTCTTCTTCATCGGTTTCTGATTCTTTTCCATATTCAAATGGGATTGATCTCTTAGCTCTTGTAATTCCATTAACTCTGCATAACAAACCTTTAATGGTTCATTCTCAAGCAGCTCCATTTGATGCAAAAAATCTAATGCAGGTAACTCAACTGAAATAGGCATTCTTTTTTCTTTCCGTACACAAGTTTTGTATGGTGAATTCCCAACTGATCTTTTAGGAGTTACTCTATCAGCCCAAAGTGTTGAATTCAACATAAGATGCCAAGCTCTTTGATTATCTTTGAGTGTCCTTCTCATGATCCTTAAAATATTCTTGTTAGTACTTTTGGCTAAGCCATTACCTTGTGGGTAATACTTAGATGAAGAACTTAAGTAAATTCCATGGCTGACAGCCCAATCTGTTATCTTCACACCAAGAAATGCTAAAGCATTATCTGATATGATAGTTGCTGGAACACCAAATCTGCAAACTATACCTTCATAAAAGGATAGTATTGAAGCTTCATTAACATCTTTCAAGGTTATTGCTTCATTCCATCGTGTAAAATAATCTGTAGCAGTTAAGATACATTTATTTCCTTGTGACGAAGGTGGGTTTATCATGCCAATAAAGTCAATACCCCACTAATAAAAGGCTGATCAACTGAAATAGGCTGTAAAGGCAGTGAAGCTAAATGTTCTTTTCCAACAAAGAAAGCACATTTTTTACACTTTCTGATCCATTCAAAACAGTCCTTGAATATGCTAGGCCAATAGTAACTAGCTTTTATGATTTTTAAAGTTGTGGTACGTGCTGAGAAGTGACCTCCAACAAGTCCTTCATGGAATTCTGATGGTAATTTAAGATTTTTGTCATAGTCAACACATCGCAGCAAGATTCTCATTTATATCTCTTTTGAACAACACACTATCAATAAAGATATAGGGGACAACTTGTAATCTAGAATATCTTTGTTTATTCTTGTCCATACCTTCCAGATAGGTGCCATGCTGTAGATAGTTAACCGAATCAGTCATCCATCTTGATTCCTGAATCTCATGAGCAAGTTTAGGTTGTTGATTTTCTAGTTGAACCATGATGTCTGATTGCTGATACATAATTTCAGCATGCTTTTTGAATCTTCAGGTTCTGTAGCTTGTTGTCTTTCCATATCAAAAATTAAGGTGTTCACACAAACCTTTACCTTGAGTTGTCTTAGCAACCCGGATATCAACATCATATTCCATAAATTTCGTTATCCATCCTGCTCTTTTGTCATTCATTTCTTTATTTAACAAGAAATCTTTTACACTTGGATGAGAAACAAGAACATGGATTTTATTGTTTGAAAGCATATACTTAAAATTCTTTAGTCCTCTGACTACTTAAAGTACTTTTTTTCAAGGAATGTGTACCTTGTTTCGAAATCATGCAAGCTCTCTCCAAAGAAAGCAATTGGTTGCTCAATATTTTCATCATTGACCTGAGTTAGTATGGCTGAGATTGTTTCAGCTTCTACAAATGCATACATTGTAAAATCTTTATCAAAATTTGGATTTCCAAGAGTAGGATCCTGAGAGATGGCTGTTTTGATTTCTTCAAACCCTTCTCTCCCTTCACTGGTCCAAGAGAAAATTTTCTCTTTCTTTAACATAGTTGTCAATGGTTTAACCAATGCTGAAAAATTTTTGAACAAATCTTCTAACAAAAGTTGATTTTTCCAAGAAAACTTTGTAATGTCTTCTTATGATGAGGAAATGATAGCTGTGATATGGCTTCTATTCTAAAAGGATCAATTGCTAAACCTTTCTTAGAAACAATATGGCCAAGTAATTTACCTTGATGTATTGAAAAGATGGACTTCTTGGGATTCAAAGATATTCCAAACCACCTGCACAACTGAAAAAGTCTACCTTAGATGCATCAAGTGTTCATCATAATTTTTGAAAATATAGTAACATCATCTAAATAAACAAGGATGCATTTATTTAGCAAACTGTGAAAATCCATGTCCATTGCACGTTGAAACGTTGCACCATCATTTGAAAGTCCGAAAGGCATTCTCTTGTAAGTATAAGTACCGCACTAGGTGGTAAAAGATGTTTTATACCTATCTTCTTCTCGGACTAAAATATTGACTGTATCCACTGTAACCATCTAGAAGAGATAGTTTATCTCAACCAGAAACTGTTCTCAAAATTTGATCCATATTTGGTAGTGGGTAATGATCTTTTAATAAAGCTTTGTTAAGATCTCTGAAATCCATGCATAATCTGATTTCTCCATTCTTCTTCCTAACAGGAACAAGATTTTCTACCCAACTTGAATGCTTAACTGGAAAGATAATACCTGATTCAATTGACTTGGATAACTCTTTCCTCATTAGAGGCTTTGTTTTAGGATTTACAGGCCTCTGTTTCTACCTAACTGGTTTAGAATTTGGTCGCAATTCGATAGTATGTTGTGCTAAATTGGGATCAAACCCTTTCAAGTCTTGGTATCTCCAAGTGAAAACATCTTTAAATTCTTTCCAAAGATTAATAAATGACTATTTTTCAGCTAAGGAACATACCTTTCCGAGAAACAAATTTTTCCCTTCATCAACTGAAATTTCTTCATAGTTATCAGCATGCATTGACATCTTAGTTTTTTCTTTTCTTAACTGATCATTTAGTGTTGAAGATGTCCTCTAATGTTGACTAGACCTTGAGGTAACTTATATGTCTTTAATTGAACAATCTGGTCACCTTATAGATGTTGTAATTTATCCTGATTTACTGCAGAAAATTCAGCTTCTTGCTGTAAAAACCTTCAGATTTGATCATTATTTTCAAAAACCTGCCAATTCAAGTCATTATCAAGGTATAGAAGGCCTAACAATTAACTTAATATGAGGCTGAATTTTTTTGTTCTCTATCTTCTCCAGCACTTCAAAACTAGCACCAACTGATGCAAGTCTATCTGCATGCTTGTTTTCAGTTCTAGGAATGAACTGAATATTAATAGCATCAAAATCTTCCATTAAGTGTGAAAATCTATGTCTGTAAGACTTCATTAATGGATTCTTACAAACATTAATTTTTTTACTTGATTGATAACCAACTCAAAATCACCGAATATTTGTAATGTGCTGATACATCTCTTTTTGGCCCAAAGTAAGCCATGAATTAATGTTTCGTATTTAGCTACATTACAAGTGCATAAAAATTGGAGACTCAAAGCTGAGAAATACCTTTCATTTGTTGGGGAAGTGAGAATCAAATTTCTCCTTGTCCTTTCTTGTTCTTAGCTCCATCAAAATGAAGTTTCCAAATCCCTTATGCTGAATTTTTGTTTTGGACATCAAGGGAAGTGGTGTATGTTTCTTCATGCATACAATACACACCAAACAATTGTTCTTCAAATTCCTTAAAGGGATCATGGAACATGTTCTTTAGCTATATTTTCATCCATAAACATGTTAGAAACACCATCTAATGCTGAAACCTGAGCTACATCATGAAAATTAGATTGATCTAAGGTTGAATAATTAGTCACTGCATTTGAAGAGTGAGGCTCAATGTGAAATTTGGCCAATGGTTCTGAATTGATAGTAAATTTGGTGCCATAACGAGTAGTGAAAAATAATAAGGACCAATCTGAAGAGAGATAACCTCCTATCTTTGCTGTGAAATCTCTAGATAAGCGTAAGGAAAAATATGGAGGTAAATCTACAACAGTAACATCTTGTAGAATAGAAACATTTTGGCAAGCATGTAACGTTACCTCTAAATTTCTTATTACACAAACTATATTAGTTATAGTCCCATCAAGTTGTAAAACACTCTTTTTCTATAGGCTCATACTACAGACCCAATTTTTCTGTAATTGCTTTTGGCATAACTGTGCTACTTGCACCACTGTCTACCATGTAGTTATGAACTAGATGTTCCCCAATAATCAATGATAGATAAAATGGTGGTGGCTTCTTTATATCATGAGCATTTAAGACTTTCTGAACCATCCATTTAACCTCTTTTATGTGGTCTTGTTCAAACGTTCCAAGGACCATGTCTGCTTTCTGGAACTTCCTTTTCTGTTGTTTTTGAAGAAATCTGTAGCTTAGCTAGTTCATGAGAAAGTAAATCTTGTTGTCCTAGAATACTTAGAGCATCCCACATTGAGATGTTAACATTATGCTTTTTCATTACATCAACAATGTTAAAAGAAGTAAAGAGTTTTAGAGACAGATTCAACTATTTTAGCATAGGCCTTAGCAAAGACTGATTCTACTTTAGTATCTTTAGATATCTGAGGTATAAATAATCTTCTTGGATCAGGCTGTAGCTTGTTTTTTCTATCCTTTATCAGTTGAAACACTTGCTATTTTTTGAGAAAATATCATGACTGTTAGCTGGTTTTGGGGCTGTAGATGTTGTCTTATCAATGACAGTGGGAAGAACAGGCCTATTTTGTTGTTTTTGACCTTCAGCAGCCTTTTCATTGAGCTCTAGTGGTAATTGCAATGAAATCATCCTCATTGAAACTAACTAAATTTTGTTCAGGTGCTTTCTGAACCTGAGTATCTTGCTGCCCACCCTCCATTTGAGGCATGAATAATGTCTTCATATTGAGGTTGTGCAACAAGACTTATGTTTAGAAAAGATTTTGGGTAATTTGTAGCTGAATGAGGTTGATTACAAGGTTGACACCACTCTTCTGTAGCCATATTAACTGGGACTAAAGCATTAGATGAACTAGGAGCGTTTGGATCAAATTGCCTTTGCTGATAAGGTTGCCTATAATTTTGATTCTACTTGTAAGGCTACCTATTTTGCTGGTTTTGCTGATAAGGAGCTTGATAAGGTCTGCTAGGTAATGCAAGTCTATTTTCAATTGAAGTCAGCTTATTCCCCATAGTTTGCAAATCTTTAAATACATCATCTGATGGGCTACAACAACAGGGTTCTACGATTGTAATAGGCTGTGGGATAGGGGCTAAATCTGCCAAAAAAGGCATTGAAGGTCTTGGTGCTAATTTTCCAGCTTGAATAAGACTATTTTCAGCTCGGATGGCGATATCATAGGCTGCTGGGAGCATCTCTCCTCCCATAGACTGAATCATAGTTGAAATATCACTATTTAGTGCCCTAAGATAATAAAGAAAAGCGTGATCAGCTTGAGGCTTGACACTTGCTGGAATTCTTTCCCAAGTTCTGGAAAACAAATGTTGAAACTTGACATAAATTCATTGGAGCTCTTTTAATGGTAGACAACTGTTCTATAAGAGATAAATGATCTGAATTGTCTTGAAATTGTTTCAGCAATTTATCACCTAAGTCATCCCAAGTTCTTATGCATCCAATCTCTAGATTTCTATACCATTGCAAGGCTTGTCCTTTAAGAGATGCAGCTAAAAGTCTCAAGGCTACATCCTCATGAGTAATATTATGAACTGCACATAAGGCTGCGACATCCTTAATGTGCTCTATAGGTGTCACCTAATTTTCACCAGTGAATGATGGCAAAATTTTCATGGCAGCATTAGGGATGTCATGGTAAACTGGGATTACTAATGGGCTGCCATTAGTAAAGGTCACAAAATTTCTAGGTGGTTGGATAGCCATCGGAAAAACTGAAATGTTAATAGAGAAATTGATTCGTGGTGAAGGAATGTCAGGAGGAGGGTTATCAAAACCAGGTCTATTATAAGGTAAAGTATTACCAACTCTTCTCCTTTTGGCAGAATTCAAAGGTAAAGAAACAAACTCAGGAGGAATTCCTCTTACCGATGATCTTGTAGTCACTTTAGGCATGGAACATGCTGCAATACTGGTCTGAAATCAACTTTACAGAGTCACCAAAAGATCTTAAAATCTTTAGAATAAATTTCTGCAACTTGCTCCCAAAAGTAACTTTTGTAACTGTTGTAAATCTTCTATGGATCTGCTATAGATAGTCGTAACTTGCATGCAGATCTGATTCATCATCCCACGGGGTGTGCCAAAAATTGTTATCTCTAGAAAGTGCACCCTATAGAGAGATGGTTGTAGGTTTTCTAAGCTTGCAAAATATGATCTCTCTCTTTCATAGATATAATGGAAACACCTCAGGTCTGTGGGTATACCTATTTTGAGGTGAGTCTCTGGTATCAAGGCCGGTTCCTTATTGATGTATCCTAAATTAATTTTCTGGGGTTAAGGGTAAAAGATGGCTATAAAATAACTAAAACTGAGGTGATACACCAAATTTATATGAGGGCTTTGACTGAGTATATGCACAATTGATATAGGAAGGATTCTTGATGCATGAGCCAACAATTTTTCTGGTAGAGTATTTAAGGGAAAACACTTTGTTGTACTGAGGGAAATATCACAACAACACTAATAAGTTAACATGCACATTAAAGTTATGCAGAAAATACTGAATTTGTAGTAGGGTAAGATGATTAACAGGGAATTTTGCATTCACAAGACTAATAGAAACATACACAAGTCTGCAAATAATTGGAAAGGTAGAAAATACTTCACATTCAGAAGGAAAAACTGGCAAAAATTGCTTCAGTACTCCTATATCCAAAAATTCCTCCTTTTGTGCTTTGCTAAGGCACACAATATATAGCAAAAATTAATTTACCCACCCTTCCTAAAAATAGACTAAGGCTGTACTCGCCCATGCATCCTATTTTTATCCTTTATTTATTAATAAATAAAGGAATAAAATAAAACAAACTAGTACAAGAGGCATTAATAGCCTTTGATTACATCTCAGTCAAACTAAAGTTGACTATTCTATTTTTAATAAAGCTGGGTGAAATATTTGCTAATAATAAATCTTGCTTGGTGAGCAAGTCTCCTTCCTTGAGCATGCAAATTCGTCTTCTTGTCTGTTTTGTTCTCTTGTGAAGGCATGCAAAAATAAACTCCCTGTGAGTGAACAAAATAATTACAATACTTGCAATATTTGTAAAATAATTCATCCACTGTGGGGACCACTTCCAAGCTTGGGCTCTAATGTTGACATTCCCTAGTCTCTAACATGATAACATGATCCCTTTTGACACCCTTCAAATATATCAATCTGCAAATGGAATACCTTTATTTATAATTAGCTCCCATGTTGGGACCACCTCTGATCCATATACTTGTCTTCAACTGAGTTTGGCCACTCTTGTGGACTTAGCAAATTATTGGTTTAATGATTTGGCCCCCTTGTATACACATGACATACTACAATACTTAACCACCTTTTGATTATAACATGCCTTACAATTACTTGTCATGGCCCCTTTTTTTAATATTTGAAAAGACTAGGGTTATATTTTACCCTTTCTGGTGATCATTATTTGGCATGTATGGTTTATTTTGGACAAACCTGACTTTATTTGACTGTAGCAATATTCTTTGATCATTAGTCACTGTAGCAATGGGTAATATTTGTGAACTTTGCAAGGATTATGTAATGATCACTTTAAAATTTGTCCCCTCCAAACGATAGCTCAACCCTTACAATGATTGTGTTAGTGGCTCATTTTTTGAAACTAACCCGAGTGGAGTTAGGGTTTCTTTGCAGCATCAACATGTCGGTACCTTCCTCTGACCACGGTTGAGATAAGGTAACTCAATTAGTTAGATGGTTAAATTCTAAAAACCTAACCATTTTGCATAATCATTTCGAGCTCTCTGTGAGCTAGCAGAGCTATGTCAAAATTTTCTTTAGTTGCCATGATTACTTGAGATTTTTTTGAGGACCTCTGGTTCTATGTTGAGCTTACGGGTGTACATGTGATTCTTCTATGATTTTTTCAATCTTTCAGATATCTAAGAGGTTCAGGTAGTGAAAGGGAACCATCATGAAGATTTGGGTTTCATTCTTTACAAACTCGATCTCTCTGAGGATTTTTAGCATGAATCTTTGGATTATGTTGAGACTCGAGCTAGAGGGTTTTGAGCATTTGTACTTAAGCCTCTGATTTCTTCAACAGAGTTGTAATTACGTAACATTGGATCTGTTGAAGTTTTTAGATGCTAGGGTTGAGTTTTAACTTTGGTATTTGATCGAACAAAATCATATTTTTAAAGAATTTTAACTTTGGTATTTGTATTTTCTGATTTGTGCCTCTAATCAAATGTTAAAACGACCAGTGAGTTCATTTCTCTTGCTAAATCTATGTAAATATTCTCAATGCTATGTTTGAAACACCACTTTTGAAGGAGTTCTAATTTTGGATTTTTTTTGGGTAGATGTATATTTCGTTTACCCCTATGGTTCTGTAATTAGAAAACTTGATTTGGATCTTCAAATAATGTCTTAGACCCATTATCTATATTCCCAAGATCTGTTATTTTATTATATTTGACTTTGATGGCTTGCCTTGGGGCTTTTACATTGTCTGGATTTCTGAGAGTTTTCCTTCCACTGGTTGGACACCATTGTCTTGAGGGTTCTGTGCGGTTCTGCCATTCTTAGATGTTGCGTGGTTGTGAGGGTTTTGATCTGGATTTATTCTGAAACATGATCACTGTACAATCCTATATTCCATAATGGTGACTATTTTTCTCCATTCTGATGCTTATGATTTTTATGCCTCTGGATTCACATTCTTAAGTTGGTTCTATTTTGTGGAAGCTTGTTTTTGCATCAATGCTCGTCTTTCCTAATATGGTTCGTAGTACTGTTTGCATAAGGTGAGGGGTCGGTATCTCTGCTTCATTATTATATTTGCCACTTTGAAAGGCTTAAATATTTGTTTATTGATGGAGACCCTTATCAAACATTTGTCCATTTTGTGCTTTCCTTTACACACCATGTTACGACTTAGGCTTACTGAATCTGTGATTATTTTTCCACGTAGAAGTCACTTTTGAGCTTTATATTCGATTCTGGGAGCTTTTTGAGCTATGTGCATGTCAATTTGTTTCTCTTAAAATATAGGTTCTATATATTACTTCAGGTCTATTCTGAAATCTTTGGCTCGATTTTTTATATTCTAGAAAATCAATTTTGTTGTATAAAAGGGATGCCATTGATTTACTATGAATTGGCTATATGTATATGTTGATACCCAAATCTGCTCATACCCTGTACTTGAGTTTTTTTTTATGGCTTCCACTGTTATAATTCATTATTCAAGATCAACTTGATTCTTCGAAATTTCAGTAGCACCATTTCGAGAATGTTTGCTTTAATCCTTTTTCAATTTGAGATCACTTGAAAACTAAAATTCCTTCTGATATGAGTTCCTAAATGCAATTGGTTTCTCATTATTATTGGAATCTTCCATCTCAAAATAATAGTTGTAATCCATTAATCATTTTGGGATCAGAAATAAACTTTTGTACTGGCTAATAGCCCCACTTTAACAACAATGATAACTTGATGAAAAGTTGTATATTTATAGTGATGTACTCTTTCTTTTGTGAATGAAATACACTACCTTAGAAATTGAGAACAATCTCATTTCATTTTGAGATTTGGAGCATATATTAAATTTATCTCTTTCTGTCATACTTTTGAAGTTGATGTTCTATATTTCTTTTTTGTGATTCTGATACTCCATTGTTCTTTACTCCATTCATTGGTGTGTTGAAACTGGAAGCATTTCCTTGAGTTGAATTCATGAAGAGATGTAGCTTACTCTGATATTTGCTTGTATGCCTACTATATGATGATCATTCATGTACTTTGTGTTTTCTATAGCTGATTTTAAACTATTCCTTTCTGTGATCTCTTTTCTAGGTTCAAATGGCTTGTTCATTTACATTTATTAAAATTACAGCATTAGTATGTTTACTGTTCTTGCTAAGATAATAATAAAATCCACCTTTCTTGAATTTGTATGAAATTCCTTTATGTAGGACTATTATTTTTGAAATCTAACTTTATACTAGACATCCTTCATCATTCTCAGTCGTAAAATGGTTTTGAAAATTTTAGCCTGAAAAACGAAAGCTTTGGAAGCTAATCATTTACTTTTATTTGAGAACTTGGAAAGGACATATTATTTCTGGAAATTTCTGTTCACAAATTCCTGTATGCTGAACATTGAAATTTTGTTGAGATGTTGTAGTTCCATTTTATTTTATGCTTCAATACTGTATTTGAGATTCATTACAGATTTAGATATCCATGCTGGAAAAGTTGTAAATGTCCATTTTACATGGTGAAGACCTGTCAAAATTTTCTAGAATCTTTTTCTTTCATTTTGTTTCAACTGTAACCCTTTCTTTTCAGTTAACTTCAGCTTCTTGAAATATGATTCTTCTTATTTAATTTGTATTATAGTTATTGAAACTTGAATTACATTCTTCCTTCATTCCATAAAATACTTTGTACCTTTCTATTTCTTCGTGGTTGTAACTTGTACCTGCACACTTAAGAAAATAGTTAGAAACATACTTAGGCTTTTTGGCCTCTCTTGTGTCCTTTTCTTATGAGTTTTTATATCTTTTCATATATTTCTCTTTCCTTATAAATTAATTTTACAATAAAGATGCTGGAAATGGAGATGTTTCAACCAATGAAGAAAACAATTTGGTTCACTTATCTTCTTTACTTTCTCTTTCATGCATGTGTAGTAAACTAAACAAAAATCAGTAAAAACATTTAATTGAATGAGTTGTATATTTCTTAATCTTGATGAAACTAAACAACTCAGAATAGGAATCATGAAGGGAGGAACCTTAAGAAAACCTGTAACTTCTAGTAATGAACTCTGATTTTTGCAATCTACACTTATGTTTGTTGTTCCAAAACTTAGCATTTCACCTATTCTGTAATTGAATGTCTTCATCAAGAAAACATAGCTATCCTTCAGGGCCTTATGTTATTTTGCTAAGATAGTCATGAAATTGTAGACTATGTGATCTCTTACATTTTGTAACAACACACATAGCTGTAGGTTTCATGTAATCATTTAACTAATTCAACAGTAATAATAATATCAAACCTCCCTTAGCTTAGGTATACTTCACCAATGCCATCCATCGTAACAAATTTTCAAGTTGCTCATTTTTGCACAAGTGCAAAAATTGTTAACACAGATGTCATGGGGCAATGTTGCAATGTAGAATATGTGAACAAGAGGATGAAATGACCGCACATGAGCTTGAGAAAGTATAGATCTGAGCTATCTAAATAGACTAAGGGTGCCTTGAAAGGGATAAGGGCACTTGTGGGTTCCTTAATATGAGATCTAGGCATCCTGGTTTAAGGAAATGGCTTGAAAACCTAATTTGAGGTGTCACTAGATGTTTGCTTGTATTTAATCCCTGTCGCACTAAAGTCACTGAACTGCTCCAGATGTCACTTCAAGACCTGAGATAAAAAATCACCTACAAAACCCTAGAAAAAGCATCAAAACCCTAAAAAAATAAATATGCATATGAAGGGGTTTTAATGTCCTCAGAGACCACAATGGTGGACTTACTAGCTGAGTTTTGCACTACATCTTAGGCTCAATGCAATTCTAGGTTTGTGTGTGAAAATCATACCCTAGGTTGCTCTTGTGTCAGTCACACTTTGTGAAGTAATAAGAAACTATCTAGATGTAAAATTTAGTAAATGTGTGCATGGAAACAATAGAATCCCCTCTAATGAAGTGTGATGCAGATGAACCAGCCATGTGTTCCTTGTTATGGAGCTAAATGAATGCAAATTTAGATTTAGGTGCCTTTGATGGATGTAAATCTAGATGGTGATAGTAGATGCTTTGTGCTTGGTCCCTCATTATGGTCACATAATTTAATATTTATATGGTTATCTTATTCTAATTTTTTAATTAACCCCGAAAAGGATGAACACCAAAACTTTAGAAATCTCACAATTCTAGAAAGTTCCCAAGAAGTGAGAGTAAAGTGCAAAGAGGATTAGGGCACCCCAGAGGGGAACATGGTGCATAAAGCACCCCAGTCAGAGATATGAAAGACACAAAATGACAATACATACTGGGTGAGTGCAGGTGTAAGATTGAAAATATGACAACAAGAAATATAAAAAATGACAAAAGACATGGGTTAATTATTACTCTTTTCACTCAAGAACCATATGAATAGTAGTATGAGACCGAGACTAAATAATGACTCTAAGTCCGTGATTTAGTGACTATATTTTCTACCACTTGATGTTGGTGAGTGGAAATCTTTGTAATATAAAGTAGATATATATGTGCATGTGATAATGCATAAAGAGTGATGTAGTAAATGTGCCGAAGGACTAGACAAAGCGTGGAGTGACAAAAAGATGGAGCATGGAGAATAAAGATGTAAAAGTGTAAAAGGTGATGAAAGTAAACCTAGAGTGAAAGCATGTGTTTTTAGTGTACATGCATGGTTAGTATCGAGTGTGTGGTGTACCCACCATGTGTGTTTTATTTTTTACTGCTTGCTTCCCATACGAATGAACCTAAAAGAGAGGAGACAATCAAGTAGTCAAATATGCATGTATATGTGTAAAAATGCATGTATTTAGTAAAAATATTGTAAATGAATGTATGAAAATGAAAAAGGAACATGTGAACTTGATTTGTGATGAGAAAAAAAGGGTGTAGAAAGGATATAAAAGGGTGTAGAAAAAAAGGGTGTAATTTTCAATGAAGTGCTAATCATCAAGAAATGGTCAAAGTGTATTGTATGCTACGTGATTTGCTGAGTGTGTATTAATGATATGCGACATAGAGATGACATGTGTGTGACTCTTTAGCCTAAGCGTATATCATGACAATATGAATAGAAAGGAGGTGGTGGTTTACCTTAAACCATATACCACTAAGAAATGTATGTGAAAGTGATGGTATGACTTATCGCAAAATGATGTTATGAGAACTAACCCTATAGCCTAAATTCTATATCATTAATCCTATAAATTTCGCGTGAGGAACATAGGATGTGAGTGGATGTGTGAATGTAATGTGGTCCATTTTTTGATGTATACACTCAACAGTCCAGTATTCACTGTGAGACTAGAGTATGTCATTGAGTAGTGAGTGCAACGTGTAGAAGTGAATACGAAAAATTGGTACTATGTGTGGTAGGATGAAAATATATAATTCAGTATGTGTAGATAACCTTAGGTGTGTAAATGTAGAGTAGACATAAGGCACAATGCAAGATGAGATGTATGAGTTGTAAAAACATAAATTATGTGATAACAATGTGGTGATGTATGTAGGACAAGATGTAAAATGTAAGTTATATGAAAATGTGCAATGCCTATAACTTGGAATGTAGTATATAATGGGTAGATTATGTGTGATGACATGTGGTGCCTAATTTGTAGTGACTACTGTGTAGTGTGTGGGGTTCATGTGTATAAAATTACCTCAATAGTTAAGTGTGAACCAAAGCACAAGAGTGTGCCATCAGGTAATGACGATGGTAATGTGTAGATGACTTTATGTGAATGCTAAAATGTGGATGTGTTTGAATGTGATTTTGAGACATGTGTTGATGCTACGATGGATGGGAGTATGTGGATGTTATGCCCTATGAGTGCATAAGGAATTGAAATAATTAAGTAATATCATCAAGGAGATCGTCAGTGTCTGAATCAAAGCCATAGGGTTTGTATTGGAAACTTGATAAGCTACAGTGTCGGGTTGGTCATGTAACGAACCATTGAGGTGTAAGTGACACAAATTCCTATAGCATATTCCTCGTCAATGAAATTTGGTAAGGAACATCCATGCACATACCAGTGAGTGAGATTGTATGTATAAAAAAGAAAAGAATTGGTAAAATTGAATACACAACCAAAGGGCATGGGAAATGATATAACCGTATGATTGTGATCCAAAATGCCTCTTATATATTTAAGGCAATACTATCCTAATATGAGTGGATTAGAAGGAGGTATATGTGGAATATAGACTATTAGATGGAATACATGTAGACCATAAGATGCAGTGATAGTGATGAGTCCATAATACATATGAGGATTATGCATTGGAGGATCAAGATCCTCAAAAGTGAATCCAAGTCTAGCCAAGCCATCATGTGAGTATATAGTGTCATCCTAAGTATGATCAAATGGAATATATGCCAAATATGAATCATTCATGAAAATTATTCCAAAAGGGACAAGAGGGGAATAAAAATGCTCCCCCATTTTCTCTCTCTCTCTCTCTCTTTCTCATGCCTATAAAACCAAACATTTAGCCATTTTCTTAACTCCCCCACATTTATCTGTTTCTACCTAGAAATATGGAAATTTGTTTCTAGAATTCCTCCAAACTCATTTTAGACTTTATTTCATTCCTACATGCTCCATGATTGTGATGAGATAAGTTTAATAAAAAGGAACAAATTTTAAAGGCTCAAGGCATATTTTCACCATATTGACTTTGTATCCTGCGAAGAGGAAATATTCGTATCTTGCAAACTGGTGCACAAATTAAGGTGGGATTTTTTTAGTTCTTCGTTATTTCTAGGCACCCTTGCAACCAAAGTGATAGTACTGACATGAATTTTCCAGATTTTTTACAGAGAACAAACCTCGAATTCATGTCCTCATTTTGTAAAATTTTATTTACTGTTCTTTTGGATATCAAATTGAGATAAAAATTTGTATGTGAGATAAAGACAAAAAACCCATATCAAAAAAGTTTGTTCCATCAAAATCTAAGGTCCTAAAATCCAATTTCCAAAAATAAAAATTCTCTACATGGGCACTTACTAAAAATAGTAAATTATCAATAAAGGGAAAAATCCTCATAGACAGTATGTATGAGGAACATCTAAAGAAACGACAAAATTGATCAAAGATGAAAAAAGTGTGAATAACACTTTACTAAAAATAGTAAATTATCATTCCAAGTATAGAAATCATGCAAGTTCCACTCCATATTATATCAAAGTTTGTGTTTTTTCTTGGATTTGCGCAATCAACATCCCACTTTAACACAATATCTCCTTCATTGAAGATTATGAATTTAGCTTTCTTATCAAAAGTCTTCTTCATCTGTTTCTGATTATTTTCCAAACTCAAATGGGCTTGATCTATTAGCTCTTGTAATTCCATTAACTCTGCATAATGAACCTATAATGGTTCATTCTCGAGCAGCTCCATTTGATGCAACAAATCTAATGCATGTAACTCAACTGAAATATACATTCTTGCTTCTTTTCCATACACACATTTGTATGGTGAAATTCCAACTTATATTTTAGGAGTTACTCTATCATCCCAAAGTGTTGAATTCATCATCAAATGCCAAGCTTTTTTATTTTCTTTGAGTGTCCTTCTGATGATCCTTAAAAGATTCTTGTTAGTACTTTTAGCTAAGCTATTTCCTTGTGGGTAATAATTAGATGAAAAAATTAAGTAAATTCCATGGCTGACAACCCAATATGTTATCTTTGCACTAAGAAATGCTAAAGCACTAGATGATATGATAGTTACTAGAACGCCAAATCTGTAAACTATACCTTCATAAAAGGATAGTATCGAAGCTTCATTAACATCTTTTAAGGCTATTACTTCAGTCCATCGTGTAAAATAATTTGTAGCAGTTAAGATCCATTTGTGTCCTTCTGATAAAGGCAGGTTTATCATGCCAATAAAGTCAAGACCCCACTACATAAAAGGCTGATCAACTGAAATAGGCTGTAAACGCAGTGAATCTAAACATTCTTTTCCAACAAAGAAAGCACATTTTTTACACTTTTCAATCCATTAAAAATAGTCATTGAATATGTTAAGCCAATAGTAACTAGCTTTCATGATTTTTAAAGTTGTGGTACGTGCTGAGAAGTGACCTCTTGCAAGCGCTTCATGGAATTCTGATAGTAATTTTTGAATTTTGGCATAGTCAACACATTGCAGAAAGATTCCATTTATATCTCTTTTTAACATCACACTATCAATAAAGATATAGGGGACAACTTGTAATCTAAAATATATTTGTTTATTCTTGTCCATACCTTCTAGATAGGTGTCATATTGTAGATAGTTAACCAAATAAGTCATCCATCTTGATTCCTGAATCTCATGAGCAAGTTCAGGTTGCTGATTTTCTAGTTGAACCATGATGTCTAATTGTTGATACATAATTTCAGCATGTTGTTTTAAATCTTTGAGTTCTGTAGCTTTCTGTCTTTCCATATCAAAAATTAGTTGTTCACACAAACCTTTACCTCAAGCTGTCTTAGCAACCTGAATATCAACATCATATTCCATAAATTTTGTTATCTAGCATTCTCTTTTCTCATTCAATTATTTATTTAACAAGAAAGATTTTACACTTGGATGAGAAACAAGAACATGGATTTTATTGTTTGAAAGCATATACTTAAAATTCTTTAGTTCTCTAACTACTGAAAGTACTTGTTTTTCAAGGAATTTGTACCTTGTTTCGTAATCATGCAAGCTATGTCTAAAGAAAGCAATTGGCTTCTCAATATTTTCACCATTGACCTTAGTTAGTATGGCTAAGATTGTTTCAGCTCCTGTAAGTGCATACATTGTAAAATCTTTATCGAAATTTAGATTTGCAAGAGTAAGGGCTTGAGAGATGTCTGTTTTTATTTCTTCAAACCCTTCTCTCCCTTTGCTGGTCCAAGAGAACATTTTCTCTTCCTTTAACATAGTTGTCAATAGTTTAACCAATGCTAAAAAATTTGGAACAAATTTTCTAACAAAGTTGATTTTTCTAAGAAAACTTTGTAATGCCTTCTTATGATGAGGCACCGATAGTTGTGATATGGCTTCGATTTTGAAAGGATCAATTGCTAAACCTTTCTTAGAAATAATATGGCCAAGTAATTTACCTTGATGTACTGAAAAGATGGACTTCTTGGGATTCAAATTTATTTCAAACTACCTGCACAACTAAAAAGTCTGCCTTAGATGCATTAGATTTTCATCAATTTTTCTTGAAAATATAGTAACATCATCTAAATAAATAAGGATGCATTTATTTAACAAGATGTGAAAAGCCATGTCCATTGCGCGTTGAAACATTGCACCGACATTTGAAAGGCCGAAAGACATTCTCTTGTAAGCATAAGTACCCCACTTGGTGTTAAAAGGTGTTTTGTACCTATATTCTTCTTAGACTAAAATTTGATTTTATCCACCCTAACCATCTAGAAGAGATAGTATATCTGAACCAGAAACTATTCTCAAAATTTGATCCATATTTGGTAGTGGGTAATGAAGTTTTAATGAAGCTTTGTTAAGATCTTTAAAATCAACACATAATTTGATTTCTCCATTCTTCTTCCTAACAGGAACAAGATTTGCTACACAACTTGAATGTTTATTTGGAAAGATAGTACCTGATTCAATTAACTTGGATAACTCTTTCCTCATTAGAGACTCTATTTTGGGATTTACAGGGCTCTGTTTCTGCCTATCTGGTTTAGAATTTGGCTGTAATTTGATAATATGTTGTGCTAAATTGGGATCAAACCCTTTTAGGTCTTGGTATCTCCAAACGAAAACATCTTTAAATTCTTTGCAACGATTAATAAATGACTATTTTTTAGCTAAGGAACATTCCTTTCCGAGAAACAAATTTTTCCCTTCATCAACTGAAATTTCTTCATAGTTATCAGCATGCATTGACATCTTAGTTTTTCCTTTTTTTAACTGATCATTAGCACTAAAGATTTTCACTAATGTGACTAGACCTTGTGGTAACTTATATATCTTTAATTAAACAATCTGGTCACCGTATAGTTGTAATTTATCTTGATTTACTGCAGAAAATTTAGCTTCTTACTACAAAAACCTACAGATTTGATCATCATTTTCAAAAACCTTCTAATTCAAGTCATTATCAGGTATAGAAGGCCTGAAAATTAACTTAATATGAAGCTGAATTTTTATTTTCTCTATTTGTTCTAGCACTTCAAAACTAGCACCAACTGTTGCAAGTTTTTCTGCATGCTTGTTTTCAGCTCTAGGAATGGACTGAATATTAATAGCATCAAAATCTTCTATTAATTCTGAAACTCTATGTCTATAATACTTCATTAATGGATTCTTACAAACGTTAAATTTTTTTACTTGGTTGATAACCAACTCAAAATCACCGAAGATTTGTAATGTGCTGATACATCTCTTTCTGGGCCAAAGTAAGTGATGAATTAATACTTCATATTCAACTACATTACAAGTGCATGAAAATTGGAGACTCAAAGCTGAGAAATACCTTTCATTTTTTGGGGAAGTGAGCATCAAACCTGCTCCATGTCCTTTCTTGTTCTTAGCTCCATCAAAATGAAGTTTCTAAATCCCTTCTGCTGAATTTTCTGTTTTGGACAGTAAGGGAAGTGGTGTATTTTTTTCATGTATATAATACACACCAAAAAAATGTTCTTCAAATTCCTTAAAAGGATAATGGAAATGTTCTTCAACTATATTTTCATCCATAAATATGTTAGAAAACACCATATAATGCTGAAACTTGAGCTACCTCACAAAAATCATATTGATCTAAGGCTGAATAATTAGTCACAACATTTGAAGAGTGAGGCTCAATGTGAAATCTGGCCAATGGTTCTGAATTGATAGTAACTTTGGTTCCGTAATGAGTAGTGAAAAATAAGAACCAATCTGAAGAGAGAAAACCTCCTATCTTTGCTGTGAAATCTCTAGATAAGCACAAGGTAAAATATGGAGGTAAATCTACGACAATAACATCTTACAGAATAGAAACATGTGGCCAAGCATGTAACATTACCTCGATATTTCTGATTACACCAATTGTATTAGTTGCAGTCCCATCAAGTTGTAAAACACTCTTTTCTGTAGGCTCATACTGGAGATCCAATTTTTTTGTAATTGCTTTTGGCATAACTGTGCTACTTTCACCATTGTCTACCATGTAGTTATGAACTAGATGTTCTCCAATAATCAATGATAGATAAAATGGTGGTGGCTTCTTTATATCATGAGCGTTTAAGAATTTCTGAGCCATCCATTTAACCTATTTTATGCGGTCCTGTTCAAACATTCCCAGGACCATGTCTGCTTTTTGAACTTCTTTTTATGCTATTTTGGAAGAAATTTGTAGCTTAGCTAGTTCATGAGAAAGTAAATCTCGCTGTCTTGGAATAATTAGAGCATCCCACATTGAGATGTTAACATTATGCTTTTCCATTACATCAACAATGTTAAAAGAAGCAATAGTTTTAGAGACAAATTCAACTATTTTAGCATAGGCCTTAGCAAAAGACTGATTCTGCTTTAGTAAATTTAGATATCTGAGGTATAACTAATATTCTTGGATCAAGCTGTTGCTATTTTTGTTGTCCTTTATCAGCTGAAACACTTGCTGGTTTTTGAGAAAAAAATAGGACTGTTAGCTAGTTTTGGGGTTGTAGATGTTGTCTTATCAGTGACAGTGGGCAGAACCTAAGTATCTTGTTGTCTTAGCCTATTTTTTCATTTTTGACCTTCAACAACCTTTTCTTGAGCTCTAGTGGTAACTGTAATGAAATCATCCTCATTGAAACTGACTAAATTATTTTCAGGTTCTTTCTGAACCTGAGTATCTTGCTGCCCACCCTCCATTTGAGGCATGAATAATGTCTCAGATTGAGGTTGTGCAACAAGACTTATGTTTAGAAAATATTTTGGGCAATTTACAGCTGAATGAGGTTGATTACAAGGTTGACACCACTCTCCTGTAGCCATATTAACTGGTACTAAAGCATTAGATGAACTAGGATCATTTGGATCAAATTTCCTTTGCTGATAAGGCTACATGTAATTTTGATTCTACTGGTAAGGCTGCCTATTTTACTAGTTTTGCTGATAAGAAGCTTGATAAGGTCTGTTAGGTAATGCAAGTCTGTTTTTAATTGAATTCATATTATTCCCCATAGTCTGCAAAGCTTTGAATACATCATCTGATGGGGCTGCAAAATTAGGTTCTACAATTGTAATAGGCTATGGGATAGTGGCTAAATCTGCTAAAAAAGGCATTAAAGGTCTTTGTGCTAATTTTCTAGCTTGAATAAGACTATTTTCAACTCAGATGGCGATATCATAGGCTGCTGGGAGCATCTCTCCTCCCATAGACTGAATCATAGTTGAAATATCACTGTTTGGGTGCCCGAAGATAATAAAGAAATGCCGATGATCAACTTGAGGCTTGACAGTTGTTGGAATTCTTTCCCAAGTTTTGGAAAAACGGATGTTGAAACTTGACATAAATTCATTGGGAGCTATTATAATGGTAGACCACTATTCTGCAAGAGATAAATGATCCGAATTGTCTTTGAAATTGTTTCAGCAATTGATCACCTAAGTCATCCCAAGTTCTTATGCATCCAATCTCATAGATTTATATACCATTACAAGGCTTGTCCTTTAAGAGATGTAGCTAAAAGTCTCAAGGATACATCCTCATGAGTAATATTATGAACTGCACATAAGGCGTGTGACATCCTTAATGTGCTCTGTAGGTGTCACCTAATTTTCACTAGTGAATGATGGCAATCTTTTCATGGCAACATTAGGGATGGCATGGTAAACTGGGATTACTAATGGGTTGCCATTAGTAAAGGTCACAAAATTTCTAGGTGGTTGGATAGCCATTGGAAAAACTAAAATGGTAATAGAGTTCATGGTGAAGGAATGTCAAGAGGAGGGTTATTAAAACCAGGTCTATTATAAGGTAAAGTATTACCAACTCTTCTCCTTTTGGAAAAATTCAAAGGTAAAGAAACAAACTCAGGAGGGATTCCTCTTATCGATGATCTCGTAGTCACTTTAGGCATGGAACATGCTGCAATACTAGTCTGAAATCAGCTTTACAGAGTCACCAAAAGATCTTAAAATATTTAGAATAAATTGCTGCAACTTGCTCCTGAAAGTAACTTTAGTAACTTACTGTAAATCTGATATGGATTTGCTACAGATAGTCGTAACTTGCATGCATTTCTAATTCGTCATCCCATGGGGAGTGCCAAAAATTGTTATCTCTCGAAAGTGCCACCCTGTAGAGAGATGGATTGTAGGTTTTCTAAGCTTGCAAAATATAATAGCTCTCTTTCGTAGATACAATGGAAACACCTTAGGTCTGTGGGTATACCTATTTTGAGGTGATACACCAAATTTATATGAGGGCTTTGACTGAGTATATGTACACATTAATATAGGAAGGATTCTAGATGCATGAGCCAATAGTTTTCTGTAGAGTATTTAAGGGCAAATACTTTGTTGTACTGAGGGAAATATCACAAAAACACTAATAGGTTAGCATGCACATTAAATTTATGCATAAAATATTTAATTTGCAATAGGGTAAGATGATTAACTAGGGAATTTTGCATTTCACAAGACTAATAGAAACACACACAAGTTTACAAATATTTGGAAAGGTAGAAAATCCTTCACATTCAGAAGGTAAAACTGGAAACAAATTTATTCAGTACTCCTATATCCAAAAAGTCCTCCTTTTGTTGTTTGCTAAGGCACACAATATATAGCAAAAATTAATTTACCCACACTTCCTAAAAATAGACTAAGGCTGTACTCGCCCCTTGCATCCTATTTTTATCCTTTATTTAAAATAAAACAAACTAGTACAAGAGGCATTAATAGCCTTTGATTACATCTCAGTCAACTAGAGAAATTCTCCTTCCTTGAGCATGCAAAAATAAACTCCCTGTGAGTGAACAAAATAATTACAATACTTGCAATATTTGTAAAATAATTCATCCACTGTGAGGACCACTTCCAAGCTTGGGCTCTAATGTTGACATTCCCTGGTCTCGTAACATGATAACATGATCCCTTTTGACACCCTTCAAATATATCATCTACAAATGGAATACCTTTATTTATAATTAGCTCCCATGTTGCGACCACCTCTGATCCATATACTTGTCTTCAACTGAGTTTGGCCACTCTTGTGGACTTAGCAAATTATTGGTTTAATGATTTGGCCCCCTTGTATACACATGGCATACTACAATACTTAATCACCTTTTGATTATAACATGCCTTACAATTACTTTTCAGCCCCCCTTTTTGTTTAAATTTGAAAATACTAAGGTTATATTTTACCCTTTCCAGTGATCATTATTTGGCATGTATGGTCTATTTTGGACAAACCTAACTTTGTTGACTATAACAATATTATTTCATCATTAGTCACTTGTAGCAACAGGTAATATTTGTGAACTTTGCAACATTTATGTAATGATCACTTTAAAATTTTTCCCCTCTGAATGATAGCTTGACCCTTACGATGATTGTGTTAGTGGCTCATTTTTTGAAACTAAATTGAGTGAAGTTAGGGTTTGTTTGCAGCATTGACACGTCGGTACCTTCCTCTGACCACATATGAGCTAAGGTAATATAGACACCTATTTTTGGATATAGCGTGCCTCAATCGTCTCACATTCATGCTATTTATACTCTCACATCTTTTTTAAAAATTACATGAAATCCTATCCATTTGCGTAATTAATTATCAAATGGGCTCTATATAGACCCATTTCATAATTCAACTTTTTGATATTATTTCATCTTCTATAAATTATTAATTCATGAGTATTGATATACACATCCGACACTCTTTTCCTAAATTCAAAAGGTAGAATCTATCATCCCACCTACCCTGTCCCACATGTCCCCCACTTAAGTCAAAATCAAGTTGCCACCGAAAAATCAATTCCCACGTAAAAATCCAATCTCTTCAAATTATTAAAATATGAACCCCACCCACGAAATCAATAATTCAAAAAAATCTCCTCTTTGACAACAAATCCAAAAAATAAAAAGTGTAAAGTGAACACATGGCTTCACTATTACACCTAATCATGTCCCCACTCCACATCACACATTTTCTTTTTTTCACATCATGAACCCTACCATCAAATCAACTCTTCATCATGTCCTCTTAATCAAAATAGCTTTTACAAATTATGGTTATTCGTTAATCTTCTATTTTAATCCAAATTCAAATTATAAATATGAGTCTTCCCCCCCTCAGAAGGAGAGGAAGAAATTAAGGTGAATGTTGTGAGGTTTTAGTGATTTAATAATATCAGCATTATATCTGGGTGATAACACGTGGGATTTCTATGACATTCGGCTCATGATTTGGGTTCATGTAATGAGACTTATGTTGCAAGCATCAGATTAGTAATCTTGTCCGCATACCGGTACCATCTAGGTTCATTTATTTATCAATTTGTATGTCATTTATTTTGGACGCTATTGTACTGTTATTCTTATTTCATGGAGGTTGACAGCAACCGAGGAAGTTAACGCTTCCTGGATATGTTTTGTAAGGCATCCCCCACATTAATTTTCTAATCATTATTTTCCTAGTATATGTGAGCTGGAGGTGTTTCAAAATCACACTGAGGACTTCGATATCAACTTTACGCCCGTAACATCTATCGTCATCTCCAAGGTACTAAGCCCTTGCATACTCAATGTGGTTTTGTGTTTCTTGATTACTCGTACACTTACCTGGACAGGAAGCTAGAAACACAGATCAACATTTAGCACGCTCGGTGGGACCAGATCCAAGCTCTGGTCATTTTGTTTGCTTGCTCACTTTGTATGGGTGTCACATGTATAATAGTTATTGTATTTTATATTATTATAAATATGACATCACATCAATCTAGATATATGTTATGTAATTTCCATTTGTAAATTCACCCACTTGCAGGATCATTGGTACTATTTCCAGTCGTGCATTGTGGTTTGTATATGTAGTTATTTGTGTCGTCATTGGGGCAAGTGGGTTTTTTGTTTGAAAGGATCAGTTATTGAATTTTTTATAATAGGTGTGCAATTTTATTGAATTTTCTAAAAAATGCAAAAAAAAGAGGAAAATATTGTTGTTTTGTTCTTGTTTTACAAGTATAAAGTTCATTTTTAAGATTTACACAAATAAGAGAGAAAAAAAACAACAATAAAATAAATATACATATATATAAAACAAAATCATACAAAAAATAATAATAACAATAACAACTTCCCACCTCTCCAACCCAAAATCTAACACCCCTCTTCCAATGCCACCTCTGCCCGAGCTCCATCCCCACGTAGACCACCACATCTCCCCCACTCCTACCAACCTTCTCCTCTGTCCCATATCCCTTCTCTCCTCCCGAGATCCATCCCCATGCAGACCACCACATCTCCCCCTCTCCCGCCAACCTTTTCCTATGTCCCATCTCCCTTCTCTCCTCCCGAGCTCCATCCCCACTGAGACCACCACATCTCCCCCACTCCTGCCAACCTTCTCCTCTGTCCCATCACCCTTACCTCCTCCTGAGCTCCATTCCCACCTGTCCCATCTCCCTTCTCTCCTCCCGAGCTCCTTCCCCACCTATCCCATCTCCCTTATCTCCTCCCATGTCCCATCTCCTTCTTCCCACATCCCCATCTGCGCTGCTCCCCATCTCACCTCTAGCTTTCCTCCCATGCTAACTCACGTCCCTTCTCTCCATCTTCATTGACCTACCTCACCTCTCTACTCCCCTCAGCTTCATCTTCGTTCCACCTTATTCCATTTCATCCTGCCTCATGCACTATTCCACACCTCCCTTTTCCTATCTGCCATCAATTCCTGTTGCAAATCCACGCCAACTTTACATTTTGCAGTAATTAATCAGATCATGTTTCTACACAGTGAATAATGATTTGTATATTAATAGTTATTGGATTGTAATTCGTTAGAACATGTCTATAAAGAATGAGTTGAAAAGTGATATTGCATAGTAGGAATAACTTCACAGTCTCCTTATAATAATAGATTTACAATTCTTTAGGCCACATTTATCTTAGATACACAATCTCAATGCAATTTAATCACATAGTCTCTGATAATAATTTATTCGCATCTAAACGTCCAATTATATGTTATATCCTTAATAAGCATCTATTGGTGAAGCTTGTTTAGATTCGATGACTAAACGTATATTCACATTGGCTTTGATAGCATTATTTACCATTTGAGATTCATTCTTATCTTGTTCATTTATCGCTCATTTTTATAAGTTACAATACGTTTGTCATTTATTTAGTGTATGTCATCATTTATTAATTTTGATTTAATTATCACATTGTCATGTCTATCGTTTAGTGTCTAATTTATTTTATTATTTCATAATAGTCATTACATTATTTATTGTTTTCTTTACTTTATATCTAACTAATCTAGGTAATTTGTTTATTCTAATTTATTTATTTGTTTTATCTCTTTTGGATCACATCCACTAATTGTCGTATTTGCCTCTACATGATTGCGCTATCAGAGATAAGATCTTAAAATCAGACCACATCACCAATCATCGCTTGTCAATCTCATCTATAGTCCTGAGATCCTTGGAAGTTCATCATTTTCAAACATCTTAGTTGAATACGACAAAAGGTGCTTTCTAGATCGCCTAAAGATTACACTTGGCTCAACTTGCTGTCAAATAAAAAGGAAAAAGTGATATACATGTATTCTTTAATTTTCTTTATTTTCTCCTTTTTGTATTGTACTTTCATATACCTGGTTTATTATCAACATCGAACTTTATATTTCAAATTTGGAGTAAAACGAACCTTGTGCATACTACTTGCTCACATAGTGTAAATAGGGGTTTAAATTTTTGCATCACATTTATCATCACAAACTCCCTGAAAATTCACAAATTAATCAACGCATCGAAACATTCATTGCAACTGGTTCATTGATTGGGATTTGATCACCCAACCGAACCATTTCAAACATTTCCTAGCATGAATTACTTGAAACCAAACATAGTTTACCTTCTTCTAGGTCCTCTTTCAGCCGTTTTATTTTACACATGTTCTTGATTAAAAAAACTGTTTGTCTGACTTGTTTGTTAATATAACAACATTTTCATTTTTATGCCCGTATTCACTCGAACCACTGCTAAAAAGATGGAACACAACCTCGCCACACATAGTGCTTCATCCCAATCGATCACTACATCAAAAATTTCATCATCTTTGTTTCTTCCTATCTCACTCACAGGGACCCATCCTCTCACTAATATTCCTCATTCAATACCTTTCACCCACAATATGGCATTATACCAACATTCCATCCCATCTAGGCCATCCAATCCACCCTCTGTTAGATCAGAGCCTATTGGCACTTCAGTCTTCCCTCTTGGAGACCTGGAATTCAGACAGATTCTTAACGCCAATCCTGTGGCCCTTTAAGACTATCTTTTGAGAAGATACATACACCTCCCTTTGGATGGGCCACCACTTCAGCAAGTCTATCCTTATAATGCTGGTTCTGACATTCCTCAATCTGTGGCCTTACATGATTTTGCATCATATTCCACCCACCCATCGGCACACCAGACCACCCAGGTAGTTACGCCCATTCTGCCTAATCTTCCTCACATCAACACGACTATCGTAACTACCATCCCTACCACTACAATGGCTCTTATAGTCATTGGTATCTTCATTTAACCATCCCAAGTGTCAAATCCCTTATCCAGACAGCAAATTCCTACTACATCACAAGTCTATACCCTCACCTGCCAACTTCCTCCAACCATACCTTTACAACACACAGTGTCATTTCCAGGCTATCAACCTACATATACTCACATCCCCACTCAACAGTTACTTCCACAACCTCCACAATCTCAACAATCACACCATGCCCCTATTTCTCACCAACACACATTCTATCAGCAACCACCTCAACTATCAGACATAACTTACACTCACCCATACCAAATTCCTCAGATCCTCACACCCACTCAAATCCAACCACCACCTCTCATTTCTCAACGGACACTTCCTAATGACCCCATGCAAATCTTGGTAGGTCAGTTAGCCAACCTAGAGGCTAATATGTTACGGTCCAAGCTCACATTGTCTTATGACCAAATATGTAATGAACCCATCCATCCATCCGTGCCCATGAAACCATATCCTCCACACTGGGAGTTACTGAAATTCACCAAATTTAACAAGGAGGATCCCCAACAACATCTTAGATCATTCAAGCATACATGTTATCTCATTGCACACGACCAAGACTTGATGCTTCATACTTTCCCCATGTCTTTGGTTGGTCCTACCTTGGAATGGTATAATAATATTCCGCAGTACTCCATATTTTCTTTTTCCTAGCTCACACAATTATTTCTTGAACATTTTTCCATTAATATCATGCATAAAATAACCATCAATGACCTGTACACTATTCACCAATTCGAAGATGAATCCATCACGGATTTCATCACATGATGGCGTAATATGATAAACCAATTATCTTTTCCACTACCTCAAACCGATCTCATTGATCTCTTCATGCGCTCTTGCACCAAGAATATTTCCTCCACCTTACAAATCCAATCATTTCACACTTTTGAATAGGCTTTTACTATGGCCTGAAAGCTTGAGACATGTGCCTTGGAACATGGACATTTAAAATTGAAGACCAATAAGCCAAAAACCAAATTTGTCAGACCATCCATGTCAAATGATAAATGGAAGACAACTGCCAATGTTGTCATTGTTAGATCATCTCCTACCCCAACATCTACAATGAATCAACAATGATTCACATGGCCAATTCCCAATTATACTCCCTTAGGAGAACCATACAATACCATCTTTGATAAGTTGATAACAACACACTTGATCACACTACCACCTATCCAACCTGTTATGAATCTAGGCCATGACTTGTGTGGTATCAAGAGGATCACTATTGTAAGTATCATCAAGTCCGAGGACATGACATATAAAATTTTTGAACGTTCAAGGATTTTGTCCAAAGGCTTATCGATGGGGGAGAATTTCAAGTGGATAACCTAAATGCCTCATCTAATCAACCTTTAGATATTTTTAAATAACCATTTCCAAATCATACACCGACATCCATAAACCAAAATGCTCCCACTTCTATATCTCAAACCCTTAGTACCCACACCATAAACACTATCCATGCTGACAATAAAAGTCTAGTTTCACCCACAAGTTTACCTTCTTCATCAACCATTATATCATTTCCCTTTGATACATTATCTATATCCCCAAACCCATCAACATTCATCTCCGCATCAGCCTTGGCTACATCCATACCCATGTCAATACCCTTTCCTATACTCACATCTTTCTCAACACCTACTGCCCTCTCTTTAGATGTAGATATCACTTCTATATCATGGCCCCTTACATCTACTCCATTAAACCCAATCACCTTGTCAGAAATTATCCCACCTCTACCTGTTATCTCATCCTTAACATCTCTTCCAATCCCTCTTTCTTCACTTCTACCAACACCTAAAACATCTACTATTTTACAATCACCTATCTCATCTCCCTCTTCCACGGCCATGTCATTACTCGATAATTTTTGGCAAACATTCCAACATTCCTTAATTTCAAATTATCGTCCCATTTCTTCTATACCATTAGACACTCACACATCGGCGCATTTCCCACAAATATCCACTTCAATATCTCTGGATCCTCATGTAGAGATTATAGTCATTACCTCTAACAATCCACACTAATATACAAGATCTAGACCCCCATTTCCCAAGCATTCTCATTCACATCCTCGTCTAAAAGTAGACCTCACTATTCCCGATAGAAGCTCTTTAGAAACCACATCATCTCCTTCTATTTTAGGACCACACCCCTCATCCTACTCTTCCATTTTAGGAATATTACCTTCACCAACAACACATAATACCACTAGAATAATGAAACCACCCTTTTCCAATGGATATCTTAAAATAGATCAAAGGCGTCTATGTCTTCCACTACTATCCCAAATCAAGCACATTCATCTGCCTTGTCCAAGTCCAAAATGATGTCTAAATCCATTATTACATCACCACCTTCCCATGCATCCTCCCAAAGTTCTCCGTCAGTAACACCAGGTTATTATACCACTATGTTTCACCAACTACTCCAAGCCTCAGCCATCACTTTACCGCTAATTAAATATTTCGATCCAAACGCACCAAGACCTTCCTGGATTAATTTCAATCTTGTTTGTGCATTCCACTGTGCCCCTGGAGATGACACTGAATGTTACAAAGCTCTCCAATCCATCATACATCATTTTGTCATTAAAAATATTAGTGATAAAAATCCAATTCTATCATCTCCTCTATCAACTTCCACATCCCAACATGCATCTGTTCAACCATCTCGATCACCCTTTTCATTAAGAAATCCTGTCAGTACTCCAGTACCAAATAGAGATATAACATTGAATACCACCAACATATTACCAAAAGAGGATGATCCTCAGGATCTCACTCCTCTTGTAATAAATGTTCTTCAGATAACCACCTGTTCAAAGCCATATAACTCTGACTCCACCTCACCATCCACCCCTAAGACTTATGTCGCTATCCCTCCTCGTACGGATCTCGCTACCTCTGCACCTCCATCATAGCCAAAGGTTGTCATCGTTTCTGCTACCCATCATCCCACAACAATGCCTTCATCTTCTTCTAAAGCCAAGGTATTTGTTCTGGCCGCCTCGAATCCTTCCTCCATCAAACATACCATTATTAAACAAATCCACCAGGCCTTTGTAAAAATGTCACTCTATGAGCTCATTCAAAGCTCTCCATGTCATAAACAAGATCTTATAGAGGTATTGCAATAGATCTTGGTATCCTCTGATGAGCCCCAGCCTTTTGCGGCTTTAGGTCATGCCTTCATGACATCTACTACCGTATCATTTGAAAGTTCAGAAATCCCTAGGATACCACAAAAAGAACACGATCTACAATTATTCATCACAGTCTATATCAATGACACTTGCATCCATTGAACCATGATTGACAATGGTGGCAGTATTAATATCATTTCTTCTCATACCTTCAATCATATTAAATTGCCCAATACCATTGTTACCAAATCTTCTACCATTTTTTGTGGATTTAACGATGCTGTCACTACCCCATTAGGAATGGTTGTTCTTCCTATTCGTGTCAGCCACAAACTCCTCCATGAACTTTTCTACATCATTGAAAAAGAATTCTAATATAATCTTTTACTAGGACATCTTGGGATCCGCACTATGCATTGCATTCCATCTAATCTTCATCATTATATCAAATATGAACATGAAAGGAATACTTATGCTCTTCCAGCTGAGATCCCCCCTTCCAAGACATGTCGCATGATCTATAGACCTAAATATTTCCTTGTTCCTAAAACAAATTTTTCTCTTGATGCATCCACCAATTCTTTTGTACCTCCATCTACCCTGCCTCAGACAAATTCTTCTGATCCTATAACACAAAATATTTCTTTAGGGTAATATCAACTCCTCACTCTCAATGCCCTTCTTTCTCCTAATCACCTCGGCCGCCCTGATAAAGCCCCTATGTATCAATCAAATGTTGGGGAAATTGTCTTGTTTGGCCCTTCTTCCCTCAAAACTAATTTAGTATATGATGGTCTTGACCAACTTTCTTCTCCCACTAAAAAATCATTTTCATGCCAAATGATATATAGGTGATTTTGGATTTCCTAGTAAACCATGTTTCGCTCACACATACCTCTATCATTGTGCATGGAAGGGGTTTGGTTTAGGACATTATGAACAGGGCCATCATGGTAATATCTTTGCTTGAGCCCAGGAATCATGTCAAAAATTTGGTTTGGGATATGACGATCCTACTATACACCCTCCTGGAACATATGAGTCTTCTCCCATTCATATTGATTCATCCATTTCTTCTCCATCCAAATATACTACCGATTTAGAACATATTTCTTCTCTGTCCAACTATCCTACAAATTCAAATAATATTTCATCTCCTTCCAACTATACTTCTAGCTCTAGTAAATGATTTTTCTCCATCCAATTATCTCATAGATCTAGATCAAGGTGATACGCTTCCTATTCCTCCTAACCTTTTTTTGATTTCAACCATTTTTCTCGGACTGGTGACTTATCACGCCAAAAATGAAACCCGTTCTTTTCCCCTTAAATATCCAGAAGTGGTAGAGGAAGATTCCCCTATCATTGACATTCTTTAATGTGATGATGACACTTCCATTCTCTCTTACATGGGAGCCGAAGGTTTTCAAGATCAGAAAATCCATCTTCCAGAAAAATCCAATCTCTTGAATGAATCCACTATTGACATTACTATTGGAGCTTCTTAGGAGCACCACATCCTGAAAATAGGCTAGTATTTGACACCTTAAGAGCTCAAAGCCTTCACTTCATTCTTATCCATGAATAGCCAAGCATTTTCATGGTCATATTTGGACATGCCAAGTCTTGATCCCTCCATCGTTATTCACAACATCGTTGTTATCCCCAATGCCAAACTAGTCAGATAGAAGCTTCATCGAATGTATCCTCAAATTGCTCTTCTGGTGAAAGAATAATTGCAATGCCTCCTATCCACCAACTTCATTATCCTGATTGATTATCCCCAATGGCTTTCTACATTGTACCCACCGTAAAAGCATCCAGAAAGATTCGCATATGTACTGATTTTCGAGATCTTAACCTCGTATGTCCTAAAGATGATTTCCCTCTTCCAAGTATCAACCAACTGGTAGATCTTATAGTAGGGCATGAGTTGATCTCTTTAATGGACAGTTTTTCTGGTTATAATTAGATTCTGATTACACCTGAAGATTAGCACAAGACATATTTTATCACCCCATGGGGTACCTTTTGTTATCGTGTCATGCCCTTTGGTTTAAAGAATGCTGGGGCTACATATCAACGAGTCATGGCGCATATATTTCATGACCTCTTACATCAAATCGTAGAGAACTATGTTGATGACCTCTTAGCAAAATCTAAACATAGATGTGACCATCTTTTAGTTCTTGAGATACTTTTCGAGCATCTAATTCGTTTCTCCCTTTGTCTCAATTTGGTGAAGTGTGTTTTTGGAGTTCTTATTGGAAAAATAATGGGCTTCATTGTCTCTATCAGAGGCATTGAAGTTGACCCCAGCAAAATCAAAGAAATTCTTAAAATGCCTCCTCCTTCCAATCTCAAACAACTTCACAGTATTCAAGGTCAACTTCAATCTGTTCATTATTTCATATCGTAAATTTCTGACCATTGTCATCCCTTTCATCACCTTCTTCGCAAAGACATAACCTTTGATTGGGATCAAAACTACCAAAAGGATTTTGAAGATCTTAAGTGATATTTGTTATCTCCACCAGTACTCACACCTCCACGCGAAGGAGAACCCTTCTATTTTTATGTTTATGTAATTGATCATGCTCTAGGAGCTATGATACCACACTATGATAATCAGGTATGCGAGCAGGCCATTTATTATATCAGTCATAATCTACATGATTGTGAAACATGATAATATACAGTGGAAAAAATGTGTTACACTATTTTCTTCATTGGATCAAAACTTTTACACTATCTTCTTAATCATAAGACCTGTATTGTTACTAACTTTCAACACCTAAAATTGATTCATTCTAAGCCATATCACAACAACCGTATCACCCAATGGCTCCTTCTCATGGCTAAGCTTGGATTGGAATTCATTCCTCAAAAAGCAATCAAGGGTCAAGCTATTGCGGATCAATTAGCGGAGGCCCCTCTTTCAAATACACATACTCCTTCTAATCATTTCCCAGATGAATCAATCAATCAATCAATTTTATCGTGATCCCCTTAAAATGATTCTTTTCTTTGATGGTTCTAAATGCTAGTAAGGCGGAGGGACAGGAGTTTTTCTCATTCCTCCCACAGATTGCCCTAATCCCCTTATCTTTCAAATTAGATTTTGAATGTAAAAACAATATGGCAAAATACGAAGCCCTTATACTAGGACTAGAAATTGCTATATTTCTGGGTGTTCATATCCTTGACTTTTTTGGTGATTATGAACTAATGATAAAGTAGGTCACTGGTGAATACCAGTGTAAAAATGATATTTTACAACAATATCATGATGTTTCTCATCATCTTCTTAGATCCTTTGATTCTTACACTATTCAATCTGTTATGTGTTTGGCTAATCATTTTGCTAATACAATTGCCTCCCTTGTGGCCCTTATCCCATGGACAATGCAAGAATCCCAACTTTTAGTTATTATACATCATCGTAAACAACCATTCTATGACATATCTCATGTTCATCTGGTCGAATCTAATTCGTCAGACCTCTGGTACTCACAAATTTTTGATTATTTATCCAAATCCATTACTCCCCTTGATCTTTCTAAAAATGCTAAGATATCTTTTCTCCAAGGTGATTCTCATTATGTAATCCTTGGTGGTATTCTTTATAAGCATGGATTTGATGGTATCCTTCTACGATGCCTTCAATCCCATGAAGCCTCTAGAGCTATCTAAGAAGTTCATGATGGTATTTGTGGTGGGCATTTCAGTGGATTATCTATTGCTAAACGTGTTCTTTGTCTTGGCTATTATTGGCCTTCTCTAAATCATGATTGTTTTGAATATGTCAAGAAATGTCTAAGATGTCAACAACACTCTAACCTTATCTATATTCCTAGCAAGGCTTTACATCCTGCCCAAGATTTATGGCCCTTTTCATAGTGGGGTCTTGATCTTATTGTTCTAAAAAATCATTTTTCATCACAACAAAATCATTCTATCATCACTGCTACTGAGTATTTCACTAAATGGTTGGAGGCAATCCCACTCACCTCTACTAAATCTGGCCCAATAATTAATTTTATATATTAACATATCATTTGCCACTTTGGTGTTCCTCATAAAATTATTATGGACAATGGAAAATCATTTAAAAAACAAAGACCTTAAAAAGATTGGTGATGCATTCAAAATCCAAATTAGCTTTTCTTCCCCATATTATCCTCAAGCTAACAGTCAAGCTGAAGTTACTAATAAAACTCTTCGAAATATATTGGCTAAAACTATTGATCAAGCAGGAAAAAATTGGCATCTCCAAATTCCATTTACTTTATGGGCCTATCACACTAACATTCACACTTCCACATGAGCTACTCCGTTTTCTTTGGTGTACGGCTCCGAGGCCATCCTTCCCCTTGAAGTCTAAATTCCATATTTACGTGTATCTCTTCAAAATTTCATTTCTGATGAATATTATCATCAGGAATGGCTAATGCAACTTGAGTTATTAGATGAATTTCATCTGCTTGCTCTTGAGCACCATCATGTATATCAAGATTGATTTTAAAATAGGTGACCTAGTTCTAAAATAAAATAAAAATGTCACTACCTTAGAAAAAAGTCAACGGGGAAAATTTTCTCCTAACTGGATCAGACCATAGATTATCACACATAAGTATGGGTTTGGGGCTTATCATTTAGCCTCTCCTGATGGTAAACCAAATATTGAACCTCTTAATGCATTGCACTTACAACCATTCTATTGTTAGTACACACACTTATGAGTATAGTCTTATCTTTAGACCATTCCTCCATCAGTATCCCCTTCCATCTATCATTGTAATGATTTTGAATCATGTGGTCTACGCTCACTACCAGTCATGACCTTGAATATGAGTACCACGGATCTACTCGTAGCATATTCATTATGGATAAGTTCTCCCATTTTGTGGGAACCCCATGATCATTACATCCATCACCATCTTGTTTTCCTATTGTACTCATGCAGATGGTCTAGGGATGTCTCTTATACATTCATTCTCCCCTCCTGGGTGGTCTACCTAGCTATCCCCATCTCTCCCCATGTGAAGCTCAAATTCATGTATGTAAAAGGAAAGATCAAGGTTATTAAAATAGACTGATTCCTCGAAGGACAACTGTATATAAAAAAATAAAAATAAAAATGCAAATAAAAAGCAAGAAGCAAAATCAAGAGAAATAGAGTGATTCCTCGAAGGACGACTATCATATATATTATTCTTGCCATCCATATTATGTGTAAAGTATACCATACCATAGAAGGATGACTAATCTTTTATTATGACATTTGGAATGTTTTCCACATTGATTAGCCTTCCTTTTATCAGCATTCCCAAAAAGCTTCCCACATTGATCAAATTTCTTTTATTCTATTCTTCCCCTTTCCCAGAGTTGGGGCATAGATTTAAGGAATACCATCTTTGGAGAACATTTTTACCACGTACAAGATACATCTCCAATTGTTTTGTCATGTCAGCATTAGGATTATGAGCATATTTCATCCATATTTTACTCTTGGTGTTGTGATATAATCAAATCTCATTGGTTATGTACTAACAACTGCTATCAGCTGTAAGTACAATGTCTTGAGTAGTACCTTTTCTTGTTTATTTCTTATCGGGTTGAAAGCATAACTTTCTTACTTGAATCTTGCTATGTTATGCAATATTCATTTCATATTTTATCACAATTATCTCCTTAGAAATAAAATTTTATATCATAAAATCTATATCGATATGTTTACTCTTAAAGATGTCCCCTATCAATGTCATCCATAAATCCATGAAATCAATTATTATCTTCAAGCAATATTTTTAATGCATTATTCGGTTTGGGAATTCTACTTGACCTCCATTACAGTTTGTGAATTCTACTTGAGGGTAACTCTCAAGTAGCATTCATCATTCTGCATCTCCTCATTCTCCACCATTATTCATTATCCTCTTCTTCACCATCTCAGACCTTTCATCCCCAGTTGAGCATATCTACGTAATCCCCCCGCGTAGCACAGAAACCCTACTTGAAGTAGATTTGTCATTCAGGAAAAGGTCTCATTTAACCAAATTTTCTCCTAAAATTCACCTCATCTCATTATCCATTGCTCTTCTCACCCACTTCCTTCTTCTCCATTGTTTGTTTGGTACTTCACAAGTCATCCACTCGGGCCATTATTTTTGTGCTTTATCTTGATATCCTTTTACTGCCATCTATTTTATCACTCCATTTCCCTTTCATTATTCTATCATCTTGACGATCCTACTTAATCATCCATTCCATGCAGGTTTCTTGATCACAATACATATCTTTTTTAAGATCTTGCCACTGTAGAAACTCCTTCATTGTTTTATGTTCCTTTCAACATTTTTACTCGTAAAACTTCTACTTAACACTCTAACATCATCACTCGTACAACATAGGCATCCTAATTAAAAATTCCCCTTACACTCTTTATCCTACATTGCATATATTCCTTCATCCACTCATTTCACAATCCTTTGTTTCCTTGTTATTATCTCCTTTCACTTCCTATTCCATCTTGCTATACATTGCTCAGTCTTTTCCTCATTCTTCTTCTTCGGCTCGGTGATCCTACTTAACCATTCCTATGGCATGGCGATCTTACTTAAGAATATCTCTTAAGAATGATCTATCTCCTTATCTTTCCTCTTTCCTTCATATTCCCATCATCCGTATTTTCTCTTCATTTCCCACAAACACATCCTCTTCCTTTCTCTTTTTTCCTCGCACAAAATATCTCAAACTTCATCAAATATCATTTCCATCATCCCTCATTTAAAATCTAGCTTGACTTATTTATACCCTCTCTTACTATGCCTTGTTCCTTCATCTTTACTTGTCATCTTCATCCACATCCTCATCCATTACATTCTCTCCTCACCTTTATCTTCTTACATATCGTTAGTCCTTTCTTTACTCTTTTTGGTCCATTTTCTAGAATACTTCCCCATATCCATCACCATATTTACTTGTCATTATCATAGTTCATCTAATATTATGTCATCTTCCATTCTCGTGCTAAGAATTATCAGTGGAATTCTCCTAATACTCGTTTCTTCCCATTCTACTAATACCGGTTCACTCTTTTTTACCTCCTCCATTTTCTCTTCCTCCCTTTTTTCCTTTTGTACCCTCTAATCATTATCGGGGGATTTATCCTAACATCCCTCCACTAGTATTTCCTTTTCATCTTCTCTTCACCTTTTTCAATATCTCTACTGTCTTCATCACATACTGCCTTTGCATCATTTTCTTTGTTGTCCTCTCCTCCTTTCTACCTTTTGTTTTCTTTCATATCATTTGTATCATCTTAATCTCCTCTTCTCCTCACACTTTTGTCTTACTCCTCCATTGATAACTTGACTCACCAGTGTTGTCCCATCTTTTCAACCATCTCACCATCCACATGCATTTCCATATGTTTAGTTTCATATTCAATTTCTTTCCTATTTTGGCTCTATCATCCCTTCTTTCCCTCTTATTTTCATTTCCCTTGTTACTGAGCTTCTTTCTCGACCACCCCTATCTTCTTAGCTCCTTATAGTGCCTTTCTTTCTCTTTTCCATTCTAACTCCTCCCCCCATCTTCTTTAACTTCTTCATCTTCTTCATTTCCTTCATCTTTCCATCTTACTATATATATTCATCTCTCCTATTGTCCTTCTCTCATATTCTTTATAACTTTTCTTTCTCATCTCTGTCATCTCTTTTGTAATCCATTAATTCTCTCCCTCTATTTTTATCTCCATCTCCCTTTCTTCCCTTCTTCTATCATTTTCTTGTCTTCTTCTTTGTCCTTCATCATTTCTTTCTGCCAAAATTTCTCCTCTTGATTATCCCTACTGTTTCTTTACTACAATATATCTCTATACACTCAACTTCCCTTCTAATCTCTTTTTCCTCCTCATCTCATCTTCTTCTTGTTTAAACTTCCTCACTCTCTTCTCCTCTAGCTCACTGTCTCTATTTTCTTTTTCTCCAGGTCCCTCATGCCTTACCTATTTATTTCTCCCTTATAATTTTCCATTACCCTCTTACTCAATATTATTCTCTCTCTTTTGTGTTATCATCTATCTTCTCACCTCTCCTATCGTCCTTCTCTACTTGATCTCTCTCCTCCACCATGTCCTTTCTACTTCAACCATGTCCAATTTCTCTTATCTCTATCATCTACCATCCACATATTTCGTCCCATCTTCCTGGGACATTTTTGTCTTGGAGGATACCATAACAGCCAACACCTATCTGATCTTGTACTCTTCCATGCATATTTTCTTTGCTTTTTTTTTATTGCAAAAGTATCTTGACTTCCTGTCCTACTTTTCGAACAAGTAGGACTACTTTTACATTATAATTTACTCACACTTATGCATGTTTCTCATGAAACACGATTATCATCATATTTATCACACCTTTAGGTCATTTTATCTCAACCTTCTATCATATCTTCTCATCATGTGCACATTTATGATTTTTCCCCCCCTGGGGTATTTTATTTACACATCCATCTCCCATCATGTCATATTTTTTCCCTATCATGGTGCACCCTTTTTCATCCTTGTACTTGTCAGCATATATAACTCACTTTGTGTCCTGTGCTAGGGCATCATTTTTTTCATCCACGTCCCTCTTGTGGATGCATTGTTTTTCACATAATTCTTCACAGACAAAGGATTACGCACATCTTTCTCATTTAGTTACACATATTTTGATGTTTTCTTATGACCCATTGGTCATCATTGTTTACATCCATACTACAATGGTCTTCACCCACTCATTGGTTTGTAGAACGTTGTCGTCTGTCTCTGTTGAGACCGCAATTGACCTCTACCAATGTGATATTGAAGTCACCCGCCATACATTTTGTTTTTTTTTATTGTAATCCTTCTTCATTTGGGGCATCTTGCCTTTGGTCATGTCTTCATCCATCCTTAGACACATCTTTCATCTAACCCTTTTTTTTTTGTCTCATGGCTTGCTATCACAAACCACTCAACAAAAAGGGGCAAATGTAGACACCTATTTTTGGATATAGTGTGCCTCAATCATCTCGCATTCACACTAATTCTACTCTCGAATATTTTTATTTTAAATTACATGAAATCCTATCCATTTGCTTAATTAATTATCAAATGGGCTCCATGTAGACCCATTTCATAATTCAACTTTTTGATATTATTTCATCTTCTATAATTTATTAATTCATGAGTATTGATATACACATCTGACACTCTTTTCCTAAATTCAAAAGGTAGAATCTATCATCCCACCTACCCTGTCCCACATGTCCCCCACTTAAGTCAAAATCAAGTTCCCACCGAAAAATAAATTCCCACCTAAAAATCTAATCTCTTCAAATTATTAAAATGTGAACCCCACCCATGAAATCAATAATTCAAAAAAATATCCTCTCCGACAACAAATCTAAAAAATCAATAGTGTAAAGTGAACACATGGCTTCACTATTACACCTAATCATGTCTCCACTCCACATCACACCTTTCATTTTTTTCACATCATGAACCCTACCATCAAATCAACTCTTCATCATGTCCTCTTAATAAAAATTGCTTTTACAAATTATGGTTATTTGTTAATCTTCTATTTTAATCCAAATTCAAATTATAAATATGAGTCTTCCCCCCCTCAGAAGGGGAGGAAGAAATTGAGGTGAATGCTGTGAGATTTCAGTCATTTTATAATATCATCATTATTCTATCTGGGTGATAACACGTGGGATTTCTATAACATTCTGCTCATGATTTGGGTTCATGTAATGAGACTCATGTTGCAAGCATTAGATTGGTAATCTTGTCCGCATACCGGTACCATCCAGGTTCATTTATTTATCAATTTGTATGTCATTTATTTTAGACGCTATTGTACTGTTATTCTTATTACATGGGGGTTGATATCCATCGAGGAAGTTAACGCTTCCCGGATCTGCTTTGCCAGGAAGCCCCCACATTAAATTTCTACTAATTATTTTCCTAGTATATGTGAGCTATAGGTTTGTCAGAATCATACCGAGGAATCTGATATCAACTTTACGCCTGTAGTATCTAACGTCATCTCCAAGGTATTAAGCCCTTGCATACTCGACGTGGTTTTGTGTTTCTTGATTACTCGTACAATTACCTGGAAAAGAAGCTATAAATGTAGATCAACAGGTAACTCATTTAGTTAGATGGTAAAACTCCAAAAACGTAACCATTCTACATAATCATTTCGAGCTCTCTATGAGCTAGTAGAGCTATGTCAAAATTTTCTTCAGTGGCCATGATTACTTGATATTTTTCTAAGGACCTCTTGTTCTATGTTGAGCTTACAGGTGTACATGTGATTCTTCTGTGATTTTTTTCAATCTTTCTGAGATGTAAGAGGTTCAGGTAGTGAAAGGGAACCATCATGAAGATTTGGGTTTCATTCTTTACGAACTTGAGCTCTCTGAGTTTTTTTAGCATGAAGCTTTGGAATAGTTGAGACTCGATCTAGAGGGTTTTGAGCATTTTTACTTAAGCCTTTGATTTCTTCAATAGATTTGTAATTACTTAACACTGTATCTGTTGAAGTTTTAGATGCTGGGGTTGAGTTTTTTACTCGCCACTTTATCATGGCCGCTGCTTTGAAGGTAAGAAAATACTCTGCATTGCTCTTTTGTAACGACCCAAATTGGGTATTAATTATTTGATCAAACAGTATCAGATTTTAAGAGAATTTTAACTTGGGTATTTGTATTTTCTTATTTATGCCTCTAATCGATTGTTAAAAGGATCAGTGAGTCCATTTATCTGGCTAAATCTTTGTAAATCTTTTCAATGTTGTGTTGAAATGCCACTTTTGAAGGAGTTCTAACTTTAGATATTTTTTGGGTAGATGTAGATTTCGTTTACCCCTGTGGTTCTGTAATTAGAAAACTTGATTCAGATCTTTGAATAATGTCTCAGATGCATTATCTATATTCCCAAGATCTGTTATATGATTATTTGACTTTGATGGGTTACCTTGGAGCTTTTACTTTATCTGGCTTTCTGAGAGTTTTCCTTCCATTGGTTAGAAACCATTATCTTGAGGGTTCTATGTGGTTCTACTGTTCTTAGATGTTGTGTGGTTGTGAGGATTTTGATCTGGATTTCTTCTAAAAATTGACTGTTGTGAAGTCCTATATTCCAAAATGGTGACTATTTTTCTCCATTTTGATGATTATGCTTTTGATGCCTTTAGATTCACATTATCAAGTTGGTTCTATTTTGTGGAAGCTCGTTTTTACATCAATGGCCGCATTTCCTGTTATGGTTCGTAACACCATTTCCATAAGGTAAGGGGTCGGTATCTCTACTTCATTATTAGATTTTCCACTTTGAAAGGATTAAATATTTGTTTATTGATGGAGACCCTTATCAAACATTTTTCCAGTTTGTGCTGTCCTTTACACACCATGTTATGACTTAGGCTTACTGAATCTGTGATTATTCTGCCACGTAGAAGTCACTTTTGAGCTTTATATTTGATTGTGGGTGCTTTTAGAGCTCTGTGCATGTCAGTTTGTTTCTCTGCAAATATAGGTTTTGTATATTACTTTAGGTCTATTCTGAAATCTTTGGCTCAATTTTTAATTTCTAGAAAATCAATTCTGTTGTACAAAAGGGATGCCATTGATTTACTATGAATTGGTTGTATGTATATGTTGATACCCAAATCTGCTCATACCCTGCACTTGATTTTTTATGGCTTCCACTGTTATAATTCATTATTTAGGATCAACTTGATTCTTTGAAATTTTAGTAGCACCCTTTTGAGATTGTTTACTTTGATCCTCTTTCAATCTTAGATCACTTGAAAATTGAAATTCCTTCTGAGATGAGTTCCTGAATGTAATTGGTTTCTCGTTATTATTGGAATCTTCCATCTCAAAATAATAGTTGTAATCCATTAATCATTTTGGAAGCATAAATAAAATTTTGTACTGGTTAATAGCCCCACTTTAAAAACAATGATAACCTGATGAAAAGTTGTATATTTATTGTGATGTACTCTTTCTTTTGTGAATGAAATCCACTTCCTTAGAAATTGAGAACAATCTCATTTCATTATGAGATTTGGAGCATCTTTGAAATTGATCTCTTTCTATCATAATTTTGAATTTGATGTTCTATATTTCTTTTATGTGATTCTGATACTCCATTTTTCTTTACTCCATTCATTGGCGTGTTGAAACCAAAAGCATTTGCTTGAGTTTAATTCATGAAGAGTTGTAGCTTACTCTGATCTTTGCTTGTATACCTATTATATGATGATCATTCATGTACTTTGTGTTTTCTGTAGCTGACATTAAACTATTCCTTTCTAGGAGCTCTTTTCTAGGTTCAAACAACTTGTTCATTTACATTTCTTAAAATTAAAGCATTAGTATGTTTATTGTTCTTACTGAGATGATTAGAAAATCTTCCTTTCTTAAAGTTGTATGAAATTCCTTTCTATAGGACTATTCTTTTTGAAATGTAACTTTATACTAGACATTCTTCATCATTATTAGTCGTAAAATTGTTTTGAAACTTTGATCTTGAAAAATGAAAGATGTGGAAGTTAATGATTTACTTTTATTTGAGAACCTGGAAAGGACATATTATTTCTAGAAATTTTTGTTCACAAATTCCTACATGTTGAACATTGAAATTTTGTTGAGATATTGTAGTTCCATTTTATTTTATGCTTCAATACTGTATCTGAGCTTCATTGTAGATTTAGATATGTATGCTGAAAAAATTGTAAATGTCCATTTTACATGGTGAAGCCCTATCAAAATTTTCCAGAATCTTTTTTTTTTCATTTGTTTTCAGTTGTAACCCTTTCTTGCCAGTTAAATTTATCTTCTTGAAATATGATTCTTCTTCTTTCATTTGTATCATAGTTATTGAAACTTGAATCACATTCTTCCTTCATTCTAGCATGTACTTCTGACCTTTCTATTTCTTCTTGGCTATAACATGTACCTGCACACTTAAGAAAATAGTTAGAAACATACTTAGGATTTTGGCCTCTCTTATGTCCATGGTTTTTCTTTTCTTATTTCTCTTTCCTTCTGAGTGAGTAAAACATGTATGCAGTTTGATCTTAAAGTAAACTATATATCCTATTGTTAAGAGATTCATATGCATGAATTATGATAGTAAGGAAATATGGATTGATCCTTGAGCTCGTAACTGACAATTATCTCCTTTTCTTCTTTTCATGTACAATGACTTTTACAACGAAGATGAAGAAGGAACAAAAGCTGAAAATGGAGATGATTCAACCAACGAAGAAAATCCCCAAGGCAATGATGGGTTCACTCATACTCCTTTACTTTCTCTTTCATGCATGTTTACCTCTTATTTCAATAGTTGTACTTTACTTTTCAGTTACATCCCATGGCATGTGTGGGAAACATTTGAAAATTCCTTATGAATAAAACATTGAATTCTAAAAATGATTTGTATATTTATTTTTTCATTTCAACTTTCTATATGAATTGTATGATGAACTTAAAAAATCAGTAATATAATTGAATTTCTTAATCATGAAGGAAGGAACCTTAAGAAAACTTGTAACATGCAGTAATTAACTCTAATTTATGTAATCTGCGCTTATGTTTTCTGTTCCAAAACTTAGCATTTCACCTATTCTGTAATTGAATGTCTTCATCAAGACAACATAGTTGTCCTTCAGGGTCTTGTGTTCTTTTTCTGAAGATAGTCATGAAATTACATACTATGTAATCTGTTACATTTTGTAACAACACACATAGTTACATGTTTTATGTAATCATTTAACTAATTCAACACTCACAATAATATCAAATCTCCCTTAACCTAGGTATACTTCACCAATGTCGTCCATCATAACAAAGTTTTGAGTTGCCCATATTTGTACAAGTGCAAAAATTGTCAACACATGTCATGGGACAATGTTGTAGTGTAGACTAGGTGAACACAAGAAGAAAATGACCACACATGAGCTTGATAAATTATAGATCTGAGCTATCTAAGTAGACTGGGGCGCCTAGAAAGAGATAGGGGCACTTGTGGGTGCCTAGTCTGAGATCTAGGCATCCTGGTTTAAGGAAATGGCTTGAAAACCCAAGTTGAGGTGTCACTAGATGTTTACTTATATTTAATCCCTATCGCACTAAGGTTGTTGAACTGCTCCAAATGTCACTTCAAGACCTACGATAAAAAATCACCTATAAAACCCTAGACAAAGCATCAAAACCCTAAAAAAGAATGATGCATATGAAGGGGTTTGAATGTCCTCAGTGACCACAATGGTGGACTTACTAGTTGAGTTTTGCACTACATCTCAGAATCAATGCAGTTCTATGTTTGTGTGTGAAAATCATACCCTAGGTTGCTCTTGTGTCAGTTGCACTCTGTGAAGTAATATGAAACTAACTAGATGTAAAATGTTGTAAATGTGTGCATGAAAACAATAGACTCCCATCTGATTAAATGTGATGCAGATGAACCAACCATGTGTTCCTTGGTATGGAGCTAGATGAATGAAAATGTAGATTTAGGTGCCTTTGATGGATGAAACTCTAGATGGTGATAGTAGATGCTTTGTGCTTGGTCCCTCATTATGGTCACATAATTTAATATCTATATGGTTATCTTATTCTAATTTTTTAATTAACCCTAAAAAGGATGACCACCAAAACTTTAGAAATCTCACACATCTAGAAAGTGCCGAAGAATTGAGAGTGAAGTGCAAAGAGGATTAGGGTGCCCCAGAGGGGAATATGGTACATAGGGAACCCCAGTCAGAGATATGAAAGACACAAAATGACAATATAGACTGGGTGAGTGCAGGTGTAAGATTGAAAATACGATAACAAGAAATATAAAAAATGGCAAAAGACATGGGTTAATTATTACTCTCTTCACTCAAGAACCATATGAATAGTAGTATGAGACAAGGACTAAATAATGACTCTAAATGCATGATTTAGTGACTATATTTTCCACCACATGATGTTGGTTAGTGGAAATATTTATAACATAAAGTAGATAGATATGCGCATGTGATAATCCATAAGGAGTGATGTAGTAAATGTGCTGAAGGACTAGACAAAGCGTGGAGTGACAAAAAGATGGAGTATGGAGACTAAAGATGTAAAAGTTTAAGAGGTGATGAAAGTAAACCTAGATTGAAAGTGTGTGTGTAGATGCCAATGTGGGTAGTCTATATGCATGGTTAGTATCGTGTGTGTGGTGTACCAACCATGTGTGTTTTATTTTTTACTGCTTGCTTTCCATACGAATGAACCTATTAAACATGAGATAATCAAGTAGTCAAATAGGCATCTATATGTGTAAAAATGCATGTATATAGTAAAAATATTGTAAATGAAAGTATGAAAATGAAAAAGGAACATGTGAACCTGATTTGTGATGAGCAAAAAAGGGTGTAGAAAATATATCTTGTAATTTTTAGTGAAGTGCAATTTTTTTGGGTGGTCTCACACCACTGTGGTTGCAGTAGTGTAGGAAGAAAGATGTGTTATTCTCCAACCTATAACTGCTTCCTTGAGATTGGTGAAGAGATCTTTGTAATGTCGATTTTTTTGGGTGATTTGATGCCATTGGCTGATGAATTGTAGGGAGGAAATTCAGATGTTCTTACAACCTATAACAACTCCCTATAATACTAGGGAAAATATTCCCAAAAAATAAGTTGTGTATGGGTTTCGAAGACTGGTTTGAACATACTCGTAAAATGAACTATAGACTAAACTATATACTAAAAAATACCGGTACTATGCTGTGTAGTGTATAAATCCAAATGATGCGCCCCCCTTGGGGGCACATGCGACGTCACAAATAGAAGAGTGTAGCCCCAAAATAGGATTGACTATGTAACTTACAATCTACTTAGTAGCAGGGAGGGAATGTGCTTGGTATAGACCAAGCCACACGCAAACAAGTGGCTAGAAAAAAAGTGTTATTACAAATAAACATGAATATAGAGAACACTTATAATCTTAACAAACAATGTATAAGCCAGAACATGAGCAGACAATGTAAACACCCAAGAAGATAATCATAGACCACGAGAAGTTCGATGCAAACATGAGACATAAATCATGGTGACATAAGACACTCAAGGACGCAGTGGCCACAAAAAAACAAGTGTGTACGCACAAAAAAATGAAAGTCCCATAGATAATACAAACAATAGTAGACAATATCAAACAATGTAACAAGTATGGAAACAAGTATCATTGCATAACAAATGTTGCACATGAAGCATCCATTACCATGTTAGAAAAATAACAAGTATGTCAAATCATTTATAACTTGATAATGGAAAGTGCTACGTACAAAATGAAACAATAGCACCTGTAGTGTATGAATGTGGATGCCCCCAATAGGTAGTGTGTGAAGCATCGGTGCTGCGTGTAGAAGCTTTCTATCTTTGTTGAAAACTAAAAAAAGGATGTGAATGCACATGTGTGTTTAGTAAAGATAATGACATATAAGAGATTTATCTAACATATGTAGTAAAGCGAACATGTAAAGACAAGTTCAATAAAGAGTAAATGAGACCATAAAGTGCAATATGTTGTGGATGGATGGATTGGGATGTAGTGTGTATGATAGGAGCCACATTACCCCAAGTGAATGGATTTGTATGTAGTGAGGTTCATTTTGTTTTCCCCTTCAACATTCAAGAATGAACCAAAAATGAGAGTGCATCATCAAGAAATGGTCGAAGTGTATTGTATGGTATGTGATGTGTTGAGTGTGTATTAATGATATGCGACATATAGATGACATGTGCACAACTCTTTATCCTAAGCGTATATCATGAAAATATGAATAGAAAGGAGGCGGTGGTTTATCTACACCATATACCACTAAACAATGTATGTGAAAGTGATGGTATGACTTATCACAAAATGATGTTAGGAGAAGTAAACCTATAACCTAAAGTCTATACCATTAATCCTATAAATGTCACATGAGGGACATAAGATGTGAGTGGATGTGTGAGTGTAATGTGGGCCATTTTGTGATCTATTCCCTCAACAGTCCAGTATTGAATGTGAGACTAGAGTGTGTCATTGAGTAGTGAGTGCAGCATGTAGAAGTGAATATGAAAAATGTGTACTATGTGTGGTAGGATGAACAATATGTAATTCAGTATGTGTAAATGACCTTAGGTGTGTAAATTTAGAGTAGACATAAGGCACAATGCAAGATGACATGTATGAGGTGTAAAAAACATAAATTATGCGATAATGATGGGGTGATGTATGTAGGACAAGATGTAAAATATAAGTTATATGAAAATGTGCAATGCCTATAGCTTGGAATGTAGTACATAATGGGTATATTATGTGTGATGACATGTGGTGCCTAATGTGTAGTGAATAATGTACAATGTGCGGGGTTCATGTGTATAAAATTCCCTCAATAGTCAAGTGTGAACCAAAGCACAAGAGTGTGTCATCGGGTAATGACGATGGTAATGTCTAGAGGACTTATGCAAATGCTAGAATGTGATTATGAGACATGTGTTGATGTTAGGATGGATGGGAGTATGTGGATGATATGCCCTCTAAGTGTGTAAGGAATTGAAATAATCAAGTAATATCATCAAGGAGATCATCAGTGTCTGAATCAAAGTCATAGGGTTTGTATTTGAAACTTGATAAGCTACAATGTTGGGTTGGTTATGTAATGAACCATTGAGGCATAAGCGATACATTCCCATAGCATATTCCTCGTCTATTAAATTTGGTAATGGAAATCCATGCATATACCATCGAGTGAGATTCTATGTATAGAAAATAAAATAATTGGTACAAATGAATACATAGCCAAAGGGAATGGGAAATGATATAGCAGTATGATCACGATCCAAAATACCTCTTATATATTTAAGGCAATACTATCCTAATATGAGTGGAGTAGAAGGAGGTATACATGGAAGATAGAATACAAGATGGAATACACGTAGACCATAAGATGTAGTGATAGTGATGAGTCCATAATACATATGAGGATTATGCATTGGAGGATTAAGATCCTCAAAAGTGAATCCAATTCTAGCCAAGCCATCATGTGAATATATAGTTTCGTCCCAAGTATGATCAAATGGAATATATTCCCAATATGAATCATTCGTTAAAAGCATTCCAAAAGGGACAAGAGGGGAAGAAAAATGCTCCCCCATTCTCTCTCTCTCTCTCATACCTATAAAACCAAACATTTAGCCATTTTCTTCACTCCCCCACATTTATCTGTTTCTACCTAGAAATCTATCAATTTTTTTCTAGAATTCCTCCAAACTCATTTTACACTTTATTTGATTCCTACATGCTCCATGATTGTGGCGAGATAATTTTCATAAAAAAGAACAAATTTTAAAGGATCAGGGCACATTTTCACAAGATTGACTTTGTATCCTGTGAAGAGGAAATATTCGTATCTTTGAAACTGGAGCACAAATTGAGGTTGGGGTTTTTTAGTTCTTCTTCATTTCTAGGCACCCTTGTAACCCAAGTGATAGTAGTGACATGAATTTTCTGGATTTTTTACGGAGAACAAACCTCGAATTCATGACCTCATTTTGTAAAATGTTATTTATTGTTCTTTTGGATATCAAATTGAGATAAAAATTTGTATGTGAGATAAAGAGAAAAAATCCATATCAAAAAAGTTGGTTCCATCAGAAACTAAGGTCCTAAAAGCCAATTTCCAAAAATAATAAGTCTCTACATGGGCACTTACTATAAATAGTAAATTCTCAATAGAGGAAAAAATCCTTAAAGACAGTCTGTACGAGTAACATCCAAAGGAACGAGGAAATTGATAGAAGATGAAAAAAGTGAGAATAACACTTTACTAAAAATAGTAAATTATCATTCCAAGTATAGAAAGTGGCAGACTCATTTTTCATTCATCGCTCTCCTTTATGACATCTTTACAAGGTTCCCAGGTGATGGCATTACTATGGAAAGATAATTCATCCTTTACAAAAGAATGGAGACATCACTTTGCTTGAACTGGCGCACAAAGGTGAATTAGAAAATCACAAGGTACAATAGGTAAAATCCTGAGGCATTGAGTAGTCTGATAAAGTATGCAAAAAGGGTCAATTTATTCTAAGATAATTATTGTAACTCTTCAATCATGTTTATGTCATCCACCCTCTACCTAGAGAGAAAGTTGAGTGAGCTTACTGAACTAAGGGGGTTGTTCAACCAAGAATCAAGGGGATCATCATAATAAGTGTCCATGGTCCATCCTAAATTCACATAAGGGAATATCAAAAGTGTTTCTAAACACTCGTTTGGCACTAAGAAGAACCTATGCATCATATAATAGGTTGATTTTGATCATCATGTACAAGGGAAACGTGTTCAAAGTGAACTTCATCAGAGCTCTCCAATCAATATAACAATACTAAAGAGGTTCCTCAGAGGCTAGATTCCATTTTCAACTTCTTTAGTGTGGATCTTCATTAAAGGCAGAGACATATTAATCCATGTTTTGGAGAACTACTTCTTTCTTCTCCTCTCCCATTCATTCTCCTCTTCTCTCCCCCCATTTCTAATTCATCATTGTGATTAATCATGACAATTTTCTTATTCATTTAAATATGACTAAAGTGGAGATTTTAATAAATCACCCCTAATTAATAAAAGGGGACTTAATCTCATTCCTTAGGATTCAAAATGTCATATATTGTAGAAGGAAAAATGAAATGTCACATGGGGTGCAAGCAAAGAGCCTTCTCAAATTCTATAAATTGTAATGACCTCCCCATTATTAAGGGTTGTTAATTTTACATGCTCAAGGAGTGATTACTACTTGAAGTGAGGAAAAAGAGATAAAAAAATTTACTCCATTCTCCTCCTCTATGTTCTTCTATTTCTCACTATGTACAAATTTTACAAAACATCAATGAACATGAAAGGTGTTTCTTGCATTTCTGATGAGAGAATTACTAAAAAATTGCATTCCTAATACTTCCTTGTCTTTATTCTAGTAACAAAGTTGTTTTCTTTCTATATACGTGTTTTGAAGTACCCTAATTAGTGTCTGTAGGAATATGATTTTCTAACTGAGATATTAACCCCCCTTCCTTTTTCCCACTCCCTTTCCTACCTCTGCTATGTTCTTCTATATCTCACTATGCATAATTTTTCCAAAAAATCAATGAAGAAGAAAATATTTTCTTTCCTTTTTTGACGAGAGAATTACTGAAACTTTGCATTCCTAATTCTACCTTTTCTTGATGTGAGTAACAAAGCTATTTTCTTTCTATGTATGTGTTTTTAATTACATATTGATGTCTACAGGAATTTGATTTTCCACCTAAGATATTAATCCACCCTTCCTTTTTCCCACTCCCTCTCATACTCCTCAACAAATTCCTCCTTTGCATGAAATTACAAGATTTTTCCACAGGTTCAATGGAGTGTCCCTATGTGATCCTCAACCTATTTGGATAACCCACACATCATTTAGTTTAGGATTAAATTATTTTCATTCAATAATTGGAGATACACCATTTAATACATAGGGGCATAACCCTATGAACATTAGCCGACACACCTAATTTTACCAACTAAATTTTTTTATCACTAACAAATTAATAGGTGTTCGCAAGAGATAATGACAAGGAAAATGAAAAAAATGGCCCAAAGCCATAAGTGAAGGGGAATATGTGTAAGGAATGTACATAATATGAAGGATGACACACAAGGGTGACTACATAAAGGTAAAATAAGAAGAGTTTAGGCCAAAACATGTGGGGATACAAATTTAGGTTACACATGGTGAGGAGAGCCCAAAGTTATTAGAGGTATGTGTAAGCAAGAAAGTTCCATAAAAATGATGCACAAGTAGAGAAAAATTGAAAAGGTAAAAGAGAGATGCACAAAGAAATGGATCACATCAAATAGAAAAAATAGAAGAACTCGACACTAGGGAAAAAAAAAAGATAAGGTGGTGGAAAAACCACAAAAGAAAAATAGTTTGGAAGAAATGTGCGGAAGTGTAACAAAAAAGGTAGGAAGTGTGAAAAATAATAGGAGAAGGCTCGAGGAATTGAAAGGAAGCATGTGGAAGGTTTCGGAGAAATAAGAGGTTAGACACAAAGAGCGAAGCTTGGGAAGATAAGAATGTAGTGACATATGATAAGGGAAAAGATGGATAGAATGGATCTATATGGTCACATAGTTGATAGTAAATAAAGGATGCAACAATTAGTATAGAGAAACTAACCACCAGATCATGTGGCATGAAGGGATTGGCTTGAGGTAGAATACATGCATAATGTCAATAAAGATGCCAGATTCAAATTAAAAATATAAAGGGGAAATTTTTAGGAGCTAGCATAGAGGAGAGAAATGTTATAAATATCAGGTGTGTGTAGCTATAAATAGAAGGAATACAACCAACAAGAAGGTTTTTTGGACATTGGATAAGAAGTGTAAGTTTTTACTACCACAGATGGCCAAGGGCTAGTAAGTAGTCCATGAGGGAAGGATATATAGAGAGAGTGAAAATAAGATTAGAAACGAAGGCTAGGATTGGTCATAGAGTCAAAGTGAGAGTTAAGTCTGGTTATCCCTAAGAGGCATTAGAAATTGTATATCCTCTAGAGGGAATAATTTTTAGATGTCGTACGGCCATTAAAAGTAATAGATGGAACATAAATAGTACCAAATTCGTTGTGTTAACTCTAGAGATAGGCTCAGGGAGTACCTCTTAGAGCTAAACCCCTATCAATTACAAAAAACAACCATGTTTACATATTATCTAAATCAATAGATTTTTTACAAATTATCTAAACTTTAAATCTCATATATTACATTTATTGCATATTATTTAAATTGAGAAATTTTACATATTTAAATTTTGATTCATAAATATATAAACATTTATTATATATGTATTAATATTTATTTTTATTATATGCATTTATAATCTATATGTATGTAGTTTTTAATATATATTATTCATTTAATAATAATAAGGTTTTAAAGGGCCTTTCAAACCAATAAAAGATGGAACATTAACACTAATTAGAGAAAATAAGAGAGAGAATAAAAAAGGATCGATCCTACAACCTTGAGGGCACAAGAAAACAAACTCTAAAAAAACATACAAAATAATCCATACCCAAGAATGCTCCAGGAAACCCACCAAGACCATTATACCCACCTAAAGCTCATTAACACTCAGGAGCAACAAACAATTAGCTATCAGTCAGTAAATAGGTAGCTGAGACACCAAAACAAGCATCTGTATTTTTGAGGATACAAGAACATCTTATTTTTTCCTTTTATATTTTCTGCCACAACCATAAAATTTATGTAACCTTCATCATGAGTGTTGTCACGTTAAATGTCCAACATGAAAAATTGTAAAAAAATTCCCATGAAAACTAAGCCAACACTAAAAAATCCTTGAACCAGGTAATGTAAACCAACCCTCCAAAAAATTTCTGACTATGTAAAACCCATCATGGCCAAGAGGTATTTTCTAAATATATTTTTAAAATGTGTTTAATGTGTAGGTAGGTTTATGGGATGCAATTCATGGATTCATTCTGATCCACTTTGATGGAACTACTCCCAGAGGCATAAAAAGGCCTATTATCAGGGCTTTGGCTCCTAATGAAAATCCTATGGAGTGAACAAAGAATATATAATGCATCCAATAAGTGTGTGAAAGAGATATTATATAATTAGAGGTGGTTTATGGAAGTTCTACAAGGACAAATAGGTTTAGGAACAAACTATGCAACACCGAACTACTCATAACACATTGCAGGGAGATGAAAGAAGTTAAAAAGCTACTGAGCATGTTATGGATGTTACAAGAGCCTCAAGGTATTTTCAAAAATGACCAGATACTCATAGATAATATAATAAATCCTAATTTACATTAAAAAAATGTTTCGGTAGATTATACTATCACATTTTTGAGATATTGGCCTGACAATGTAGATGAAGATCCCTGATCTCAGTGGGGATTCAAATGATTATTCCAGGAGTTCTATAGAGATTTGGGGCTTGATTAAAATTCCAATGTGACATATTAAATTAAATATTCACACATTATGTTTTGTTAGTAATTTTCATCACCATAATTTTCAATGGGAGTCCCTTTCACCAGTGCACAAGCTTGACCAGAATAAAAGCAGGTAAATTTCAACTTGGACGAAAACTTTGCTACTGAAACCTATGGTAATGATCTCATTAGACATTTTTCAATCAAAATAATATAATACTTTCATGGGTAACTCTTAAGAATGATTTGGGAGTGAATGTTCACTCTCGTGTGTTTTTTTTAGCAGCTGTTGGTGAAGGTAGGATTTTTAAATCATTCTAATGCACACTTTTTCACCTTAGATGCACCTTTTCACTTGGTGAAAAGGTACATGAGGTCAAAAAATATGTTCCAACAAGGAAGGATGTTGATTCTTAAAGTATTTATTCAATTAAGTGACAAATTAAGTGTTAGGTAAGTGTTAACAAGTCACAAGTCAAAATGGCACCCTTTTCATGGTGGGTATGACCCATTGCCCACTTGGGAGGGTTTGATGCACCTTTGCACCTAGTGAAAAATTACATGAGGTGAAAAATAAGTGTGACCCCAAGGGAGGATTCCTCTTTTGACACTTAAAAAAATTCTTTGGGTGTTAGGGTCAAGTTATGCACTCACTAAGTCAATTGACCCCCACCTCATGATGAAGCACACCATTGGCACATTTTTTCAGACTGGTTGTACCTTTTCACCTCATACAAAATGTGGTAAGATGCAAGACATCCTCCTAGGCCTATTTAGTAAGTCTCAAATCACTCTCAATCTAGGTTAATGAGAATGTGTGCAAGTGAGTCAAGGGCAAGTTTTGCTTAACCATCATGCTTAGAACCAAATTTTTCTCATATCTCACAAACCCTTGCTTTGTTTTCCATAAACATTGAATTGAAGATTCCCTACATGAATGCCATTAGAATGAGTATTTGAATAACATGGTTGATGACCTCATATAATTTTAATGGTCATATAATAATTTCATCCATGGAAATATTCTTCCTGAGATATCTAGAGTTGTAGGGATCCAAACAAGCTATAAATCGAAGCACGAGATCCTAAAAAAATCATCTTTCCAATGAGCCCTTTCTTGCCTTGTGAAAATGAGTAGAATTAAATTTATAGAGGAATATTATTTTTTAGCATTATTACATATCAAATGAATAATATTTATAATTTCAAGTTCACTAAATTCTTTTTGTGAGGATCTAGATGAGAGAAACCCTTGAAAAATTAGAGAAAAGTATGTTGGTGAGGAATAAAAGTTTTTGAGACCTTTTTCGTTCTAATCTAACACCCTGTGGCCAATGTATATTTTAATAATTACTCATTAAATACACTAAATAGGGTGGTGGGTACAAATTGAGAATGTGTTAGATACACTAAATTCATTCCTGAGGAGGAAAGGTGATCAAAAGTGACAATTCGGTGAAATTGTTAAAACTAGTAACCTAGAAAGAACTTACTAAAAATAGTAAGTGTTTGGAAAATGCTTAAAATGGTTTTGGTTGTTCATTATACCTTCCTCAATAATTTTAACCTTCATGGAGGTCAAAATCATGTTTTTAAAAGGGTGGATAATTGTATTATGTCTCAAGCAGGAGAGAATCCTTCTCAAATCCTAATTTTGGTTAGAGTGGACCATTCTGGTCTCGGTGAATTTCTCACTTCACCAAATGGGTTGATAAAAGACATGAATCATGTTCCATGAAATATATCACCTTCACTCATCCTATAATCAGAGTTCTCTTCACCTCATCTCATGTATAGCTCCATTTTCCAAAGGTCTCAGATCATCAGTTTGAATTGTGTAGGAAATGCTCTCAAGTTGCATTAGGAACTTGGTATTTTGAGAAGCATTGCAGTGTTTCAAAGGTTTGAATATTTTTTCAATTAATAAGGTCATCACGGATCAATATTTCATCTTCTACACCATTGGAGCTGATCTACATCAAGGGCAAAGGCATCTTCATCCATGCTTTGGAGCATTTCTTCCTTCTCCTCCTCTCTCATTATTTCTCCCATTCTTTCCTTCTTCTAATTCCTCATTGTGATTTAATAAATATAGAATTTTTAAAACACTAAGATATTACAAATTCAAATATTATGAAAAAAATCTAAACCACAGATCTGACACAAGTAATAAGCTAAGGAAAATTGAAACCCTATGTGCAAAAGAGAGATGGAATAATACAATGTTGATTTTGCACTTGATCCCAAAGTATTTTAGACTAGAAGACTCGTGAATAAGAGGGGGAAGACTATTGTAAATATGCACATGAAATTCCAAAGCTATCAAATATTCCTATAATGGGGCTCCTGGACTTGATCATGGGCATCTAAGTGCCAGAGTCTGATTCTAGGCACACATGTCTGCGTAGGAGCTCAAAACCTAATTTCTTTAATGTCATAAGGTGCTTTCCAGTAGTCACTTCTGGTCACATGTATTTTGATGGATGATTGATTTATTCTCATGTAACTTGAAAAACTAATGATATCCTATAAAACCCCAAACTAAATCAAATTCTCAAAAAAAGATGCAAATGGGGATTCAGACAGACCTCGACACTCACTCGACAAAGTGAAATTATGACCGAGCACTACACTACATCTCAGATTCCATGTAGTTCTTGTGCATGTGTGTAGAAAATTTACCCTAATAAGGTCTTGTGCAATATGCACTTGATAGCAAGAGATAGCTATATGTAACAATATAAATAGATGTCTAGATGGAAAAACAAACTTTCCCTCCTATGCTTGTATGTAGAAAATGTATCCCTTTATCCCTTGAATAAAATATATATGGATGCCTTGAGCTCTTAAAATTCCTTTAGATGCAACCTTAGGTGCTGATAAGAGATGCTTAAAGATTGGTCCTTATTATGGTGAAATAGCTTTTTATTTATATGATTCCCTTGGTTTAATTGCACAATTGACAACTAAAATACATACCCATAAGAAAAAAATATGTCCAAAAGATAAAGGAGGCCCATAATAGGTGAGTTATATACAAAGACTTTGGGGATCCCATAGGAGACGAGGGCACCTGGGCATTGACATCCTGGCTAGGTGCTAGTTTTTAGAGTCAAAAAAGATAAACTAATGAAGATAAACATAGACAAAAGGCCAAAGATAGTTTTCAATTGCTAGTTTTCTAACTTAGGAATCATATGATAGTTGTATGTTATTAGGATCTAGAAATGTACCCAAGTGCATGAATTTTTGTCTACATTTGCCTCAAGTTTATTTTTAAAGAATAATTGCTAACATAAAATAAATAAGAGATGCATACCTGATAACCATGTAGATCGATAGAAAAATCATGCCGAAGAGACAATAAAAAATGTGGAGTGATAAAAAATGAAGCATGGAAGTTAAAGAAGATGAATTTAACCTAGGGGTGAAGCGTATGTATTATACCATGTTCTTGTTGTCACTTGTGCTTACTGATGTGGGGCTGCTTCTTGTTGCATAATTAGGACAAACTTAAAAAAGAAGAGTGAAAGATTAGTTATTTTAATGTAATATGAAAACTCTATAAAAACATACAAAAGTATGTCAAAATGAGAAAAAGTAGTAAAAGGAATGTGTGCACCTGATCTGTGATGAGTGAAAAGGATAAAAAGTGTCCAGAAATGTTGTATTTAAGAGAACATTTATTAGGTGATATCACACCAAGAAAGAGATTTTTTGAGTTATCTCACACCAAGAACGATTTTTTTGGGAGATCTCACGCCACAAAAGAAAAGTTTTAGGGGAAAGGTCTAGTGTCATTCTCCATCCCTAACTACTTCCCAACTTTATACACCAATGCAGATGGTGTGATCTTGTTTTTATCTATGTTTGATCCAATTCAATCCAAGTAAAAAAATAAGATAGAATGCATTATTCTTTCTGGAGGACTATGTCTGTCTTGTGAAATAAAATCTATGAACTGCTAAAACAAATTTCCAATCTGAGAAAGTAATTATAACTACCCCCTGGTCATAGGCACCCAAGAAAGATCACCAGTTCCCAGGAACTCATGTATATATCCAGGATTTGATGTCTATGCTAAACTCATGACTGAAGTCAAAATCTTGGTCTGTTAATGACTATAAATTTGTTCTGTTCTAGTATTGTGCATATCTATACTAAATCTCTAAGCTTATGTATGGGGTAACTCATTCACCCAATGTATTCCCCCCTCATTTGGGGTGCATATGATGTCACTAGGAAGATGTGGCCTAAAGGAGAGGACCGGATGTTGATCTGAAAATGTTTCCTTGAAGGGGGGAGGGAATGTGTATGATAAAAACCAAGGCACATTCAAACAAAGTGTCTAGAAATATCTATTAGTAGAAAAAGTGACAAGCATACAATAAAATATAGTGTAAAAACTTAATAATGTAAAACAAGTAGACCATGAACTATGGGTTTCACACATGAGACATCACACACAATGTCACAAGACAATCAGAGATGAAGCAGCCAAAAACATACAAGACAATAGAAAGCAAAGTGTAATAGACAACCATGGTAGTAAATAGTTCATGTAAATAAAATGTTGCACATGAAGCACCTATTTGAATGTGAGAAAGATAAAAGTATGTCAAATCATGCATGGTCTGATATAGAGTAGTGCGCTAGTGATAATATGAACTAGTATGAAATGAAACAATAACAACTCTAGTGTGTAAGAAAGTAGATGCCCCCAAGAGCCTTGGCGGGACTGGTAAGAGGTACAATTCCAAACATCCTTGTTGTTTGTAAGGATCTGTATAAATTCTACACTCATAACTAGAGAACAAGTGAATGCACATGTGTATATAGGAAGGATAATGACATATGAATTATTTGTCTATCATGTAAAATAAAGTGTACATATAACTATTATAAGAAAGAAAGATTATGTGCCACCAAGATATGTAGCATATTGTGAATGAATGAAATGGAATGATATGCAAGATGTGAATGTGATAGGATAAGCATGACCCCCATGAGTAGATGTGTATGAGTGAGATGAGTTTCATTTATGAAATACCATTTGGAAGTCAAGAATGAACCATAGAAAAAGAATGCGTTATCGGGAAATGGTTTGAAATGTGTTCTAAATAGATGGAACAAAAAGTATAGATCATAAAATAAAGAAGGATTGTATGATGTGTGAGAAAAAATGTCCTAAAGATGTATTGTGAAGTATATAGAATGTAACGTACAGTGTGTGAGGTTCATCAATGTAGCATTCCCTCAATAGTCAAGTGTGAACCTTAACATGATAGTGCATCATAGGGTAATGACGATAAAAGTTGAGTATCAAGTTGTATAAGATCTATGAGAAATAATAGATGCGAAGCACATAGTGTAATAGTAGAAATGTGAGTCACATGATAATGCTAAGAGGGAGGAATAATCATGATTTTGGAGAGAAAGGGTCCTCCACCCGATGTTTTTGGAGATAAAGGCATGTGACCAAAATCGAAGATCGGTTATGTATGAGATAGATGATATATCAGTGAATGAGACCTATGTGCGTGAGCCCTAGGAGGTGATGAGAACCTATATGAAGGATACCGAGGAGTTGGATGTGCATATATACATAAAGGATACTAAAGAGGCGATGTGCACCTATGTGAATAAAAACAAGGAGGTGATGTACACCTTTGTGAAGGAGCCGCACGAGTGGTAGATCTAGGATGATGAGATGGAATAGTGGACTGATGAGACAGAGTAGGTCATTTGTTAATATGATAGCTAGGCATAGATTGCACCTTATATTTGAGAGGTATAGGGGACCTATATTTTCTATCAAGTGCAATGGAAACCTCAGGAAGAGGCTGCGATCATAGTGTTCATGACTGAAGACCTTTGATGGTGATAAATTTCTTGTTTTTAATGTAATTAAGACACAAGTGATTCATGGAAATGATACCTTGAGTGGCACAAAGTTAAGGAAGAAAGTATAGCATGTCAAATATTTTTACTTAATGTGCCACAACAAATGACACAAACATGTTAATAGGCCCAAATATAATTGGAAGCTTGACGTGACCATAAGATTAGAGAACTAGATATGAAATATGTGAGAGTGGATAGTTGATATCGTCAAGAAATGGAATATAGCATAAACCCATATGAATCGATGAACATGTCATTGTATTATTTATTGCATGATTTCCAATAGAATCCTTGATATGTAATGTTTCAAAAGATAATGTACTATGAAGGAGGAGACTTGCCATGTATGTGAAATAACATGCAGAGTGAAGTGGTTGGTAGGAGTAGGAACAAATATGGGAACAATGGAAGTAGGTGGAAGGGTATAATTATGAGGTTGAGTAACAATAGGAATAGAGGTGGTAGTAGACGTATGAACACTAAGCTCAACTAGATTGGTCGCCTCTGCATGAGAAAAAACTAAGAGTACATAAAGATCTTGTGGATGTTCTATGAGAAAATCATTGAGATTTTGAAGGTGGGCTTCAGTAAATGGTCCATAAGATTGAGTCATGATAAAAAGATGACAAACTACCTAGAAGTAAGGTTAGGTTTGAGTGATGTGTTCACCAAATGATTTAACATATATAGAATTTATAAAACCCTAAGATATTGAAAAGTCACATATAATGAATAAATGTTAAATAACATATATGACACAAATAATAAGCTAATGAAAATTAAAACCCTAAGTGCAAGAGAGATGGAAGAATAGTTAGTTATTTTTTCACTTGATCCCAAAGTATTATGGAATAGAATACTGATGAATATGAGGGATAGAATGTCATAATTGTGCACAATAAACTTGAGAGTTGTTCTATATTCCTGGACTAGGTTAGGGACACCTAGGCACTAGAGTCTTCTTCTGGGCACTTGTGTCTATGTAGGAGTTCAAAACCTAATTTCTCTAGTGTCATAAGGTGGTCACCTATAAATGCTATTGGTAACCTATATGTCACTAGATGATCAATTTATTCTCCTATAACCTAAAAAACAAATGATATCCTACAAAACCCCATAATACATTAAATCACAAAAACAATATGCAAATGGGGAGTCATAGTGACCCTGGTGGTCAACTAAAAGAGTGAACTTATGACTAATCACTACACTACATCTCAGATTCCATGTAGGTCTTGTGTGTGTGTGTGTGTGTGTGTAGAAATAATTCCCTAGGAAGATCTTGTGAAATATGTAATTATTAGAGAGTGAGAGGGGACAAGGGCACCTGGGTGTTAGCATCCTATCTGGGCGCTGGATTCCATAGTCAAGAAACATAATGAAATGAAGATTAGACTAGTTGTAGGGTGTAGAAGGCCAAATAGAAAATTAAAAATACAGACAAGAGGCCAAATATAGTTTTCAATTTCTAGTTTTATTTCTTAACAATCATAGGAATAGTGGTGCGTGATTAGGACTTAAGAATGTACCCAAGTGTGTGATTTTGTGTCTACACATTGTACATGATCATGATATTTTTTCCTATTCATTTAAGTGATAATGAAATATTTGCAAGATGTAAAATTACTTCCCCAAATTATAAGAGGGGTAATTAATTTGTTCTTTCCTAGGATAGTGAAATGTCACAATTTGAATAGGAATATGAAATTTCATGTGTGGGGTAAATGAGGAAGTGAATTATAAAGCTATAAAAGGAGATGACCTCCTCATTAAAAGAGAGGGTTATTCTATTTTACTAGCTCCCATATTCTCTCTAGGAAAGCTATCAAATTATTCCATTCCTTGTATAATAATTTATATATCAATATCAAATTCATACTATAAGAAATTGTAATTGTGTAATATAATGCAAGAAAACTTTCTGGTGGTTGTATCTTGTTCCTCTTATCTTTCCATAGTTTCTTCTCATTGAATACATGGAACTATTTTTTATTTTTTGTTGGTCAAATCTGTATGTTCTATTTGCAATATAAAATCCATTCTCGTACATTCTCTTCTCACCTTTCTCCCTCACAATTTCTCCCTTTTGTTCCACAGAAGCACTTTGCCATAAGTATAGGGAATTATTCATGTGTGATCCTCGGTCATAAGGACACACCCACAATTAGAGTAGTGTATATATGTTTCCTTGTTTTTAATTAATGAAGCTACTTCATTAAAGTAGAGGGACCTACTCCAAGAGCATTGGTGAAATCCCCCAATTTTCTTACCCGAGAAATTATTTTTCCAATAGTTTTTTTGTGTCCACCGTGGGGTAGATTTTGCATATTTTTCACCCAGTATATGTACCACAAAATACTTAAAAATTACATATTCCAAAAATCTAAATAATAATAATAATAATAACTCAAAAATATGTAATCCCTTTGAAAATACTACTTGTTGAGAACGTCTCTTGAATCAGCCATGTTTCCCATTTGCAAAGCTCCCTAAAAATATATAAAAGAAGATATAATTGATTAGATAGGGTGAGAGGAATTATCAAACCTTATTTTGAGACTCTGTAAAATCAACAAGAAAAATTAATAGATAATCCATACTACTTCTCTCAAACTTCATTTATATCCAATTCATCAAGTGGTACTCTCAAAAATCCTATTCAAACTCCCATTGATACTCCTCCTAAAACCCTTATGATTCTCCTATCTTTCAACTACCATTGAACATATAATTTTCAAATATTGACGAAGAATTTATGGAATAATTAGAAGAATAATAAAAAGTAATAATGGCGGAAGTAGGAAAGAGACACTAACCAATTTTTTTATGGGGAAGGAATATAGGTCCAATTTCTCTTACGCCTCCTCTTCCTGATCTACCGACAAGTTCCAGCAAAAACTTTCAAAATTTTGAAGATGATGACACACACCTTCCTGAATAACACATCTTTTCCTTCATCACATCATGTAGAGTTGTTGGAATCAAACACAAATATATTTTTATTAGATTATTCATGGAATCAATCCAAGAAAAAGTAGCTAAGTGGTTTTATCTATTACCCTCCCTCTCCATAACATGTTGAGGAGAAATTCAAGAAACGTTCATAGAAATATTCAAATAAGCCAAATATTTTCTTGACATCCTTGTTCAATTGGTGAAAATGAGGAAATAATCAAATGAAACTATGAAATACTTCATGTCCCGTTTCAACATGTTACTCCATAGAATACCAGTAGAGTTTTCACCATCCATAAACAATGTCAATAGGTTCTTAATCAATGCACAACCTCTTAAAATCATATTCATCTTATGAATAGGTCAACTTCATACTCTTGATCGTTCCCAAGTGGTTCCAATTGGGATCGAAGACAATCTAATCTTATCCAAAAAAATGAAGAATCCAAATGGAAATCAAAGGGGTAAATTTTCCAAGGAAGGTACCATGGAATCTCTTGTTCAAAAATGGAAAATGAATTAAATGCAATAAACAAACAAATGGTCCAAAATATTCCTCTTCAAAATCAGAATAGGAATTAGATTACCGGAGCACCCCAAAGGCTTTCTTGGAAGCTCTAACTACCCAAGCATCATGTGGAAATAGGGATGATGAAGAATATGACACAAAAGAAGAGGTGGGATGTGCAAACATTAGGTAACTTGAATATTCATCTAATGAAGAAGACTTGGTGACTATCTATAGAATATGGGGTGTTCACCCATTCCAAAGATCATGTGAAATAGGACCTATCTAGTATTCACAAATAAAATTCAAAGAATCCTCCATCGACAACTCTATAAAATAAAACATCAAAAGGAGGATCAATGATGCCCTCTTTTGTGTGATTAACAAATAATAATCCCAGAGTCACCTCATCTGAAGCTAAATATCCTCTTCTAAGTAAGTCTCCATATTTATCTCATGACAAGTGAATTCCTAATGTTTTTTCTACCACTTCTAATAATGTGATTAAAAGTGCCAATAATGCCCTTCCTAAGAGCAGTCAACCTCCTTTTACTACTACCTCTTCCAAAAATTACACTTCATATGATTCCCGCATTGATATCTTTGACCATATCAAAAAATATAAAATCAAGATCTCTTAATATGAATATCTAATATTTCATCTTAAGATATTTGAAATTTTTGTTCAATTTATCAAATAAAGTAGTTCTAAACCACCTTCTATAAGTATCAATCTTAGAAACACCATATCGTACAACTATCTTTCCTCCACAACCTCCTCCTCCGAAAATATATAGCCATTTTGTCTTTCCTTGATGATCATGGGGTATAGATTGAAAAAATACATCATTGATTCCAGAGATTTGGATAATGTCATGCCCTTGAAAGTTTCAAAATACCTTGGCCTCACTATTTCACCTTCTAACGGTCGGTGTTATTCTATGGAGACCAAGGAAGTTCCTCTTATTAGTTAAGTTAAAAAGTCCCAGGTGGCCATGTTATAACATGTGATTGTCTCAAGGTGTGGGACCCAGCTATTGAGACAAACCTCTAGAGAAGGATGAATTCCTCTTCCTAATCTTAATGCTAATCTACTCCTAATGAATGAAATGAAACTATCCAACACTACTATAAATTTCCAAGGGACCAAAGAGAGAAGGAAGTGCATAAAAATGGGAAATCCTACACTAACTGAGTTAATAGAACCAAGAAAGGGTGATGAACACTTCTATGAGGGAAAAAGGGTAGAGAGATAGCAGACAAAAGTTCCATAACTCAAAACAACATTTAAATTACAACTTTTACATGAAACAAAATCAAAATGGAGCCTACAAATGAGAGAGACATGAAAAACACATCACAACAGTAAAAGAGAGACAAGATGCAGATAAAACACAAGTATAGGGAAAAAGAGAGCCATAAAAAACAAATTTTATTTCTTAAAAGTGTGCACAGTCCATTATAGTTGAAACAAAAGGCAAGAACACATATATAGAGGCAAAAATGAAGGTTCACATCTCACATCTTCTGACCATTTTGACATGGTTCCTTTGCAGATTATAATATCCCTCCCTTAAATGAGATATTTTTACAATATATAGAAGAAAGTGAGAGATGGAGGAGGGAAACCTGAAATTATTCCTTCACTTGTCAAAAATATGCATTAATTGGTCTAAAAAAGATTCTGGGCGGCCTAAAAGTTCATCCCCCAACATTCCTTTGCCTTGTTAAAATTTGAGGATTCTAATAAATACAGATTTAATCAACTTACATATTACATAATGTTACAATAAATATTTAAATAAAGATTACATCATAACATAAGTAAATACATAAATACTTACAAGAAATAAATAACACAGGTGACACTATTTATAGTGGAAAACCCCAATAGGGTAAAAACCACTTTGAAAATAACCTTTTACTTCAGAGAACTTATTTTACATCCAGTAAGATCACCTCCTTCTGTAAAACGCTATTTACTAAGGGTAAAACCAAGTCACTTGATTTACACACCTTTGATATATTTCTCGAATATATAAAATGATGACCTAAAGTCCTTTTTATATAAGGTGATCAGGTATATCTCCCGATCCACCTTTTCAACCTAAAATGAGTGACACATACACCTAGGTTTATAATATTTAATATTAGAAATATAATCATTTCATGATATTAAATATTTAATCTAAAGTATATACCTAGGTTAACATATTTAATAATAGAAATATAAATATTTCATATTATTAAATATTAACCTATATATTAGTGATGGACCCATATAAATTAAGTGTTGGCTAGACCGCTTAATCATTATGTTCCAACATGCTCATGGTAGAAGAAAAGAGCATCATATCACATTAAATGTTGGCTGCTAAGGAAATTGGAATTAGACTTTTGGATTTGGGGAAGTTTTTCCCTTTATTAAAATTTATTCCCATCAAAATCAAAATTTGAGGATGTCAAATTGAAGGGCTCGAGGATACATTTCCAATGAGATTAATTTTGATTGATTTGGAGCTCTGGAGTGAAAGTTATGGCCATTTTAATATTTACATGTCATGGAGCACAAGAACGTGATACATGGTATCATTTCATTTTCTTGGGAATCAGGCTTTGCCTACACGTGCATTGTGCATAACTATGTTTGATTATAAAATTAGAGCCAATAAGACAATTCCACGTACCTTTGTAGTGTCATAATTTTACTATCCATCATGAAGCATGAGGCAATGATAAAAAATCTGTTAGGAATAAAACTTAGCTTAATTCATCATTAGTTGATATTTGAATAAATGTAATAATCTAAAGTATTTAATTTAAATACTTTAAACTTATGTCCATAGATATTAGTTATCCTTATTTTTATTTAACTAAGTGATAGTTTTCTCATCCCTATGTTTTTGTGATCATGTTCTATCTTGCATATTTTGTTCCCAGATGATTTCCATAATATAACATAGCATATGCCAATAGATTACCCGCTTGTGATACACCACATGATTTAGAATCCTTAAACCATAAAGGTTTTAGGCTAGCATATCGGTTGAAGGAATTATAACACCTTCATCATAATCAATTTACCTTTTGGTACAAAAGGATTTGGAATCCCAAAGATCATCCCATGATCAGTGGCTAAGTATGATTTTTGAGTTTTACATGTTCTCACAGGTTCTCATAAAAGGTTATTGAACCCAATCATATAGGATTTTTTACAACCAATGACCTCCTTAACAATATGCTTGTACTGGATGTTTACTAGTAAAATCAATATCACTAAATATTTTATTGAAGATCGCCTTTAAGATCTTTCTACACTTCTTTTTAAAAAAGAAGTCGAGGAGGTATACATGCTTGAAGGTCTTTTTACACTTGCTGAAGGTGTTTTACAAATTCCTGAAGGTATTTTTACAAAAACCAAGTTCCATTAGGAGGTGACATTATCATTCACACTCCCCCTCAATGGTAATTCCAACAATCCAAGAGTTTCACGAAACTGACAAGACATTGTAGCACTAAGGGACTTTGTTAAGATGTCAGCAACATGCTCTTTAGTCAACATGAACTTGAGATTTATCTCATCACTTTGCACCTTCTCACGGGTGAAGTGTATATGTATCTCAATCTTATTTGTCCTCTAATGTTGAACTAGATTTTTAATCAAGAGTAATACAACTTTGACCACCACATAGAAGATAAATACTTCCTTTAGCTTTAATGTGTATCTCTACCAACAACCGTTGCAGCCACATAACTTCTTTACTTCTTCCATTGTACTTCTCTACCTCAGTAGAAAAAATGGAGACTGCTGATTATATTTGTTGTTCCAAGTAATGGTTCCTACACCAAAAATCTTGAACAGATATCCAGTATATTTTATAACACAACATCAGTATGGTTAGAATCAAAAAATTCATAGAAGATAATATTTTTATTCTTATTATAATGCAACCCATAATTGATTGTTCCTTTTAAATATCTAAAAATTCTTTTTACAAGATTCAAATGATTTCTAAAAATGTTCCTACATAAACCTTGAAGTAAGTTCTTTTGTATAAGAAATATCTAATCTAGTTATAGTTAGATAAATCAAACTATCAAATAACAACATAGATAAAATAGGATCAACCTTTTTCATATGTATATTTATGATCAATATTTATTCTAACTTCCATTGAAGTAGAAAATGGTTTACAATCAATCATAAGAAACTTTTTCAATACAATGGTTGCATAATGTGTTTTTAAAAATAACAAGAGAATGAAATACAATCATACAAATAACATGATGTGAGAGACCTAACTCATTTATTTCAAAGTAATGCTTCAATTTCTCTTTAATCCCATGAATTGAATCAAAATTGTCACCAGGCATAAACAAATCATCAACATATATATACATATAATGATAATATGCAACCCTTATTACTTAATGAATATATTATTGTTAGAAGAACAATTAACAAAACTTAACAGTTTAAAGAAGGAAACAATTTTTGCATACCAAGCTCTAAGAGCTTTTTTTAAACCATACAAGGATTTATGAACTTATAAACATAGTTTTCTGTACCAGTTTCTTCAAATCCTTTAGGTTGAAACATTTAAAGTTCTTCTTTTAAATTATAATTCAAAAAAATATTTTTCTTATCCATTTAGTAGATTTTCCACCCAAATTGAGCAGCAATTGCAAATAAGGCTTTAATAGTACTCATTTTAGCTACAGAAAATGTCTCAACATAATCAATACCAAGTTTCTGAGTGATACCTCTAGCAATAAGTCTAGTTTTATGTTTTTTAATACTACCGTCACCATTATATTTTACTTTGTATATCCACTTAGACCCTATAATACTTCATGGCTTAGGTTTTGATACAAGGTAATTAATGTATGGTACATATGATGGCTTTTGGTCATTTCTTAAGGTTAATAAGATTTGAGTTTTCTAACATAGATTGAGCCCAATTTAATTTCTTATCCAGGAAGATAAGAGTTTCAGAAACATCTATAGAATCAAAACATCATCATGACCATTTACTAAATCAGAATCAAAACCATTATTTAGAAGTATTTAATGAAGTAACTTCAAGAGAAGACGACAACACATAAACCTTTCACTAGACTATATCTATACATTTCATATAAGCTTCGATAATTAACATGTCCTAACCTTTCATGCCATAGTTTTGAATTATTCAAAATCTAAGATATAAAACAAGATGCAGAAGAGAAATCATAAAAAATATATAGATCATTTCTTTGAATTCCTTCAGCTATTATACTCTCATTACTATCATTGACATACCAAGTATCTTTCATACATGGATTCTAGTTATGTCCATACCTCTTTCGGATGTTCGATATTACCAATGCGTATAAAATACTCATCGTTCACATTACATAGAATTATAGAAAGAGCCTCAAGTGCATTCATTGCAAGAATGCATTCATATTATCTACAATTGTTTTATGACCGGTGGGAGAAACTTTAGATCCATAAACAATCATCCAGAGTTTCCTCACCATAAATTATGTTTTGACCTAAATGTTATAGTTGGTTTCATTCAGGATCTAGGTTTTTTCAAGGCAAAAATGGTTGGATGTCATTATTTTTCTAAACTTGTAAAACACACCCCATTATAATATACAATGTACCCCAGAGTTAGGTAGATATTTATCGATAATAAAAAACACTTTTAATAGAACCATATCTAAATTTTATAGATCTAAAGAAACTATTTGATCATAATTAATTCTATCATTACAATGCATACTAATTAACCTCTCATGATCAAAATAATAACCCACAATATAAAGGGCTCTGCATTATACTCCAAATTTATATAAAAAATATTTCCAACCATATAGAAGTGAAGAAGAGACCCGTAAGAATGCATAACTTCAAATTTTTAAAAAAATTAATGTAGACAAAAATGTGGCCAACTTAAATTTGACCTCTAAATTACTGTCATAATTACTTTTTTTTGGTCTATTGTGACGGTCATTTGACCGTCAATTTTAACACAATTGGAGTTTCCTGGAACCTACGAGCTTAAATTTGACATTTAAATGACCGTCATATTGTCTTATGTTTGGTCTACCGTGACGGTCATTTGACCGTTTAATTAAATGATGCCAAAACTTGTTGTGTATTTTTAGAATATGAAATTCTAGAATTTCTTCTTCTGTATAATATTATGGAGGTTATATTTTAACACATTATACTATACTATTATAATTTATAATGTAAAATATATACACTTTAAAAAAAATGTATATAGTTTATAAAATGTAAATAAAAAACAACATATAGTTCATAAATATTATAAACTATCATGTGTGTGTGTGTGTTTATAAAACACACATAACTCTTATTACAGAGGTTTAAAGGACATAGGCCAGGTTAAAAGAATTTTACCAAGTACGAGTAGATTTATGAAACTATAGATTAACCTGCATATTTTAGAGAGGGGACAAGAAATTTCACCCGACCAATGAAATACATTGAAACTCCTATTTTTATGAACCTTGTCTCCTCCCTTTATTTACTCTTAATTTTACCTGCACACATTTAAAACTATATAAAGATTGTAAAATATTTTATATAATTCCTACAACCTAAAAACTTTAAAACTTTAATGTGGCTATAACTACAAATATTTTAATAAATATTTATTACACTTCACATGGGCCACCAATAAACTAAATTTAAAAAAAAAATCTCCATTTATACCTGAGAATTCCACATTTATACTTGAGATATTATCTCATTTTATTCTCCACTCCCACTCTTATATAAAAGAAAACCTTTGAATATGTTTATTTATATAGTTTTTATAAACTATAAGATATAAATAAATGGGGCTGCCCCCTTACATAGATAATATAAATGGTTAGGGACACATATTAGGTTTTATTTAATAAGCATTAAAATTTAAAAAGTAATCCCTTCATGGCCAAGCAATAAACACGGCCCCCCTTACTAAAAAAATAAGCACTTACGTTTTTTTTAAAAACATATATAAACCAAATCTAATAAAATTTATATTTTAAGTAGTTTAAACTAACCATATATATAAAATATGATTCAAACTTAGGTTTGTTTCTTTAAAAAAAAACTATATATGTCTCGATTTATAAATTAAGTTTAAATATGATTTAATTTTAGGCTTGAAATATGATACCATGTTAGAATTTGAGGATTCTAATAAATAAAAATTTAATCAACTTCCATATTACATAATGTTACAATAAATATTTAAATAAATATTACATCATAACATAAGTAAATACAGAAATACTTACAAAAAATAAATAACACAGGTGGCATAGTATTTATAATGGAAAACCTCAATAGTGTAAAAACCACTTTGAAAATAACCTTTTACTTTAGAGAACTTATTTTACATCCAGTAAGATCACCTCCTCTTTTAAAACCCTATTTACCAAGGGTAAAACCAAAACAATTGATTTGCACACCTTTGATATATTTTCTGAATATATCAAATGAGGACCTAAAGTCCTTTTTATATAAGGTGATCAGGTATGCCTCCCGACCCACCTTTTCAACCTAAAATGAGTGACACATACACCTAAGTTTATAATATTTAATATTAGAAATGTAATCATTTCATGATATTAAATATTTAACCTTAAGTATATACCTAGGTTAATATATTTAATAATAGAAATATAAATATTTCATATTATTAAATATTAACCTATATATTAGTGATGGACCCATATACATTAAGGGTTGGCCAGACCACTTAATCATTATGTTCCAACATGCTCATGGTAGAAGAAAAGAGCATCAAATCACATTAAATGTTGGCTGTTGGGGAAATTGGAACTACACTTTTAGATTTGGGGAATCTTTTCCCTTTATTAAAATCTATTCCCATCAAAATCAAAATTTGAGGATGTCAAATTGAAGGACTCGAGGAGGCATTTCCAATGAGATTAATTTTGATTGATTTGGAGCTCTGGAGCGAAAGTTATGGCCATTTTAATATTTACATGTCATAGAGCATAGGAACGTGACACATGGTATCATTTCATTTTCTTGGGAATCATACTTTGCCTATGCGTGCATTGCGCATAACTATGTTTGATTATAAAATTAGAGCCAATACGAAAATTTCACGTACCTTTGCAGCATCAGAATTTTACTTATCCATCGTGAAGCATGAGGCAATGATAAAAGATCTGTTAGGAATAAAACTTAGCTTAATTCATCATTAGTTGATATTTGAATCAATGTAATAATCTAAAGTATTTAATTTAAATACTTTAAACTTATGTCCATAGGTATTCGTTATCCTTATTTTTTATTTAACTAAGTGATAGTTTTCTCATCCCTATGTTTTTGTGATCATGTTCTATCTTGCATATTTTGTTCCCAGATGATTTCCATGAGGGGAAATAGGAGTGGTTAGGGGCAATATGCTATTCTTGCATATTTTCTTAGATTAGGTGACTTTTTTCTCATATGTTGTGGATGAGATTGAAGATGGCTAATATCTATAAATATTGCAACTCTCTCATTTATTTGTAGTGCTTTATTTTGATATTAATAAAATATACAAGAACCGTCTTCTTTTTGTGTAAAGATTTTGTATCAAATATTATTTTTAAGTATTCATTGTCAAGATTTGGTATCAGAGCAGTCTTCTTGTTCAGGGAGAGCATAGGAAGTTTTAGGGAAGTTTAGGGAGATCTAGAGAAATTACAGAGCTAGGAGGAGCCATAGATTCCCCCAACCATTTCGCATCCCCTACCTGGCTCCACACCCCAAATCACGGTTGATTTAAAGTTGAAGATCACTTGGAGAATTAAAGATTTTTTCTATAGGAGCACCAGGTGACATTTTTCTTTTGTATTATTTTTATTTAATTTTTTTTACGTGTAGTTATCAAGTTTTTTTTTATTATTGGCAAATAGTTTTTTGAAAGGGACTATACCCTTGTTTACAAAAGAAGGCCTAGAAGCCAGAATAAGCAAGAGAACCAGAGAGAAAAGGATCAGAATCCAAATGTGACAATGAAGTTCAAAGTAGCCAAAAAATAACTACCAAGACGCAACAAAACAACAAAATTCCTACAAAAAAGTAGGAAAGGGACCTCAAAAAACAACAAAAAAATAAACAAGGACAGCAGAAGTATCTACAACTACTTTTTAGTAGCTTTGTCAATGATGGTTTCGATATTCTTCCAGGATTTGAACATACCCAAAGTTGTCATGTGGGCAGCGTCATTATAATCCAGCTACTCCATGGTCTTCTTACTTTCCTTATCATTACCCCAAAGTGTTGCCGGAACTCAACTTAGGTTGGAGACACTTTTGACGTGTTGCTCAATGAACTCCTCAATCGCCCTAAAGATGGCTATGTTGTAATCATGTCGAGTTTTGGACTTCCCTAAACGGAGTCTAAGGAGTGCAGTTTCTTGTAGATATCCTCAATTTGGCTACTGTCAACATCCTCCTCCTCCTCCTTCTTCCTCTTTCCTTTATGTTTTGCCAAGTTTTTAACTTCATCCTTCAACAGTTTTATATCAGCCTCTAAGGCTTCCAGCCTTCTTGAAGAGATTTCTAAGTGCACTTCCTGGGGGCTGGCACTGTTGATATTCAGGAGGTCATGAGCAATTTAAAATTCATGAGAACCCTTCTCCACAGCAAGAGTCTCAAGGTTAAGCTTCCTAGAAGCTCTGGTAACCGGTCTCCGCGAGGAAGAGGCTAAGTGGGGGGCGGGAGCAACAGAAGGGGGAATGGGAGAAGAATCCTGAACGGCCGGCAGGGGGTGACAGTAGTGGTGGCGGGGTAGAGAAAGGAGAAACAGGGCTGGCAGCAGCAAAGCCCGGCAGAGGGGGAATCGAGCTAGGGGAGGATGGGAGACCGGGAAACTTGAGGAGACAGCAAACAAAAATACCTGTACATGCAAACAAAATTTAATAAAAATTACAAGCATTTAAAAAAAATCTAATATTTTTCATATGTGGGCACCCGAGCTTTTCAAGCTACCCACATTACTTCTTCTTCCTCTTCTTTGTACTTTGTCTTCTCCTTCTAGTATTTTTCAAAAGAAGTTTAAGCCACAAAAAAGATACATCCAATTCAATGTGGAATTTTCTCTGTGAACTTGTACCTTCCTAAAGAGAAGAAGATAGGAGATTTTAATGTTCTCAGATGTGCCTACATCCAAAAAAGACTACAAAGTAAATGTGGAGAAGATTTGTAACCTGCAAGAAAAAACTAAGTTGAAATAAGGAAGAACATTTTGCCTTCAAGTAAAAATACTTGCATACAAAGAGAAATAATAAAAAAAAATTGCGGCCAAGGATTATTAAAGCAAGTGGAAAAGAGATAGAGGTGGCAATGGAGAAAATAATGTGCATGCGAGCAAGATAATCCCTAATCGGGTGAATTTCCTTTTTTGGATTTTACGAAAAAAATTAGAGGATATAAACAAAAATTCCATCTTTGGAAAGGGGCCCGAAAAGATATTGAAATCAAAAGTTAAAAAATTCATAACTTTGAATTGGTACCCTCGGATTAAGGTGATGTTTACTTTAAAAGTGTGTGCTTTTTAGAGCTCTACGTCTTGGTCTAACTTTGAATAATATTTGTTTTGTAAAATTTGCACAAGTTAGAGATTTGTTTGTATTTAAAAAGATGCCAAAGAGCACAAAAAAAATTAATTGGACAAGAGATCCATTTTATTTTTGCAAATCAGCCATAGAACCAAATTTGTAACAGGCCCAATAGTGTCAAAAATTCATTGTAAACGACTGAAAAAGCGTCCCCAAAATAAATAAAATATTATTTTTCGAGGGGTGTGTATGCTTTAAGGGGGGAAATTGTTCAATTCTTCTTCTTTCATTGTTCAGTTTTCACAATGGCCACAATTACAACTACAAAATTCTTTTTTCCAGATTCTAAAATTTTGCATTCTGATAATTATCGAGCATGGAAAAAAAAATCACACATAACTTGATTTTGAAAATCTATGGTATTTTATTTCTAGTACATTAAGTAGATCTGTGATAGATGTTACACAAGCTATATTTGATCATGTAAATCAAATAGGAAAGTTAATAATCTTGTTTAGTGTTTTAGATGAGGTATAATATCATATTCGCGATGCCATAACAACAAAAGAATCTTGAGACAAGTTGAAAACAATATATGATTCAAAAAATAAGAATGAAATACTTCATCTCAAGAATCAACTATTAAAATTAAAAATTCAACGAACTGAGAAAATTGAAATATATTTCAGAAGAGTGGCAACTTTGTGTGCATCACTTCAAGCTTTGGAAGAAGAAGTAATTGACATATCACTCGTGCCTATAGTGTTGAGAGCTCTTCTGACCTCTTATAGGATTTTTGTGACCACGTTAAACATAACTGGTCAAACAATGTTTTTTGAAGAGTTAGTGAATATGCTACAACAAGATGAATCTATTCACTCAACTAGTTAAGCTGAAGAGCAGGCACTTGCTTCTAATCAAAAGGGCAAAAAATAGGCTAAGTCTAATATATAGCCTCAAAAGCAAGGTAATACTCAAAAAGGCCAAAAAGACCAATAAAAATGTCTTTTTTGGGATGAAAATGACATGAGTTAAAGAATTGCTAGTACACCACATTCCAACAAGGATCATCGAGTGGTAAAAGGATTAATTACCAATAAAAAAAATATGGCCAACAAAAGATTAAACAGGTTAAAAATATACAAAAGTGGAAGAAGAAACAAACTCAACAAGGAAATGTAGCCGAACAGGAATATCAATTTGATGATGATGAATTCCTATATTCTGTACAGTCAATTGAAGTATCCACTTCTACAAATCAAATTTGGTATCTTGACTCATGTGAAACTTGACACATGATGGGAATGAAAGATTGGTTCTTCACAATGAGTAAAAAACCCACCAACAATCATGTCTCTTTGGGTGATGATACATCATACAATGTTGAAGGAATTGGTTCTATTTCACTACCACTTGGGCATCACAATTGTAAAATTACAGATGGTATTTATGTCCCTGGTTTAAGAAAAAATATGTTATCCGTGAGTCAATTATTAGATCAAAATCTCAAAATTGACTTTAATTGTAAAGGCAGTAAAAAGATATGCCTAATTCGAGATAAGTCATGAAGCTCAAAAATTGTTGCAAAACCTTCGAATGTGGGAAGAATGTTTTAGTTATATTTTGTTCAAATAAATGATCAAGCACTTGTAGCCAAGGATGCATCTTCAGCTCAACTATGGCATTGAATATTTGGACATGTTAGTTTTTGCGATCTTGACACACTTCGTCAATACAACATGGTTAGGGGTTTTCCACTTATAAAAAAGGGTACAGATAAATGTCAACATTTTTGGGCAGAAAAAGAACATAGAGCACCATTAAAACATAGTACATTTTGGGCCAAGGAAAAAATTGACTTGGTGCATACCGATCTGTGCGGACCAATGTGACTTAGCCACTTTGGGTTTCAGTACTTCATGCTCTTTATTGATGATTTTTCAAGACAAATGTTGATATACTTTCTTGTTACAAAATAAAAATATTTTGAAACTTTCAATAAGTTCAAATCCCTTGTTGAAATATAGTCTGGCAGGAAAATAAAAAAAATCCTCTCAGATCGAGGGGGAGAATACACCAACAATGAGTTGAATGATTTTTTGAAAACACATGAAATTCGTCGTCACATAGCTCCTCCTCACACATCACAACACAATGGTATTTTTGAAATGTGGAATTGTATTATCATGGATATGGTGTAATGTATGATTGATGATGCATGTTTATAAATTTTTTTTGGGGCAACAGCTAAAACAACAATTTATTTACTAAATAGAGTTCCCATTGCAGAACTTGATGGAGTAACACCTCATGAAGCATGTTCATGGAACAATCCATCTATTTCACACCTTAGAGTTTTTATCTGTAAAGAAAGAATGCACATTCCTAAGATAAAAAGAACTAAACTTGATATGAAATAAAAAAAACTCATCTTCTTGGGATACAGTGATGAAGCACTTGGCTATAAACTTATAGATCTAAGAACAAGAAGGGTATACACTAGTCGGGATGTTGAGTTATTTGAGAAGAAATAAGTAGATGCTCATTCCATACAATCACATGATGAAAAAATCATCACTACAGTGAAAATAGAGGATGGTAATCACTTTGATGATGAAAGTGATCATGGGGAAGATGGTTAAATTTAACCTCCCATAGGAACCACAAAAAGTATGCCCAAATGGTATACAAGTATGATGAGAGATGTTAAATTGGATAGTGTCCCCAACACATCTACCACTGGAATAAGGACTCGTACTATAGCTCGAAATGAGGTCAATTTTGCCTTAATGGGTAAAGTTGTTGACACTACTAAGACATCCATAGTTTCAAAATCCCTACAGTCTAAACCTTGGAAAGATGCTATGGATGCAGGATATAAGTCACTTATGAAAAATAATACATGGAAACTTATAGATCTTCCACCTTGGAAAAATCCGATTGGATGCAAATGGATCTTCAAAACGAAGTACAAAATAGATGGAAAAATTGATAAATATAAGGCTAGACTAGTTGCTAAGGGATATGCTCAAAAACAAGGCATTGATTATGATAAGACTTTTGCTCCCATAGCTAAGATAAAAAATTTCAGGTTAATATTTTCTCTAGCTACATAATTTGGTTGGAAAATACACCAAATGGATATGAAAAGTTCTTTTCTTAATTGTGATTTATAGGAAGAAGTTTACATGACTCAACTAGAAGGTTTTTTCATACCAGGTAAAGAGGAAAATGTATGTAAACTCATAAAATCACTCTATGGTCTAAAGTAGTCTCCCAAGTCATGGTACATAAAAATTGATGAGCATTTCATTCAATAGGAGTCCATATGATCCTAATCTCTATCTCAAATAGAAAGGAGGGGAGATAGTGATCATTGTAGTATATATTGATGATCTAGTCATCACTAGAGGATCAGTGAGGATGATTGAGTCAATAAAGAAATATCTAACATGATCATTTGACTTGATTGGTCTTAGGCTTCTACATTATTGTCTTAGACTTGAATTTTGGAAAAGAGAAAATCATATCTTTGTGTCAAAATTGAAATACGCTAAGACAACACTCAAGAAATTCAATATGCTAGATCGTAATCCATTTTCCACACCTATGGAGACAAGAATTAAATTGTCTTGAATAGATCCATCACCACAAGTAAATGCAACTCTTTATCGGCATTTGATTGAGAGCCTCATCTACTTGACTTACACTAGGCCAGATATCAGCTATGCAATCAACTATCTTTCACGGTTCATGAAAGAACCAAGGGTTTCTCACTAGAAAGAACTAAAGTAGATACTAAGGTACATCAGAGGAACTATGGACTATGGCCTAGAATACAAGAAGAAAAATGACTTCTTCTTAATTGGATTTCAAATTCAAATCATGGAATAAACATAGATGATAGGAAATCCACTTCAGTATTTTATATTTTTTTTGGGATCTGGAGTGATATCATGGGGGACTAAAAAGAAGGATTGTGTTTCAAGATCCTCCATAGAATCATAATATTGTGCAACAAATGGATCTGTCTGTGAAGCGATATGGCTTTGACGTATACTTGAAGGATTGGGAATACCACAAAAAGATCCAAATTTCCTACATGTTGATAACGAAGGAGTATTAAAACTTGTTCAGAATACAATTTTTCATGAGTGCAATAAACACATTGAGGTGTAGGTACATTTCATTCATGAACATGTTCAGAACAACAACATCCAGCTCCAATATTTCCCAACAGATATGAAATGTGCAAATGTCTTCACAAAGTCACTTGCTCAAGGTAAATTTGAGGGTTGTAGATAATTTATCTCCTATTCGCTTAAGACCATGTTGAATTAAGGGGGGGAATGTTAGGAATAAAACTTAGCTTAATTCATCATTAGTTGATATCTGAATAAATGTAATAAGTTAAAGTATTTAATGTAAATAATTAAAACTTATGTTAATAGGTATTAGTTATCCTTAGTTGTTAGTTAACTAAGTGATATTTTTCTCATCCCTATATTGGTGGGATCATGTTCTATCTTGCATATTTTGTTCTTGGATGATTTTCATGAGAGGCAATAGAGACAATTAGGGGTAATATGTTATTCCTGCATATTTGCTCAGATTAGGTGATTTTTTTCCATATATTATGGATGAGATAGAAGTTGTCCAATATCTATGAATATTACAACTGTCTCATTTATTTGTAATTATTTATTTTAATATTAATAAAATACATAAGAAGCATTTTTTTGTGTGTAAATATTCCATGTCAAATATTCTTTTCAAGCATTCATTGTCAAGATTTATTTCATAAGATTTATTTCACTGTCAAGAATCTCCACACTATTGGAAATGTCAGTATTTATTTATACAATATTTTTAGAGTGTGAAGCAAAAACCAATAAAAAATATCCACACTCCTTGTAATTTTAGAACATCGATCACCCCCTAATTGAAAACTGCAAAACATGAGATAATGAGAAAGCTCCATGTTTTTCGTAATGTTGGTCTATCTTTCCTTTGATTGGTTATGCATTCACATTGAACATATATCTGGGTAAACTTTAAAACTATTAGATCTATATAAATAAAACCACGTATAGTGCCTTGATCACCCTTGACTACTCAGAACCGAAGCCTTTTTGAACTTGTTTTATTCTGCGGACTTGAGGTCTGCAAAATGCATATGCCTTGTAGTTCACCAAAATGGTGACATGTGTTACACCTTTGGTCATTGATCTTTCACAATTTTTCATCCCCTAACTCCGTCATATTTCCTTTGAACTTCGATGAATTTGGTTGCCCCACCGTGGGAAAAAAATATTATATAATATGACTTAGTCTGCATGTATCACATCCACCGAAGCGAAAACCTTTTAGGAGAGATAGAATCTTGTCACATGGTCTTATAATTAATTCTTGGTGTTGAAATTGATGGAAAAATGAATGTCATGCATCCATTTAAACATAACCCACTAATGAGTTAGTTGTGCCTCCTATGGGTTTTTAAATGCCAATGACCAATGCTTTAAAGAGGCGGAATTTGATGACTATTTAAGCAGAGTTTTCCCTTAAAAATGGAAAAGTCCATTTTAACCTTGTTAAAGCCAAAATAACCCTAGGGGGTATTTTGGGATAATTTGTGACCTCTCAGGATAATCTACCTCCTAGATTAGATCAGTAGCCTTTTACAATCCATTGGGCATGGATTTGAGCCCAAAACTTTAAAACTAATCTAAATTTGAATTTTTCTTGCCCCTGAGCTCGTTCTGAAGCACTGCATAGACTCAACACAATTATGGACCTTTAAATAAATATTTGGAATTATTCCAACCATCTAATTCCACTAAGGAAGAGGCATGGGGAGCCTTGAACTACAACTGATCTTGGGTTTGAATAATTTAGCATTTAAAACTGCCTCATATTTGATTTTGGCCATGAACATTGCTTTGAATGTGAAGTTGAACTGAAGCTTGAGCTTACACTTTTCATTATAAGAATTTTCTAAATTGATTTTTATGACAATGGAAAAATTTCTTAACTTAAAATTTTCACTTTTTTTTTCCTGCAAGCTATGAATAGACTAAAGACAATAGTACCAATCTCATATGCATTACAACTGATCCTTGGTACATTGAAGATCTTCCTGATACTTTGAAACAAGCATGACCAGTTGTAACTCTGTTTTTGGTTCTAGATTAACCAAATATTTGATTGGGAAAGTCCCTATCATTTGAATTTTCCCATTCTCTTTGCTTTCCCTTTCATGAATGACATTGTTTTCTAGCTGATTTGATCCTTGCTTTTGCTCTACAAAAAACTATGGATCCTCCATGATGATATCTTATTTTGCAATTAATGAATCATGGTCATCGTCCTTCTCAAGCAAAAATATTGAGAGAACATACTTATTCACAAAATCATATTCTTGTAAGGATGAAGGGGAAGAAAGATCTAAAGTTTCATTATTGAAAGAAAGCAAGAAAATTTCTATGATCTTTTAGTCACTCAAAACCTTTGAATCTAGCTTGTCCTCCTCCAAGGCATGAAGCTCCCCATGACAGGTTGTAGCATATGGAGATATTCTTGGTGGATTACTACAATCCTCCAAAATTGCAACAAGTTCTAAACATGCAGGACAATAGGGATCACAACATTGAAATGAAACATATTTTTCACTTAAAAGCTTCTTTTCCCGTGCTTTTAGTCCTTTAATTTCATTCTCCTTGAATTCATATTTATCAATTAATATAGGAAGAATTTATGCAATGGGCCGGGTCAGTTCTTCATCCATTATGCTCTCATATTCAGTCCATTCTTCAACAAGTATATCATGATTTTCAGAAATGGGACTCACGTCATATAGATTTGAAGATCTTGGATAAGGATGACTGTTGGGTTTTTCATGACAAACCTTTTAGGATTCAAAATCATGGCTCCAAACCTTGAAGCTCTGAATTTAATCTACTCTATTTTGCTCCTTTTCAATCTGCCCCTCTAGTCCTGCATGTATGTCATGTTGTCCAGAAGAATGATGTTTAACTGTTTTTTGTCATAAAAGATTCAATATCTTATTTAGTGAGGAATGGATCCTCAAGAAAAAAATAAATTGGGCCCTTTTTCTATTGGTTAACCATCATTACTTCTTGATTTACAATTGATTATTCATGAATTTCAGGTACATGTAAATCTATTTTTTTATAAAATAGGGAAAGGATTTTTCCCTTGTTTGAATTTGCAAACGTTTAAACGATGGAGGATGTGAAATGATTTATTTTGGAGGAGATGGATGTTTGGGAGAGATAATGGCATAGAAATGAATTTGGTATGGGAGGGAAGAAGATGGAGAAGGGGAATCCTTAATAGGAGCAGCCAAAAATATAGGAACATGATAATCATGTTGAGATGGTGTAGGTTGGGGAGAAGGAATTAGAGGGATATAAGATAGTAGTGTAGGGTTGCCCCATTGACAATGTTTCCTAAAACTAGATTCATGAGCCTCCATTAACTCAGTCCATTTTGTAATTTTTGACATCTATTACACCATGAAATCCAACTTCTGATGATGGTTGAACTAGCTTTACATAAGACCAACCCATGGACAAGAGACCCTAAAGATAATTTTGGCCACCTTCAATGCACATTTATCCCTTTTCTGCACCATAATTTCCTCCATTTCTTGAACCTACCTCTTAAAATAAGCATCTTCAATGAAGTTTCCACCATTATATGAAAAACCTTTTTCTCGATAAAATTTTGGCTAGAAAAATAACCATATGGGTTAGTGGAGGCTGGGTTATATGCAGATTATTCATGACAGGGATCATAAAACTGATTTGGAGGAGGATTTTGGAAACATGGAGGTGGAGTGGAATGATATTGATCTTGGAAATGAGGATTCCATTGAGAGAATTAATTCATGATTGAAAAAGTTCATGAATAAGAAGAAAATGAAAATATGGAAGGAAGGAAATGGATGAAAGAATGAAAAGGATGATCTGAAACTTAGATAATGGTTTTTTCAGAATAGTGGAGTCCCCAAATGTATTTAGAAATGCCTCCAAATTCCTAATACCGTCAAGAACACATCAAACATGCTGGTATAAAGTTGTAAAGTGCTTCAATCTTGTCACACTCGGCATGCCAAAACTATTATCACCAAAAGAGAACACCCTCTGATTTTTTTGCATTTGATGATGAGAAATCAAGTTTTTTAGGTAACATGGGATTTTCTAAAGGTGTAGGGCCTTGCTATTGAGATAAAATTTTAGAGAAGGCCGGATTCCTCTTCCTAATCCTAACACTAATCTATTCCTAGTGAAGGAAATTCAACTATCTAACCCTAATATAAATTTCCAAGGGACCACAAAGAGAAGGAAGTGCATTAAAATGGGAAATCATACACTAATAGATGTGATAACACCAAGAAAGGGTGATAAAAACTTATATGAGGGAAAATGGGTAGAGAGAGGGCAGAAAAAAGTTCCAAATTCAAAACAGCATATAACTTTCCCATTTCACATGAAAGACAATCAAAATGGATCCTACAAATGAGAGAGATATGCACGACACATCACAACAGTAAAAGAGAAGAAAGATACAAATAAAACACAAGTTTAGGGCATCAGAGAGCCACAAACACTAGATTTTATTTCTTAAAAGTGTGCACAGTCCATTACAGCTAAAATAGAGGCAAGAACACATCTAAAGAGGCCAAAATGAAGGATCATAGCTCACAGTTGCTGAGGAGACCATTTTTACATGGTTCCTTTATAGATAAAAATGTACCTCCCTCAAATGAGATATTTTCACAATACATAAAAGAAAGTTAGAGGATGAGGAGGGTAACTTGAAATTCTACCTTCACATGTCAAAAAGATGCATTAATTGGTCTTAAAAAGAGTCTGGGTGACCTCACAAATCCATTACCTAACATTAATTTTCTCATGGAAGAAGAAAAGAGGATTATATCACATTAAATGTTGGTTACTGGGAAAACTGGAACTACACTTTTGGATATGGGGATGTTTTCCCTTTTTATTTCATCTCTTCCCATCAAAATTAGAATTTAAAAATGTTAGATTGAAGAGCTCAAGGAGACCTTTCCAATGAGATTGAATTTACATAATTTAGAGCTCCAGAGAAAAATTTATGGCCATTTTAATATTTACATGTCATGGAGCACAAGAACATGACACATGGAAAAATTTTATTGGCCCACGGATCATTCTTTTCATACATGTGCATTACACACAAATATGTTTCATTATAAAATTTGAGCCAATAAGACAATGCCATGTATCTTCGCAGTGTCAGATTGTATCTTATCTATCGTGAAGCATGAGCCAATGAGAAATGTATACGCTACTGGAAATGTGAGTCTTTAGTTAAAAAATCTTGTAAGAGTGCAAAGCACATACCAATGAAAATTCTCCACGTTCCTCACAATGTCAGAACTTTGATAACCTCCTGAATGATAACTATTAAACGTGAGCCAAAGTGAAAGCTCCACTCTTCTTGCAATGTCATTCTATCTTTTCTTTGATTGGTTGTGCATTCACATCCAAACTCTATCTAGGCAGAATTTAAAACTTTTGGCTTCATAGAAATGAAGCCACATATAGTGCCTTGACCACCCTTTACTACCTAGACTCGAAGCCTTATTGAACTTGGTTTATTCTTTAGACTTGAGGTCCGTGAAATGCATTTGCATTGAATTTCACCAGAATGGTGACATGTGTCCCATCGTCAGTCATTGATCTTTCACCATCTGTCATCCCCTAACCCCGCCATATTTCCTTTGACCTTTGCTAACTTTGACTACCCCACCGCATGCCTCAAATATTATATAATGCAACCTTTTACATGGGTCTCACATCCGCCAAATGCAAACACTTTTAGGATAGCTAGATTCCAACCATGTGTCTTGTTGCATGATGCTTAAAATTGAAATTGACAGCTAAATGAACATGAAGTGGTCTTTTAAACATAACCCGTTAATAAATTAGCTAAGTCTCCCACATGTTTTTAAATACCAATGGCTAGTGCTTTAGAGAGGTGGAATTTGATGGTCGTTTAAACATATTTTTCCCTTAAAAGTGGCTAAGACCATTTTTAACCTTTTTAAAGCCAAAATAATCTTGGTTTTTGTTTTTGGACAACAAGCCCTCATAGACTTTCTAGGTAAGAAATTAAGCCCCAAAATACTTGTAGCAAACATGTGGGTTGCATATGGCATCTATCTTAGCATGAGTGTTTTTCAAGAGATATATGGAGTAATGAAGTTAGATTTTTCATATATTATAATACCAGTGAAAGGCACAATGAATTTTTTTCTTCCTATCAGAAATATTAAGTACATTGTTCAAAGATAAGGTCTCCTAAGCCTCTAAGTAGAAGGATGAGGAAGTTCCTTTCCATATTGGTCCATGTATACCCATTTAATTGAGTATATAATTTGACTTTCAATTTGATGATGAAGAGGATTAGAAAGAGCATATCCACCAGAATGGTAAGAAGGTAGTCCTCAAATGATAATTTGTGCAGAAAAGGGGGATGTTACTAATCAATCTAGGAATGAAAAATCAGTAAATCAATTTGATGATGAAGAATTTTTCTCCTTCAAATTTGAATAAGAATATTACCTTGATGATGAATGTATGGATAGTAAAGTTTTCAATCCTCTCACATAGGATGATAATCAACGTGGAATGAAAGAAAAAAAATGTTTTTCCGTGCAAGAAAGGAGAAAATGTTTTTGTTTTTAAAATGTGGACAGTGTTGTTCTTTCCTACACACATTTTTTTGTTTTCTGCACTAAAAAACAATATCTATCCACCTACTGCGTGGATGCAAAGGCTCCTGCATGGAAGGAGGCTACAATGACTCGTGAGGAAGAAAAAAACGTGACTACAATCCTCTTCAATGGCTTGCAACAAAGATAAACTTGCGCAAGGAAAAAACAAATGTTTTTTTGTTTAAAACGTGGAGGCTTGAAGCTACTAATGTGTGGAAATCGCGTGGAGGAGTTGGAGCGGTCTACAGTTTTCTTTGGAGTGGCTTGGTCCCAAACTTGCATGGAGAAACAAAAAATTTCCAGCATAGAAACTCTTGGCAGTGACTGGGTGTAAGAGCAGGATGTGGAAGGAGACTGCATGGATGCTGGGACGTGAGGAAGGAAGAAAATGCTACAAAGAAAAAATCATGGCATCTTGAATGACTGTACACATTCATGGAAGGAGGTTTAAAAATATCAGTGTGTGGAATTCTTGTTTTTCTGTGTGGGAGAAGACATAGGCTGTGTGGATGAATAGACCAGATTTTGCGTGAAATTATTTGTTATAAAAATAAAAACGTGGACTATCTGCAACACTATGCCGAATTTCGAGTGTAGACAACTCAATTGAGAGCGTCAATAACACGGTTGCTATAGCTGAAAGCTGGAATATCAACTTTCCAGCTAGAGAACACCGTGAAGAAGCTCCTGAGAGCTTCAGAATGCCAACAATCTTGCATTCGACAAGCTAGTTTGAGAAGGACTTCTTGAATACTTTGTTTTCAACATCAGCTGCCAAGCAAAGTGAGTACGGGAAGAATTAGAAGCCAGGTACGACACCGACTGTGAGGATGAAGAATAATTCCCTACAAAGTGTCATTGTCTCACAACACCTGAATATCGCGAGTATCTACGAGTAAATAATTCTTGTCAATGAGTCGAAATTGTAATAACTCTTCAAATAAATAAATATTTTTTTTATGATGTCTGCTCTAAATTTACTTCTATCAAATGCTCAGTTGCTCAAAAGGGTCCAATTTTGTAGCCTAGAAGACAAAAATGAAGACAATCCTTCAGTTTGAAGGATTATGGGAAATTGTCACAGGGTTTGTGTCTACTCCCACAGCCCCCGATGAACTAATCAAATATGAAATGGCTAATGCTAAAGCCTTGATGCTGATAATGGTCAGTATCAGTGACGATGTGTAACCGCATGTTAGGAATGTAGAGAAACCCAAGGAGGCCTGGGAGATGTTGGAAACCATTTGTGAAGCCAAAATCAGATGAAGATACTTCATCTTCAGCCAAAGCTGCATACCCTCTCTATGGGGTCAGACGAGAAAGTGGAGGAATTCTTGCATCACGTGGCTAAGCTGAGATCGGAGTTATTAGCGCTTAGTGAAATAGTGGACGATAAAATTCTCATCGCAATCACCTTGAGAGCACTCCCTTCTCAATTCTGAGTGTTCGTTACAACATTAAATGTGTCTAAACAAACACTGACATTCAAAGAGCTTGTGAATTTGTTGCAACAGGAAGAGGCCATCACTTCATCGCATGAGGAGTCTCAGGACAAAGCCTTGTTCTCAAAGCCTTACCATGGCTAGAAGAATCAGAAAGGTCCCCTAGAGAATCCATATCCAGCGCAACCCAAACAATAACAGAAAGATAAAATTTCAAAGAGATGGTGTCACATTTGCAGAACCAATACTCATGACACTGATCACTTTTGGCACAATAGCTTGAAATAGGGGTCTTCAAGCCATACAAGCACATCTAGGTGCGAAGATTTTAAAAATTCCAAACAACGTCCTTGCTGGAGAAAGTACAAGGGACATCTCACATCCCAAGAAGAAGATGATGACTCTGATGAGGAGACATCATAAGGAACCCATTGTAGTAAGAATCTTGTACTCGTCTCTCAAACTTCTCAGCCCATGAAGAAAGTCTAGTTGATAGACTCTGGTGCAAGCAAGCATATGTCAGGTGACAAAAAGCTATTTGATTCACTACATGAAGAACCAACTGGAGATCGGGTTCAAATAGTGGATGAAAAAGAGTACATTGTAGAAGGAATAGGGAATGCCACCATTCCTCCGGGACCAAAAAAATGTACACTTACAAAGATACTATATGTTCCTGGCTTGACTAGCAACCTCTTGTCAGTTACTCAGCTCTTGAATCATCACCTTAAGGTAGAATTTCTTGTGCAAAATGAAATTAAATTGTGCTTAATCTCCCGACAAGGTACGGTTCTTGCTAAATCTTTTGTAAAAGATAAGTTATTTACTTTAGATATTGTTTCATCTTCTACAGTAGCTTTATCTACTTCAACAATAGAATCAACTACCCTATGGCATTTTAGATATGGACACTTGTCAGTTAGTTCATTACACCAGATGATTTCAAAATCAATGGTCTGTGGACTACCCAAATTGTCCAGTTCCTTGCCTATTTTCCCTAGCTATCTTGTAGGAAAACAACACAGAGATCCATTTCAAGCGAGCACCTTCCATGACAAGAAGTGTCTAGAGGTAGTTCATACTGATCTGAACGGTCCATTTCCTTCTTCATTTTCAGGATACAAGTACTTCTAGCTATTCATGGATTACCACTCTTGTAAGATGTGGGTGTATTTCCTAAATAAGAAATGTGAGGCTCTTCAAAACTTGCATAACTTCTATCATCGTGTTGTCAAAGAGTCCAGACAACCACTTCTTCTACTCCACTCAGATCGAGGGGGGGAATTCACATCAAAGAGGTTCTTGGCCTTCCTGAACCAACATGGCATTAAGAAGCACCTGACTGCTCCCTACATGCCCCAGTAAAATGGAATTGTTGAGCATTGCAATCACACAGTGATGGAGATGGCTCGCTGCATGCTATCAACTGCAAAGCTAGGAGAACGCTATTGGGATGAAGCAATACAAATGGCTGTATATATTCTCAACAGGGCACTGAAAAAGATTATACAGAACAAGACGCCAGAAGATGTATGGAGTGGTAGAAAGCCATCAATTTCTCATTTCCGAGTATTTGGTTACACAGCATACATGCATGTCCCAGCTCAGAAGAGAAAGAAGGTAGAGCCAATAACACTCCCTTGTATCCTTCTTGGCTATAGTACTACCTCGAAGGCGTATCGTCTCATGGATTCTGAGACAAATAAAATATACGAGATTCAAGATGTGGTTTGTGACAAGTCATCCTTTGACTTAATAGTATCAAAAAAAGATCCACTTCTGACCACATCTCACTAATTAGTCTCTAAATCAGATGATGAGCCAGAGGAGACTACTCAGAGAAAAGAAATGCTGCCAGGAGAACTATTTGTTGACCTTGGAGAACTGGAGACTGTGACTCCACATCAATCCACATGGAAACGACACAGTTCTTCTCAAAAGCAACCAAGTTCTCGTTCGAAGTGGGTATAAAGCACTATCAAGGACTCACACTTGCAACAACTCCCAGATACATCATCTGGAGTCAAAACAAGAAGTCAAATAAGAAATGAGGTAAACTTTGTACTCATGAGTTCACTGATGAATATCTCCGAGCCAAATAATGTTTGTGAAGCACTCAGTCAAACTCAGTGGAAGGAAGCCATGGATACAAAATATGACTCGCTCATGAAAAATCAGAAATGGGAACTTGTCGATCTACCTACAGGAAAGAAACCCATATGTTGTAAATGGGTTTTCAAGACAAAATATAAGGTAGATGGATCCATCGACAAACATAAAGCATGACTTGTAGCAAAAGGATATGCTTAGAAAGAAGGCATCGACTATGAAGAAACCTTTGCACCCACTACGAAGATGAAGACCATCAGAGTAGTTTGCACACTTGCAGCACAAAAAGGATGGAGACTTCAGTAGATGGACGTCAAGAGTGCTTTCCTAAATGGTGATCTAAAAGAAGAAGTATACATGACCCAACTTGAAGGATTTTTTGATGAAAATCAACCTAAGAAGGTATGTTGTCTCATCAAATCACTTTACAGACTGAAACAAGCTCCCAGGGCATGGTATATCAAGATCAACGATCACCTTTTGCAGTATGGGTTCACTCGTAGCCCCTCAGATTCCAACTTGTATATAAAGAAGGTAGGAAAATAAATTGTCATTCTGGTTGTTTATGTAGATGATCTTGTGATCACCGGTAGTTTAGAAGATCAGGTTGATATTGTAAAGAATGATCTTAAAAGAACCTTCAACATGACAGATTTGGGGCTACTACATTACTGTCTTAGCTTGGAGATATGGAAAAAGGAGCATCACATTTTTGTCTCCCAGACAAAGTACGCCAAGACACTCCTGGAAAAGTATAGAATGTCTGACTGTAAACCTATATCCACTCCCATGGAAAAAGGCTTGCAACTTTCAAAATTCCAGGACTCACCTCAAGTAGATGCTACTCTCTATAGGAAATTTGTTGGAGGGCTCATCTATTTTACATATACCAGACCAGATCTCTACTATGCTGTCAACTATCTTTCCAGGTTCATGCAAGAGCCAAAGAAATGTCACTAGAAGGCAGCAAAGCATGTTTTGAGATATGTCTGAGGAACAACTAATTATGGTTTGGAATATAAGAAGAATGATCAATTCTTCTTACAAGGATACGTCGACTCGGACCACGCCGGATCTGTTGATGACAGGAAGTCAACTGCAGGATACATATTTCATCTCGGATCTGGACCTATCTCGTGGATAAACAAGAAGCAGAATGTTGTTTCTATCTCATCCATAGAGGTAGAATATCACACCACACGAGGAGATGTGTGTGAAGTGATACGGATATGTCACATTTTGGATGACCTGGGAATTCCTGAAAAATAGTCACCTATTCTTTATTGCGACAATCAAAGTGTGTTGAAGCTCGTGTAGAATCCAGTCTTTCATGAACGAACAAAGCATGTTGAAATTGACTGCCATTTCATTCAAGAGCACATCTTGAACCATCAAATTCAGCTCCAGTACTGTCCTACTGAAGCACAAGTTGCCGACATTCTCACTAAATCTCTTGGTAAAGTGAAATTTGAATTTTTTAGGGGTCACATTTGCAAGAATAATGTAATAAGGGGGGGAATGTTAGCATACGTTGAATAGTCTATATTTGTAGGAGAGAATGTTCTGTTCTATCCCTTTATTTTCTCCTTCTAGGTGTATTCCATTATTCTCTCTCCTTCATCTAAATCTTCCTCCTTCAGTTTAGGGGAATGTAGTTGATAAGTTCTCCTATATATTGTATGCACTTCTTCATAATAAAATAAGTGTGTGTAGAGTACTTCACTCCACATTCTTCTCTCCTTTCTGTATCCTACAACATTTATCGTCTTAGTGTATTGATATTATGAGGTTCCTACTTGCTTGAATCTCACTTTTTTCAAACAAAAACAATTCCCTAAGTTAGAGCCAACTAAATCCATGCTAAATTTCTAGCATGAAAATAAAAAAACAAATCCACGATAACTAAACTCACACTAAAAAATCTTTGAACCAGGTAATGTAAACCTGCCCTCCATCCAATTGCTAACTATGTAAACCCCATAATGGATAAGAGAAATGTGATATATATATTTTTAAAGGATTTTTCATTTTTAGGTAAGTTGGAGGGAAGCAATTCATTGATTCATTATGATCCACTTTAATGAAACTACTCCCAGAGGCCTAAAAAACTAGTTTTAGGACTTTGGCACCTACTGAACATCCTTAGTAGATTAAACAAGAAGAGATAATTAATCAAAGACATGATATCATTGGAGATATTTTATAGAATTTCTGCAAGATAAACAAGTTTAGGAACAAATAATGCAACACTGGGCTACTTGTAGCATAGTGCAGGGAAATGAAAGAAGTAAAAAAGCTAGTGAGTTTGTTTTATATGTTATAGGAGCATTGGGATATTTTTTGAAGTGATAGAAACTAATTTTAAGGCTAATAGTTCCTACAGCACACTTTAAAAAGGTTTAGGGAGATTCTACCCTCTAAATTTTGAGATATTGACTGACAATGTAGATGAAGATCCCTGATCCTAGTGGGGATTCATATGAGAAATACATGAGTTTAAAGAGATTTTAGGCCTGATTAAAATACCAATGTGACCTATTAAACACCATATTCACTCACAATGTGTTGGTGGTCATTTTCATCATCATACTTTTGAGTCGCAATCCCTTTCATCGGTGCACAGGTTTGACTTGAATAAAAAGGGTATTAAATTTCATATTCTAGGAGAAACTAACTCTTGAAGCCTATGGTAATGATCTAATAATACCTTTTGGAGTCAAAATAAAATAATATTTTTCTAGGTAACTCTCCAGAAAGCTCCGCGGGCAAAGAATCACTCTCTGGTGTCTATTTCTGGTTGGTGAAGGAAGGATTTCTAAATCAGTACAATGCACACTTGCATACCTTGGATGAAATTTTTCACCTTTTCACTTGATGTAAATTTTCATGAGGTTCAAAAATATTCCTGACCAAATAATAAGGTTGAGTTTTAAAGGCGTTTTCTACTTAAGTGAAACCTTAAGTGTTAGGTAAGTGTTAACAACTCACAAGTCAAAATGGCCACCTTTTCATGATGGGTATGACCCATGGAAGACCTGGACAAATGTTATCCACCTTGTTACCTAGTGAAAAAGTGCATGAGGTGCAAATATTGTTAGCCTAATGGAGGATTTCTCTTTTGTCACTTAAAACACCTCTTTGGTTGTTAGGCCGAAGTTATGAACTCACCAAGTCAAATGTCCCCCTACCCATGATGAAGCACATCCTTTCCAAATTTTTGTATTTATTCTAAACCGTTAGACCTTTCACCTCATATTACATGTGTTAAGGTGCAATATATCCTCTCAGATCCATTTACTAAGTCTCAACTCACTCTCAATGTAGGTTAAGGAGAAGGTGTGCAAGTAAGTCAAGGGTGAGTTTTTCTTAACCATGGTTAAATTTTTAATTTTTAAATAATCCTTAGACATTATTGGAAATAATTTTTTAATATATTTTCCCTCGATTTCTTCTATAACCATATTAGGAGAAATTTTTGAACCTCATTCTCAGAACACACGTTTGCTCATATCTCACAATCCCTGGCTCTGTTTTCCATAAAAATTGAACTGAAGCTTCCTTACATGAATGCCATTAGAATGAGTGTTTGAATTAAATAATTATGAAATCATACACTTTTATGTCCATCTAAAACTTTAATCTATGGAAAAATTATTCCTCAGATATCCAGAGTTACAACGAGCCAAATGAGCTAAAAATTAGAGCATGAGATCCTAAAAAAATAAGCTTTCCAATGAGCACTTTATTGCCTCATGAAAATGACTAGAATTAAAGATAAGAAGGAATATTATTTTTTACAATTATACCATGTAAAATAAATATCACACATACCTACAAGTTCAATTTTTTTTCATGAGGATCAGGATGAGAGAAACCCCATAAAATTGGAGCAAAGCATGTTGGTTAGGACTAGAAGTTTTGGAGACCCTTTTTGGTCTGGTCCATCACTCCATGGCCAATTTATATTTTTAGTAATTATTCCTTGAATAAAATCAATAAGGGTGGTATTTTTTAAGGATGAATGGATTTGTGACAATAAGTTCATTCCCTAGGAGGAAAGGTGCTCAAAAGTGAAAATTTGATGAAATTACAAAAACTAGTCATTCAGGAAGAACTCATGAAAAACAGTAAGTGTCTGCAAAAGGCTCAAAATGGTTATTTTTTTCCATCCTACATTCATAACTAATCTTAAAATTCATGGAGATAAAACTCACATTTTCAAAATGGTAGATAATGGTATTATGTTTCAAGAAGGAGAAAAATCCTTCTCAATTCCCAATTTTGGTCACAATGGAGCATTCTAATCTTGGTGTGTTTCTCACTTCACCAAATGGGTTGATCAAAGGTTGGAATAATATTCCATAAAAAATATCACCTTGATTGGAGTGATCTTCATCTCATCTCATATATGTCTCCATTTTCTCAAGGTCCCATATCATCAGGTTTAATTGTATAGGAAATGATCTCAAGTTGCATCAGGAACTTGGAATTTTGAGAAGCATTGCAGTGTTTCAAAGGTTAGATTTTTTTTTCAAGTGAGAAGGTCATCATGGATCAAAATTTAATCTTCAAAACCATCAGAGTGTTTCTACATTGAGGGTGGAGGCATCTTCATCCATGTTTTGGATCATTTCTTCCTACTCCTCCTCTTTCATTCTTTCACCCATTCTTCCTCTAAATTCCTCATTGTACATGATAATGATGTTTTTTTCCTATTAATTTAAGTGATAATGAAATATTTTCAAAATTTAAAATTACTTCTCTAAATTATAAGAAGGGTAATTAATTTGTTCTTTTGTAGGATAATGAAAATTCGCAATTTGAATAGGAATATGAAAGGTCAAGTGCGGGGTAGATGAGGAGCTGAATTATAAAGATATAAAAGGATATGATCTCCTCATCGTAAGAGAGGGTTATTATTGTTTACTATATCCCATATTATCTCTAGGAACAAGTGATCAATTTCTTCTATTCCTTTTCTATAAACTTCTATCAACATCTGAAATTCATATTATGAGAAAATGTAATTGTGCAATATAATGCAAGAAAAATTTATGTTTGTTGTATCTTATTTCTATTATATTTCCATATTTTATTCTAAGTAAATGAATGGAACTATTCTTGATTTTATGTTGGTAAAATCTACATGTTGTATTTGGAATATAAAATCCATTCTCATACTTTCTCTCCTGGGTTGTCTCCCTCACAATTCCTCTATTATGTTCCGCACAAGCACTTTTCCACAAGTATAGGTATGTATTCGTATGTGATCCCCTATCACAAGGAAACCCATACAAATAGAGTAGTGTATATATATTTAATTTTTTAATAAATAGAGCTTCCCCATTCAAGAATATGGACCTAGTCCAAGAGCATTGGTGAAATCCCCAATTTTCCCACCTGAAAAATTATTTCACCAAGGAGAAAATACGATAACCACTTATGACTCCTTAGAGGGAGGTATTATTTGATGATAAATAAAAAATTGACCTACTTTATCCACTATGGATGCTTGGACTGAAGACTCTACAATTTTGCTAGAAAACTATCATGATGCAACCCTAGCCACATAGGATGTGGCTATAACCACATCCCTAACATTTTCAATGTTCATGAAGGAACCCTGAAGCATCCAATTTTTCCACCATATCCACCTCGACAAAAGACTCTTTAATATTTGTAGGAAAATATCTTTATGTATCCCTAGCCACACAAGATTTAGTTTTAGCCATATCCCTATTATTTTCATTATTCATCAATGCACATTGAAGCATCCTCTTTGACACTAGGATTGGAACACCCATCAAAAGGTCATAAATCCTATTCCTTTTCTAAATTTTCCACTTTTGACCTCAAAGATTATTCTCTTTCATAATTATTGTTCACCACCAAATGACAAGGGAGGTCATCCTTCCACCACGATATTCTCATATTGGTCTTACATTTAAAACTCTAACATTCAAAAGCAATACTCCTTAAATAAAACCACATCCTACATTTGAAGGGAATCCCTTATTAATATAAGTGTTAAACCCATTTTATATCCTTAAAAATAACTTCAATTGAATCTTGAATATCCTTATATATATCCATATCAACTAAAATATAAGCATAATTAACGTGGGTATTTTCCACAATGTTAAAATTAGAAGACACAAATATGCCTAAGGCATTACCAATGGAGGCTAAGAAATTCAACCTCAAAAATTTTAGTTGTAGGTGGGTGAGTCTAATCTAGACATGTTTTATAAAGAAATATTTGTTCAAAATATTAAAACATGGGTACCAATATTTCACAATTAGGTGTACAGATTGATAAACCCAATTTTTTTTAGGATTATATCCCTATCACATAATGATTTAAAAACAAAAATGGGATTGCCCTTGTCACAAGGGTAAATGTAAAAATTTCCTTTTAGCAAGGGAAGGAAATACATGTAAATCCAATATTGAAGGAACTGTAAGCTTGACCAGAAGCTGCTAAAGTAAAGGCTCAACCCATTTCTCATGAAATAAAATTTTATCACAACCACTTCATCCTTAAAATTAATTGTCATATTAGATGAGGTACATAAAATAGTCTTGACAAAACAGTAAACTAAACCCGCACCTTGAAATTCTTACAAAAAGTACCACCTAATAGTTATAAGGTCCCTAAACATGCCATTAACTTCACCACCAAGCCAAAAATGCATGTATCAACAATGTTATTTATATATTAAATTCCCACAACTATGCATCACAGTCAAAATAAGGGACCCACATTCTTCTACATCATTGACAAGATCAAAGTGTTTCGCATGAAAATCACTTAAAAGTATATTTTCTATATGCACCAAATTCCTCTATGATGATATCACACCATGATAAATCCTAGACATAGATGAAGAAATAAAAGTAGAAGTGAATCAACCCCCTCCCAATTACTGAGTTGACCTCCCTATGTATCTCCCTGTATAGAACTCCAATTCACCATCACTTCCATCATGACTTAGGAGGAAATAGGACTATGTGACATGTTTTCAATTTTTTGGCATGATTCAAATCCACAGAAGATAAAATTTGATGTTTTGTTGTTTTTGATGTAAAATTCAGGATTTCAGTGCTCAGTGCTCAATTCTCCAAATTTCAGCCTACAGATGCTATTTTTTTTGTCTCTTTTCCTTTCTTTCAAAAATATTCCATTCATTTTCTAAGGGAAATATGGGGATATTAATTTCTAAAATCCCTTTAGAAATCATCACATTCTGGACCCCATAAACCCCTATAGACTTCCCAAAGTTTATAGTTCTCTTTATTTGCTCAATTTGACTATTCATAGGCCTTGTATCAAGCCGCAATTGTACAAATATAGGTAAGGGAATAGATCGAACTATATTATGATCTTCTAACTCAAACTCTTATGACACAAAATCATCATCGAGAACCATAAAGCTATGGATAACATCCTTCCACCATGATTCCTTTCCATTTTCCTTGTAAATCTCATTCGAACAATTAGAAGCCAAATGGCCTAGATCAAAAAATCACCTACATATAATGGGAAGACCTTAATAGTCAATGGTTTGATGCCAAATCTTGTCATATACCCTTAAATCAATTTTTATGGTAGTTCAACTGAAGGATACAAATCCACCAAGATTCAGGCATAGGTAATATGAGTAAAAGGTTCTATTTTAGATTCTATGGCTAGACACTTCCTTAGAGAATTACTAATAGAATTCAAACTGTCCTCACCCCAAAAATGAAGTGGAAGGTAAGGTAATCTAACCCAAAATTTCTTAATGGATAATTTATCAGTAAAAAGGTTAAAATAGGGGAAACGATGTTTAACAAGCAAATGGAGGCCATCAATAGCCCATAGTTTAGAGAAAATAACATCTCTTTCATGCTCAAAATTTAAAAAATAATAAATATTCCCCTATAACATGGATAAATGTTAACATTACCAATAATAAGAGGCTTCCAAAACTTCTATATCCATGTATGGAGACAAAGAAAACCAGGCCAAAACCCATTGTAATGGCATATCAAATCATGAAAAGCATAGTGGTTTTCAACTTCAAGTACCTTCTCCCCAAAAGTGACAGAAAAATTCATTTTTGAAGTGTCCATCCAGAACCACGACCGTGAAGGAACTCTATTTTTAGTGACCTTTAGGAAGGAATGACCCTTTCCTCCTTCAGCAGTATGAGGTACCCCTAAAACTAAGCTCTAGAAAGGATGATTTGAGACCAAATTCCAAAGGATCCATGAAGAGACCACCACCAATTTCAACACCAAGTAAACCAAGGGAAAAAAAAAACGTCGCCATTGTCAGCACCAAGTGAAATAGTGGGGACCCCTTTAGAGCACCTCTAACCACCAGACACATCATAAAAATGAGACTTACATGTTTTTTCGACCCTGCACTTACCTGGAACCCACTCCACATAGCCATTCAAACTTTCATGGAAGAATTTTGGGGACAGGGTTGCATTAGCATTAGGGCTAAGGAGAATTATTTTGGGGACTAGTTTTTGTATTATTTTTAGGTATAGATAAATTTTGATAAATAATTGAAAGTGTAGGTTTATATTTTGTTTTGGATATGTCTTTTTAAATTTAGGCTTATTACTATGAAATGTTTGTATCATTATAAACACATTATTATGTATAAAAATAATATTTTGTCTTTATTTAAATATTTAAATAAATTGTATTGAAGATATTATGGTAAGAATATTATGTTCATAAACATAATATTTTTGTATTTATATAAATATCAAATATATTATATACATTTGGTATGAGTAGTAGTAATATGTTTGAGTGTATAGCTATAAACTTGTTTGTATTTTTAAGAATGAATAAAATGGTCATATTTAAGTTGAATGTTTGATTATACACTTGTATTATCTTTTAAGTATAAATATCTTGTTATGAATATTTGAAAATGTATGTTTGTATTTTGTTTGCATATGTCTTTATTTTTAGTTTGATTGTATTGTGATATGTTTATATGATTGTAAACATATATTTATGTATCATCATAACATTATTGCATGTATTTAAGTATTAAATATATTATGGTATGAATATTATCTCAACTTGATATGTCTTTGTATTTAGTTTGATTGCACTATAGCTTGTTTGTATGATTATAAACACATTTGATCAAAACTTGATATGTATTTGTATTTAGTTTGATAAGTACCTAGCCTATTTATAGAATTATAAACATATTTTAATATATGAGCATTAAAAAATCTATTTATTTAAATATTAAATACATTATATATCTATATGTATAATATCATGGTATGAGTATTATTTTCATGGGTATAGCTATAAACATATTTGTATGTCTATGGGTAAATATAATGAATGTGTTTAATTTGAAATTTCGTATTATCTTAGTTTAAATATTTGAACATGTATGTTTGTATTTTGTTTGTATATGTCTTTGTGTTTAGTTTGATTATATGAGGGAATGTTTGTATGATTATAAAATTATTTTTGGATATAAACATAACACTTTTCTATTTATTTAATTATCAAATATATCATGGAAAGAATATTATATTCGTGTGTATCTTTATATTTAGTTTGTTTGTACAATAATTTGTTTATATGATTATAAAAATATTTTTATGTGTAAACATTATATATATATATATATATATATATATATATATATATATATATATATATATATGCTAAGAATATTAAGTTTATGTGATTACAAAAAAATTTCTATGTATAAACATAACATGATTATATTTATTTAAGCATCAAATATACTAGGTACCAATATCATGGTATGAGTACTAAGTTCGTGTGTATAACCATAAATAAACAAGTTTGTATTTCTAGGCATGCATATTATGAACCTATTTATCTCAAATTGATTACATGTTCATGTTATGTTTAGACATAACTATCATGTTACAAATATTTTGACATGCATGTTTGTATTTTGTTTGAATGTGTATTTGTGTTTAAATGTATTGTACTATGACACATGTTTGAATGATTATTTAAACACTTTTATATATAACTCATACAATTATTTTATTTATTTAAATATTAAATTATTCTTATTTAGTTTTGAATTTACATTTGAAAATATTATTTTTTATATTTTTACTATTATATTTAGCTATTAACATATTGGTATGAATATTTGAAAGTGTTTGTTTGTATTTTTATTATCTTTAGCTATAAATATCTTGGTATGAATATTTGAAAATGTGTGTTTGTATTCATTTCATATATGTATGTTGGAAGCATATTGAATGAGAGGTGGGATGAATCATTCATAAAATTACAAATTCATTTACCATTGCTTAGATTCATCATTCAAATTAACCATTCAACATCCAGAAACCATGTAAACTTATTAAGTGTGCATTAAATAATCACATGTACAAGAATTAAAGGAGAGAAAAAAAGACACCAGATATAAGTTGAAAAACCTCAAAAGGAAGTAAACCCACTAAAACCATTTCTTATATTACACAAAAAAAGGACTTAAAAGAATCTTATACATCATGCAAGATTTTTTTAGTGAGGCACCAACCCCACAAGGAGCACTAACCCCTAACCCCTTGTTGATACAACTCACAAAAAAATAATTCTATGAATATTACACATCATAAGAAATTTTATAAATGATTGATCACATATAATAGGATCTCCACACAACTGATTGTGATCCAATTTCAACTTAGAAACACATCAAACCCTCATCCAAACATGCTCTCTCCTAACTCGCTCAATCTCTCTTTTTCATGGTCTAAATGTATCGATTTACCTTAAATATTTGATCATAAAACTTTCTTAGGTATTCATAAATATTATAAGCTATTTGCATGACCCCTTAACATTCTTATTAAAACCCCTCTATGTCACATTTTCCTCCTTAGTAAAATTAGTCAAAAATGACTCAAAACACTTGCTTATGTACAAGTCACTAAATAAAATCAGTCTTGGGTCAGCCATGTAAAAGTATTTCGATCATCCCAACTCAAAAATATAACAATAAAATAATATAAATAAACTTAATATACCCAATTAGGTTATCAGGGATCAATACAAAACCAATAAACTCCAATATGCACAAGCAAACTCAAAACAAGCTTCTCAAGGACTAGTGAATGCTCAAACAGATACAAGGCATTCAAACGTATTTTTCAAGCATTCATAAGCTTCAAAAAGTCATTAAAAATTATACAACATAACCAAAAATCACAAGAAGCGTTGAAACATTCATTTCTACCATGAAACACTCCAAGAAGAAAGCAAACCCTACTAGGTCTTTAACACCCACAAATTCAGTCTTAAAGAATGAATGATTTTATATAGAAAAAATAATCATAAAGGATAAATTAATATACCATTGGAAATATCAATGAATATAATTATAAAAATAAATATTCATTTAACTCATAGTGGAATAACTCCAAAAAACTCAAACTTTGCAACTGCTCCAATCTGGCTTCAAGACCCCAAAACTAGGTCTTCAAGAATGATCTAGTTAACCTCTTAAAATATTTCATTAAGACACAAACCATATATCACTTGAAAGGTATATAAGTCTAGCCTCTATAAAAATTCACATTATATTCCAAATAATAGTGGAAGGCTTTCAAAAAATATAATCTACGAAATTGCTCATTGAGGATCCAAGGTCTCAAGAACCAGTATTGAGAGAAACATTCTCCAAATCCTCCAAATTAACTTAAAATCACAACCAAAACCTTGAACACATCAATAACACTTGTACCAACATGTAATAACACTAATAAGCATATACCACATGGAAAAATCTCAGCCAACACACTTGTTTCAATCACCTTCATGAATAATCCAGGTAGGGATTTCTAGGCCATTAGATCTTCAACTGAAAAATACTTCACCATGTCAAACAAAGAGAATAAAAAAATCATATCAGGCACCTACACACTTTCCATGACTAAAAACAAGAAAAACAATATGCAAATGATAAAACTTACTCCAAAGCACAAGACTAACATTCTAGCCCTTAAGGTGAAAATTAGTAGGATGAATTTGAGCACATGTATCTTCCATTTTCTTCAAGAAACCTACTTGAAATTTTTTAAGGATTTATATCGAATCTCCCAAGGATTCTAGAATTTTTTTTTTTCTTCGTGAACTTTCATCTCAACCTTAAAACTATAAAAAACCACAAAACTATGGTTTTTCTCTCTCTTCCCAAAACAGCTAGAACACAAAATCACCACAAAAATGATCTTTTAGGAATCCTCTTAAACATTAATTTATCACTTTTGCATTCTAAGACATCGTGGAGAAATACAATGTACTTCTCTCAAGTATTTCTAGAAGGAGGGCTTTGCTAGGGTTTAAAACCAACTTTACTTATTAAAAATTGTTCATAAGTGTATGAAAATCAAATCACCTTGTTATTTTTTAAAAACACTATTATATAAATGGAAAATCATTTCCCAAAACATATTTGTCCCATGCAAATTATGTTGTAATGGGTGAGCATCTGAACTTTCCAATTCGAGCTATATTTTACTTTTTCTCAACTTTCTTTTACAAAAAATGACATAACTTGCAATTTCTTCTTCACTTGTACTTGATAATTTTCATGAAGAATCATTACAAAATTTTATAACTGAAAAAACTCATGACCTTTATTATATATTACTGAAACTCTCTATCCACAATGAATTACTTGTGCTTACTTAGCTTGTCTTCATAATCTTTCTTCCCAAGGACCATTAAACAATATCAAAGAGTTGAGATATGACCTAAAATTCATCATACACATAATATACACATTAACCATGCTATTACCATTCTTGAACATGACTTCATTGGTCTAAAACATATGCCACCATACCAAACCACATGTTTTAGTTCTAAGAATAGGTCTAGAATGACCCGACTCAGCCTTGACAACCCACGAATTGACCATGATGACCATGTGTAGAAAATTAGAAACCTCTAACACACCACAAGGACTTTTCTTGACCTCATAAAATCCTTAAATAAACTTTTGAGATCTCATACCTTGACCATACCTACTAGACCATGCTCCAGAACTCCATAAGACTTCACCAAAACATGACACTACCAAGTAACCATCATGTCTGAAACTGAATCATAGCTCGTGGGAATTTCCATGACATCTACACACCATTTTCAATCAATGGATTTGAAATTAATGATAACATGAATATGTAACAAAAAATAATATCCCCCTTTGACATTGATGGAAACTAACAAGACCAAACACCTACATGACTCTTTTCCATGTTTTTGATGCCACTCTCCCCCTTTGACATCTATGAAAAAGTATACGATTATGCCACAACATGGAAAATGAAAACATAAGACAAGACACAATGGAAATAATTCAAAAATTAAAAAATTACTTGTACATAAGCTCCCCCTTGGAGTTTACTTTCTCTTGTGACTTCAAACAAAAGAAATGAATGATGCAAAAACATGACATTAGAATTCACACAGATCCCCCTAAGTGTATACTCTCCATTATTTTCTTCATACCTGTTATACACCTCCATCTAGGTCTCTATCATGCCAAAAAGGTAAATTTTCCTCCAAAGCTATCAAAACACCATTTAGGACTATGAACCCTAAACATCATATTTAGTCCAAATTAGTCAAACTTATTCTTATTATAGAATCATCTCAAGCATGTAGAACATCATCCAAATGCTCTACCTGGATAGATATCACCATATTATATCTATGTAGAAATGAATGCTCATAGCTTTATATAATACCATCAATAGAGGTCATAATAATTACCACGGATGGGAAGTATTTATTCAGTGTTTACTGCCCTATATAATCAAATTCTACCTTTTATTAATCTTTCTACTACTGTTAACATATATGCAAATAACCACCAAACCTATCCTTCTTGACTCCTAGAACATCTATTTGAGGGTCATTACAAGCTCCCCATTCCTAAAAATGACTTCATAGACCTATTTTTCTTAAGAAACTTGACCAAAACCTATTAAAACGTGCTTTGATGTCATTTTTCAAACTCATACAATCTTATGTACTATCATGGTTAGTATAGATATTTTAAACTTACTCATACTCAAGCCTACAAATTATTTCACACACCTTCACATTATTCTCAAAATGCATGATCATTGTAGAGAAAACAAATACATCACACAAACTCTCGTTTTCTAAATTGTACACTTATTCAGTCCCAGACACATATCTTACACTCTTTGAGTAATGTTGTTAGTCAAGTACATGCTACAAATCTCAAATTCATGACCAGACTCGTATCATACATTTTTTCTGATGGCTTACAAAGTTATCTATTGACCTTCACACTAAACATACATGCTTACTTAATTTTTCAATAGACTTATCAACTTTACGTATCTCATGTTCATGGTTATGATTTCCTTGAGAAATGCATGTGATCAATAATTTTATCTTTCTTTGTTAATATTCCAGCTTATCATAATGCATAGCATCTCGATCAACTTACAATATTGGATCACTTTTAACCTTGATGCACATAATCTAATTTTAAATGAAGTCTGACATTAAATTTTCCTGTACAAACCATTTTTAGACACGATGTAAACACAAAGTTCCCTTTCACTGATATACATGTGCCTACTTATAATTTTCATGTATTCAAGGATCTCTGTAGTATTTTTTAATACAAGAATCCCTTATCCATTCACTATTATTCTTGGATAATATCAATCATAATGACCTATATATAGTTTTACACTCAAAATATATAGACTTATTGATGTAATTTTCACTAATCAATACCCTTCAAAAGCATAAACAATCTCTAAAATTAACATGATAAAAAAATCCCCCTAGGATCATATTATAACATTTTTCAAAATTGTATATCTACCTTGTCATAACTCTGATAACGTGACTCAAATATATCATGAATTTTTTTATTATGGCACTTTCTTGCTACATATAAATTTAAGATGCAACTCTACAACTTTTTATTAGACACTATTAGAGCCCCATATTTTCATCAATAGAATAAAAAACTGGTCAACTATAGAACACACTTATTCTTCTTCTTTGAATCAATCTCCTTAAGTCATTCAAGCTTCCCCTCAAAGTATGCATCATCAACTTTACTTTGTTTGGTCTAATACATATCATAGACATCTCCTTATATGCATACTTGTTCTTGTGATAATGACTCATGTACCTCAACTGTAAATGGATGAAACACAACAAGTAAATTTATACATTGTGTTGATTGTGTATACATACTTTTCTATTGAGAATAACTCAGACAATGGATTCTATAGATCCTCAATTGACCTTAATTTTTTATGCTTCAGATAATTCCTTAAACTCATAGAGACAATCCTTCTAAATTTAGCCAAATGACACATCACACAAGACATGCTTGACACCTATAGTTCCTTTTACAATGGCTCATGTTGTTATATGACTTTCAAGGTTTCATCCAAACTTTTCATATCAACATAGACTAATAGAGACACATTAGGGGTCCTAACAAGGATCTGAATTTATGAACACATACCTTATTATTGATCAACTAATGGATTCATTATTTCATAGATATGATATCATATTTACATGCATACCACTTTAAAATACTTATCTCATCATTACATGAATTCATACTAAATCAAGTAAAATTGAGATATATAAATAAATTATGACATGGAGGAATACCAAAAATATGACCTTCTTTATATGAAGAACTCACTAAGGGATCTTATTGATCACCACTATCATCTTTCACTCAAATAAAAATTTGACTCATATACCAAATATGTTAACCTTCATACCATAAATCTGTATTCAAATAGACTGTACCAAATCAAATCTTTTAGACAATATCTCTTTAATTTATCTTCATATATTTCTTCACTTCTACTTAGAGCATATAACCTTTCTCAAGGTTATGAACACCTTATTTTGATATCATCATACTTGTAATTTATTCTAGATGCATATGCACCTATACAAATAGAAGGATCCTATAATATACCTCATACTTGACTATGGAACACAACTTTCAAGACCTCAAGATCACCTTCTCATACTACGTCATCAACATTGAAATAGCTTGCTTCATGATTTGAACATCACCCAAGGACTTGCACAATCAGACTACTCATATGATAATCAACAAAATATTGATGATATCATGGCTTCAACTTAGAATCATGAAACTTTTTACATTAAATCAAACTACCAAATATTATTCTTAACTTATCTGAACTCTTGATTAAAGGAAATAGACCCAAAGAATGATATGGAACTTAAAAAATGCACAAACACACTTGCAACTTTTGAGACTCATCTTCAATAGTTTTCATAAACTATGGTCAAAAGAGACCTTTTCATCAATTAAGATATACCAAGATAGGAATATGACACCATATGTAACATAATAGCTAGAGACTCCACTCAAAAATGACTTTCTTGAGCATATACATACCAATATTGACTTTGAATCTTCATGTAACTTATTATAGCTCTCGTAGAAAACCATAAGAAATGTAGGCCCTTTTGAGAGACTTCTCCTTCATTAAATCATTCATTTTGATCTTAAAAATGCATCAACTCATAAATGATTTGATACTATCGTTATATCTAGGCATGCTTTATCTCATGTCGATATCTTCATAGTATACCTTATCATATTCATGCCTTGTTTGATCAACATCCTCTTTCACATAGATGTATTTCTATCTTACAAATACTTAAGAATTCAATAATCCTAAAAACTCTTATGTAAACTCAAAACTTTATACCTTCATATTTTTGATGTCATCTAAGGGTTTTGACAACAATATATATAAATTTCACATGAACCTCCTTGATTTATACAAAACCATAATAAATTTCATTCTCAGATAATAGCTCTTTATAGATTCTTTTTCTAATTGTCAAAAAAACTATGAACACTTTTCTTGAATAATACTACACATCCATAGATTGAACTCTCATACCTTGTTTGAAATGGTGAAATATAATCATCTAGATGAAATTTTGAGAAACCCAAGCACAAATTGACTTAATAATAGTAACACCCTATCTCATGTCCTACAAATATTCTCATACTCACATCATCTTTCTATTCCTCAGTTATACTGAGAAGAACCTCACGACTATGAAATTCATTGACTCTATCATGATACACAATAACATGATCCTTTATATTGATATATTCAAGAAAATCAGAGACAACCTCAAGCTCAAATCTAAGGGCATCATCATCACCTTTACTTACATGCTGATTTTACTCTGATAAATATTCAACTAAGTTTCAGAACTCTTTTTGACCTTTGCATATCGTGTCTCCAAGGATAGGGAATAAAGATATAATTCCTCTCTCTTTATGTGTTCAAACACATCTATTTCATCTTACAGATCAAATACAAGGTCTTCATCAACATCTTCATTATAGAAATATTTATAATCAACACGAATATATTCTTTGAAATCTTCATCAATATTCTCATCAGCTGGATATGAAATGGGAGTGGACATATAAAGAACATTATTCCAAATGTATAACCCTGATGGTTTCAAGAATGCTCTCATCCTAATAAAATGATTAACTTCAACTTAATCCTAACTATCTTCCATACCCTTGCTTCAAGAGGATATCCTTCAAGTTGTAAAAATTGCTTCAAAAGGACCAAATCTGATACCAATTATTGAAAGCATAGAGAATGAGAGGGTGAGGTGAATCAATCATACAATAATTAAAATTTCATTTACCATTTCTTGTTTTCATCATCAAACTTATCCATTCAACATCCATAAACCATGTAAACATATTAAGTGTGTACTAAATAATCACAAGAGAGAACACAAGACACTAGATATAAGTGGGAAACAATCAAGGGGAATAAAACCCACTAAAACCATTTCTTATATCAAATAAAGTAATGAATTGCATGAATATTACACATCCTACAATATTTTTTTAGTGAGGCACCAACCACACAAGGATCACAAACCCCTAAAACACTACAAATATGACTAAAAAAAAAGGAATACTATGAATATTACACATAATAAGATATTTAATAAAAATTTGATGACATATAATAGGATTCTCACACAACTAATTGTGATCCAAGTTCACCTCACAAATATCTCTCGTAAATCACACAATTTCTCATCTTCAAGTTCTAATTGTATCAATATCCCTTTCATATCTTATCCTCAAAATTTCTCAGGTATTCATACATCTTATAACAAATTTCCAAGACCCCTTAATAATATTCTTAAATCCCCTCTAGGCCACACCCTTCCACCTTAACACAACTAGTCACAAATGACTCCAAACACTTTCTTATATAAAAGTTAATAAATAAAATAACCTATAGGCCATCCATGACCAAGTATATCAATCATAAAAACTCAAAAAATATCATGAAAATCATATAAATCAACTTAAAATATGTAATTAGGTCAATAGGGGTAAAACAAACACCAATAAACTCCAAGATGCACAAACAAGATCAAAAAATTATACTCAAGAACTAGCGAATGATCCAACATCTCCAAGGTCTTAATTTTTTTATCAAGGATACCTCAGCTTCAAACAAGTTATGAAAAGGTTTTTATCATCACAAAAAATCACACGAAGTATGTAACATTCATCTCTACAGTGAAACACTCTAAGAAGAAAGTAAACCCTAATAGGTCTTAAATGCCCAAAAAATTAGTCATGAAGAAAGAATGATTTAATATATAAAACATCATAATAAAAAACAAATTCATATACCATTGGAAATATTTATGAATATAATTTCCATAACAACTCATGTTTTCATTTAAATCATAATGGCAGACCTCAAAATATCTCAAATTCTATAGCTGATATAATTTGGCGTCAATACCTAAAACTAGGTATTAAAGGTTTATTAAGGTCACCTATAAAAATACCTCATCAAGATACAAAACTTATATCAATATAAAGGTGTCTAAGTCTAGTTTCTATTACAACTCACATTATCTTCTAACTCATAGTGGAAGGTATTAAACCAATCAAATCACTAAAACTACTCATTCAAGCTCCAAGGGCTCAAGAACTAGTCTTGAGAGAAAATTTCTCCAACATCTAAAAATTAACTTCTAAGGAAAACAAAAACCTGGAATACATCAATGACACATGTACCAATATGTAAAATAACTAATATTTTTATTATACAGGGAAAATCCCACCCATCACACTTGTTTTAATCACCTTCTTGAGTAAGCCAACTAGGTATTTCTAGGCCATTATATATTTAACTAAAAACACTTTACCATGTCAAATCAAGAGATTCAAAAATTCATATCAGGTGCCTACATTCTTTCCTCAACTAAAGATAAGCACAAAAATATGTAAAATGATCAAAATCACTTCAAAGCACAACACTTGTATTGTAGCCCTTAAGGAAAAAATCAGTAGCATGACTTTGAGCACATGTATCTCCCATTTTCTCCAAGAAATTTTCCTAAAAAAATTATTCCTCTCTATAACATCACCCAAGGATTCTGGAATAGTTTTGTTTTTTCCTGGAATCTTCATCTTAGCCTTGAAACTACAAAATCCCATAAAACTAGGGTTTTTATCTCTCCTCACAAAATAGTTGGAACACAAAACCACCACAAAAATTATCTCTAAGGAATCCTCTTCAACCCTTATGTATCAATTTTCTTTCTAATGTTATGTTTGTGGAGCCTTTTTTCATGTTAGAGTTTCGTACACCTTCCATCTGTTACACTCGGATATTTTGACAGTGGTCCTGCTCGCCGGTGAATGGGTCAAGAGGATTCGGGGGGGTGAAGCCCCCGAAGCAAATTTTCATGGGTGGTTTATCAACCCATGGGTAATGGGTAACCATTATGGGCTAGTTTTGGGTCCATGGCTTTTCGGTACCCATTGTTTTGTAAAACCACCTCTTTGGCTACCTATTGATGTACTTATATATAGATGGACATACAATAGGATTAATATGAGTGTTTTTGTGAAGGTGAATAGTGTGTGTGAATTCAAGTGCGAATTCGGGAGGGTTTGTTGAGCGCAGCTCCAAACAAGATCTGGTTATTGTAATTGTGAAGACTGTTGGCTTGTAGTAAAATCTGAGCAAGTGTTCTTGGTGGATGTAGCCCACATTGGGTGAACCACGTTAAATATTGTCTTCGTGTTTTGCATATTTCATTTTTGTAATTTCTATTCATACTTCTTATTATTTCAATTTTGAGGAATTATTCCGCTTTAGATTCATTAATTCCTAACATCTAAGACCTTGTGGATACCATAAAATGTACTTCTCTCAAGTCATTCTAGAAGGAGGGTTTTGCTAGGGTTTCAAACCAACTTAACTTGGTAATGATTGTTCATAAAAATATGAAAATAAAATCACCTAATTTGTTTATAAATAATATTAAGTAATGGAAAATCATGTTATAAAACCATTGGGTCCCATGTAAAGTGTGTGTGAGTGGGTGGGAATCTAAATTTTCTAGTTAGAGTTGTATTTATCTTCTTTTCAACTTAGTTTTACGAAATATCACATAACTTGCAATTTTTTCTTCAATTTAATCTAAAACTTTTCATGAAGCATCATGAAAAGATCCTCTAAGTGAAAAAACTTACCACCTTTCTCAAATAGACTTGAAACTCTCTATCCACAGTGACTTACATGTGCTTACTTAGTTTGTCTTCACAATATTGCTTCATAAGAACCATGTAACATTATCAAATAGCTTAGATAGGACATAAAACTCATCATATACACCATAAAAATTCTCCTCCAATGCTTTACCATAGCTTCCTTTCTCCAATATTCATGCCACTATACCAAACAACATGCTCTAGGTATAGGAATAGGCCTAGAATGACCTGACTCAACCTAGAAAACCCATGAAATGGTCATGATAACCATATGTAAGCACTTAAACACATATAACACACCTATAGGACATTTTTTGACCTCATAACATACTTCAATTAACTTTGGAGAGATCATACCATTACCATACCTACTAGACCATGCTCGAGGACACCATCGGACTTCAAAACAAAACAAAACTATAGATCAGCCTTTATGTTTGACACTTAAATACACCTCATGGGAACTCACATGACATATACTGACTTACATGTGCTTACTTAGTTTGTCTTCACAATCTTGCTTCATAAGAACCATGTAACATTATTAAATAGCTTAGATAGGACATAAAACTCATCATATACACCATAAACATTCTCCTCCAATGCTTTACCATAGCTTCCTTTCTCCAATATTCATGCCACTATACCAAACAACATGCTCTAGGTATAGGAATAGGCCTAGAATGACCTGACTCAACCTAGAAAACCCATGAAATGGTCATGATAACCATATGTAAGCACTTAAACACATATAACACACATATAGGACATTTTTTGACCTCATAACATACCTACTAGACCATGCCATTACCATACCTACTAGACCATGCTCGAGGACACCATCGGTCTTCAAAACAAAACAAAACTATAGATCAACCTTTATGTTTGACACTTAAATACACCTCATGGGAACTCACATGAAATATACACACCCTTTTTATCAATGTATTTGATATCAATGAAAACACTAAGACACAAATTCCAAAATTCTCCCCCTTGTCATTGATGGAAACTATCTTCAAAAATCTTGATGGCAACCAACAAGACCAAACACCTACTTGACTCTTTTCCATGTTTCTAATGTTATTATCCCTCTTTGACATATATGAAAATGGTTACAATAATGAAAAAACATGGAAAATTAAATCAAAATACAAGACACAATGGAAAAAATTCACAAATAATAAACTTACTTGCACACAAGCTCCCCCTTGGACTATACTTTCTCTTTTGACTTCAATAAACAACAATGAATGATCCAAGGACCTAACATGAGCATTCACACAACTCCCCCTAAGTGTATTCTCTCCATATTTTTCTTAATACCTATCATACACCTCCATATAGGTCTCTATCATGCCAAAAACACCATTCTTCCTCTAAAGCTAGCAAAACACCATTTAGGACCATGAACCCTAAACATCATCTTTATTCTAAATTATTCAAACTTATTATTATGATACAATCATCCCAAGAATGTATAACATGCTCCTAATTCTCCCTTTGGATAGATATCACCATATTCTAGCTATCTATGTCGAAATGAATGTTCATACCTTAATATAATTCCATGAAGAGAGGTCACATTAGTTACCACCGACTTGAAGCATTTATTTAGTGTTTACTACCCTATATCATCAAATTCCACCTTTTATTGGACTTTCTCCACCTGTCATCATATATGCAAAAAATAACAAAATCTAGCCTTCTTGACTCCTAGATTATCTATTTGAGGGTCATTACAAGATCCTCATTCCTCAAAAGGACTTCACAAACCTATTTTCTTCAAAAACATGACTAACACCTATGACAATGTGCATTGATGTCATTTAGACAACTCATACATTATTATTTATTTTCACAATAATTATATATATTTTAAATTTACTCATACTTAGGCCAAATACTTGTTTCACACACCTTCAAACTATTCTCAAAATGTATGATCATGATAGACACAACAAAGGAAACACAAAAAATTGTCATTTTCTTACTTGTACATTGATTCAGTCATGTGCATATATCTTACACTCTTAGATCAATGTTGTTAGTCAAAACATGCTACAAATCTTAAATTCATTACAAAACTTAGATCATACCTTTTTTTCTAGTGGCTTACATAGTTTTCCATTGACCTTCATCGAGGAAAGAAAAATTCACACTAGACCTACATGCTTAGTTATAATTTCAAGTGACTTATCAAATTTATGTATCTATTGTTCATGGCTCTTCTTTCCATGAGTAATGCATGTGATCAATAACTGTATATTTCATTATTAATCTTCCAACTCATCATAAGGAATGGTATCTCAAACAACTTGAAATATTGGATAATTTTACAATTTAAGGCACAAAATATGATTTTTGATCAAGTATGACATTAAATTTTCCTGTGCATACCCTTCTTAGACATGATGCAAACATAGAGTACCCTATCATTGATATACCTGTTCCTTTTTATGCTCATGATGCATTAAATAATATATTTATTATTTTTAATGCTTATCCATTCAATTTAATTCTTGAATAATATCACTCATAATGACCTAAATACAGTTTCAGACTCATAATATCTAGACTTCTTGATGTAATTTTCACTAGTCAACACACTTCTCAATCATAGACAATATCTATACTTACTATGATATAAAACACCCCATAGAATCATACTATAAAATTTTTTGAACATGTATAACTACCTTGTGATAACTGTTACAACATGACTCAAACATATCGTGACACAATTTCATTATGGAATTTTAAGATGAAACTCTATAATTTTGGATCATGTACTATTAGAAACCCATCTTTGCATCAATAGATTCAAACTTTGATCAAATATATAATACACTGAGTATTCTTCTTTGAATCAATCTCCTCAAGCCATTCAAGATCCCTCTAAAAATATGAATCATAAAAATTACTATGCCTGGTCTGATATAGATCACAAACCTCTCCTTATTCACATACTTGGTCTTATGAAAATGACTCGTGTACCTCAAATAAAAAAGGATGAATCATAATAATAAAATGTCTATATTATCTTGACTATGCATACCTACTTTTCTATTTACACTAACTCAGATCATGGACTTCATAGATCCTAAACTGACATTAGTATATGATGCTTGACATAATTCCTCTAACTCGTAGAAAAAATCCTTATAACTTAAAACAAATAACACATCACACGAAACATGTTTGAAACATACTGTTTCTTTCACAACTTTTCATTTTGTTATATGAATTCAAATCCTTCATCCAAACTGTGTAGATCAACCTGGACTCATAAAGACATAGTAGGGGTCCTGACAAGGATCTTAATGTATGGACACAAACCTTTAGAATTATTAACCAATAAATTTATTCTTTCACAAATATATTATCATATTTACATGAAGACCACTTCATGATACTTATCTCATCATGAAATGACTTCATACTGAACCAAGTGAACTTGAGCTACACAAACTACTTATGACATGGAGTAAGACAAAAAAAAGTGACCTTATTTTGATGAAGCACAAACTCAGAGACCTTCTTGCTCACCATTGCTGTATTTCACTAAGCTCAAAAATTTTCTTGTAGAGAAACTATCTTGACCTTCAGACCATAGTTCTCTATTCAAACAGATTTTACTAGATCAAGGATTTCATACAATATCTATTTACTTTGTCTTCATAGCTTTCTTCACTTCAACTAAGATCATATAACCTCTCTCAAGTTTATGAACATCTTCTTGGATATCATCATACATATAATTTCTTATAGAAGCATATGAACTTATACAAATAGAAGGATCTTGCAATATACCTCATACTTGACCACAAAACACAAATTTAAAGGCTTCAAGATGACCTTCTCATACCAATTCATCAACATTGAACCAACTTACTTCATGCTTTAAAAACCACACAAGGACTTATACAATTAGACTAATCATACTCATGATCAACATGGGATTGATGATATCATGGCTTCAGCTCATACTCATGACAATTTCAACCTTAGCTCAGACTACACCATATTCTTCTCAACTTTTCAAAACTCTTGATAAAAGGACACAAACCCAAAGAATGATATGGAACTTAAACAATAAACAAACATATTGAAACTTTTGGGACTATTCCTTAGCAGTAATCACAAAATATGGGTAGCATATAACTTTTAATGAACTCAAATATATCAAGATACGAAAATAAGACCATATGCACCATAATAGATAGAGAATCAACTGACAAATGAATTTGATGAGCAGATACATACCAAAATTTACATAAAACATTACACACTTTTTAATGACTTCACCTTCAACAATCGTTCATTTTGATCTTAACAATGCATCAACTCCAAATAGATATAAGACCGTGCTTTTAATGAGGCATGTTTTATCTCTTGTACAAATATTCACAATATAACTTATCACATTAATGCCTTTCTTTGATAAAAAAATCTCCTTCTCATAGAAGGATTTATATCTTGTAATGGCTTGAGCCTTAAATAAGCCAAACAAATCTTATGTAAACTTCAAACTATATACCTTCATAGCATTGATGTCATCTAAGAGTTTTGAAAAAATATACATACCTTTCACATGAACCACTTTGATGTATACAAATCCATTAACTACTTCATGCTCAAAGAATAGCTCTTCATAGTTTCTTTTTCAACATTTAAATATACCTATGAACAATTTTCTTTAATAAAAATGCATATCCATAGAAATAAATCTCATACCTTGTTTAAAAGGGTGAAATAAAATCATCTATATGAATTTTTGAGAAACCTTAGCACACCTTGATCTACTACTGGTAACACCTCTCACGTTATGCAAATAGCCTTATACTCACATTCTCTTTACATTTCCCAGCTACACTAAGAAGAAATTCATGACTATGATATTCATTTACTCTATCATGATACACAACAAAATCATCCTTTATATTGATATATCCAAGAAAATTATGGACAACCAAAAACTCAACTCCAAGGGCATCATCATCACCTTTTCTTTTAAACATGCTAATTTGACTTTGATAACTAGTTAATTCAGTTTGAGATTGTTTATTAACCTCTCCATAACTTCACTCTAAGGATAGGGATTTAAGATTGGCTACAAGGTCTTCATAAACATCATCATCATCTTCTTTAATGAAACCTGCTTACTAATGATCACAAATATATGCTTCAACATCTTCATCGGTTGGATTTGAAATGGGATTTCACATACCAAGAACAATTTACAAAATTTCAAACCCTAAGGTTTTCAATCAATCTCTCATCCTAACAAGAGGATTAACTTCAACTCAATCCCGATTATCCATCTTACATGTGCTTCAAGAGTATCCCCTTAAATTTGTCAAAATCACTTCACAAGGATCAAATCTAATACCAATTTTTGGATGTAAAGTCAATGAGATGGTATGTGAATAATTCATATCAAAATGACAACTTCATTTACCATTTCTTAGATTCAACATATTCAACTTATCCATTCAACAACTCTAAACCATGTAAACTTATTAAGTGTGTATTAAACAATCATATGTATAAGAATCAAAGGAGAGAACTAAAGATGTAAAATATAAGTGGGAAAACCTAGAGGATAAGAAAACCCACTTAAACTATTGCTTATATTACAAAAATAAATGAATTCAAAGAATATTACACATCTTGCAAGATTCTTTTATATAGGCACCAACCCCACAAGGATAAAAAAACCCAAAACCCTTGTTGATATGACTCACAACAAAGGACTCCTATGAATATGACACATCATAATATATTTAATAAAAGAGTGATCACATATAATTGGTTTCTCACACAACTGATTGTGATCCAATTTCAGCTCACAAACACGTCAAACCCTCATCCAAACAATCTCTCTCCTAACTCACTCAATCTCTTTTCTTGATGGTCTGAATGTATCAATTTACCTTAAATATCTTAGGCTAAATATTTCTTATGTGTTCATACATCATATAATATCTATACATGACCCCTTAATACTCTTCTTAATTCCCTTCTAGGGTGTACGCTTCCTCATTAACACAACTAGTCATAAATGACTCAAAACAATTGCTTATACACAAGTCACTAAATCAAATCACCTGTGGGGCGGCCATGAAAACGTATTTAAATAATTATAACTCACAATAATAATAATAATAAAATCATATAAATTAACTCAACTAACCCAATTAGGCTGATAGGGGTCAAGACAACAACGAAAAACTCCTATATGCATAAACAAGCTGAAAACAAAGTTCTCAAGCACTAGCAAATGATTTCAACATCTCTAAGGTCTTCAAAAAAAATTCAAGGTTGCATCAGATTCAAAAAAGCCATGGAAAATTCTATAGCATCACAAAAAATGACAGAAATAATAGAAACATTCATCTCCACCATGAAACACTCCAAGAAGCAAATAAACCCTACTAGATCTTTAATTCACAAAAAATTAGTCATGAAGAACGAATGATTTTATATAAAAAATCTCATAATCAAGCTAAATTCATATACCATTGGAAACATCTCTGAATATAATTTCCTTAACAACTCATGTTTTCATTCAAATCACAATGGAAGACCTCAAAACATCTCAAACTCTACAACTACTCCAATCCGTCTTCAAGATCCCAAAACTAGGTCTTCAAGAATGATTTGGTTCACCTATTAAAATACCTCATCAAGATATAAAAAATATATAAATATAAAGGTATCTGAATTTATTTTCTATTAAATTTCACATTATTTTCTAACTCATACTGGAAGGTATTCAACCAAGCCAATTGTTGAAACTACTCATTCAGGCTCTAAGGTTTCAAGAACTAGTTTTGAGAGAAAATTTATCCAAAACCTCAAAATTAATTTCCAATCATAACCACATTTTGGAACACATCAAGTAAACTTGTACCAACAAGTACAAGCATTAATAATTATATGTTACTTGGAGAAATATCACCCAACACACTTGTTTCAATCACCTTCTTGGCAAAGCCAACTAGGGATTTCTAGGTCATTAGGTATTCAATTGAAAAACACTTCACGATGTAAAAAAAAGAGATTCAAAACGTCATAGTAGGTGTATGCATGTTTTTCATGACCAAACTAGCACAAAAATATGTAAAATGAGCATACTCACTCCAAATCAGAAGAGTAAAATTATAGCCCTTAAAGACAAAATCGTTAGCCTGACTTTAAATAGGTGTATCTTCCATTTTATCTAAGAAACATGCCTAAACATTTTCATGGCTATATATCACATCTCGCAAGTATTCCTGAATAGTTTGGTTTTATTCCTAGAACCTTCATCTCAACCCTAAAACTACAAAATCCCAAAAAATAATGGATTCCTCTTTCTTCCCAAAAATAGTTGGAACACCAAACCACCACCAAAATGAGATATGACAAATCCTCTTCAACCCTTATTTATCATGTTTTCTTTCCACGAAATTCTTGAGACCATATAATGCACTTCTCTCAAGTTAATCTAGGAGGGTTTTTCTAGGGTTTCAAACAAACTTAACCTGTTAACTGTGAGCTAGGAAAAATGCACTATTAAAAAGAAAGTAAAACAACTAGCCATATATGTTCTCCTTCGTGATTTCATTAGAAAACCTCATAATGGGAAGTGAAACATGGATGTGCCCTAATTGCATGAAATGTAGGTGTTTTTCTCAAATCAGAGCAAGGCCTTCTCTGCAACAAGATCAACTTACTTTTAACCAATGTAAAAAGGGATTATGGATTAGGGATGCTTCAAGATGAGGCTATTTGCGCATTAGGAAGAGGTGGAAAGGATTATATTTACTCAAAAGGATGCAAGATTTTAGAGAGGGTATTTAAGCTTATTCTACGTGTGTTTTAGAGGGGGGTAAGGTTATATTTATTCTCTGGGAATTGGATTAACTTAGAGAATTTTGAGTAATCATAGTTTGAAAATGAGGGCATGATTACGTGAGTGGGGAAAAAAATAGTCGGTGAGGATTAAATTTATATTTTTAATTCTCAAATGGGGGACATAGGGAATATTTTTCATGTGAGGAAGATTGGGTTTAGTTTAGGGGTTGAAATGGATTAATTAACTAATTAACATTGATTAATTTTATGGGAATGTTTGTAGGAAATGGAGTGGGGAAATTAATTGATTTGGAAAATGTGTGAAATTAGGGTGTCTAAATTTTCCCCTCTTTAGAAGGGTACTATGAAAGTAGTATCCTTTCAAATAAAGTACACAAGATGGATAAATATGCCTCGAGTGGAAGGAATGAATATTTTTGAAGATATTCTTCTTAAGGAAGGCGTTCCTTCTATAAGAAATATTTAGAGGAAGAAAAGAGAAAGCATTCTCTTAGAAAGAAGTAGAACAAACTTTCACTTGTAATAATGGGGGAAGAATTCAATCTACTTTTAGTAAGAGAAAAGTAGAGTGAACATTTTTGGGGAGAGTAGAAGGTGGTAGGTGATGGATGTTATGGTATCCTCAAAGAAAAAATTGTCATGAGAAGATGTGATTATGGATAGATGTGATGATTCCCACTCGAGAGGGCTGATGAGGATGGAATATATGATAGAGATATTGAAAATAGGATAGGTTAATTCTTTGGATACGAGGATGAGAATGAGGTGTAAGAGAATGGAATGACCGTACGACGCAAATCGAGAAAGGATTCAATTGGCCTTAAATGCTAGGTGTGAGGATGTGTGGAATGATGCAATGGGAAAGAGAAAAGGGAATGGATAGGAGTAGTGGTTGATTATAAGAAGAGCAAGAAAGGTGAAGGAGACAAGGGTATGGAGACAGAGGAGGGAAAAAATGGAAATGCAATTAGTAGAAGAGAATAAGATAGAGGGATGATAGGGGAAGAAGGGAATGATGAAGGAAAATAAAGAAGAAGACAAGAAAATGGAAGAGTAGAGGATGAAATTATGAAATTGTTGTCTTGTAAATATGTAAAGGGGAAAATTGAAAGTTTTCAAGCAAGATAACTTTCTCCTATCTCAAAGCTTCCATGTTTTTATCATACTTGTTAACCAAAATAAGCTCCCTCTTATTTTGGGTTAACTACCTTCCTTTTGTGCCTTAGTAAATTTTTTACATGTTTTAGGCACTCAAAATTATTTGGGTATTGCTTCATCAGATAGAGAATTATTTTCCATTTCCAGAAAGGTAAGGAAGTCCTCATAACTCCTTGTATTTTGCAAGTTATGGCTCGGTGGAGTTTGGAGGGGAAATTTTCCTTGGGCGGGCTTGCAGAGGTAAGGAGAAAATTTTTCCAAGGAAATTGGTAGGTTGGCGGAGGCGCAGAGAGAAATTTGACACTTATCCTTTTGGATAAAAAACTCAAAGGTAAAAATTTTGCTCACAAGCCTGCAAAGGAGAATGGAGAAAAATTGATTAAGTCCCTGCGTTTAATCACAAGGCGCTACATGTCCATTCATCGGTGGGGATCGGGGCGTCGGAAGGATTTTTGGTTTTTTGCCAAAACCATAAAAGTTCAAAGGTGAAATGTTGGACCACATCTCTACATTAAATTAGAAGGTGCCACGTGTCCACATCAATAGTGGAGGTCAGGCCAGTAGAGGACTTTGGGAAAATTTTCCCTATGCGGGAAAAAAGGGTGAAATGTTATTCTGAAGCCCGTGGATGAACCAGAAAGTGCCATGTGTCATCAGCTTGGTAGGGGCATGGAGATTATGTGGAAAAATTTCCCAATTTGAAAAAAGAGGGAAAAAGGTCAAATTTTGGCCCACATACCTGAATTTTGCCCTAATTTTGCCAGTTTTTCCCTAAATCTTAAAGAGGCCATATCTTTCGATCTAGAGCTCAGATTTTCACATTTCTGGTATCAATGGAAAGTTGGTGAAATTATCCACATGATGAACACTTCAATATTAAATTTTGATGGAGTTTTGTGGGAGAAAATTGACAAAATTTCTCTGGCATGTAAAAAATGCAAAAACGTTTCCCCCGACTCTGCTCCAATGTTCTCCTGCCATGTGGATGGCCCGATTTCAAAACAATTAGGGAAAAGGATTGAATGGTTCATATGTGAACTAGCAAATTGAAATATAAAACACATTTTTTCTCATAGAAGCTCCTTTTGGGCTCGTCAGAAGTTTTTTCTTTGTGGCAGAGGAATATGGAAGAGGGGAAATGATCAAATTTGTTTGTAATGGCTTTGGGTCAAACGATTCGATGGTTTTTCAAAGTCTTTGTGAAGGGGCAATCAAATTTGGTAACTGGAAGTACATTTTTGTGAACAAAGTACAAAAAATTATTGTTAGTCTTCTTCTATTCTCCTCCTCTACATTATTTCTTCTATTCCCACTCATTGTACAAGTTTCAACTCTGAGATCAATAAAAAAGGAAGGAATTTTATGTCCCCTCAATGGAAAAATCAATTGGCGCTTTATGAACAACATGTTTTATTTTGTCTTATGCTTAGAAATTGCAAATTTTTCTTTCTTCTATTAATTAATGAATTTAATGAAACTTCCAGTTGATGTTTGTGGGAATTTGACACTCTACCCACAACATTGATTTCCCCCTCTTTCATTCTCACTCCCTCCCCTTTCTCAGATCAATTTCTGCTATAGCAAGGAGTTGTTATTATTTCCATAGGGAAAGTGGAGTGTTCCTATAGATCTCTGGTTAAAAAATCACCATAAATCCACTTTGGTTTTATATGCTAAACAATGGGAGTTGTACCATTCAAATGTAGAGGGACTTAGATTCCCATAGCATTGGCCTGAAATCCACAAATTTGTCCAGAAGACAAATTTTCTCACCAACAATTTCTAGCAGCCACTGTGGGGTAAAGTTACAACATATACACCCAAAAATGACCACAAGGTTGTTAAAATATCATTGAGTTTGCATTTGAAGTATGAAATTCCTTGTGATCCAAAAATACAAAAAGATTCAAACAGAAGAGTTCTACAGATTGAGCAGCCATATGAACTACATGGATGTAACTCAAAATTCTTGAAAATCCTTCTAGAAAACCTTCTTTGCTTTATCATATCCAAAGGAAATCATTTCAGACCTGAAAGAGGTTACTTGGCATATTTGGTAGAGTGTAAATCATCTCACCATTACTACAAAATTTTGGGTTGTGAAAGAGAAGACAATAAACTTTCAAGTTGGCTGATAGAAGGTATACTCACTAGATGAGGCAAGGAGGAGTGATTGACCCTAATTTTGAGGAGTTGGAGAGAGAATAAGTAGGGGTTATAGCTCAGTTTGATAGAGAAGAAGAGACTAGAGCTCAACTTGAAGAAATTACAAGACTCCAAGCTCCAGCAGAGGAGAGAGAGGCAGCCTTAGTTGACCAAGAAACCAGAAATAGAAACATAATAGGTGACTGTGAACGTGAAGCATGTAGGCCTATTGTGCCATGGGGTGGAAACACATGCCTACTTTCCCTCCAACAACCTCTTCATGATCTTCCAAGAGGCTCTAGAAATAATTTTCCCAAATTCAGGGGAGATGGTTCTCAACTCCATAAAGAACATGTAGCAACATTTATCACTTCTTATGGTGTATTAGGAGTTGGGAATGAAGATGTGTCAGTTGTACTATTTGTGGAATTGCTTCATAAAAAAGGTTGCTGAATGGTTTTACATGCTTCCTACAAGATCTATTACTGGTTGGGAAGATATTAGAAGAGCATTTGAAAACAGATTCAAGAGCACTGAAGATGGTCAAGAGCTGTTGGTGTAATTAGTCCAAAGAAAGAAAGAAAGCTCTAAATCCATGAGGGACTTTGTAGCAAGGTTTGATAGATTGAAAAGAATAATACCTGAAGATGTGCTACCTCCTGAGAACAACCTGAGAAGATTCTTCATCAGTGCCTTACCATCAGAAGTTGGTTTCTTCTTCAAAAGAGCCTAGCCAAACACATTGAGGGAAGCTCAAGAATTTTCCATTGAAACTGATGATGACTTAATCCTATCTGGAAAGGTGAAAGGCCCAAATGGGAAGTATAAGGGTCAGATTTTGGCTTCAGTAACTACAGATCCTATGTTCTTGAAAATGGAAAATGATCTGGTTGCCTTGAATAGTTGTCCCAAATGACAATGAGAAATGCTCCATGGAGACCAAATTTCCCTGATAGACAAAGAATTGCACCACCTCCTCACCAAATTTCCCTTGAATAACCTCCTGTCAATGATATCTATGACACTAGAGAATCAAGAGAGGATGCTGAAATTGATGAACTTGAAGGAGAAATAGTAGATGATTATGAAGGCTACCTCGAAATTGAAGAAGTTGATATGCACAATGGCTTGTTTGAGTTTGTTGATGATGGGGAAGAAGAAGAGGAATCCCCCTGCTTCTCATGTGTTGTCTTCACTCAAAATCAATCAAAGAAAGATGATCAACCCTCCGTGGCTCAAGAGGAAAAGAAAACTAGAGAAGATCCCACTCCAGCAGCCACACAAAAGAAGATCATCAGCAGAGCCTCACCATTACCACCCTTAATGGATTCAGCCAAAATGAAACCAGGCCAAATGGCTGATAGAGATCAAGCTATTATATCTAGTAAGTCACCTTTTCATTCTTCTAGCTCACAAGTTATTAAAAACAGTCCTCCCTCCAATGAAGTCTATCCTAAGTTAGATAAAATTCAGACCATAGCTTCACCTTCACCTCCTTTTAAGCTGATGGCCTCGCCCTCAGAAGACAATCCAATTTCCAAGTCAGCCAAAGTTCCTCAAAGACCCTTACCATGTAAACCTTCCCTCACTCTAGGAACCTCCCCCTCATCCAACATTGTCCCATTTTATTTTATGGAACATGCAAGTAAGACCAAAGTGCAACTCTTAGAGATTCAATACTTACAAACACACCCTGCTCAGTTTGATAGACTAATCAATGATGTTCGGAGTAGTAGTTCTATACCCTCAAGTAAAAATTCTAAAGGTCTGATCCTAACACCATGTACACCACCTTCTCAAAACATGCTAGCCCTAAGTGCTTCCAAAACAGATAAGGTGGAACCCTTCTACTTATCTCTTCTTATGAATGGTTTTGAGCTCAACAATTGCATCATTGACTTTGGAGCTTCTGATAATGTAATGCCACTCAAAGTTGCCAATGCTCTCGGCCTGACACTAACTAGAATTAAAAAAGCTTGTTTCTCAATGGAATCTAAGGAAGTACCACTATTAGGAAGCATAAAAGATGCACAAGTGGCTTTGGCTGAATACCCTGATAAGAAAGTACTTCTAACCATCTTAGTGGCAGACATTCCAGCATCTTTTGGCATGCTCTTGAGTAGAAGTTTTTATAGAGAACTTTATGGGGAGATAAAGATGGATTGGACCTCTGCAAATATTCTAGTAAAGGGTGAGATGAATAAGTTTCTCACAGTAAGAAAAATGAAGTTTACAGTAAGAAGTTCCAGTGACCTAAGAGCTAATATCCTCTTTCAAGATTGTGGATTAGGAAACAATTTCCTTACTTCATAACAAGAAGAAGACCTTCCACTTTCCTTAGAATCAGAAAAATATCAGGTCTGGACTATGGAGTTTGATGGAAGCCATTCCAAAGCAGGCTCTGGGGCTAGTGTTGTGTTGTACTCTCCTTCCAATGTGATGCATCCTTTTGCATAAAAACTACAGTTTGACAACACCAACAATACAGTAGAATATGAATCTCTCCTCTTGGTCATAAGTGTAGTGAATGACATGGGAATCAAAAAGCTGAGATGCCTTGGTGATGCAGAATTGATAGTGAAGAATATCCACCAACAATACCAGGTGAAGAACCCAAGGCTCAGGCATTACAGGAATAGAGTGTGGGATTACATTGAATTTTTTGATGCATTCTCTATTGAAGCCATCCCAAGACAACAAAATGAAAGAGTTGATTCTCTTGCAGTATCAGCATCCCTATTGACTCCTCATCCTTATTTTGGCAAGAAAAAAATAACCATTGAGATGGTTTTCATACCAAGTGTACCTAATAATGCATATCACTGGCAAGTTTTCAATGGCAACAACTAGATTTTAGCCTTCTTGGAGCAAAGAGACAACTTCAATAATCTATTCTTTGAGGGAAGTGTTAATCCATGTAGAGAAGTTGTGGTTGAAGATACATAAGATGAAATTGAAAGAGTGGATAATGAAAGGCATGATCAGATTGAAAGGTAATAAGATCCCCAAAGGCTCTGGAGGACTTGTTTAACAAGCATAACAAATTTATTCACGAAAAATAAAAGCTATCTTCTCAGTGTCCATCTGATTTTGACAAGGAAAACATTGGGACTTTTGAAGATTCAAGGATGGTCAACATTGGAGAATACTGATCACCTGAAGAGAAAAGGAAGTTTGTTGCTTTGCTTAAAAATTACTCTGATGTACTAGCCTACTCTTACGATGAGCTCAAATCTTTTCAACCAAAGGAAATGCATCATTCAATTCCTCTGAAGTAGGATGCTAAGCCTTTCAGGTAGAAGCAAAGACCTTATAATCAAAATATTTCTGATGTTATCAAGGAAGAAGTGAACAAGATGTTGAATGCTAAAATCAATTTCCCCATTCACCACTCAACATGGGTGGCTAACATTGTACCAGTCATAAATAAAAATGGGGATATCAGAATATGTGTAGATTTCATAAATCTGACTCAAGAATCTCTTAAGGACAATTACCCTCTTCCGATCATGGATCATATCCTACAATAAGTTATTGGATCTAAGATGATCTCTTTGCTTGATGGATTCTCAGGGTATAATCAAACTAAAGTGGCTGAAGAAGATTGTACCAAGACAAATTTCACAACTCCTTTGGGCAATTTTACTTACAGTAGGATGCCTTTTGGCCTGATCAATGCGGGAGCCACATTCCAAAGAGACATGGACCTGGCTTTCAAATATCTCAAGCATTGCAGTGTCATATACCTTAATGACTTAACCATGTTTTCAAAGAAGAGAAGTGAGTATATCTTCCATTTGGAGTAGATTCTTGCAAGATGTAGAAAACATGGAATTTATCTAAATCCCAAGAAGTGTATCTTTGGAGTCACAGAAAGCAAGTTGTTGGGACACATCGTGAATAAGCATGGAGCACATATTTACCCTGAGAGGGTAAGTTTTATTCAAGCACTATCTCTTCCCACCAGCAAGAAAGGATTACACTCATTCTTTGGGAAGGTAAATTTTCTTCGCTGCTTTGTCCCAATTTTTTTTGAACTAATAAAGCATATCACCTCTATGATGAAGCCTCAAACAAGTTTCAAATGGAATAGTGAAGGAAAATCATCATTTGAATAAATCAAGAAGGCCATTTCCAAAGCTTCAATGCTGGTATCTCCAGATTTCAGCAAGGAATTCATCATGTACTATTATGCCTCAAAGCACACTCTTTCTATTGTCCTTGCTCAGAATAATGATGAAGGATTAGAAGCACCTATTACTTTCATGAGTTTCCCTTTGAAGAAGCATGAACTAAATTTCAATCAATTAGAGAAGCATGCATATGTAGTGGTCAAGGCCGTGAAGAATTTCAGATTTTACATACTCAACTCTCACATTGTGGTGATGGTCCCCAGAAGTGCAATAAAGTCCATTTTGACACAGCAAGATCCTGAAGCCAGAAGAGGAAATTGGATTGCAAGGATCTAAGAGTATGACCTAGAGATTAAGCCCTCTAATCTGGTTAGAGAAAATGGTTTGTGTAAGTAGATTGCTGAAGATGAATCTCTCAAAATTCAGCTTGGAGAAATAGATGACACTTTCCTAACCTGCTCAGAAGATTGCCCACAAGTTCTCTTTGTGAACACTACAGAGGAATGGTATGCATACATCACTTTCTTTCTTACATATGGGCACTTCCCCCCTCATTTAGATTACAAGTAACGAAGAACTCTTAGGCTAAAAGCAGCCGAATATGTGATTTGGAATCATGCACTCTAAAAGAAAGGGATAGATGGATGTTTTCTCAAGCGTGTTGATAAGTAATAACTAGAAAAATTCCTCAAAGCTTGTCATGATCAAGCTTGTGGTAGACACTTTTCAGCCATAGTGACTGACTACAAAATTCTCAGAGGTAGGTACTATTGGCCTTCTCTCTTTGCTGATGCACAAAACTAGGTTTGGAAATGCAAAGCATGCAAGTGTTTTGTTAGAAAGTCTCAGCTAGCTACCTTGCCACTCAGACTCGTGGTGATTGAAGAACCGTTTCAATAATGGGGGATGGATTTTATCGGTGTTCTAAACCCTCATTCAAGTGCAGGGCATTCCTACATGATCACCACCACATATTACTTCACTAAGTGGGTGGAGGCCATTCCAACAAAACATGCTAGCTCTGAAGTTGTCTGTAATTTCATACAAGAGAATATCATTATTCATTTTCGAGTTCCTCAAAAGATTGTAGTAGACAACGCTACTTATTTCTCCTCAAAGGAATTGATAGAATTCTATTATGGTTTCAGGATTTCTCTTGCTCATTCTTCTAACTATTATCCTCAAGGGAATGGTCAAGCTGAGTCAAGCAATAAAAATATTGTGACCATTATCCACAACCTTGTTGATGAGAATCAGAAGAATTGGCACAAAAAATTATAGGATGCATTGTGGGTTGATAGGATCACTCCTAAGAAGGCAATAGGCATGTCACCTTTTTAGCTGCTATATGAAGTTGAAGCAGAGATTCCTATTACAATTGAAATGCTAGCTCTCAAGCTGCTTCAAATAGTGGAAGACAGCCAATATAGAGATTCAATTGACAAAAGGATCCTTTTCCCTGAGAAGCTAGAAGAGAGCAGATCCCAGGTAGTGGATAGAATCAAAGAACATCAGCTGAAAGTGAAGAAGCTCTTTGACAGAAGAGCCAAAGCAAAGGAGTTCAAAGCTAGAGATTTGGTCCTACTTTGGGATAAGAGGAGAAAGCCAAGGGGCAGTCATGGTAAGTTATATTCTTTGTGGTTGGGTCCATTTCAAATTCAGGAAGCTTGTGGTGAGAATGCCTCTCTCTTATCATACTTAGATGGAACTCCATTGGGATTTCCTAGAAGTGGGAAATATTTGAAGCTGTACCATCAGTGAGAATGAGTTTTCCCTCACCCTATACCATAGTTTTTGTTGTTTCCCCTTTTTTATTGTGTGTGTTTTGGTTTGTTTTCTATTTTGGTGTGGTTTTGGTTTTTTGTGTTTTCCCCTCCTTCCTTCTTCCTTCCTTCAGTATTGTACATGACTCTGCGAGGCCCGATGGATAAGGCACTGGTCAATGTTATATGTTTTGAAACCTATGATTTTGGATCCTCATGTCATGTCTTCACCTTGCTCAATCCATGCCATGTCCCCAAGCTATAGCCAGATATTTTCTTACAAATGTGTAAAGAGGAAAATTGCAAGTTGTCAAGCAAGACAACTTTCTCTTATCTCAAAGTTTCCATGTTTTTATCATACTTGTTAACCAAAATAAGCTTCCTCTTATTTTGGATTAATTAGCTTCCTTTTTTGCCTCAGTCAAATTTTTACACATTTTAGGCACTCAAATTTTTTTGGGTATTGCTTCATCAGATAGATAATTCTTTCCCCTTTCCTGAAAGGTAAGGAAGTCCTCCTAACTCCTTGTATTTTGCAAGTTATGGCTCGGCGGAGTTTGAAGGGGAAATTTTCCCTGGGCAGGCCCACAGAGGTAAGGAGGAAAATTTTCCAAGGAAATTGGAGGGTTAACAGAGGTGCGGAGAGAAATTTGACACTAATCCTTTTGGCTAAAAAACTCAAAGGTAAAAATTTCACCCACAAGCTTGCAAAGGAGAATGGAGAAAAATTGATTAAGTCCTCGTGTTTAATCACAAGGCACCACGTGTCCATTCATCGGTGGGGATCGAGGTGTCGGAAGGGATTTTGGTTTTTTTCCAAAACCATAAAAGCACAAAGGTGAAATGTTGGACCACATCTCTGCATAAAATCAAAAGGTGCCATGTGTCCACATCAACAGTGGAGGTTGGGCCGATGGAGGGCTTTGGGAAAAAAATTCCTTGCGGGCAAAAAGGGCGAAATATTATTCTGAAGCCTGTGGATGAACCACAAAGTGCCATGTGTCATTGGGTTGGAGGGGGCGTGGAGATTTTGGGGAAAATTTTCCTAATTTGAAAAAAGAGGGAAAAAGGTAAAAAATTTTCCTGTAGACCTAATTTTTTCCCTAAATTTTCAAGAGTCCATATCTTTCGATCTAGAGCTTAGATTTTTCATGTTTTTAGTATCAATGGAAAGCTGGTGAAATTCTCCACATGATGGACACTTCAATTTTAAATTTTGATGGAGTTTTGTAGGAGAAAATTGAGAAAATGTCTCTGGCATGCAAAAAATGCAAAAAAGTTTCCCCCGACTCTGCTCTAATTTTCTCCTACCACTTGGATGGGCCAATTTCAAAGCAATTAGGGCAAAGGATTGAATGGTTCATATGAAAACTAGCAAATTGAAATATAAAACAAATTTTTACATGCAAAAGCTCTTATTGGGCTTGTCAGAAGCATTTTCTTTGCTGCAGAGGAATGTGGAAGAGGGGAAATGATCAAATTTTTTTGTAACGGCTTTGGGTCGAATGATTTAATGGTTTTTTTAAGTCTTTGTGAAGGGGTAATTGAATTTGGAAACTGGAAGCATGTTTTTGCAAACAGAGGAAAAAAAATGATTTTTAGTATTCTTCTATTCTCCTTTACATTATTTCTTCTATCCCCACTCATTGTACAAGTTTCAACTCTGAGATCAATAAAAAAGGAAGGAATTTTATGTCCCCTTGATGGAAAAATCGATTGGCACTTTGTGACCAGCGTGTTCTATTCTGTCTTGTGCTCAAAAATTGCAAATTTGTCTTTCTTCTATTAATTAATGGATGTAATGAAACTTCCAGTTGATGTGTGTGGGAATTTGACACTCTACCCACAACATTGATTTCCCCCTTCTTCAATCTCACTCTCTCCCTTTTCTCAGATTGATTTCTGTTATAACAAGGAGTTATTATTTCCATAGGGATAGTGGAGTGTTCCTATGAATCTCTGGTTAAAAAACCACCATAAATCCACTTTGGTTTTACATGTTGAACACTGGGAGCTGCACCATTCAAATGTAGAGGGTCTTAGATTCCCATAGCATTGGACTAAAATCAACGAATTTGTCCACAAGACAAATTTTCTCGCCAACAAAAATAATAAGGGAGAGAGAGTCAAAATAAAGGGAAAATAAAAATGAATAAGAGTGAAGGAAATGAAGGGAGAAAAATGAAAGATATGATAAAGATGATAAAACCAATAAACTGTAGAAGTAAGAGGTAAAGAAGACAAGGGTATGGTGAATGGAGAAAGATAAACAATAAGGAGAAGATGAGATGAGAGTAGGGGATAAAATCAAGAAAAAGGGAGATAATGATGGAAAAATTAAGGGGATGAGGATGATGAAGAATTTAAAGAAGACGAAAGAGGAGGTATAATGGAGAAAATAAATAAATTATGAGGGAATAGGAAAGTGTGGAAAAGATCAGAGAAAAGAATAGAAATGAGTACATAATAAGTGAAAAGGTAGGGGTGGTAGAGAAAAGTATGCTAGGTTAGAAGGAAAGTAAAAATGGTGGGGGAGGAAGGGAGGATAGAGTGAATACAAAGATAAGATTAAAGGAACCTAGTCCTCATGAGGAACATCAAGGTAAATAATATATAATAGACCACATGAAGATGGATGTGGATGGTGGGATGATAAAAATGACGGGACAAGGCTAAAGAGACAGGTTATTAATGGGTAAGTAAGAAGGAAACATGAGGTAAAATGGGGAATAAGATGATACAAAGGAAATGAAATAAGAGGAGTGGGACGGAGGCAAGGATAACAGAGAAAATTATGCAAAATGAAGGAAATCAAGAATGGGGATATTAAGTATAGAGTGAGCAATATAAGAAATGTAAAGAGAAGAAAGAGGGGAGGAATGTCATTGATTAGAAAATATGTGGAGATTTATGAAATGAGAATACAAGGATTATGAGAGAATAGAAAAAGTATGTATGATGAAGACAGTAAAGATATTGAAGAGGGTGAAGGGAAGATGGAGAGGTGGGGATCAAGCGACAAGAAAGTATGGGAGTGGAGGAAAGAGAGGGGAGGGGAAAGAGAATGGGGGATAGAAGAGGAAATGCTAGGGAAGTGATGTTAGGAGAAATCCTCCTATAATGATTGGTAAGAAAGGGTGGGAGGAAAAGTGAGGAAAGGGAGAAGGTAAATGAGGAATTGAAGAGAAAATGCCAAATAAGGGATGTTAGGAGGACCCCCCTGATAATCATCATTGAGCATAGAGGAAGGAATGAATGAAGAAAAAAGGAGAAGTTCGAAGAGAGGGAATAAGGCCATGTAGAATGGGGATGATTGAATTTTAGGAGAATCTCATTGATAATTTTTAGTGTGGAAAGAGAAGATGATGATAAAAGAATGTTAGGGAAATGTCAGCAATAATGGTAAGCAAGCATTGGGGTAAATATGTGGGAGAACTAGAGAATATGGAATGAAAAGAGTGAAGAAAAGGTGAGTGATAAGTTGCAACAAGGTGAAGACGAGGAGAGGATGCAGAGGATGAGGATGATTGAGGTGAAGATAAGGAAACAAGATATGAAAAGAATGACAAGAAATGGTATGAAGGATGATGGATCAAGAAGGAGAAAATGGGGGAAAGGAACATGATTATAGGCGGAAGATAGTGGATGCACACTGTGAGATGATAGGTTGAGAAAGGATAATGTCAGGAGGAAAATGTGGTTGGTAGGAGAGACCAGGTGGAAGAAGGGATCAACAGAGTGAACAAAGAATGAGTCAAGGGAGAAGTACAAAATGACAAATGCATCTTAAGGGGAATCCGTAACTAGGATAGTCGTGTGGTAGAAGTGATTAAGTTAAGATTTCCAAGAAGAGGATGAAAATATATTTGATGAGAGGATGTGATCATTGGGAATGCCAAGAAAAAGTGAAGGGTGAGGATGTGTAGTGATGGGGAAAGGAAAGAAAGCAAATAATCCTTAAGAGGAACTCTTAAGTAAGATTGCCAAACCGATAGTGATGCTGAATGGATGGGGTGAAAATTAAGTTTTAGATCATGAAGGAAGATACTCACATGATAAAAGAATTTTAATTTTAATGTAACACATAATAGGATGCATCATGATATAGAATATCAAGATGACTAGACTGTAATATGCATGAAGGAATAGACAAAGGCCATCAAAAGATATTATGCCCCGATATGATATGCAAGTGTAAGAGAGCATAGGCAGAGGCCATCAATAAGGTATGATTCCCCAATACAATATGCAATCACATACCATAAGTATATTAGAGGAAATACCAGGATACATAAAATCAAGATGCGCCATGTAATATATCAAGATACAAGAAAGTAATTAATAACTTGTAACTAACAATGCAACATAAGAACCAACAAACATGTCCTTAACATTTTCCAAAGTGACGATTGATTGGATGTGCCCTTAACCAAGGGTAAAAGGACGTAGAATGGATTGGGCCATAGTCCTCAAACAAGGAAACAACGAGAGATGGATTTTCCCCAAGTGAGGATTCATATGAGGGGAAATGGTTTGAATTTTAAAGTCATAAGATCGTTGGAACATTTGTTGGGGATAATAGTTCAAAGGATGGATTATGTTGATTATTATATTTCCTTTTTTTAGGGGGTGTTTTGATGGTTTTACAATTTTTTAGAATTTTTTGATTTTTTGTATGTTTTTGGATTTTGAAGAGTTTTCAAATGTGTTTTGTATTTTGGATATTTTCTAATGTTTTTGGAAATTTTGGATTTTTATACTATTTTTGGGGATTTTTGTAATATTTTTTGGGATTTTTTAGATTTTTATACTATTTTGGGGATTTTTTGCGATTTTCATACTATTTTTGGGAAAAACAAATTGTTGTGGAAGTCTTATGGACCAGAATGTAAACTACGAGGAGATAACCAAGGTATTACCCATATGTACTGTGTTACTCATGGTAACTCATGCTTCGAATAATATTAAAATTCTCAATCCATTGGTAGTATATGTTGGTGATAGTATGATGGAAATAAATCCAGCTCAATTCTCGACTCCACACAACTAGTAAGATGTGAGGGCTCATCACTGAGAATCAAGAAAGACACATGATGCAGATAGAGACAAGTGCTAATAACAATCCTTTTGGGAAATTGTGACTCCATTCTTCTTAAGGTGACTAACCAGTTTTAAAAATACTTTCACTTTACAGGTCACATTACTGATTGGTAAAATATGAGGTGAAGGGATAGTTCTCTCTTCACTTAGGCATCTAAATCACTTCTTTGGGGATTTTATAATTGTAAGAACTATCAGATTGATAAGATGTTGTATTTATTGTAACGACTCCCTATTCCTTGCCCCATGCTACTAGTAAGAAGTAAAGGCTCATCACCGAAGGAAAAATATAGGTGAGTAAATTTTTGTTTTTTATTGAATGTTTTTTGTTTTTTTTGAATTTTTGAATGTGTTTGCAATATTTTTTTATTCAGTGAATGACCCTCTAATATTTTCCCCATGCCACTAGTAAGAGACAAGGGTTTATCACCAAATGTAGACAAGTAAAGGAACCTTCCTCTATTCCTAGTCTCACACTACTAGTAAGAAGCTTAACACCAAATATTGTGATGGATGAAAGGTGTGACAGTGAATTATTCACAATTTATTTAATTTATTGAATTTTATAATAGTGATTTTTTATTTGGGAAGGAAATGTCTGCCCCCAATCTCATCACCACATGACTAGTAGGACGAGAGTGTTCAACACCGAAGGCTAAGATGGATGATGAAACAAACTGGGTAAAGAATTTTAGAGTTGTGTTGTAAAAGAGATAATTTCTTTGAAGGGGATACATTACCATCAGTAAGCTTCTAGGTATGACCATAGGTGAAAGCAACTGAAAGTGGGAGATATTATAAGAATTATGATACTCATAAGACTTAATAGGATCTATGTTAGCACATGTCTCGTGATGATGAGTATGAAGATATGATTGTGATGTTGAGAATATCTGCCAATGAAATGAATAATTTTAAATTATTTGGAGATGAGTAAGACAGAAAGGAACAATGTACAAGCGATTGTCTACCGAAATAGAGAGTGCTTCAAGAATAGAATTTCTTTAAATGTAATGCATTCATTGGTTCATTAAGATCCTAACCATATTCAGTGGCCAATTTTATAGGCTCCAAAGCCAAATTTATCTATGATTAGATAGGGCCCCCAACCCATGGGATCATAGTTGTCTTGTTTTTCTCATTCATTCGGGTATGTTCTTTCGATTATTATTTGAGAATAGGATCACCGACCTCATATTTTCTAGGTTTGAATATTTTATGATAGCTATGATGTATCTGGTTTTGATATACCTGAAGATGATCTAGGGACATTAACTTGTTTTTCATCAAGAAGTTTGAAGTTCATTAATCCGTGACTATTGATCAACCTTCGTCTTCATTGATTATGTCATATTTAAGGAATATTTTTAAGGATGGGAGTTCAACCTTGACATAGATAAAATATCTTAGAAACCATAAACAAGGGAGAAGGGATTGGATTTAGTAGGTGTGTGCAATAAGATGTGCAGTAAGCCCAAAGAGTGCAATAGATTTGGGTGTGCCAATTTTTGCCATGCGTATTGACAATTTTTTCCATGATAGATTTTAATTAGTTTAATTGGTTGCTTTTTTTTGGCCATGCTAATTAATTGATTTGACGATAGATTCATAATTAAAGATTCAGAAAAGGTTGCGTAAGGATATTCCTGGGTATATGTACCTCGTAGAATTTATGCATATATAAGTCTTGACAAGTGGGGAATCATCGGGTGATGATATATTTACAAGATCAAGCGTTGGAAGCATAATGGACACAAAAGGTGGTATTGTCGCGAGTTTCCAAACTTGATGTAGTTTTGTTTTGAAAAAAAAGTTAGAGATGGTAGGCATAGGAGCTGACAATGGAATAATAGAATCAAGCTCAATGGTGTTTGATGATGGACCCTCTTTTGTAGTATCTACAATTATATCAAGGGTTGAAAGGGAGTCCTGGAAGTGAGTTCAATATCTCATTAGATGTTTGAAGGATGGTGTTTTTCAAAATAGGTTCAATGTTTGTTTGGGTTGAAAGAGAGTCTGGAAGTGAGTGTCAAGATGCTCAGTTAGATGTTGGAAGAATGTTCGTTGTCTAAAACAGGTTTAATGTATGTTTGAAACTAATGGGAGAAAATTTGAAGAAGATATGGATTGGTTTGGAATTAGAGATTCTTGACATTTTTTCATCGTGAGCTCATGGAATTTTAGTATGTATAGGAGTTTCGACAGTAATTCACCTCTTCAATTAAAATTTTTGGTAGTTAGATGTGGCATTGGTTGTAAATATATGTTGTCATCAAGCTCTATATAGATGATGTCATCTTTAATTAAGTCTTGGACATAATTCTTAAATCGCACACATTTATCTATGTGATGACCATCAATGTAATGAAAGTCATAGTATGTGTTAGGTTTGTACCAACATGGCTTAGGATAACCCCTTCGATAAAGGGTTTTTGTAATTGGATATCTTATCATTTTAGCCTCTTTTAGTTGATGATAAACACTAGAGAGACTTTCTCCAAGGGGGGTAAACTGACAGTTGTACTTTACGTGATGTGATGTCTTTGTTAGGTTGTATGATTGGCTTTTTGGGTGATCGTTCACTGATTTGGGTAGCCATATGAGAGATTTGTGTTGTCATCTTATTAATGTGTTCTAATAGCTCATTGCGTGATGTTTTTCATGAATTTGTCATGTTTGAAAGAGAGGGAGAACATGAAGAAAGGTGTGATGAAGAACTCAACCTATTGATTGTGATCTTTATTTTGGCTCAAGCGATTTTTAACAAGTAAGGCTATACGGAGTAAGCTCAAACAAGCTACTTCAGGATAAATATGTGATAGCTTAAACCAATCTATAATTAATATGGTTTAGATTTGGCTTAAATAAGCTTAATATGCGACAATGTCAGGAGTACACTCAAAAAAGGTACTTGATACCAAGTGAGATATAGGCTAATGATTTTTTTTTATTCATGTTTGGATTAAAAAAGCTTAACAGGCGACAATGTAAGGAGTAGCACTCAAAAAATGTACTTGATACTGGTATGATATAGCTTAAAACGAGTTGTTAAGGATTCATGTTGGATAAAGCTTAAACCAGCTTGAAAATTGATGATATAAGGAGTAAACTCAAACAAGTCACTTAATATCAGTTTGATATAGCTCAAAACAAGTGATGAAGGATTTATTGTTGGTCTGAAGTGGGCTAATAAAATCAGTGTGACGTTTTGATCTTTCATTGTTGGATTGTTTCAACATTTTGTTTGGTATTGAATCTGTTGAGAAAATGGTTTTGTGGAACACAAATAGGATTTGAACTCTATAATGAACACATTGATATCAACCAAGTTTTATGATAATAATAATGTTAAACTACTTTGTTTATGAACAAACAGTAAGCAATCATGTGTATCAAATTGTTTTGGCTCAAGAGGTAAATTCTTTAGGAATGATCATTGTTTCATGTAATCATACAAGTATCTTGTGGAATGATGGATGTAGACGGCTCTTATCACTCTAAAAATATGTGTCCTCTGATATACCTTAATCCAGATATACCTAATTTTGTATGGGGATAGGATTGGTATTGTGAACCCTTATAACACTGGAGGAGACTCACCAATTCTTACTTACCTTCTTCAAAGTGAATCAGTGTTAGGGGCGTGGAGCTTGTTTTTTGGTCTTCTAGAATTAGTATTGATGTGTTGGGGTTCGAATGGTTAAGTTTGGAGAATTCAAGATAATTTTGCATTCTTCTATTGTTTTTATGTTGTGATGTTGCTATCATGTTGTTATTAATTGGATTTCAATGTCATGATAGTTTTTCCAGTAGTGGGAAGTTAAAAGGTTATGAATTTTAAACTTCTAGGGTCAGATTTAGGACTTCTTAAAAGTATTGTAATACAATAAATATAGGTGTTAGGGTATCTGGAAGGTATCTTTTGTGTTAAAGAAGTCTTGAGTCTTAGTGATCAAGAGGTGATAAAGAGTGATCAAGGTTGAGAAATTGAGGTATCAGTTGTTGTTTAGATGTGGTTTAGCATCTTTGGAATTCTATTGTGTGTTCATAACTGAGAGAAGACTAAGATTATTTTTACTCTTGTTGATGATAAAATATGAGAAAGTTATTGGTGGACATAGCCCACATTGGGTGAACCACATTAAATCTTGTCTTGTCTTGTCTTGTGCATTATTTATTTATGTTATATTTCTACATGTATAATTTTGCTCAATAGTTTCCTACTGATGTGATTTGAGGAATTGTTTCCACATATTTGTTCACTAATTCTTGAAAATTGGTATAAGAGATTTGGTGGTTTTTTGGTGAAGTAGTAAATCACAAGGAAATTTTATCTTGAGTGGGAGCTATGGCGGATGAGGGAAGATCGAGGGTTGAGAAGTTCAATGGGTAGAAATTTAGTTGGTGGAAGATGCAAATGGAGGATCACTTATATCGTAAGGACGCCCATGTTCCTTTGGCTAGATAGAAATGTGCTCAAGGCAATTTGGTTATGCCTTACATCTTCAGTTGCTTTCAACATATCACAAGAGAAGATCATAGAAGGTTTCATGAGTGCTTTGGGGAAGTTATATGAAAAACCCTCTGCCTCTAATAAATTATTTTTGATGAAAAACTTATTTAATATGAAGATGTCTGAGTAAGGTTTTGTTGCTGATCATTTGAATGAATTTAGTACATTTGTATGTTAAACTCAGTAAAAATTGAATTTGATGATGAGGTAAGGGCTTTGTTAATTTTGTGTTCCTTGTCAGATAGCTAAGATAAATTGGTTATGGGTGTAAGTAATTCAGTCTCTAAAAATTTAAAGTTGAAGTTTGAGGATGTAATAGGTGTGATCCTAAGAGAGGAAATGTGAAGGAAGAGCACCAGAGATTCTTATACTTATAGAAATGATTTGATGGTGGAGAGCAAAGGGAAACAAAATAATAGAGGGAAAGGTAACCGTGGAAGTCAAATGATCATGGAAGGTCAAAGTCCAAGAGAAAGTTTGAATGTTGGCACTGTGGGAAGGCCGGTTATGCTAAGAAATATTTTTGGGCTCTTTAGGATAAGAAGAAAAAAGGAGGAAACTAAAGAGGTAAATGTGGCAACAAGTGATGTTAGTTAAGATGCCTTCATTCTTTCTTTAGATAATATTGTTGAGTCTTGGGTGTTAGATTCAAGGGCTTCTTTCCATGCTACCCCACATAGACATTACTTTACTGATTTTGTTCAAGGATATTCTTGACATGTATATCTTACTAATGATGAACCATGTAGCATAGTAGGGAAAATATATAATGGGAACACATGGTTACTTAAGGACATCAAACATGTACCTAAGTTGAGGTGGAATTTGATATCAGTGGGTTAGCTAAGTGGTGATGGCTGTACAAGTCAATTTTACATAAGATTCTTAGAAGGTTACCAAGGGAGCTCTTTTGATTGCAAGAAGTAAGAAAACGGGTACTTTGTATTTAACCAGTGGTGTTGATTATTGTAAATTAGTTGTTATAGATGGAGATGCAACTTTGTTGCACCAAAGAATAGGTCATATGAGTCAAAAGGACATGGTAGATTATAAAGGATAGGATGCTCATATTAAAGGAGTTAGATTTGGACTTCTGTGAGGACTGTGTTTATGGGAAACAGAAGCGGGTGAGATTCCTCAAGGTTGGACCTACCAGGAAGGAGGGTAACTTAGAGTTAGTGCATACATATGTATGGGGGCCAGATAAGGTAAAATCTATTGGTGTTTCATGTTATTATGTCACTTTAACTGATGATACAACTAGAAAATTTTGGGTATATTGCATCAGAAATAAATCTGATGTGTTTTAAAAATTTCAAAAGATAGAAAGCCTTGGTTGAGAATGAAACAATTCTCAAGTTGAAAAGTCTCAGGTTAGATAATGGAGGGGAGTATTTCAATAATGAATTTCTTTATTACTGTTTAGTAAATGGGATCCGTAGGAAAATAATGGTTTTGAAGACCTCCACAGGAAAATGGAGTGTCATAGAGAATGAATAGGACAATCATGGAGCGTGCTAGGTGCATGAGGTTACATGAAGGTCTACCACTCATGTTTTGGGTGGAAACGGTAAGAAAAAATGTTTATTTGAATAACAGAGGACCCTCTATGGACTTGGATGGAGGTATACCTTACGAGGCTTGGTCTGGTAAGAAAATTTATTACTCATTTCTTAGAGTATTTGGATGTGACGTATTTATTCACATTGATAAAGATGATAGGACCAAGTTAGAGGATAATTCTGAGAAATGAACCCTTTGTTGGATATGGTGAGGATGAATTTGGTTTTTTTTGTTTGGAGTCTTAAGGACAAGAAAATATTTTGGTATAGCTATAGATTCATGTATAAAGATCAGTTGTAGGAACTGAAAGAGGAATTAGAAAAAGAATACACAGTGTTAGAGGAAATTGCAAAAAACAAGGTGTCCAAGGGGTCGGTTCAGGTGCAACATGTTCTGGCACATCCAGTTCAGGAACCTACTCATGAGGAACCCCAAACTCTTGAGGTGAGAAAATTATTCTAGGGTAAGAAGGGAACCCTTAACAATTTACTCCATCTTTGAATTATTTATTACTCACCAATAGTGGAGAGCCAAAGTTCTTTGAGAAAGTAGTGTAGGTAGATGCCAGGAAGTAGTGGGAGCAGGCCATGGATGAAGAGCTTAGATGTCTTATAGAGAACCGGACCTTGGGATCATAGTGGAGCTACATGAGGGAAAGAGATCATTGCAAAACAAGTAGGTGTACAAAATGAAAGAGGAATAGGAGGTAGGAAAATATACAAGGCCCGGTTGGTGGTCAATGTATTTGCACAGAAGAAAGGTATATACTTTGATGGAATTTTTTCTTTTGTTGTTAAAAATGACTTCTATTAGGATTATTCTTGGTTTAGTAGTAGTAGAAGACTTGCACTTAGAGTAGTTGGATGTGAATACTACATTACTTCATGGTGAGTTGGAGGAGGAATTTTATATGCAGCAGCCCTCACGGGTTATGAGGTCAAAGGGAAGGAGAGGCTAGTGCGTAAATTAAAGAAGAGTTTCTGTGGCCTGAAACAAGCTCCATGACAGTGGTACATGAAGTTTGAAATTTTTATGTAGGAGTAGAGGTTACTTCACGTGTCACTTAGACCATTATGTGTACATCAAGGAGTTTCTTGATGGCAGTTCAATTATTTTGTGCTTTTATTTGGATGATATGCTTGTTGCAGGGAAGAACAATGGAGGAAATAAAGGTACTCAAGAAGAAGCTAGGTGCCTCCTTTGCTATGAAGGATTTGGGGGTGGAAAAAAAAATCCTTGGTAAGAGAATAACTCGGAATAGGAAGGAGATGAAGCTAGTAATTATCTCAAGAAGAGTACATAAAGGTCTTAGAGAGGTTTAGTATGTAGGATGATAAACCAATTAGTACTGCTTTGGCAGGTAACTTTAAATTATCAAAGGAGAAGAGTCCCAAGACTAAGGAGGATAGGATCCAGATGTCCAGGGTACCATACTCATCAATGGTTAGTAGCTTGATGTATGCTATGGTATGCACTAGGGCCTGACATTTCCCATGTAGTGGGAGTAGTGAGCAGGTTTATGAGTGATCCAAGTAGAAGAGCATTGGTAGTCAGTGAAGTGGATCCTTCGATATTTGAGAGGGACCATGGGAGTAACATTGTGTTTTGGTGGATCAGACACTAAATTGTGTGGCTATGTAGATTCAGACATGGAAGGATATTTGGATAGCAAAAGGAGCACAATAGGTTATGTATTTACAGTTGGTGATATAATGGTGAGTTGTATTTCATGGTTATAAAAGGTTGTGGATTTTTCAACCACAGAGGATGAGTATGTCACTCGCCATGTAGGCAAGCAAGGAGATGATTTGGTTACAATTTTTTTTTGATGATTTTGGGTCATAAGAAGGGAATTTGGGAGACTACACAATGATAGTCAAAGAAATATTCATTTGGTGAAGCACATTCCACTCTAGGACGAAGCACATTTAGTTGAGATATCATTTCATCAAGGAAGCTTTGAAACATGATAAGTTGAAGCTAGAAAAGATTCATATCAGTCAAAATCTTATGGATATGATGAAAAAGGTGGTCACAAAGGGAGAAGTTGAAGTTATATTCAACTTTGATTAGCCTTCATGGTTGATAATGAAGGGTTGAGAATGTTTCTCATTGGAAACAGTCTCCAAGTGGGAGATTATTGGGGGCGTGGAGCCTGTTTTTGGTCTTCTAGAATTAATATTGATGTGTTGGAGTTTGAATGGTTAATTTTGGAGACTTCAAGAGAATTTTATAGTTTTCTATTGTTTTCATGCTATAACGTTGTTGTCATGTTGCTGTTAAGTTTCAATTAATTGGTTGTCAACGTCGTGATAGTTTTTCTAGTTATGGGAAGCTGAAAGGTTATGAGATTCAAACTTCTAGGGTCAGCTTTAGGATTTCTTAAAAGGATTGTAATCCTACAAATAGAGGTGTAAGGGTATTTTGAAGGTATCTTATATGTTGGAGAGGTCTTGAGTATTAGTGATCAAGGTTGAGCAATTGAGGTATCAATTATGGTTTAGATGTGGATTAACATCTTTGGAATTCTATTGTGAGTTCATAACTAAGAGAAGACTGTGATAGTTTTTTTACTCTTGTTGATGATAAAATCTGAGAAAGTTCTTGGTGGACGTAGCCCACATTGGGGTGAACCACATTAAATCTTGTCTTTTCTTCTCTTGTGTATTTTTTATTTATGTTGTTATATTTCTACATGTATAATTCTACTCAATAGTTTCCTACTAATGTGATTTGAGGAATTCTTTCCGCATATTTGTTCACTAATTCCTAACAATCACCCACATCTAAGGTAGGTTTTTTTAAATGGTGGAAGGTGATGGGGGATAAATGTGTATGGGTGTCCTTATAAATCCCTGAAGATTTATAGGGACGATGCCCATCGCTTCATTGTTACAGCTATTTAGGCACAACTCACATGCTCCACATGACAACATCACTTGTAAGTGGAGAGTAGGGGAGAGGTAGATACCAAACGTTGTGATGAGACTATGTCTCAAAGTGCAATGTAAATGTGAATGATGTTGGTACGTGGTAGCCAAGTCCATGTCACCAGTGTAGTGTCGGTGGTGATGAAATCCTCCTCTACTAAGTGTAAAAACAAAATTATGAAGTGGTTATCAACAAATTTCTTTCCAACTTGAAATAAATTACTGGTGGAAAATGACAACATACTTGAGGGTGCTAATTTTTTGTTTTGGTTTCAAAAAAATTCTTTGAATGGTGGTAGTTTTGCAGGAATTTTTTTTTTTTTTGTGTTTTTTTCGATAGTATTCTAGTGATGCAGTCATATGGGAAAATAAATTAGTAGTTATCCTACAAACGAAGTGTTAGAAAAGAGATTGTGGTTGTTTTCTATTTACCAGATCACTCAAAGGCACAGAAAAAGAGCATACATAACCAACAACCATAAAATATTAATAATGCAATGAAATAAAATAATGATTGAAAAGATAGTTATAAAATAATAAGGAAATAGATCTTACAGACAAAGTATTATCAAAAATGATCGTGGCCCATTTTTTTATTTTACAAATCACTCGAAGGCACAAGAAAAGAGCATACAAAACCAATGGACCAGACAAATATTAATAATATGACAAATTAAAATAATGATTGAAATGATAGTTGTAAAATAATAAGGAAATGGATCCTATAAGCAAAGTGTTAGAAAAAATGACTATGGATGTTTTCGATATTCCAGATCACTTGACAGGCATAGGAAAATAGCATACATAACCAACGACCAGAAAAATATTAATAATATGAAAAAGTAAAATTATGATTGAAATGATAGTTAGAAAACAAAGCTAGAGGATCCTCCAAATAAAGTTAGCCGTAAAAAATGATTAAAGTTAAAATGATATAGTCTTGCACAACAGAGATTAGTAGTTTTTTATTTTTAAATGCAAACAAAGATAAAATACAACATGTTGGTATCTAAATTAATTCTCCCCTTGGAAGCTGAGCAGCATCATAGATTTAACAAGATACTCAAAGATAGAGAAATCATATGTATGTCGTTTTGTAGCTGGGGAAGGGATTCAACTGGCTCTTTTTCACTTCGCGCGTTGGAGAAATGGATAGCACCATATAAAAGGATTTGATCTATCCTCACTACTTTAGGTTGTGCCTTTCGACTAGGGTGAGAGGACCCATTTTGTAACCTATGTTGGTGAAGGACATGAAGAGATCCTTCTTTGCACAAATTTCAGGGGAACCTTGAGAAAATATGACCAATTCCCCACAATTTAACTCTCACGAAGTTGTCACTTCTAAAGAATGGTGATATTTTCTAAACCAGGTTCGGGTTACTAAAGACATTTAAAATGCTGTTTGCTTCTATATATTTTAGTCAGTAGAATTTTTCATTTGTGGATACACAACACAAACAGGGGTACTTCAGGTAGGATTCATGGTTATTTGAAAACTTTTGGTGGGGATTAAGCAAGATGAAGTTGATTTCACCAGATCTTTGAGAACCTTTGCAACAATTGGAAGACTAACAGATGAGAAAGCTTCATCAATAGCTAAAATATTCCTTCAACCAAAAGGTGTGCATTAATGGAGCCCTAAATCTACATGGTTTCACACAATCTTTGATAATTCAACACGAAGGCTCGAGCTAAAGACTCAATTAAACATTAAAAAACTAGTTCCTCACACCTAAGATACACTCAAAGGCTTACAGACAATATTTATCAACAAAATGATAGTAAAGTGATTTTAAATTGTTTTATCTCATTACAGGATGAAGGATCTTCTCATAATGAAATTGCAAAATGCCACTAAACTATCACAGGGATGAGATCCTGTGTGAATCTGAGGGATTTTAACACAAGATTGCAATAGAAACATAAAAACCTATTTGAAAACATTCTAAATAAAAAGTAGACACAATTTTGCCCAAGATCAACATAGAGATTAATTCAATATCTATTAGATTTATCAGCAAGGGAAAGTTTCTTGAACAGTCTCAGAGCTTGTCAATTGATGTACACTCGCAACCATCTTGACGTGATCAAATCTAAAACACATGAGATTAAAAAGTTTCTTAGATGGTCTCTTAGGAAGATGGGATTTCTAAAATTTTCTCGTAAGAATTAAACCCCCGACCATTTACAAGAGTATTCTCATTGCATTTATACAATTCACTCCCTCACTCATCCCAAATTTTTCCCCAAAAAAAAGGATATTCGAGGAATCATTTTCTTGTTACCAATTTGATCATCAGAAAGTGATGTTTAACAAATTTTCACCCGAAGCGTTTCTAGTGGACAAATCATGAACTGATTACATTTCTCAGACACTCATTGCCATGACTGGGATGCCATGCCCTAGATTTTTGACAGTCCTAATCATTTCATTTTATTATTTCATGTAAGAAATCTCCATTTTCTAATCATTTTCAGGTGGCTCTGGTATATTCACATTTGTGCAAGCAATACTTTTCAACCTCGAGAATACACCTTGAGAAATGAGTGCCCTCACATGGATTCTTACATTCGTGCCTCTCATAAATGAATATTCGCATATGTACGAATTATTCCACATTACCTGTGCTGTGAGTTTGAGTCAGCTAAGTGTAAAGAAGGAACTAGCGGAATCTTCCACGTGTTTCATTGATCGCAACTTCAAAGTTGTGAAGTTTATATGGTGGTACCTAAATGAGCGTAGGATCTCCATGTGCCCTTAGTTCTAAGAAAATATCCTCTTGGATTTGAAAAAGTCTCAGTATAAAAATCTGAGCTAGCAGAAGCCTCCACGTGTATCTTTAGTGCACGCTTTTGATATTTGGGGCCCAAAAACGGTGACCCCAAACAAGCGCGAGCTCACCACATGTCTCATCCTGATAAATTTTTTTGAAATAATGGTTTAAGGAGCAGCGGAAGGTGCCACATGCCTAGGGTCTGAGAAATTTTCTTCAGCCTATTGAAAAGTATGAAGTATGGAAAGACCCAGTGGAAACCTCCACGTGTCCCACTTCTGGTGCTTCTTTAAAGTTAAACCTCCACAGGGTAACATCCCAAACTCTTGGTGTGGGCCCTCCATGTGTCTCGGGCCTTTATAAAGTTTCTTGATAAATTTAAGTATAAAGTGGAGCTAGCGGAAACCTCCACGATGTCTCCTTGGTCTTCAACTGCTAAGGTAGGACCCAGAGGCGGATCTCAAATGAGTGCCAACCCTCCACATGGACAAGATTTGAATTGAAGCCCTCCTTAAGAGTTTCAAAATGTCCTGGCGACCCACCTCTCCACTTCTAACTTTGATGTGGGGCCTAGCATAGTTATCAAATTATTTCATAACTTTTCTCCCTCATACAAAAAGGCCAAAAACTTCAAAATGTTCCACTGACCATACCTTCCCACTTGTAACATAAAAAACTGACCACGTTTCCTTCTTTAGGGTCAAAGTAAGAATTTTTCCCTACCGCTTCATATTTGCTGAATAGCCAATTAGATGTTATCGAGGCTGCGGGGCCAATTTGGTATTTTTACAAATGTGACAAAAGTGGAAAATTTCACCTAAAGGACCCGCCGGGCCACATTCAATTAGAAAGGACCATGTTTCCACAGATTTTGGGACCAAAATTTGATAGGGAAAACATGACTATGGAAAAATAGAAGGAAGGGGAAAACTTGAATTCACGCCCAAATTACAAATTCTTTCTCATGGACAGAGAAACGGAAAACACTATTCTATGGACTTAATGTGATCCTCAACCAAAGGAAAGGACTGACCATGGCAACCAAATGAAGGAGAAAATTTCATGCATCAATGAACAGGGAGAAGGATAAAACTTCAAACCATGCAGACTGAGACGTTTTTGGAACGAACAGGGTGAGATTAAATTGAGCACCAACACAACACCTCCATGTATTCTAGTTTCTCACAGGTTACTAATGACTTGAAGTGGAGAGAGAAGATCATATACGCAGGTGGGTTGTGATAAGCAACTAGCTTCACAAAATGAAAAAAATCAAATGATAACAAAAGATAAGCTTTAAAATGTTACCTAAGAGTATAGTGGGTATTGCAAAAAGAGTGGTCAGAGATACTGTGAGCGTCCAAGAAACCTGCATAATATTTTACAAATTGTGAATCAAGATTGTTGATATAAAAAAATAGAAATGTGATCCAAAAAAAAATTATTTGGCGTAGCCCGGGTGGTCTCTTGTATTCAAGAATGGTGTAAAATGTAGAAATAATATTCAGCTAGTATGAGACCGTTTACGTGAAATTTTGTTGAAATAGGTCAAGGAAGAGAACTATTACAAGATTTTCTACACAAAATTATCCAATCTATGCAAACAAAAGTCATCTAGAAATACATTTTCATCCGTAAAAATCGATAAATATTGTGTGACGAGTTATAGAAAAGTATTTTTTTTTCAATCGTAAATTTCTGCATAACTTCCAAGGCACTAAATTAGATCTTGAAAATCAAATTGTGAACAAAGTATTTCACACAAAGGCACTGGAGAAGGAAACCCAAAACATTAGACAATTTGCAGAAAGTGGTCCAAAAATCAATTGAAATTGATTAAAGTGATTGAAATAATGGATTATATTGAAGTGGTAAGAGATTGAAAAGGCGTAAAATAGATAGGGAGGCGTTACATTAAAAATTCGAAATAAACGGCTAATTTACATTAAGAAATAATTGTTGTTGACAATCAAGATATTGATACTCAAATAAAAATTGATTGAGAAGTTAAATACATTAAAATTAAGAAAATAGATAACATTAATGAGTCAATATTAACGATTGTTGGGACCTAAGTCATTTAAACACAACCAACTATAGCATTTTCATGACATAAATAAGAATAAGAATAAGAAAGTTACAATGCTTTAAAATAACTATTAAAAATTGAGAGCAACTGCGGTGTGTGAACCAAGGGAAGGTGATTCGGAAGTGGACTTATAAAAGCCAAAAAGGTATACTGATACACCGAAAATGTGGACATTGAGGAAGGAAAATTCTTTTTGAAATTGACTTAGGAATGTGAGGGTGACTAAAGGGAAGGATGTCCCATGGACAAATTCGAGTGGAGTAGGATAGGTGAGGGCAAATAAAGTGGAGGATTGTAGTTGTTGATGTTATGGATGTGGATAATGGAATGTACAGAATCTTCAATGTTCAGGAAGTGTGGAGTTAAGAATTAAACTGAGGGGGATGTGAAATGTCAATGTATATTTATAGATGAAAGTTTGTTTTGTTGATAAGCCAAAAAAAGAAATAAGAAAATTATGATGAATGTCAAGGGTGCAGGTGAGAGGTCAATGAACTTTGAAGACTTGTTTTTCCACCAAGATGTCTTGAATGATGCGCCCGAATTAGCAGGAACTTGACAAGGTCATAACTTGAGCTCTGGGTGTTCATTTGAGTCCGTTTTTTTATTTGAAACCACATGTTTCGATGAGAAGAACGTACAGAATGGCAACCCGCCCTACCAGTTGGGGCAAGTTTTTGACATGTTTTTGGGCCCTAAATTACACCATCTTGAGGCCGAAAATTAGGATTTAAGTTATAGTTTTGTTTTTTTCCTATTTTTGGGCATTAGTTAATTTTAGTCTATTAATTGCATTGTGAGTTAGAAAGTTGGAAATTCCTCTAATTTAGGGATGTAGAAGATGCGTGGCAATTTCTGTGCCCGTAGGAATAAGCATGCAAACTTACTAAGAATAACAGGTTCTAGTAAACTGCTAAAAATAGTAAATTCTGCCACTTAGAGTAGATTTAGTCAAGTTAGTTAGAGTTTACTTGGCAACTCGAGTTGGGAGTTGTTTTCCTATTTATGAAACATTGTAATTCATTATTTGAATAAAGAAGGAGATCTATTTTCTTTTGGAGTTCATTTTATTTAGCAGTATATCTGAGTTTGTTCTTAATTTGGCTACATTATCTGGTATCAGAGTGGTTCGAAGTCATTTTGTTTAAAAATGGCAGGAAGAGGAAGAGGAAGAGGAGGTGGTATTTCCTAGATGAATAGAAATATGCAAGATCTATAGAGGCAAGTTGTTGCTTGCTGCAATGATAACCCAGAGAGGAAATCAAGGTGGAGATGACACAGATGAAGAAGAAGTTTGTGAAGAGGAGGAAACGCAAGTGCCACCATTAGCTTTTGAAGAAAGGATGCTTCGAGCATTAGAAGGAAAGAATGATGGGATAAGAGTTGATGTTTCAGAGTATGGTGGTAGTCTAAAACCAGAGGAGCTGATAGACTGGTTGAATAGCATGGGAAATTTTTTTGAGTGGAAGGCTATGTCAGAAGAAAAGAAGGTAAAATTTGCATGCACAAATTGAAAGGTCATGTTATGTTATGGTGGGATCACCTACAGAAAGAGCAGTCAAGAAAGGGGAAAGAAAGAATTAGGACGTGGAGTAAGATGGAGAAGAAGCTAAAAGATAAATTTCTACCTGTGGATTTTGCACAAACCCTTTACAGGAGGTTTCAGAATCTCAGACAGAACTTACAAACAGTGCAAGAATACACAGATGAGTTCTACAAGTTGTCCATTCGTGTAGAGCATGAAGAAACTGAGGAACAAATGGCTGCGAGGTATGTTAATGGATTAAAATTTTCTATTCAAGATGAGATAAGTATGCATAGGATTAAAAGCATGGAGGATGCCTATCAATTAGCCTTAAAGGCTGAGGAAAAAAAACTCGTCAAAGTTTTAGGCGATTACCTAGAATGAATAGGGGGGCCTCATCTTCCTTTCGGGGACAAGCTGGTTTCAGCCAAGGTACGGGAGAATCATCCCGTGGATGGGAAAAGAAAGAGGATACGAGACAAGATTTCCAGAATCAACAAAGAGGCAGAGGATATGCTGGCGATAGAGGATGGGAGGCTCCACGAAGACCATTTGTTTGTTACAAATGTGGTAAAGAATGTCATCAGGCTTTTGAATTCCCACATACTTATACACATGACAAAAGGCAAGGAGATGCTCCAAGAGTAAATCTTGTTGAAGCTAAGCAAGTAGAAGATGAACAGGACCTCGAAATTCCACCAGATGTTGGAGAAACTCTGATGATCAAGAGGACAATGATTGCTCCAAGAAAGGAGGTCAAGGGGGATGCATGGCTACGTAAAAATATTTTCAGAACAAGATGCACTTCAGGAGGAAAGGTATGTAATGTTATTATTGATGGTGGTAGTTGTGAGAACATGGTTTCAAATGAGATGGTCGATAAATTGGGTTTGCATTGTGAGAAGAATCCTAACCCTTATCGTATTGCATGGTTTAAGAAGGGTAATGAAGTTACTGTTGATAAGAGATGTTTAATAAGATTTTCTATTGGGAACAGTTATAAGGATGAGATTTGGTGTGATGTTATTCCTATGGATGCATGTCATATGCTGCTAGGAAGACCATGGCAATTTGATAGAAAAGTTATTCATGATGGGGGAAAAAATACTTATACTTTCTGGAAGGATGGCACAAAAATAGTTTTGATACCTCTTAAAGAAGAGGGGAAGGCTGAAAATATGCTTTCTGCAAAGGAATTTGTGAAGGAGGCAAAGGCAACCGGTTTTTGTTATGCACTAGTTACAAATAAGGATGAACTTGTAAGTGCTCAAATACCAATAGAAACATCAGAATTAATAGAAGAATTTTCAAATGTTATTCCTGATGAGCTACCAGATGGATTACCACCCAAAAGAGATATTCAACACCACATGGATTTGATTCCAGGGTCTTCACTCCCAAATCAAGCGGCTTATAGGATGAGCCCGACATTGCATGCAGAGTTGAATAGGCAAGTGGCAGAGCTCATGTGAAAGGGGGTCGTAAGGGAGAGCATGAGTCCATGTGCAACACCAGCTTTATTAACACCAAAGAAGGATGGAACATGGAGAATGTGCACGGATAACAGAGCGATCAATAAAATTACAATCAAGTATCGGTTCCCAATACCTCGCCTTGATGATATGATGGATGTGCTTTCTGGATCTAATTATTTCACCAAGATTGATCTTCAAAGTGGTTATCATCAGATTCGGATCAGAGAAGGAGATGAGTGGAAAACAACATTCAAGACAGGAAATGGATTATATGAGTGGTTGGTGATGCCATTCGGGTTATCCAATGCACCTAGTACTTTTATGAGATTTATGAACACCGTGCTATGGGAGTATAATGGTAAGTTTGTTGTGGTTTATTTTGATGATATCTTGATCTTTAGTAAAACTAAAGAAGAACATTTGAGGCATCTAAGATTGGTATTTGAAGTGTTAAGGAAAGAGAAACTCTATGCAAATATGAAGAAGTGCACATTTACGCAAGAGAGCTTGGTATTCTTGGGCTTTATTATTTCAGCAGGTAGGGTACAAATGGACTCAGAAAAGATAAAGGCAATTATTGAATGGCCTACTCCACATAGTATAACAGAGGTAAGGAGCTTTCATGGTCTAGCAACATTTTACAGAAAATTTATTAAAAATTTCGGTAGTATTGTATCACCTATCACAGATTGCACAAAAGGAAGGGAGTTTTTGTGGACAAAGGCAGCTGAGGATAGCTTTCAGTTCTTGAAGAAGAAGGTGACAGAGGCACCTATTTTGGCACTACCATATTTTGATAAAGTGTTCGAGGTTGATTGTGATGCCTCACATGTGGGTATTGGTGCTGTTCTAAGTCAAGGAGGAAAGCCAGTAGCTTTCTTTAGTGAGAAACTAAATGAGGTAAGAAAGAAGTACTCTACTTATGATGTGGAATTTCATGCAATTTTACAAGCATTAAGGCATTGGAGGCATTACTTAGTGCCTAAGGAGTTTGTGTTATTTACAGACCACATAGCCCTGAAGTATGTGAATACCCAAAAGAATTTGAATAGTAGGCATGCAAAGTGGGTATCATTTTTGCAGGGTTATACTTTTTCTCTAAAACATAAATCCGGAAAACAGAATCAAGTTGCAGATGCATTGAGTAGGCGTGTGACTCTGTTTACCACTATGGAAAATGAGGTGGTGGGTTTTGAAGCAATAAAGGGTTTGTATTCTTCTAATTCTGATTTCAAGAATATTGTTGAAAGGTTAATTAGTCCATTGTCAGACAATGCGGGAGATGTCCTGGATGAGTACCTTTTACAGGATGGCTATCTATTCAAGGGACGCCAACTATGTATTCTAGTTAGGTCTATGAGAGAGAATATAGTGAAAGAGTTGCATAGCGGAGGATTGGCTGGGCATTTTGGTAAGGATAAGATGATAGCCTTGGTAGCAGAGAAATACTATTGGCCAAAGATGAAAAGATATGTGGTAAGATATGTGGAGAGGTGTCGAATTTGCCAAGTCTCGAAAGGCCATGCACAGAATACAGGGTTGTATATGTCGTTGCCTATTCCTAAAGGGTCATGGACAGATTTGAGTATGGACTTTGTTTTAAGGATTACCAAAAACACAATGAGGTAATGACTCAATTTTTGTGGTTGTTGATAGGTTTTCTAAGATGGTTCATTTTATTGCTTGTAAGAGAACAAGCGATGCAACAGGCGTAGCAGATTTGTTTTTTAGAGAAGTTGTTCGTTTGCATGGTGTTCCAAAAACCATTACTTCAGATAGGGACACAAGGTTCTTAAGTCACTTCTGGCGGACTTTATGGAAGAAATTTGGTACTCAACTACAGTTCAGTAGTGCCTATCATCCACAAACTGATGGGCAAATAGAGGTGGTAAATAGGAGTTTGGGAAACCTGTTAAGGTGCATTGTTGGGGAAAAGCCAAAACAATGGGACTTAGCATTACCGCAAGCTGAGTTTGCATATAACAGTTCCATAAATAGATCCATAGGAAATTCTCCATTTTCAATTGTGTATGGGAGTAATCCAAATGGGGTGTTAGATTTGGTACAGCTACCCGTTGATGGCAGAGTCAGTGATGATGCAGAAGCATTTGCCGAACATATACAACAATTGCAGGAAGAAGTGCGGAAGAAGCTGCAAAATAGTAATGATAAGTATAAGGAAATAGCAGATGTGCACAGAAGGAGAAAGGTATTTACAGTTAGTGAGTTGGTTATGGTATATCTGTGGAAGGAAAGGTTTCCAAGATGAACCTATAACAAGCTGAAGTACAAGAAGATTGGACCCTGTAAAATTGTGAAAAAAATAAACGATAATGCTTATGAGGTAGAATTGTCAAGGAATTTTGATATTTCTCTAGTGTTTAATGTTTTAGATTTGTATTCTTTTCATGGGGATGGTGCAGAAAGGGATGATGCTGATGAAGTAGTAGATTGGTGGCAGCAGGTTCCGGTGAAGAAGAAAGAAGAAGTGGATCAGATTCTAGATAAGAAAACAATGGACACGCGACATGGGAAATATAACAAATATTTGGTACACTGGAAAGGACTGGAACAAGAGGAAAATACTTGGGTCACAGAGTGGGAGATTCAGAAGTTGGATGCAGATAAATGGAAGTAGTTTGAAGAAGACAACTTGCAGGAGCTGCGTTTTTTTTTCAAGCAGGGGAGAATGATGCGCCCGAATTAGCAAGAACTTGACAAGGTCATAACTTGAGCTCCAGGTGTCCGTTTGAGTCCGTTTTTTTTTTGAAACCACGTGTTTCGATGAGACGAACACAACGGATTCAACCCACCCTACTAGTTGGGGCAAGTTTTTGACACGTTTTCGGGCCCTAAATCCGCCATCTTGAGGCCGAAAATTAGGATTTAAGTTATAGTTTGGTTTTTTTCCTATTTTTGAGCATTAGTTAGTTTTAGTCTATTAATTGCATTGTGAGTTAGAAAGTTGGCAATTCCTCTAATTTATGGATGTAGAAGATGCGTGGAAATTTCTGTGCCCGTAGGAATAAGCATGCGAACTTACTAAGAATAGCAGGTTCTAGTAAACTGCTAAAAATAGTAATTTCCGCCACCTAGAGTAGATTTAGTTAGAGTTAGCTAGAGTTTACTTGGCAACTCGAGTTGGGAGTTATTTTCCTATTTAGGAAACATTGTAATTCATTATTTGATAACAAATAAGGAGATCTATTTTCTTTGGAGTTCATTTTATTGCAGTTTATCTGGTTGTTCTTAATTTGGCTACATTATCTAATCCTTGCATAATACATGGGGGAATTTGTAATAGGCATGTAGTTGTGTTATAAAAATTCTCATGTGGACTATTCTTCAAACTCAGTCAATGCTTTGGTATAGATATGGAGGAATATCACGTATAAGAATCCAATATACATCAAATTTTAATGCGAAGGCATGTGATAGTCGAGGTTTGGTGGGATTGTTGAGGGAGCTCGGGAGGAAGTAGGATGAGAGTTTCGAACATGATAGTCGGCTCGATGGATAGATAGGGTATGGTTATTGGAGTTTCTGGGAGGGTTGACATGGAAAAATGAAGGGATCATAGCCATGGGAGTGCTTGTAGGAGATGGGAGAAAGAGAGTTTAGGGGTCTACGAGATAGGTTTGACATGGAGAAGGGAGAGGGATTGCAATGGGTGGAGTGAAGGATAGGTGATTAGGGAAGGGATTTCAGTGTTAGAAGGAAGGAGTGATGAGGTGGGGGACAGTTGAGCAGATAAATCTAAGGTGGTAGAGAAAGTTAAGGTGGGGAGATTCGTGTAGAGAGATAACACGAGGGCTAAGGATGGGGTGAGCTACGTGGTTGGAGTGAGTTGTTTGTAAATTAGAGAGAGTTGGAGGACTGTGGTAGCCAAACGACTGGGATGTAAGGTCTGCGAAGAGCTTGGGAGGAGCTATGGCCAACTGGGACTATGTGGATCTAGGCGTGGGGTAGGATGTATTAGGAGATCATCCTTGGCATCCATGGGGACAGGGTGGGATTCGCAGTTGGGGATTGTGAGTGTAGGGATGGTGGTGTTGGGAGCGGGTGTAGATTCTAGGGTTTGAAATATTATATATTGGGAATAGATCAGGGAGAGTTGGGGGGACTGTGGTAGCCAAACAATTGGGATGTAAGGTCTGCGAAGAGATTGGGAGGATTTATGGCCAAGTGGGACTGTGTGGATCCACACGTGGGGTAGGATGTATTGGGATCTCTTCCTTGGCATCCATGGGGATGGGGTGGGCTTCGTAGTTGGGGATCGTGAGTGCAGGGATGGTGGTGTTGGGAGTGGGTATAGAGTCTAGGGTTCAGGATAGTATATATTGAGATTAGATCAAGATGTTGGGACGTGTTGGGAGTTGAAAGGAGTGTGAGGATCCTGGGTTCACTAACAGAGATGTGTGGGAGTAGTTTGGTTTTAGTTTAGGATATATATTTAATTCTAGTTTTTATTTATCTAAATACATAAACCTATATATAAACTAAGATTGATATATGCAAGATATAAGTTTTAAAGAAAACATTAATAAAATGTTAAATAAACTAAGATATATATATATATATAGGAAGGAGATATGATATTTTAGGCTATTTGATTTCGCATAAATATTTCAAAAAAGAAAAAATGACCACAAAAATTTGGTTCTTAAAACCAGAAATTGAAAACCAAACTAAATGTCACCTCTGCAAACACCGTAAGGCTATGAATACTTCCTCCATAGTACACGAGTATCCGAATCTGATGATGTATTTTCTTATGCAAAACCGTGAGCATCAAAGAGGTCAAAGATGAGACAAGCATCATAGATTCATTATTACTATAACCTGTACATACACCACAAGTCACCACACAACAAAAGCACTTCCCATAGTGTGAAGGTTAACCAAATAATGCCATAAGGCACAGACACGGAAATAATAAAAACAAATAATAATACACAAATAATGGATAAAACCACTAATTAGGAAATCAAAGGTAAAAAATCGTGGGTTAGTCCCACCAAGGGTGCTAGAATGTGAGCTAGGAAAAATGCACTGTTAACAAGAAAGTAAAAGAACTAGCCAAACACCTTCTCCTTCGTGATTTCATTAAAAAACCTTGGAATGGGAAGTGAAACATGGATGAGCCATGATTTAATGAAATGTAGTTGTTTTCTTCAAACCTAAGCAAGGGATTCTCTACACTAATATCAAATTACTTTACACCAATGGATAAAGGGATTATGGATTTGGGATGCTTCAAGATGAGGCTATTTTTGGCATTAGGATGAGGTGGGAAGGATGCTCTTTGCTTAAAAGGATGTAAGAGTTCAGATAAGGCATTCATTCTTATTCTCCATGTGTTTTAGAGGGATGGGGTAAGGTTGTATTTATAGCCTGGGAATTGGATTAACTTAGGGGATTTTAAGTAATCATAGTTTGAAAATGAGGGCATGATTAGGTGAGTGGGGACAAAAAACGTGGGTGAGGATTAAACTTATATTTTTAATTCTCAAATGGGGGACATAGGGAATATTTTTCATGTGAGGAAGATTAGGTTTAATTTAGGGGTTTACATGGTTTAATTAACCGATTAACATCGATTAATTCTATGGGTATTTTTGTGGGAAATAGAATGGGAAAATTAATTGATTTGGAAAAGGTGTGAAATTAGGGTGTCTACATTAACAATTATTCATAAAAGTTTAAATATAAAATCACCTCATTATTTTTGGTAAAAACTATTAGATCAATGGAAAATCATCCTCTACAAAATTTTGGCCCCTTGCAAAGTGTGTGTGATTGGGTGAGTATTTGAAGATTCTAATTCGATCTGGATTTTTTTCCTTAACTCAATTTTACCAAAAATAACATAACTTGAAATTTATTCTTCACTTTTACATGAAATGTTTCATGAAGCATCATGAAAAAATACTTTAAATGACCAAATTTACAACCTTTCTCAAATAGACCTAAAACTCTCTATCCACAGTGACTTACCTTGTGATTACTTATCTTGTCTTCATAATCTTATTTCCCAAGGACCATTAAACATTATATAAAATAGCTTAGATATGACCTGAAATTCATCATACACATCATGTATACCATCAACATACTCCTACAATTCTTTAAAATTACTTCCTTGATCCAAAAAACATGTCATCATACCAAACCACATGCTCTAGGTCTAGGAATAGGCATATAATGACTTGACTCAACCATGACAACCCATGAACTAAACATGATGACCATGTGTAGACACTTAGAAATCTCTATCACATATTTAGGACTCTTCTTGACCTCATAGCATCCTTCAATCAACTTTGGATAGCTCATACCATTACCATGCCTACTAGACCCTGCTTTAGAACACTATATGACTTCACCAAAACCTGACACTATTAATCAACCTTCATGTTTGACACTAGAAGACACCTCATGGGAACTCACATGACATCCTATACACCCTTTTTCATCAATGGATTTGACATCAATGATAACACAAAGATGTAATGGTTAACAATGGATGTGTATTTAGTTCGATAATGTTATATGGTACAGTCCAAGAACTTCTAAAACGTTGATCTCATAATTATATAATTACGGTTGTAATGTTATAAAAACCCATGGCCTCCACTCTCACACCACCATTGTCTCAAGTAGCCCATTAAAACATCACACTAGTAATTTCATTAAAAATGACATGCATATCTAATGTAATTTTCACAAAAATAATGTGTTTTTCAATGCTAGGTTTCATTAAAAATTACATTATTTTCATAAAAATGATGTTATGCCCCTAACGCTACAAGGGAAAAATTTAAGGAACTCCCCCAAAAAAACTTATAGAAATCATGGTGAATGATATAACCAATTTCATGGTTTCGGCGAATGTCCTTATAACCAATTTTGTTGTTTTGGTGAGAAAAGTAAAAAATATAAAAATTAGTTGGAGATCAAATGGAGAATCTTGTGAAACAATTTTGGTGAATATCCTCTATCAATTTTTTCTCTCACTTCTCAAAGGATTGTGTCACTATGTTATATTTTAAGTCACCAAATGAGCGACTCACCATTAACAGTGGAACTTGGAACTTGGACTTAGAGCTTTCTTATTGGCCCACACTTCAATTTTCACAATAGCTAATAGGACCCACAATACAAATGACATTGGGAAAATGGTATAAGCATCAATATTTCTTATTGTTTTTCACTTTGGGGTGACTAACACATGATATGTAGAGTCTGACACTCACTCCCACTATGAAATCCGTACGTATGTGGTGTTTTATTAATTGGTTTACACTTCGCAGTTAAGCATACATGAGAGAAATATAATTTTATAGAAGACAGTCTATTAAAATTATATGTACATAAAACCTTCTTAAAGGTCCACCTTTCACATTGTTCTTACAAAGAAAAATATCACCATGTAGAATTAACTAGACTAAGAGGTGAAAAGATTAAAAATAGAGGCAAATTTTTAATCAATGCAAAATGTATAAATTATTAAGTGGAGGACTAGACTTCAATTCTGCAACTGTATACTTACATTTTAGCATGAGCCAAAAATTATCAAGAGTTAAAGGAATTTTTAAAGGAATTCATACTCAACTACATGGTATTTGAGGTATAGACTATAAATGAGATTTAAAAGTCCAAATTCAAGAAATCACAAGGAAAACAAGAGTATTAGTGTTTTATGAGATTGAAAGATTTGCATGCCTATAGTTTTCTCAAGTATTTTAAATTTTTTTGTCAATGGAGGCTTACCTAAAAACTTTCTACTTGGACAAATTATTTGGAGATACTATTTTTGACAAACAAGTAATCAATTTCAAGCATTATACAACCTTCAAAATGACAGTATAAGGAGATAGTTCGATAGATGACAATGAAGATGCACACCAGGATGAAAAATATTTCATGGACAATCTATTTGCCACTAGACAAAGTGGGATACATATTTTAGCTGTAAAATATGAGGTAATGTATTGTATCAACTTGTTTTTGGGTATTTTTGTTGATGATGTAAGTTGTGTTGAAGGAATTATAAAATCCAAAGAATGAAATTTAATTGCTAATATATCTAAAAAGGATATTGATACTTACTACCATCTCCCTAGATCTAATATTCAGTTCAATCAAGAAACATAGGAACAATGGGGAGAGAGCAATAACCTTAAGACTATGCTTAAATATTGGGCAGAGGACCCGACAACTATCAAGTCCAAAGTCTCAATAGAGAAGATGAATATAATATATTTTATATGTGGACTAAGATTGGGAATGTACCTGATTAATAGACTATTTGGAGCAATAGATATTGTGCATGTCAATCAGACATGGGTACATGGGTACCCCTTATAGCCATGGTCACCGATAATGAAAAGATACTTGGTTTGGTTGGAGATTTATCTTTCAACCTCTTCAACAATCTTATGAGTTATAGGAAGATGGAGAAGTGGGATAATTTATATATGATGTCTTACTTGCTTGATGTCATGTGTACAGTCCAAAAATTTCATGGAGTCCCCAGTTGATCATCACAAGATATTCATATAGTCCCTAGGGTCTATAACAATATACACATGCATAACTATAGGAGGAACATGTAGGTGATTTGTAATAACTACTACCCAATAATCTACAACTCCATATATGAAAACCGTATGCCTAGGGTAAGTCAAATAATCATCAATTTATTGAGAGAATGGGTATATTTTTGGTGTTACCCATATTGTAAAGTGATAAGAGTAGATGGGGTTCTCAATTTCTCTTTTATACTTCCCAAATATGTTTCAGACAAGCGATCTAAGAAAAATATTATATATCACTTTTTTCATGACATCAGTCATGTGATAAAGGAACCTGAGAAGAATTTTTTTAATTATCCTCCTTTTCCTTTCTTATTAGGTTTAATGGTCTTAATTGATCGATAAAAGGTGAAGATAATAGTATCTTGCAAGACATCATTCAAGTTTGACTATCATACTCTAAGGAATTTTGACTTGACAGGAAGAGTGGGATAATTCTACAAGCACACTCTTGGTATGACCACTTACAACTAGAAAATTCATCCCCAAAAGGATGACCTGGTTTATTTGGATGAGGTCAATGATCTAGTAGTGGCCAAAAATATGATATATTTCAATGTCAATTATGCACCTATTGGGTAGCAGGCCAAACTGGATCAGAAGTTTGGCTAGTAGTAGTAGTACAAAGGAAAGATGTCGAAGAACATTCAAATGAAGAAGGTCCCAGTTCAAAATAAATTCAGATGATTATTTTTTGTGTGCCTCCTCCATCAAAAGGAGAAATATATTCGTTCTCATTCTTCTCCTTCTCTAATCATACTAATGACAAGACCTACAATATCTATTGGGAAATCCATAGGTCTACACAGAACACAAGAAAAAAGTCCTCTGGTGAGTACTATTGCAATTGTTCCTCCTATGTATGTTCTTTTTCTTTCTGCTTATTCAATTCCAACTTTTATATGGATGGCTTTTTCTTCTTCTATTTTAATTCCATCTTCCCTAGGACCTTTCACTAGTAGTATTCTCATTTAAACTAGTTCTTCTTCTAAAGATAATTCAGAAGGATATCATGGGATATTGGATCGTAATGATTATCAAACTCATCCTTTCTCTTCCCCTATTTCTATTAATTCTATTATTTCTACTACTTCTATTCTATCATTGTCTCCCCAAGTTGTTACAGTCACTTATTCCCATCCTATTATAGTTACTACAATAATATCAGAATAAATGAGTGTATCTCCTAAAACCGCTTCTTCTAGTTCTACTTCTTTAATTTCTTCTTCCATTCCTCTTACTGTTGTATCTTCTTCATCTCCAACATTGTATGGACAGTCTTTTCAGAAGACCTTCTAAGGCTAAGTTTAAGGCATCAATGCATCGTTCTCCTTCTTTCCTTGACCTTCTCTTTAATTTCTCCCCAATATTTTTGGTCTCTTCATCCACCTTTGCTTCCTTCTATCACACCATAGGTTTCTTTAAACTTTTTTATTAGGCATGCATGTTGCCACTCATTCCAATTCCATCTTTCATTCCCATTTCTTCTTTCTAGGGTCCTATGGTGACCCAGAGTTTCATGAGCCATATCGTGGTCTCCTTTGGGACTTTTTCAAGATAAAAAAAAATTTACTTTGGACACCACACACCTTACCACAAGTGTGTAAGGCCTTCTTATACCTTTCCTTCCATATGAACAATAGTTGCATCTAGTACTTTGGAAGGAACCTGGACTCATTATTATTGGGAAAAATGTAATTGCTTCTAAAATGGCACAACTTGAAGACTCAAAGATGCAACTCAAGTATGATCCTCCCACAAGAACCCTAAATAGTATTCATAAAGAGTAATTTTTCCCAAGGATATACTCATATCTACATGGAAACAAAGGTAGGGACATTTTGATGAATTTCTAAGAAAGATACACACGGGGGAAGAAGTCATGGATGTAGACCCCCAGTTAGTTATTGATGCCATTTAATACATGAAAGTTGATTTGGTTAAGATAATGGATGGATCGGACTTGCTGCTCTGCATACTCAAAATTAATTTAATGTTTCAAAGAACACTTTTCCTAATGTGTAAATGTCCTTGATAACTCTGTATGAGCATATATTAGTTTCTGTATGAAGTTGCATCAAGATGTAACAGAGAAAGGGTTGCAACAAGTACAAGGCCAAAACAAACATATGACTAGGATAAATTCCATGATGGACAAGCTACTAGTCTATCATATACATAGGGATCTTTGTCTCAATTTTATTATGAATCAAAAGATCATGAATTGAATATAACAAATATCTTGCATGGCTAACATTTTGAAAGAATTGGGTGATTGACTGGACCAAAATGGAAGGATTGTTGATAAAGATAAGTGGTATAGTAGATAAGATATATGAATTATTATTTGAAGCTCACATGAAATCTATACATTAGCCACAAGGAAGGTTGATTCACAAGTCCATCTTTTAGCACCAAATTGCAAGAACTTCATTGCTACTCTAAGTGCTAGCTTTTCCCAGGTATATATGGTTGGGAAGACATCAAATATTATGGCATTGGTGACTTCTGTGAATGGAAAAGTGGAGAAAGCTTTGACTATCCGAGTGAAAATGCTAAACCTATTTATAACAGAGTTCCAATACTCATACAATAAGTTCCTAATTTGATGAGGATGACCTATTTATGGACCTGGGTTATATTGAGAATGTGTTCAAAACATGTGTGAGTAAACTTCAACATAGTCAAACACAGTCTACACATGAAACTTCTTGTGGTCTAGTGGAACACTAAGTAGAGATTGAACAAGGAATAAGCAGTAGATTTCCTATTATTAGGATTTAATATTGTTACATGTGTAATCTTAAAAATAGGAAATATCAAATTTCTTGCATAGAAGCTATAGTTTTTATCCTTTAATTAGCCACTCGAAAACATTTTGTTTATTTGAGATATTTTTAACTAGTTATAGCCTATTTTTAAACCCCATGGCAATGGTAATTTTGTGTAATAGTGTAACTATACCAGTGATTTACCCTCTAAGGAGAAATATTGTCTTATAAATAAATATCTTGTAATAGTGATAGTCCAAGTATTGTTCCGTGAGTGTTTTTCAATTTCTATGTGTTGCCTTCTTAATTACGTTGCATTTTTTCTTAGATTTGTTTTGATTGATTAATCACTGTATATATATTTCTTTGTCATGAAATGTTGTAGACATGAAGAATTTACTTACATAGTCATAAATTCTGATTAGTTTACTATGTTATACCACTTATATAGACATGTTGGCACTATCAAGGTTAAAATGTGAAAAAACCTTGAATACTTAGCACTATAATGACCAAAAATATATGTACTTATCCCTATACGACATTGTTAAGACCTATGGTGATGCAAGATTATCTGCACCAATGTCAAAAAATCATTTGAAACATATTAAAAAATATACCAAACATTCCATTGAGAATAACTATGTTTTAATCTAATTTCATTTCATTTTGTATCATTTGTAGTTTCATTTTATCTTCCTACGGTATGCCTTATAAAAATATTTTACCTAATAACCTATAAACGGCTATATAGAGAGATTCAATAATAAATTTCACTTTATAACAAGTGTAGCACAGTTACACAAGAAGTTTCAGATACTATATTTTCAAAGGTTAATGTTTGAAGGATTGAAGTCAAGACTATAGAAATTAGGTCATGACCATATATTAGTCATAACTTATACAATACTGTCCCTTAGATAGTTCTAAGTATTGGTAGTGGTACCAAATCAATTTGTAGTATTTGATCGGCATGTTTATATATGTTACATATTTAGGATCATTCCTTCAATCTTTCCTCTATAGTTATGTTTCTCTCCTGCTCTTGTCTATTTTCAAGAAATTACTTCATTTTTATCAAATATTACAAGTTTGAACACATATTTCTAATTACGAATGGTTAATTTAGGAAGGTAATTGATCAGAAGTTAATATTTATTTGCAAAGGAAATAGGAATTTTTGGTCTGTGACAATTTGTAGAATGTTATCACAGTGTTAGCTAACCCGTTAATGTTTATTCAATTATGAAACTATGTGGAGCTTATTGATTCATTCTCTATTCAAAAATTGATAAGCAGAAGTACCCTATGAATCTAAAAAACCCTAACTTCTCTAAATAAAGGACACCACCCATAATAGCTATTCATTTGTGTGCTATTACATCTTCAAAACAATTACCCGAATTCAGGAAAACATTATAATTGCAATCTTGGATATTTCTTGATGGTTTACTACTTCAAGGTTAATAATAGAGGATATGTAGAGTCTGACACTACGTAAAATCCATACGTACATGGTGTTTTATTATTAGTTCAAACTTTGCAAGTGAAACATACATGACAATAAATACCATTTAATAGAAAAGGGTCTGTTAAAATCGTACATACATGTGACCTCCATATTGGCTATCCCTTTTGCACTTTGACATAAGTTTTTACAAAAGATATTATCAAATAATGCTAAAGATTATTTGGAGATATATTATTGGCTCGCTTCTTAATGGATTGGTCTGACAACCAGTCTGATAACCTTAGAATATTCTTATTGGTTACATACAACATACAAAGGTTATAAAGCTCCACTGACCACTCTGCAAATTATGAATTGCTAACAAAGGATACATGTCAGTCACTTACTCATTTACAAAAAAAATGTAATTCCAACAGATGAAGAGTGGTACATAGCTATAATAATTATACAGGAAGAGATTCATATCTACAGAGTACTCCATTTAATTCTGAAAATTATCATCCAACCATCAAAAATATTGACAAGAAAAAAGAAGTAGAAATTTAATTCTTTTTTGGTAAAAAAAATAGAGAATGGGCTTCTATTAGACGATGATATAAGAAATGTGATACAGATAGTTGCAAGGATAAAATAAACAGTAGCAACAAGAAAGGCCCCAATAGATGACCGAGATATGAACCAATTTATTGTTTCATTGTTCTACCACATGTAATACATATTTTGTTTACATGTACATAATTAGATTGAGGGATGTATCTGGGATGCACTCACCCTTAATATAAAGTAATTGTGTGTGTGTGTGTGTGTGTACTGTGTGTGTGTCCTGTGTGTGTGTGTGTGTGTGTAACAGTAAACTACAAATTAAAGACATATAATTTGTATTAAATCCTGACAGTTTTCATAGCAAACATCATCATGTAGGAGGAAACAAAATTCTTGACATATGAAAATATAATCAGAAAATATGAAAAGAATTGTCAATAATGACACAAATGAGGTTCACACATATCTAGGAGGGCGCCATAATCTTCCAAATAAATATTGTATAGGTCATATGTATCCACTAGTTGGCTCTGCCATAGACTTCAAAAAAAAATTGAATAGTAACCCGGGTCCCAAACCAACACTATTTTCCAAAATTGACGTGCCATTCACATATATGTTAAACAAGTTACAAAGCCTAAAGTGTAAATATTTAAATGTCAGTATTATCTAATGAAATCTTGATAATTTATTAAATATGAAAATATAATTACAAAATATCAAAAATTGTTAATAGTTGAAAATTATCTTCTCATATATCTAATAAAATATTAATAACAAATATTGTCTTGTCATGTTAGTATTATTTAATGAAATATTGATAATTTATTAAATATGAAAATATAATTACAAAATATCAAAAAAAAAAAAGTTGAAAATTGTCTTCACATATATCTAATAAAATCTTAATAATAAATATTGTCTTGTCATATGTATTAAATGTTAGATTTTCTTTCTTTTTTAATTGAAAGCAAAGGCTAAATCATTATTTCAAAAATTATGTGACTAGTTAATGCCTGGCTCAACTATTTTATAAAGTGAAGTTCTCATGTTAGTATTATCTAATGAAATCTTGATAATTTATTAAATATGAAAATATAATTACAAAATATCAAAAATTGTCAATAGTTGAAAATTGTCTTCTCATATATCTAATAAAATAATAATAATAAATATTGTCTTCTCATGTCAGTGTTATCTGATGAAATCTTGATAATTTATTAAATATGAAAATATAATTACAAAATATAAAAAAATGGTCAATAGTTTAAAATTTTATCCTCATATATCTAATAGGATCTTAACAATAATTAGTGTCTTGTCATAGTTATTAAATGTTAGATATTCATTCTTTTTTAATTGAAAGCAAAGGCTAAATCCCTTTTTTCAAAAATTGATATGACTAGTTAATGATAAAAAAATTTCTAAAGTGAAATTGTCATGTCAATATATGTGTCACTACAAGAATTTTTGGATTTAAAACTAAAAAAAATTTGACTTGAATAAGGCCCAAAAAAATTCATTTCTTAAAAAGTAACCAATAAACATCAAACAAAGTTACCTGTCACTCTGATTTACAAAAAATCATAATTCCAATAGATGAAGACTGGAACATGTTGCATTCTTATAGAGGATGGGATAGTTAAGAGTAATTTAATTTTGAAAATTATTCCAACCTCCAAATATTGACAAGAAAAAAGAGTAGTTTTAGTGTTTCTGTTAAAAATTGAGAATGCCTCTATTAATAATAAAATGTTATAACAGTCACAAAAAGAAATAGTTAAAGAAAGAAAGACCTCAATAGAGAACATACTATTCAAACCAAGTTATTGTTTCAGTGTTTCACATGTTACTATTATTTTATTCATAATAGAAGAGGGATCTATGAGGTCCCTTTCCCTTGAAACTTATATATATATATATATCATAAATATATCATCATCATATATATATATATATATATATATATATATATATATATATATATATATATATATATATATATATATATCATCATCATCATCATCATCAAAGTACAAATTAAATCCATATAACTGTACTACCTAAACTTACAAAATATATCACGTAGGAGGAAACAATAGCCTTAACATAAACACTTATAAATCAACAAAATAGATATACGCAATATGGCTATACAAGACCATTCTTGCTCACAGTACCATACGAGCAAGACAACTTGAGACTAGTGTAGATCCATAGTCAGTAGAATCTCCTTCCTTTCATTAAATTCCTTGTAATCATCCATGGCCCAAAATATGTACAAAATTTAACTAATGTAGGATGCAGACATCCCCTTTTCAATAAAAATCCTTTGGAATGGAGGAGGACCAGTTAAAACCTTCATAATCTCATCCTTCCCTTCAGGTGTGGCCAACCACTTTTACATCATTTTTCCACTATAAGGTAAGGATTTTCTTCCCCTACCCCCTAACAATTATGACTTATATTTATCCCTCAAGCACAATTCCACTCTGATAGTTATCTATTTAAATACCTTGCACACCTTTTGATCCAATATTCCTACTTTCTTCATCCACTAAAAAAAAACTTTTGTTAGAGAATCTATGTCAGGACGTGCACCTCCTACCCCGATAACTTTTGGGTAGAAGTTGTTCCAGATAGGATTTAGGAAAAGGTCATCCTTGAAAGTAAAAATTTAATATCCTTCAAGGAATAAACTTCTGAGAAAGGAATTTGCTACATTTGAAAGATATGGGTAATACTAGCTAGCCTAACAAGAAAACCAAACTAAACATTGTCATCAAAAGAAAAAAAACTCCATTGAATCCATGGGATTAGGAAAGGTTAATACATGATTGAAGAATATCTAATTTGACATCACTAGCATAAAATATTTTGATAGAAATAATCTCCTTGGAATGTAATCAATAGTTGGTACACTGGTGATTGGGTAAACAGAAATAACATATTTTAATGCGAAACTAGATAGTTGACTTATCCTTAAATAAAATTCACCATGACTACCTTTACAAGATAAAAAAAACTAATACAGTTAATTCAAATTCATGCAAATCATTGAACAAAATAAAAAAGTGTATTCAGTGTATGAATCATGTCAACTATAAAAAAAAATTCAAAGTGTAATGATAATGATAAAACATTAATATTTGAGCCAATATTCAAATTATATTTGTGGGAAGCTACATTAATGAAAAATGTGTCACACCATCTTCTATTTATTTAACCCATGGGTAATGGACCACTCATAAATTATAATCATTATATGACTTTAGTTTAAGCTATTTCCTACTACTACTTATGGCTTTTACAACTGATTTAGATTTAATGCATTGCTATTTCCCGATTCTGAAATGTATTCCCATTGATATTCATATTTCTTTTCTTTTCATATCTAAGTCACATTAATTCATATTTTCTTATCCATTTTCCCACCTAAAATCATTAATTTATAAATAAGATGATGGAAAATTAAAGGGCTCGACGAGACCTCTCCAACAAGACCAATTTTGCAATAATTAGATTAGTAGATCAAAATTTATGGTCATTTGAAATTTTACATATTGGGACTCAGGAAGAATATGAAAATGACACATGGAAACTTATAATTAGTCTCTCAGATTTCCTTTGAAATGTGTGCCACTGACTTCTATTTTCACTCTTCCTCAGCTCATCGGCACCGTGAACCTAAAACTTTATTTAATTGGTTCATTCCACAGGCTTGAAGTTTGCATAATGACCATTTTACTTGAGGAGTCCTAGAATCCTACCATGTGGCCATATGATATTCAATTATGGGTGTTGGGGATTATTTTACATACCTTTACACTCAGCGTTCCTAGAATGGGTGACACTTAGCCACTCAAAGGAACAAGAGAATGACACATGGAATATTCTAATTGGTTTACATAGATTTCCTTTTCCACTTGTGCCCCCAACTACCACTTTTCCTGAGAGTGAGTTCCTCACCTCACCAAGCCACTGCGCATCGCGGACCTGAAAATTTATTAAATCAGTTCATTCTGCAAAGCTTGGAGTCCATGGAATGCCTTTTTCTTAAGGTGGCCCAAAATCCTGCCACGTGTCCATCTGATATTCAATTCCAGATAATCGGGGCTTCTTTAAAATACCTTTACAATTAAGTTCCCAAAATGAGTGATACTTCACCACTCCATGTGTGACATTACCGCATATAGATACTAAGATATGTTACATGTACAGATACATGATGTGAAGTATGATTTTATTAAATTAAATTAAATCATTGTACATCATTCAATATATTAAGATCAATGACGTAGGATCTATTCTAAGGGTGAATTCCTTACACAATCACATTTCAAATGGAAGTTCCTAGAATAGTCCTAGTGAAGCAACAATTGTCATCCACTAAATGGAGTTTAAAAAAAGACTAAATTTTATATCTACAATGAAAAATGTAATCATTTATAGTGATGTGCTACTAATTGTAAGGTGATATTTAATGTCCACTACATTCTATTTATGAAAGAAATATTGCAACTGAAGGTAAAATAGATTCATAGAAGTTGTGGACCATGTAAGACTCAAAAAACTTCATTTTTCTCAGTAAGTTTCATCATGCATTTGATTCTTTAAATATTATATTTTTATAAGTAGCAGTGGATAATCATTCACTGTGAAATATTTCAATAGAAGGGTTTACAACTTAGGGTTTAAGGGTTTCTAGGATAAAAAATTTGAAGCATGTGTACTTCCATGGGAGCCCAAAATAAAAGTAAAACCCCAATCCTATACACCAAACTATTCAAACCCCCTAGTTTAACTATTGAATATAATGATATTTATGATCCAATAATTGACACAAGAACTTCATAACTTAGATACTTGTTTGAGAATAAGGAAAATGCAAATAATCAAGCTGGATACCCATCAGGTTGGATTGGGACACATGATGCTTCAAAAGCTTTTACCTTGCCTTGAATTTATCATTCTCTGCACCCTAGAATTACGAATGGGAAAAAAACAAATGTTTCAATCGCACCGGAGAATGAATTTTGTTCATTATGGAGGTAAATCTTTTCCATGTGTTGGCGTTTGAAAGTAAATATTTAGGAAACTATCAGCATAAACCTAGAAAATATTTCTAATGATTATCATGCCACTAATAAAAATGCCAGAGATTTACGATTTTACAAAATAATAAATAACAATTAATGGAACAGTACTAAAAGTGAACCATCTATATATAGTTTTGATATTTAAACCATGGGTTAGGGATATCATTTCTATACTATATTTTTTCCTTAGATTTAATAGCGATGAACAATTGGATGTAACCCTCCTCAAAATGGTATACAATATCCATTTCATTTATCCACCTTTATCATATAGATTTGTTGAAAACATTACATAATTTATGCATAAACAATTCTTAACAATCAAATAAGGCTTCTGACATTAAGACCTTTAATGTTCACTACCTAATTTTGCTTTTTATTTATATTCTAGTTTGTTGAATGGTTTGTAACAAACAAGCTTGTAATTTCAAGCCTACAATTATGTTGAGGGCTAGCAAAAAGTGTTTCTTACATTAATTGAAGTTGACCCCCAAGATAAGGATGTTTGATAATATAAAGGACTACACTAAATTTTTGGACTCCAATTTATCAATAAATTTCAAAAAGTACAATTCCTAGCTTGCCTATGACCTATAGAGATTGTACTCAACTGTGATCTAAAATACAATTAGCTAACTAGTACTTCATGGAGGAATATATTGTGCTAAGTTTTTATGGGTGAGTACACCAATTTGGGGGTCCAAAAAGTAGACAAGAATATGAAAAAAGTAAAACACGTATGCATTTTGTTAAAACGTGATCCGCGTTTTAATCTGTTTAGGCTCTGGAATCACCAAAGCATAATGCATACACGTTATGCCTATTATAAACAAAAAAGAGGCCTGAGCCTCTATCATTTTACCTCCCTCAAACGTGAGTTTCAAAGCTATTCCGTGCCTTCGCATTTTTTCATTCATCTAGATATTAAGCTCAAACTATCATTTCTAGATCACCGGGAAGATCTGAATCAACGATGGTGCCATGGAGAAGAGGTAAGGACAATTATTTTCTCAAAATTGCATTGAAATATGATAATTATAGATTAAAATTTGAATTGAGTACATATTTTTTTATTGTTACAATTAGAGGTCGAGGGAATCAACCACAACCAAACCCTGTTATTCCTGACATCCCTCCCGACACTCCCACAATTGCTCAACATCCCTCGGGTAGTCAAGAAGATTTAGTCAGCCCAAATAGTTGAAAACAAAATTTAAATTAAGGATTTAATCAAAATAATGAGGGATGCACAATCTACAAACCCCCCCCCCCCCCCCGCACCTCTCTTGCAAACACATTAGAGGCATTACTTTTTCAAATTGACGCGGAAATGGGGAAAATTGATCATTAGACAACTTATAGAGAGGGTTGTAGGGTTTATTATTCCAAAAAATTGTCATATGTGGATGTAAAGAAAAAATAAATTTCAAAAGAACTCATATGCGCCTTATTCACGTAACCCCCTGCACTAATTTTCCTATTTCGTTGACATGTAAACAATTTCCCATCCATTGGTGCAATAATAATTTGATTAAAAATAATTTTTGGGACCGATGGTGGATGGTGTTTGATTTTCCACCTTGTAATAACAATGAGGTGCCACTATAATTTCTAAGGAAACTCTATTGTGAGTTTATCCTCAAAAAGATCCCAAATTATGTTGATTTCTGAGATTTCTAGGGCCGAGGAAAATGATCTGCACAAGATCGACCAGGTGCACAACGTACACCTATTCAATAGGGTAGATTTCCCGCACAGAATCCCCCTCACCCTGAGATTTTCCCTCAAGCAGTGAAGGAGACAATATAGATTTATACACTCCATGTGCTTTAGGGGATATCTACAACCCTTGTTCGACATATGAGGGATATTTCTGAGCCATATGCTCACAGAGGTACACAGAGTATTCCCCCAGGGAGTACTAGCATGAGGCCACATTTGTTCTCGTCATGTGGTAGCATATGTTTGGGGCCCGAGGAGGACGATACTTTCATGCGTACTAATTTTGGTGCACCTGGTGTTAGGGGTGAACACGATAATGCCACTATGTCAGATGTCCTTTTGAGTGAGACATTTGGATTACATTCATCAGTGTCACCTTCGCAGGTAATTTTTTTATGTTTTGTTATGTGTGTTACAAAAAGTTTGGAGTACCTGATTTACTTATATGTGTTAAATTTGTTAAATAATTGTATTTGTACATGTACATGCATTGATATTATAGCACGCGGGAGGTGCATCTTCATCCCGACCATAGGCGGTGAGCACCATGTATACACATACATTCATAGAGGTAATTTAGAATGTTAATTATGTAAAATTTTCACATACATGTGTGTGTGTGTGTGTGTGTATATATATATATATATATATATATATATATATATATATATATATTAGTTTTGAAGTCAAATATATGTATGTTCTTGTATGTCCATCTAACTCACGTGATATACATGTTTGATAAATATGTTGACTTCACTAGAAACCCCACCATCTCTGCGACAATTAGATAAAGGTGTTGCCGCTGTGATTTCATCTACGCAGCAACTCACTGATGTATTCACACAACACATAAATTTTGTTAATTTTCTCGTGTAATTCATATTATGTTAAATTACATGTTAGTAATGTCTTTCATTGTAGAATTATTAAATTATGTTAATAATGTCCTTCATTGTGTGTATACCCAGGAGTTACCTGTAATAGGGTAGTAGCCCTATTCATTTGATTCATAGGCATGGTGGGGTAAAAAAAATAGTTCTATATTGATAAAATTAGTTAAAATATTGTCATTATGTAAATACATGTACTTAGATCTATTTTCACTAATTATGATGTTATATTTTCTAATCTTATGTGTATGTAGGGAACTTCAACCCCCTCCATTTTGACTTCGAAGGCATGAACTCCTCCATCTCATCATCTTTGTACCCCCATTTGTATTGCAGGAGCTCCTGATGACTCATCTGAGCATGAGATGCAAATTTAGCATGATCAAAAACTTGCGGTAAGTTTGTGTATTTATGTAAATAATTTCATTCTAGCATGGTCTTAAATACATGTTGACAACATATATAAATTAAGTTTTGATTAAAAAACATTGTTTTCATTTACAGGCTCATCTACAGGTGAGTATTCAGCGGAAGATGACTTAAAGCATGGGCTCGGATGATCCAAAGTCATCTCATGGATCTCCATCTTCATCTAAGGGAGGGTCTTCTTCGAGAAAGGCCAAGAGAGGGATAGATTTTGATGAATAGGAAATATATATGTCTTATATGACATTGTTTTTGTATGCCTATGTGCATGGCATTGTATGTAAACCTATATGACATTTGAACTTGATGGTATATGACATATTTAGGCATTTTTGTATTTATTATGCACATTAAAATACTATTTGGAACTTGATAATTTTGTATGAAACCTTACATTTCTGAGCTTATTTTCACATGAATCTAATATGATGTGCACTTGACAATATTTAAGATATTAAGGATTATTTTTTCATTTATTGGTGATGTACATGTACTAGCATTTTCAATGTATAATATGCATCAAAATTTGGAAATCAATATTTATATAATGTATGTATATAAAGATTTACCTAATCTGAGTAATTATTCATTCAATTTATCAAAGTGTATATATGTATTTACCTTACTTGCACTTCTTCTTGCTCATGGTCTCTTTGTATTGGTTCCTATCTTATCATGCACTTACTACATTCTTCTATGCTTCGTAGTCTTCTCCCCTATTAAAACACCTAACATTTGTCACAATTTGATGCTTTTCATCTGTTGATATTTCGAGAATATCTCTCCATATACATTACTCCAATGCTTGAGAATGTCTCTAGATGCAATGACATTCTGATTCAGACACTCAATGATTCTTGATTGTCTAATCCTATCCAGTTCATGTTACTACCTTTAAATTTGTAGGCATTTTAAGTTATTTGGAAATCACATCACACCCTTCACTAGGCTTGATGACTATCCCTATCCTTTTTAAGGCACTTTTGAAAGCATCCATGGATTTATCATAACATATATTATCAATGAATGGAAGGTCACTAAGCCGTAGGCCAGCTGACTCCCATCCATAACTAAACAAGAAAGATTTACTAGGTGATTGATAACTCCCATGTGTTCTTAGACATACCCCTATCAAATTCATTCTTAACCAAAACTAGTCATTGTAGTCATTTTTACTCCCATCACAAAAGGAAGGAACCCCCATGTGCACCGGCCTATCACCCAACAGAAGTTGAGTGCTCACCTGAGGCACGCGTAGGTACCGAGTCTCTCTTTTATGTGAGTTTAGTGGGAAGCATCATCTATGATTAGTGTAAGAGTTTTTAGGAGGGAAGTTAAGACATACAAGAACCATAGGGCTCAGAACGGCCTCTAGATCCTTATAGTCACTTCAGATTGAGTGCTTTAACAGAATCCAGAACATATATTATGATAGAAATAATTATACAAGCATTCATACATGGCATGAAAGGAAAGAGAACTCATAAGAGAGAAATATGCATTAGAACCATTGATATTCATGTATATATTATATCAGGTAACCTCATTACATTCATTGAACCATTACAGGGTGTCACAGGGAAGTAGACCACAGTCATGCAATTCACTGGACTTATGTAACTAAGCTACAAAAAGAAAATTTACAACTCCATGCCTAGTACATTCTCTCCTAAATCAATTATCCACTAACAGAGTCTTCGCAACAATTCTACAGAGCTCCGCCCATACTATATCTCAAACTCGCCATGTATATCAAACTCCTTATCTCCCTAACTCCTAGTGTCTCCTCTTTTACTCCACAAGAACTTGTATTTATAATTCTCCTACACTACCAACTCACCTTCCAGTGCCCTCAGATCTGGTGCCAAGTGTCGAATGTGGTCCTTCATGTGAGCATGCTTCTCCAGGCCTGAGCTTTCCACTTTATCTCATGATGTTCTTCTAGAAGATTCCAAGGCATGCCCCTATCGGGGCCAACCTATAGCCAAGATGGCATCTTATCCATGCACAACCGATCATGCTTTTCACATGTTCTACCTTGGGTGCTCAAATTGACTAAGTCCCAAACCTCCTTTCGCGCATCGCGCATGCTATGTGCTTCCTTAAACCTTTCTCTTGTGCACTTTTTCCTTGCGCACCTTTTCATAACTGGGACCTTGCATGCCTACGTGCACCTTCATACTTGGTTAATATTCTAGGGGTCCAACATCACCCCACACTATGCCTGTTCTCCATCCTCAGAAACACTCTACTTAACCAAGATGCATGTTGTCTAGGGAATCAATGAATAGTCTTACACTTTACAAAGAATAAGGAATGAAAGAATTGGGGAAAGAATGAAGAATGGGGGGAGACATCAATTCAGCAAGCTAGGGAAATCTTTTCACAAATCTACCTCTAGCTTATTCCACTCTTCGACCTCACCCTGTGCCTTCTGGCAGAGGTCACCCACCAGGGTGCTCACTTCATCAAAAATCAGGCCAATTCCCTGGGTTCCCAAAGTGTCCACAATGAATTGTTCCATCTCTTTTCCCAGGTCCTCGAGTTTATCCATCCTCCTAGTAATCTGGGGGTATAGTTCCTTTAGCCGGGCCTTAATTGAGCTCCTTAAAGCCTCAATTGCCTCTGATTTCTTCTCTACTTCAGCCAAAACCTTGTCCCTCTCCACCCTGTTCCCCTTGTTCTTTTCTTGGAACTCTTTTAGTTATGCTTCAAGTGTGGCAACCAAGGAGCTTGCCACCTTATCCCTATTCTGTGCATGTATCATATGCGGCCTCCACAAATTGGGAAATGACCTTAACCTCCACAAGTACTTGGCTATACTCGGCAACGAGCACTACCACCTTCAATCTGTCCTCCTCCTTCAAGCATGCGCCCACTTCTTCTATAGATTCTAGGGCCAAAGGTCATCTCTCCATAGTGAGGATGCGCATTAGATCTTCTATACACTCCAGAAGGGATGAGTACTTCTGTGCGGGTGGCACTAAGTTTGGGTGCTTCAAAAGGATGGCACCCTTGATAGACTCCATTTTCTTGTACACTTCCTGCACCTTTATCTTCTCTTCCTTTAACTCAAACCTTAGTTGTGCGCTAATCAGTTCTTCTTATTTAGGCTCTGCATCTTCTCTCCCAGCTCCTCTTCCTTCTTCCCTAGTTTTTCCTCCAAGACTCTTATCCTATCATTTCACGTGAAGAGTCTAGCCTCGGTCTTGACCACAACCTTGTTAAGTGCATTACAGACTTGCTCGTCTGAGAGCTCTTGAGCATTCACTAAGGGATTGACCCCCTTAGATTCTGGAAATGTTATGAGCACCCCCTGATAGACTTCAAGTTTGGCTCATCAATGTGGGACTCAAATGCCCAAGAGAGCATCTTCTTTGTTTTGGGGTACGTGCCATCCTTTTCAAAAGACCCCATGGCTAGAAGTCTTTCTTTGGGCACAGTGCTTTGGAAATGCGTGCGTAGCACCTTCTTTGTGTCATCAACATAGCCCATTACTTTCCTCTTTCTCCATATCAAGAGTCCTCCTTCCCGAGCGTGCCACCTTTAGGGAAACTTACTATTAGAGTGGGACCTCCTCCCAGGCTGTCATGCTCTTTTTCAGTATTCTCCTCCTTCCCTTCCTTCAGCACTATGTCTGCAGGCTATGCGCTCCAACTCTTGGTCTACCAGGACTTTGAGCATTTTTTTGCTTCTCTTTCCGCCACCTCAGTGATCTACTCCTTCGTAAAACTTATGGCTCCCTGCTTTTCCCCACCAACCTCTTCATTCCCCTCCCTATCTCTGGTGTCTTCCTCATCCTGTGCACCCTTGCACCACGTGAATACAAACTCCTAGTTCTCATCTCCACTCTCCTCTTCCGAGTTGTAGACGCTAAAAACCCATGGCTCCTGGTCTTTTTCAGGCTCATCTTCTTGTACGCGTCATCTTCTTCACTCTCATCCCCTCTTCCGTCCCATGTACTTTTCCAAGCTATTGGTCACCTCTGAGTCAGCTTCCTCATCTACCCTCTACTTTTTCCTGAGAGGTGGCTCCTGAATCAGGGATTCGGCCTTATCTTCTCCCTCAAGGTGATTCTTCCTTGGCGAGGGGTTGCCTAGGTGCCTCTATTTCTAGCATCTTCTCCTTCACCGGGGACTTCTTTCTCCGTATGTAGGTGCTTGGCTTGGTGCTTGTTGTTGGCATGCTCACTGTCTGAGAAGTTGGCACACTTGGTGCTTTTTCCTCTCTTCCCCTCTTCTTGGGAGTGCAGGATTCTTTCTCTCCATGGGATCCTCAGGTATGGAGACTTCATTCTCCAGATATGCACCCTTCTCAAACTTCAGCCTTATACAGAGGTACACGCACACCGTCGGCTCCTCCAACGATGGGTAGTGTTATTGGCCTAGTCATCTGGATCTCATGTGACACGTACCTTTCCACGTATGCATGCTTGCCACCAGGGTAATTCAGCTTCTTCCTCATCTCCCTATGCTCCCGGTCCAGACTACCTAGTTCCAGCCTTAACTTCTTTGATTCCTTAAATCTGTTCACTCCCTCTTGGAAGTATTGGGCAGTGAATGCGAAGGGAAGCTTGCACCAAGGGCTCCATGATTCGTCTATTAGCTTGAACCTACCCAAGTAGAAATGTTGATAGATAGCAAAATCTCGGACTTCCCCTTCAGTGGCTGCTGGGAGTTGTTCAGGGATTCTCCACTCTACCCCAAATGTGTTCCTCAGGCATGTGTACCATTTCTCCAGCGTGTGCCTTGTGGGGTGCTGTCATTGTATCGCAAGGCATACTTTTCAAACCTCTTCATGGGTGAAAGGATCCTCAATGGGGTACTCCCATATAAATTTTTCTAGTGCATCAGGTACCCCAATCTCCACGAATACAATGGTGAGTAAGATGTTACCGAAGAGGATCCTGTCCCCTTCCTTCATGCACTTAACGATTTCTTCTGTGATGTATGTAGATAGGTTATATATGGTGCCTTCTGTAATTTTCCTTGCCGACATGTAACCAGGGTTTGTTGACCTATGTCCACCTTTCCTGGCCATTCAACTTAGTCACCAGATGCATGGCCATTTTCATCACGGGGTCCTTGATGTCTGAAATGTCATAATATCATGACCCCTTCTTGTAGGCATACTCAGTGATGGTCTCTTGAATAGCCTCCTTGTCACCAAGGTCATCTTCCAAGCTATCTCCCTCACATATGAGGCCTGTAAATTGTGAAATAAGATGGGGAGTCATGCGCATCTTGTGCCCTGCAAAGTGGAAGTAATCTTCATGTACCCGTGACATCAACCATTGGTACAGGCACTCTGGCTTTCCAAAATAGGGCAACTCATAGAGTTGCAGTAGCCCTACCTTCTCCATTTTGACCTTAACATCATCATTGTATATTGGCAAACCCTCTAGTGTTTGTTTGCTAGTGGGGCACACTAATTCCAGTGCTATTTCCTTTTCTATTGTGTTTGTGTGGTGATTATAGTCACTAATAGGTACACTTCTTAGGTGGGATTCCCATTCCTTCCCCATCATCACCCCATCTGGGTATTGCATCTCTGCATACCATTCTTCATTTGTGTTTACTTCAGGTTCTTGTTGTTTGGCCTTGCCTTGCCCTTCCCTTTCTTGGGTGCCATTGTTGAGGTCCTCTTATCACTCCTACTCTCTCCTTGTTACTCTGTCTTACTTCTTCCAATCCTCTGATCTCAAATCCATGATACAACTCTTCTGAACCCGTGCCCTAGTTTTTTGAACCCTAACTGGGATAAAATATTCACAAGACAACACCTCTTCAACTCTTTCCATGCCTGTGTAACCCCTTCTAGTTTGTAAACTCAAACTGGCTGCTCACGCTTCAATCTCATAGATCTTCCTTCACTCGATCAAATCTGAAAACCCTAGTTTATAGAACTCGCTTATATCTCAAACTCCTCTATTTCGTAAAAGTAAAAATGAGAGTGCCCCAACCCTTTACTTATAGTTTTTCTCTTTTCTGAACATTAAATGCTACCTCACCTACCATCATACTTTGTTCATTTAATGCATGGCTTTTTCAAACAAATTCCGTCTTCAGTGCTTTCACTCACATGCCCCTTCCTATGTGAAAACTCCTCCAACCTTCTAGCGTGCAACCAATCCAACCTGATAGGAGACTCTTGCATGCATGTGTAACCCATGCTCGAAGGCACTTCTTTCTATCCTGATTCTTGCTCTCACCTACCTCATGTTGCTTTAAATGCACTTTTTCCTCCTTAGTACATGGGATCTACAAGTAGCTTTACCCTGGCACCAACCATTCTTTTATCTTTTCTCTTTATATACCTCTTTCAACCGGCTACTCAACAAGGCTTTTCAACACAACTTCCTTGGTACTTTAATCATGCACTTCTTCACTTTTCTCCACCCCACACTTAAAGTGATGCATGGTCCTCTGTGCACTCAAAAATTCTCAAAAATAGCAATAAGGTTACCGGTGCCCAAGGTGCAAAAACAAAACAACAACGCAAAAGGGAAACACAAGAAAGGGAAAATGCATAAAGGAAACTTCTAAACTAACTGGAAAAACTACCTTATTTACAAATACCAAGAAGACTTATTTATAGTAGGGCTTCAGCCTACTCCCATTGAAGTGTCTAGGTAACTTCATCCCATCCAGCACTTGTAACTGGCACGCACCCGAATCAAGGATGTACGAGATTGTGTAAGGACCCAACCAATGGACTTTCAACTTCCCAGGATGGCACAGAAACTTGGAATCATATAGTAACACCATCTGCCCAACCTCAAACTTCTTGTTCCTAATGTGGTGATCATGCCAAGCCTTTTTCTTTTCCTTTTCTATTGTTTGGCTCCATCAGGTGAGTGATCGTCTCTCATCCAGTTTCATTAACTCATCAATTCTTTCTTCCAGCACTTGTTCATCAGCTAACCCTCCTGCACTGTGCAAGCTATTCACAGAGAAGGCAACATAAATTCAACTGGAAAAAAAGCTTCCATGCCAAACACCAATTGAAAAGGTGTGGCTTTGTTCAGCCTTTTATACATTGTCCTGTAAGCCCATAATACTGCCGATACTTTGTCATCCCAATCTTGTCTTCCGACATCACAAATTTTTGGTCAAGGTATGACTTAGTATCTTGTTGAATGCTTCCGCATAGTTCCATTTTCTTGTGGGTGATAGGGCATAGTCTTGTGATGAGCCACCATGAACTCTGATAACAGGATCCTCATGGTCTCATTCAGGAAATGTGTACCCCTATCACTGGTCAAACTCAACGGGCATCCATACCTCGTGATAATGTTCTCCCATAAGAACCTTGCCACTGTTACTGCCGTGTAATCTTTAGTTGGGGCTGCCTCTTGCCCACCTTGTGAGATAATCCATGTAAGTGATGACATAACGTGACCCAGTCCTACGTGCTACTAGTGCAATAGGTCCTACAAAGTCTATCACCCACTTTTCAAAAGGCTTCGTGCTAGGAATAGGGTGCAAAGGCATCTCATCTCTCCTTCCTGGTTTTCCAATGCACTGAAAATGGTCACATGCTTTACAATAGTCTCTACAATCTTTGTACAAGGTTTCCCACCACAAACCTACCATTAATATCTTACATGCAGTGGCATCACCTGCATAATGCCCACCCGCACTTCCTCCATGTGCTTCCTCCATGATGGCCAGGTGCTCATGCTCTAAGACACATCTGTGCAAAACTTCATCATGTCCTAACTTGTATAAGTCTCCACTGATTAACATGTAGGGTGCAGACATGTATGGCCAACTACTTCTTTTCCAATGTCTTCATTCCTTCTTGCGCCACACCTTCCTTTAAAAATATTGCAATCTCTTCCAAATCTGAGGGCACATGCCCCAAACCTAAACAGTTGTGCACGTCTGGCATTGCTTCCTTAATACTCTGTGCATCCTCCCCTGAATCAATTCTTGACAGATGATCAGGCCCATAGTTACATTTTTCTAGGCTTCACTACAATGGTGAATTCAAAATCTTGAAACAACAATACCCATCAACATATGCACCCTTGTAGAAACAGGCTTGTTCACTAAATATTTTAATGCCATGTGATCGGTGTAAAACACAAAGGGTGTTGCCACAGATACTATCTAAACTTGAAGAGTGCATAGATCATTGACAATGCCTTGTGCTTAGTTGTGGTATAGTTTTTCTCTGCTGGTGTCAGCTTCCTGCTTGCAAAACATAGAGGGTGATCAACAATCCCTTCACCTGGTTGTGCAAGCACTTCTCTAATGGTGGTCCCTGAGGCATCTACATGGACATGGAAGGGCTTGTCCCAAGAGGGAAAATGTAAAATAGGTGTGGTGATAAGCCTATCTTTTAATGTATCAAATGCCCTCTACTGCACCTCTCCCCAATGGAAGGAACTTTTATGTCTAAGAAGCTCCTCTAAAGGCACAGTGATCTTGGCATATCCCTTAATGAATTTTCTTTAATAGCCCATATGCCCAAGGAATCCACACACTGCACTCTAGCTAGTAGGCTCCCTTAACCCCACAATAACTACAACCTTAGTGGGATCTACCAATAAGCCCTCCTTACATATGATATGCCCCAATAAAGTCCCAAAGGGTGTAGTAAACACACATTTCTTAATGTTGAGGGATATCCTCAACTACCTACACCTCTCAAACATTAACCTCAAATTGTCACAATGGTCTTTAACCAGACCATATACTGTCCAATCATCTAAATAGACCTGAAGAAACTTATGGATGAAGTCCTGGAATGCTTGCACCACTATGTGTGAAAAGACAGCTGGCACATTCTTCAACCCAAAGGGCATGACCATATATGCAAAACTTCCCCACTCATTGGCAAAAGTTGTCTTCTCCTGGTCTTCCTTTGCAATCCAGACTTGGTGGTACCCTAAAAATCCATCCGTAAAGGAATAGATTTCACACCCAGTGACTCCTTCCAAAATTTCTTCAGTGAAGGGGGTTGGAAATGGATCAATGACACAAACTACATTCAATTCCCTATAATCCACACAAATTCTAATCCACCCATCCTTCTTGATGCTGATTACCATCAGAGCTTATCCACTCCGATTCTTCCACTGCCTCAATGATCCCAGAAGCTATCATTTTGTCTATCTCCTCCTTGACCTTCACGCGTAAGTTGGGATTCATCTGGTAGGGCCTTTTTCTAACTGGGCATGTGCACCATCCTTCAGTTTTATCTTCATCTCTCCCAAGGAGTGGTGAACGCCTTTGAGCTCATGGTACCCATGCGTGGGAATAAATCCTCAAATTCATGTAGCAGATCAATGATCTTTGATACTTCCTTCTCTATCTAGTAATCCCCAATAATAGCTTCCTTAGGTTCTTCTCCTAAACCGATGTTAATTTTCTTCATTTTTAAAGGCTCATGGTAGGCACATGTGCAAGTATCTGCACTGTCCACTACCTCACACATCCCTACAGAATGGCTAACATCTAAGCTTTCTAATTCCTCTCCATCAATCACATATACCAACTTTCCCTTCTCCTTTTCCAAACACACACACTCAAGTTGTAACTCTTCTGCTTCCTCTTCTTCTTCAAAATGTGCCTCCAATCCTAGTTCACCTAGTAATTCCAACATAGCCTATCTTCCATCCTAGCACTATCCCCCATGGTAAGGTGTTTGATACCCTATAAGGCCTTATCAATCGATGGCTTGGTACTCTGATATTCAAAGGTTTGAATAAGGTCAGCCGCAAGCTCTTGCCAATTCCTTGTCTAGCAGTGTGTCTCCGAATGAATGTACCATGCACGCATGTAACCCTGTAGTGTAGAATACAACTTGTGCACCTAGAGGGATGGTGGAAAAGCTTCCATGCCTTCTCTCTAGACCCATTCACACTCCTGGATATGGAAAGAGGTGGGCTCCTTCCCATGGTACTCCTTGATGATGGTGGGTACATTGCTCCTAGAAAATCTGATAGAGAGAGTAATTCTTACCTCGCACCACTCTAAAAGGCTCTCCTGATGTGTGGCCCACCACCGAGCTACTGTGCCAAGCAAGACATAACTTAACATCCCCCTCCATTCCTTTCCATCCTTCCACTGAGCTTCCACCTCCTGCAGAAAGATCTCAGGGAAGGCTCCTCCTGAATACTTGGGCAGTTCTTTTCCTTCAAGGTGCCTAACCATGTGCATGCCTTAGTCACCTTGGTCACCAAACCTCTCAACTACCATCCCATTAATTCATAAGTTCCATGCACCCAATTGTCACATGCTAGACTGGTGGTATCACTCACTGACTAAGCATCTTCAAACTGGATAACCCCGTTAGTAGGGTGTATCATCTCAGGGTCTCTGATTGAGCACACATAAATCTTGTCTAGAACTTCCTCTCCCAATGGTTCAATATAGGGCGTCGACTTCCCATCAGCCAAGGGTATAATGACCCATTCCTCCTTGTTCTCAAAGCTGATGTACCCTTTTTTGAACCGAAGGTCCGCATTGTTCTTGTAACACCAAGGGCACCCAAGTAGTGCTGGGAAATTGTCCACCTTGGTGAGCGCCAAGACTTCAAAGTCCCCAGTAAACTTGGCTCCCTGGATAGTAATAGCTGCATCCTTCAAGACACCAATGGGAATTTCCTTAGTCTTGTTTTCCATATACAACACATTCAAAGATGGTTGTAATGCAGGTCTTCCCATCTGATGCCATGCATCCAAAGTCAGAACATTAACCTCCGTGCCTATGTCAATGAGGATATTGCTAAGGAGCCATCCATCTACAACTGCATTCAACGTAATCTCCTTTCATAGTCGAGGCTATGAGGGGGAAGGTTTATGTGCAAGACATGTCTCTCATGCTCTTCTCTGGTGTTTGGTACCTTCTCTCTCAACCAGGATCCTAGATAAGGGAATGATATTCTCCTTCCTTAGCATTTTACACACCTCCTTGACCTCATCTAGGTCATCCTTTTGTGCCTCGACTCTCCTTCCTTGTTCCTCCCTCCTGGATTTCTCCTTTAGACACTGGATCTCCCCTTGTAAGCTCTGAATAACATCCATGGTGTCCTGATATATCTCCTTTTGATGCGCAAGGTCTGGATACTTTCCATGAATGACCTCCTCCCTTGAAACTAGGGTTTTCTGTCTTGGTACCTCTCTTGCGTGCATGGCTTCTGCCCTTGTTGTTACCAAGACAGGTTCCAAACCTGCATCCCGTGTTACCTGAGGCATCCACTATATGTCTACCTTCTTGATGTTAACCATTGCAGTGCCCTTGTCCTTCCAGTGCTACTGATTCATATGCTCAAATAATTTTGGGCACTCCTCATACTTATGCTTCTTTCTACACCATGAGCACTGTAACAGGTCTGGGAACTCACGTTTGTAATGTTATGTAGATCCACAGTTGAAACATGTTCCACATGGGAACTCACTCCTTCCTCCTCCATGGTTACCTCGACCACATGGAATCCTCCTCAAAAACCTCTTCCACATGTGCCTCCATCTATGCGCTCCTCATAATGGTGATCATCACCTTTAGAACCACTGGAAATGCTAGTTTGGTGCACCCCATGATCAATGGCCTCATGGATCTGATCAATGAGCCTACAGTCCTTAGTATCATGGGTTGTAGAGGTGTAAATTTTGCAATAACAAGACACATTCTTCCTGATCACGCACTGTAGCAAGGGACATCTACTTGCATCATGGTCCCCATGAAAAATTTCACAATCTACTGTCATAGCACGTACCATCCTCTGGGGGAAATTATCCTTAACGTGTCCCTCTATTTCACAATCCATGCACCACAAACCACTGTGAGTCTCATGGGCTGAGTTCATAGATAATTTTTCCAACTGCTTTGCCATAGCAGTAATCTGAGCCTCCAAGAATGGGCTAACACTAGTATCAATACTACCAACAGCTTTGGCATGCAGGGCAGCTTCCAATGCTTTTCACAGGTCTGTAAAAGTTTTATGAGACAAGGCCCTTCTAAAAGGGGTGATCAATCCTCCAACAAACCACTGTGCATGCTGAGAAGGATGAATATCATATGATAATTTAGACAAGAGAGTTTTAAAACATGCATCATACTCCTGCACACTCTCTGCCATTCCTTGTTGGATTTCCTTCAAAGCACTAATGCTCTTCTGCTCAAACTCAGGAATGTGGAACTCTGCCAAGAATGCATTCTTTAAAGTAGTGTAGTCCACCACCATTTGATGAGGGTCATACTTCCTATACCATCTATGTGCACGCCCTTACAACATGGTTGCAAACTGACTAGCCTTCCATTCTTGGGGTTGTGATACCCTTCGCGTGCCATAGCAGTTCACACTTGTGAACATGTTCCGCAACATCCTCAATGCCCTTGTAATCTAGAAAATGTAGAGACATTTCAAAGAATACTTGAGGTGGTGGTTGGGGTCCCTGTCCTCCTGAGCCAGAGCCTTGGTTCCCTCCTGGTGTTTCCTCCACTACTGATCCACCAGGTCCACTAGGTCCTATGCCTCTAGAGCCACCAGATCCACCAGAACCACTGGGTCCAATAGGGCCTGTAGGAGCTGTGCCAAGCACCCCCACGGTCCCATTGAACTGTGTGCTGATGGTCTATGATAGGCCTATGGTCGCTACCACTACTGTGTCCCATGCCACTCCCTGATGTGAGACTGAAATCTTGTACACTTTCTCCTTGTCCAAAGACTCCTCCAAATACTAGAATATGTGCAGCCATAGAAGAAGGAACTGAAAAATTATACCTCCTAGGTGTGGATCTGTCTCTTCCACTGATATCAACTGGGTCAATAACACTTCTTCCTAGTTCAGGAAAACCAAGCGCCAGGGCTTGGTCACTGGGTGGGTTTAGATATGTGCCAATGAATCTCCTTTCTCCGTGCGACGAACTCTCACCAGAAGCTGAAGGGGTCTCCTTTACGATGCTTGCCAAGATGGGGTAGCACAGACTACTCAGGTTCCACGTCCTCCACATGAACCTCAACTCCTTCCCGCAACATCTGTCTCCATAGATCCATCACACTAGTAGCCTTGCATGTCATCTAGCAATCTCCCTTTCACGTGCTTCACTATACTTGAGCCATCTCTCTTCCCTCTCCTTCTCTGTCATGATATCTGTCCATCTTCCTCCACCCAAGCTCCCTTACCCAGTGCTTAGAATGGTTTAGCCAGCCATTGGGAACACCTCTAAACTCATGGTAACCATCAATATCTTCATAGCTAGAGGAATAACATGTAGAAACATTCCTCTAGGTTCTCGTAGAAATTCAAACTCAGCAACCTCTAGACAAGAATATGTGGAAATGGCATACTCTAGAGTGTAGCTAGCCAATACTCCTCTCCACCAATGATCTACAACATGGGTCCACGTCAGATCTACATCCTGTAGCCTTTGGTAGTCTTCTTTGGTCCACATATGTGATCCATAATGCCAACTTGATCTAGACGCATAGGCTGAAAGCCATTCATATAGTTCTACTGGGAAGCAGCAGAAGAAGGTCTCATACAGATCATGGTAGAGGTTCTCTTCTACCCATCTACGTGCATTAAACTCAGGTCCAGTGCTGAATCTCTGAGAAAATTCATCCTCCATGCTCTTGAACCATGATTCAACATTTTCCAATGTTAACCACTCTATCATTACTCACTACACAGATCATGATGTATGTTATATCCCACTACAACTTCAAAAAGAGGTCCTAGAAATGGAACCAAGATGTAGTCATTTTTACTCCCATCAAAAAAGGAAGGAACCCCATGTGCACTGGCCTATCACCCAGTGAAATCTGAGCACTCACCCAAGGCATGTGCAGGTACCGAGTCTCTCTTTTATGTGAGTTTAGTGGGAAACATCATCTATGATTAGTGTAAGATTTTTTAGGAGGGAAGTTAAGACATACAAGAACCATAGGGCTCAAAACGGCCTCTAGATCCTTGCAGTCACTTCAGATCGAGTGCTTTAACAGAATCTAGAACATATATTATGATAGAAAGAATTATACAAGCATTCATACATAGCATGAAAGGAAAGAGAACTCATAAGAGAGAAATATGCATTAGAACCATTGATATTCATGTATATATTATATCAGGTAACCTCATTACATTCATTGAACCATTACAGAGTGTCATAGAGAAGCAGACCGCAGTCATGCATATCACTAGACTTGTGTAACTAAGCTATCAAAAGAAAAATTACAACTTCATGCCTAATACATTCTCTCCTAAATGCAATTATCCACTAATAAAGTCCTCACAGTCAATTCTGCAGAGCTCCACCCATGACTATCTCTCAAACTCATGTATATCAAACTCTATATCTCAAACTTCTAGTATTATCCTCTTTTACTCTATAGGAACTTGTATTTATAACTCTCCTACACTACCAACTCACCTTCCAGTGTCACCCTCAGATCTGGTGCCAAGTGTCGAATGTGGTCCTTCATGTGAGCATGCTTCTCCAGGCCTGAGCTTTCCACTTTATCTCATGATGTTCTTCTAGAAGATTCCATTGGCATGCCCCTATCTAGGCCAACCTGTCACTAGGCTGGCATCTTATCCATGTGCAAACTGATCATGATTTTCACGTGTTCTTTCTTGGGCACTCAAATTGACTAAGTCTCAAACCTCCTTTTATGCTGCCACGCATGTGCTATGTGCTTCCTTAAACCTTTCTCTTGTGCTGCTTTTTCCTTGCACGCCTTTTTATAACTGGGACCTTGCTACGTGCCTACATGCACCTTCATACTTGGTTAATAATCTAGGGGCCCAACACATCTCTTGTTATTACATTATGTAATCTGCAATCTATATACGTTAAATCTTTGTTTATATTAATTGCACATCATAATCTATAATATTTGGCATTTATTTTTGGATCTATAATTTGTTAATTATAATTTCTAGTCATTTCCCTAACAACACCAATCCTTTTAGAAAAAATCAAAGGTCAATCAACCCCATAATCACAACTAAAATGCCAAAGGAGCTTAAGAAACTCAAGGATGGAGGAATCATTCAGCCTACAAGATAATCTTCATGGGTTTTCGATTTAGTTCCACTAAGATCATGAAGAATGTAGGGATATCAAAAAAAAATCCTACAGTAGTTGACTTCAGAAGGCCATTTGAACAATGATTGGCATTAAAATGCAACTACCCTTGGTACTAAACATGAGATAACCTGTTTACAAAAAGAAACAGGGTCAGGTAGCCCTACACTAACTCTAGATTGGATTGTTTCTTAGGGTTACAATCAAGTAGGATAGCGTTAGAACTAAACTGGAGATGGAGAATACTGCAAGAGGCTAATCATAGAGGGCCTTGACCATGGAGGAACCTATGAATCTAATGTTAGACATGTGATTTGGTGTAATGAATGTGGGAAATAATTTTCACCCATCGAAGATGTATGTTGCATTTTTTTGATTCATAAAGGCAGTCTTATTGTGTTTTACGCCCAGATGATGTAACAATATTTTCTAAAAAACTAGGTGACCACTTAGAGAACCTTAAAACGATAGCCTCTAGTAGATCATGTCACAAGGCCATGTGGATGTAGTCTCATTGAGTCCTAGGAAATGCTTCACTTTTGTGTCCAAAAAGATACAGTGTCTGGGGGGCACTATTACTGTCTTAGACTACAGGAGTTCACGTGATTGCACCCTAAAAGGGTAAAGGCAATTGATAGAATACCCATTACCCGGTCCATAGAGAAGGAATTTACGATATTATCTTTGGTAAAGGGATTAATCTTTGTAAGAAGGTTTTGGATATAATTTTGTTGAGATCATCTCTAGGTGCCTATGATAGATTCTGTTAAATAATCCGATCATAGATATAAAATGATTGGGCCTCAGGGCTCTTAAGTGCAATACAAGCATTCGAATGAGGAAGCCCGAAAGCATGGGGGGTGAAGGGACTACCCTTGTGTTGGCTCCAATAGCATCTTACAAAAGGCCAGTTTCATATTTTCTTCTTTGCATAGTTGAATTTGGTCCCATGAGCCTTCAATTTGCATTACAAAATGACGTCTGACAAGGCCATGAGAATGACTCAGATTACACTATCTTCATGCATTTGCCTTACAATTGATCTGAATTTAGAGTACCATCATGGAGATGGAGAAAACCATGAGAGCTTTTCATTTAGGTAAAGCTCACTAAATTTTGTAGACCTTACATCCTAAGCTCAAGGGTTGTTTCCTATGTGCCACACACCATGGTATCAAGACATTTTAACACAAATTTAAGTTTCAAGAAATTAGATGTAGGTGGGTTATCAAAATACAAGAATATTACATGCGACTATTCAAACCACCAAGTTGGTAAGAGGCCTTGGTTTGGACAAGGTTGCATAGAAAACAAAAAAAAATCTTCAAGTTGCATTCCCTAGAACATACAGACATTTTTTGCATGATCTAGTTTGATCCCTATGAAAATCCGTATGTGCATATACTTGGCATAAGGAAATCTGTGTAGCCCTACACTGAAAAATCTAAACTATCACTATTTCTATCCTTTGCATAAGAATTAGAGACAGTGAGAGAACTGAATTTAGTATCCCAAAAATAAATTTTGACAGGACTTTTGTTTAGGGCCTAGAAATGGAGGTTTCAGATCTAATGGGTCTTGTATAAGATGTCATGGACTCCAAGAAATGAATCATCTTATATATGGCATTGATTGAGTTTCATGGAGGAATTTTTTGTGTCCATTATCTTGCCCGGACGAGGTAATTTCTCGATAAGCATTTTAAGATCATGTTATTGGTGGAAATCTCTATTTAAAGATGTTTCTCAAATGGTGAAGAAGTGTGACCAGATTGTTAACATTTTTATAGCAAGATAAAATATTATGGGTATCAGTCCCCTTGTACTTCCATTTGTCAGTTACAACATCTGGCAGCCTTTATACAATGGGGGAAACTGCACTATTCTGCGCATTGGTGCAAACAATAGCACATCGAGAGAACTTTCAGATGAAGACGGAGAAAACTACAAGTAGGATCTTGGTTACAGAGCTTTAACTTAGACATCTCTAGAGTGGGTTGACAAGACATCTCCAGGTGCCATAGAAGTCCTAGAAATCACCCATCGAAGTTATCATGGACATCCTTTTGAATAATATAAAATTTTGTAGCATATCGTTTCCCCACAACGATGGTTGCCCGATAATGCTATGAGATTTAGGAAACCACCAATGTCTCTATGCTATTATGTGTCCATGAATATGGGATAATCCTAACGTATTCCCCTAATTATAATCCTTAAGTTTTTTTGGGTAAACATAATCAATGAAAAAAAACTTGCTCATTTTGAACTCAGAATGAACATTGGACGTTCAATCAAATAGAGAAGTGGGGTGAGCAGCTCAAAATTTCTTTATGGGATGATAGGGTTACACCAAAGGTTGTTTGTGCCCAAAAAGAAACCGAAGCCCATTTAAATATTCAGTCTTCATACTGTAGATGTCCAATGAACATCCTGACTTAAAACATTTAGAGCTGATCGGTTTATGTAAAAATTGGGAGATCAAGGAAGGAGTTGCCTCCTTATATTCATAAGGAGTCAATTAGATTACCCTAAAACATCTGATGAAGATCTTATAATATAAGATACGATTAGAGACATGTCAAATTCAAGGAAATAATCAACAATATATTTGACAAGAAGGTAACTCTAAGAATTTTCCTGAAAGTTGGAAGATCTATGGTTATGTTATGGGATATCAAATCATGGATAGATCTTAAGGTAAACATGGGAATTTTGATTATTCTTTGGATGGGTCCTTATCTCCATCAGAGATCACAAATTGGAGAAAAAGGTATTTCTTCTTGAGGGATTTGGACTGGAAATTTACTAACTCCTGGTAATGAAGTATTGATACCTGATCCTAAAACTCATTTTTGGATTGTAAGGTGCATCTCTTTGATTAAGCATTGTACCCATAGTATGATTTTGTTTTATTTTCATTTTCATTTGTACCCTTATGATCCTTTGTGATCAATTTTATCGATTGTTGTATGCTCATGGATATTTACTCTTGACTAGTAACTAGGTGTAGTTTTTTGGGACTCTTTACCCAATGGATATCGCGGGTTTCTTCTATCTCCCATCTAGTTCTCTTGATGTGCTAGTTATTTGAATACCCATCGGGAAATATTGCAGTACCCGAGTCTAGATCTAATGCTGCCAGAGGTTGTCCATTTTGCAATCTTTGTGTATCACTTGGACCAAACCATCTACTGCCAAATCCTCCGTTATTGCTTAGGTGAATGTTATTTCAGGCTTTCCCCATGTTGGTTCCCTATGTTAGCAAATAAAGGATAAAATATGCTAAAACAATTCCTCACACCATAATCAATAGGAAACTATATAGCATAACTATACTATGCAGAAAAATAACAACATGCAAATGAATAATGCACAAAAGAAGACAAGACAATATTTAATGTGGTTCACCCAATTTGGGCTACGTCTACATAAGAACTAAATTGCTCATGATTTTATTGTCAAAAAGAGTAAAACAACTCTTACAGTCTTCTCTCAGTTATGAACTCACACCTAGAATTCTATTTGGATGCTATACTCACATCCAAACTCTCAATTGACATTCACAATTGCTTAACCTTGATCACACTTGATCTACATCTTGATCTCTAAGACTCAAGACCTACCATATGCACACTCAAGATCATCATCAAGATAGGCTAACACCTCTATTTAGCAGGATTTTACAATACCGTGGGTACCATAACCATAGGCCAAAAGCCGACCCATAGATGTTATGAAAGTCACGATCTTTCAACTTCCCACGGCATATGAGAAGATTGTCACGATTTTTTGAGCCATATTAGGAACATTTTAACGAGGTACAATTGTTTTTCAACAGGGAAATAGCAACATCACAACAAATGACTGCAGAAAACTCTTGGATAGTGTATCCAATACTTAACCGTTTTAGCTCCAGCACTTCAACACTGACTTCCACAAGACCAAAAATAGGATCCACAACATAACAATATCCCACTTGGAGACTAGTTTTCCTCTTAGAAAAGTTCTAAACCCTTCACTATCATCCATGAAGACCAATCTAAAGCTTGAACACAACTTTAGTTTATCCCTTGTGACCACCTTGGTCATCATATCTGTAGGATTATGACTGGCATTAATCTTCTCTAGCTTCAACTTCTCTTCCTCCAAATTTGTCCTAATGAAATGGTACCTTAACTGTATATGTGCTTCATCCTAGAGTGGAAAGTCAAAGTTCTTCAGCAAAGTGTATATCACTGCTATGACTATCACTATGTAGTCTTACCTTCTTCCTGCTTATGCCCCAAATCCTCAAGAAATTTTTGTAACCAAATCATCTCTTTTCTTTCTTTTGTGGCAGCAACATACTCAACCTTTGTGGTTGACAAAGCCATAACCTTTTGTAACCATGAAATCCAACTCACTGCTATATCACCAACCATAAATACATAATCTGTCATGCTCCTTCTGCTGTCTAAATTTCTTTCCATGTCTGAATCTACATATCCACGTAATGTAGTGTCTGATCCACCAAAACACAATGTTGCTCCTATAGTCCCTCTCAAATACTGAAGGATCCACTTTACTACCTGTCAATGCTCTCTACTTGGATCACTCATAAACCTGCTTACTGCTCCCACTACATGGGAAATGTTAAGCCTAGTGCATACCATAGAATACATCAAGCTACCAACTTCTGATGAGTACGGTACCCTAGACATATGGATTCTATCCTCCTCAGTCTTGGGACTCTACTCCTTTGATAATTTAAAGTGACCTGCCAAAGGAGTACCAACCAGTTTAGCATCCTACATACTAAACCTCTCCAAGACCTTCTTTATGTAATCTTCTTGAGATAATACCAGCTTCCTCTCTTTCCTGTTCTGATTTATTCTCATACCAAGGATTTATTTTGTTGCCTCCAAATCCTTCATAGCAAAGGAGTCACCTAGCTTCTTATTGAGTACATTTATTTCCTGCATGTTTTTCCCTACAACAAACATATCATCTCACATATAGGAACAAAATAATATAACTACCATCAAGAAACTTCAAGTGATGTACACACAATGGTCTGAGTGACACATGGAGTAACCCCGACTCTTGCTTAAAATTATCAAACTTCTTGTACCACTGTCGTGGAGTTTATTTCAGGCCATACAAGCTCTTCTTCAATTTGCACACTAACCTCTCCTTCCCTTTGACCTCCTAACCTTGTGGTTGACTGCATGTACAATTCCTCCTCCAACTCACTATGAAGGAATGCAATCTTCACATCAAACTGCTCTAAGTGTAAGTTTTCTACTACTACTAAATCAAGAATAGTCCTAATAGAGGTCATTTTAACAACATGAGAGAAAAAATTCATCAAAGTCTATACATTTCTTCTGTGCAAATCCCTTGACCACCAACCGAGGCCTTATATCTATTTCCTGCCTCCATCTTCTTCTTTGATTCTATACACCCACTTGTTCTGCAATGCTCTCTTGCGCATCGGGTAGCTCCACCAGATCCCAAGTCTGGTTCTCCTTAAGAGATCTATGCTCTTCATCCATGGCCTGCTCCCACTTCCTCTTGGCAACATCTACCTGCACTGCTTCCTCAAAGCACTCTAGCTCTCCACTATTAGTGAGCAATAAATAATTCAAAGACAAAGTAAATTATTCAGGTTTCCTTCTTACCCTAGAAGGCATTCTCACCTCAGGAGTTTGGGGTTCCTGATGAGTATGTTCATGAATTGGATGTGCCGGAACATGCTGCATTCCTGAACCGGCCCCTTGGACACCTTGTTGTCCACAATGTCCTCTAACACTATGTATTATTTCTTTGGTTTCTTCTTTCTGTTCTTGCAATTGATCTTTATACATGACTTTTTTATTAAAGACAATATCTCTAGACCGAAATATTTTTTTTGTCCTTAGGACTCCAAACACAGAAACCAAAGTCATCCTCACCATATCCAATAAAAGTGCATTGCTCAGACTTAGCCTCTAACTTGGTCTTATCATCTTTATCAATGTGAACAAATACCTCACATCCAAATACTCTACGAAATGAGTAATCAATTTTCTTACCAGACCAAGCCTCCTCAGGTATACCTCCATCCAAGGCCATAGAGGGTCCTCTATTAATCAGATAAGCAATTGTGTTTACCGCTTCTACACAAAACATGAGTGGCAGCCCTGCATGTAACCTCATGCACCTAGCATGCTCCATGATTTTCCTGTTCATTCACTTTAACACTCCATTTTTCTGTGGAGTATTTGGAACCGTATTTTGCCTACGGATCCCATTTACCGAACAATAATCAAGAAATTCATTGCTGCAATACTCCCCTTCCATTATCCGACCTGAGACATTTAAACTTGAGACATGTTTCATTCTCAACCAAGGATTTCCATCTTTTGAAAGTAATCAAACACATCATATATCTTTCTAATGCAATATACCAAAAAAAAATCTAGTTGCATCATCAATGAAAGTGACATAATAACATGAACCACCAATAGAGTTTACCTTAATTGACCCCCATACATCTGTATGCACTAACTCCAACTTACCCTCCTTCCTGGTAGGTCCAACTTTGAGGAATCTCACCTGCTTCTGTTTCCCATAAATACAGTCCTCACAAAAGTCTAGATCTAACTATTTTAATCCGGGAACACCATGTCCTTTATAATTTGCATGCCCTTATGACTCATATGATCGAGTCTCTGGTGCCACAAAGTTGGATCTCCATTTGTAGCAACTAAATTACAATAATCATCACCACTAGTTAAATACAAAGTACCAGTTTTCTCACCTCTTGCAACCACAAGATCTCCCTTGGTAACCTTCTAAGAATCTATTGTAAAACTAACCGTACAAACATCACTACCTAGCTGTCCCACTAATATCAAGTTCCACCTCAACTTAGGCAAATGCCTGATGTCCTTAAGTAGCCATGTGTTCCTATTCTACATTTTAACCTAAACACAACCTTTCCATACTATGTTGCATGGTTCATCATCACCAAGATATACATGTCCAAAATCACCTTGAACAAAATCAGTAAAGTAATGTCTATGTGAGGTGGCATGGAAAGAAGCCCCTAAATCTAACACCCAAGATTCAGCAATATTACCTAAAGAAAGAATTAAGGCGTCTTGACAAACATCACCTACTGCCAAATTTATGTCTTTAGTTTCCTCCTTGTTCTTCTTATCCCAAAGAGCCCAGAAATATTTCTTAGCATCTCCACCTTCAAAGTGTTTCCAGAAGTAGAAGAATCTCCGATGCTCTTCCTTCACATTTCCTCGCTTAGGATCACACCTATTACATCCTCAAACTTCAACTTTGAGTTATTAGAGACTGAATTACTTACAACCATAACCAAGTTGTCCCAGCTATTTGGTAAGGAGCACAAAATTAACAAAGCCCTGACCTCATCATCAAAGCCAATTTTTACCGAGTCTAACATACTCACAACCATATTACATTCATTCAAATGATCAGCAACAAAACCATTCTCAGACATCTTCATATTAAATAACTTTTTCATCAAAAATATTTTATTAGAGGCAGAAGGTTTTTCATATAACTTTCTCAATGCACTCACGAGACCTTTTGTGGTCTTCTCATGCGATATGTTGAAAGCAACTAAAGATGTAAGACATAACCATGAATTGCCAAGAGTTCCTTTCTATCCAACAACTCTCAATCCTCATCTGACATGGCTGTAGGTTTCTTTGCTTTTCCAGCCAAAGGAACATGGAGGTCCTTTTGATACAAGTAATCCTCCATTTACATCTTCCACAAACCAAAGTTTTACCCATTGAACTTCTCAACCCTCGATCTGCTCTCATCCGTCATAGCTCTCACTCAAGCTAAACTTTCCCTGTGATTTACCACTTCAGCAAAAAACCACCAAACCTATGATACCAGTTGTTAGGAATTAGAGAACAAATATACGGTAACAATTCCTCAAATCACAACAGTAGGAAGCTATATAGTAGAATTATACTTACAAAAATATAACATCATACATAAATAATGCACAAAAGAAGACAAGATAAGATTTAACGTGGTTCACCCAATGTGGGCTACGTCCACCAAGAACTTGCTCGGATTTTATTATCAACAATAGTAAAACAACTCTCACAGTCTTCTCTTAGTTATGAACTCACAACAAAATTCCAAAGATGCTAAACCACAATCTGAACACTCAATTGACTTAACCAATTGATCAACTCTTGATCACCTCTTGATCACCTCTTGATCATCTAAGACTCAAGACCTCTTGAACACTCGAGATATCTTCAAGACACTCTTAACACCTCTATTTACAGGATTACAATCCTTCTAAGAAGTCCCTAAAGCCGACCCTAGAAGTTTGAAAGTCATAACCTTTCAACTTCCCATGGCTGGAAAAATTATCACAACATTGACAGCCAATCAACATCATACTTAACAACTTAATGACTTAACAACAACGTCACAAGCAGACGACTGCATAATGCTCCTGAAGTCTCTAAACTTAACCGTTCAAGCTCCAACACTTCAACATTGATTCAATAAGACCAAAAATAGGCTCCAAACCCCAACACCCTACGCTCCTCGTGCTTTTGGGCTACCTTGTTCAGGTGCAGTCGCTTAAGATCCTTGAGGCCCAATCACGCCATATCTTCGATGGGTGATTTCTCAGACTCCATGGCACCTAGAGATGTCTCATCAAATCTGAGAGCTTTATGTTGAATCCCTCTACGAAAGCCTCTTTCGGTTTTCTCCATATCCATCCGGTTCTCTTGATGTGCTATTATTTACAAACGTGTGAAATAGTGCAGTTTGAGTCAGTGTAGGTCTGCCAGAGGCTGTAGTTTACAAACGGAAGTTCATGGGACTAAAAAAACTATGCTAACATGTCAAGGTGGTTTGGTGAATGTTAGTGGAGGCTTTTTTTGGGTTCCCTACACTCCCCGTGCTTTCGGGCTACCTCGTTCGAGCGTAGTTGCTTAAGAGCCCTAAGGCCCAATCACCATCTCTTCGACGAGTGATTTCTCAAACTCCATGGCATCTAGAGCTCCATGTTGAAACCCTCTATGAAAGCCTCTCTCAATTTTCTCTATCTCCATTTAGTTCTCTCGTTGTCTTATTGTTTGCAAATGTGTGAATCAGTGCAGTATGAGTTAGTGTAGGGATGTTAGACACTATAGTTTGCAAACAGAAGCTTGTGGGAACAAACCAACTATGCCAACATGTTGGGGTGGCTAGGTGAATGCTATTGGAGAATTTTTTTTTGGTTCCCTACGCTCCCTGTGCTTTCGAGCTGCCCCGTCCGAGCGTAGTCGCTTAAGAGCCCTGAGACCCAATCATGTCATATCTTGGATGGGTGATTTCTCAGACTCCGTGGCACCTAGAGACATTTTTTCAAATCTGAGAGCTCTATGTTAGGACACTATATGAAAGTCTCTTGCAGTTTTTTCCATCTCCATTCAGCTCTCTCGTTGTCCTATTGTTTGAAAACAAGCGAAATAGTGTAGTCTAAGTCAGTGTAAGGCTGCTAGATGTTGTATTTTGCAAACGGTAGCATGTGGGACCAAACCAACTATGCCAACATGTCTAAATTTCCTGGTGAATGATACAGAAGGTTTTTTTTTGTTCCCTACACTCCCCGTGCCTTCAGGATACCTCATTCGGGCATAGTCTCTTAAGAGCCCTGAGACCCAAACACGTCACATCTTTGACGGGTGATTTCTCAGACTCTGTGGAACCTAGAGATGTCTCATTGGATCCGAGAGCTCCATGTCGAGGGTTATGAAATCCTCTCATAGTTTTTTCCATCTCCATTTGGTTCTCTCGCTGTCCTATTGTTTGCAAACGTGTGAAATAGTGTACTCTAAGTCAGTGTAAGGCTGTTAGATGTTGTATTTTGCAAACGGTAGCATGTGGGACCAAACCAGCTATGTCAACACATTCAAATGTTCTGGTGAACACTATTGGAGGTTTTTTTTTGGTTCCCTACACTCCCTATGCTTTCGGGCTACCTCATTCGGGCATAGTCCCTTAAGAGCCTTGAGGCCCAAACATGTCATATCTTCGACGGGTGATTTCTCAGACTTCATGGGACTTAGAGACATCTCGTTAGATCCAAGAGCTCTATGTTGAATCCCTCTACAAAATCCTCTTTTAGTTTTATCTATCTCCATCTGGTTATCTCATTGTGCTATTGTTTGCAAACGCGAGAAATAGTGCAGCCTGAGTCAGTGTAGGCCTGCTAGATGCTGTAGTTTGCAAATGGAAGCTCATGGTACCAAACCAACTATGCCAACACATTGGGGTGGCTTGGTGAACACTATTATATGCTTCATTTTGGTTTCCTATGCTCCCCGTGCTTTCGGGATACCCCGTTCGGGTGTATTCCCTTAAGAGCTCTGAGGCCCAAACACGTCATATCTTTGACGGGTGATTTCTCAAACTTCGTGGCACCTAGAGACATCTCATTATATCTGATACTTCCATGTTGGGGCCCTCTATGAACTCCTCTCACAGTTTTCACCATATCCATCCAATTCTCTTGTTGTGTTATTTTTTGCACACACACACGAAGTAGTGCAGTCTGAGTCAATGTAGGGCTGCTAGAGGTTGTAGTTTGCAAACGGAAGCTTGTGGGACCGAACCAAATATGCCAACATGTCAGAGTCACCTGGTGAATGCTAGTGGAGCATTCATTTTGGTTTCATATGCTCCCCGTGCTTTCAAGCTACCCTGTCTGGGTGTAGTCGCTTAAGAGGCTTGAGGCCCAATCACGCCATATCTTTGACGGGTGATTTCTTACTCCATGGCACCTAGAGATGTCATGTCAGATCCGAGACCTCCACGTTAAGGCACTCTACGAAACCCTCTTAAGGTTTTCTCAATCTCCATTCAGACTGAGTCGGTGTAAGGTTGTCTATTACTAATCACCTAAATAATATAGGTGGTTCATAGAATATAGGTGGTGAAATGAGAACTTTTGTTTGTTGTTTCGTTCTAATATTTAATTTTTCTTAGCTTGACTTGGCTTTGAGAATAATAAATTCTCTACTGATAGTGCCAAACACATGAAGGTGGAAGCTTTTTTGGCACCACTAACCTACATAAACATGTTAGTAAGCAATTAAATAGAATTTTAAATCATACAAAATTTAAACAAAATCATTTAAGTAAATATTCAAATTAAATTCATGAAGAACATACCTTTGCAAATTCAATCCAATGAATCGTAAAGATCAACTCTATTCTTGATAGTAGCAAGAATTGCTTCATGATCTTATTCACGAACCTTCCATAGATTCTTGTTTGATGGCCGACCTCGATATTTGATCAATTTAATATTTGTTACAAGGACCAAATGTAAATAGTGAAGTATCTTCCGATGTACTTCATAGTCTTCAAACAACCAAACGTTTGATTTTTTGATAGGATATCATCGAAGTCAAGTTCCAGTGACTACCACTGACCCAGTGGGATACTCAAGGTCTTCACCATCAATGACTGTGGAAGTCAAAAAAAATTCCCCTCTACACAACAAGACAAGAAGTAGTATGTTCCCTCTTCGTTAAATTCCATCACAATAACTACAAAAATGTGCCCTATGTATCACAAAGTAAAACTGTTCAGTGAATTTAAAAATACATTAAGAGTTGACCATTTAATAATTTATAAATCTAAAACATGGCATGCACATATATGTATGTACCTGGTTGCACTAAATCAGAGACTTGGTCAAAGTCAGGTGATGTTGTCATTTGATCTGAAGACCTTGCAAGTTGTAATGCTCATGAAACTTGATGTGTGTCGAGTGAAATTAGAGGTCTACAAGTCCATTCATCCACCCACTGTTGTGACTCACATTCATTCCACGTAAAATCAATGCATGATATACAAAAACATGTCATGCAACTAGTATAAATAGTCCAAGCATTTGCATCTGAACTACATAATGAGTGCATATCACTTGATCATGCAACTGTCATACAATCTTCAAAGTTTTCAAATGTTGTTCCTCTATCAACCAAAAATATCTACGAACCGTTGATCTCTCTTGAGATTCATGGCCCATAATTTTGACACACCAATCAACAATATTTTTTGCATTGTAAATTTAGCACCATCCTTGAACTTTAATTCTTCTCTTGCAAGTGCTCTTTTCACACATTCTCCTGCACCATCATGCTCTCCTTTTGCATTCCCTACCTCAGTAAAACTCCAAATATGTTGTACATTTGTTTCTTTTTGCATCCTGTTTAGCCAATAAAACATCCGTGCATTCTTGAATTGTGATGTGCAATTATCCGACCAAATGTAATGTTGATTGAAACTAATGTTTCTCTTATTCAAGTTCACATAAAACACCTAGAAACACCCTTGTACATATTCTGTAGAATGTGTCCTGATCATCACTGATGTAAAAATGATACTCTCTTAATATTTTTCGGTCTTTCTCAGTGCTTTTAGGAGAGTGCATGAATGTTATATGCACGAAAATAAAAACTTGCACTGAGTTATAATATTGAGACTGAACCTCCATTTGTGGCTGCAATGTGTAATTCTCTACGAAGTCAACTACTAAAACAATAGTACCAAGTGGGAATGTGTCCTTTCTTAACTTGAATTGTTCATCCAACCATCGAGCTCTATGTGTGTGCCTTGCATACTCATAAAAATTTTCCTCCCTGAATTTGACCATATATTTTGATATAGATAATTATTTTCTAACAAGCTCACACCTCTTAGATTCTTTTCCATCTTTTAATTGATATGCCACTGATTTATATTTGGTGAAATCAACCAATTCTTTTCCTATTGAATATGTACTCTCCTCATGGATACAACTTTTCAGATTTGGCTAGTCACCGCATACATTGCACATTCCATCCAAACATGCTTTGTTATAAAAAAATGTCTTGTTGATTTTTCACAAAATATTACCGGAATAAATTCCCTTGAAGATTTTTGTGGGACATTTAATCCACACTCCTACAATATGATGTTAGTATGCAAAACACTGATGTATTTGACAAAAAACATCATAATTGCATTGAAAATTCAACATGATGCCTGCAACAACAAGTGGTACATGAGTGATTGATTTTTACATAAAAGGGTTTTCTCATTTCAAAGAATCTTTGGCCAATGTTAATTTTTGGATTTTCATTTTTAAACTTAGAGAACAATTTTGTTTGAGTCATATATAAGAAATGTTTTGCACACGATTCACGATTACGAGAACCTATTATTCTTTTTACTGTATCTCTTCTACTCGGTGACACCCTTGTGTTCTCATTCCAAAATTTTACAATTAATTATTTTAGAATATCAAATGTATTCTTGTCTTTTCGTGGAAGTCTGCTAGAGAAAGCCTAATAGTCAGTGTTATTGATTGACTCAAGACGTTTGCGTCTCTCTATTGCTTTCATTATTGTTTTTTTGTTTAGCTTCAAAGCACTGCTTCTTTTTCTAATCAAGCGTTTATTAATTGTTTTATCACTTACTATACAATTAGTAAATGCACGTCGTGTAGCATTACTATCTTTGGTGCGTCTTTTGCCACCTACAGTTTGGTATGCTTTATGTATGTTTTCAACAATTGACGTATTTTGATCAACAACATTAGATGTTCTTAACCTCTGGGTCTTCATTATAGGTCTCATCTTAATTAATTTCATCAATGTAACAAATAATTGACATCTTTGTGTGTCATTTAAATTCTCAAAGTAATTATCTCAAATTCCAATAGCTTTTCTTCTCGCATTTCTTTCAGAAATTTTGTTAGGCATTGGTTTTATAATGTTTTCATCAATTTCAATTAAGTGAATTGGTTTTCTTCACAAAATGGAAGGTGTTCTTATAGGTGAAGATTCGTTTACAAGGTTACCTTCTTCATTCAGTGTTTTCATACAAATTTTGGGGTTAACATTTAGATTCTCAAGTAAGGGTTCAACAATTGGATTCATATCAATTCTTTCATCCATACCAACATTATCATTTAATTCAATATCATTATTCATTGCAAAATCATTATTATCTACATTTTCATTATGTATTTCATCCCCATTTTCTAATACATTAACTACATTTGATATAGCGGATGTACCTTTCCCTGCTCAAAGTTTTTGCTTTCTCTTCAATTTCTTTATTCTCTTCTCTTCCAATTGCTCTGGTGTCTTGTTCTTGACTTTCCTCTTGTTCTTAGCTCGACGTTTATCGCCCATGATTAGAAAAAATCAACTAGTGGGGTAGGGGACAAAATGAACTACTAAAAAATCATGCAAGAATGTAGAGAAAATTGCAGACAAAACAGAATGTTTGCAGAATTCCCGTGAAAGAGATGAAAGGGACGTTGGGGGGCCATAATATATAAACAAAGAAAAAAGTGTACACGTTTTGTATTTTCTCTTTTCCAAGCCATGCCTCAAGGCTTGGGATCTGGTTTGGATCCCCAAGCCTAAGGCATGGACTTGTACAAACACAACAAACAATGTGTTTTTACAAGAAAATGTAAAAATGCCACTTCCTCTATGATAAATCAAAATAAAACAATCGATCCATTTTAAAATATATATACCACGACGTAGAGAAGAGTTTATTCTTTCTAAAAATATAATTTTTCAAATTTTCTAACTAATATAAGGTTTCCATATTATTTATTTTCTAACTATGCCTTTTTATAGCTATTTTTTGAAGTGTAAATATGTCTATCTTTCATGGTGTATCTTTGTTTTGGGTGATCAAAATTTTAAAAAAATTATACTAGCCCAAACTGGGCATAATTCTATACATATTAAAAAGAAAAAATCTAATTTTTGATATTTTTTGAGGTAGTTAGGGGGGGATGGTCGGAGCTCCGTTATTTTTCAAAACATAAAAATTTTGTACTAGAAAAATCATAAATAAAAAAATATTCGCTATAAAAATCTTTAAAAAAAATGAAGCCCAAACTAGATGCTCCTAGCTATCTTTCTACCAAAGGGTTTTCAAAAATAATAAATGGTGCTAAAAAAATGGTGAGGGGCATGAAAGTCACACTATTATGTTTTTTAACAAAAACATGAGCATCTGTTGGTATTTTAGTTGTTTGACCTACTTAAACTCATCTGTTTTCAATAAAATTTAGTAGCTTAGAAACTAGACTCAAAATTCTACGATTCATATTTCTACAACATCTTCCAATTTTGAGTGTAACTATTTTGAAAAACTTGTACAAGTTGAAGTTTTTTTTTTTCAAAAAAATGCATCCACTTAAGACCCCCATTTGGCCCCCCAACTTAGTGCACTTACCCTAGTCCAACAATCGACACACACAAACATTTAAATTAACAACCAATAAATACAAAGAGAGTAATTTTACATGTTAATGTACCCGACCGTCCTTTACCTTTCCTTCAAACCCTTCTATCATGCACTAAGGACTGACATGCAAGTCACATTGATTTCATCATAAGTGATTTTACAATATAATAATAACTTAAAAGTGATTTTACTTACGCATAACATTATATGCTTATAGACTCTAATAATCAATTAGAAACTTAACACAGTGTAAATGTAGACCTCAATAACCGATCAGAAACTCAACTATGCATGGTGAAGTAATAATTGTTATCCCAAATTTACCCCCCTCCCCCCCAGGTTAATTTAGATAGTTCATTATAAATGGACTTAGCCATTCAAATTTTGGGACATGCAAATGACTGTCAAATTCAACCCCAGAGGTCAGAAGAGGAAAACAACTCAGAATGTCACGACCGAGTTGTCTGGCGAGTCGAGATTGAACTGGATGATGTCCGAGCTACAGAACGAGATGGGCGAGTTCGTCACGAAGCTGGGGCGAGCAGGTCAGTAGAATACTGGTTAGATGGCAGTTAGATGGCTTGGAGATTGGATGGCTAGTTAGGCGACACATTGGGTTGGTCAGAGGTTAGATGGTCAGATTGGTCGGCAAAGTTGGATTTGGTCGGGCGATGAAGTTGGATGGCCGGGTTGGTCGGGCGATGTTCGACATCACAGAGGAACAGTATTGATGATCGATGCGGCAACTTGGCGATGAGCTCGGGCGTTCGAGTGGGCACAGGACGAAGAGGTAGCGGTAGACATTGGTCTAACCCCGCATGTTGGACAAAGGTAAAACGACCATCTAATCCCCCAGGTTGGATGGATGGGTTGGACGACGTCTTGGGTTGGTCGGCGGTTGGACCCCTAGGATGGACGACAATTGGGTTGGTCGGCTGACTGTTGTGGCAGCGCATACAGATAGGTTGGACGACACAAGGTTAGATGCATGGTTGGTCAGCCTGACAATGGTATGACAAGGTTGGACGGACAAGATGGGCAGCCCACCATCTAGTTGTACAAAACAGAGATAGACGGTCATCAAACCTAGGTTGGACGGGTCGTACGGACACATGTTGGATGGTTCACAGCTCGCAGAGAAAGGCGTTCATGTGGTGTTGTACGGAGGTTAGACGTCGTCTAGACATCCCACAGTGAAAGGTTGGACGGGTGCTTCAAAGTCGTATGTGGTGTTGATAGACGATAAAGGTTAGACGTCGTCTAACCCCCCCAAGTTGGACATCCCACAGTGATAAGGAATGGTACGGAAAAATGTGCTTCAAAGTCGATGACAACAGTGAGGTTACCAGCCTGCTCACGGTCTCGAGAATCGAGCACCTCCTAGGATGGATGGGTTATAGATCAGTTAAAGGCAGACATGAAAAGACAGTTCAACTACCTGTTAGAATATTTAATGCGACCCGTCAGATAATTAATGCTTCCTGTCGGGCATTTAAGCGTGACAAGACAACTCAACAACCAAAGCTGTGAGCAGGGCATTAATTATGGTAGGTGAGGTTGGTTAACCACATGTCAGACATTTAATGCGAAAAATAGGGCAAAATTGCTATATAAAAGACTCAAACCCCTCATTTTTTAGAGAGACATTTTGGGAGCCAAGGAAACCCTAACGGATTTTTTCCAACTGCAATGAGCTGTAAGCCTTCTCATGCGCTTGACAAGCGTATTATGCTTATGTGCATCAAATGTAATGGTCTGATGCATACTATAGAGCAATACTATCTTTTCATGATTAATTTCTTTGCCTCTCTATTATTATTGTTGTATTTTGTGCATTTTTTTGTGGTGTTTTACTCAGCTCTTTTTCATGTTTTATTATATTTCAATTTGCCTCTCTATTATTATTGTTGTATTTTGTGAAGTGACCTTACTTGTGGGTGTAAGACGTTGTGTTTCATGGAGGTTTTGATGGCGGGTTAAGATTTGGCCCTGTGTCATTGCTATTTTAACCTCGCCCAGTTCTATCTTTTCCCTCTTCTTTCTCCCTCAGCAGAGTATCTCACCCCCTCTTCTTGGTGTTATCACCACCCTTAGATGTAGGATTTCTTTTCATGTACTCCTTCTCTCCATGTCTCCTTAGAAGTTCTAGGGTAGGTTTAGGTAGTTGTCTTTTTTGCATTAGGAGTAGTTGTAGTATTAGGATTAAGAGGAGGAAGTCAGCCTTCTCCGGAAGACAATCTCAAGTTCACAAGTCCCACAGCTTGAGAGATGGTCCAATGTTATGCAGATGAGATGACCCATACACATACACTTGAGATCAAGGGTGCTATAATTTTGCGCTAACAATATGAAACTCAACTATGTATATCTCAGAATTAAACTTTATATAGAAGTGAAATAGAGGTATAAAAATCATACTAGAGTCGAATCTAGAGGACTTGAGTTGATCAAGGGTGGAAGTAATTATTGGCTAAATTTGAATAACCGATTGATTTAAGTCAACTAGGTAACGGTTCATTCACTTTAGAATTAATATTTGATGTTTTAAGTAGAAGTACCGAAATAGAGGCCACCACCCAATCTCATTGGGACTAATTCAATCGAACCTTTCAACTCTAGCACTGGAGCTTGTGTAGCGTTCCAAGTAACTATTGGCCACTGAAATACAGTGGCATTTGTTGGAGGAGAGGAGAGGAGAGAAGAATTATCACGTTATATTTGATGTTCAAGGTAAGACATGTCGCTGTTTCTGCTGTGTGCGGGCATTGTCAATGGTGGTGGCGGTCAATCTCAAAGTACCACAATACATGGCACTTTCGCGGTGCGATGTACCGTCTACACTTCCACCGTTCAAATCCAGTGGCAAAGAGGAGAGGATCAGGCCTATCTACGCAGAAGAATAGATGGACAAACTATTTGTTGAGAACCTCCCGTCGCGTGTTTGCTGCTAAAAATGTGAGGAGGAGAAGGCGCACTGGTGGGATGGAATGTCCGTATTCAATGGAGTACGTTGCAGAGCACGGGATTTCGGTGCCGCGAGTTGCCCGCATGCAGCCACACCTGTCATAGCCAGATCCAAAACATTGCCGACGGCCTGGCTCTCCAAATCAGATCGCTCGCCTCCCATTTGCATGCGCAATGCGCTGCTATTAGGACTAGATGGCGAACACCTGGCGGGATCGAATCTGCCTCAAGATTACTCATGCCTAAGTTGCCATTGCCATTGCGGCTTTAAGGTGCCGCCTGTTCACTTCGCATACAGCCACACCTTCTCATCTCAATAATTACCGACTGCCTGTTTCTAAAATATTTCAGCAGGTGCTGCTGAGTTTGCAGGCGACATTTTGCTGTTGGAATAATGAATGGTAAAGAATTGCGAAAATATGTTATCCTCAAATTACTCATTGTATCTGAACCAACTTGCCAGATTTTTGCCCTTTATAGGTCCTTAGCAGTTCGATATGTTCAAGTTCATCAAAATTGAATTGGACAAGGCTGTTTTAAAATATTTCTTACATAATTGACAGTTTTTTAGAGACAATAATTAACTTTATGTGGTATTTTTGATACCGTCGTTTCAAGGAACTAAACATCGTATGTTGAAACGCACTAAAAGCATCTCAATAGTATTGTTGATCACAGTTCATAAAATTAAGGAAAAAATTATGTATGCAATTGTATGGTTCAGATTATTATTGCACCCAAATTGTCATTACAATCAAGTACTGAATATTTCTTAGCATGATTCGAAGTTTTTTAGACAAATAAAAATTCAGACTACTAGCTATTTAAAGTTACATATTCCGTCGTTTCAATTAATAACAGATTGAAGGTCCAATTAATATTCCAATGCATTTTCTATAGCTATCAGTTATAAAATGAGATTAAAAACTTGAGGAAGTACCAGTCACAAGTTGTATTTTTGATTCATTATTTTTGCCTGTCATTACATGAGTAAATGGGCAATGATACGAAATATCGATAAGAAAAATTCAGACACTAATTATTTATCACAAATGTAAAGTTCACTTAATAATAGTGATTCTTTTCATGGGACCCTAATATAATTCCATTTTCTATAGTCGCCATGCAAATTGATAAGAAAAAAGAGTTATGCAAACTTTAGTGAAATCACATAACTCCACTAATGCAGTAATTTTGCCTGTAATCATTAAATGTTGATACAAAAAAATTAAATAGTATTTTGGATAAAAATTATTGTATTACATTGAAATAGTATTAGGTAATTAATATATGTTCTTAATCAAACCCTATTGTTGTATTTCTTATTTCAGCCATTGCAAGTTGATAGACTTTGTGTGGAAGAAATATGCTTACGGAGTAGCATCTCCATGAGTAATTTTAAGTCAATACAATCCTATATGAAAGGGGTAAAACAATAGATTTTTAGACATTGTTGTATTACATTGAAAGGGTATTATAATTTTTACTTATGGTTTGTGAAATCAAAGAATTTGTATTGAATTTATATTGGACACGACATGGTGTAGAAAATTGTACGATGCTCATAAATCTATGTTTCCAAGAAAAGGGGTAAAACAAAGTTTTTAAAGAGCATTACATTATATCATTGTAGCAGAAATTTGAATTGTTGTACAAATAATGATTAATTGAACTTCCATTTAATGTGTAGAAATTGACGTCTCGAATGCTCATAAACTATTTGGAGAGGGCAAGAAAATCCCAACAGTGGTTTTAAGTATTTTAGTGGTAAAGAAATTTGAAGGGTTCAGGATCATGATTTGTTGTACACTTCAGATAGTTGATTGTATTGACATTTTCAAATTATAATAAATAAGTTTATCCCATATCACTTCATTTAGAGATAAAGGGTTCATATAATGACAAGAAATTTTTTAATCCCACTTCTTGAGATTGACTCCTTAATACTGAGTTCAATTAGTAGGAAGTTCATAATATGAAAGTGGTAACTTGTACTTCCCAACAAATAATTGCCACCAATGTGTTATTGGAGGAAAGAAATTATGTGCACTTCACAAAGGATCTTTAGGTGAATGATTTTTTTGCTTTAACAATAATTATTTCAATTAGTTTATTTGTCAAGAGGAAATTGATAAACAATATGCGAAACAAATATTTGAAAAATGATTACAAGGCATTTAAAGTAGTTGGTGGCCAATGAAGGATACTAACCCATCAATGACATGATCCATTGTGATGTAAGTTGAGATTTTGTTTAAAATTATTTTCAATTTGTTTTTTAAATAATAAATTACCTTCAATTTTTCTCGAAATTACTGTCCACTTTTTTAATTAGTAAAGAGTAGCCTCAACTTTACTTTCAATTCATTTTTGAATTGTTTACTTTCAATTTTCTAATAAAATACTTTCATATTGTCTTTAAATTGTTAGGTTGTAGCTTTAAAATTAGTTTAAAGTTTTAATTGAAGTTAATTGGACCCTAGTCCTTAAATAGATTCAACAACAGCTACAAAATTTTAACTATCTTGCATTACACTAGAATCTACTAATTCTTTTGTAGCATCATTAATATTTTCTACATTTTCTCTATCTTTATGAGTTTCATCTCTTACTGAAAGGATAAAAGGATCCTAATCATTTTTTTCTTCAAAAGAATTTCTAGATCCAGCCTATACTCCTTGATAATCCTCCAAAAAGTATCATTCTAATTATTTAACAGAACAAATTTTTCTTTAAAACCAATAGCCCCATGAACACTTTCTCTCAATTTTCTTAGGTGCTTATCTAACACATGCACCTCTGTTTTCAAATTTTGGTATTTTGAATGCAATTAAAATTACCATAATTAGTATTTACAGTAAGATAAATGATAACTATATATTTATCTAAAAATCTACAAAAAAATTTTAGAATTCATCATAGACAAGTCTTTCTCTGCATTAGCAATAGTGATAAGGTCTTGTCATGATTCCACTTATTTTAGTAACATTTTACCTCAGCATTCAAATTAGCCAATCTTTTCAACATTATCATCAAATATTCATCCCTATTGTAAAAATTATTGGCGACTACTTCACCATATTTTTTCTTGAGGAATTATATCATCAATCATTTCTGGTTCATTTTTTATCAATTAAAAAAGTCTCTCTTTGTCATCAAAATTATGATATCTATCATAAATTTATTTTATCATAGCTTTTGATCTAATCTCCCACATCTTTAGCTGCTTAATGTCAAGAATAAAATTTTCAATGATGAGGGCTATATAATTATCTGACATAAGAATGTCAAGTGAAAACTTGGTCTTTGCATTATCATTTATGTTTTCCTACCCATTTGGGGAAGGAGGATCTGAAGAGGTTACCGACTATGGAACATTCTTACAAAAATATTACATCATATCCTCGACATGTCTCTGTGATGCTACCGTGTCAAAAACATTGTCAAACCTGAGAACACCTCATCAATTTATATATTATTTAAATTAAAAGTTCCTCTGGCACCTCGCATGATGCCAACTTCAAAAATTGGGGAACTTAGATGTTGTGAAATTCTGATTTTCCTTACTCATAATCATTCTAGGGTTAGAGAGTACAAGCCTTTGTCCCCTACCATAAGTAGCTGACAAAGGTGAAACAGGAGGTTAGACTGATGTACTCCTTCTGCACTGAGATGGATTAAGAGAAGAGAATGTGGCCGTGGGCATGGCCACAAGATGAATTTTAGATTGCAAAATATCTACGAGCATCAATACTTTAACAATATTAGATTCACTTATCCAGTAATCGGTATGTTGAAAATTTAAAATTTAGAAGACAAATAGTAAGAACTTCAAATTAATAAGACTGAAATGAATAGATATTTATTACACTGTGATTTATTTCTTTAATCAATAGACTGTGGTTGTGGCATTAGGTGGAAGGGTGGTGGTGGCATTGGCACGGTGAATCTTTAATTTAATGAAAACCAATTATAAAGAATGATAAATTCGTAAAATAAATTCAAAATATTAATATAAATAAATTTTAAGTCAATATTTATTATTTTCTTTGTACTGTAACTTGAAGGTCTTGGACAATGATATGGTGAAGATAGAAACTCTTCATGCTTAGGTATGTATGTCATTTCTGCACCAGTATGAGCAAACACTCTTAGAGACGTCGATCCAAATAAGCCAGAAAAGGCTGCACAATATGATAATGAAATTATAAATATGTCATTGTCAACAATCATAGATTCAGATTAATATTATTCTGTAAAATAATTTAATAAAATTGAAATGATTGTGTAGTATGCAAAAATCAACACCTAGATTTGCATGTGCCATAAAAGCAGAGTATGTTCTCTCCTTGCTCTGGGAGTGGGTCGAGAAGGATGAATTCAAAGAACCACACATCTGTTTGTCTGGTCTTAACTCTCTAGCCAAAGATTCATGTAACATAGTGACATCAACTACATTTTTATCACCAAGCCCAACAATGTTACACAAGTGAACTGTCGCATGATGGTGTTCCAGTGTTTTACTTTCATTGACCTATTCAAAATAGAATTAAAGATTACATACTTATAAAAATTAATTTAACAATGATTTTATTTTTGAAAGGAATTATAATTAAATTCTTTTAAAACTAAATAATCATCAACTATTAGTCCAGAGGAATTCCATGTTTATCCATATTCTCATGAAGATAACGTGTAATAGTTGTGGATTTGAGTCCATGAAAACCCTCATAATATAAAGCAAGAACATTAAAAGAAGAAGAAATAAATGTAGAAGGATTTAATTTGGATAATTCAATTTTAGAATGAATCTTTGAAGAAAGATATGTGCACCAATCGAATATAATGCCGAAAATGGTTTGAATAAGGTAATACATTTCCCAATGAGGAATGTTAGTGTATCTTCCCTATAACACGACACAAGACTAGAAAAATTCCACCATGGCCAGGAGAAAGGGGTATTTGATGGATTGAGAGTTAATGCCTCTTTTTGTTAGAGTATTAACCTTATCTTTAGTAGAGAGATTGTAATGAGACTCTAAAAACTTTCATTTCTCATCAAGAATGATAGCTTTGGTGGTTATAGGTAATGTTTTTTCATGGGGCAAGCCTATTAGACAATAAATATATTTAGGTGTTATTTTGATGAGAAATTGGTAGGGTAATTGTTGTCCAATTTTTTTTGTTAGTTATAAAATTAATGCACTAGCTACTAAAGAAACTAGCTAACTCATAAGGATAAAGGGTTTATGCTACTATAGATGCATGATTCTTGATACAGGTGTTGAATGATGGATTATTGCTACTATCATACCTGTAAATAAGATTGAAATAAGATTTGATTAGAAAGATAAGGGTGGGGAATTCCCAAAAAAGTTGACTCAAGAAGTGTTAACTTCCTCGGTGGATGTCAACCCTCATCTTAGACAAAAATAGACGTAAAGGAAACATATATTGATAATATACAGATACTAGAAAAAGTACATAATTTGAAAGCAATACCAATTGATGTAAATATTGATCTAATTAAATAACTCAAAGATCAATGTACTTGGTCTGGGTTGGTGGTGACCCAGACTGTAAAAATATAGGTTGACGGTTACCTAGATTAGGAAAACAAGAGAAATATGCAGAATTTGTAGGATCAGAGTGTAATCTGGGCAATACAGAAGTCTTGAAATATCGAGTCAACCACCAGAGGAAATATGAAGGAATAAAAACTAGGGAAACATTGAGAAATAGGTATTAGGGTTGGGGATTGAAACCAGGACCCTGGTTAACAACGACTATGTTGTAAATAGGTTAATTTTCTATGACAGAGAGGCTTGCATGAAGGCTTAGTAAACTGGAACAGTGGATAAGAATGTGTAGAGGCTAAGGATGGATTTGGAACAGAAAAAAGGAAAAGCCTATAGAGGCTGGGTCAATCGCGGATCTTTAAGGGTCGATGGTGACTGGAACATGGATTGATGAAGTTGAGGGAAGGAAAACCGAATGATAAACATGCAAGAGAAGATTTTTAGAAATAAGTTGATGACGAAGTTGTGATATTTATTGCCGATGATCTAAACCTGTAAAAGGTTAGATGTGAAAAATAGAATATAATATGATAAAGTTGATTAAAGCTATATAAAATAGTGACAATCTCAAAAAAAATGATCTCGATTGACGCATGCATGTTGCAAGGAGGTCTACAGGTATGCAATGGCTTTAGGACTTCTCAGGAATGAAATATTGTTTGCAAGTTGTGAGAAAATCCATTAGCACTTGATTTTCTGATGATGAATGGAAAGGAAGAAATCAATTTTATAGGGTTGGCGGCGATCAAGATGGGTTATCACCAATTCCAGGGAAAGTTTCCTTGATAGAAATATTTTTCTATTTTTTTAGCATGATTTTGGTTTGTTTTAAGGGTTGGCCGAATGCTTTAAAGCATTTTGTGGGAATTATTTTTTTAGGGATGAGGTGTAGGTGAATTGGAGCCAAGGATATGTTAGAAAAAAGCATGGGCATGCATAAGACATATATTTGGAATGAAAGCATTCCAAAATAGAAGATAATTAGGGCATGTGGATGTGGGTATCCATTAATTAATTAGTAAAAAGGGAATTAATTAATTTATGCAAATTAATAAAGTTCAGATGATTAATTAATTAATTAATAAGACTTAATTAATTAATGTTAATTGATGAGGAATGGATAATGATAGGATAAATGGGCATTTAATTAACTAATACATATGAATAATAAAATATACACATGTAGGCGAAGAGTAAATAGATACTGAAATTAGGTGTCTACATTTTGCCCCTTTTTGTTGAGTGGTTTGTGTTAGCAAACCATGAGAAAAAAACAAAAAGATTTAGATGAGGATAAATATTTGATGATAAGCTCCCCCTCAAATGAGGGATCGATGATGCCCAAGGAAATTGATGACGCGTTCAAAAAAAGTGAATGATGAGGGATGGGTAGGTGATGAAATATGGGTAAAATCATATCCAAGGAAAAATTCCCCAGTAAAAAAGGATCGTAATAAGGATAGAAAACTATGGTGGTGACTCCAATATCACATCGATAGGGGAACATTGTGGTCTCAATGAAGACAAACACCAACATTTTATGAACCAGTGAGTGGGTGAATATCACTGTTGTATGGGTGTATGCCAAGATGACCAAAGGGTCATAGGAAAAGCATCAAAATATGTGAAACTATATGCAAAAAGTATATGAAATCCTTCATACATGAGGAATCAAGAAAAAAGTTATACATCCACAAGGGAAGAGGATGAAAAGTATGGTGCCCAATGGGACAGGAAAAGGCTGAGATGGAAGGTTCCAAGGAAGATGGATGAAAAGAAAGTATGCCCCAAGAGGGGAAATTATGGACACAAAGGTGGAAAGGAAAAATTAAAATGTCTCGAGTGGGGAAAATGGAATAAACACCAAGTAGACTATGTGCGTAAAGTAAATTAGGATAGTGTAAGGTAAAATTCTCAAAGTAAGATTAAAAATAACCATCAAAGTAGACCTCAAGATTGAAAGTAAAAATTCCCTAAAAGTGGAAATGGCCACAAAGGGGAACCTTGACAGAAGTATACCCAAAAAAGGTGTATAAGTATGACCCAATGGGATTTTTGGGGATAGAGATACACTTAAAGTTGATAAGGTGCAACTATAAGCTTAGGGATCTAAATGTAAAAATGAGACTACTTTATGTTAAGGGCCATGTGAGGGAAAAAATACCTCTAACCACATTGGAGGTAAACACGAAAGGATCTTGGGTGATGCAAGGCACATGCGACCAAAGAAAATGCTAGTAAATAACCAAGGATAGTTAGTCATTTTAAAGATCATGTAGAGACATGGATGAGACGATCTCACAAACTTAATGTTGACATGATAAAAGGGGTTTGAGATGCACTTCTATAGAGGAAAGAGGGTTCTCCAAAAATGTCATTCCCTAGAATTATGACCCAGCTCTGAGAAGGGGAAAGAAAAAGTTTATCAATGCGGGAATATTTCTTAGGATGATGATAAAATGGAAGGTTGATAAATGTGGGAAGCCTTAAAATTCCATAAGGAGTAGCCATCCTTTAAGGGTATGGTCTAATTTTTAAAATTTACAGATGGCAAGCATATCCATCCTTTGAGGGATCAGTCTATTTATTATGTTTTTTTTACTTTGAGTATGATTTTGATCTCATGTTTTTCTTTTTTTATATTTTCATGAACAATTTTCCTTCGAGGGATCAGTATATTTTTGATAAATTTGAATTTTAACAAGAGCATCAATGAATTTGATTTTACATGGGGGAGTGCTAGGAATAGCTAAGTAGACCACTTAGGATGGGATAATGATGTACAACAGACAATCTTGAACCCTTTGCATGGTTCTAATAGGTGAATAAGAGGGAGATGGATGTGATGATCATGGAGTTCCCACCAAAGGGGAGAGCCTATCCATATGGAAAATGCTACGGGAAGAGCCATGATGCACATATTTAAGGTCACATCTAGGAAGTGATGAAAGACCACAGTTCTAAATCATCATGATGAGAAATGGAAATGGATAAGATAGAGGAATGATTTGAAATTGTGACTAAGGGAACATTGGTAAATGGGATAGAAATAGAATGGTCACAAGTGTAATGCGTTAAGCACTTCCACTTCCAGTTTACCATTAAGGGAGGCTAGACGATGTATAGTCTAATCCAATTAGGGGAAAAATTTCCACGTTGTCTCCTTTCCAGATTAGTTATGTTCTTATTATCTATAAGGACAAGGTCATCGAAATTAAAGTTACATTCCTTAAGGTGATTATTTTAAGCATGTTTGATACACTCCTTGTAAACATGATGGTGTTTAAGAGTGAGAACACGACGCTGATCTTGTATCTCAAGTTCTGCTAGACGAGCTTGGCATTAATATTCATAAAAGATGAGCTCGTGAAGGGGAATGCGCAAAGATGGAATTTGAACTTCAAGAGGAAAGATGGCCTCAGATTCATAAACAAGAGAAAAGGGCATAGCCCCAATGGAGGTATGAATTCTAGTGTGATAGGCTCAAATGGAAAAAGGAAGATGGAGTTTCCAATTACAAACTTCTTGATCAATGGTTTTGGTAAGAATGTTTCTAAGGGTTTTATTAGTAGCTTCAGCTTTTGTATTAGCTTAGGGATGATATGGAGAAGAGAAACTAAGTTGGATGTTGAATGCATCACATATTTTCTTGAGATATTTGTTTTAATGGAATTGTCGTTGTCCGTTGTATTCATTTTTATACCCTCAATACTTCTTTCTAACCCCAAGCACGCTAGCCTATCATACAACATATGTTGGGTGCTCACTCGAGGTACACGTGGGCGTGAAGCCCCTACTTTATGTGAGATTTTCAAGATATTTCATCCATTAATGGAGGATTATTTTTAGAAACAGAATTACATGTATCTACTTAAAAAGGTAGAAGATATAACCAATAGATCTACACATTAATGCATCACAAAATCTAATAAACAATGTATGAAGTATACAAAACTAGATATGAGTCATGATAAGCCAAATAATATGAGGGTTTACACCATAAGCAATTTGTACGGTATAGATCCATATAAATTGATTTAGTAGAGTTTTGGTAGCCATATTACATTCAAAATGGTCATCTCAAACCATATACATCAAATGCAGAGACTCAACTCCTACAAACCTATCTAATCAGATATCCTAAATATGTTTTTCCCCATTATATGCCTTGTTACAGATCCCAGTACCCATACATATGCTTAATGGTATCCCTTACAACCCTCTAGCACTAAGTACTCTAAGCCCTAACACCATGAACTCCAAAACCTTAAGATTTCCTAACATTTATACAACACTTTGTTACTCACCTTCTCTTTCTCTGCTCCCCTTTACACTCTACACACTGTACTATGCACCCCCATTCTTGTCCTAAGAACTCCTTTAAATAGGGGCATTTTCCACCGCCATGAATTCTATCTTGAGCAAATCGTGTGTCAAGTTTCGATGTGGTATTCTATTCGTGAATGCTTATTCTCTTTGCAAACCATCCAGTAACTATAATGATGCCTCTGGGAATATTCCTTGTGTGGAATATCCTTTTCCTGACCTCCAAGGTTCTAGGATGGCACCTTATCCACTTATCACACCTAGTCAGGTCCTCATGTTTTTCCTCAAGTGACTTCATGACGTTAAATATGGCTAAGTCCTTTAAAACCTTGTTCCACCTCCCACGTGCACCTTGGTTTCACTTAAAACCTCATTATTCCTCCCGCACACACCCTGGTTTCACTTAAACCCTTATTAAACCCTTTTTCCTATGTAATTTTCCCTTAGCACCCTTCTATCTATTAATCTTGTGTGTGTGGCTCTTGGTACTTAGCCAATATTTTAGGGTCAAACATTACCCCACACTACACGTGTTCTCCATCCTTGGAAACATTCTACTCACTCAAAGAATATAGAATAGTGGTATTGAAATCATTAAAGAATGGAATAATATGTTACTATTGCATGAAGAGTGGGAAATCCTTCTTTACAGATGCCTCAGTCTTCTCCCAGACATCCACTTCCCCTTATGCCTACTGAAGTAGGCCACTATATGAAAGAAAATCAGCACATGACCTTCTTTGCACCTGACTTCCTGAGGCGATGCCGAGATAGCTAGTGTAGAATAGAAACATATGTGTGTGTGGTGGTGATGGATAATCTAATGAGGTATACTTATATCTTTTCCATACAATAACGAGATTTGTGAATCTAAGGAAAATAATGTTATCCTAACCTAAAGTGGCATGATTAATCGATCTGATATGATAGCTTCTCAGAGACTCCAGTCAATATCGAGCTCTACCAAGAATCTATTCACTAGTTGTTGAACACACTTAAATTTACCCCCGAGTGCCTCGTATAGATTTCGAGAAAAAGTCATGGAAGTAAGAACGAGAGGCGTAATGAAGCCGCAGGGACTATGGATGATTCTCTAGTCTTGTCTAGAAGGTCTTAACCTGATCGGATGCTATGTTCAATAATGAAAGTTGTGTAATGATATCTTGTGGAATTGGTGATTATTGAAATACTGATGCATGCAAACTAGTGTCAATATCTAATTAGTTAACAAGCCTGTTGGATTGTGGGACCTGAGGATCACAACCGAAAACTCATGGAGGTTTTAGTCATGTTATGGTCATGTGCATAATCAAACCCTGTTTCCAAGAGTAGTCCAATGATTGTAGGCTTGATTAACAATGATTTTTAGCGTGTTTAGTTGTTCTATTTTCTCAGGGAATGTATTAGTTGTGCGTAAAACTGTCAAATGTAAACTTGTATCAATATTTTTTATCAACTCCGACCCGTTGGGTTATTAGACCAAAGGACCACAAATATACGTCTTTTCTTGTTGTGGACCATTGATGGTCATATAGAATGAAATTGAAATGATCTTGATAAAACAAACTAACTATACAAGGAAATTGAATCTATGTTTTTGGCATTTTCACAATATATCAGAGCAAAATAATGAAAACAAACTAATCTAATAAAAGTATTTTTTTAATCTTTTTCTATTTTTAAGGAATGAATTCTAATATAATAAACAAACTAAAGACAAGTAATCATCCAGATGTAGCTGGTTACTTGTTTAAATATGTGAATATAAATCTAAAACAAATAACCTAATCTAATAAAAAACCCTTCAAACCCTACCTCAAAAGTGAAGAACAAATCATGACCCTGAAAGAGCTATTGTTCTAAACAACTTCCCTGGTAATGTGAAAGAGAAAACTTTCTAATGATTTGATCTACTTGTAATTACCTAATCAATTGAAATGAACAATTTTACTATTCTATTTAATGTGTAATTTAAACTAATGATTCAAAATTGACAATTTGGAAAATGAAGCAAATAAACAAGTAATTCCAACCTGGATAAATAAGAGCTTTGGAAAATCCATTCGTATCAGTGTCTATCCCCTCAGTTTGATCCTTTATTTCTTTGTGTGCTCTTATAAGTCAAAGGAATTGAGAAAGAAAGAATAACACCAGAAGAAGATGCTTGAGCAATGGAAGCTTAAAGGCATTTTGGTTGCAATGCAAGTAGAAGAGAGATAGTGCAAGAGATCTGAGCTTGGCTATGAAATTCCTAGAAAGATTATAGCAGCAATATTATGCAAGATACCCAAAATTCTCACACCTTTTTCTTGAACACCATCATGCAATATATAAGAATTGGACCTGGGATGTGTCTTCATGCACAAGGCAAGAAGAGGAAGTTCAAACTAACTAAAGCACATGCAAAAATAGAAGAGGGAAGTAAAACCAAGTAATCAAAACTACTTTTAGTAAAATTGGTTCACAAACGCATCCTAAAAGTGAAGTCAAGTGAATCGTCATATGTTAAAAACATGCATGATAGAATTTGGAAAAATCACTCAAGATTGCCACCCTTTTTAGGCGGCGGTTTCAGAACTGCTGCCTAGGTAGGGTGGCAGTCCAAGCACTAAAGGCCAAAACATGCATAAAATGAAGCAGGAAGCTAGAAAAAGAGTGGAAAATCTATGTAAGGACCTCTAGGCTGAAAATATACACTGGAAATGGGTTTTGGAGCTTGAACATCTTTTGAAAGGATGTGAATCATCATTGGGGACTTTTGTAACCGTTTTTTGACAATATAGCACATGTAATTTCAAGTGTGTACATATTTCCTCCTCAGAGAAGTGTCTCAGCCATGAAAAGGCATAAAACGTAGAGTCTGAGTATGGTGTTCCTAAAATGGGGAGTTATAAGCTATACTTGACATGCCCGTGTGTCGAAACATCTTTGTCCAAGCTCCCGATACCTACAAGAGGAAAAGAAGACTCAAGTGCAGACAAACAAAATGTCAAAAAAAAAAACGCTGAATCAAAACGAAAAGAGGACATACCATTTGTGCAAGGATATAGAGATATACCTACGCCAACACTCCAACCCTGTGAGTACATAGACTCAAAATGATGTTAAAACAATGCATATATATATAAAATAATTCCATTTTTCAATTCATTTGTGCATTCTTTATTTGGTGAATTTGGAGCTCTAGATCCACGGTGACCATTTTTGACAAGAGTATAACCAAAATGACCATTACGAGATCATGATCATGCCTCCACAAGTAGGATATTGATTAATGCATTATAAGGTTGGTTTTCTTCACTTTTACGTTTTCAAAAATAGAATGTAAAAATCTTGAAAATTTTAGTTGGGGGGAATTATTTTAAAAAATTGTTGTCTTAAATGAGTCAATAGGGGGGTGCCCATAGCGAAGTCTTTTGTTTTTCCTGAAATGGTCATTTTTTATGTTTTTGAGAATTTTTTAGGGTTAAAGACGTATTTGGTAATCAGTCTAGGAATGTCGCCCTGCATTGGGTGGTAGTTCTGGACAAAATTACCAAAAATTTGGTTAACTTGAATTTTTTTGGATTTTTCATGTTTTTTCATGTTCTTGATGAGCTAATATTTTGATATACATTACTAACTTGCTCTTTTTCTATGTTTTAGTGAATGCAAAAGAAGAAGGAGGATTACATCCATTGGAGCCGTGAGTGGGAGTGTGATTTTCTCTTAGGGATTTTAGATTAGTTGACCCAGGCTGAGAGGGAAACTCTCTAGAGGGAAGGGATGTGGAGGATTACATGGGTGACCCATGTCACTCCTACTAGTAACATCATGTGTGACTTATTTTCTTATTGAGATGCAAACTGGAACACTTTCTAGTTTCCAGGTGCTAGGGGTGAGTAAACCATCACCCTGGAGGATGTGTACTGCATTCTCAAGATCCTGATACTTGGGAAGAGATCGACCTTGGAGACATCAAGATCCTAAGCCATGATGATTCTATGGGATACTTATATGGGGGATGTTGTAGTCTCTTTTGGTTTGAAGAAGGGGGTCAAGGTTCAATCCATACCTACTACTCTTTTCCCCATTATCCGCAAGGCCATCATGGGTATATTGGCCTCGCGGTTAATCGGGGACAAGCGAGGTGACACATTATTGTATTATTGGGATCCCATTATCACTTAGATTATGGCACATGGCTATAGTTACACCTAGAGAACAGACATATTAGGGACCACATATCATGACGTATACAGGGTCTTCAGGCTACATGGCCAGTCACCTTAGACATGAGTATGGTGTATGAGCACATTGCCCCTTATGTAAGGGGAATATCAGTGTTGGATTTAGGGGTTGTTTAGGTAGCGAGGTGGACATGGATGTTAGTGCTTCAGATCCCACACCAGCCAGTGGCTTCTTTGACCATGGCACACATGGTTTACACACCCTACTAGGACATGGAAAGATGTGGGGGTAGGAGGCAACCACGATGGTGGCTTGCTCTACCATAGGGAAATTAGTTGAAATGGAAGGGAGAGTTGAGATCCATCCATCTGACTAGGTCCCTCAGCAGCTTGGCCTCCCCAATGTGGTTATGCTTCCTCCAATGGCACTGGTATATAGGACTATAAAGGAGGCTCAGAAGGGTCCTCGACCTTGGATGGACTGTGGTTACTCCCGGTGTTCCCATCGTAGTTAGGCATGTTGTCTATGCTCAATGAGTATTTGATGCTCCCCAAGAACCTTTACTCCATATTGCGACTTCTCCCTATCACAATGGAGAGGAGGATGAGCCTATAAACGTAGAATCAAATTCAGAGGAGTACACATGAGATGAGAACAAGGAGGAGTCATCTAGAGAGGAGATGAGGGATGAGGGGTCATGCAATGAGGCTGGTAGGGAAGCCCACATGGAGGAAGAGGAGAGAGATTGGTGTATTAATCTTTTGCTTTCACGAAGCACACTGATGTCCTTGATATTTCTTTCTCTCCTTGATATGTCTCAAGGTTGATCAACCTTCTCGATATAAGAAAATTACATCAATCATTTCATCAATGTCCTACACATCACACTCCTCTTACTCGAAAATACAAACACTGGTACATGTAGTATAACATTCACTCTTACTTATCTAGCACACACCACACTATACTTATACTAGAGGAAATCAGGACTTCAGAGCAATCGAGATTGGCCATAAGGCCCAATACCACTTCTTTGCATAGCCAAGGCCTTGAAGTCCTGTCCTATTTCAGTGACAAGGTCAAACTCTTTCGTGTTACAAGTAAGGTAATCCCAAACCTCAATCCCGGAATCCATTTTTTTGGAACTTACAAAGTGTAGGTAGGGATCCGGAGTCAGTCTCTTGGTATATCATCCCACTGCCCTTCACTGTCCTATTTCAACTTAGGACTGATTCAATGACTACAATATAAAACTAATGGAACGGAAATTCAAAAATCTGGTGCACCATTACCTCAATGACCTTCAAAGGTCATTCCCAAGACGACAGAGGTTGTCCTGCTCCGAACCATGAAGGATTTCAGCATAGAGAAGATGAAACTGCTCATACACAAGGTATTCTTAAGCACATTTGATCTTGACAAGCATCAAAAACCGTCCCAAAAGCATGAACGTGTGACTGTCCCTGGTAAGCACGAACTGGATTGACAGGGTTCAGTAGAAACAATACTTGCCGTTCGAATTACAGTCTGCACCTTTAAGGAATGTTAGGCAACCTGGTAAGCATCAAGATTTTTGAAGAATATAGCGATTCGACCGTGGAACGTGGGAGATCCGTCATGCCCTAGATACGGCCAGAGCAGGGGAAATTCGACCATAAAACACTTAATCGACTATTTCACGACCTGTAGAAAATTTCATGGTGCTCAGGGGGGTCGATTATCCACGTTCCATCCTTTACAGAAGGTTAATCGGCCAGGGAACTTGACTGTCAATTCCTCTTCTCACAGCTTGATACGGGTTCACCATGAATGTTCAGAAAACAAAAGAAATAACAGTTAAAAACATGTACCAAAAATGAATGTCTATCTTTTAAAAAAAAAAAATTGTTTAGTTATTTCCAACATTCAAAAAGGAGAACTGGTCTTTCTTTTCTGAATCCATCCTTCCTTTATTACATCCATTTTTTCCTCTTCTCTATCTGAATATCTTCTCCAGCCACCCAAAAAAAAGAAAACAAAAACAAACTTTCATCTTTTTTTCCAGACTGCTATCCCATTTCCCAGATTTTCTCCCTTTTTCCCACCTAGGCTTGATCCTCTAAACTTAGCAAAATCCCAGAAACAAGGAGATGAACACACCCTCCTATTTTATTCCCCTCTATCCCAATGAAATCTCTATTTTAGCCAAAAAAACAAATTGGCCTTATTTAGCTCATGGAGCTGTTTTTCATCCCCTTACAAGAGGGAAATTGATCAAAACCAATAAAACAAGATAAAACATAGTTTATTTATTCATCTATTTTAACTGGTAAGGATGCTCCTGCATCATTCTACCCTGGAGAGAAAAGATGTTCTTCATGGCTGATTTGTCTTTTGCAGGTCTTCAATCTTGACTCCCAGCTTGATCAGGTCCCCTTCCGTCATCCACGTTGCATCCTCAGCTGGAAAACCTCTCCACTTGATCAGATACTGGTAGTATTCTTTGTCCCTGGTCTTCTTGATAACCTTCTTATCCAACAGTTGCTCTATCTCCTTGGGTTTGGTTCTAGGCATTTGTGCCTGCCAATCTGTGTTCTGCTGTCCTATTTCAGACTCCTCTTCCACTCCTTCTTCTCCTTTGTACTCATATAGGTCTGCAACATTGAAGATTGGAGAGATCCCAATGCCTTCAGGGAGTTTCAATTCGTAAGCATTGTTGGAAAATTTTCGGAGTATTTTACAGGGACCAATCTTTTTGACTTTCAGCTTGTTATACTCTTTCCTGGGAAATCTCTCTTTCCTCAAGTGTGCAAGTACTTCATCATCAACTTCAAAACTGACTTCCTTCCTCCTCTGATCAGCTCTCTGCTTGTACTTGTTGGCATTTTCTTCAAGGTTCTTCTTTACCTGTTCATGGATATCCTGCATTGCCTTAGCAAATTCTTCTACATCTGCACTCCTACCTTCCATTTTCCCCAAGTCTCTTAGCTCATATACACCCCTTGGGTGCTGCCCATACATGATTTGGAAAGGACTCATGCCTGTACTCCTGTTGGGTGAATCATTGTAAGAAAATTCAGCTTGTGCAAGTGCTAGATCCCACTGTTTTGGGTGCATGCTCACCAAGCTCCTCAGGATGTTTCCAAGGCTCCTGTTGACTACTTCAGTCTGTCCATCTATTTGTGGATGGTAGGCTGAACTAAAGCTCAAGTGAGTTCCCAACTTCTTCCAAAGCGTTCTCCAAAAATGCCCAACAAACTTTGTATCCCTGTCTGATACAATACTCCTTGGCAATCCATGCAGTCTTACTATCTCCTGAAAGAATAAGTTAGCTATATGGGTAGCATCACTAGTTTTTGTGCATGGAATGAAGTGTGCCATCTTAGTAAACCTGTCAACAACTACAAATATGGAGTCATGTCCCTTCTGAGTCTTGGGCAATCCCAGTATAAAGTCCATGCTCAAACAATCCCATGGTCTGCTGGGAATAGGAAGTGGCTGATACAAACCAGCATTTTGGCTAGTCCCTTTACTGTATTGGCATATCCTGCATCTTTCTACAAATTTCTTCACATCCTGACTCATTCTTGGCCAAAAATAGTGTGTACTCAGTTGGGCTAATGTCTTGTTTTGACCAAAATGTCCCGATAAACTTCCACTATGTTTTTCTCGAATCAGGTTCTCCCTCATTGAACCTTTAGGAATGCATAACTGGCTGCCCTTGAACAGCAGTCCTTCTTGCAGCATATAGTCCATCCATGGACTCCTATCCATCATTGTGGGTTGCTTACAAGCTTTGTAAGCCTCGCTGAAATCATCATCCTCTTCATATTGCTCTCTCAAGTTCTCAAAACCCATCACACTCACCTGCAGCTCTTGTACAACCAGCACCCTCCTGCTCAAAGCATCTGCCACTTTGTTGGCCTGTCCTTTCTTGTGTTTAATGCTGAAAGTATAATTTTGCAAGTACTCCACCCATTTGACATGTCTTTGATTCAATTTAGGCTGATTACTAATAAATTGCAAGGCATAATTATCAGTAAACAACACGAATTCTTTAGGCAACAGGTAGTGTCTCCATTTTTTTAGTGCCTGAACTATTGCATAGAATTCTTGATCATAGGATGAATACTTCCTTTTTGCTTCACTGAGTTTTTCACTGAAGAAAGCAACTGGTTTGCCTTCTTGGCTCAAAACTGCCCCAATTGCTAGGCCACTAGCATCACACTCTACCTGGAACAATTTGTTAAAATCAGGTAGAACTAAAATGGGCTCTTCTGTTACCTTCTTCTTCAGAAATTGAAATCCTCTCTCTGCTGCTTCAGTCCACTGAAAATGTTTCTTATCACCTTTTATAGTCTCTATCATGGGAGCTACAATACCACTGAAATTTCTGATAAATTTCCTATAAAAACTAGCTAACCCATGGAAACTTCTTACTTCAAACACACTCCTGGGTGTTGGCCATTCAAGGATGGCTTTGATCTTATCCTTATCCATTTTCAGTCCTTCCTTTGATAGGACAAACCCCAAATACACCAGCTCGGTTTGTAGAAAACTGCACTTTTTCACATTGATCAGCAGTTTCTCTTCCTGTAACTTATTTAGTACCATTCTCAAATGCAATAAATGTTCTTCTCTACTCTGACTAAATACCAAAATGTCATCCAAATACACAATGACAAACTTACCCGTGAAACTTTTAAGCACCTCATTCATCAGTCTCATGAAGGTACTAGGAGCATTGGTCAAACCAAAGGGCATAACCAGCCACTCATACAAACCGTCATTTGTCTTGAATGTTGTCTTCCATTCATCTCCCTCTCTGATTCTTATCTGATGGTATCCACTCTTCAAATCTATCTTAGAGAAGTAAACTGATCCACTCAAACAATCAAGTAAATCATCTATCCGGGGCAAAGGAAACCTATACCTTATGGTGATCTTGTTGATGGTCCTGGAGTCTGTACACATTCTCCATGTTCCATCTTTCTTAGGACTGAGCACCGTAGGTACAGCACATGGACTCAAACTCTCCCTTATCAATCCTTTGTCCAACAACTCTTGAACTTGTTGCTTGATCTCTTCATTCTCCCTTGGTGTCATCCGGTAGGCTGCCTTGTTTGGAAAACTTGCTCCTGGGATCAGATCTATGTGATGGCTGATACTTCTCACAGGTGGCAGCTCATTCGGTAGCTCATCCACCACAATGTCTACATATTCATTCAGCATCTCCTGGACTTCAAGAGGTAAATCACTCAATTGAGTGTTAGTCACTACACTTTTCAATTTACCAATGACTGCAAAACTTACCTCTTCCTTCTTCATGCTTTGTAAAAATTCTTTGCCACTTACCATCATTACTTTTGAACTGGATTCAGCTGTATCATTCTCTTCCTTCAGAGGTATGAGTGTATGCTCTACTCCATCCTTCTTGAAGGTGTAAGTATTCTTCCTCCCATCGTGAATGGCTTTGTTGTCAAACTGCCAAGGTCTTCCCAGAAGGATATGGCAAACATCCATGGGCATGATGTCACACATGACCTGATCTTTATAAGCTCCAATCTGAAATTCTACCTTACATTGTTCATTTACCAACAGCTGATGTCCTTTTTGCAGCCAAGACACTTTGTATGGAGTGGGGTGTGGCTCTCTTTTCAAGCCTAGCTTTTCTACCATCTCAACAGACACAAGGTTGTCTGTACTCCCACTATCAATCACCACCTTGCAGCACTTCCCTTTGCTCTTGCACCTGGTCCTAAACAAATTCTTCCTCTGAGGGGGTTCCATTGCCTCCTTGTTGGGTTTTAGCAGCACTCTCTTCATGAGAAGAGACTCACCATCTTCCGGGATATTCTCTAGTTTAGGTGCTACATCTAGCTCTCCACCTTGCTCTTCATTTGAAGCAATATACATATTCTTCCCATGGCTGTTTTGAGGGTTCTCTGGACACTCATAGGATCTATGACCAGCATACTTGTTGCACCTGAAACACTTACCCAAAAATCTGCCCCTACCTCTTTGATAACCTTGATAGGGTCTCCTTCCTCTGAATGGCGAACCACCTCTTGTGTTCTGTGTGCTACTGGAGCTGCTCCCCTCTTCAGCACTTGTCTGCAGCTGTCTTCTATCACTTGGAGCACCTCTTCCTCTGAATGATCTGCCCCTTCCTCTTGAGACAGTGTTTTGTCTCCTGGCTATTTTCTCCTCTGCTTTTAGAGCAACCTGGTAGGCCTCCTCAATAGTCTTGGGAGTGAGAAGGCTGATCTCATCCTGGATGTTGAATCTCAGTCCATTTATGTATCTAGCTACCTTTTCCAAATCTTCTTCTATGTGACCTGATCTGATTGTTAGCCTGTAGAATTCTTCAGTATATTCTTTCACAGACAACTCCTTTTGCCTCAAATTTTGCAACTTCTTAAATAGGTTTATCTCATAATCTCTGGGAATGAATTTTCCCTTCATCTTGGCTACCATTCTGTCCCAGCTCTTAATTTTTGCTTTGCCTTTCCTCTTCCTTTCTTCTTGCACTCCATCCCACCACAGGGCTGCATGCTTATGCAATCTGGTCATGGCAAATTTCACTTTTCTGTCATCTTCCACTATACCTTCAAAATCAAAGTACTTATCCAGTGCTTTGATCCAATCAATCAATTCTTCCACATTCAAGTTACCTTCGTACATGGGAACCTCCATCTTTGGTTTTGTGTTCACCTTCATGATGGCTCTAATCAATCTCTCTTCAGGTGTCTCTTCCTCCACCTCTGCAGTCAGCTCCTCCTCTGGTGGCTCTTGCTCACCGTCACTGACTTCTGCCATCTCTGTTCCTCTTCTTTGTGCCTCTTCTAGGTCCCTCAACCTAGCTGTCAGGTTCCGGATGTCTTCAGCCAATGCTAATTGGGCTGCTTGGGCTACTTGAATTGCTCTTCTTGGTGGCATCTTGTTCTGTCACTTCTTATCCTTTCCTTTTTGCTCTTGGATCTTTAGATTGTGCACAATCAATCGCTCTGATACCACAAATGGTGTATAAATCTTCAGCTTTCACGAAGCACACTGATGTCCTTGATATTTCTTGCTCTCCTTGATATGTCTCAAGGTTGATCAACCTTCTCGATATAAGAAAATTACATCAATCATTTCATCAATGTCCTACACATCACACTCCTCTTACTCGAAAATACAAACACTGGTACATGTAGTATAACATTCACTCTTACTTATCTAGCACACATCACACTATACTTATACTAGAGGAAATCAGGACTTCAGAGCAACCGAGATTGGCCATAAGGCCCAATACCACTTCTTTGCATAGCCAAGGCCTTGAAGTCCTGTCCTATTTCAGTGACAAGGTCAAACTCTTTCATGTTACAAGTAAGGTAATCCCAAACCTCAATCCCGGAATCCATTTTTTTTAGGACTTACAAAGTGTAGGTAGGGATCCGGAGTTAGTCTCTTGGTATATCATCCCACTGCCCTTCACTGTCCTATTTCAACTTAGGACTGATTCAATGACTACAATATAAAACTAATGGAACGGAAATTCAAAAATCTGGTGCACCATTACCTCAATGACCTTCAAAGGTCATTCCCAAGACGACAGAGGTTGTCCTTGCTCCGAACCATGAAGGATTTCAGCATAGAGAAGATGAAACTGCTCATACACAAGGTATTCTTAAGCACATTTGATCTTGACAAGCATCAAAAACCATCCCAAAAGCATGAACATGTGACTGTCCCTGGTAAGCACGAACTGGATTGACAGGGTTCAGTAGAAACAATACTTGCCGTTCGAATTACAGTCTGCACCTTTAAGAAATGTTAGGCGACCTGGTAAGCATCAAGATTTTCAAAGAATATAGCGATTCGACCGTGGAACGTGGGAGATCCGTCGTGCCCTAGATACGGCCAGAGCAGGGGAAATCCGACCATAAAACACTTAATCGACTATTTCACGACCTGTAGAAAATTTCATGGTGCTCAGGGAGGTCGATTATCCACGTTCCATCCTTTACAGAAGGTTAATCGGCCAGGGAACTCGACTGTCAATTCTTCTCCTCACGGCTTGATACGGGATTCACCATGAATGTTCAGAAAACAAAAATAAATAACAGTTAAAAACATGCACGAAAAATGACTGTCTAACTTTTTAAAAATTTGTTTAGTTATTTCCAACATTCAAAAAGGAGAACTGTTCTTTTATTTTTTCATCTGAATCCCCTTACTTTATTACATCCATTTTTTCTCTTCTCTATCCGAATATCTTCTCCAGCCACCCATAAAAAAAAACAAAAACAAACTTTCATCTTTTTTTAGACTGCTATCCCCATTTCCCTGATTTTCTCCCTTTTTCCCACCTAGGCTTGATCCTCTAAACTTAGAAAAATCCCTGAAACAAGGAGATGAACACACCCTCCTATTTTATTCCCCTCTATCCCAATGAAATCTCTATTTTAGCCAAAAAAAAAAATTGGCCTTATTTAGCTCATGGAGCTGTTTTTCATCCCCTTACAAGACAAATTGACCAAAACCAATAAAACAAATTGATCAAAACAATAAAACAAAGTAAAACATAGTTTATTTATTCATCTATTTTAACTGGTAAGGATGCTCCTGCATCAGAGATCCTGAGTGGCATAGCATTCAGGATATTTTGAGAGTGACACATGAGGAGGCGAGTGTGGAGAGAGAGACCTTCGTCTTGGAGACATAACTTCCTTGAGATGAAGAGGGAGAGGGAGATGATGAGTTTGTGATAATACTATGTCTTTACTTTTGCTATGGGGAGGCACTGCAATAACCAGCAGTAACAACAATAGCCACCAATCCATCGTAGATGCCTAGAAATCCGAGTACGTTAACACTTTTCTCTCGACTTTGTTAATTTGAAATGTTAGTTGGTACTTCTTTTTTTCTTGTTATTTTTTTAGAATATTTTAACTCGTCATTTCTTATTTTTTTCTCACTTACAACAACTACACATGAGTGGTGAGATCTTATTATGGACACCCTATTGTTCCCTTCAGGGAAGACCCAAGCCGAGCTGGTTGAGGATTCAAGCCAGTTGCTAGCAACCGACAAACATATTGATGTGTTTACACCTATCTAGAGAGTAGTGGAGGTGATAACCTCCCTTCGTACTCAAATGGCTGGGTATGAGGCAACTGAGAGATTGATGAGTTAGAGCCACTCTCGTAGCAAGAACATGGCCAACGACCATCACCACGATCACTCACACCACTCAGTTCATTCTTGTCATTGTCATAGTTGTAGCACAAGTCCCGAATGTGGCCATGCACCCATCTGAGGGATCACAAAGGGACTGATAGGCCACCGGTTCTTGTATTTCTTTATTGTTATTTTTTCGATCGCTATGCAATTTATTTTTTGTATATTTCGGGCTCATTGAGAGCATTTGGACCATGCCTAGTGCGTGATGGAATTGTATATAAACTTGACTCATCATGATATAAACAGACTCTTCTTTTTGGTTTGGTAATCCATTATATCTGAGTTGACTTCCTTTTCGCTTATCTTACTTGTGTAATTTAGATGTTTAGAATTTATTATTTTCGATTCTTTTCATAATGTATGTAGTGGATGTGAATGATAACATAATGATTTCTTCTTCTTCTTTGTATTTTATAATGCTAATATATGATAATGCAAACGTACTGTAATGCTGAACTTTAGTTTCTTTAAACAATATTTGGTACTTCGTATTTTTTTGGCAAAACTTGGTTATACAATGATATGATAAGTGAATGAACTTTCCCCACTCCTAACCCCACACAACTAGTTAAATGTTAGGGCTCAACACCAAGATCTAGAAAGGGCACAAGTTATGAATTTTTTTGAATGGTAATAATGAGAGAAAAATAAGGATTTGACAAAATCAAATTGAGACACTACAACCTCAATCCACTCAAGTTTTATTCATAGTTCAGAGCATGAATTACTTTCCAATTTATCTAGACTTAGATCCGTAGATGGCCACTTGGTTGAAAAAATCTAGTTTTGATGTTTTAAAATCTTTTGGAATTTTGGACATCTAATTCACTTTGTTGTGATTTATGATTTCACAATATTTGAATGAATTTTTTCTAACTTTCAGGTTTGTTAAAGAGACCACCTAAACCTTGCCCCATGTTACCAGTAGGAACTATGGGCTCATCACCATGGACAAGGCATAGGCGAGTAAGGGCATTTCTTTCCTTTCCCAACCCTACATCACTAGTAAGAAATGTAGGCTCAATAGTGAAGGTTGGTACGGAAAAGAAATGTGTAAAATAATTTTTTTTTGTGGATTTTCATTTGACTTATTTATCTGAGCAAAATGGCTAGAATGTTCAAATTTCCGAAGAAGTGTTTATGGGATAGATGCGACACCATGAAGCTTCTACAACAAACTATAGGCAAAGACACTTAATATAAAGAGAGATTATAAACAGAACCAAATATGCAAGCCTTGGTATGGTTACTGTCAAAGCTTTGTATTATCTTGATTGAATTGAGAAAATGATTTGGAAACAATTGATGACATTATAGAGATTTATAGAGGTATGATTTGAACATTTTGCCAATATTTTTAGAATTTTTAAGGAATTGCTATAATAATAAGTCCATTGATCACAAATATTACAAAATGAACTGGAAGATGAAAAAGTAATGTAGATGCAGTATTGTACATATGAAAATGCTAATGGATCATGTGTAATACCTCTTCAGGTGAAGAGAGTTCACATATTCATTAAACTCCTCATCCTCTAGTGTACACAGGAAAAAATCTCCATTTTTGTAGTCTTCTATTACTCGAAATGGACCCAACCACCTGGGTCTGAATTTCCTTCCTTCACCGGTATTTTTCATTTATTCGGTTGTCAAGTCTTATAACCAAATATCCCTCATATATTTAACACACATAGACGTTCTTGTTTTATTTTTGAGCCATCCAGTCAGCGTAAACACTATGTGGTTGTTCAATGTTGAGTCTAGCCTCATCAAGACTTTTTAGCTGAGAGAGTCACACTTCTCGATAGTATTCTTCTCCCATAATCCCTTGCAATGATATACAGAGACTAGGTATCTCAACTTGGAGTAGTAAAAATACTTTTGCACCAAATACCGAAGAAAAGGGGGTTGCCTTGTTGGCATTCTTACCAATTTTTTATAGGCCCACAAGTATGGAAAAATCGTTAAATGCCAATCCCGCTTGTTTTCCTTGACAATTTTAAGGAGAATGGACTTTAATGTCTTGTTCATAGCCTTAGCTTGTCTATTTTCCTTAGCATAATAAAGAGAGGTCGTGTGGTGACTTATTTTGAATTTCTCACATAGCTCACATACTCGTCAATTTTAAAGGATGTGCCATTATTTGAGATAATGAATTATGGGACCCCCGTACCTATAAATAATCTGGTTCAAAATTAACTTTGTGATTACTGATCCAGGAATGGTGGAAAGATGCATGACTTCTACCCACTTAGTAAAGTACTTTGTGGCCGTGATCATGAAGTTATGACCATCTATTGATAAGGGAGAGAATTTCCCTATAAAATCAATTCCCCATGTGGAAAAGAGCCATGGTGTTGCAATTGGCTATAGAGCTTGTGCCGGTATATGGATCTCATGGGAGAACTCTTAACATTTATGAAATTTATGCACAAAATCTACCACAACATGCTCTAGTGTGAGCCAGATATAACCCATCCGATGTATTTTTTGAGCAGTGGCATGGCCACCGAAGTGACCTCCACATACTTCGCTATGTGATTCATAAATAATTTTTTCAAATTCTTCCTCGTCAACACATATTAACAACATTCCATCAAAGGCTCTATGATAGATCACTTGCTCCAAGATGACATACTCATTGGTTATTATACGCAACCATCTTCTTTACTACTAGGTTTCCCCTTCTGGATATGTATGGTCCACTATGAAATTAATGATATTAGTGTACCATGGCCACATAGAAATGTGAGACTTAGTTTCAATGAAATACACACACTCGTTAGGAAAGTATAAATTTACTAGATTTCCTCCATCCAATGGGTTATTGGCCAACCAGTCTACATTGATTAATAAATGTTAACTCAAACTTGCCCATCAAATTTATGAAGCATCCATCCTTCTTAGATAAGTATCCTTGCATGAGAAACATCTGCAAGTGATTTGATTTAACAATAATCCTTGTTTCTTGGTTTAACATGTAATGTTATAAGAATTTTGCCACAAAGACTATAGAAAGGCATTCCTTCTCTTCTTGTGTATAACATGTCTCATAATCAAGAAGTGTTCAACTAATGAAATAGAGTGGACACTATCTTTTATCATCATCTTATTGAGCCAACATGTAGGCCAATGAGACACTTGTAGCTTGTAAATACAATATCAAAGGGAAATCTGACCTAGGCAGCATGAGTGTGGGAGGAGACAACAAGAACTGTATAACCGACTCAAATGCCTCATTGCATTCTTCCATCCAATCAATGTTGCAATACTTTTTCAACAAATTGTTGATTGGATGAATAGAAAAGGTCAAATTAGGGATAAACCTTTAGATTACACCAAGTTTTCCATGAAAAGATTTGATGCTAGACTCATCTGATGGTGGATTCATTTCTAGTACAACTCGGATTTTGGCTGGGTCCACATCAATCCATCATGAAGATATGATGTATCCCAAAATATTTCCTCTCATTACACCAAACACACATTTTTCTGGATTCAACGTGACATCATATTTGATTAAGAGAGAAAGTATGATACGAATAATCTCTAGGTGATCACATCATTTTCTGGCCTTCACCAAAAGGTCATCCATGTATTATTCCACAATCTTGTGTATAACATCATGAAATATATAATTCATCACCCGTTGGTACATCAAACTAGTGGTCTTAATACTAAACAACATAACAACATAAAAGTAAGTTCCCTAAGGAGTTATGAACATAGTTTTAGCCTAATCTTCCTCGGAGATTTTGATTTGATTGTACCCATAAAACACATCCATGAGAGACAACTCAAAACCAATTGATGCATCAACATTAACATCGATGGATGGTAACGGGAAATCATCCTTGGGATAAGCCTTGTTGATATCCCAAAATTATATACAAATATAGATCTTTCTATTCTTTTTGAGGATGGGAATGATATTAGACAGAAACTTTGAGTAGTCAACTAGCTTGATGAACCCTACCTAGAGGAGCTTCATCACTTCTTCCTTCACCATGAGGGCCACTTTTGGCTTCATGGGCCTTTAATTTTGCTTAATTGGCTCATCATCTGGCTTGGTTAAAATATTGTGCACAACAATGTGTGATTTAATTCTCATCATTTCCTTGTAGCTAAATGTGAAATCTATTTAAATCTCTTTAAGGATATGGGTATGTATTTCAACTTCCTCAGGATTTAAACAGGATCCTACTTTCAAGATTTTTTGTTCTTCCTAGGTCCCAATGTTTATATCAATAATTCCCTTGATTAAGGAGGCATTTCCTTCCTTAAACATAGGTGGGGCCAAAGGAAACTCTAAATCCCCCTCTTCTCCTACCTCATAAATTTTTGAGTTCCTTCCTAGGGGAAGATTCTATCATGGGATTTCCAAAATAGGAAGAAGAGTGTGGAATTAGGGAAAGATCAACCTCATGATGAGTAAGATACAATTATGCAAGTTTTTTTGGATATCCTAGAGTTTCTTTGTTAATGTCAACGTGATATATGATTACAGACTCGGTCTCAGTTTCTATGTATGTTAACATTGAAGTTATTGGTGTCTTATGAACCAAAGGCTTAGCATGAACCGAGATTGTGAAGTTTGTATTTTCCAAATCATTGCTAGGAGCAAAGTGAGAAGTAGAAGTTTCTATTGAGTATGCTAGGAGGTCCTAATCTCATGGAATTTCTTCAATCGATATGAAGTCAAACCTCTTTGTTAGATTCAACACTATTGTTTTGTAGAGTTGTAAATGCTCATCTCTAGTCTCATATACCTTAGATACTTGATTTGCAACAAGTTACGAATCACCCAACACCCTAATGTTCAGAGTACCCATTATTTTGGCTACAATGAGAAAAAGTAGAACGGATTCATATTCAGCCCCATTATTCATACATTTAAAGTTTAACTTGAAGGAAAAAGACAAAATCCTTCCCTCGAAAAAGATAAGAATGACACTTGGCTCCATCAAAATGGAGATTCCAACATTTACTTAGAAAAAAAGATGTTAGATCATCTTTTTTGTCCTCTTATTTTACCTCAGTTACTTCAACCATACAAACTTCATCTGGTGGAAGATAACCAAGTCCTAAAGTATATCCCATACCTATAGAATCAAAAGGAAGGAGGATAGGTAAATCATTCTCCAATAGCTCAAAAATCTTCGCTGTGGTACCCAAAAACACTATCTCTGTGATGAAGGTTTCATCTTTGACTTCCAAAATGCCTTTGATCAAACCCTTGTCTTCTAATTCCATTGTCTTCCAAAATGCCTTTGATTTTCCTCTGGTACTGAGCTTGTAGGTTTATTTAACTAATTTGTAGGAAGCTAAAACTTAGAGTGGATGCCTGACCTCCTTTTCAAGTTAGCTAGGTTTATGTCGAATGGTTTTGGATCACCCTATGTCACAAAGAACTTCCATAAATGTAGGAACCTAACTTCCTGAAAAAAATTAGGGGGAGTCACCTTCATGCAATGAATCGAAGGACGGCCAAGGATCATATTATAGTTTGTTTCCCAATCTATAATATAAAACTCAATAAAAACTATCTTAGGCCCGAGGCTGACTGACAACACTATAGTTATGATCGATGTTGCTTTAAGGCTATCATAGCCTCTCAACATATTTCACGTTGAAGAGAAATCGGTATCTATGTAACCTAGTTTTTGAAGGAAATAGAAGGGGACTATGTTAACCACTGCCTTTTTATCAATCATCGCATGCTTTACATAGTTATTGTAAATCTAGATTTGTAAAAACAATGTTAGATCACCTCTACGAGCTATTTCAGCATTCATGGGCATCTTACTGATGTCAAATATGAATCCAACATCTATTACAGGCTTCCCTGGAGGATAGAAATAAAAATTCCACGTGGTTTATCTAGGCATCTAGAGGATGGGTGATATTAATCAAATGGCCAATACCTAGCACTTCTAAAAGAGTGGCTCTGTCTGTAGGAGAATTCTTTAATAGATCTAAGAAATAAATGTGAGAGAAGGTCCTTGTTAGATCACTAATCAAGTCATAAGTTACTTCTAGATAGCCTAATGTATCATGAATGTCGTCTGATATAGTTGGGTAGATCGGGATTGGATGTGAAGAATAACATTTGGTTCTAGTGGAAGCGTTAATCTGAGGTTCAGTGTCTAACTCCACCAACCCCACAATTTTCATTTTCTAGCGACCATCCAAACGAGGTGCCACTTGTGGGTTTGATGAAGTTGAGGCTTCATGATCATGGGTCCCTATTATAATACCTTTTTTTGAACCATTGGGATCTATTCTACCATCCTTTGGACATGTGGGGAGAGGATCGTTAAATATTATAAGTGGTATGTTCTGTGGAGATATCGGTCCCATGTAGGTGTTCTGAGTTATTGTTGTTGGGTTTGCCAAAAAACAGGTCAACAAATAACTCTCTTTGATCCTCTAGAAAATGTTATAAAAACTTGTTATAATTGTGGCATGTTCTTACATCATGCCCATGAACCCTATGGAAAACCACAATATAAATCAAGATCATAATCTTGAGGCATTTTGTTTGTGCCTTGTTGGGGTCTGAAATTACGGTTTTTTGTTCAGCTGTTGATTGTTATAGTTAAAATTTGGGAACCCTTGCCCTTAGTTTTGTAATTGGTTCAGATACTCACCTAGGTATTCGTTAGGGATTTGGTTCCACATTTGTCTTGATTATTGAGGTTGTTTTTGTTGTTGTTGTTGACGGTTAAAATCTACAACGTTGACTGAGGGCAAGAAATTATTGTTTCTTTGATTATTTCCATTGTTGTTGTTATTTGTAGTATTTTTATTGGGAGGGGATAACAACATTAGGATTCTTAGGTTGGTCAATGACACCATCCATCATGGACCCCACGTTTCATATTAAGGACCTTTGGCCCTTGATTATTTTTTAAATTGTTGGAGGTCACATGGGTTATTTTTATTAGGGGTGACTAACCTTCCATTTGCTCCATAAGTCTTATGACCACTATCAATGGATGTTTGGTCAATTTGAAGAGTACCCTCTAGCACCTCTTCATAGCTCCTTAGTGGGATCTTTTGAACTTCTTCTTTTGTCTCCCTATTGAGAAAGTGGAGGAAAAAATTACAAAGCTCCATCTGATCTATATTTGGAGCACTTTCAGAGGAGTAAAGAACCTATCACCACCACTGAAGGAAGTGGGTTACAGACTCATTGTGTTCTTTCTTGATATGAAGAAATTCCTTGATTCTTGTTATCAAAAAGTTTGTTCATATCAAAATCCTTAATAAATTCTGATACAAGTTGCTTGAGGGAGTGTATTGAAGCCTTTATTATCCTATAGTACCAATCGAGAGCAATGCCTTGTAGTGTCTTAGGGGAAAATATTCATAACTATGTCCCATGGGAGTAGCCTTCGAATGGTTGTTGCATAATATTTGATGTGGGTGTTAGTATTTCCCTCCCCTTTTTATTTTAGAGGATCAAGGAAAGGGTCTTGGGAGCATGAATATTCAGATGGAGAAGGCTAGAGGCTCCTTAAGATATTCAAAATAGGTTCCCATTACGTACGTTTCCACCATTGAATATCCTTGTTGGAGAGGTAGAGGTTGTATTGGTTTCTAAAATGGAAAAACGTAAACATTTTTTTGGTCATATGACATCCCCTGTGGCTTCCCATATTGACATTGGTAAGTGTACATATCCCTCTATGGAGATTTAGAATACATGTGTACATAGGGGGGGTTGATTACTTTGGTATGGAATCAAATGCACGAAGCTAGGGAACATTGTATTTCTAGATGGTATGGCATTTGAGAACACACTTCCAGATGGTGCCTGTTGTAGATATCCATATATGGCATGAGGGGGAATACCCAAAGTGCTCGTCCTAGTAAGCAAATCTCTAGGTTTTGGAGTACCTGTATAAACTAGAGGATTCTACGCAATAGGTATTTATCCATAATTCTACGAATAGGGAGAAGTTATTGCTTACCCTGCATATTAAATTTAAGTATTTTTGGAAAGCTCTAGCTCCTTGAATTTTTCTACCAACACCAAGATGAATTCTCCCATTGATGGGGCGGTGCTTTGCTTAGGTGTTTTTTGTTGAAATCTTTGAGGTTGTTGAGGAGTGTGGTATCGTGCTATGAAATTTTCACTATGCTGATAGCCCTCGTTAGCAATATTTTTTGTTGGTGGAGGGGTAGTTTTATTTTTTTGGAGCAAAACATCACCTTGTCCTTGAAACCTTTTGAAAGCTTGGTTTATATTATTGAAGTGTTATTCCCTCTTAGCATATCATGTTAAGTATTCCTCATCTACATATAGGAGGTTAGTCCGATTGCATGCTATTGGTTTTTCACAAAAATAACCAAGGAGATAAACTTGCTTCCCCAGTGAAATTCATGTTGTTTGAACTTGATTGTTCAAGAGGATATGTCTGTGTGATTTGGTCAAGTTACTCAATACATACAGAGGAACCAACATTGGTTCCCTGAAGAAGAGGTTTTTTAGTAGTTAAGAGGTTGTCTTCCCACATTGAGAGTGAAGGTAATTATTGTGGTATATTTGTTTGGTAGTTGTAGATGTCAAAACATAGGATGGATCGACCATTACAAATCGTATCATGACATAATTGGGGGGTATAATAATACCCCGTAAAATAAAGGATGGATGAACAAAGTGCAAAAGTTTAGAGACTAGCTCTTCACATCGGGTTCACCAATTTTTATGAAAGAAAATCAATGCGTGACCTTCTTCACACCCCAACTTCCTGAGGTCAGGCTAATACAACCGGTGTAGAATAAAAATGGATGTGTGTGTGTGGTGGTGATGGATAATTTAATGAGGCAGCCTTATATCTTCAACACACAATAACAGGATTTGTGAATCTAAGGCAAAGAATTCTCTCCTAACCTGAAGTGGCATGATTAATTGATCCGATATGATAGTTTCTCAGAGACTCCAGTCAATATCGAGATATGTCGATATTCTATTCATTTTTTTTTGAACATGTCGATATTGATCTGCGGGTGCCTCATATATATTTCAAGACAAGGTCATGGAAGTAAGAAAGAGAGGCAAAAATGAAGCCACATGGACTATGGACAATTCTCCGGTTTGGTCTTGAAGGTCTTAGCCTGATCGGATGTTATGTTCAATAATGAAATTTATGCTATGAGATTAAGTGGAATTGGTGATCATCTAAATACTAAAGCACATAAACCAATGTCAATATCTAATTGGTTAGTAGGCTCGTTGGGTTGCGGGGACCTAAGGATCACAACCGATAACTTGTGTAGGTTGTGGTTTTGTTATGGTTATCTGCATAATCAAACCATATTTCTAGGATTAGTCCAATAATAATAGGCTTGATTAGGTTTAGCGTGTTTAGTTGTTCTATTTTCTTAGGTAATGTAACAGGCGTATGTAAAACTATCATACGTAAACTTATATAAATATCTATTATCAACTCCAGTCAGTTGGATTGTGGGACCAAAGGATCACATGTATACGTCTTTTCTTGTTCTGGACCGTTGATGGTCATATAGAATGAAATTGAAATGATCCTGATAAAACAAACTAACTATAAAAGGAAATCTAATCTATGTTTTTTGAATTTTTAGAATATATTAGAGAAAAATAATGAAAGCAAAATAATCTAATAAAGTAAATGTTTTTTTTAATCTTTTTCTAGTTTTTAAGCAATGCATTCTAATCTAATAAACAAACTAAATACAAGTAATCATTCAGATGTAGTTGGTTACTTGTGTGAATATGTGAATCTAGATCTAAAACAAATAACCTAATATAATCAAAACCCTTCAAACCCTACCTTAGAGGTGAAGAAAAAATCATGACCCTGAAATAGCTATTGTTCTAAACAACTTCCCTAGTAATGTCAAAGAAAAAAAAATTCTAATGATTTGATCTACTTGGAATTGCTTAATCAATTGAAATGAAAAATTTAACTATACTATTTGATGTGCAATTTATAACTAATGATTCAAAATTGACAATTTAGAAAATGAAGCAAACAAACAAGTAATTCCGACCTGGATAAACAAGAGCTTTGGAAAATCTAGTTGTATCTATGTCTGTCCCCTTAGTTTGATCCTTTCTTTCTTTATGTGATTATATGAGTCCAAGGAATTGGGAATTTAAGAACAACATCAAAAGAAGACACTTAATTAATGGTAGCTTGAAGGTAGTATGGTTGCAATGCAAGTAGAAGAGAGATAGCACAAGAGATCTGAATTGGGGTCGGGATTTGCACAAGCATGGAATATATAAGAATTGGGGCTGGTATTTTCCTTCATGCACAAGGCAATAAGAGGAAGTTATAACTAACTAAAGCACATGGAAAAATAGAAGAGGGAAGGAGAACTTAGCAATCAAAACTATTTTTAGACAAATCGGTTCACAGATGTATCCTAAAACTGAAGTTAAGTGAATCGTCGCATGTTAAAAAAATGCATAACGGAATCTAGAAAAATCACTCAGGATCACTGCCCTTCTTGGGAAGTGGTTTCAGATACACCTCCCAAGGAGGATAGAGATCCTGACATTAAAGGTCAAAACATGCACGTAATGAAGTGGGAAGCTTGAAAAATCATGGAAAAGCTATGTGAGGATGTCTAGGCTACAAATATACACTACAGATGGGTTTTTGATCTCGAACTTCTTTCGAAAGGACGTGAATCATCATTGGGGACTATTGTAACCATTTTTTGACAATGTAGCACATGTAATTTTTGGTGCATATAGTAACCCACTAATGATCTTACTTCATCAAAACTTATTTCCTTACTCTTATCTTTCATCGTATTTATAATGCTTTCTAGTTGCATGTTATGATCACCTAGCGCATCCATCCTGTGAGTGACTTGGGGGTACAGCTCCTTTAGGTTATTCTTAATCAAACCCCCGCAAGGTTTTGATTACTTCTAACTTCCTTTAAACTTCAGCTAGGATCTTATTGCGCTTCGCCCTATTCTCTTTGTGATTTTCATGAAATTCTTTCAGATCCACCTCATGTGTAACAACCAATATGCTTGCTACCCTATCTCTATTAGCACAATTGTCATACGCGACTTCGGCCATCTGTGCGGTGGTATTTACTATGGAAAGGAGCTTGGAGTATCAAGTCAATGTCTTCCCAAACTTCAGTTTTCCTCCCCCCTCTAGTGTGCCAGCACCTCCTCTACTGACTCTAATGCGAGTATTCACCTTTCCATAGTGAGGATGTCGGTTAAGTCTTCCAACCAGTGCATGGTTGACTCATATTTCTACTTAGGCAGAGCCAGGTTTGGGTGGTTCAAGATAATTTCATTTGAAATGGCCTCTATCTTCTTATGGACTTCGCGTATCTTTTCCTTTTCATCCCTCAACTCATGCCTTAACTGTGCACAAATCAATTCCTTCTATTTTATTTATTTTTCCTACTCAATGATCGCCTCATTATTTTTATAAATCTCTTCCCCCAAGACCCTTATTCTCTCATTTATGCCAAAAGATTCTTGCCTCCACCTCCATTGATGCTTTTTTGAGTGAATTGAAAACTTTCTCATCAAATAGTTGTTAGGAATATACCAAAGTGTTTACTCCCTTGACATCCGGTATCTTCATTAATACATCTCAATTTACGTCGAACTCAGGTTCATCAATGTGGGACTTAAAAGCCCAAGATAGCATTTTCCTTGTGTGCGGAGTACTCATCTTATTCATCAAAAGAAGACCAAGTGAGGAGTTGGTTTGTGGGAATGGTACTTTAGAAGCACGCACAAAGTACCTTGTTCAGATCATTAATGTAATTCATCTCTTTTTCCTATTCCACTACTATACCCTTTCCACCTGTGCGCACTACCTTCTAGAAGCTTACTGCTAAGCTGGGGTCTCCTCCCATGCTCCCATACTCCTTTCCTACACTTGTGCTCTCCTCGGTTTCCTTTAGCACTTCTTCTTGATGCTTCACTTGACTTCATGCTCCACCAAATATTAGATAATTCCTACAACTTCCCTCTCTATTGTATTATCCATCTACTCCTTGGCCGAGGTTTAGGGTCTTCTTATCCTTCATGTTTACCTCCTCACTCCCCCATTTTTCATGAGATCCTTCCTCATTCTCATCCTTCTCTTCATTTCCTTCTTCCTTTGATTTATGTAAATTTTACACAGGATGATTCCGAGCCACATCTTTCTCTTCATCATCTTTATCTCCCTTTTCGGCATCCATGTTTTTTGTTTTAACTAAGTCTGACCCTTTTTTCACCCCCTATTTCTTCCTTACTGGTGACTCTAACTCAAGGGACTTCTCTCTTTCTTATTTCTTGGGTCACTCTCCACTTAGCAATGACTCTTCCTTTTGTGGTTACTCTTCTTTCTGTGGCAACTCTTCCTTTTGTGGTAACTATTTTCTCACAGGAGACCTCTTCCAATGGACATAAGTACTTAGTGCCCATGCCTAACTCCTATGACCCTACACACTTAGCACCCTTTTTACAATAGCCTCCCCTCTATCTCTTTTCCTTAGCACAATATTTTTCCATGTGGTGGGGTCCTAAGGAATGGAGACATCATCTTCAACATAAGTTCCCTTTTCATACGTAGGCCTTATGTGCAAATACACCCTCATTGATGTCGTCCTTGCAATAGGTAATTTTATTGGTTTCAACATGTGTAGATCATGGGAGACATAACTCTCCACATAGGCACAATTTTTGGGGTATAATTTCTTCCTACATAACTCACAATAGTCTTGATCTACTACACTTAGATCAAATCTAAGCTTCTTCACCTCTTTGAATTGATATACCCCAACCTAGATGTACTATGTTGTGAAGGACAAAGGAAATTTACACCAAGGACTCTTGGTGCCATCTACCAAAGTAAATTTTCCGATGTAAAAATGTTGGTATACTGTGTACTCAGTCTCTCCAAAGTAAAGATGTGTTACCTGTTGAATTCATGTTACCACCACTGCATATAGCATGTGCAAGAGGGTTAGATTATGAATAAGATCTTGAAGAGAGGATTGATAAGTTGATGTAGTTGGATGAGAGGTGGGTTGTTGCTCGTTGGATTCAAAAAAATAGAAAAAGATAGGAAGAAGGAATTGTTCAGTCTCTTATAAGTAGTCTAATATGACCATAACACAACATATTGAAAAGGTGTGGCCTTGTTCAGTCTCTTATAAGTAGTCTGATATTACCATAACACAACATAAACTTTTTCATCCCAATCCTTTCTTCCCGCATCACAAATCTTGGTTAACGCATGATTCAAAATTTTGTTAAACACCTCAACAATCCCATTAGCTTATAGGTGAGAAGAGGTAGTATTTTTATGGGCCACCATGAATTTTGCCAATAATATTCTAGCTATCTCATTTAAGAAATGAGTAACCCTATCACTTGTTAATCTCAGCAAGCATCCATACCTATTGATTATATTTTCCGACAAGAACCTAGTTGTTGTTGCCAATGTGAAATCCCTTGTAGGTGCCACTTATACCTACCTTGTAAGCTAATATGTGCATATAATGATATAGTGAGAACTTGTCCTTCGCATGGCTAGAGAAATAGTGCCTATAAATTCAATTTCCCATTTCGTGAATGGTTCTACACTAACAATTGGTCTTAATGGAATTTCATCTATTTTCCCTAGTTTACCAAGTTGCTGGAAGTGGTCATAGGCCTTGTAATACTTGATACAATCTTTGTAAACCATTTCCCACCTAAATCCTGCTAGAAGGATCTTGTGCATGGTTGCATTACATGTATAGTCTCCACTTACAATTCCACCATGTGCTTCCTCTATTATTGCAATGCGCTCATGCCCTAACACACACTAGTGTAAAACCTCATCATGACCTAGATTGTGTAAGTACACTAATTAACATTTAGGGTGCGACACATATGCCTAACTGCTTCCTTTCCAAAGTCTTCTAAATCAAAGGGTGTATGCTACAATATGAAATAGTTGTGTGTTTGATATTGTATCCTCAATGCTATGGGTGTCCTCTCTTGATTCTATCCTTGATAAATGGTCAAACCTCAAATTACACTTACCCGGTTTTATAACAACCATCAACTCAAAATCTTGAAATTGTAGGACCCACCTGCATGTGCGCCCTTGTAGAATGGACTTGTTTACCAAGTAATTCAATGTCATGTGGTCCATGTAGAATATAATGGGTGTTATAAATAGATACTTCCTGACATTTTTACATCACATAGATCATCAATAATTCCTTGTACTCAGTAGTAGTATAGTTTTGTTCTGTTGGGGTTAGCTTCCTACTAGAAAATCACAAGGGGTGGTCAACAATTCCCTCTCTAGGTTTTCCTAAGATTTCCCCAATCTCCATCCTTGAAGAATCAACATGTATATAGAATGACTTATCCTAATAGGGAAAGTGTGATATGTGTATGGTGATAAGCCTATTATTTAATGTGTTGAATACCATCTATTGTGCCTCTCCAAAATGAAATGTAATTTTTTGCTTCAACAACTTTTCCAACGATGCGATGATCTTGGCACCCATAAATAAATTTATGATAATACCCCATATGCCCAAGGAATCAGTGTACCGCGCTCTGGCTGGTAAGCTCCCTCAATTGCATAATAAAGACACCTTTGGCAGGATCCACCAGCAAGCCTTCCTTACATATGATATGTCCTAATAGGGTTCTAAATGGAGTAGTGAAAATACATTTCTTAATGTTGAGAGATATAATCAAATATCAGTACCTTTCAAACATTAGCCTCAGATTGTTGCAATGGTCCCTCCCTAATCCATATATTGTCCATTCATCCAAGTAGACTTGTAGAAACTTATGGATGAAGTCCTGAAACTCTGAAACCACAATGCAAAAAACCACATCAGGTGCATTCTTCAGTCCAAAAGGCATGACTGTGTAGGAAAAGCATCCCCATTCAATGTTGAAACTTATCTTTTATTGGTCCTCCTTTATAATACTAACTTAATGATATCCTTAGAATCTATCTTTGAAAGAATAGATCTTGGGCCCGACTACTCCTCCCAGGATCTCCTCGGTGAAGGGGGTTAGAAAATCGTCAATGACATATACTACATTCAAATCTTTGTAATCAACACAAATCCTTATCCTTCCATCCTTTTTAATGCTAATGACCATTGGAATTATACATTTTGATTCTTCAACATCCACAATGATGCCTGATGCGACCATCTTGTCAATCGCCTACTTGAATTTGATGCGTATATTTAGAATCATTTGTTAAGGTATCTTCTGAATTGGGCACACACCTTCCTTTAACTTGATCTTCATTTCTCCAAAGGTGTGGTGAACTACTTCAAGCTCATGGTACCCACGTGGAAGTAAATCCAGAAATTCACACAACATATCAATGATCTTCAAAACCTCCTTCTATGTCCAGTAATCTCCAATAGTAGCCTCCTTAGGTTCCTCCTCCAAATTGATGTTAACTTTCTCAATTATCAAGGGTTCATGGTAGGTGCACGATTGCTCATCAACACTATCCATAACCTCGTGCATGCCCATAGTATAGTTAACATCTAGGTTTTCCACCTCTTCACTATCTATTATGTACGCCAATTTTCCTTTCTCTTTTTCCATGCATGTGCACTCAAGTTATACCTACTCTAATTCTTCCTCATCAAAGCACACTTCTAAGCCAAGTTCACCCAAAAAATCCAGTACTATGTCCTCTACCATGGCACTATCTCCCCTAGTTAGGTGATTAAAAACCTATAACCCCTCATTCACCAACAGTTTAGTACTCTAGTACTCAAAATCTTGAAGGAGATCAGTTGTCAACTCCTGTCGGTTTCCTTTCTGATGACACAACTCTGAGTGAATGTACCATGTGCGCGCGTAACCTTGTAAGGTAGAGTAAAGATTATGCACCTATAAATATGGAGGCAATACTTCCACACCTTCCATCCAAGCCTTCTCACATGCCTGAATGTGAAACGAGGTGGGTTCCTTCCCATGATAATTTTGTATAACAGTATGTGCATTGCTTCAGAGAAACCAAATAGAGAACGTGATCCATACCTCACACCACTCTAGAAGGTTATTACCATTGGCTCCCCAAAAAAATTCTATGGTCCTGAGAAAGGTATAGCTAAACATCCTTCTCATTTCGATCTCACATCTCCACTAGTTCTCCATTACTCATAGGAAAACATCACGGTTTTCTCCCTAGTGTAACTTGGTAAATGATTTCCTCCCAGGCACCTAACTGAGCGTGTCTTTGTTACTCTTATAAAAAACCTCTTAACTTCCTTTTGACTAACTCATACGTCCTGTGCAACCAATTTTCACATGCCACACTAGTTGTATCACTTATAGATTGAGTGTCTTCTCACCGAATAACGTCATATTTTATTGGTTGCATAACCTCAGGGTCCCTAATAGTGCACACATATATTTGATCTAGGTCTTCTTCTCCCAATGGTTAATTATAGGGTGTTGACTTTCCATCTGTTAAAGGGATGATAATAAGTTCCTCCTTGTTCTCAATACTTATATACGCCTTATTGAAACGTAAGCCAATATTAATCTTATAGCACTAGGGGTGCCCAAGTAACACCAAAAACTTGTCTACCTCAGAAAACACAATTTTTTTGAAGTCTCCAGTGAATGTTTCACCTTAGATAGTGATAGCAACATCCTTTAAAACACCAATGGGCATTGCCTTTGTTTTGTTATCCATATACAACACATTTGAAGATGGCTATAATGGGGGCCTTCCCATTTGATTCCATGCATCCAGGGTAAGAAAATTAACTTCCACACCTATGTCAATCATAATATTACTTAGGAGCCATCAATTAACAACTGCATTCAAGGTAATCTCCTTATCATAGTCAAGGCTATGGCAAGGAAGGTTAGCGTGTAAGCCCTGCCTCTCGCACTCTCCTCCAGCGCTTGGTACTTTATCTCTCAACCATTATCCTAACAGAGGGATGATATTCTCTTGGTGCAAAATATCACATAACTCTCTAACATCATCTATATCTGACTGAGGGACCGCAAAACTTTGCTTCTACTCCAACTTCCTAGATTGCTCTTTTAGACATTGAATTTCCTCTTGAAGATTTATGATTATGTCCATGTTCTCTTGATAGACTTCCTTCTAAGGCGTAGGGTCCAGATACTTCCCTTGTACCACTTAATTCTCTCAAAATCAGTGGCCTCTGCTTTAGTTTTTCCCTAGCACACGTATCCTCAACTTGCATCATCACTACTACATGTTCTAACTCTGACTCTCACACCATTCTTGGTATCCACTATTTATCAGCATGCGTTACACTCACCATCTCAACTCCCTTATCCTTATGCTACTTTTGGCTCATATTTTCAAATAATTTTGGGCACTCCTTGTATTTTTTCTTCTTTCCAAACCAACTACACTTTAATAGATCGAGGCATTCGTGCTTATAGTGTTTCATAGACCTACAGTTGTAACAAGTTCCATGTGGTAACTCACTTCTTCCACCTCCGCAGTTTCCATGACCTCTAAATCCTTCACGAACACCTCTTTCATGATTCCTTCTATCCATATTCCCTTCATAATGATGTCATCATCCTTGAAACTACTTGTAATACTAGTCTAGCACACAACAGTATCAATGGCATCATGTATTTGGTCAATCAATCTATAATCCTTGGTGTCATTAGTAGTAGAGGTGTAAATTTTTTAATAGCAAGACATAATCTTACGAATCACGTGTTGTAGAAATGTACACCTACTTGCATCATGATCTATGTGGAAAATATAATAGTCTACCATCATCGCATGTACCAATATCTGAGGCCAACTATCCTTTGTATGACCTTCTACCTCAATCTGTACACCATAACCCACTGTGAGTCTCATGAGCCGAGTTCGCAGATAATTTCTCCAGCTATTTTGCCATTACAACAATTTAGGCTTCTATGAATAGACTAACTCCTATATTAATGCTTCCTACTACATCAGCACACAAGGAAGCCTCCAAGTCCTCGCACGGATTTGTGAAATTATTTTTTGAAAGCGCCCTCTTGAACGGTGTGATAAGTCTTCGAAAAAAAATGAGAATTTCATGAAGGGTGAATGTCATAAGATAAATTGGATAGGATAGTATTGAAATGCATGTCATATTATTACACACTCTATCATTCCTTTCTGAATTTACTTCAACCCGCTTATTCTTTTCTGTTTGAACTTAGGTATGTGGAATTATGCCAAAAAGGCATTACATAGCGCAATGTAATCCACCACTGTCTGGTGTGGGTCATACTTCCTGTACAAGATATGTGTGCATCCTTGCAACGTGGTTACAAACTAACTTTCCTTTCACTCTGAGGCAATGATTAATTTCACGCACCATAGTAATTCACACTTGTGTACATGTTCTGTAGCATCCTCAATGTCATTGTAATTAGGTAAGTAGAGTGACATCTCATAAATCACATGTTGATGGTGTTGTGGAACTTATCCTCTAGATCTAGGACCTTGATTCCCTCTAATGTTACCTCTACCACCAAACCCACTAGATCCACTAGTGCAAACTCTTCCATATCCTCCTCGTATTGTAGGTAAGGGGCCGAACGTAGTTATGCCCTACGAACCCACTGTCATGCTAAATTATATGTCGATATTCTGTGATACCGAACCACTCCTGGATGTGTTTCCCACCTTGCTTCTAGATGTTATACTCAAACCTTGTGATCCCATACCTTTCCCAAATATTGTTCAAGAAAAAATACCCCCAAACACAAGAAATGACTGTGCAACCATAGATGTACCAAATGAAAAATTATACCTCCTAGGTGTTTCTTGACTACCGATACTAACTAGATTATCAAAACTTATCTCAAGAATTGGAAAAATAATTACATGGTTCTATTTGCCATGTGGGTTAAGATGTGCACCTACAATTACTCTCCTTTATTCATATGATGAGATCTCTCTAAAAGCTGAGAGGGTTTCTCTTCTGCACTTGCCAAGATGGGGTAGCTCAGAATGCTCAGGTTCCACGTCTTTCGTGCGAACCTCAAATCCTTCTGGAAACATATGCTTTCATAAATACATCACTCTTACAGCTTTCATGTTGTCTTTCCATCTCCCTCCACCAAGATTCATTATAATTGATTCACCTCTCTTCTCTCTCCATTTCTGCAGCAAGGCCTGTCATCCTTCTACCATGCTAACTTTCACACTTTACGCCTAGCAAGAGTTTAGCCATCCATGGGAAAGGATTCTATCAATACCAATCTGGCACTATGAAAATTCTTCACCGAGAACTCTTCGTGATATGATTATTTACTAATGCACAGCCTTTAGTTTGGTGGATGTAATCTGGAAACACAATAACAAACATAACACAAGAATACCATAGACTATAATACGAAGGAATGATGACAAATCTGAAATATAAGTGTAAATTATAATATCAACATGAAATTACTATAATCTCACCCATGAGGTACTTCAAGATTTACTAACTTCACTTTCCTTCCAATAATAACTATGGGAGAAACTTTACAATGGCGTCTTTAACACACCTTCTAAATGATGGCTTCCTTTACACACTTACTCATACAATATTTCTCACTACTTCCTTCTATGCTAAATGAGGGGGGTGGCCTCTTTATTTATAGGAATTCAGGCTTATCCACCCTATCTCTAAGATAGGATAGGAAATCGCTTCTAACCAATCATATTCCATGCCTAAACTCTTGCCTTTACATGTAGGCTTATCTTCTTAAGATAAGATAAACCTTATCATCTCACATGGGTTCCACCTTTTCAGAATTTTCCACAAAATATTTATGACATCACTCTTTGTCCTTATTACAAATATAATATTTCTAATTCCTAATCATGTAGACCCTACTTCTCTACATACCCCAACTTTGGCATTTTAACATTACCGGACCACTTACGACAAATATTTACTTTTTACCACAACATTCCTTTTGTACTTTGACTGTTACCGTACTCTACTCTATTGGCGGCACCGTACTGACGGCGCTGTTATCTTCTATTAGACGTCACTACGAATTATACTTAACAACATCCTATTCCTAATACATACATTAATAAAATAGAAATTACGAAGGAAAATTTTAATGTCGACATTTTCCCCCTTCCTAGCTTCTACTCCGTCCTCATATTAGATTCTTATGTACATTCTGAAGCTGGTACCTAAAAAATATTTAACTTGTCATGGTTGACCCATTTCGTAATGGGAGTACCATCCAATTCCTCCAGTCGATATGTACTATTTTCATGCACAGCTGTTATTTTGTAGGGCCCCATCCATTTGGGGAGAAATTTTCTCTGCCTTCTTTTTTTGTATCTGGAATCATATACTAGAACCAAGTCATTCACATGAAATGGAGACTAACGGATCTTTTGATCAAAGTATTCCTCCCGCTTCATTTTCTTCTTATAGCTTGTATCCTTTGCTATTTCCCTCATTTCCTCTAGCAAATAAAGATGCACCAACCTTTCTTTTACTGAATCACTTTCATCCATCCTTTCATTTTTCATAACTCTCACAGCGGCGATATCAAACTCAATAGGAAGAACTGGATCAATGTCATAAGCTAACTGAAATGGGGAGTATCTTGTTGTTGACTTTGATGTTGCCCTATATGCCCATAATGCTGCATGAATCCTTTTATCCCACTTATGTACCTGCAAGGCTACATCTTTTGCTAGAATTTGACACAACACAAAATTTGTTCGTTCCATCTATCCATTTGTGCTTGGCTTGTATGTTGTCGCCTTTCTGTGTTTACTAGAAAACTTATGTACTAGGGCTTCTACCACCTCATTAATGAAGTGGCTTCCTCGATTTGTTACTATTTCTAATGGGCAATCAAATCAGGTGATAATGCGTTCATATATGAACCTTGTCACTTCATCCATGGAAGTTGTTTTCAATGGCCTAGCTTCAACCCACTTGGTTAAATAATCTGTGGAAACTACAATATAATTATTTTGGCATGGGGTAGTTGGAAGTGGACCTACAATATCTATTCCCCACTTTTCAAAGGGACCAAGTGGAAGAATATGGCATAATGGAGCTGATGAAGTCTTACGGTTACCATGTGTTTGACAAATATCACATGTCTTACAATAATTATAACAATCTCTAAAAAGAGTGGGCCAGTGATAACCTGTATCCAAGATCCTTCTTGTTGTAAGTTGTCTAGAGAAGTGTCCTCCACATGTACCTTTGTGTAATTATTCTATCATTTCCTTCCCTTGATCACGTCCAACTGCTCTCTTGTACTGTCCATCAGGTTCTATTCGAAATAATACTCCATGCAGAATAGAATATGGACGACTGGCTTGAGTAATCTTCCTCTCAGTCTTTGCATTGGCACCATCAGGAAGCTTAAATTCATTCAGATAATTCCAAATATCTATGTATTCACTAAGGATTGTGTCAAGGGATAAGAATGTTGCATCTGGGAAATCATCATCATCACAAGATGAACCTAAACCATCACAGGCTCGAGAGAGTGCATCTGCATTGACATGCTTCTTTCTTAACCTATTTATAATATCAAATTCAAATTATTGTAGCAAAATTATCCATCTTGCTATCCTCCCTAATGGGTTAGGATTATTTACAATATATTTTAGAGCCTGATGATCTTTTACAACTATAAATTTCTACCCTAGCAAGTAATTTCTAAACTTCTTTATAGCAAAAATGATAGCTAGACCTCTTTTTCAGTTACAGTATAATCTACCTCAGCAACTATTAATTTGTCTGCTCTCAAAATAAACTGGATGATCATTCCCATTTTCATCTTTTTGGCTCAGAGTACTTCCTATTGCTACATCTGAGGCATCAGTATACACAATGAATGGCTTGCTCCAATTTGGATTCTTTAAAACAAGTGAAGACACCAAAGCTTCCTTCAATTGTTCAAAAGCTTCATGCACCTTATTTCCTGGTTCATAAGTAACATCCTTCTTTAAGAAATGGGTTAGTGGTTGTGCAATCTTTGATAAATTCTTGATGAACCTTCTATAGTAACCCACATGACCTAAAAATGATCTCAACTTACTTCTATTTATAGGAAATGGTAACTCTTTGATTTTTGAAACTTTATCAGGATCAGTACCAATAACATCGTTGGATACAACATGCCCTAACAAAACACCTTTAAAACATTTAAAGACACACTTTGTAGGGTTTATTGAGGCTTGTGCTTCATCTAACCTTTTAAATTTGTCTCCATCTGGTGCAGGTGGTCCATCTTGCTCCCATATATGCAAAAGCCATCCAGAAATACTTTGATGAAGTTCCCAATGTAGGGTTCAAACACCCTATTCATCAAGTGTTGGAATGTTTCCGAAGCATTACACAACCCAAAAGACATAACTCTATAAGAAAACGTTCCCCAAGGAGTGGTGAACGTGGTCTTCAGCTGATCTTTCTCTATTATACGAACTTGGTTGTATCCACTATATCCATCACCAAAACTATAGCACTACTGGTCAGCTACTTCGTGCAAGATCTGATCTGAGAATGGAAGAGGGTAATGATCCTTCTTTGTTGTCTTATTGAGATTCCTATAATCAACACAAATGCGTAGTTTCCCATTCTTTTTTATTGAGATCACATTCTTTTACAATCTTGGAAAAATTAGGATTCATTCTCTATGGCATTTGCTTTATGGGCTTAGCACCATCTACCAGCTCAATAAAATGTTCTACCCAACTTACTTGATGGAGTTCCTTGTAATCAAAAGTGAATAGGTGTATGTACCTTCGAAAGAGCTGGAGGTAGGATTCCTTCTCACTCTCTATCACAACACCACCAATCTTTATTTGTTGGAGACGATCAAAAATTTCTTCTTCAGATAATCTTATGGGTTCATTAGTCGGTGTGACTGGAAGGATATCCATGACCAAAATATCAACCTCACTTTCTTCATCTTCTATGTCCACTTCACTGGTACTAGAGTAATCAGAGGATGTCTAATCATCAGTTTCATCACTTGAATCCACAAGTTCTACCTTATGATGTCGAGGGATCATGTTTATCTTCACCCTATCTCTGTCATGTCTAAGTGTCATGAAACCTTCATTCCAGTAGTTTCTTGCATGAACTCTTCTTAGCCATGGTCTTCCCAACAACATTGGGTACGTAATAGTACCATTTTTAATCACCTGAAAGTCTACCACACATACAACACCCATAACAGATATTTCCACATTTGAAACAACACCTTCTGGTTTAGTTTTTCCCTTATTTAATGACCTTAACATAAGTGTTGAGGGGCGATCAATTTTTAACCCTAACATATTCATTACAGACTCAGTCATTACATTAACTGCAGCACCTCCATCAACTAAGACATCATGAATTGAAATACCATTACATAATATCTCATCTTGTGGAGTGTAGGGATCCGCCTCTGCCTCCAAAACAAGTACCTCAATCTCCTTACTTCATTGAGCATTGAGTCCACTTCGCAGCTCCCGCCTCTTCTCAGAAGACATTGCCAAAAGTTTACCATATGTAATATTTGCAGGGACTTTTGGAAAAATCTTCTAAGATGGAGTATGGTCTTTGCCCCTATGAAATCATAAAATCCTACACACCCAACTTTTTTCTCCTATGTTTCTTACTAGTTTCTCCTTTCATCTTCTTCGGATCATTTCCATCTTGGTTATCTTTTTCTTTCTTTCTTTTTGATACAAACATATCTACTTCATTATTTATACTCTTATCTACTACATCAAAAGAATTCATAGGTGTTTTTCCTTTATCATTATCTCTTGTACCAGATGTAGAAGCTCTATCTGGACAATTATACTTATAATGATCATTTTTATAACAACCATAACATACAACTTCATAAATATTTCTTTTTGGACCTCTATCTCCTCCCTGAGAACTAAATTCATTTCCTTGAAGAAGATTAATAGTTAATTGACTCATCTTCTTGAGAAGATATTCAAACTCAGTAGATGTACTAGGGAAAAAAATTTTCTCACCGAGAGTGGTTGTGGATTCTGGACCAAAGGTGTTGGTGTAGGCTCTACCTTAGTAAAAATTTCTTTGGGCTCCTCTTTCATGCTTTCTTCTTTCCTTCTTACAATCTCCTTTGCTTGTTCAATGGTAGCTGGATGGTCATACTTCACTCATTGTCTGATCTCTAGCTTCATCCCAAGAATGAAGTGCTTACATAGGAGATTATCCACAAAATTCATCAACTCATCCGCTAATCCTTCCTTCCAAATCTGGGCATCGAGCTTCCTCCTTAGCTCTAGAACACAAGCATGATAATCTCTTATCTTCTCCTTCTCTCCTTGGGCTAGCTTTTTGATATCGATCATGAGATCTGCATATTTCTGTTGTTCACCAAATTCTTCAAGAAAACTTTCAGTTAATAAATCCCATGAATTTTTCACATTATCACCTAGTGTTTCAAACCACCTAAGAGTTGAACCATCCAAAAAGGTAGGAAAAAATTCGGTCCATTGTTCCCTTCTTATGAGGCCATTACAAATGAAATATCATTTAAACTCTTGAATGAAAGATGAAGCATCTTCATTAGATTGGGCTGAAAAAATAGGAATCTTCTCCATTTTTAAATGTAACCACAGTGAAATACCAATTCACAAGTACAATCAATAAGACTTGTGTGCACAAATAATTGGACTCAACACAATAGAAAGTGACTTTACACCTTTCTACAGTAAAATAGGAATGACCACAGTAAAACTTGACTTAGTGCGATAAAAACTAACTTTACTGTGGTAAATACTATTCATGGTAAAAAGTGACTTTACCATGGTAGCTACTATGCACAGTAAAAACAAGGTTACCCTCTAAATGATTTTTGACTAAGAGGGAATATCTCTCCAGAAAATCCACCAATGAGGAATGGTCCCAGAAACGGAACCAAAAATGTCAATACTAATCCGGCACTATGATAATTCTTCACCGAGAACTCCTCGTGCTATGATTATTTACTAATGCACAGCCTTTAGTTTAGTGGATGTAATCTAAAAACACAACAACAAACATAACACAAGAATACCATAGACTATAATACGAAGGAATGATGACAAATCTGAAATATAAGTGTAAATTATAATATCAACATGAAATTATTACAATCTCACCCATGAGGTACTTCAAGTGTTACTAACTTCACTTGCCTTCCAATAATAATTATGGGAAAAAATTCACAATGGCTTCTTTAACACACCTTCTAAATGATGGCTTCCTTTACACACTTACTCATACAATATTTCTCACTACTTCCTTTTATGCTAAATGAGGGGGGTGACCTCTTTATTTATAGGAATTCAGGCTTATCCACCCTATCTCTAAGATAGGATAGGAAATCTCTTCCGGCCAATCATATTCCATTCCTAAACTCTTGCCTTTACATGTAGGCTTATCTTCTTAAGATAAGATAAACTTTATCATCTCACATGGGTTCCACCTTTTTAGACTTTTCCACAAAATATTTATGACATCACTCTTTGTCCTTATTACAAATATAATATTTCTAATTCTTAATCATGTAGACCCTATTTCTCTACATACCCCAACTTTGACATTTTAACATTATCGGACCACTTATGACAAATATTTACTTTTTACCAAAACATTCCTTTTGTACTTTGACTGTTACCGTACTCTACTCTATTGGCGGCACCGTACTAACGGCACCGTTATCTTCTATTATATGCCACTACTAATTATAATTAATAACATCATATTCCTAATACATACATTAATAAAATAGAAATTACGAAGGAAAATTTTAATGTCGACAATTCCAAACTCAAATTAATGACCAGGATCATGATAGCCAGTGGAATAGCACATAATAAGGATCCTCTAGGCTGCTTCAAGAACTTGAACCCAATAATCTTCAGGAAAGAATACGTAGAAATAGCGTATTCTAGGGGATAACTAGTCAACACTCTACTCCACCAGTGATCAACAACATGGGTACAGGTCATATCGGCATCATGCAACTGCTCATATTCCTCCTGGGTCTAAACACAAGGTCTATAGTACCAAATTTTCCTTGATGCATATGATGATAGCCATTCATATAATTCTATTAGGAAATAACAGAAGAATGTCTCGTAGAGTTCATGATATAGGTTCTCCTTGACCCATTTTCATGCATCAAACTCAGATTTAGTACTGAAATTCTGAGAAAACTCATCCTCCATGCTCTTAAGCTAGGTCTCGATGCTTTCTAGGGTCATGCGCTCTGTCATTACACATCTATCTCACAATAGCTTCAAAAGAAGTCTTGGCAACGAAACCAAGATGTAGTCATTATTTTATGCTCAATACTTCTTTCTAACACCAAGCGTGTTGGCCTATCATCCAGTATACATTAGACGCTCACGTGAGGCACACGTGAGCACTGAGCCCCTCCTTTATGTGATATTTGTAAGAGTTTTTTGTAATTAATGGAGGATTATTTGTAGAAATAAAAGTACATGCATCTACTCAAAAAAAAAGAAGATATAACTAACAAATCAATACATTAACTCATCAAAAAAAGCTAATAAACACTGTAAGAAGTAAAAGAAACTAGATCTGAGTCATGATAAGCCAAATAACTTGAGGTTTTACACCCATAAGCAAGTTGTACAGTATAGATTCATGTATATTGATTCAACAAAGTTCTAGTGGCCATATGACATTCAAAAGGGTCATCTCAGACCATATACATCAAATGAAAGGGACTCAAATCCTACAAACCTATCTGATCAGATATCCTAACTATGCTTTTCCCCATTATATCCCTTGTTATAAATTATAGTGCCCATACGTATGCTTAATGGTATCCCTTACAACCCTCTAGCACTAAGTACTGCAAACCCTCGCACCGTGAACTCCAAACCCTTAGCATTTCCTAACATTTATGCAATACTTTGTTAGTCTCCTTCTCTTTCTCTTCCCCCTTTGTACTCTACACACTTTACTTTACACATTGTACTCTACACCCTTGTTCATGTCCCAAGAACTCCTTTAAATAGGGCCATCATCCACTGCCATGACTTCTCTCATGATAAGATCACGTGCCAAGTGTCATTTTGTTCCTCTATTGGCGAATGTTTATCCTCTTTAAAAACCTTCCACTTACTGTAATGATTCCTACAGGAATATTCCCTACATGGAATATCCTTTTCTTGACCTCCAAGGTTCCATCCTAGCACCTTATCCACTTATCATGCCTAGTCGGGTCCTCACATTTTTCCTCAAGTGACTCTATGATGTCAAATATGGAAAATTCTTTTAAAACCTTGTTTTGCCTCCCATGCACGCCCTTGTTTCACTTAAACCCTTCTTAAACCCTTTTTCCTGTGCATTTTTCCCTGAGCGTCATTCTATCTATTGATCCTATGCATGTGCATCTCTTGGTACTTAGCCAATATTTTAGGGTCAATCATCCGCAAAAATCTTATGGGGAATGCCGAAGAGGTAGATGATGTTTTCATAAATAAAAATAATGATAAGACCAGATTCGGTTGAGGTAAGTTGGATTGCTTCTACCCACTTTTTGAAAAACTCAATGGACGTGATGATCGAATGATATTGCTATGAATAATGGGTATTAATAAGACCAATGAGGTCATGGCCGCATTACGAAAAGGTCCAAAGGTCCTAATTCGGCTGCATAGCTTGACTAGGAATACAAATGAGATTGAAATAGTGCTGAAATTTCTCACATTTCTTAATGTATTCATAGTAATCATGATTAAGGGAAGGCCAGTAATAGCCAATATGAAGAACACAATTAGCAATGGCTAATATACTAAAGTTCCCACTAAAAATACCATCGTGGACTTCCTGGATGGCACAAGAGGCTTCATGGGATTTGAGACATCAGAGAAGGACACCGTCAAATCTACATTTATAAAGAATGTTGCTAAGGAACATATAACGGTGAGCGCGCTAAAGGAAGGACCTGTTAAATTTTTTGGAGAGATTAGGAGGAAAGATGGATTTGGATAGATAATCAAAAATTTGTGAGTACCAAAGGTCTGGTTAATTAGATTCCATAAGATTAACCTAAGGTAATTCATGAAAAGGCTAGTCACGGAGATGAATGAAAACACGAAGCTTAGACTCCTTTGTTTTTCATGGTATGAGAGATGTGAGGGAAGAAATTGTATCAGTGAAATTGACTTTTCGATCAGGGAACAACATGGATGGTGTAAGAGTCAAAATATTCAAGGAGAAGATGAACAATGTCATGATATTTTTGAAGAGTATCATTTGTGTTTGATTAAGATCTTATAATATCCGTAGATGTCAAGAATTTGGAAACCTAACAAGACAATAGTTTCAAGACCCAAGATAAGAGCATCACATTACACCATGTTATTTGTACACTCAAAATTGAGATATATGTGAGGGGAATAGGAGTTTTCCACAGAGGAATGAGAACGACGCCAGTTGCCTCCCCCTTGCTGATATTTTGAGCCATCAAAGAAGAGAGTGAATTTTAGAGTGCCATATTCATGATGAAATTTATTAATGGATTCGTTCAAAAAAATTCTCATGTGGTAAAATATGTACTAGGAAGAGGGGCTTCTACCAATTGGTCAGTAATGGCTTGCCCCTTATTAATTTTTTCAAGGAATAAAATCAAGGTCAAACTCTGTCATGAACATGAGCCATCGAGTAACGCACTCACTGTGATAAGGTTTGGACTACAATTTCTTAAGAAGTTGAAAGGTAATCATGACATAACTATTGTATTTGAGAAGATAATGTTGAAGCTTAGATGTAGAGAAGAATAAGGCACAACACAGCTTTTCACCTTCAGTGTAGTGGGTATCATAGTCATGTAGAGTATGAATTATATAATAAATAACCTACTCATGACTTTGGTCATCATGATGCTCTAACATGACCCTTAGAGCATGATTAGTGGAAGAGATATACAAATAAAGTGGCTCCCCATTGCGTGGAGGTGTGAGAACTAGTGGAGATAGGAGATATTCAAAATATTTTTGAGAATCGTGATTCCAATCAAATTCAATTTCCTTCTAAAGCAGGTGATGAAAAGGTTGACAACGATTAGAAAGTTATGAAATGAAATGGCGAACAGATTGAAGGCATCCTTGAAGACTCTGAAGTTGGTTGAGATTGGTTGGAGGAGGGATTTCAATGATTTCCTTAATTTTTGCGGGATCGAATTCAATGCCCCTAATAAAAATGACAAGGCCAAGGTATATGTCAGTTAAGACTCTAAATACGCATTTAGTTGGATTAAGATGAAGGTAAAAGAAAATGACACACTCGAAAAGGACTTCAAGCACAAAAATATGGTCGCGTTGTTTCTTATATTTTCTTAAAATATCATCAACGTAGTATTCAATGGTTTTGTGGATGAGATCATGAAATATATAAGTCATGGTCAGCTAATAAGTAATACTGGCATTCTTCAAACTGAAAGGAATGATGCAATAGAAAAAGGTACCCCAAGGGGGTGATGAAAGAGGTTTTGTGTTTATATTCTAGTGTAATGATAATTTTATTGTAACTAGATAAACCGTCCATGAGAGAACACATCTCATGACTTGCGGTAAGATCCACAAGCTAATCAATGTTTGGAAGAGGGAAATCATCCTTAGGTTAGGTGATATTGAGATCCTAAAAGTCCATGCATATGTGTAGTTTTCCCAATGCTTTAGTGATGGGAACAATGTTGGAAAACCATTGGGGATAATCAATGGGAATGATGAAATTTTCTATTAAAATGCATTACAACTCCTCTTTACAGAGGAGAGCAACACGAGGATGCGTGTGACAAAGCTTTTTCTATACCAGTTTAGCTTTGGAATAAGTGACAATATTTTGGACTATAATAGAGGGGTCAAGATGCGGCATGTTTGAATATGAACATGAAAATTCTTGGTTATGACATGAGAGGAATGTGGTGAAAGATTATAGTTCATTAAGATCAAGCGCTTGGTCCACCTTGAGAATACAAGGCTCTTGCGGAGTCCTAATATTGACATCAATGGTGGATTCATTAAGAAGAGTAGGTGAATCAGATGGTAAGGTCTTCTGAAGATAAGAATATTCTACCCCCATGTGGCAGAGGATGACATCGTTGTTAGCACACTGAAGAACATGAATGGTAGAAGAATATTTTTTTATCATCTCCAAATGGCAAAGAGGAAGGGACCTAACCTGATTGTCACAGTGATAAGTGATTGGTCCCAAATTTATGGTGGAGAATAAAAAAAATTCAGAGGTAATGGGGATGGTGTCATCTACTTCCATGTCCTCAAGAATCACAAAATATGGGGACACTATAGTCATGTCCCTGAGAGTTAGATGAGATGGAGAAAGTACAAAAGGTATGTCCATATCTTTGAGCATAGCAATACCCTCGAGAGTTGGAAAATATGGAGAAGTAAGAGAGGATATGCCCTCATCTTCAAAAGATGGAAACATTAGAGGATATGGAGGAGGCATGTCCATCAACATCTCTAACAGGAGGATGGGATCAAAGGCTCACTCCTTATTACCTAATCCAAATTTCTCGTAAGATTTATGAAATTGATCAGGAATAGTGTTATGTGGGCCATGTTCGTAATGGACCAAGCCATATCCATGCCATGTGTTATGATGGAAATAGTTATAGGAAAAATACAAGTTTTCAAGAAAGCTAAAGTTGTCAGTATAAAGCCTAGTGAATGGAATTTCATTGATGTGAGAGGAAGGGATATCAATGCCACTAAATATAAGATTGGTGCGATGATGTGGTGGACCAAAATAGACAACATCCCTAACGTCTAGTTGGTACATAGGCACTTTATCAGGTCTACCAACATGGTAGGGAGTGGGAAGAGTATAAAGCATGAGAAGGCGATAGTCCCCCATCGTAAGTTTGTTCACGATGTCATCTAGGGAGTCTTTATCAGGGAGTTCAAATGAGGGAATGACTAAACTGGATGATGATGTAGATGGATCATATTTAGGAATGAGAATTCCATTCAGTCTATAAGTTATGTTACAACATTGAAAGGGAGGAACATCCCTAGGAAGCTTTAATATTTTTCCCTCATGCTCATATTTAAGGGAGTGATGAAGTGTTGATGGGACACAACGCATCATGTAGATCCACGATAGTTTGAGGAGACCATTGTATTAAAATTCTCCATCAATGATATAATTTTTTGGTGGATGATCTTCTCACCAACAAATATAGGAAGAAAAACCATTCCCAAGGCAGGAGTGATGTCATTTTTAAAGGCACGAAGGACCGCCAATGTCTGAGTGACCATTTAATTTGGAATCTTAAGTTGATTGAAAGTATGAAAAAGGATGATATTGATGCTTGCCCTAATTTCAATCATGGACCTTTGAATGAAGGTGTTATTGATCCTAACCATAATGAAGAGGGGAAGATCATGTTATTCTAGCAGGATTTTTGTAATTTCAGTTTCATTGAATGATATAGCAAGAGAAGCAGTAAGTGACCCTATAAGATATGTGAAGGGTTGAGCTTCATCATTAGGTTTTGGAATGCACTTTAAGGCTTCAATAAGAGTTTGTCTATGATTTGGTGATATTTGAATGAGCTCATAGAGTGACATTTTGATTGGGTATTGATAAAGTTATCTAATAATGCTTTATTCGATAGGCTTAAGGGCTGCTAAAACAGAAACCTTTGGTTTCGAAGATGCAACCAACTCTTCAGGGTGGAATGGAGATATTGTTCCCAACCCTTGGCTTGAAGGTTGTTTTGGGTTCACACAGGTCGTATCAAGTGGTTACCTGAACTGCATTGATGAAAAAAGGAGGGTCATCATTGGGTGAGTATTCTCCAAAAGGAAAAATAACAGACACCAAACTAGATGTGGGAGGAAGGGACTGACTTGGCCTAAGGGAAAGTCTCCTTGTTTTGATGATATTATGAATAAATGCCTGTACCACTCTAAAATTCTCAGTGTCATGCCTAGGCATACGATGAAAGGTGTACATAAGGTTAGGATTGAACCAAAGAGGCTTCTTTCCCTTAGGGTCGAAGGTCTTGATAGGAGGAAGCGTAATTGTAGAGATTTGTGATAATTTTTGGAATATCTCTGTGTATGATCTAACCGGTACACTAGAAGATGTCTTATGCAATAATTTGGTTGTTTGAGAAAATACCTTAGTGTATTTTGATGATTTGGATTCATTTTTAGTGTTGATTGGTGTTTTAGTATAGGATGATCTTAGATTGGAGAGTTGAAATTTTTGTAGTTCTGGAGAATATTATTTGGGATTAGATGGTTAACCTCTAGGAGGGGTCATGAGTTTTGTATGTGGAGAGACACTATCAGGAGGAACATTAACAATATTAACTTGGGAATCAGATGGTAACATTATGATTGGTTCAGATATAGGAAACAACACCTGTCTGAGATGATTTGTGGAAGATGAGGATTGAAGGGATTGTGGTGATGACATGGAAGAGACATTTGAGGTCATCACAAGGTAAAGTGATTTTAAAAATACCTCAAATCACAAAGTTGGGATAAAAAGAGTAGGTGGCACAGATGTGACCACAATAGTTGGTATAGGTAAAATATTGGTAGGAGGTACTGGTATGGGTTCCATGGATGGTATGACAGAAAACGAATGGAATATATATAGGTGAGGTGACCAAGCCTGCTAGAGTAAATGAAATGAGTGATAAGGTCAGGATAAGGAAAGTGACGAAGGTATAACCCCATGTGTGGAAATGGGTTGAGATGGTTGTTTCATGAATGTCTCTAAGGGCATAAATGATATATTTACTAATGGGGTTTTGATGTTGTAGATGCGGGAGTAGACACCAAGATAGATGTAGATATAAAAGATGTAGGGAGGATAGAGGTGGTCAATGATAAAGTTGCGGATGGAACATGCTCTTGATCGTTAGTGTTCAGGGTGTTATAGTATGTTCATTAGGTGCTTGGGTTGTGGTAGAAGTGGTAGCTTGGTTAGTTGATGTATGATTTTCGAACAATTGTTTGAAAATGTCAAGAGGTTGATTGGGTGAAGAATCTAGTTTTTCTACTTAGAATATCACCCTGATCAATGAGTCTTTTGACCAAGTCCTTAAAAGTACAACATATTTCTACATCTTGACCTCGGACCTAAGTGATACTTGCAGTAGTGGTCTTCATGATACCATATAGGTTTTAGTCTTGACTCGTCAACTGGTCAGATAGGAAGAAGTGTGATAAGGTTGGTTGTCATTAATTTTTCAAATATTGTATTGTATGACTTCATAAGGAGATGTGTAGTTAGGCACTAGCCGAGGAAATCCTTGTTGAGTCCACATGTTATATGTAAACGTAGGATATGATTTAACAATCATGACATTGGTTGTCGCCTTTGATTTATCATTTAGTGTGAAGGATTTAGTAAATTATTGTTTGGGTTTTATTTGATTTTTAAATGGCATTTCTAAAGAGCGCATGTTTCTAGTTTGTGGGTCATGGTGAAGGCCTCATCAAAGGTTCAAAACATGATTGGTTTTGTAAAGTCAAAGATATATGCTTCACACACAAACATGAGAAGAGGTCGGTGAGGTCAACTTGTGGAAGATCTCAGAAAGGATAATTCTCTTATAGTGAGGTGTCATCGTGTGATGAAGTCTATGATAGATTCGTCTTGAAATTGTTGGATGGCATATAGATCACTTATGGTTATTTTCCATGCAATATTAATAAAAAATGTTATAAAAATAATTGTGCGACTTAGGAAAAAGAGAATATTGAGTATTTGGGAATTCTATTGTACCAGTCTAGGGTGGGACAAACCAAGAACATGGTAAAAGTGTGAAGCATCAAGTCTTGGTCATGCACAATAAGATAACATGCATGTTTAAATGCATGAATTTTTTTACTGTGGATCTGTTGGTACCCAAATTTAATCTCCTTCAAAGGCCAGGAAGCATCACAGATTTGACAGGACACTCAGGGGTAGATAGATGATTATGTATGTTGTTTTGTAGCTGGGGAAGCAGTCTATCTGAATCTTTAGCACACAGACTTTGGAAAGAGTGGGTAGCACCTTAAAAGGATGTGATCTTATCCTAACTATTTTAGGTTATGTCCTTCAACCAAGGTAAGAGAACCTATTTTGTAACCTCTGTTATTGAAGAATGCTGGTAAATCCTTCTTTGGCATTAATTATATAGAGAAGACCTTGGGAAAATATGATCAACACACCAAATCTGACTTCATGAGTTGTCACTTCTAAATTATGGAGATATTTTCAAAACAAGGCAAAGGTTACTAAAGACATTGGGAATCCTGATTGTTTATGCATGTTTTGGTAGTAAAAATTATGCATTTGTATACACACATGACAAATAGGGGTAGTACAAGTAGGATTGGTTGTTTTTAAATGAATTTTTTGGTGGGAGGTGAGGTAGAATGAACTTTGATTTTCCAAATCTTTGAGAGTTTTTTACAAAATTGGGAGCTTACATGACAGAATGATTCAAGATAGCTGAAATGTTCCTTTAACCAGAATGTGTGCTTTAATGGAATCCCAAATCAGCACATTTTCACACAAACTATCCAACATTTTGAGATTCTAGCATGAAGGCTTGAGTTAGAAGACTCAATAAAACATCAAAATCGAAGATCAAATCATGCGTAAGGTACACCCAGAGGCTTACAAACAATCTCTGATCAACAGATGAAAGAAAATTGATTTTAAATCATTTATCTCATTCCTAGATGAAAGCTCTTCTAAAAATGAAATTGCAGATGCAACTAAACTATCACAAGGATTGAGATCTATGTGATTGAGAGGGATTTTGATACAAGATTGCAACGGGAACAAGAAAACCATTTGCAGACATTCAGAAATGAAGTAGACACAATTTTTCCTAGAGTCAACATGGAATAACTCAAATTTGATTAAACTTATCAGTAGGGAAAATTTTCTAGAACAATCTCAAAGTAGAGTTGTCAATGGATTGTACACTCACAACCACCTTGACATGATCAAATTTAACACAAAAGATATATACAGGTTTCTCAAACAATCCCTCAAGGAGACGGGCTTTATCAAGCTTTTCTCTTAGAGTGTCAATTCTGACCCCTTACACTCCAACCATTTAATTACGGTAAATTTTATGCAATTTATAACATTTTACAATAGAGTTTTCCCCCCAAAAATCCAAACATTGAGTGCACCAGTGCTCGCCATGCTCCTGATCATGATTCCCAGAATCAGATCTATAAAAAGTTGTCAAGTGCTCCTAGGGGTAGATATCTTCAAACATCTCCCGCATTCAACTCCTTCTTCTGGTAGACCACTCTTCCTTTTACCTGCCAACCACTTCCACCCCTAGTCTACCCAATCTGGTTCCTTGCATGCCCAGGAAGGAAAAAATGGAAGATCATATCGAGCCCAGAGATAATATCTCATCTTAATGGTAAAAGATGTCCCCGGATTTTCCTCACCAAACCAAGATATCAACAGGTCTTTTGCACCCCAAGGAAAGAAAAATTAGGTCGAATCCGACCAGTCAGCATTGCATATTTAATGGTGAGAGACATTTACAGACCTTCCCCACCAAACCAGGCTACCAGATTAATACTCCTCTTCATTTGGTGTGCAGAGAATCCAAGAAATGATAAAAAACCATAGGAATACACATCCCCAGGAGCTCTGGAGTGAAAATGGCAGAAAAATCAAATACAGATGCACAATTGCCATTGATTTCTATTTTAATTTGAGATCGTCCACGTGGGAGATCCAATTTTAAAATGGGCCTAAGGGTTCCCTTTTTCTTTGCACAAAAATTTTTCACATGCTCCACACTCTGCCCTTGAGAAATGAGCCTGACACGTGCCTTAAGGTGGGTCCCAAAGGAACTCCAGCCAAATTATGCTATTTCACCTCCTTTTTGGAAAAGGGAAAATTTTCCAAGTTCCCCCTACAGCTCTGCCCTTCTACTTTTAGTTTCTGACATGGGTCCCAGTGGAACCACGCTTCATTTTACACTTTTAACTCTTTTCTCCACGAAAAGAAAATTTTCCAAATTTCCCCCAAAAGTCTGCACCTCTGCCGTTGACCAGGGAAAATATTTTACTATTCTCTATCAAGCCTGTGGGCCATTTTGATGTTTTAATCCTTTTGATGACAAGAGGAAAAAATCCAAGTTACCTCAAATGGTCTACTTCCCTCAGCTTTTTAATTTTCAAACTACCACACGTCACAAATGGCGCATCTTGAGATGGTCCCCAAAAGTTGAGACCTTGAATGAACGCGGGCTCACTACATGTCCCGGCCTAGAAAAATTTATTTGAAGGCTTAAAGCTCAGCGGAAGGCACCATGTGTCCGGTTCCGAGGCAATCTCCTTTGGCCGTTGAAAATTCCAAGCAAAAATCAAAGTGAGCGGAGGCCTCCAAGTCTCCTCCTGGAAATTCTTTAAAATAAAACTCAAGGGTCGGTCCTCAAACATGTGTGGTCCCTCCACGTGTCCCAGGATTTTCAAAATATTTTCGAAAAAATACTAAGTATGGGAAGACCCAATGGAAGCCTCCACGTGTCTTCATGGCACAATTTCAAAATGGTGCCCAAAGTGGAGACCCTGAATGAGCGTGGGCTCACCATGTGTCCCTATCCCACCAAACTATATTAAATACATAAAAATTTGTCTAAGTCTGAGAAAAGCAGCGGAAACCTACATGTGTCCTCCCAGTGCTACTTCAAGGCCAAACCAAAAAGCAAACCTTCAAATGAGCATCGTTCTTCCACATAGATAGGTTTTTAAGTTGAGGCGATTCATAAAATTTTTAAAGCACCCTGCCGAGCCGCGTCCAACCAAAAGAGGCCACATTTCCTGTTGATGCAAGGATGTAAATTTGACTGGGAGAAACACCCATCAAACTGTAAAATGCAGAAAAATGACCATTTGAGCCCGGAGATGAAATTTTCTCCAAGGAAAGAGAATTTAGAAATGTTACAAGGCTCAAATAAATTCCTCCGAGCTACATCCATTCATTTCTCTCTAAGTATTTAGGTCAAAAATGAAAAGGACAACAAATTCCAACTGTGGAAAATGGAAAGAACGCAAGAGCCCGAGTTTTTAGATGAATAGAGAATGGGAGACCCAAATTACAGACCCTTTCTAGATAGACAGAGAAACAAGGAAACAACTATGGATCCATACGTGATCCTCGACCTAGGAGTAGATTGATTACGACAACAAAATGAAGGTAGAGACTTCTCAGGCACAACACAGGGAGATAAAATATGGCAGAGGCCGTAAATTGATATATTTTCAATGGCAAAATAGGGAGAAACTATTTTGAACACCAACATCAGCTCCGACTTGGGGATGGGCACTCCTTGCAAGTGCCACAAGAATAAAGGTAGACCAAGTGCCAAAAATATCCATTGGGCAAAGGAGTCAACTTGCAGAGTAGAGAAACAAAGCCATCTCCCAAAAAAAACAGAGAAACCAGTAAAAAATAGGTCACCAAGGACCAGAATGAGCAAACACACAAAATATAGGAAACAAACAACAAGCTATACATTGTACAATAGATGTTTTACCCTGTTCTTGGGAATCAATCCAAGAAATGCTTCAAATGCCTACCATTAACAGGTAGTTTGAGCAATTCCCCATCCAAATCCTTCAAGAAGAAGGTATGTTCACCAATCTTAATATCAATGGAGTAAGGGCCCATCTATAATGCGTCACATTTTCCATGCTTACCCTTATCTTCATACATGTTATCCAATAACAGCACAAGATCTCCAACATTGAAAGCTCTGGGAGTGACCACCTTGTTAAATAACTTCTTCAACATTTCTCTGAACTTTACATGCCTTTGGTGGGATGCTCTCCTTTCTTCATCAAGCTCAACAATTTGGTTAATGTGGGCATCATATGGACTTACTTCTTGATCTTCCAGTTGTTGCATGAACTGATATGAGGATAATTGCATATGTAGTGGCAAGCAGGGCCTAAGTTCTATACACCAACTCAAATGGACTCTTTCCAGTTTCTCTTTTAATAGTAATTCGGCCAGCCCAGACATCAAATTTCAACTGCTCACCCCATTTTCTCTTGTTCAGCGCCAAGGTTCTTCTGATAATCTTCAACAAATTTTTATTGTTGAACTCAACTTGTCCATTTCCTTGGGGATTATAATTAGATGCATATGTCGAATTTATCTCATATTCTCTACACATTACCACCAAGGGTTTATCTTTGAAGCTCATGGCATTGTCAGCAACAATTTTGACTGGCACCCCAAACATGCAGATGATATGGTTCAACATGAATTCCATGAACATTTGGTGTGTTGCTCTCTTGGTAGGGATGGCCTCCACCCACTTGGTGAAGTAATTATTGGCTACAAAAATCCACTTATGGCCAGCACTTGAATGGTTTGAAATCTCACCAATGAAATCTATTTCTCATTGTTTAAACGGGGCTTCAATTGACACAGTCTACAAAGGAAGGGAGCCTGAAGCTTTTAGTCTTCCAGAGAAGTGTTGGAAACTCTCACATCTTCTAACTAAAAAATTTACATCCTTGAAGAGAGTTGGCCACCAATAACAAGCCCTCAAGATCTTGTGCTTTGACTTTTCCAGCAAAAGTCCCCCCACAAAATCCTCCATGGAGATCATCAATTATCTTGGGGGCTTCATCTTCAGTAATGCACCTTAATAGGACTCCCACAGGGTTTTTCAAAGCTAACCCATAATCAATAATGACATATTTCTGGGAAGCCAACTTAAGGGCCCTTTTTTGGTTCTTACTCAAATACTCAGGGTAATATAAATGTCTGAGATAAAAAATCACATCCTTGTACCACTCAGAACTCATCAATTTTTCAAAGACATCTACCCTTCCTTCTACCTCATTCACCTCAATAGTTTTCAAGTTTCTCTCAGCTATAAGCTTAGCCAAGCCCAAACCTCTCACCAACTTTGTGGTTTGGATATCCATGTCATACTCTTGTAACTTGTTCACCCACCTGCATCTTTTGCTTGAAACCTCCATCTCTGATAAGATAACTTTGACCATGGTGTGGGGAACATAAGCACTAATTTTAGACCTCAAAATGTAAGTCCTAAAGACATTTGTTGCTTTTACCAAGGTAAATGCTTGCTTCTCCATAATAGTGTATTTCACCTCGGCCCCCTGCAATGCCTTAATAAAAAAGGCAATTGGCCTCTTATCCCCTTCATCATCTTTTTGCAACAAGACAGATGCAATAGTATTCTCTGAAGCAAAAGAAAACAGTTGAAAAGGCTTCTTATAATCTGGAGCTGCTAGAACAGGTGCATGATTTAATGTCTCTTTAATCCCATTGAAAGCTTGAATGGCATCTTCTTCCCACTTGATGACTTGGTCCTTCTTTAACATGAAGTAATTGGAATGGTCAACTCAGCAAAGTTTGATATGAATCTTCTGATGAATTTTATCTTCCCAAAGAAAGATTGAATTCCTTTCTTGGAACTTGGAATTGGGACCTTACTGATGGCCTCTACCCTTTCTAGATCAATCATCACCCCTTCTTATGACACAATATGACCAAGCAACTTTTCCTTCTGCACCCCAAAATGACACTTCTTTAGATTGAGTAAAATGTCATACTCTCTACATCTTATCAATGTCTTTTCCAAGTGCAGCAAGTGATCACCTCACCTTCTGTAAAACACAGTCACATCATCCTGGTAAACAACAATAAAATCATTGAAGTAACCGGAAAAAGTAAAATCCATTTCTCTTTAAAAAGTTTCTCTAGCATTCATCAGACCAAAGGACATCCAGACATATACATAAGTCCCTCAAGGAGTGTTAAAGGTTGTTTTAATTCTTTCTGATTCCTTCACCACAACTTGGTTATAACCAAAGAAACCATCCACAGTAGAAAGTAACTCAGAACGAGTCACTAGCTACAGCATGTTATCCATGTTTAGTAAAGGATAATTATCCTTCATTAATGCTCTGTTTAGGTTTTTGAATTCTACACACATCCTAATGTCACCATTATTCTTTCTGACTGGTTCTAGGTTAACAACCCAAAAAGAATACTGTGTGGGCTGAATAATCCCTCCATCCCTCAATTTCTTCAGTTCCTCTTGCATTTTTAGAGATAGGAGTGGATTGATTGGCCTTTGTTTTTACCTGAATGGTATTGCATTAGATTTCTAAGAGAATCTCATGTTGAAACAGATCTTCTCTATATGCCTTTAGTTTAGAATAAGTCCAAGCCATGCAATCTTGATACTTTTCAGCAATTGGACATAAGACTGCTTTTCCTCCTTGCTGAGATTGCTTCCCAACCAAATCTTCCTTGGCTTTTCCTTTGTGCCAAGATCATGTTCCTCCACATCTCTCGAGGCTGCCATACATCTATTAATAATGTGATCAACATTATCAAAGTTGGATTCAAGAGAAACCAGCCCTCTAGGAATGGTATTAGTCTTCAGTTAGATAATGTTTTTTCCAAACAAGGTTTCCTTACCCTCTGCTATGCACACCATTGGTTCCCAATTAATACATTGGCCAACAAACTCTCCTTTATTCTATAGAAATATTTTGACCTGAACATCATCATCAAAAACCTTCCAATGCTTAATGTTGTCAGGGACATATGGCCTTGTCAACACTTCAACATCAAATTCACACTATGGGGACATTGCACAATTATCAAACCAAGATCCCAATACTGCAAGTTTGTCCGCCAAATCATTGAACTTCCTATCATGATGCACAATGTTGAAAGAATCAAACATCTCAATGAAATCCCAAACTGCATGCTTGTATTGTTTCATTCGCTAATTTTTTGTGGCATATAATTTTCTAACTTGTTTTACAATTAATTATAAATCTCCTTTGACAATGATGTATTTAACACCATATTTCCAAGTAATTCTTAGACCTAAAAACAATGCCTCATACTCAACAATGTTGTTTGTACACTCAAAGTTGAGTTTGAAGGAAAAGATAAACTTTTCCTGGCCCGAAGAGATCAAAATGACACCAACACCATTTCCAAACTTGGAGCAAGCTCCATCAAACAATAAAGTTCAAGGAGATCCTGCTTGTTCAAGACACTTGCATTCTTCAATCTTGTGCTCTTTTCCATCAACAAATCCTATAAAGTTATCAACATCAACACTTGTATACAATACTTCATAGGATGCATTGTTGGGATCTTCAATCAGGTTCAAAATTGTATTTTCTCCATACAACGTGACAAGGCTACCCTCAATTGGGATGATAGCATAGGACATGTCCATTTGAACACTCCCACCAACACTTGCAACCCATTTTCTAGATAACAACATACCCCACTTGGCTGGGCAATCAACAATAACATCAAGCATCAGGGTTTTACTTGGGTAAGCTGTAAGCTGCACCACTAGACCTTTCACACATCCCACCATTGGCACTTCTCTAGAGTCCATAGCAATACACTTACCATATGTTGTTGTTACTTTGATATTTAGCTCATTCATGACTTCTAGAGGCATAACATTACATGATGCCCCTGAGTCAAACATACAGTTGTGTAGCAATTTATCTTTAATAATCAGAGTGGTGAAGAATGAATCCACATTTAGCTGAGAATGCACCACTAGACCTTTCACACATCCCACCACTGGCACTTCTCTAGAGTCCATAGCAATACATTTACCATATGTTGTTGTTACTTTGATATTTAGCTCATTCATGACTTGTAGAGGCATAACATTGCATGATGCCCCTGAGTCAAACATACAGTTGTGTAGCAATTTATCTTTAATAATCAGAGTGGTGAAGAATGAATCCACATTTAGCTGAGAATCCACCAAAGATGTCCCCAAATAAACCTCAGGTGGTTCACCTAGTTCCTCCAACACTCCCTCCAACTCATAATCCCTAGTCCCTCGTTTTCCCTCCAATTGTCAAACCTTGGTCCTTCATTTTCCCTCCAATTTTCAAACCTTGTTCCCTTATTTTCCCTCCAACCTCCAAACCACCATCCCCTTCCTCTTTTTCCTTCCAAACACCAACTCCCAACCTCCTTTCACATCCAATTGCCAAACTAGCCCCCCTTACTATTTCTCCATCCAACACCCACCCTACCCTTCCTCTTTTTCCTCCAACCTCCAAACTACCATCCCCATCCTCATTTTCCTTCAACCCCCAACCCCTTCATCATTTCCCTTCTAACCTCCAAATTTCACTCCTATTATTTTTCCCTCTAACCCGAACCCCTTCATAATTTCCCTTCCTCGTTTTCCATCCAACTGCCAAACAACCCTCACCTTCCTCTAATACCCCTTCATCATTTCTCCTTTAACCTCCAACTTGAAATCCCTAGTCCCTTGTTTTTACTCCAATTGTCAAACCTTGGTCCCTCATTTTCCCTCCAGCTGTCAAACCTTGTTCCCTTATTTTCCCTCCAACCTCCAAACCACCATCCCCTTCATCTTTTTCCTTCCAAACACCAACCCCCAACCTCCTTTTACATCCAACTGCAAAACTACCCTCCCCTTACTATTTCTCCATCCAACCCCCACCCTACCCTTCCTCTTTTTCCTCCAACATCCAAACCACCATCCCCATCCTCTTTTTCCTTCAACCCCCAACCCCTTCACCATTTCCCTTCTAACCCCCAAATTTCCCTACCATTCGTTTTCCCTCTAACCCAAACCCCTTCATAATTTCCCTTAATCGTTTTCTTTCCAACTGCCAAACAACCCTCCCCTTCATCTGATACCCCTTCATCATTTCTCCTCTAACCTCCAAATCACCCTCCCCTTATTTTTCCTTCCAACCTTAACCCCTTCACAATTTATCCTATAATCTCCAAACCACCTTCCCCTTCCTCCTTTTCCATTCAACCTCCAAACAACGCCCCCTTCCTCTTTTTCCCTCCAACCCCCAACCCCTTCATACTTTCCACTCTTACCTTAAAAGGACCCTCTCTCCTTCATCCTTTTCCATACAACCGTCAAACAACCACCCCTTCCTCCAACCCCCAAACCCTTCATCATTTCCCCTTTAACCCCAAACTACCCTCCCCTACTTTTTCCCTCCAACCCTAACCCCTTCACAATTTCACCTATAACCTCCAAACCAACCTCCCCTTCCTCCTTTTCAATCCAATCGCCAAACAACCCTCCCCTTCCACTAACCCCCACCCCTTCATCATTTCCCTTCTTTTCCCTCAAACCCTAATCCCTTCACAATTTCCCCTATAACCTCCAAAATGCCCTCCCCTTCTTTTTCCCTCCAACCCTAACTCCTTCACAATTTCTCGTATAACCTCCAAACCGCCCTCCCCACCCTCCTTATCAATCCAACAACCAAAAAACCCTCCCCTTTTCTCCCTTCAATCCCCACCTATTTCCATTTCTCTCTCCGCCAAACCCTTCTCTTTTTCCTTCCAACCCTAACCCCTTCACAATCTCCCCTATAACCTCCAAAACACCCTCCCCATCTTTTTCCCTCCAACCCTAACCCCTTCACAATTTCCCGTATAACCTCCAAACCACCCTCCCCACCCTCCTTATCAATCCAACAACCAAACAACCCTCTCTTTTTCTCCCTTCAATCCCCACCTATTTCCATTTCTCTCTCCACCAAACCCTTTTCTTTTTCCCTCCAACCCTAATCGGTTCACAATTTCACATGTAACCTCCAAACCAACCTCTGATTCCTCCTTTTTAATCCAATCACCAAACCCTCCCCTTCTTCCAACCCCTAGTCCCTTCACAATTTCCGCTATAACCTCCAAACCACCCCCCCCCCCCCCCTTATTTTTTCCTCCAACCCTAATCCCTTCAAAATTTCCCGTATAACCTCCAAACCACCCTCCCCATCCTCCTTATCAATAAAACCAAACAACCTTTTCTCCCTTTAATCCCCACCTATTTCTATTTCTCTCTCCGCCAAACCATTTTCTTTTTCCCTCCAACCCTACCCTATAACCTCACAATCTCGCCTATAACCTCCAAACCAACCTCCCCTTCCTCCTTTCCAATCCAATCGTCAAACCCTCCCCTTCCTCCAACCCCCAGTCCCTTCACAATTTTACCTATAACCTCGAAACCAACCTCCCCTTCCTCCTTTTCAATCCAATCGCTAAACAACCCTCCCCTTCTTCCAACCCCTAGTCCCTTCACAATTTCTGCTATAACCTCCAAACCACCCTCCCCTTCTTTTTCCCTCCAACCATAACCCCTTCACAATTTCCCCTATAACCTCCAAACCACCCTCCCCATCCTCCTTATCAATCCAACAACCAAACAACCTTTTCTCCCTTCAATCCTCACCCTCCTCTTCATATTTCTCTCTCCAAGCCCCACCCTCCCCTTCCTCATTTTCCCTCCATCATTTCCCCCCTAACGTCCAGACCACCATCCCCTTCATCCTTTTCCAACCAGTTGCCAAACAACCCTCCTCCCCCTTTTCTCCTTCCAACCCCAACCCTCTCCTTCTTTTTTTCCCTCCAACCCCAAACCCCTTCATCATTTCCCCTCTAACCGTCAAACCTCCAATCCAACCTCTCCTTCATCCTTTTCCATCCAACCACCAAACCCCTTCATCATTTCCCCTCTAGCCTCGCAAACCGCCAATCCAACCTCTCCTTCATCCTTTTCCATCCAGTCGCCAAACAACCCTCCCCTTCCTCCAACCCTCCTCCCCCTTTTCTCCTTCCAACCCCCACCCTCTCCTTTTTTCCCTCCAACCCCAAACCCCTTCATCATTTATCCAACCTTCTAACGGCCAAACCTCCAATCCAACCTCTCCTTCATCCTTTTCTATCCAACCACCAAACCCCTTCATCATTTCCCCTTTAACCTCCAAACCACCATCTTCATCTTTTTCCATCCAACCACAAAACAACGTTCTCCTTCCTATTTATCTCTCCAACCCCCACCATCCACTTACTATTTCTCCCTCTATCCCCTACCATCCCCTTCCTATTTCTCCCGCCAAACCTCCAAACCAACCTCTCCTTCATCCTTTTCCATCCAACCACCAAACCCCTTCATCATTTCCCCTCTAACCTCCAAACCACAAGCGCTGCAACGGGGGCAGCCAAACACCAAAAACAATGCGCTCGGCCGAGGGAGCCATGCCAACCCCCAAAGCCACGGACGAGGTCGCCTCCAGCCCCCAAGGTCCCTTCAGCCATGTTCCATCCAAACAAACAAATAACACTACCCCGGTCGTATTTGCTCCTCTACCACCACCATCCCGTCATATTGGGCCGCCAACCCGAACCCCTTCAGTCCAGGGACCATTCAAACCAACAAATAACATCCCCCTTTCGAAGTTCTCAACTACACCACCATCCCCTTATATTTCTCCCTCATTAACCCACAACCACTAGGATTCCCCTCTAACGTATAAAACACCATCCCCTCTCTTTTTCCATCTAACGCCCCCAAAATACACATTCCTGGTTTCAATACGACCGCCAAAAATCCCTTCATCTTTTCCCTCCAACCTCCACCCTCCCCTTCCTACTTTTTCCACTGACCACCCATCCAACATCCAACCCCCAAACTAACCCTTCATAAATTCAATGCACCTCCAAATGTCCTCCCTTTTCTTTTAAACCTCCAACCCTTCATGATTTAACATGTAACTACAACCCACTCCCCTTTCCCTTATTTCTCCTTCCAACCCCCACAATCCCCTTATCTTTTTTGCCCTCCCAACCCAAACCTTCATGAACTTCCCCCTGCAACCTACAAATCGACCTACCTTCTCTTTTACCCTCCAACCCCTTCAGGATTTACTATAACCTACAAACCACTCCCCTTCTTATTTATCCTTCAAACCCCCACCCTCCCCTTAGTTTTTCCCTCAACCCCCAAACCCTTCATGAACTTTCCCCCACCCTCCTTACGTTGTCCCTCCAACCCCCAACCCCTTCATGATTTCCCCTATAACCTCAAACACTCCCCTTACTTTTTCCCTCATAACTTCCCCTGCAACCTCCAAATCGCCCTCCCTTCTTCTTTTACCCTCCAACCCCTTCATGATTTACCTTATAACTTACAAACCACTCCCCTTCCTTATTATCCTTCCAACCCCCACCCTCCCCTTACTTTTTTTCCCTTCAACCCCCAAACCCTTCATGACTTCCCTCACCCTCCCCTTACTGTTGTCCCTCCAACCCCCAACCCCTTCATGATTTCCCCTATAACCTCGAACACCTCCTCTTACTTTTTCTCCCTCCAACCCCTTTCATAACTTCCCCTACAACCTCCAAACCACCCTCCCCTTCATCATTTACCCTCCAACCCCTTCATGATTTCCCCTATAACCTCAAACACACTCCCCTTACTTTTTCTCCCTCCAACCCCTTTCATAACTTCCCCTACAACCTCCAAACCACCCTCCCCTTCATCATTTACCCTCCAACCCCTTCATGATTTCCCCTATAACCTCAAACACACTCCCCTTATTTTTTCTCACTCCAACCCTTTCATAACTTCCCCTACAACCTTCAAACCATCCCCATCTTCTTTTACCCTCCAACCCCTTCATGATTTCCCCTATAACCTCAAATACACTCCCCTTATTTTTTCTCACTCCAACCCCTTCATAACTTCCCCTACAACCTTCAAACCACCTTCCCCTTCTTCTTTTACCATCCAACTCCTTAATGGTTTCCCTTATAACCTCCACCCTCCCATTACTCTTTTTCCCTCCAACCCCCAACCCCTTCTTGATTTCTCCTATAACCTCAAACACACTCCCCTTCCTTTTTCTCCCTCCAATCTCCACCCTCCCCTTAACTCTTTTCCCTCCAACACCAAACCCTTCTTGATTTCTCCTATAACCTCAAACACACCCCCCCTTCCTTTTCTCCCTCTAATCCCCACCCTCCCCTTACTCTATTTTCCTCTCAACACCACCAACCCTTCACAATTTATCCTATAAACCTTAGACACACTTCCTCCTTTTTTATCCCTCTCCCTGTACTCGTTTTCCTCCAACACAAAACCACGTCCCGATTTAACGATACCTCAAACCACTCCTTGTCTTCTACAACGCAATCACACCCCTTCCGTTTTTCTCCCTCCAATCCCCCACCCTCCCAGTATACTCTAGTCAGCCACACCCCCTCTCCCCGTACTCTATTGTACTCCAACACCCAACCCTTAGATTTAATCCTATAACCTTAGACACGCTCCCCTTCCTTTTTCTCCCTCCTCCCCGATTACTCTATTTTACTCCCAACCACCAACCCCTTCACGATTTATCCTAAACCTTAGACACAATCCCCTTCCTGTTCCTCCTCCTCCCATTACTCTTTTTCCCTTAAACCCCAAACCACTCAAGGATTTAACCTATAACCTTAGGAAACACTCCTTCCTTGTCCCTCCTACGGCCACCCCCCTCACATTCTTTTTTCCTCCAACCTTAACAAGTTACCATATAACCTCAGACACCACTCCCCTTCATTTTTCTCCTCCTCCCTACTCTTTTTCCCTCAAAAACCCCCACCTCCACTTGATTCTTTTTCCCTCGAACCCCAAACACTTCCCGATTTTTTAACACCTATAAACCTTAGACACAATCCCATTCCTTTTCTCCATCGAACGCCACCCCCTCCCCTACTCGATTTCCTCCAACCCCTCACGATTTATCATATAACTTAGACATCACTCCCCTTAATTTTTCTCCCTCCTCCCTTACTTTTTTTCCCTCCAACCCCAAACCACTTCACGATTTAACCGATAACCTAGACAAAACTCCCAATTCCTTTTCTCCCTCAAACCCCCTCCTTACTCTATGTCCTCCAACCATTCACGATTTTATAATATAACCTTAGAATAACGCCCCTTAATTTTTTCCTCCTCCCTTCTTTTTTCCCTCCAACCCCAAACCACTTCACGATTTAACCTATAACCTTAGACACACTCCCCTTCCCTTTTCTCCCTCCAATGCCCACCCCCTCCAATAATCTTTTTCCCTCCAACCCCTTCACGATTTACCCTGTAACCTTAGACACACTCGCCTTCATTTTTCTCCCTCCTCCCCTTACTCTTTTTCCCTCCAACCCCCACCCTCCACTTACTCTTTTTCCCTCTAACCCCAAACCACTTCACGATTTAACCTATAACCTTAGACACACTCCCCTTCCCTTTTCTCCCTCCAACGCCCACCCCCTCCCTCTACTCTTTTTCCCTCCAACCCCTTCACGATTACCCTATAACCTCAGAACACACTCCCCTTCCTTTTCTCCTCAAACCCCCTCCCTTCGCTTACTCTTTTTTCCTCCAACCCCAAACCACTTCATGATTTAACCTATAACCTTAGTCACACTCCCCTTCCCTTTTCTCCCTCCAACCCCCCCTCCGCTTACTCTTTTTCCCTCCAACCCCAAGCCACTTCACGATTTAACCTATAACCTTTAGACACACTCCCCTTCATTTTTCTCCCTCCTCCCCTTACTCTTTTTCCCTCCAACCCCCACCCTCCACTTACTCTATTTCCCTAACCCCAAACCACTTTTTGATTTAACCTATAACCTTAGACACACTCCCCTTCCCTTTTCTCCCTCTAACGCCCACCCCCTCCCCTTACTCTTTTTCCCTCCAACCCCTTCATGATTTACCTTATAACCTCAAACACACTCCCCTTCCTTTTCTCCCTCCAACACCCTCCCTCCGCTTACTCTTTTTCCCTCCAACCCCAAACCTCTTCACAATTTAACCTATAACCTTAGACACACTCCCCTTCCCTATTCTCCCTCCAATGCCCACCTCCTCCCCTTAATCTTTTTCCCTCCAACCCCTTCACGATTTACCGTATAACCTCAGACACACTCCCCTTTCTTTTCTCCTTCCAACCCCAAACCACTTCACGATTTAACCTATAACCTTAGACATACTCCCCTTCCCTTTTCTCCCTCCAATGCCCACCCCCTCCCCTTACTCTTTTCCCCTCCAACCCCTTCACGCTTTCTACCCTATAACCTTAGACAACACTCCCCTTACCTTTTCCTTCTCCCTTCGTCCCCTTACTCTTTTTCCCTCCCAACCCCACACCCCCACTTACTCTTTTTTCCCTCTAACCCCAAACCACTTCATCACGATTTAACCTATAACCTTAGACCACTCCCCTTCCCTTTCTCCCCTCCAACCCCCCGCAGCCTCCCCTTACTCTTGTATTTCCTTCCCTCCAATATCCCTTCATGAGTTTCACAATATAACCTCAAACACACTTCCCCTTCCTTTTCTCCCTCCAAACCCCCTACCTTCCGCTTGAGTCCTTTTTCCCTCCAACCACCAACCCAAGGAGCCCTTTCATCCTTTTCCCCTCCAATCACCCTCCTCCTCCCTCCTTTCCTTACACAACCCCAAACCCGTACACTACTTACTACTTTTATCTCCCAATCCTAACCCTCCAACCACAAAACCACCTTCACTTCCTTCTTTTTTGTCCAACCAACCAATCCCCCTTCTATTGTTTAACTAAATCCTACTCATCTATTTCCATTGCAACCCCAAACCCTATACTACTTCCTCATTTTACCTCCAATCCTAACTCCTCCAACCACCAAAACCCCCTCTCCTTCCTCCTTTATCATCCAACCGCCAAACACAAGAGCCCATTATCTTTTTCCCTCCAACCTCTTTCCTCCAATCACCCAATCTCCACATCCCCTTCTCTCTTTTAACTATATCCTCCTTCCTTTTCCGTGCAACTCCAACCCCTACACTACTTCATCATTTTCCCTCAAACCTCTTCCCTCTTTCCTTCAATCAACCTCCTCCTTCTTCCTTTTCCTTACAACCCTGACCCTCCAACCACAAAAACCCCCTTCACATCCTCCTTTTTTTGTCCAACCAACCAATCCCCCTTCAGTCTTTTTACTAAATCCTCCTCCTCCATATTCATTGCAACCCCAACCCCTACACTACTTCCTCGTTTTACTTCCAACCACCAAAACCCCCAACCCGAGAGCCCATTATCTTTTCCACTCCAACCTCTTACCTCTTTCCTCCAATCACCCAATCTCCAAATCCACACACCAATCCCGTCTCGCCTTTTTACTAAATCCTCCTTCCTTTTCCTTGCAAACCCTACACTACTTCCCCTCATTGTACCTCCATCATAACCCCTAAACATTTCCTTCATAACCCCCAAACCAACGTCTTCTTTGGCTCTCCAACCAAAATAACCCCCCAACCTCCTTTTCACTCCAACCCCGACCTCTATACCACTTGCTTTCATTTCCTTCCAACCTCTAACTGATAACACCCTTGCCCTTTCCCTCCAACCTTCAACCTCTTTCTATAAAATAATCATTCCTCATTTTCCTCCAAACTACATTTCTTAGTAATAATTTAAGTTATAAAGTACATAAATCAATAAAACAAATTTTATTTATTGACATTAAAAACCTAATATATTGTTAATAGAAAATACTCATTCCTCATTTTCCCTCCAACCTCCATTTCTTGGTAATAATTTAAGTTATAAAGTACATAAATCAATAAAACAAATTTTATTTATCGACATTAAAAACCTAATATATTATTACTTATTATTAATTTTCTAATATATTGTTACTTATCTTAAAAGTTTGTTAGAAATTAGAAAATTTGTTTACTTTAAAAGTTAAAAATAAATTAAAGAACAAAACAAACACGGCCCCAAGGATGTCCACAGCCATCCTTTGAGGCATTTGGAGGGCCTTTTCAGGCCCCCACAAAAAAATACATACTTTATTCATTAAAAATATTGTTACTATTTTACAATATAATAATGCTGCACATTATATGCTCAATTTGAACTCTTTTAACACTTATCAAACTGAGACAAGACTTTGGTAAACATGACAAATTTTTCAGTTATTGCGCCTTTCAACGCACGCCTATCAACCCATAGACCTGCTAAAAACAAAAAGAATATAAGATATACGCTAACAATTTGAACTCTTTTAACACTTATAAACTGAGACAAGACTGGGTGTAAAATGACAAAATTTTTCAGTTATTGCCTCCTTCAACGCACGACTATCAAACCCATAGGACCTGCAAAAAAAAAGAAGAATATAAGACGATAAGCCTAACATAATAATATGGCTGATTCAGAACAATAATGACTGGAGGATCCTAGAATTTTAATAATGACTTTGATGTTTACCAAACTATGTAAAAATGGAAGCAACTATTACACCACTTCATACAAATTCATGAATGACATTAATTGGAAGGAAAAATCAAATGTTGCCATTAGAGTCCTGCAAAAGCAAGCCTACCAAATACTTACGACTGGTTAACAAAGTAATGACCTGAAATTAATTGAAGGAAAATTCAAAGTTGCATTTGAGTCCTACAAAACCCAAAAGCCTACCAAATACTAAGAATGGTTTATGGTTCAAAGAAGAAAGATGGGAGAATGTGGAACATTATACAGTATTGGATTAACCTCTGCTCATGCCAAATGTTATTTTTCATTTTCCCTCCAAACTACATGTCTTAGTAATATTCTAAGTGATACAGTACATAAATCAATAAACAAATTTTTTTATTGACTTAAAACCTAATATATTGTTAATCGAAAATCACTCTATTCCTCAGTGTTTCCCTCCAACCTCCATTTCTTGGGTAATATAAATTTAAGTTATAAGGACATAAATCAAGACAAACAAATTTGATTTATCGACATTTAAAACCTAAGTAGTATTATTACTTATTATTAATTTCTTTTCTACAATATATTGTTATCTTATTTAAAAGTTGTTGTTAGAAATTAGAAAATTTGTTTACTTTAAAAGTTAAAAATAAATTAAAGAACAAAACAACACGGCCCCAAGGATGTCCACAGCCATCCTTTGAGGCATTTGGAGGGCCTTTTCAGGCCCCCACAAAAAATACAACTTTATTCATTAAAAATATTGTTACTATGTTTACAATATAATAATGCTGCACATTATATGCTCAATTTGAACTCTTTTAACACTTATAAACTGAGACAAGACTTTGGTAAAATGACAAATTTTTCAGTTATTGCCTTTCAACGCACGCCTATCAACCCATAGACCTGCAAAAACAAAAAGAATATAAGATATACGCTAACAATTTGAACTCTTTTAACACTTATAAACTGAGACAAGACTTTGGTAAAATGACAAATTTTTCAGTTATTGCCTTTCAACGCACGCCTATCAACCCATAGACCTGCAAAAACAAAAAGAATATAAGATATACGCTAACAATAATAATATGGCTGATTAATAACAATAATGATATGGAGGATCCTAGAATTTTAATAATGACTTTGATGTTTACAAACCTATGTAAAAATGGAAGCAACTATACAACAATTTCATACAAAATTCATGAACTGAAATTAATTGAAGGAAAATCAAAGTTGCATTAGAGTCCTGCAAAAGCAAAGCCTACCAAATACTTACGACTGGTAACAAAATTCATGACCTGAAATTAATTGAAGGAAAATCAAAGTTGCATTTGAGTCCTACAAAAACAAAGCCTACCAAATACTTACGACTGGTATGGTTCAAAGAAAGATGGGAGATGTGAACATATACAGTATTGGATTTTAACCTCTGCTCATGCCAAATGTATTTTCATTTCCACCCTCACACCGCGAATGGCTATTTGTAACAAATATGGTTGATTTCCCACATAACAACTGCCAAGTCTCAGAAATATCGGCATGCAAAACTTTGGCCACCAGTTGGGTGTGAGATTTCCACTTTGCTGTCTGTGGTGCAGTGGTAATTCAGATAAAACACCTTTGAACAACTTAATAATAGATTCTAGTTCGATTCTTCCATGATATGTTCAATGTCTCGAACCCACTCTTGCAGAGAGTGAATTCATTTTCCAGGCTTGTATTCTTCCATGATACATCTGACATCATGTGAAAGCCAATGTCTCGAACCCACTCTTGCAGAGAGTAAATTACATTTTCTGGGCTGTTATTCAAGCATTGGAGGTCTTTCCTGAAATTCCCCACTAGCGTTGCCTCGTTTGCTAAAAATTGAAATATTTACACACTTTTTAGCTCACCATGTTGTCAATAGAAGAAACTATTGATTCGATTGATTAGATAATGAGATTTCAGCCTTCTTTCCATCTTCTATGATCGTTATTACCTTCTCATATGAGCTGTAAAATTAATTTACACGGCTGAGTTTCAATTTTTCAGTTAAAATAAATTAATCATAAAATAAATACAGATATGAACCCAAAGCAAGTAAAGTTGAAAACAAAAATACTAACCGTAAAAAATTACAAATCTATCAAATACTATATGCTTACATTCAGAAATCGTCTGTAATAGAAAAGGCGCTTAGTTAGTAAAAAAATCCATATATAAGCCCTAAGCTAAAAAAGCCCTGAATAAAATTTGTAAACCACCCAAAAAAATGTAAATATTATACGTTTACCTAAATGAAAATATCTATGCTGCCATAGAACATAAATACATAGTACAATCATAATAATCCAACTTCAAAGCAGCTTGTGCTCTTTCATGAAATCCCTGTGCCGAGATGCCGCATGATAATGTTGCATTCTCACAAATTGGGTAGACTTAAAAAATGTTGGATCATTCTTATACCTTAAAGACAACAAAATTCTTTAATATATGAGATCAATTACAGTTAGCCTAAGCTTACCTTGGTGCAAATTTCATTCTCAAAACCATAGTAGGAATACTCGCCAAATCCAAATACTCACCAGACCCCCAAAAAAAACTTCGGCAAATACTCGGGAATACTCAGCAACTTAAAAAATACTCAAATTTCTTTAAAAAACATAATTTTTAAGCAACACATAGCTACAAAATGTATCAAATGAGCCCATATAATGTTGGAGAAGTATTTTCTATTAGATTTGAATACAAATACAATACAAATTGCATCATCATGCGAATACGACAACTGGCTGATAAGTAATAAGAATTTATGATAATCGACAAAACAAAGTTTAAGAAAATTAAAGTCTAGTTCACCACCCACAAAAAAAAATTTTAGACAAATACACACCATTGCTCTGGAAGATGAATAAATGCAGATTAATGGTGCAGATTTCATTCTCTATTATGTAATGCTATAATTTAACCATTACAATTGAAAAGATGAAAATAACAGAAAATAAGATAAACCCCAAATTTCATTCTCTATTATGTAATGCTATAATTTAACCATTACAATTGAAAAAATGAAAATAACAGCAAATAAGATAAACCCCATACATCTAAACTCCATGATAAGGGACTCAATCTGTTACTTCACAGGGGAAAAAAAGTTAGTTAATTTTCAGTCATTTTCTGTATATACGCTACTTCTCTGTTTACAGCTGAAATGAATTTAGGTAGTAAAACTGAAAGCAGAAGGACCGGAAAATTTGATATAACAGCACATGTATGATGTAAACGGTATGGAAACCAGCAAATGAACATCAGTATAAAATTATGATGGGTAATTTCAGTATGGAAATTTCAGAGGAACATCAAAATATTTAATATATAACGAATGAATAAAATAGAAGGATAAAGGAGTGAGAAAATTCACCTAAATTCCAAAGCAAATCTGTTAGGGAAAATATTTGGTTATTTCTGTACTGATTATATCCGACATAAAAGCAAATGTAAAAGTCGAACTCATAATAATCAATCAATACTGTACTGGTTATTTCTGTACTGATTATATTCGACATAAATACAAACATAAAAGTCCATACTCATGATAAGCATGGATCTCTGGCACAATAAAACGGTATTGCATAATCCATCAGAGAAACATGTTTTTGGATTATTCTTGTAATGAGAAAAAATGTTTCATCTTCTCAAGTTAAAGGCCAAATAGGGGCATTCTACCTATGAATGGAGGGAGGGCGTGATATGGATAAGGGGTGTTCATACTAACCACACCCAGATCATAGATCATAGCTGAGGGCAGGGGATAGATTGTAGCGAAGCTTTTGTAGCTAAAATAATCAAACAAGTATAGCAGAAGAGGTTTTAGTACCTCAAATGGATTTTTGCATACAATTTAAATAAAACAACATTTAAAAAAATAGATTACGAGTACAGCATTTAAAAAGAAAAAATTACCAGTTCAAATCAAACAAAGGTGAACTGAATCGATAAGCAACACATCTATAAGATGGCAGCAACCAGAGACGGCCAAAATTGAACTAAAATATGTAAGGAATCGGTTCAGGCATTTGCGAAAGCATTGTCCAAGCTGGAAGGTGCATCAAACAATTAAAAAAACCCAAAAACCCAAATTACATTGCAGTAGAATGTGCAAAGCAGTATCTGAGAGACAGGCATTCAGGGAATGAATCTAATCATGCTCAAAGATCTATGAACACAGTTAAAAAGGATGCTCACATTGGATACCCCCAATGGAATCAACATATACAACGACACGTACATACCAATATCATCTAGAAATCCTAATCTTCGTGGAAATACTCGTCGAATGAAAAACAGGGAAATGTTTGTTTTCATAGAAACAGTCGTTTGATGAAAAAACACCTAACGCAGTCGGGAAATGTTTAATTTCGCATAAACAGTAGTATGAACATGTATTCACAAAAATAAAAGTTCTAACTGATTAAAAACACAACTATAGCATAGTCCAATTATCACAAGTTAAAAACAGAGAACAAAAAAAATCTACTACAGTTCTCAATACATAAAACCATTCGTCTACACAAATAACTATTATTAATCTACTCACAGACAATTCTCCTAAAACGTTTTTCAATAGTTAGAGCACCAAATATACATATAATTCCAAACAGGGCTCAAATCCCCTGGGTACCCTATTCCTTCCTTCAGTTAAACTTACCAAGTTCCTCCAGCAGTGTTCTACACTAGTCTGCACTACCCTGACCAGTTTTACCCCGCTAAGCATAACTGACCAAGCTCCTCCAGCAGTGTTCTACACTAGTCTGCACTACCCTGGCCCTTTTTACCCCGCTACACAACATCAACTATAAAATACATGAAACCTAGCAATACTAAACCCTAAGCTGCCAAGCTGCGGCAAAGTTTGTTCATAAAACAAAGTGACATTCAGAAAGATAAACAGTGTGATATTTAAAACCCAAGCAATAACAGTTAATCCTCTGCATTTCCATAAATAGGTTATAAACCAATTAAATACAACATAAACCCACGCGGATTTCCTTCAAAACTGATATGTAAATCCCAGGTGGGCCATTAATCATAAAATAAATACAGATATGAACCCAAAGCAAGTAAAGCTTAATAAGATAAGGAAAACAGATTTACCAACAGTAAAAAAATTACAAATCTATCAAATACTATATGCTTACATTCAGAAATCGTCTGTAATAGAAAAGGCCCTTAAGTAGTAAAAGAATCCATCTATAAGCCCTAAGCTAAAAAAGCCGTGAATAAAATTTGTAAACCACCCAAAAACAAGTTAATATTATACGTTTACCTAAATGAAAAAACTAAACCCCTATATTACAGGGGCAAAATAAACATCATAAAAATGTCCTCCACTCAAATCTGAATAAATATAATACTGTGGATTTTCCTAAACGAAGAATATGAACCCTTACATTTCAGGGGCAAATTAAACTCACCGTTTTAATGAAGAAGATGCATTTGTTGCCTTCAAGCCTGTCCTGTCTCTGGCTGGTTTGATGCCCTCGCCCGCAACTGCTCACAATTCCATCTGGTTTGTTGCCCTGCCTTGTCCTCTCTCTCGCTGCTTTGGTCTCTCAGACAGAAGCTACTGAATCCCCAAAAAACACAGCCTAAATAACTCAAAACACAGTTATACAGATAAAAGCAACTCAAAATGCACGCAGAATCCAAAAATACAGATGACCACGATGCAATTCCAAACAAAAACAGAGTAGAAGCAGTCTCAGAAAAATCTACTAAAAAAAAGCAAATGAAACGATGCAAAAAAGGGAGCAGCAGCATTGTGAGGAGGACCCTACTTAGCAGAAAATAAGAATGAGAGAAAGAGTGGGGTGAGAAAGGATTTAAGGGAGGCTTTGGCAACGGCATTGAGCTTTTTTTCTCAACAGTCACTTGGTATGCTTTACAGCTGTCCTCCGCCTGTTCAATACTCATCCGCTCCTGCTCCTTCCAACGATTATTTTGGAACCTTCCAAGTAATGCTAATTTATCTATTTAGCGGTAATTTTCAGATAATTAAATGTTACACAATACGAATATATTATTAATGGGTTTCACTTTAACCTGCCATAAAATGCTTTAAAACATGTTCATTAGTTTGTATGTGCGTCTTCATTAGGACTTTTTCGGAGAGTCTTTTACACACTATGAATTGAAAGATTTTAATGACTCCAAAAGGCCAAGCAGCCTATGTGATCAGAAAAAAAAAGATAAGCCTCCCAGATACATTAAAGAAATCGGTCCTAAATTCGTTATTTCTTCTTTTTCTCGATATTTTTGTTAATCTTCGAGCCTTCTATTATAGGTTTTAGTCAACTAAATTGTTATTTTAACAATCTTTATCCTCTTCAAATAGAATTGTGAGAGCTTCTATTTTTAACTATTGAAAGTAAATTATTTTCTTAGTTTTAATGTCGATGGGCATTGTTTGAGTGAGAATAACCTTGTGAATTATGAATGACACGCTTCTAATCAACAGTTGATATTTGCTATGTACAATGGTCATTACTGGGATTGACCTCTTCTCTTCATTACACCCGAATCGTGGTCGATATTCATCGTCAGATTTTAGGTTTCATGGGGCGTTCAGCTACTATGGAGGTATTTCTCTAAGTTAGTTATTTCTAAATTCCTCCGCTGTAGTTATTTTGTGGTGTTATCACATTAGCACTTGTTGCTCACAGTTATTGATCTCTGCTATCTTGCTTAATTTTTTTTAGGCTTATGGCATGGTATTTACAAGGCTATATCTTCTTTCGGCCTCACTACCTTAAAATTTTGTTTGATTAAATTCTTCATTGGTTCCCCTCGGTTGTCTCCTTATCCTTGATGTCTCTCGTGCAATATTTTATCTCTAACATATCATTTTAGATGCCTTCATGCTTGCTTGGCCAACATCACCTCTATTTTACTTGGCGTGTCTCTTAATTTTTTTATAATATTGGGTCATGTTCAAGCCTTCATGCCTTTCTCGTGGGCTTGTTTTCACCATTCACTCTATGAAACTATCATAAACATGCAACTAAGCTTTGGCTCACATCGTTGAGCTTCATGAATTTTTGAATGATTCCTGCTCCACACTCAAACTTAAATGATTCAATAACGGTTCAGGGTAGAAATAATATCTACTTATGCAATCATGCCTTGTTCATTTTCTTCCGCATGGAATTTGTGTATGCCAAATTAATATTTATTTTTGTTTGGGAACTCGACATGTTTTTTAAATTTCGGAGAAGTGTTTAAAATCCTTTCATTTATAAGACATAGGGGTCTTAGCTCATGGACAATTTTTCAATTTGTAATTGTGTTTGAATCTCATTCATTTTCCCCAATTATTAGACATGTGGAGCTCAAACATTTTGAGAGAAGAATAGTAAAAGGACTAGAAAATCCCATACTTCCTTTCATCAATAAGTGTCAAACTAATAGAAGTAATTAGCACTTATTGGAAAGTGGACCATATTATGTTTCTTCCCCAACTCAGACTTTCTTTTTTGATGAATGTTTATGGGCATGTGGTTATAAACGAATGTCAAGTGTAGGAAAACCACTTCTAGCATTTGTGAATTGGGAGGTGGTTCTAGTTTTATTGGTGTGGAAGGTGAAGAGGGTGCTAAACATTGGATCACACCGATGAATTTCTCAGGAATTGGTGGTGGTGCACGTATTCATGTTGGATGTCATATGTCAGTGGTGGAAGGAGATTAAGCTTGACTTGGAGTGTTCAAAGTAGGATCTCTTATCCTGGTTGATGGTGCTAGTGAAGAGACCATAGCTTGTAGCCACCATGACTACGGTCAAATTTCCCCTATGACCTGTTCCAACCATTTTTCAAATGAAATTAAATCCTTTTGCGAATAATTAAACAACAACATTATTTACATCATGGAAAGAACATCTAGGATTTCACAATCAAGAGAAATATGATCAATTTATGGGAGAAAAATAATATGAATCAAATATCGAATCCAAACACGTGAGATTGTAATTCGGGGAAACTTTTAATGTTGGTGATGAAGCTAACTATGAGGCCTTCTCAAGATCTATTAGTTCAATTAGTTTGAGGAAAGGAAATTTCAATATTCGATATTTTTGGCTAGGAGGATATTAAAATAAAATTACGATGATAACTAATGGTTTCTAAACCTAGATGACCATCTCCCCTATATTTTTTTGTTTCATCCCTTATTAATCTAGTGAGAATATATATGGCTTTTAGTGTTCTCAAGAGACTTCCTTTCAGATATTTAATATGAGGAGAAATTCTTCGAGCCTTGTACCAATAATGTTTTGCTTCCTAATGTTGAATCACCCCTTTCTTATTCAAATGATTGAAAAAAAAAATGGAACGCAGTATGTATGTGTCTTCTCATAAGAAATATATGTTTCACATACGTCCTCCCCAAATGTTTTCCCAACCCCTAGAATCCTCCTCTCGAAACACCCTTCTTCAATGCACATCTTCCTCCTACAATTTTTCACTCCTTCAAATTTAAGTTATTGACTGCATCCTTATTAACATCTCCATGTTGCACCTGTGAAGTGTGATTTTTATTTTAAACACTAACAAATTTTGATATGGGCACATGGATCCTTGATAGATTTTATATTAGTTTTTTAGACATTGAATTTTGATCAGTAAAATTATACTATTTTTATTACTTAAATAGATTTATATATTATATTTATAATGATTAATTTATTTTTAGTAATTTTTTATATTTTTATTCTCTTTCTCAGTTATTTTTTCAAATTAAAATTTAAGCATGTTTTATATATCTTTTTGTTAATATTATTTTGACACATCGCATACATTTACTACTACACATGCAAGTGTGTTAGTACTTCACTAAAAAATGTTTCGTGTAGAGCATCATAAAAAAAAATTCCATCCATTTCATTGGTATATAGTTGCCACCACCTATATATATATTTATGCAAACCCTTCTTCTAGTCACTCTTTAATCAATGTTCAATATTCTCTAGAGTAAGGCAAAATATTCTCCTCTAACAAAATCATGTAAAGTATATACAACATATCCCAATAACATAAGAAACATATTGAGTGTCATTCCATACCATAGTCAACAAAGTGTGTGTTCCATTTAAGGATGTCATGTAACAAAAATTAACACACCCAAGGATATCAGGCCATCATATCACATAAAGAGGTTCAACTTGTGGGCTCACTCGAGGCATGAAATTGGACTGGATCCTATCAGTTTCGGTCACATCATAATAAATATAAAGATTAAATGCTCATGCATAGCTTAAGCAATTTATATGCACACAAACATAATGGAAGATATCAAAAAATGATATAATTCATCTCATGAATAACAATAAATATCATTAGTCTCTCGATAACAATTCCATTAGTTAACCATACACAAAAATGAAAAATTCTATATTTTGTTCCTTGTAGATCCCTAAGTAGTTCCACTTAATCTATTCCAATAATTGGCTTGCATGTCCTTCTTTTATTCTGATATACTAATGTGATTTCACTGTTTTCTCTAAGACTTTTAATCTTATACATACCTTTTCTCAATTGATGTCTAGATTTTGCATGATGTATCTTTCCACTAAAATGAATCTCATTTACCATGTATATTTAGAGTCATTTGGATTTCCACTTGCCACGTGTCAAAAAAAATCACTCGAGTCTTATGCTCCAGGTTTGGAGCCTTCTTTTCTTCTCACATATGTCAAATGTCTCCACTTCGTTCATTCCACATGCGAAAAATGTCAGTGTTAATTACATTCCTCATGTGCACAATATGTCCTCCCTTCCTTGATTCCGTGTGTGTGCCACTCTAAGGGCTTTAGAGGGTTTGAAGTCTTGTTCCTTACCCATATTTATACATTATCCCAACTAGTAGAGAGTTATGTTTGGCATATTATGAGTGTGTATGTGTGAAAATTTATGAATTAATCCATAATGTTTCAATTGGTCAAAGGGACCTTAGTATGCATGGTCGTACTATAAATTTCCTATAGTAGATAATCCGTAAAAGGATATAAGCATATATTTTGTCTTAATATTATGTGGGATGCAAACATGATTTGATTCCATGCATGGTGTGGGAGGTAGAATTTTAAAAATGGCACATTTTATTTCTTAGAGCAAGACTTGTGATATGAATCATATTGAAAATTGTTTCTTCATGGAAGCATTGATTTTTCATGTAGAATTGTGTCAAAAAGGTATATTAAAGTTTTTCGTAATTTTTGGCAAATATTTTGGAATAATTTGAGCACAAAGTTACAATTCAATTCAGCATATCATTGGTATAAAGATGAAAAAATTGAAGTAGTAAACAAAATTTGTTGAGATTTACTTGGCTGTTTGGTAATGGATAAGCCAAAAACATGGACTTAGAACTAGTACAAGTGGAAGTCACTTCTTACATTTCAATTAATTAAATCACAAGAACAACACAATTCCAAAAAATTTATAAGACTAACCTATGAGGATTTTTGGAATTACAAGACTTACGCTGCAAAGAAGCAAGGAGTGAAAAAGGATAATATTTTTTAGAATACATATAAGATCTACACCAACAAGTGTGGAAACAATTAGACAGGATGAATATAATGTAAAAGTAGCATGTAGATGCAATAATAAGTGAATTTAAGTTTTAGGTAGGATACTTGGTCTTCTCTTATTGGGGAAGGAAAGATTTCCTAAGTCAATCTATAATAAGATAAAGTGGAATAAAATATGGCAATGTAAGGTTTTAACTTTAAGTTTGTAAAGAACACTTATGAGATTGAATTTCCAGATGGCATAATTATCTTGAACTTGTTTTCAATGTGGTAGATCTATTACAACACCATGGAGGTCTAAGAATCACATTGAACTCAAATATGGAAGATGATAAGGTGGAGTTAGAGACAACATAGGCCAAAAAAGGTGTTTGTAGAAGCAGAAAGTGATTGACACCATGATCAAGGAAACACAATAAGGAATACAATGAATATTTGGTCAAATATAAGGGAAGAAAGGTTAAGGGGGCAACTTAGTTGAGCCCATTATATCTTCCTAGACATAGAATGTTTAGACCATCTTCATCGATTAGGAGATCAATTTTTCAATATTAGTTGAAATATAAGGGTCACAAGAAGTCATGTATCGAAAAAATGGTTAAAATATTTTAATCTAGTAATTTCGTTTTGAGGAAGGGTCGTGTAAACCTAAGCATAATCCACACAAATCTATTGAATCTACATAACTATATTGAATCCATGGAATATTATGGGTTAATTTGAAACTGTGAAGTGCTAAAGGAACTTGTGGAACACTACAATTCTATTGGATGTTGTGAATAACCACGAAGCTATGTTGATGCCACGATAGTTTAAGTTAAGTCACATTATTATGATTTGAGACTTTTAAAGGGTTCTTTGGGCCTTATCTTTGTAATGTTCAATAATTTTATGAGTCTATTCATAGTGTGTACCTAAAATTGATGTAAGATTTGGGTGACTCGCATGCCTATATTAAAAAATCACATATCACCTAGGAAAATAGATATTGATTAGAGAGAGTTGATCTCACAAAGTGTAATATCCAATATAATCATAGATTTTGGTTTGCGACTATTTAATAAACATATTTTTTGAGGTTGCATCACTAACAATTGGTCTTTATGTATGTTGTTCATCTAAATTACTTCAATATAATTGATTCTTTGTTTTTGTTGTTTAATTCAAATGTATGTTCTTATACATATTTTAAAATAATTTGTCATTAATCTTTCAGGATTGTGTGGTCTAAGGTGACTCTGCATTATGCTCCATAACTGCATCTATATCATGTAGTAAACCATTTTTTTAATTATATTAGGTAATAAGAAGGAATCGTCTCCCATAGGCCTTACAAGAGAAGATACATCGTGAAAGCACCCAGAAATAAGAAAAAGGATAGACATGACTAGAAGGAGTTAAACAAACTTAAATCAAGAGAAAGAAGGTCCAATAGAAATGAACAACTAGATGGAACAAAAACAAATTTTCTGCTAAACAAGGAGAAACAATTCGAAAGAAGTCCGCTAACAGTCCAGACCAACAGAACAAGAATTTTTTTTATCTTGTGACATTTAGTGGGGTTGTCAAGAGTACTGGTGGGCTCCTCATATTGATGTACACAGTCCAGATATTTCTGAGTCTCCATCCCTCCTTCATCCTCCTTAGAGATGCTACATCTGAGTTGGAATTTTATTTTCTTTAGGGACGATTCCACATCTTTCAGTCTCTTCCTCATATTCCAAACCAATTTTTCTAATTTCGGGGCATCTACTCATATGTTTTTTTGTAACATGTAGATATTTTTGGATGCACTAATGCAGTCAATTGTCCCATCCCTAACGTCTGAGTTGGCATCTTCCATCACCTACACAATCATCTCCAAATTATGCATTCATTTTTAAGTTTCTCATAATTATGACCCTCTTCCTCGCAAACTTTACCTTTCCCCTTAGAAGGCCCTTTATTGCCACTATCTTCTAAAACCCTAGTTTGCAGGCTCGCCTCCTCCTCGTCACTATTTTGGGGACCCCTACCCATGTGCATCTTGGCTAAACATTCTGCTAAGGTGATATCATCCTCAAACCCACTACTGACAGTAACGTCCTTTGGAAAAATGGGTTTTCCATTCTGATATAGAAGAATAATAAACCCTTCATGAATAGGAGCCTTCATCTTCCTGTTTTGAAAATCCCTCACAGAGACCGAGAGTGACATGAATAAAAAGAATGGAATTCTCAAAATGTGGTAAACCTTGTATTTAGAGACATTTTTACAATATTTTAAAATTTTTTAAGCCATTTAAAAATATATGTTAGGAATTATTTCTTAACTATCCATTATAAATAGTATATATTTATAGTGAATTATATTAGTGTGGGAGATAATGTGTTTGGGTTATTTGAAAATATTTAAATAAAGTGTGTTGTTATAAAAACACACTAATATTAAGATTGATATCACATGTTTGGAGGAAGTCGGGAAACCTATTGCCAAATAGACAAGGTTCTAGTAGGGAAAAAGAAAATGTTAAGAAAAAGAGTAAGGAGAGTGAGGCTATTTTATGTAACTATTAAAGTTAAACCCATTTATAATGTATTCATATTGTTTAAAATATAATTATATGAAAATTACACTGCTAAATAGATGATTTACCATATAATTAGAAGGTTCTAAATTATATGTTGGAAGGAGAAGGAGTGGATGAGTATTGTATAGCTGGAAGATAGTAATAAAGCATACCGGGTGATTGTTGAGAAAAAATCCCAGCATTTTTGCCAAAAGATCCCTTAAATCCTTTCTCACTTTATTGTTTCTCTCATACTTTTTTTCATAGTTAAGTAGATAGATAGAATAGTGTGTAAGCAAGATCAAGCAAATGAAATGTAAGAAAGAGTGATAGATAGTGTTTAAATAATGACTCATCTCGTATTTGTAGGTCTAAACTGACTCTGGACTAGAGATTAATGTAGAAGTGAAAATTATGGGTTGTGTAGGTTCTGTGTCTAAAACTAGTTTGCAACATTGTCAGGGACAAGAGAACTTGGACTAGAATAGGGCCTTCTTGGTGCTAGGATCTGATATGAGAACTGGTACTTATGACATGGATCGCTATTTGATTCTTTTTGTGTTGCTTAAGATTATTCCTTATTTGTTATAAGTCGCATCATATTCCTTATGTGACACCTTTACCTGTAAAATAAACCCTAGCTACATCCGCAATACTCAAGCACATATTAGATGATAAAAATAGGCATATGATTGCATCAAAATGACCTTGGTGGTAACCCCAATGTGATTGTAATCGAGTGTTACATTACATTTCAGACTCTATGTAGTTATTGTGTGAGATTGGAATAGTGTCCCTTGAGCTAGGATTTCCTATTTCTAGGACCATACAAAGAGATAACAGGCTACAACTAGTATTTTCCAAATTCAAATGTGTACTATGGAATTTTGAATAAACCCTACTATGAATTGAAGTATGCAATCCAAAATTCATTCATTGGTGTGGTAGATAGAAATATTAGCTTCTTATAATAATACGTACCTCTTGAATGGTTTCTCCCCTAATGAAATTAAATAATACATGTACACACACACACACACACACACACACACACACACACACACACACACACACACACACACACATATGATTCCCTTTCTTAATTTTCATCATTAAATAGTGAAAAGTTGACCAAGGGTGATAAAAAAAGATAATACAGAAGTAACATCTGAAAGATAGGAAAAAGGTATCTAAAGAGGAAAAAGGTGCCAACAGGGGATAGTAATGTTTGGGTGCTCTTATCCCTAATGGATGGTCCTATATAGGGTTCTCAAAAGGTCAGACAATGAAATCAGAGTTGAGTAGGATGTTGGCTGGAATGAAAGACTATAATTTGTCAATAAAAGCAACAAGTTACAATAAGGATAAAAAGGATATAGGAAAAGTAAAGAGAGTCATTTATGACTAGTTATCTTACTTAGGAATAATTCATATAAATGAAGTATTTAGAGGCTATGTACATAGTAAGTGCGTGATTAGTGACTAGATATATCCTTATTACTTAAATACTTTTCTTCGCTAGTGAATTGTACTTTCCTTGATATCACATACCAACAATTTTTACTTCACATGCATTAATTCTATTACAAGTGGTTAACTCTTTCTTTTCATTTATTTTATTATTCTCCTAATAAACTCTTACACATGGATTTGGAAAATGTTCTCATGTTCCCTTGAGCGTGATAATATAGGAGTCCTTGTAAACCCCCCATCCATTCTCCAAACATTTTATTATTTTATAACTAAAGTTCACACGAGATGGATACCTTATTGATGGCAGAAACGTGCACCATTAAAAAAAAAATTACAATAAAAGGTGTGCTCGCTATTATTAAAGTTCTGTATGCACTAAAAACAAAATATTTAGCCAAAACTTATATTGCTTTGAAAAATTGAAGTTCAACATTACGTAGCACTAATTTAGTTTCCCACACTTTAGTAACCCTTTATCAATATTTGCAAACATTTTTGTTTCCTCCGGGCATAACTAACCTTCATTCACTTTCCACTTGGTGAGTGTGGTTTGTAGGAGTGAGCCTACTTTTACTATTTACATGCCAAGTCTCCCAAGGCCTTGATATTATTTTGTAGGGGGGTGTTCAGTCTCTACCTTTCATAATGAGAACAACCCTGCTAGGTCTTACACATCCCAAGAAATCAATGGTGCAAAAACATTTGCAAAAGTTTCGTTGAAATCTTACGGTCATTGACGAAAATAATTCTGCCAACGCCCGTCACACTATTATTTTATTGTATTTTTTTAAAACAATGGCTTTTCCAATTATAAAGGGACACGTTGTGTGTGCAAATCCTACTTTTTATTTTGAGATCTTCAAGGGTTTGGATTTGACCAAAAATAGCAACTCGATCTACTTTATTTGAGAGAGCGCGTCCTAATTTTTTTTTATAATTTTTTTTTGGAAATTGATGTTTCAGAAAAAACCAACATGAAAAAATGTCTTTTCCACACTTTAAGAGACTTATAATAAATATTTCTAAGTATCAAAATCATAGCAAAACTTTATTTTTTGATGGTAATCCACAATTATATAAATATTTTTTGATAATCTTTGTCATCTATACGTTTGCTAATAAGTCGTAATGGTATAAATATGAATAAACTAGCAATTGCAAATGAGTTGCAAGTTATGCCGGAGAGGGCTTGAATTTTATGTGTATAATATGGTTTGGATGTAAAATAAATTCTATGATCTATGATAGATGTTTGAGTGAAGAACATAAGTTACATTTTGTTAAACAGTTCACATGTCTTTATGTAAGGTTCCACATTCTGCATACATGTCTATCAAAACATTTGCAACTATATCTAACAAAATTCCTCTATATTTTGGCACAGGTTGGGAGCACTTTGGCAAATTTGAACTAATTGGGTTGGAGCCTTGTTTGTTGCATATGGTGAAACAAGGCGAGGAGTATGCTAGCAAATGTAAACAGGAGTAGAATCGGATGGATAAGAACACAAAGATGGAAGCCTCGTTTATAAGAAGCGTGGAGATGATCTTCCGCTACAACATCTTGGGTATCATTGGTAGGTTTCTTAATCTCATCTACCCACCAAACATAAAATTCCCTAGAGATATGTCATCTCATGGAATGAAGTGATTGAAGGATACTGACAAAATGGGATTGTTGTCTACGCTTTGGGAACATTTAAATGCCTAAATATGAACTCTTGTAAATAAACGCCAAGTGTTCAACCAAATGATACAACATGTTATCTTTTAAATGAATATCATAATTGTATCTTACAGAAGACATGGTCATCATCAAGAGACATTGTGAATGTTTCATCAAATAAAACAACTGTATATTCACCCCGATCAACTCACCTATACCAACATACGTGTGGCCCATAACTAAACATTGTTATCCTCTCCGGCGTAAATTACAACTCATTTAGAATTGCATCAGATTCTTTAATTGACTTCTAGAGAAAATGCTTTGGCTCTTAATTAACCTTGCTTCTTCACACGATCTGACAAAAATTTCTTGGTGGATACATGATCTCTAAAGATTTGGTTCTGTTTTTTGTTAGATGGAATCATTGAAACAGTCTCTCGTGGCCTTGAATGTCTAGTGTGCACCATCTGTGAGAGCCCTTTTGAAAGGGGCTAACGGATCAAACTACCACATATCCTTAAAATATGGTCCTTTTGGGACAAGGCTCTTCAAGACACATAGTGCCTTCCCTTCCAAAGTTTCTCAAGTGGCGCGCAAAAATAGAACTCGTATTGTTATGCAAGATAGCACTGCAGGGTCATATGCCACATCCCTAGCAAAACTGGCCTAGTCTGTGAAGTCCCTAGATGCTATCAGTAGAGACATCGATAAGCTCTCTCAGTACATAACCAATAAGGTTTTTTTTAATTTCCTTGTTAATCCAATCATACCGGACGAGAAGAAAAAGGGTATTCTCGGAGACATTACAAATGATGCCAAGTTTCAGCCTTATACATTAAATTTACTCTACATTCTTATTGACAAGAAAAGGATTGCCCTAATTGGTGAGATTTTCAAAGAGTTTTAGATTGTCTACAACAAACTGACTAACACAGAGTTGGTAGTTGTGTCTTCTGTAGTCAAGCTTGAGAATCAGATTTCTCTTGGTCCTTCACAAAATCAATGCAATGTTTTTTGTCGATTTAAGTCATATCTTCTGCTAGAGTGTTTCCATAATGGCTTGCTTAAATCTATTAGGCCACAATTCATCTATTGTTGCCCTGTACTCTTCCTCTGATAGAGGAGTTCAGGATTCTTCTACATGAGCGACACCTCTGTCAATCATAAAAATGTTTTAGCGTCCAAAACAAAAAAAAACATCGATTCATGTCTTTTTTTGTTTATTTATCATCAATTTTCTAATCATAACATACATGATTAAAATTATTGAAATTAAATCACTGAAGTTTCAGAGATCTAAGCGTCTTCAAGCCTACAATTGAGGCCAAATGATATATTTTTCTTGCACTTGTGTCTGGAACATTACCTTCTTTGTCAAAATTCGGTTCATTTTAGTTGTGCCTTTAACGGCCTGATTTGTTTTTCTATCGTCTTTGCAATTTATGGCATTTTAAGGTTTTTTATTGATCCATTCTTACGAAATTCGTGGCCATTAACAATGAAGATATTTTCCTTGAATGGTGCTAGTCGTCTCATAAGTTTTGCTATTAATACAATAAAGTCAAAGACCTTTCTGCTTTAATCCCTCCGTTTTGCTTAGTTTCCCTGTTTCATGCCCTGTACAAATTCAAAAAAATACAACAGTTATTGTTGTATGGTCCCGAGCAATCTCTGTGCCCTTTAAATCAGATTTGTTCCTTTGATGCTCATATTAAATGTCATTCCTCGGCTTGGATTAATGTGGAACGCAGGAATCAGTTCAGTGAAGGAAACGTATCGACGAATCTTTTTGTGTAATCATGGAGGCAGCGAATCCAGGGCATCGTGGAAGCAGCGAACCCAGGGCATCGTGGAAGCAATGGATCCAGGGTAGCGAATAGAGTGAGACTAGTAGTAATGGCGTCTTCGTGGGTTTTCAGAACCCCCGTGACGGTGATCAGCTGGATGAAGATCTTGCACCCGGCATACATGGTGTGCAACTTCGCCTTGGAGGCCGGCGTGACCGCACCAAACCCTACCTTGCCGCCTTTGAGGTCGATAATGTTCAGAAACACTCCATTTCCCACCATGTTCCCCGTCGTCTGGTATAGCGTGGTCGACAACGCTGTGCCGTTGGAAATATCATGGAGCTTCTTCCTGTTAAGTAGTCCAACAGCACAAGCAAGCTCATAGCTTTTGCCGCCTTTGAAGAACACACTTGTAAAGTTACAAAAATATCTAGGGCTTATAAAAATATCTAAATTCCGGTGACCGGTAAAATTAAATCACCGGAATTTGACACTTCCCAGCAATGCCTTCTTCAAAGTAAATGCCTTCGGCGAACTACACCATATTTTAAAGTAAAATTAATTTTTCTCAATCTATACTTCCCTGTTGTTTAATTTTCAAATTTTGGTACATGTTTTTTTAAAATATTATGGAATGGGAACTTGTACTAACACAACCTCAATATAATGTGAATTTCACACACATTTTTTATAATTATCTAATTTTGAACAAGAAATCAATTTAATGCGGCAATGATAACCATAATTTATTGTTTTATGATAACCATAATTAATTTTTTTATTACTTTAGGATAGTTGAAAACACATACCTCATTGATAATATAAATATGATATTATTGTTTATGAACTATGTATTCACAAAATATTTTTTACTTATCTTCACATATTAAAATATTGGAGAAAATATTTATTAAATTTCTAAAATTGATACATATTATTTATATATAAATAATGTGGATTATAATGTTTAGTAAAAAATAGTTGTGATAATCCACATTAATTTTTAAAACTAATTGAAGTTGTAAATTATTTTTAAAATGCAAAAAATAAAAAAATATTATTGGCAATTGGTATCTCCCTTATAAATTACAATTATATTGATCATAAGATTTAAAATATAATTATAAATAATCCAGGGATGTTGTTGGGGAATAGCTTAATCATAGTCATGAAAATTTACATTTTGGACCATCAAAGAATGTTGTTAGGGTAATAACCTATCATAGGTCATTCCTCCTCTAACTCATTCTTACACTTTTTAATTAAGCGAACACATGCTACTCAATGCTTATTTAATCATATCTAACCTAGAAATATTTTCATATAGTAAGACCTACATATGCAAAAATATCTTCCCAAATTTGTCACCCCTCAATAATTTTTAATATTAAAATTTGAGAAAATATAGTGGAGCACATATAACAAATGTTATCATTGTAGGAATAATATGAGCCATGAAATAGGTGTGAGACATACAAGATTTTAATTCTTTATTGTTTATTTCTAACTTTTCATTTTGCCTTATTTAACAAATTAAATGTCATGAAATTGTCAAACTTGATGCCATAAAAATGTTAAAAAAACAAAAACAAAGTTCAATTGATAGATAAAATATTCTTTCCATTCATATGTCCAATTCCTTTAGGGACTCAATTATAAATGTTATTGCATGCATCACGTTTTATTATAGTTACTCACATAAAGGAGATTGAAACAATTAAGTGGAACAAAACTAGTAGATATTATTTGGTTATGAAAATTTTTCTCCGTGGAAAGTTGTGGGACATGTAGACATTTAATTCCCCCCTTTTAATTTTAAAACATCCATTCATATCTACGTCTTACTTATTAGAGTAAATGTCATCCATTCGAAAACCTTGATATCATGAAATAAAAAAGCTTGATTGTTGAATAAAATCTACCTTTTGCTTATATGTTTTATCGATTGAGGGCCTCAATTATAAATGGTGGTTCACACACCACCTATTTTCCTACGATTTCTTGAGCTTACATATGGAAAGCGAGGCTACAAATTGTGATAAGATTCAAGCATATCGGTTGGCTTTCTAACCTTGAACCTTTGCAAGTTTCTCCTTTTTAATTTTGTCTTCTTTGTTAGATTGAAATGATTTAGTAGAGAAAAAATAGAAAACAATATTTGGGTTGGAACAATTTGATTTGTGGAATAGTTGTGGGACATGTAGTTATTTAATTCACACATTTTAATTCCAACACCCCATTCATGCATGTGTCTTCTCTATCAAATTAAGCATTATTTAGTCAAAAACCTTTATGTCGTGAAATAAAAAGATAACAAAGATTGATTGGAAGATAAAATCTACATGTCAATTTGAGGGGCTCAATTATCAATGATTATTCGTGCACTATTTATTTCCCTACAATTACTTGAGATTGCAAATTGGAAAGGAGCTTACAAATTTATATAATAAAGAAACACATATTCCCAAATTTGTCACCTCTAATTGTTTATGTAAAAGTAACAAGTCTATCAAATTTAGTATATTGAATTTGATATTAAAAAGTGCCATGGTTTTCACTAAAAATGGGGGCTACGAAATGCTACAAGAAGCAAGCATTGTGGTTGGTTTAGACCATGAAACCTATTGGATTTTTGGCATTTTTTATTTTGACCACTCTAAGTGTAAATTGCGCTTGTGTGAATAATGCGAACGAGATCAAGATTATACGGTGGATCACATATAACATATGGTATTTGTGTAGTAACAATTTGAGTCAAGGAATAGGTGTGGGATATTCCATGTTTTGATTACAAACTATTTATTTCCAACTTTTTCATTCATGTATTGATGTGCTAGAATTAGCAGGAACTTGACAAGGTCATAACTTGAGTTTCGGGTGTCTGTTTGAGTCCTTTTTTTTCTTAAACCACATGTTTCGATGAGACGAATGTAGTAGAAATTCACCCTACTAGTTGGGGAAAGTTTTCGACACATTTTTTGGGCCCTAAATCCGCCATCTTGAGGACGAAAATTAAGATTTAAGTTATAGTTCGATTTTTTCCTATTTTTGAGCATTAGTTAATTTTAGTCTATTAATTACATTATGAGTTAGAAAGTTGGCAATTAATATAATTTAGGGATGTAGAAGATGCGTGGAAATTTCTGTGCCCATAGGGAATAAGCATGCAAACTTACTAAGAATAGCAGGTTCTAGTAAACTGCTAAACATAGTAATTTCGGCCACCTAGAGTAGATTTAGTCAGAGTTAGCTAGAGTTTACTTGGAAAATTGAGTTGGGAGTTGTTTTCCTATTCAAGAAACATTGTAATTCATTATTGGATAACAAATAAGGAGATCTATTTTATTTTTGAGTTCATAATATTTGCAGCATATCTGGTTTGTTCTTAATTTGGCTACATTATCTGGTATCAGAGCAAGTTCGAAGATTTTTTTTTTTTTAAATGGCAGGAAGAGGGAAGAGGAAGAGGAGGTGGTATTGTATAGATGAATAGAAATATGAAATATTTGTAGAGAAAAGTTGTTGCGCTTGCTGCAATGATAACCCAGAGAGGAAATCAAGGTGGAGATGACACAAATGAAGAAGAAGTTTGTGAAGAGGAGGAAACGCAAGCACCACCATTAGCTTTTGAAGAAAGGATTCTTCGAGCATTAGAACGAAAGAATGATGGGATAAGATTTGATGTTTCAGAGTATGGTGGTAGTCTAAAACCAGAGGAGCTAATAGACTGGTTGACTAGCATGGGAAATGTTTTTGAGTGGAAGACTATGTCAGAAGAAAAGAAGGTAAAATTTGCATGCACAAAATTGAAAGGTCATGCTATGTTATGGTGGGATCAACTGTAGAAAGAGTGGTCAAGAAAGGGGAAAGAAAGAATTAGGATGTGGCAGTAAGATGGAGAAGAAGCTGAAAGATAAATTTCTCCCTATGGATTATGCACAAACCCTTTACATGAGGTTTCAGAATCTCAGACAGAACTTACAAATAGTGCAAGAATACACAGATGAGTTTCTATAAGTTGTCCATTCGTGTAGAGCATGAAGAAACTGAGGAACAAATGGCTGCAAGGTAATGTTAATGGATTAAAATTTTCTATTCAAGATGAGATAAGTATGCATAGGATTAAAAGCATGGAGGATTCCTATCAATTAGCCTTAAAGGCTGAGGAAAATCAAAATCATAAAAGTTTTAGGAGATCACCTAGAATGAATAGGGGGGGCCTCAACTTCCTTTTGGGGAAGAGCCAGTTTCAGCCAAGGTAGGGGAGAATCATCTCGTGGATTGGAAAAGCAAGAGGATACGAGACAATATTTCCAGAATCAACAAAGAGGGCAGAGGATTTCCTAGGGGCAAAGGATATGCTGGTGATAGAGGATGGGAGGCTCCACGAAGACCATTTGTTTTTTATAGATGTGGTGAAGTAGGGCATCAAGATTTTGGGATGCCCATATACTTATACACATGACAAAAGGAAAGGAGATGCCCCAAGAGTAAATCTTGTTGAAGCTGAGCAAGTAGAAGATGAACAGGACCTAGAAATCCCACCAGATGTTGGAGAAACTCTAATGATCAAGAGGACGATGATTGCTCCAAGAAAGGAGGTCAAGGGGGATGCATGGCTGCGTACAAATATTTTTAGAACAAGATGCACTTCAGGAGGAAAGGTATTGTAATGTTATTATTGATGGTGGTAGTTGTGAGAACATGGTTTCAAATGAGATGGTTGATAAATTGGGTCTGCATTGTGAGAAGAATCCTAACCCTTATCGTATTGCATGGTTTAAGAAGGGTAATGAAGTTACTATTGATAAGAGATGTTTAATAAGCTTTTTCTATTGGGAACAGTTATAAGGATGAGATTTGGTGTGATGTTATCCCTATGGATGCATGTCATATGCTGCTAGGAATACCATGGCAATTTGATAGAAAAGTTATTCATGAATGGGGGAAAGAATACTTATACTTTCTGGAAGGATGGCACAAAAATAGTTTTTGCTACCTCTTAAAGAAGGGGGGAAGGCTGAAAATATGCCTTTCTGCAAAGGAATTTGTGAAGGAGGCAAAGGCAACCAGGTTTTTGTTATGCACTAGTTGCAAATAAGGATGAACTTGTAAGTGCTCAAATACCAATAGAAACATAAGAATTAATAGAAGAATTTTGCGGATGGTATTCCTGATGAGCTACCAGATGGATTACCACCCAAAAGAGATATTCAACACCACATTGATTTGATCCTAGGGTCTTCATTCCCAAATCAAGCGGCTTATAGGATGAGCCTGACATTGCATACAGAGTTGAATAGGGCAAGTGGTAGAGCTCGTGCGAAAGGGGGTCGTAAGGGAGAGCATGAGTCTGTGTGCAACACTAGCTTTATTAACACCAAAGAAGGATGGAACATGGAGAATGTGCACGGATAGTAGAGCGATCAATAAAATTACAATCAAGTATCGGTTCCCAATACCTCGCCTTGATGATATGATGGATGTGCTTGTTGGATCTAAGTATTTCACCAATATTGATCTTCGAAGTGGTTATCATCAGATTCGGATCAGAGAAGGAGATGAGTGGAAAACAACATTCAAGACGGGAAATGGATTATATGAGTGGTTGGTGATGCCATTTGGGTTATCCAATGCACCTAGTACTTTTATGAGATTGATGAACATTGTGCTACGGAAGTATAATGGTAAGTTTTTTGTGGTTTATTTTGATGATATCTTGATATTTAGTAAAACTAAAGAAGAAAATTTGAGGCATCTAAGGTTGGTATTTGAAGTGTTAAGGAAAGAGAAACTCTATGCAAATATGAAGAACTGCACATTCATGCAAGAGAGTTTGGTATTCTTGGGCTTTATTATTTCAGCAGATGGACTCAGGAAAGATAAAGGCAATTATTGAATGGCCTACTCCATGGAGTATAACAGAGGTAAGGAGCTTTCATGGTCTAGCAACATTTTACAGAAAATTTATTAAAAATTTCAGCAATATTGTAGCTCCTATAACAGATTGCACAAAAGGAAGGGAGTTTTTGTGGACAAAGGCAGCTGAGGATAGTTTTCAATTCTTGAAGAAGAAGGTGACAGAGGCACCCATTTTGGCACTACCAGATTTTGATAAAGTGTTTGAGGTTGATTGTGACACCTCACATGTGGGTATTGGGGCTGTTCTAAGTCAAGGAGAAAAGCCAGTAGCTTTCTTTAGTGAGAAACTGAATGAGGTAAGAAAGAACTACTCTATTTATGATGTGGAATTTTATGCAATTGTATAAGCATTAAGGCATTGGAGGCATTACTTAGTGCCTAAGGAGTTTGTGTTATTTACAGACCACATATCCCTGAAGTATGTGAATACCGAAAAGAAGTTGAGTAGTAGGCATGCAAAGTGGGTATCATTTTTGCAGGGATACTGTAACAACCCAAAAATACCAACACATACACGAACAACACAGTAAAAGACAGGATAATTTTTTTTTTTGACTTACTTTGACACATAACACGACACAACATGTCATCACCAAGGTTACAACCAACACTACGAACCACTTGTTACGGGGAAGACCACAAAGGTCAGCACGGAAATGTTCACACCTATCAAGGACAATACATTTCTTTTCTTTTTTCTTCTTTTTGACAAGACAACATGGAAGTCCAACCACATGACACACTTACATTTAGGGCATCCTATGAGGAAATTCTTGTTAAATATTTTCTTGTTTACTAAAATGTCTCTTCATTCTTATCTTACGTCCTTATAAAATTTCATGTAATGATTCACACAATTCTTTTCACAAGGGAGAACTTCTTTCTTTTCAACTATTGGCTAAATAGCTTAAGGCCAAGCTTACTAAACTAGGATCATCAATTTTATGTCCCAAAGCTATTTTTATTCATTTGATTTTAGAACATTTTCCATTTATTACAAGGTTAATTAATCTTACTCAAGCCACTAACACATGTTCCACAACTCTATTGCACAGGTGAAGGCATAAGCTCCGATTGAGTGGAAAGTACCGCTTAGGGTTCATAACAATAACCTTCTTGTTTAAGGATCAAACTTTGACCTTGCTCAAGAAATATCACCATGAATCAAAGCAAGGGTTAACAAAACAAGACAATAGAATTTAGCTTCAGGGTCACATTGTTTACTATCAGTCTTTCATTGAGGGTTAAGAGTTTATCAAGATTGGTTAAATGTTCCATCTAGACTTCACTTAATTAAGTTTGACAAAGGAAAACATTTCAAATGATAGAGAGATATTTAAGTTTTTATTAATCAATTTCCCTCCTTACTTATTAAATCCTATCGTCCTTCTAAAATCTAACCATTGATTTCACCATGAGATCATTTAAGGTTTCACCATAAAAGGATAATGTTTATTAGTTTAACTTTTATAAGGACTATCCAGCTCACTTCATAGTACTTACAAACTCATTGCTACTATGCCTTAGAAGGATTTACAACTCAACATTTTAACTCAAGAGCAAAGTTTAACAGTACTCGTTTGCGAAAACAAAACAAGGTTACATCAATTCATTCCAAACATGATGCACAAACCAAAGGGACATACCATCTCTATTTAACCATGACTAGGGAGCAAGAGAGTAATAACATGGGACATGCCCCGCCTACTATTCTAAGGATTAAAAATACACTAGATTATCCCGTAACCAAGAGGGTAATCAAATTTCATCTTTCACGTGATAACCAAAACAAACCAAAGTTTCAACAGTTACAACAACAAAACTCTACAATACATTTACTAAGGCACTGACCCTTCTTCTAAAATGTCCAAAGGCCCTTTCCAAATTTATATAACATAATACTCATTTGTACAAAGGAACATCATAACCAAGATTGATGCAGTAATCTACAAGTCTCTTCCATCATCTAACCACATAAGCCATCTGCAACAATTAATAACCTGAGTCAGTTCGCGAGAACTGAGCAAGATAAGACTATACATAGCAACAATAAGCTACTAGCTAACAATACCATGAAAGGAAACATTCTATTTCAAGAAATGGATCAAATTTCTAACCTCTAACAACCTTTTGAAACAAGATATAATTTTCAACATATCAACTAAGAAGAAATCCATAAATTTTAGTTATGAAAAAATCCCTCAAAAACTACAAAAATTTGACAACCAAATACGCAAGACTATGAAATTTAAATGATTAGACACAAGAGTTGAGAGTATTAGGATTTCAATCATGTAATCCCGTAGATTACGTGATTGAAATCTAAAGTGTAACCCATCAATCAACATTCTCAAGGTGAAGTCAAAAGATAAAAACCAGACCCGATCTTAGTTGCCAAAAATAATATAGTTTTGCAATCGTTTCGTAGGGCCATAGGCCTAATAGGCTAGAAACGAACAACGAGGGTAATAAAAAAGTTCCATCATGCAATCAAAAGGGTTTAAAGGATGAAAATATTATATTCAAACCCACAACCATTATATCTTAGGTAATAAGTGACTTCATAGCTAATAAGGATGAGTGGAAAGGACGATAAGAATGTCCGGAATAGGCATTGTCTAACAGCCTACCTACTGAACATAACCAGGGCCAGAATAGTGACAAGCCTCATTAATACCCAAGTTGAGTAGGCAATCTAGCATTCTAAACACATCCTTGCAATTTTCATAATACTTTAGATTTATAACCCTCCCGTTCTAGAGGAACATAGCCATGAATCTAGACTTGGGTTGAAATTTTTCGACGTCAACTCACTTCCTAATATCATAAACGATGTATACAAAGAAAAAAAAGTCTCTCAACTCTCCTTAATTTACATCTCATCACTAGGTTTATGGTAACCTATGCAGTGATTAAACACATAATATACCATTGAAGATAGATATCCTCCAATAAATGAACTTCTATAACGATGTAATTACAATTATTACGTTCGATACATATACAAACTATTCCATAGCTTCTTTTCCCTTTTTTTTGACAACAAAATATATTCACGACCTTCCATCACAATCATTCTAAATTTGTAATGAAAGGTCACTCATCAAGAAGGAAGTACAAAACAAGTTTGACTAAATTAAGGAACTTCATGTTACCTTAAGCAGTTGATGAAAACCTTAACTTTCACGAACCGTGAAAGATAATACCTTACTCCATTAAGGCATTATGTCTATACATAATTAAATTGATCACACAAGGAATCATCGACATACCATATCTTAACACCATAAAGGTCATTAATTTTATCAAATTTTACTCATTGAAAGAGTAGAATCAAATGGGGTTCTATCAATAATTTATGCCCTTCTATCAACCCAGGACATATTTTCGGTCCAAAACTTCCTTCTTAACAAGCATATATATAGAACTTCTAATTTCCAAATGCCCTAATAATTTGCACAATACACGAAGTGCATAATCAAGCTTATCATAAAAAATAATAATAATTTAACTGTATATTTTCCTCTAGGGCAACAACATAAAAGGAACCCAATACCAGTCAAAGCTGCAACGTTCCAGGGGTGATTACATACCTAGGTTCACAAAAGAAACAGCGACATTTTGGTAGAAGGAAGTAACTTTAAAATTATTATATATATATATATTTTCATATGATCAATCGAAGCATACGCTGAGAACCTTTGTTTTTTTTATATATATATAAATGGGTTTGATCACTGTCAACAAGAACAACCAACAGAGGCAAATCCAGAAGTAACAAACTGTTAACCATATACTGAACACAAATCCACAAAATCACAAATTTAAACCAATTTCTAGAAAGAAAAAGTTTCATTTCAAGAGGTTTATTAGATACTAGCATATTATGTATATGGTTAGTCTATCTTGCCTGTTTTAACGCATCCACTAGTCATGTACATCCAACAAGGACTGCTACAGCCACACGCCCTCCGCTTTATCCTCTGCTTCACTGGTCTTTTCTTGCAATATACCATACCAGGATTCCCTTTTGAAGGCACGACTAGAAGAATGCAATAGGTGGTTTTCCAAACACTAGATTGCTTCAATGCAGCTGCTTTGGGGGTGAGAGTCGAACTACTTACCACTCAGTCCGAGAGCACTTGCGCTAGAAAGCTAAACACCAACCATGGTTTGAAGCTCGAACACAAGACATAAAGATTACATCGCTCCTGGCTCTGAAAGGCATCTACCGTATTGATACATAAACCTTTTCCTTCATCAGATTTGGGGACAGCATCAAACTCTCGGTGCAAAAATTACAGCTGTAGCTTGTAAGGTGTGATGATTCCAACAGGAAACTTTATGCCTGCCAGCCTAGTGACTCGTTGAAGAGAGCTCATAAAATTGCAAAGCAAAACGTGCTTCATGAATATTCTGATATGAAACAGTTCGGCCTCTATGAGGTTCACTTGCATGGGTTACATCGTAAAACAAGTAGGATCTTTGTAAATAAATTTCATCAGGTCTGCTGGTAACACCCTCACTATGACATAACCGATTTTGAAGAAACAAACTCTGTACATGATCTGGATCTGGAAAAAATCCTGCTACCCTCATCTCCCAAGACATTTTCTCCAACATTGCATAGATCTCCTATGCCTGTGGGTGTGATCTGTCACCTAGGACCGGCTCTCAAATACCACTTCTCTTCATATTGCTTAAAATCCCCATCAACCATAGAAAAGTTTAATTCTTTCCCATTTTCCAAATGGGTAAGTTCCTGTAGGTCCAATACAACTTGAGCTTCGATATGCCAATACATGTTGTGCTGCATTCCTCTCTGCCTCACTCGTATTCTCCCTTGTTTATTACCTTGTATTATCTTATTCAAAACCAGGTTTGGAATGAACTCCGCCAGTCTGTTCATTTGCCTCTATCACCACCTCTGCGCTCACCTGCCTCTCTCTCTAAGATATAACCTCCACTTTACACTTCACTTTGCCACCTTCCTCTTCCTTTTCATTTTTTTTTTCTTCTCAACAGGAACTGGAACTCGTGATTTATTTCCTTTATGATTCTTCTTGTTCGAAACAGCATTGGAGTGAAGGAGCGGCACCTGAAATGGTAAATTCTAGAGCCAGAGCCCCTACGGAGATGTGCAGGTGGGGAAGTAGATTTGTGTGCAAAGTGCAAGCACATAACTGTCGCACAACAACAAGAACAACTACTACAGCTGCAAGATTTTGCAAAAACTGATCACGACTGTGGTCACGTGTAACCAGAACATCAGGTTCAACACCAACGGTTCCTTGGGATCACCCTGCAGCAACTGTCGCACTTACTCTCTCTGGAAGCCGCTGATTTTCTGAGATAAGCTTACCTCTCGACCCTGTAGCTGCTGCATACAGCCAAATACTTCCTCACGACACTCCCAGGAGAAGTTTAGTTCTACGCTCCATGGATACTGCCTGTACAACATGATTTTGAGACCCACACCCACCCTTGCAACATCAGGGAGACAGACCTTCATTTCACCATTAATGAATCCACTATCCAGAACACATTATAGCGATTCATCTGTTTCAGCATTTGATGGAGTGCAAAACAAGCATTCGTGGTTGGACAGACACAACAGGTAGACCACGTGAACAGTAGGTGTAAGTCAACATTTTAATGAATGAGCATGTGCGGCCACCAAAGTCTCTTGCGTGAGCAGGTCAAAAAGAAAACAAAATATTTGCAAAACAGGGAAATCAGTGGGTGTGGCCACCAACAGGGATTCCATCACGTCATACATTAATGTCTCCATCCTCCACGCAGTCAAGAAATAATGTTGAACGAGACAAGGTAGGTTGGAGCATTACAAAAGGTTTGCTATGGGATCCCGCTGGTCCTCAAAATGGTTGGTGCTTGGTTGATGAAACATAATTATAGGATTAAGGAGTGTACTCAGATACTCGATGCTTTGGAGAATATTAAAAATCAGGTAGGTTGGGGCATTACAGATATACTTTTTCTCTAAAACATAAATCTGGAAAACAAAATTAAGTTGCAGATGCATTGAGTAGGCTTGTGACTTTGTTTACCACTATGGAAAATGAGGTGGTGGGTTTTGAAGCAATAAAGGGTTTGTATTCTTCTGATTCTAATTTCAAGGATATTGTTGAAAGACTAATTAGTCCATTGTCAGACATCGCAGGAGATGTCCTGGATGAGTATATTTTACAGGATGGCTACCTATTCAAGGGACGCCCATTATGTATTCCAGTTGGGTCTATGAGAGAGAATATAGTGAAAGAGTTGTATAGTGGAGGGTTGGCTGGGCATTTTGGTAAAGATAAGATGATAGCCTTGGTAGTAGACAAATACTATTGGCCAAAGTTGAAAAGAGATGTGGTAAGATATGTGGAAAGATGTTGAATTTTCCAAGTCTCAAAAGGCCATGCACAGAATACAGGGTTGTATATGCCATTGCCTGTTCCTAAAGGGTCGTGGAAAGATCTGAGTATGGACTTTGTTTTAGGATTACCAAAAACACAACGAGGTAATGACTCAATTTTTGTGGTTGTTGATAGGTTTTCTAAGATGGTTCATTTTATTTCCTACAAGAAAACAAGTGATGTAACAGGCATAGCAGATTTTTTTTTTCAGAGAAGTTGTTCGTTTGCAAGGTGTTCCAAAAACTATTACTTCGGATAGGGACACCAGGTTCTTAAGTCACTTCTGGTGGACTTTATGGAAGAAATTTGGAACTCAACTACAGTTCAGTAGTGGCTATCATCCACATACAGATGGGAAAACAGAGGTGGTAAATAGGAGTTTGGGAAACCTGTTAAGGTGCATTGTTGGGGAAAAGCCGAAACAATGGGACTTAGCATTACCACAAGCTGAGTTTGCATATAACAGTTCCATAAACAGATCCACGGGAAAGTCTCCATTTTCAATTGTGTATGGGAGTAATATAAATGGGGTGTTAGATTTGGTGCAACTACCAGTTGATGGCAGAGTCAGTGATGATGCAGAAGCATTTGCCGAACATATACAACAATTACAGGAAGAAGTGCGGAAGAAGCTGCAGAATAGTAATGATAAGTATAAAGAAATAGCAGATGTGCACAGACGGAGAAAGGTATTTACAATTGGTGAGTTGGTTATGGTATATCTACGAAAGGAAAGGTTTCCAAGAGGAACCTATAACAAGCTGAAGTACAAGAATATTGGTCCCTGCAAAATCATGAAAAAAATAAATGATAATGCTTATGAGGTAGAATTACCAGGGAATTTTGATATTTCTCCAGTGTTTAATGTTTCATATTTGTATTCTTTTCATGGGCATGGTGAAGAAGGGGATTCTATTGATGAAGTAGTAGATTGGAGGCAACAGGTTCTGGTGAAGAAGAAAGAAGAAGTGGATCAGATTCTAGATAAGAAAACAATGGACACACGAAATGGGAAATACAACAAATATTTGGTACACTGGAAAGGACTGGAACAAGAGGACAATACTTGGGTCACAGAGTGGGAGATTCAAAAGTTGGATGCAGATAAATGGAAGCAGTTTGAAGAAGACAACTTGTAGGAGATGCATTTTTTTCAAGCAGGGGAGAATGATGCGCCAGAATTAGCAGGAACTTGACAAGGTCATAACTTGAGTCCAGGAGTCCGTATGAGTCCCTTTTTTTTTAAACCACGTGTTTCGATGAGAATAACGCAGTGGAAACCTGCCCTACTAATTGGGGCAAGTTTTCGACACATTTTCGGGCCCTAAATCCGCCATCTTGAGGCCGAAAATTAGGATTTAAGTTATAGTTCAGTTTTTTCCTATTTTTGAGCATTAGTTAATTTTAGTCTATTAATTGCATTATGAGTTAGAAATTTGGAAATTCCTCTAATTTAGGGATGTAGAAGATGTGTGGAAATTTCTGTGCCCGTAGGAATAAGCATGCGAACTTACTAAGAATAGCAGGTTCTAGTAAACTGCTAAAAATAGTAATTTCCGCCACCTAGAGTAGATTTAGTCAGAGTTAGCTAGAGTTTACTTGGCAACTTGAGTTGGGAGTTGTTTTCCTATTTAGGAAACATTGTAATTCATTATTGGATAACAAAGAAGGAGATCTATTTTCTTTTGGAGTTCATAATATTTGCAGCATATCTGGTTTGTTCTTAATTTGGCTACATTATGTATTTACCTTATCTAACACATTAAATATCACATAACTAAAATTTTTTAATGTTGTTCAAAATTAAAATAAAAAATAGTAAAGGTCAATTGGAAGATAAGATATTCCTTTCAATCATATATCCATCCATTAGAGGGGCTCAATTATCAATGGTTTTTTATGCATCACATTCTTTTCTATAATTACTCGAGTTTAAAACTTTCCTCAACCAACATTCATGCATTCAATATATTCCATTTATTGAGATATGTTGGCTCACTAATGATCAGGGGATCATTTTTGATATCAAAAGTTCCCTAAACATCCCTAAATGGTGTCAGTGTAGAAAACATTCGTAAACATCTCATATTAGTACACTCCACCACCATTCTTACTTAACCCTAAACATATTAGGGAACATCACTTAAAAATGAACCTATTATGATTATATGGCATAAGGTATGATTTGATTCTCTAAATAGAATTTGACAATTTTGTCTTTTCGGCTAAGTTATGCACGCATATATCTTCTCATCCATAAGAATCCCAAGCATTTGTATCCTTCTTGTAATCATGTTCGATTAATGAAATGCCTCCTAAAACAATGGATTATAATCAGACCTGGTGGGTCATTTAATTACCACATGGGTTTCCATTGGCATTAAAATCAAAGTCAATCTCGATTGGTGCTTAGTCAATAGAAGATAATTGCACTATATGTCATTGTACTGAGTTAACGTTTCTTGTCCTATACCATGGGATGTATGAGTCAGATTATGACCTTATCTCGGTGAGACCACATTTCCACAAACATAGATTGATATCTCACATTCTCAAGCGCAATGGCAAACACAATGGGCACATATCAAAAAATAGCCACCAATTGGCCATGTTAATCCGCCCCCACACCTATGCAGGCATCCACGTGGAAAGTTGACACGGTGGGGCAAAGGCCATGCGTGGAGAAGCCCACGTGAAAGGGAGGTAAGGCTAAGGTTTATTAAAACCTTAGCAAAATAAAAGCCGCCCCATGTGGGATAATAACCACTTAAATAATGCATCCACATCAACCAGGAAAATGGAGGATTATGTGGGATAACCCACTAAAATTAAAATTATTGTGACTAGGAGTTATTAATACTACCTAGTCGGCCCATAGCTCCACACTAAATTATTGTGAAGCATGGAATATCGACTGGAGTGCCATAGGGCGTTATGAAGCATCTGGAAGGCCGATCGAGAACCAGAGGATTTTGAATAGTGGAGCTGGTGTCATCGAGCTTGCTGAATACGCTAGGAAAGGGGAAGTCGGGTGCTATTTTTCATCATTGTCATCTGAAGGTCTAGTTATTCTTCTAAGCATGTTCTAAATAGTTTCCGTTAGGTTTTCTTGTGAAAGTACTATTAGAACTTACAAGTTTTGACTAGTGGAATAGTTTGAAAGAACCCAAAGACGTAGGAAATTACTGAACTCCATAATTAATCATTGTGTAATTGTCTTTATCATCTTGCATTAATTTTAAATTGATTACTTAAAAGGAGCAAATTATCGGCAAATATTTAAATCCTACAAGGGTCCAAGATTAGGTAGATAAAAACGTGATTATTTTCGGGTCAAGTTTGGTATTAGGGCTGGTTTAGCTCCATTTTTGCTTCAGTAAATCTGATTAATAAAGTGATTGATTCAAGATTGGTGCAGTTGGTCCAATTTGTGTGAATAGGGTACAAGTGCACTATGGGAAAGATGTCTAAACATGCGAAGATCGATGAGGTTGAAGCTTATAATCACTCATTATCCATGAAGCGAACTCTCTCTTGCGATCAATGTATGACTCGTTAGAAGAGGAGAATGCTTGTTTGAAATTAGAACTACAAACCAAGGATGAGCTCTTGGCAAGGTTGCATTGTGATAATCAAAATAAGGAAATTCCTTTAACTTCATATGTAGAGACCATGGAAAATTATTGCATTATAATTTGGTTCACCACTGGAATCTTCTTCTTCCTCCCCTTCAGTTTCGCCATTCACGTAATGAAGTCTTTGGTTTGTTTGAAAAGCATACTAGAGGCATTAGATCCAAATTATTAGATAAAATGGGATTTGATGGAAGAGGCCATGGTAAAAATGGCCAAGGCATTGCTAACCCAATACAGGTTGGAGGATCGCCCTTGTTTCACAGGTTTGGGTTTTCCTTGTGCGTGGAATGGATATTGGAGAATGCTCCAAGAACGCTGGGACGGGAGAGAATCTTCTGAAAGCAAAGTGATTACCCCACTATTCCTACAAGAAGATTATGAGTAGGAAAGTGGTGCTTCTTCATCACTTAAGCAGGATGTGGTAAGACAAATAAGTGAAGAGGTAATGAGATTCTACCTCCAGTTTCTTACCATAATCATAAGCACAATATAAACTTGTGATCCACTTTTCCATCTTAGGAAATATGATTATGATTTTAAAAAGATGTGGAATTACTTTCCATGTACTTTTTGTGGATTAGGCATAATCATTATGTGGCCAGATGATGGAAGAGAAGGACATTGATGAATGAAGTTGATGCCATAGTCATTAAGAACAAGGCAAACTAGAAAGACCAATCTCATCATGCAGAATCAAGAAATGGCAGAAAAAGTTCCTCATCCTAGAAGAAGGAGATTAAGAGAAATTTTTGTGCTCATTTCCAGAGGAATGGGCACCTGGTGGACAATTTCCAGAAACTGCATCCATCTCGCCATCAGAGCAATGGAAAACCAAAGATGGGATGGAGGCCTATTGCAAAGGTAAATGAAGTTTCTACTCCACCACCAGTTAACAATTTAACCCAAGACTAGGTAATACCTAAAAGTGAAAGTCCTTTAAAATGGGTAAGTCAACAATTTTTCAATTATATATTGCTTAATTTAGATTGATGAATAGTATGCAGTATTTGTTTGGAGATCAGATTCTGTGAGAAAATGTTGAGTGAAAGGTTTACCATACTTAGTGGATTTTCTTCCTTAGAAAATTTTATTAATGCTCCAAACATATCTCCTAATCATCTTATGAGCACCTGTTACAACTTGAATACAGGATTTGCCTCATATAAAGCTTAGAGATTGATCTTCCATTTGTGCAGATAATAAGAATGCGCAGTAGTCATTGGAAATTCATTATGTGTAGAGGCATTGTGACCATGTAGTAAAATGGTAGTTGAATCATCGTTGGCATTAACATTGGTTTGAAACTTCATTATGTAAGAGAAGCTATTATGGGCATCTAGCAGAATGGTACCTGATATTGTTTGTCAACAAAAAGAGCTCTCAAAATATTAGCTCGGAACATCATTCGGAGTCAAGGCATTGCGACCACACATTCAAATGGTAGCTGATCATCATGCTTAGCATCATGAAGCAAAGGCATTGCAGGTCTATAAGAGACTTAACACTGCGCAGTGAAGGCATTGAGGTTTGAAGAGGGACAAGTCATTTTCCATCAATGACATCGTAGTCAATCATAACTATAAGTAAAATGGAGTAAGCAAAATGGAGTTCCTTAAGAAACCAATTTAGATTCTATGGAATCAAGAGACTCAGAGCCAGAAGACTATGTTATAGAGTAAAGGAAGATCCTTGTTGTCAGATAGTCTAGAAGCTTAGTGCCACACAAGATCGAGGAGCTTTGAGGTCTGAAAATGAGACTTTGCACTATACAGCGCAGGCACAAAGGTTTTCTTTAGATATCAGAGGTGTGGCGCAATTAGAGTGGCATCGTCATGGATTGATGCCCATAACCCACACAGGTCAGGATTGGAGAAAATTTTCCGAAGTGAGAAGGTTTTAGGAGAAGAGACCCAAGGGTCTACTATAGCAGAACTTCTGAGGTGGCAGCAGAGTTTCAAGATTTAGGACGGGATGGTAAAATGTTCCAATATAGGATTTTCAAGTTAAAAAGCCTTTCTTAGTGGGGAGGTGTGATTAGGGGATAATTTTTGATATCAAAATTTCCCTAAACATCCCTAAATTGTGTCACTGTAGAAGATCATTGCAAGATATTTCCATCGACTGTGAGAACGTGAAAAATGGACATCGATAGCTCTAGTTATGTCAGGTCAAATTTCAGTCAACAAGAAAGTCAAGTTTGGTCAATTCATCAATATTGGACCAATGGCACTATGACACATGGTGAAAAGGAAGAGGGATTTGTTTGTTATTTTTTGACCTCTGGTCTTCGACATGCATAAAAATTGGTGTTGCGACAAGAGGGTCAACTTTTTTAATGTAGGGGAGCCTGACCGCCGTGTGGACTATGGTATCATCGCCGACATGGTGAGTCAAAAAACCACCACGTGGCTTGCCACCACTCGTCAAATTTGCTTGATTTACCTATTGATAGATGACAATTGGATTATATATTATTGACTGAGTTAATTATTTCCTATACCACAACGTATGGGTCAAATTATTATTATCTCGGTGAGACCACATTTCCACCCACATGGATTGACATCCCAACTTGTTAAGCACTTGGCCTACACAATGGGCACATTAAATATCAGCCACCACTTAGACATGTTAAATATGCCCCCACACCTATGCAGACATCGGTGTGGAAAGGTGAAACGTTGAGGCACATGCCATGCATGGAGAATCCCACGTGAAAGGGAGGTAAGGCTAAGATTTATTATAACCTTAGCAAAATAAAATCCGCCCCATGTGGGATAATACCCACTTAAATAATGCATCCACATCAATGTGGAAAATTGAGGATTATGTGGGATAAACCACTTAAAATTTTATGCCGCCCAATATGGGATGTAAACCCATCCACAATGCTACGGGCTAGGATATTAATAGCCTATAGATAAAATTAAAGGGCATTATTTTAGGGTCCTATTTTAGTATAAATAGGGGACCCCTCTCCTTTGTACACACACACACAACTTGGAAGCTCGTTCCTAGAGATCAAAAGCTGGAGATCGAGATAAGAGGAGAGTTAGATATTATGTCAATGACATAGTTGTGTGAAGACCTAATTTATTTAGGCATTATTATTTTAATTATTATTGACCTATTATTTTTTAGGGAATAGTAAATTAAAATTATTGTGACTATGAGTTATTAAAACTACCTAGTCGGCCCATAGTGCCACACCAAATTATTGTGAAGCCTGGAATATCGACCGGAGTTCCATAGGGTGTTATGAAGCGTTTGGAAGGTCAATTGAGAATTGGAGGATTCCGAACAATGGAGTTGGTGCCATCGAGCTTGCTGAATACTCTAGGAAAGGGGAAGTCGGGTGATATTTTTCACCCTTTTCATATGAAGGTCTGGTTATTCTTCTAAGTAGGTTCTAAATAGTTTCCATTAGGTTTTCTTGTGAAAGTACTATTATAACTTACAAGTTTTGACTACTGGAACGGTTCGAAAGAACTTGGAGACGTAGGCAATTATCGAACTCCGTAATCAATCATTGTGCAATTGTCTTTATTGTCCTGCATTGATTTTAAATTGATTACTTAAAAGGAGCAAATTGTCAGCAAATATTTATAGCCTACAAGGGTATGATATCAGGTAGATAAAAACTTGATTATTTTCGGATCAAGTTTGGTATCAGAGCTGGTTTAGCTCCATTTTAAGTTGCATTACTTTACTAATTTTAATTACTAATAAATACTAATATGAAATAGGTACTATTATGTAAAAGGTAATGTGCTTATATATAAATAATAAACTCTTCTCTTAAAAGTAAATCCCTTCCCCTGTGGCTAAAAATTAACTCTTTAAATTGTTTTAGTTTATAATATACTTTATAATATATATGATATAAATCTGTGTGTGTGTGTGTGTGTGTGTGTGTGTGTGTGTGTGATATATATTCACGTATATCTATTTATATATATATTAAGATATTCAAATTATCAATAACATCACTAATATCATTATTTATAAGCTTTAATGCCATTTTTTTATAAGTGGTGATATTAGTATATAATAATATTAAAACTATTTTAACCATTTAGTTAAAAAAATTGGGGCTCAATCTAATAATAAAATTATAACAGAAGTGGTTTATTAATCCTTTTTATACATCTAGTTAGGAAGGGAAACAAACTACTCTTAAATGAAATTCAATCCAATATTCAAGTAACCAAGGATTGTCATTAATGCCATTAATCAATATTTATTTCCCATCTAAGAGCACTAATCTTTAAGAATAACAGATTTTCAATTTAACTCCTACACACAAATTTTGATTTGTGAGAGCTTAGTTTCCTTTAACAAGATCATTACAAGGTTCCCATTCATATGAAATAATGAGAATCATAATTAAACATTTACAAGGATCTAACCAATGGATAAGATGACATTCAATATAGTGTTGGTAAATTTTACAAGTTGTAAAGCCATAATAGATCAAATTTCACTCCACATGCATTTTCCCAACGATAAAATTTCTTCTATTGAGCTCCACCATCTCATCAAGCCATGCACACAACAAAATGGGGGAGTAGGAAACACTCTCCACCCAACCAAAATATCCAATGAGGGAGAGAAACCTTCTTCCTCATTGGCTCCTGAGCCCCAACAAGGAAGCAATGAGGGCTATTAGACAACCATGGAAACTCAAAAATGGCTTCCACACACACATTCAATCAAGACATTTGATGCATTAATATAATACAAATTTTACCACAAGACAACAATATCAAAATACAAAGGCTTCATACTAAATTCATGGAGGAGAAAGGAACATGGGAATTTTTCTTATGCCTTCCAAGGGCTTGGGTGTCCATCTAAGAGCCTCCAAAAAACCATCACAATACATACAAAAATCTTATGCCTCCCTCCATCAAGATACACTACTGTTATGCCTCCCTCAAGAAAACAACACAGTCTTATGCCTACCTCACTCTTATGCCTCCCTCAAGAAAATAACAAGATAAACACAAAGCATATTTATCAACTAGGCAGGCATCCCAACCCAACTCCCTCCTCGAATACCCAATAACATTTCTCTTATTCCTCCCTCAAGTTTTACCCCCATTTTCATTTCTCCCACAACCTAAGAATTAAGTCTATTCCCACAATCATAACCAATATAACAATCAACATCTTCACATAAGAGCACAACAAAATATAGTAAGGTAAAAACAATGGAGAAGATCTACCTTACAAATGAAGAGTATTAATAAAAAAACAAGTTCCAAGCCTTCCAAAATCCTAAGCAACCACCATTCACACCAAGCTCCATTCACCATTCTAAAGCATGCTCTCCAAAATTCCAGGCATTCCCCAAATGAAAATGAGTAAGTAACCCCTCAAACAACAATTAAACAAGCATATAAATGAAATGGGAAGAGGAGGGTGAGGTGGCTCCATGTAGGATGTTGAATCACTCATCCTCAACTCCACATCACAAGTCAAACCTCAACCCTAAGGAATAATAAATGGGTGGTTGAGAGGTATGAAAACCCTCTTATACACACCACTTCAACCCACACCCCAAAGGACAAAATTTAAGACATATGAAAGAAAGTGCAAATCAAATCTCATCTTTTACCTTATAAACACTTACTGGGGTCTATTTTTGACCCCCCAACCCATAGGTGGGGTTGGTATAATAAGTTAAGAGGTGTGGGGTGAATTTAACTTGTCTCACAAGCCTCCAAAATTGGCGCTTAAGGCCAAATCCGAATTTCTAAGGAGAGCTAGGGTGTAAAACACTCAAGATCACATATAATAAACTTAAAATAGATAAATGGAAGAACCATCTAATCTAATAAATGACTTATTTTTTCCCCTCCATAATTAACTTTACTACCATGATTAATTTACCTAATTAAGACACATTTATCAATAAAAGATAAAAGGGAATTATGTGACCATAAAATCACATACACTCAAATTAATTGAAGGAAATTAAAAGAGCAACAAACAAACCCCTTGGTCATAGTTGGGGGTAATTCCCCAATGGGGACCCCTTAACAACAAACATGACACATACACAACATAAGACAAGTTGTCATGGTGACCAGTTTCCAATACTCCACATTCTTTCATTGTTGGTCTCCTACTCCCCGTAGTTTATTGTTTTGGAATAATTACCTAAAAAATCACACAATACCTTTCCGGCCTCGTGGCCATATTATCGATATCGAACTAATAAAAATTCTTATATCTACATATCAATTTCAACGTCAAATGTCATAACTACTATTGCTAAGAAAAAGTGATTTAACAATTACTCTCAATTTCTAACATTTCAATTCTGCTAATACATCAGTTTGCAATTACGATCATAAACCAACTAAATCATCTAACTGAAGTAATACTTTCACTTGTTCACAATTTTTCCATTTCTCCAACATCGAAGGAATCACAAAATAACTTGAACATCATAATAAAAATCAATACAAAAATAATTCAAAATATCAACATATATCTAAGATGACAACACATCATTATCTTCCATACTGAAAGTCTATCAAAAGTTAATTTGTTCAGTTATAGTAATGTCTATCCTTTGATTCCCATATCAAAATAAGTTAATGTTGTTCATCTATTAATATTTGTAGGTATAATGTGCAATAATGTCTATGTGTTTAGTCCCAATGTTAGATTAAATATAGCAAAACAATATCGAAGAGTAAAGGTATCACAATCAATCTATAACAAGGCAACCATTCTAGCTAATTGTCTTATACTTAATTTCCCATCAAGTCCACAATACAACTATACTGTCAAAATGATAACCAAAACACAATAGTAATCATGATGTCCACACCTTTTATTTGCATGCTAACTAGAATATAGAAGTCATGTTTATGATTATAAACAATTCGGAAAAGATAATCATGGTTCATTTAGTGTTAAAGAGAAGTGGGCATTACATCCCCCTCCCCTTAGATTTGACTTCCTCCTGTAAGTCATGGAGAAAGAGGTAGGAAATAATGAAAAATAAATAGGATCACACCCTTTGTGGAATTACTCTACTTCAACAAGTGTGGGTCAACAGAACCCATCTTGGTCCAATGCAATTTAACAAGAAGATGGAGATCGAAAGGGGTGAGTTCTAAACTTTCTTCATGTAAGGTTGTGATCATTTAATTCTAAAGAGTAACTCTATGTGACTAGCCAAGATACAACACACAACATCAAAACATTAAAAGATCAAAGGAGTCTCAAGAATAACAACCAAGTAAAGGAATAACAGGGAGAGTTTCGTGAATCTTGATATGACCACATAGTTTTCCATGGATACAACTTACTGCAATAAGAAAAGTTGAGGTTTACACTAAGGTTGAGTTATGCTTCAAAGTTCGTTATTTAGATGAGGCTAGAAAACTCAAACATGACAAAAAATTTGTACGAGAAACATGTCTACTCAAAGGTATCACAATTTTGAGATCACACAAGATGAGGTTTCACAAGAAGGAAGGAGCCTTAATTTAGCAAAACATTTACAATCAAGAAAACTATTCATGGGAAGAATTTATATAACTCAAGAGTGTACAATCAAATTTTCATGGTAATACTAAGAAAAGTCAAGACCATAAGGTTTCATATAGTCTGATTTTATACTTAAAAATTGAACACACCACACTAACCAAATTTAGAGACGTTAAACGTTTAGAAAATATCTCCACTAGCAACTAACATATCAATACAAGAAGCACCATTCACTATAACACAAAGGGATTCATTTATCTTACTTCCTGCTCAAGATCAAAATAACCATAAAGAGGCACATGCATAAATTGTAACATTAAGGAGCACTCAAGGTAGCTAGGGAGAAGAACAAGTAACAAGCGGGTTCCAAATACAATCCAAAGGTGCATCGAATCAAAAGTGAGTAATCACTTATGAAAAAAACTTATACTTTCCTTTTGAAACGGAAAAAGGGGCAACATCAACAAGGTGTCATAAGAAAATAAGAAGAAAAGAGGAATTCCAAAAATTGTCTCATACCCTTAACATATGTCACCTTAAAATTACAATAACCTAGGTCACCAAGGACTAATTCAGCACACAAGTTGGCTTCATTTCTTAAAAACAAGAGATAAAACCCAATCCTAAAAGGTCATAACTCACAATTGTCGAGCTATGACGCAACAAGGGTATGATGACCCAAAATCCTACAAGGGAAAAGCACATATGTCCATGAACAAGGGATTACTACGCAATTAAAACACAAGACTATCAATAAGGTGTTTCATAATTCTGGGTAGGTGGCAAAACTAGAGGTTCAACTATACATTGCACTTAATACACATAAATCTTACTCATTATATAAACCAAATATTAAAATTTGAAGAAAAAAGCACAAAAGGAATATTTTCACCCGCGGGTCCGCCAAAGAATATTTTAATCATTTAAAATTTGACAGTTAGATTAATTTTGAAGCCAAATGAAGTAAAAATTTCAGAAGGCCATAACTTTTGATAGGGAACTCAATTTTTGGAAAATAATGACTTTCTGGAAAACTCTAAACGTCCTCTTTACACAGTAACCTTAATAATTTAATTTTGATAAATTTTTAAGGGTAAATTTTGAGAAAAATTCTTTTTGTCACTTAGAAAGTGAACTGGTAAATTTTAGCTTATCAGATTGTTCAAATTTTCCATTAATTCGTTCTCAACATGCCAAACAAGCATGAAGGATTTTACTTGGAATATTTTAGGATATATTTTAAGCTTAAAATGTTTGATTGATTTGCATTCAAAATTTCAAATGTTTACACAACAAAAAACCTATATTTTTTTTGCCTTCGCTTGATTTGAAAGCTTCTAAAAAAACTTACTTAAGTGTTTTAATTTGTTTGGGGTCATTTTGATCTTACAAGTCCAATTTGGTATTTAATATTGTCTTTTTGATGTTGCAGGGTCATTCTATTCAATTTGTTAATTAATTTCTAGAGTTTGAAATTTATCTAACAGAGATCAGATTTGAAAGGGTCTATTTTCATTTATCATCTTCTAAGATTTAAAATTCATTCCAAAACCAATTCTAACCTATTAATTTGATTCGAGAAAATTATTCAGATGCCAAATTACAATTTAGATTTCAATAACATTCATTTCTAAAGAACAGAGCATTATGACATTTCTCCATACATATTCATGTTTTCATCTTTCTAAAAGAATTTCAAAATACATTCAATAATCAGATTTCAGTACCTAATAACGCCATTTTAGAAAAGTAATACAATATTTTTTTGATTAAAAAATATACCTTTACAACTTCTTCTCATTCCTCGAATACAACAACCAAAATTACATTTTCTTTCATATTCATTCAAAAACAGAAAACAAAGTAAATCTCTTTCACATTTTGAATTACAACTTTCATAGCCAATACAAAACATATTTCCATCACAAATAATGTACAAGGTCATCCACTTCAAAGTGGGAAAAGGTTACAATATGATATATTCTCAACAAGGGCCGTCAAACTTATCTTTTTCCTTTGCTCTAGAACAACAACATGAATATCCTCCATTTTCTTTATTTCAATTTGATCACAACAGAATAGGGAGGAAAGGCAATGCTCTCCACCCAACCATGACATCCAATGAAAAGGGGAAGCCACCCTCTTCAGTGGCCCCCGAGCCCTAACCACAATGTAATAGAAGATGTGTTTCAACTCATGACAACAACAAGATTCCATAAACACACATGCAAATTTCACATTTAAAAACACATTCCAAAAAAAAATGTAGTTTGCAACCACATTGAAACATAAGAATAAAAAATCAGGCTTCATCATACAAGCCAAAGGAGCAAGAAACTATGGGGGGTGTTGTTTATGCCTCCTAAGGGGAAATGGGTATCACCACCTGAGAAAAAACCACCAAAATATATCATTTTAAAACCCTGACATGCCCTTATGCCTCCCCCAAGTACCCCTTATTCCTCCCATTTCCTTATGCCTCCCCAACCTCCTATGACACCCCATAACAAGTAAAGAAATGCAATCTCTTTCTTTGTAAGGTGGAACCCAAATCGTAACTCCCTCCACACTTATACCTCCCCAAAACACTTATGCCTCCCACAAAATACCCCATAGTCTTCTCCTATACCATTCCTAGGCCATCTACCCAACCAACCAACAAATAAAATAGCACATTCAAACATTCAACCATTCACATATGCATAAAAATGAAAGGAGAGCATTTCCAAGAGCTAAGCTCTTACCTCTCCATGATGGAGTTTGTTCCAAGTTCGAAACAGCAAGCTCTCCAATGCAAAACGATCCCAAAGATCAACAGTCAAGAATTATGCAACCATCTCCCATCTCCTCTAAAAGAAATAACTCTAAAAACCAAAAGAAGTCATCCCAAAAAGAAGCAATGCAAGCCCTCGTAACCCAAAGAAAAGCTAAGGAATTCGAATATAAAAAGAGGGAAGAGAAGAGGATGAGGTGGATCCAAGTGGGGTGCCACATCACACATCCTCAACTCCAACTCATAAGTCAACTTCAATCTCCAAGGCACAATAAATAAGTAGGTGAATAAATGACAATTTTACTTACACATTCAAATCAAGCCCACACCACATAAGGACTGAAATTGAAAGCATGTAAGAAAGTGTAATTAAAGCATACAACTTGACTTACAAAAATGCATAGTGAAGGCTAGATTTAAACTCTCCAACCATAGGTAAGGTTGGTATATAAATTTAAGAGGTATGGGACAAGTTTAACTTGTCCCACAAGCCTCCAAAATCAGCCTCTAGGGAGAAATTCGAATTTCAAAGAAGGTGGAGTGTTTCATACTCCAAAATCAACTTACATTTATCTTACACATCACATACACATTACTTACACTTATCTTACAACATTTATTACAAGAGCCAACAACTCTAGTAATTGCTTTTCTATGTCCCAATTTGATTAATTATTTTTTACTAATAGGATTACTCATATTACTTTACCACAATTTATTTAAATAAAAAGGGAACGTATCACTTATAAAGCACATACATACTAAACAAAGGAACCAAATAAATAAATACACATAACCCTTGGTCACATTTAAAGGTGACCCCTCCGATGGGAATCCCTAACAACAATTAAACACACACACACAAACAATACAAGTTGCCATAGTGACCTTGTTGAATTCAGCTAGAATTCTAATGTGGTTGGTCTCCAATCCCCCGATGTTTGTTGTGATATTTTTAACCTGCAAAACACAATACCTCCTTCGGCCTTGTGGCCACATCAAAACATCCAAAATACATATAAATATAATTCCAAAATTATCTATATATATGAATCACAATAACATCAATGCAAAAAACAATATCATTTACAATTTTATCAACAACTATATTATCATCAAATTAATTCCATTTTCTAGGTCTACTCAATATATCCAAATATCACATGTCCGAACATCATCCATAAACATAACCATGTCAGAAAATATATCATCCTCAATATATAAAATGTCTCTAGTAATTATCATGCATTATATATGAATCAAATTCAAAAATAATCCATGATTTGACATCTACCACCATACTAAATCAAAACTATAATAATGTCCATAATATAGTCCGCAGTATCATGATCACTATCAAAAGTGTCGAAGGGAAGTGGGCACTACAAATGCCATTAATAAATATTTATTTCCCATCCAAGAGCACTAACCTTTAAGAATAACATATTTTCAATGTAATTCCACACAAATTTTGATTTGTGAGAGATTGGTTTCCATTAAAAAGATCATTACAAGGTTCCCATTCATATGAAATAATGAGAATCATAATTAAACATTTACAAGGATATAACTAATGGATAATATTACATTCAATATAGTGTTTGTAAAATTTACAAGTTATAAAGCCATAATACATCAAATTTCACTCCACATGCCTTTTCCCAACAATAGCATTTCTTCTATTGAGCTCCACCATCTCATCAAGCCATGCACACAACAAAATGGGGGATTAGGTAACACTTTTCACCCAACCAAAATATCCAATGAGGGAGAGAATCCATATTCCTCATTTGCCCCCGAGCCCCAACAAAGAAGCAATGAGGGATATTCGACAACCATGGAAACTCAAAAATGGCTTCCACACACACATTCAATCAAGACATTTGATGCATTAATACAATACCAATTTTACCACAAGACAACAATATCAAAACACAAAGGCTTCATACTAAATCCACGGAGGAGAAATGAACATGGGGGTTCTTCTTATGCCTCCCAAGGGCTTGGGTGTCCACCTAAGAGCCTCCAAAAATCCATCACAATACATACAACACTCTTATGCCTCCCTCCAAGAATATACGCTACTCTTATGCCTTCCTCAAGAAAAAACCCACTCTTATGCGTCCCTCACTCTTATGCCTTACTCAAGAAAATAACAAGATAAACAGAAAACATATTTTTCAACTAGGTTGAAATCCTAACCCAACTCCCTCCCCAAATACCCAATAACATTTCTCTTATGCCTCCCTGAATTTTTACCCCCATTTCCATTTCTCCCACAACCTAAGAATCAAGTCTATTCCCACAATCATAACTAATATAACAATCAAAATATTCACATAAGAGCACAACAAAATATAGTAAAGTAAAAACAAGGGAGAAGATCTACCTTACAATTGAAGAGAATCAATAAAAAAAAATCTCCAAGCCTTCCAAAATCCTAAGCAACCACCATTCACACCAAGCTCCATTCACCATCCTCAAGCAAGCTCTCCAAAATTCCAAGCATTCCCCAAAGAAAATGAGTAAGTAACCCCTCAAACAACAATTAAACAAACATATAAAGGAAAATGAAAGAGGAGGGTTAGGTGGCTCCATGTAGGATGCCACATCACTCATCCTCAACTCCACATCACAAGTCAAACCTTAACCCCAAGGCATATTAAATGGGTGGTTGAGAGGTATGACAACCCTCTTATACACACCACTTCAATCCACACCCCAAAGGACAAAATTTAAGACACATGAAAGAAAGTGCAAATCAAATCTCACCTTTTACCTTACAAACACTTAATGGGGTCTATTTTTGACCCCCCAACCCATAGGTGGGGTTGGTATGATAAATTAAGAGGTCTGGATCAAGTTAACTTGTCTCACAAGCCTCCAAAATTGGCCCTTAAGGCCAAATCCGAATTTCTAAGGAGAGGTAGAGTGTACAACACTCAAGATCACATATACTCAACTTAAAATAGATAAACGGAAGAACCATCTAATCTAATAAATGACTTATTTTGTCACCTCCATAATTAAATTTACTAACATGATTTATTTACCTAATTAAGAGACATTAATCAATAAAAGATAAAAGGGAATTACATCACCATAAAATCACATACACTCAAATTAATTGAAGGAAATTAAAAGAGCAACACACAAACCCCTTGGTCATAGCTGGGGGTAATCCCCCCATGGGGACCCCTTAACAACAAACATGACACACACACAACATAACACAAGTTTCCATGGTGACCAGTTGCCAATACTGTACATTCCTTCATTGTTGGTCTCCTGCCCCCATAGTTTATTGTTGTGGAATAATTACCTGCAAAATCACACAATGCCTTTCTGTCCTTGTGGCCATCTTCGTGATATCGAACTAATAAAAATTCTTATATCTACATATCAATTTCAACGTCAAATGTCATTACTACTATTGCTAAGACCAAGTGATTCAACAATTAATCTCAATTTCCAACATTTTGATTCCGCTTATACATCAGTTTGCAATTACAATCATAAACCAACTAAATCATCTAACTTAACCAATACTTTCACTTGTTCACAATTTTTCCAATTCCCCAACATCGAAGGAATCAAAAAATAACTTGAACATCATAATAGAAATCAATACAAAAATAATTCAAAATATCAACATATATCTAAGCTGACAACACATCATTATCTTCCATACTGAAAGTCTATCAAAAGTTAATACGTTCAATTACAGTTATGTCCATCCTTTGATTCCCATATCAAAATAAGTTAATGTTGTTCATATATTAATATTTTTAGGTACAATGTGGAATAATGTCTATGTGTTCAATCACAATGTTAGATTAAATATAACTAAACAATATCGAAGAGTAAACGTATCACAATCAATTTATAACAAGGCAACTATTCTAGCTAATTGTATTATCCTTAATTTTCCATCAAATCCACAATACAACTATACATTCAAAATGATAACCAAAACACAATAGTAATCATGATGTCCACACCTTTTATTTGCATGCTAACTAGAATACAACAGTCAGGTTTACAATTATAAACAATTCGGAAAAGATAATCATGGTTAATTTAGTGTCAAAGAGAATTGGGCATTACAATCCCTCATCCTCCAATTCTATCATGCCCCATCCAATTTAAATTCCTCAATGTATTCCTTTGGATTTCCCCATTGCACAACTCACGTGTGATTGCTAGTTTATAGTGCCTTCCCACTTTTACAAATTCTTGATCAAGAACTCTTTCTCCTTAAATGTTTTCTTCTTATGATTTGAAAAGTGTTGCTTCATTTTATCCTTGTACTTTTTTCTTCCTCCAAATATTTAATTTCCTACAAAAAATTATCTCTTCAACCTTGTACTTTCATAAACCAAAGGCATTCTACTTTTTCTTCTTCAAGAATATGTGTTCTTTTATCTCTTCAACCTTGTAGTGTCTTAAACCCAAGGCATTCTACTTTTTCTTCTTCAATAAGATGTGTGATTCATTATTTATTTTCTATTTTGTAAAGCCCTTACACACTCTATCTGCATATGCAACCTTCTAACTTACCTTAGCCCACACTCTTTTAATTTCTCTGTGTAGAGGGTACTTGCCTTGTCTCAATATTCCTAAATATAATTCATGTGTGCCCATTCATCATCCTATAGTTTCTTTAGGAGCATCCCCACCAAGAAATCAAGTATGGAAATTACATCCTCTTGGTCGAGTGGTAATCTTGTCGTGAGGCTAGAGTCCTTTAAAAGTATTGTTTTTACAACTTAATGGCACTGAGGTTTACGAATGTGTGCTTCTATAGTAGTTCTTTTTTTTGTATTTTATTATATGGTGACATTTCTCTTTACATCCCTTAGTATTTTTTTCAACTAATTTACATGGGAAGTATGATCTCTTAAGTGGGTGTTATTTTACAGGTTTTAGTGCAAAACATCTCTAGATATTTTAGGGGTGCATCACCATTCCACATTTCCATCATTTAATAGGTATGTAAAAAGGATACCTTTAGTATTTCTATGAAATTTACGAGTGGCGCATGCAGGATATAAGATGGAACTTTAAATTAGGGCTTATAATGCACACATCCATTTAAAAGGAATTTGATTTTATTTTCCTTGACATTATGCTATGGGATCCATATAATTCTTGAAGAAAACTTATGAATCTTTCTTCCCTATTTGGAATTGAGAATGGATATTTTGTGTTAGATTGTATTTACGTTATGTATTATCCCCCTCCTTCATCTCAGGTTCCTTATCCTTTCCATTTCAATTGTCTTTAACATTCATCATTCTCTTCACGCCTTTCCTTGTTCTTGTCTCATGTGTGGTCTTCATGTTTCTCTTCATCCTTGTCTCCTCTTTCAAATTGATGAGCATAGGGGTGTCTGCTAGAGGAAAGATAGGTTCCAAGACAGATTTTTTAGTGCCTTGATCATCACTCCCCTTAGCTTCATTGTACACCAAACCTTATAGTTTTTAAGGTTCCCTTGGTGGGGTTTTGTCTTATCATTCATTCTCTCTTCCTATTTCTTCCTTGTATGTCACAATTCCTACTTTTTAACTTGTTCGTGCTCATTTTTTTTATGAATTTTTTTCAAGCTAGAGCATTTTTGTAGAGTTCTCTAGCAACTTTCCATCTAAAACATGTTTGGATTTGGACACCACTTTTTCCACAAGAGTTTGTATTTTCATGTGGGAGGTTTCCAAATGTTCACTTGTTTATGCATCATTTTCCTCCTCTATGTTTCAAGTATTATTATTATTATTATTGTTATTATTGTTATTATTATGGTTATTATTATTATTATTCTTATTCTTGTTCTTGTTCTTATTGTTATTATTATTGTTGTTATTATTGTTGTTATTATTGTTATTATTGTTGTTGTTATTATTGTTATTATTATTATTGTTGTTGTTATTGTTATTATTGTTGTTATTTGTTGTTATTATTGTTGTTATTGTTATCCTCTAGTGGCTTTCTCAGGTATCATATTCAAAAGTTTGGTCCTCTTTTCCCTTTTCTTAATTGGACCCAGATTTTGGGGGTCACCCAAAAACTCATCCTCCTCTTACATTTCTTTCAAGATTTAAATAATAATAGAGTTTAGACGCTTGATTATTCACCACAATAATTTTTTGTGGGGTGATGTCGCAATTAGCAATCTCTTTTTCCTCTACGCATGCACTCTTCAATGGATATACATAAGTTGTTCAAAGTAGATGGGTGTCTATGTCTACCTGAGTTACATCAAGATCTATTTTCATAGCATTTTGATCTATTCTATCCAGATTGGAAAAATAACTCAGCAGTGAACATGAAATGGAGTTTACCGCATGACGACATGATTGTTTCACTTAGTGTTATGCGTGTGGAGGAGTAATGATACATAACCACGAATTGAGAATTTCCTTTCAACAATTTTCTGTGAGGATCCTGATTATGCGTCATTAATCTTCAAAGATTGTCTTAACCAATTAAATATCCTAGTTTTTTATGAATTTTTTACTATGGTAAGGAAAATTTATTCTTTGTATCATGCGGCTAGTGAATTTTCTTCTATGAGTAATTTCCATTTTACATCCCCACCTCTCTGGCACACTGATTTCATTGAAGACCGGGAAGATTAAAATCATGTACCATGTGAACGCTCCTCCAATGGCGAGCACTAATTTTGCATTATGCTCCATGCTCTCAACAATGTATTGGGAAATATTATAGTGTTTCCCCTTTGCCATCGTTTATGCAACATGCAGAAGTTTGTCATTCACTTGCACACATCTTTTAGACCTTGCCGGCTTGCAGCTGACTAGACATTTTGCAACACTTATTTTCATATAAGAAATGTTTTGATGGGGAAGGTACACCATTCCCTCTTATAGTTCAATAAATTTCATGTCTTTTCTATCTCCTTTTCATTGTTGAAGTCTAGGTAGAGGTGTTCTCTAGTAAAAAAAACCAGCCTAGTTGTTTTTCTAATGCAAGGGGGTGTGAACCTCATCCTTGTCCAATGAAGGATAAGCACCCTTTGTGTAGTGCGAGAGAAGGAATTGGATGAGATCTATTAGATTCTCAATATATGGATTTTTTATTTTTAAATATTACAGGAGTTAATGACCCAGCGAACTGACACACTTTGTGGCGCGTTAATGTAGGTCGAGTACTCCCAACCAAATTTGTTAATGCAAGGGTAATCGGTCCACTTAATAAGCTGTAAAATCTAGAGAAAACCAATTCGTCATGACACAACCCGAAAAATGTTAAACAAGTGTGTAAATATAGAGAAACCCAAAGTAACTGTAATTCCCAGAATGTAATGCGACCTGCTCTGGAACCTTATGCATAAGGTAGGGGTAGAGATCTGTTGCTCCATATTGAAAGTGCTGTCTTTTACTCAGGCGTTGGCAGTTATAGCCTTTATAGACAACTTTAATCTGTGCCAACATACAATTTAAAAAAAAACTAGTCCTCCATTATATTTGTTGTGGTATTTTGCGCCAACATACATACAAAGGGCGGGTGGTAATCAAAGTTTTAGCATGCATTTGTGAGTGTAGGAAAGATCATGTAATGCCCAGCTGGGCATCGGATTCTGTTTTTTTCTACCTGCCTCCACTGCCACCTTGGCCGACCAGGCAGGTCTTGTGCACGTGGATGCATTCAGTCATCTCCCAACCACCCTACCTGTCGTCTGTATGACTTTATTGTTCTCTTTCCTTGTATGAGGAGTCGGTGGAGCCCCATTTTCTTCACCATGATCTCATTCTGATTCTCCTTCAATGAGTACAGGTGGGTGTGGGTCTCAAAAATTGGGCTGTACAGGCAGAATCCATGGGCGTAGAACTGAATTTCTCCTAGGAAGAGTGCCGTGAGGAAGTGTTTGGCTATATGCAGCTACTGCAGGGCGATCTCAAGGAACCATTGGTGCTGAACCTGCTGTTCTGGTTGCATGCGACCATAGTCGTGATCAGTGGTTGCAAAATCTTGCAGCTGTAGTAGAAAAACAAGATAAAGTTTTAGTTGAGCTGTCTTGCCTTTCCATCCAGGTTGTGGTTAGGAGAAGCTGCAAGCTAGGGAAGCCAGCCTGTTACAGCATGGTAGAAGCCTGCTGAGTGCTTCCAACAAGCAGGTTGTCCAACTATGGTGTCATCTGTTCTGTATCAGACGCATCCTCAAATCCGGGTATCTCCTGCAAGATATTTTTTTTATCTAAATCGACTTGTGACAGTGAGGGTGTTACCAATAGACCTGATGAGATTTATTGCAAATATTTTCTATGGAAACCTTTCTGTTTGTATCAAGATGCAACCCGTGGAAGAGGATCTCATTGAGGTGGATCTGTTCCACTTCAATGTATTCACGAAGCACAAATTGCCTTGCTGCTTGCTCAAACCCATCTGATGGTGTCGGCTTGAATTTGGATCTGGTTTCTTTTGCGTGACCCTTTTGGCTTTGTGACGATGCTCCAGTTGTATTTGGACAGTCATCCGCTCAAATTTATGGAATTGTTATCTTTTCCCACTGTTACACTTCACATACCTCCATCCTTTTTGAATCATCCAAATAATGTATTTCATACTCGAAGGTTTCCATATTCGACTTCTGCTTTATCATCTAGGACTGTGTGGAACTCTCGAGCATGTTTCATTCGTCATCAAAGGTCTTATCGACTGCAATTTGAGAATAATGGAAGACGTAGATGTCGTAGGGTTGAAGCCTCTCCAGTGTCTGAAGAAACCGGTGGAAATACCAAAGGGAGCTAGAACTGTGAGAAATCACAGTCCTTCCTCACATAGAAAGGTCCTGTTCCCAGAACAAAGTAACGAGAAAGAAACTCTTCTAAGGACCAATGAACAGAAAAGTGATTTGGTGTAGGGGAAGGTTGGAAGCTGCGTAGAAAATGATACTGCTGAGCATAGGGTTAAATGTTTTTCTGGGAACAGCCATAAAGAACAATAATGTCAAATATCTGAAAGAGATATGTCTCTTCAAGAGAAATGCCAGGAACAAGAAGATGTAGATGTTCAAATTTGTGTTTCTGAAATGATAAAACGTGAGTCACAACATGATATACTAGAGGGAGGGAAGAATATTAGAGTCAGAATCATGCATGAGGATGGAGGGTGTAACAGGAATGAATTGTCAATTAAACAGCATCAGGCTGGTAACAATGATCAGAAACCTACTTATAAAGAAGATGATGGTATAGACACAAATGCCAATGAAACTATGAGGCAAGAGTCTGAAACTGAACGACAATGCTTCCACCAATATTGAAACTTTTCATCAAATAAGAGCAGAGGGTCTCAAGACTTCTAAGTCATATTCTGATGTTGCTTCCTCTGAAAAGTGTTATGATATTAACTTTAAACCTTCTGTGGTTCCACCTGTGAAAGAAAAAGAATCCAGCAGACATAGATTGAAGCATGAGGAGCATCTTTCTGAAAAAAACAAATATCTCCCACATGTATGCGTGGGAGACAGCTCAGTGCTAGGGATTCTGTACGTGTTGATGAAAGTCACACTTGTCTTAGAGACTTGAGATATTCTAGTGACAGGTAGATTGGGGAATTGAAAATGGCTTCCAAAGAACATTGGGTGGGAAAAGTCAGACATCAAAATGGAGCTTGAGTGCCCAGCCAAAAAGGGGAGATTCGACTTGAGGATGGTTGTTGCTGGTCCGGGCGGTGTCCTTGAAACCTTCTGAATCTGGAGAAAAGGAAAGATATTTCTACACTTTTCTACTGTTATTTTATTTAAAATTATCGTGAAATCGAACCACCTTTCCTTGCATTGATTTGTCAGTTGGATGTCAAGATGGGAGATTTCCCTTTCTACTTGTTTCTTCTTGTTTTAGATTTTATCGTTGACAGTATGTGGGTCGAAAGGATGCGTGTGCCCTCTCCCCTGAATGTTATATTACTCGAACGATTGAACTTCGTCTGTTTGTTTATGTATTAATTCTTCTCGGCGATTGAGTTGCAAGTTGTTATGTTGATCAAACTAGTATTTTCGATATCATGGAAGTAAGTTACGATAACTATGAAACCCCCTTCCTAGCACCCAAGTTTGTCCTTGACATTTTTTGTTAGCTCCTTCGCGAATCCCTTTGATAACCTTTTGGCATCGAGAAAGAAAGGTTGTAGGATTGTGTGAGCAATGCGTGGGCTAGCCAGCTTAGAGTATTGGTATTAAAACTGGTAGAATGAAAAGGTTTGTTTGCAACATGTTTTTCCCGTCTCGCGTGTTTAGACTCTTATACTATCTTTCATCTTGTTTCTAGGCTTTTAAGGCCATCCTCAAGAAGTACCTTGACCATCCCTATCAACTTGAACCATAACTAGCTTTTCAGATCAACTAAGCTGGAGGTTTCATTATGCGAATCCTGTACCTCGTTGACTCTAGAATAGTTGGTCTAATCCCCTCTCAGAATTATTGCTGATGGCACTCTTCTATTTTTCCTAACTTGCATTATTTATTCCCTTGTAATGTTAACGCTATTAATTAATATTGGTCGGTTTTTATGCACGTAATTACCGTAATAGTTTGTGATGGAAATTTCCTTAAATGTGATTAACCTTCGGGAAAAACTCAGCTTTCATTGATAGTCTTATGGATTCATAGCGGAAGGTTTTGTTTTGATAATATCACTTAGAAGTTATGTTTGTATCTTTGTGCGACGGTCGACTGTGTTACCAAGGGTTGCCGTAAATATGGTTGTTTTGGGATGTGGGAAATTTATTTTAAATTAACCAAACATGAGTATTGTAGTGGAGGATTGCGAATCCTTAATGTTATAAAAACTTGCTGATGACATTATTGTATACTCTTGTTGGACGAAACCCCCTTCTTCTCTCACGTGTTTGCTACTAGCCTGTAAGACTTTGACCCTTCCTAGATGATTGGTAGATCCCTTTGTAGTTAATGGTCAAAACTAGTATACTTTGCCTTCGCTTCGAAACTTATGTTGTGTGTATACTCTAATTGATTTCCGGTTTGAAACTCAATTATACATGGCTTTTTGTGTTGATTTCTGAAACCCGTGTTTCCCCTTTCTTGGGCCGATCAACTTTTGTTCTTTTAGAAATGTATTATTTTAGCCTATGCGTTGGTACCTTTGATAAATTTCTAGATGGTTGGTCTAATTATATCAAATCTCAATCTTGTAATTATTGTTTAATTACTTACTTGATGGGAATTCTGTTTATGCTAGATTGGTTGTTTTCTCCTTATAGGGCCAAGGGCCATTCTCTTGTGATTGCTATACTTTCGTTGTTATTACTCCTAACCGAAATACAAGGTCTTCTCCTTCTTTGATTGGCATGATGAAGACTTTATTTTAACCTGATGTGTTAATAGTGTTTAGAGGTTTGAACCAATTCTTGTAATAAAGTGCTTCCTTTTCGTGATATTGTTAGATAATAGTTATGGTGGTTTTGTGTAGCCTTATCTTGCTCAGTTCTCGCGAACTGACTCTTGTAGAAAATTTGCTGCAGATGGATCTTGCGTGTAGATGAGGGATAGATTTGTAGACTGTTGTCATCAACCTCAGTTGAGAAGTTCCTTTGCTCGAATTTTTTTTTTATGTTGTTCAACTATTGTTAACGTCCAGTGGAAAGTTTAAAAGAGGATTAATGTCTTAGTATAATGTATTGTGGACTTGTCATCTGAACTTTGGAAATCTTGTATTGTTTGACCATCATGGAAATTATAAGAAAATTTGGTTATTGTTGTTGAGTGACTTGTGGAGTATCAGTATTTTAAGAAATGATGTAATCTTGTTTTGTTCTCGTAAATGAGTGTTGCTTCAACTTCGCCTTGAGAATAAATTCTGAGTTAAACCTTGCCATGACTTAGTAATAAAGTGTCATAAGTAAACTAACATGGGATTGTTAAATACTTCTGGAAGTTAAATTAAAAGTTGCATTCAAATAAAGTAACGTAGGGGTCACCAACTTGAGAGCAAGAAATTCTCTAAGTAGACAAGGGAAAGACTATCATTGCAAGTAAACTTTATAACACGATAACCCTAGCTCCTCTAGTGAACATTATGCCTTTCATGGTAAAATTTGTAAAATGACCCTAAGGTGAAATGAACTGTTAATTGTTTGAAGATGATAAGATTTAATAAGCCAGAGAAAACAAATTGGTGACCTCACCATCTTTCTCACCGCCATTTGGAAAGTAAATTTTCACTCCTTGTTAATACTTTAAGCGAAGCCTAAGTAAAGTTGTTTATAATTCTGGTTAAGAGCACTAGCTTCAATTTTAAATACTGGCAATAACTAATGAGGTCCTAAAGATGTCTCATCTCGACCTTATCTCCTTAACTCCTTCCCAGGATACTTTGTAAGTTCATCTTGATTTTGTTGAACACGAATTCTTGTCGTAGCAAGGTAAGGAGCAATTTTTTTTAGTAATGTAAGTATGGACAGATAGCATTGTGAAATTAAATTAGTCCCTTATTAAATAATGGAACTAAACATCTAATTGTCGTAAAGTGAAGACTTTTAGTGAACTTCTTTGCAGTGTATAAGAAATTAACTCAGTTAGTAAGATGAATTTGTGCGAATCATATATTGAATCTTTCTGAAAACATAAGTCATGAGTTAAAGGGTGTTATATCAAAATAAATAACCTTCAATCATTTTTACTGTGGCTTGCCCTATTCGTTAGAGTGTGTTCTGTTGTTGGACTTCTATGTTGTCTTGTCAAAAAAAAGAAGGTGTATTATCCTTTTGGGTGTGAATGTTTCCGTGTTGGCCTCGTGGTCCTCCCCGTAACAAGTGGTTCCTAGTGTTGGTTGTAACCTTGTGACGACATGTTGCGTCATGTTATGTGTCAAAGAAGTAAAAAAAAATTATACTGTCTTTTTCCGGTGTTGTCGTTGTATGTATGTGATTTTGGGGAGTTACAGTTTGGTCTCAGAGCGTAGGTTCATGCTCTCGAACCTATGGGCCGGATTGGTGTTATATGATGATTTTACATGGTGGTGGTGGTGTTACATGATGACATTGCATGATGATGATGTTGCATGATGGTGGTAGATATTGGAAGAGTAATGTGCTTTAAACGTGATGTGATTATTGTCGTAATTATGTTTTTTGTGAACGCACATGATGTGTATGTCACCTTGTGCGTGTTTGTGATCATGTTGATATGTTGGGGATGGGAGTATTCTCTCTCCTTCTTGTGGATTCTATGAAGAGTTCACGTGTGAATTACTGTTTGTGGCGTGTGAAAAGAATTATAATGTGGATGATATAGTGTTGGAACATTGTGACATATTGTGATATGTAAGTGTATCAATGTGTTGTATGACTAGATTGATGTTAAAAGAAATGAGTTGTATCATGATGTTTTTACCATGTTATGAAGAAATGTGTGTACCACCTTGTTATGCAGCAGTAGATGTTATGTTGAGATGTACTATGTTCATCGTATGTATGACTGTGCAAATATGTAATGCTTCATGTTGTGATTTTGGGTCATACGGTGAGTGTATGAACCCTATCGTATGGTGCTTGCACTTTAGGTGTAGAATGTGGTAAAGTGATGTGTTACACTCAGTGAATGTATGCTCGTGATCTACCCTGTATATGTACCATATGTAAGACGTTATGGTAGTTATGTGTGTGCCACCGTTATGTTAGTGATGTTGTTGTATGTTATGTTGTGAACCTTACGCTAACCGATCCTGAGGGAAATCGGTAGAAGTGTATGTTGAGAGTGAGGAATGGTGTACCATGGGTCATTAACTCGAGTCAAAACTCGGTTTAGTAGATAACATGTGATTCTTTCCTCTCTCCCTATGTGGTTGTATGTATGCAACCTTAGTGTATCTATGACTATGTTTAGCCTTGTCGAAGTGGTGGCGGGATGATTCAGATGGAGGTGATGACAGTTGTATTATTGATATGTATTTTATGAGCTGAGGCTCGATGTCCCGAGTGCTAGCAACTCGTTGAGTACCCCTTGGTGGCTAGATAAGGCCACACAGTTATCGTAATGTGACATTATTATAAGTTGATTTTATTCGTAAATTGAGCTTTTTACTTTATTTTGTAAGGACCCAGCAACTTTTCTTGATTGCCATGCTTTACAATTTTGGGCATTTCCTTGGTTTGTGGCACTAACATGGGGATTTTGATACTAACTATGGCTATTTGGCCATTTATTTAGCTTGATTTGGGGTCTTCTTTTAAATTTGGAATTTTTACCGCCCTTGCCCAAGGTTTGTACTTTGCCACTTGGCACTTTGGATTGGATTGTTGTGCTGGTTCTATTGTCGTGATGTGTGGAATAGGGTCATAGGATGCACCATGGATTGGTTGGACCTATGGACCCACTTCGTTGTATGGGGGTACGCCCCAAGGAGTTACATATAACTAGCGGGTTGTTGAACCACGCGTTATTATGTCACTTGGGTTAGGAGTGTTCGAACTCTATGTGTCTTGGACCATAGGGTCAACCGGCCTCCTTGAGGGAGGCATAAGAGAGGGAGGCATTGAGGGAGGCATAAGAGATTGAGGGAGGCTTGAGGGAGGCATAAGAGATTGAGGGAGGCATAAGAGCTTGATATTTGTAAGAGATTGAGGGAGGCATATGGTTGATGTTTCGAGGATATATGTTGAGTTATTGTGATGTTTGGTAGTGGTCTTTTGATGTATGTGTTACTCATGTCAGATGGATATGTGTTGTGATGTTGTGGATATGTCATTGATTCCCTTGTGGACACTATGTACCTGTAGCATGGTTTGGTGTTATGTGAGTTTTTCATTGATGCAAATTGAGGAAATGTCTGGTGGATTGTAGTACTCTTTTGTTTGAGTATTTTGTGTGTCAGTCATTGATGTGTGACGAGTACTATGTTATGTGGACTGTGCCTATTCTATTCCGTATTTGAGTAACCTTTTGTGGTGTAATACAATCATGAAGTATATACTTGTGTGCTTGTGAATCTGTAGTGTCTTTTGAACCTGATAGGGTGTTGTGTTAGCAGTTCATGTTGGGCATCCACAATAAGGAATAAATCAAAACTCTTCAATGATGATATTTTTGAAAGAAACTAAACTAGAAATAATGATAATGGAAAGAGACTAATGAAAATAATAAATAAGAAAGAACTGCCAATCTTCACAGAACATTGAAAGTTAAAACTTCTACCAAATGTTCCTAAGGCTTCTTGTGACCGTGCTTTAATCGACTGAAATTTTAAACCATAGGGTGTACTTTCTCCTTTACCTGTCCCTTGGTTGCGTACCATTTCTTTTCCTCTGTGTAATGTCGCATTGAGGACGATGCTTTCTTAAGGGGAGGAGAATGTAATGCCCAGAATGTAATGTGACCTGCTCTGGAACCTTGTGCGTAAGGTAGAGGTAGAGATCTGTTGCTCCGTATTGAAAGTGTTGTCTTTTACTCAGGCGTTAAAGCAGTTATAGCCTTTATAGACAACTTTATTCTGTGCCAACATACAATTAAAAAAAAAGCTATTCCTCCATTATATTTGTTGTGCTATTTTGCGCCAACATACATATAAAGGGCGGGTGGAAATCAAAGTTTTAGCATGCATTTGTGAGTAGTAGGAAAGATCATGTAATGCCCAGCTGGGCATCGGATTCTTTTTTTTTTTCTACCTGCCTCCACTGCCACCTTGGCCGACCATTAGCAGGTCTTGTGCACGTGGATGCATTCAGTCATCTCCCAACCACCCTACCTGCCATCTGTATGACTTTCTTGTTCTCTGTCCTTGTGTGAGGAGTCGGTGGAGCCCCATTTTCTTCACCATGATCTCGTTCTGATTCTCCTTTAATGCGTACAGGTGGGTGTGGGTCTCAAAAATCGTGCTGTACAGGCAGAATCCATGGGCGTAGAACTAAATTTCTCCAAGGAAGAGTGCCGTGAGGAAGTGTTTGGCTATATGCAGCTGCTGCAGGGCGATCTCAAGGAACCGTTGGTGTTGAACCTACTGTTCTGGTTGCACGCGACCACAGTCGTGATCAGTGGTTGCAAATCTTGCAGCTGTAGTAGAAGAATGAGATAAAGTTTTAGTTGAGCTGTCTTGCCTTTTCATTTTGGAAAGTCGCTTCCGTCTAGGTGGTGGTTAGAAGAAGCTGCAAGCTAGTGAAGCCGGCTTGTTATAGTATGGTAGAAGCCTGCTGAGCGCTTCCAACAAGCAGGTCGTCCAACTATAGTGTCATCTATTTTGTATCAGACGCATCCTCAAATCCAGGTATCTCCTTCAAGATATTTTTTTTTTTATCTAATTCGACTTTGTGACAGTGAGGGTGTTACCAGTAGACCTGGTGAGATTTATTGCAAAGATTTTCTATGGAAACCTTTCTGTTTGTTTCACGATGCAACCCGTGGAAGAGGATCTCATTGAGGCGGATTTGTTCCACTTCAATGTATTCACGAAGCACAAAATTGCCTTGCTTCTTGCTCAAAACCATCTGATGGTGTCGGCTCGAATTTGGCTCTAGTTTCTTTTTGCGTAACCCTTTTGGCTTTGTGACAATGTTGTAGTTGTATTTGGACAGTCATCCGCTCGAATTTATGGAATTGTTATCTTTTCCCACTGTTACAATTCACATACCTCCATCCTTTTTGAATCATCCAAATACTGTATTTCATACTCGAAGGTTTCCATATTCTACTTCTGCTTTATCATATAGGACTATGTGGGAACTCTTGAGCATGTTTCAGTCCTCATCAAAGGTCTTATCAACTGCAATTTGAGAATAATGGAAGACGTAGATGTCGCAGGGTTGAAGCCTCTCCAGTGTCTGAGGAAACTGGTGGAAATACCAAAGGGATCCAGAAGTGTGAGAAATCACAGTCCTTCCTCACATAGAAAGGTCTTATTCCCTGAACAAAGTAACGAGAAAGAAAATCTTCTAAGGACCAATGAACATAAAAGTGATTTGGTGCAGGGGAAGGTTGGAAGCTGCGTAGAACATGATACTGTTAAGCATAGGGTTAAATGTTTTTCTGGGAACAGCCATAAAGAACAATCATGTCAAATATCTAAAAGAGATATGTCTCTTCAAGATAAATGCCAGGAACAAGAAGATGTAGATGTTCAAATTTTTGTTTCTGAAATGATAAAACATGAGTCACAGCATGATATACTAGAGGGAGGGAAGAATATTAGAGTCAGAATCATGCATGAGGATGGAGGGTGTAACAGGAATGAATTGTCAATTAAACAGCATCAGGCTGGTAACAATGATCAGAAACCTACTTATAAAGAAGATGATGGTATAGACACACAAATGCCAATGAAACTATGAGGCAAGAGTCTGAAACTGAATGACAATGCTTCCACCAATATTGAAACTTTTCATCAAATAAGAGCAGAGGGTCTCAAGACTTCTAAGTCATATTTTTATGCTGCTTCCTCTGAAAACTGTTATGATATTAACTTTAAACCTTCTGTGGTTCCACCTGTGAAAGAAAAAGAATCCAGCAGACATAGATTGAAGCATGAGGAGCATCTGTCTGAAAAAAACAAATATCTCCCACATGTATGCGTGGGAGACAGCTCAGTGCTAGGGATTCTGTACTTGTTGATGAAAGTCGCACTTGTCTTAGAGACTTGAGATATTCTAGTGACAGGTAGATTGGGGAATTGAAAATGGCTTCCAAAGAACATTGGGTGGGAAAAGTCAGACATCAAAATGGAGCTTGAGTGCCCAGCCAAACAGGGGAGATTCGACTTGAGGATGGTTGTTTTGCTGGTCCGGGCAGTGTCCTTGAAACCTTCTGAATCTGGAGAAAAGGCAAGATATTTCTACACTTTTCTACTGTTATTTTATTTTAAAATTATCATGAAATCGAACCACCTTTCCTTGCATTGATTTGTCAGTTGGATGTCAAGATGGGAGATTTCCCTTTCTACTTGTTTCTTCTTGTTTTAGATTTTATCGTTGACAATATGTGGGTCGAAAGGATGTGTGTGCCCTCTCCCCTGAATGTTATATTACTCGAATGATTGAACTTCGTCTGTTTGTTTATGTATTAATTCTACTCGGCGATTGAGTTGCAAGTTGTTATGTTGATCAAACTAGTATTTTCGATATCATGGAAGTAAGTTACGATAACTATGAAACCCCCTTCCTAGCACCCAAGTTTGTCCTTGACATTTTTTGTTAGCTCCTTCACGAATCCCTTTGATAACCTTTTGGCATCGAGAAAGAAAGGTTGTAGGATTGTGTGAGCAATGCGTGGGCTAGCCAGCTTAGAGTATCGGTATTAAAACTGGTAGAATGAAAAAGGTTTGTTTGCAACGTGTTTTTCTGTCTCACGTGTTTAGTCTCTTATACTATCTTTCATCTTGTTTCTAGGCTTTTAAGGCCATCCTCAAGGAGTACCTTGACCATCCCTATCAACTTGAACCATAACTAGCTTTTTTTTTCGGATCAACTAAGCTGGAGGTTTCATTATGCGAATCCTGTACCTCATTGACACTAGAATAGTTGGTCTAATCCCCTCTCATAATTATTGCTGATGGCACTCTTCTATTTTTTCTAACTTGCATTATTTATTCCCTTGTAATGTTAACGTTATTAATTAATATTGGTCGGTTTTTATATGCATGTAATTACCGTAATAGTTTGTGATGGAAATTTCCTTAAATGTGATTAACCTTCGGGAAAAACTCAGCTTGAGCCTGCTCGGAAGGTTTTGTTTTGATAATATCACTTAGAAGTTATGTTTTTGTATCTTTGTGCGACGGTCGACTGTGTTACCAAGGGTTGCCGTAAATATGGTTGTTTTGGATGTGGGCAATTTATTTTAAATTAACCAAACATGAGTATTGTAGTGGAGGATTGTGAATCCTTAATGTTATAAAAACTTGCTGATGACATTATTGTATACTCTTGTTGGACGAAACCCCCTTCTTCTCTCACGTGTTTGCTACTAACCTATAAGACTTTGACCCTTCCTAGATGATTGGTAGATCCCTTTGTAGTTAATGGTCAAAACTAGTATACTTTGCCTTCGCTTCGAAAACTTATGTTGTGTGTATACTCTAATTGATTTCCGGTTTGAAACTCAATTATACATGGCTTTTTGTGTTGATTTCTGAAACCCGTGTTTCCCCTTTCTTGGGCCGATCAACTTTTGTTCTTTTAGAAATGTATTATTTTTAGCCTATGCGTTGGTACCTTTGATAAATTTCTAGATGGTTGGTCTAATTATATCAAATCTCAATCTTGTAATTATTGTTTAATTACTTACTTGATGGGAATTCTGTTTATGCTAGATTGGTTGTTTTTTTTCTCCTTATAGGGCCAAGGGCCATTCTCTTGCGATTGCTATACTTCCGTTGTTATTACTCCTAATTGAAATACAAGGTCTTCTCCTTCTTTGATTGGCATGATGAAGACTTTATTTTAACTTGATGTGTTAATAGTGTTTAGAGGTTTGAACCAATTCTTGTAATAAAGTGCTTCCTTTTCGTGATATTGTTAGATAATAGCTATGGTGGTTTTGTGTAGCCTTATCTTGCTCAGTTCTCACGAATTGACTCTTGTAGAAAATTTGCTGCAGATGGATCTTGCGTGTAGATGAGGGAGAGATTTTGTAGACTGTTGTCATCAACCTCAGTTGAGAAGTTCCTTTGCTCGAAACTTTTTTTTTATGTTGTTCAACTGTTGTTAATGTCTAGTGGAAAGTTTAAAAGAGGATTAATGTCTTAGTATAATGTATTGTGGACTTGTCATCTGAACTTTGGAAACCTTGTATTGTTTGACCATCTTTGAAATTATAAGAAAATTTGGTTATTGTTGTTGAGTGACTTGTGGAGTATCAGTATTTTAAGAAATGATGTAATCTTGTTTTGTTCTCGTAAATGAGTGTTGCTTCAACTTTGCCTTGAGAATAAATTCTGAGTTAAACCTTGCCATAACTTAGTAATAAAGTGTCATAAGTAAACTAACATGGGATTGTTAAATACTTCTGGAAGTTAAATTAAAAGTTGCATTCAAATAAAATAACGTAAGGGTCACCAACTTGAGAGCAAGAATTTCTCTAAGTAGACAAGGGAAAGACTATCATTGCAAGTAAACTTTTTAACACGATAACCCTAGCTCCTCTAGTGAACATTATGCCTTTCATGGTAAAATGTGTAAAATGACCCTAAGGTGAAATGAACTGTTAATTGTTTGAGGATAATAAGATTTAATAAACCAGGAGAAAACAATTTGGTGAAACCACACAATCTATCTCTCACCGCCTTTTGGAAAGTAAATTCTTTTACTCCTTGATAATACTTTTAGCGAAGCCTAAGTAAAGTTGTTGTTAAATCTGGTTAAGAGCCCTAGCTTCAATTTTAAATACTGGCAATAACTAATGAGGTCCTAAAAATCTTTCATCTCGACCTTCTCCCCCTAACTCCTTTTTCAAGGATACCTTATATCTCTTCATCTTAAGTGTTTTGAACTTAAAACCATTCTTGTCTTGTGGGCAAGGTAACGAGCAATCTTTTTTAGTAGCATGTAAGTATGTGAGCAGATGGCCTTGTGGAATTGAAATTAGTCTTTTTCTCTTGATAAACGAATTAAGCAAATAAAGGTCATAATAGAGAAGACTTTAAAGATGAACTTACTCTGCAGTGTTTAAGAAATAAATTTAACTTGGTAAGATGAATTTTATGCGAATCATATCCTGAGTCTCCTTGAAAACGTAAGTCTAAGAATTGCAAGGGTGTCCTTTATCAAAATAAATAACCCTCAAGAATATCTCCTTGTGGCTTGGCCCTAATTGTTAGAGTGTGTTCTTTCGATTGTACTTCTATGTTGTCTTGTTAAAAAGAAAAGTAAGGTGTATTGTCCTTGATATGGGTGTGAACGTTTCCGTGCTGGCCTTTATGGTCCATCCTTGTATCAAGTTGTTCACTAGTGTTAGTTGTATACCTTGGTGACGACATGTTGTGTCATGTTATGTGTCAAAGAAGTAAAAAAAAAATTATACTGTCTTTTTCCGGTGTTGTCATTGTATGTATGTGATTTTGGGGAGTTACAGTAACATTTTCCCATTTGATTCAATTTCATGAAATTCCGACCTTGTGAAAGAATGAATATGTCGGGCATTCTTGAAAATCGGGAGGTTTTCTACATCTTCTTGACATGCATTGCCTCTATAGAGAAATCAACCATAAAAATTAAACTATCGCATATTCATTGTCTTAGATAAATGTTAGCAATATAAACTCACCAAGTTAATCCTAATATGTTCTAAACATAGTTGAAAACTAAAACGCATTAAGTATTATCAATCATTTGGACAAAAATAGGAAAAATTCCAACCATGTGGGAATTCGAGTAGAAACTACATGATTGGAATCTCCAATACATAGATAGAAATTTGATACTATGTCCAAAGCCATGGCATATTTCATTTAGATTAAGGTCATTTACTTCCAGAGGCACACAAGACAACCACCTTGGAAAGAAAATAATTTAAAAGTGTTTTGCAAGGTGTAAATAATTTTTCATCAAGTAACCTTTCGAGTATGAATTCCAAGAAATTAGGACTCCCGATGGAATTCATTCGCCCCATGGAATACATGTGGTATATTTCCAATGCACCCTTCGCAATATTTATGTATTTTAGGGTATAATGACATTTTAGAGTGAATATTTGGAGTTGAATGCAACCGACATGTAGAGTTGGTTACATGTACTTGCAAAATTGAATGCATAAGGATAATTTATTCATTGCATCTCTTCATAAGAGAGCTAGGAGGGTATTACTTCTAGGCAGTAGTAAAACAAATGGTTTTTTTAGAAAATTACATGTTCTACGTTGGGATGGGAAGAGATGAGCCATAAAAACCAAGTGAGCACTACTAGGGTGGGGTATTTATTGTTAAAGAAGAACCTAATAATATTTTCCCAGAGAAATTCCTCGAACCAAAATTCTCTGTGGTCGGTAGTCAAAGTGGCTATGAGTTGTCGTATGTTCAAAAAAACAATCAACTAGGATAAGAGATCTTGTTTTAAACAATCCAACTCAAGCTCAATCTCCTTCCTCCACTGACATATGACATACAACGTGAATATGTGCACCACAACCACTTCCCGAGAAATTCGTCATTCAAACCCAATTTTGAGCACACTCTTCACCATCCACACTAATAAAATTGGAACCACCTCATGGTGCACAAATGGTTAAATTTGTTTTCCTACACTTTACAATCATTTGTAAACATGTGTCAATAAACATTCATTAAAAAAGAAAGTAGGAGTTGGAGAATAAACAAAATATGGTCCACTTTGCAATTATATCTCATTACTCCCTATTGGTTTGACACTTGGTTATGAAAGGGAGTATGGGATTTTCCATTCCTTTTACTATTCTCGTCCCAAAATTCTTGATTTCTGCATCTAATAATTGAGAAACAAGAATGAGATTCAAATAGAATTTCAAATGGGAGAATCTAACATCAGCTAAAAACCCTATGTGTTATAAATTGACGATATTTTAAACACTTCTCCAAAATTTAAAAAACATGTTGAGATCTAGGGTACTACTAAATCTTAAGTTTCCGTGTGTAAAGTCCACACAAAAGACAATGAAGAAGGTATGATTGTATAAGTAGATGTTATTTCTAGATTGAAAAATTATTGAATCAAAAAATTTGAGTGTGAAGGGGGAATCATTGAAATGATCATGAAGCCTAATGATGTGAGTCAAAGTTGAGTTGTATGTTTTTTAATTTTTTGGTAGAGTGAATGGTGAGAAACAAGCCCATGAGAAAGACATAAAGGCTTGAACATGACCCAAACCCACCAAGTGAAATAGATGTGATGTTGGCCAAACAAGCATGAAGGTGTCTAAAGTGATAATTTAGAGATAAAATCTTCCACAAGAGACATCAAGGATAAAGAGATGATCGAAGGAAACTGAAGTGACCATGGTGAAGAATATAATCAATCGAAAATTTGAAGGTAGTGAGGTCGAAAAAAAGATATAGCCGTGCAAATACAATGCCAGAAGCCTAAAAAAAATTAAGCAAGGTAGCAGAGATCGATGACTGTGAGCAACAAGTGCTAATGTGATAACACCACAAAATAACTACAGCTGAGGTATTTAGAAAAAACTAACTTAGAGAAATACTTGCCTAGTAGTTGAAGGCCCCACGAAACCTAAAATTTGACGACGGATATTGACCATGATTCGGGTGTAATGAGGAGAAGAGGTCAATCCCAGTAATGACCATTGTACATAGCAAATATCAACCGTTGATTATAAGTGTGTCATTCATAATTCACAAGGTTATTCTCACTCAAACAACGCCCATCGACATTAAAAACTAAAAAAATAATTTACTTTCAATAGTTAAAAATAGAAGCTCTCGCAATTCTATTTGAAGAGGATAAAGATTGTTAAAACAACAATTTAGTTGACTAAAACCTATAATAAAAGGCTCGAGATTAACAAAAATATCGAGAAAAAGAAGAAATAACGAATTTGGACCGGTTTCTTTAGTGTATTTGGGAGGCGTGTCTTTTTTTTTTTTGATCACATAGGCTGCTTGGCCTTGTGGAGTCATTAAAATCTTTCAATTCATAGTGTGTAAAAGACTCTGCGAAAAAGTCCTAATGAAGACGCACATACAAACTAATGAACATGTTTTTAAGCATTTTATGGCAGGTTAAAGTGAAACCCATTAATAATATATTCGTATTGTGTAACATTTAATTATCTGAAAATTACCGCTAAATAGATAAATTAGCATTACTTGGAAGGTTCCAAAATAATCGTTGGAAGGAGCAGGAGCGGATGAGTATTGAACAGGCGGAGGACAGCTGTAAAGCATACCAAGTGACTGTTGAGAAAAAAAGCTCAATGCCGTTGCCAAAGCCTCCCTTAAATCCTTTCTCACCCCACTCTTTCTCTCATTCTTATTTTCTGCTAAGTAGGGTCCTCCTCACAATGCTGCTGCTCCCTTTTTTGCATCGTTTCATTTGCTTTTTTTTTAGTATATTTTTTCTGAGACTGCTTCTACTCTGTTTTTGTTTGGAATTGCATCGTGGTCATCTGTATTTTTGGATTCTGCGTGCATTTTGAGTTGCTTTTATCTTTATAACTGTGTTTTGAGTTATTTAGGCTGTGTTTTTTCGGTATTCAGTAGCTTCTGTCTGAGAGACCAAAGCAGCGAGAGAGAGGGACAAGGCAGGGCAACAAACCAGATGGAATTGTGAGCAGTTGCGGGCGAGGGCATCAAACCAGCCAGAGACAGGACAGGCTTGAAGGCAACAAATGCATCTTCTTCATTAAAACGGTGAGTTTAATTTGCCCCTGAAATGTAAGGGTTCATATTCTTCGTTTAGGAAAATCCACAGTATTATATTTATTCAGATTTGAGTGGAGGACATTTTTATGATGTTTATTTTGCCCCTGTAATATAGGGGTTTAGTTTTTTTCATTTAGGTAAACGTATAATATTAACTTGTTTTTGGGCGGTTTACAAATTTTATTCACGGCTTTTTTAGCTTAGGGCTTATAGATGGATTCTTTTACTACTTAAGGGCCTTTTCTATTACAGACGATTTCTGAATGTAAGCATATAGTATTTGATAGATTTGTAAGTTTTTTACTGTTGGTAAATCTGTTTTCCTTATCTTATTAAGCTTTACTTGCTTTGGGTTCATATCTGTATTTATTTTATGATTAATGGCCCACCTGGGATTTACATATCAGTTTTGAAGGAAATCCGCGTGGGTTTATGTTGTATTTAATTGGTTTATAACCTATTTATGGAAATGCAGAGGATTAACTGTTATTGCTTGGGTTTTAAATATCACACTGTTTATCTTTCTGAATGTCACTTTGTTTTATGAACAAACTTTGCCGCAGCTTGGCAGCTTAGGGTTTAGTATTGCTAGGTTTCATGTATTTTATAGTTGATGTTGTGTAGTAGCGGGGTAAAAAGGGCCAGGGTAGTGCAGACTAGTGTAGAACACTGCTGGAGGAGCTTGGTCAGTTATGCTTAGCGGGGTAAAAAACTGGTCAGGGTAGTGCAGACTAGTGTAGAACACTGCTGGAGGAACTTGGTAAGTTTAACTGAAGGAAGGAATAGGGTACCCAGGGGATTTGAGCCCTGTTTGGAATTATATGTATATTTGGTGCTCTAACTATTGAAAAACGTTTTAGGAGAATTGTCTGTGAGTAGATTAATAATAGTTATTTGTGTAGACGAATGGTTTTATGTATTGAGAACTGTAGTAGATTTTTTTTGTTCTCTGTTTTTAACTTGTGATAATTGGACTATGCTATAGTTGTGTTTTTAATCAGTTAGAACTTTTATATTTTGTGAATACATGTTCATACTACTGTTTATGCGAAAATAAACATTTCCCGACTGCGTTAGGTGCCTTTTCATCAAACGACTGTTTCTATGAAAACAAACATTTCCCTGTTTTTCTTTCGATGAGTATTTCCGTGTAGATTAGGATTTCTAGATGATGTTGGTATGTACGTGTCATTGTATATGTTGATTCCATTGGGGGTATCCAATGTGAGCATCCTTTCTAACTGTGTTGATAGATCTTTGAGCATGATTAGATTCATTCCCTGAATGCCTGTCTCTCAGATGCTGCTTTGCACATTCTACTGCAATGTAATTAGGGTTTTTGGGTTTTTTAAATTGTTTGATGCACCTTCCAGCTTGGACAATGTTTTCGCAAATGCCTGAACCGATTCCTTACATATTTTAGTTCAATTTTGGCCATCCCTGGTTGCTGCCATCTTATAGATGTGTTGCTTATCGATTCAGTTCACCTTTGTTTGATTTGAACAAGTAATATGTTCTTTTTAAATGTTATACTGGTAATGTGTTTTTTTAAAATGTTGTTTTATTTGAATTGTATGCAAAATTCCAATCGAGGTACCAAAACCTCTTCTGCTATACATGTTTGATTATTTTAACTACAAAGGATTCACTACAATCTATCCCCTGCCTTCAGCTATGTTCTATGATCTGGGTGTGGTTAGTATGAACGCCCCTTATCCATATCACACCCTCCCTCCATCCAAATAGGGGGGCTATTTGGCCTTTAACTTGAGAAGATGAAGCATTTTTTCTCATTACAAGAATAATCCAAAAACATGTTTCTCTGATGGATTATGCAATACCGTTTTATTGTGCCAGAGATCTATGCTTATCATTAGTATTGACTTTTACATTTTCTTTTATGTCTGATATAATCAGTACAGAAATAACCAAATATTTTCCCTAACAGATTTTATTTTTGGAATTTAGGTGAATTTGCTCACTCCCTTATCCTTATATTTTATTCATTCATTATATATTAAATATTTTGATGATGTTCCCCTGAAATTTCCATTCTGGAATTATCCATCATAATTTTATACTAAGTTAATTTGCTGGTTTCCATACCATTTACATGTGATGTTATATCGAGTTTTTTGGTCCTCCTACTTCAGTTTTACTACCTAAGTTCATTTCATCCGTAGACAGAGAAGTAGCGTATATACAGAAAATGACTGAAAATATTTGCTGTTATTTTCAGCTTTTCAATTGTAATGGTTAAATTATAGGATTACATAATAGAGAATGAAATTTTCACCATTTATCTGCATTTATTCAGCTTCCAGAGCAACGGTATATATTTGTTTAAGACTTCAATTTTCTTAAACTTTGTTTTGAGAATGAAATTTGCACCAAGGTAAGCTTAGGCTAACTGTAATTGATCTCGTATATTGGAGAATTTTGTTGTCTGTAAGGTATAAGAATGATCCAACATTTTTTAAGTCTACCCAATTTGTGAGAATGCAACATTATCATGCGGCATCTCAGCACAGGGATTTCATGAAAGAGCACAAGCTTTTAAGTTGTATTATTATGATTGTGCTATGAATTTATGTTCTATGGCAGCATAGATATTTTAGTTGTCTGGGCTTATATATAGGTATATGCATGACTAAATCTCTATTTTTTTTCGTTTTGTTTTGTTTTCCAGAGTGTCATGTTGAACTTGCATTTGATTTGGTTTGCTGATTAACCAAATCTGTATTTTTTCCCTCCTGGATTTATTTATGGGGTTTGAAAACATAAAGCTACTACTTGTGCATGGTCCTGGTGTTTATGCGGACAAGAAGAAAAATTTTCATATTAGACCCTTACTTTGTACTGAAAATTTTCATAGTAAGAGCTGGTTCAGGCGGCTTGCGCACAATGTAAAATTATATTATGGCCGAAAAATCAATGCCATGGATACTTGAAAGTGACACCAAGTGGGTATTTTGAATCATTGTGTCTTGTGGGTTTTTTGTTCATTTATTTTCAGTTCAGAAATGCATGCAATGTAAATGTTTTTTTAAACTACATTTGATTAATTTTTATTTTTTTTGGTGTATAAATGTTTTTTAAGTACATTTGATTAATTTTTTATTTTTTTGGTGTGTGAATGTGTAGGAAGAAGCATGTATAAACCAAAGTCAAGTCTGTTAGAGTGGAGATATGAATATGGGAAAACTTCAATGTGTGAATGTGTATCATACCTTGTAATTGTGGTGTTCAGGAATCTTATGTCTATCATTTCCTCTTTACGCCGAAGGCATTACCCTTATGGTAGAGGACCTCCGGACGTTTCTGCAACGGTGTTAAATTTGACGGTTATATGGTCGTTTGGCCGTCTCAACGTTTTTTGCATTTTTGGGCTATTTTTAACAGTTTTTCGGTAAATCCCCTGCGGGATGCTGTGGCCGAAACTTTGCGCGGAGATTTCAACAACAATAATCATGAAAGAATAAATTTACTTGCGAATACAAACAAAGGAACTTCATTAGCGTTCATTGGAGTTGATGCGGAGAACATTTTCTTGACGGAAATTTGTTTGTGATCTTTCAAATTTGCGTCAGCTTCTATTTCAGGTGATCCTTACAGCCGTTTAAGATTTTAGGTATTTTAAATTTTCAAAGAATTTTCGCTGTTTCAGATGCAAAGAAACATAAACTTCATATCGCAGGCAGTATGGCCTCTACGTTTATACAAAACCAAAATCATGCCTTGTGTGTTCCAAGCAACCCGTCGGGCTCGTTCATCACTTGAGAGCTCTGCTCGTGCCTTCCTCTGCACTGCTTCGAATCCTTTTGTGCGTTCTGCTCGCGGTCCAAGTATCTTGCCGTCTGCTGCGTCTGGAATCTCTGTCATGTCGTTCACACCGAGATCCTCGTACGCCGTGGGTTTCACATGGTAGATTTTTAAGTGTTTCTGGTACAGGTATGGCTTTATTTCAAGCATAATTGATTTGAACTATTTGATTGGCTTTAATTTTCTTTGTTTCTGAATGCAAATTCAGTTCTGGAAGAGTTTGAGTGAGGATGAAATCACTAATTGACTGTTATTCCAAGTGCAAGAGTTTGTCGGATGCTCGTAGAGTTTTGGACCAAATGCTTAGTCTGTGTGTCATCTCGCAGACTGCTATGATTACAGCTTATACCATGTATGAACATGTTGAAGATGTTTTAGCTCTTTTAAAGAAAATGAGGAGAACATGCACTAAACCTAATCAATTTACCTTTTCTAGCATTCTCCCATCTTGCATGAACTATAATATTCTGAGGGAGGTTCATGAAAAGATAGTTAGAAGTGGGTTTTATTCGGATTTGTATGTTGGAAATGCCCTTGTAGACATGTATGCAAAATGTGGGAATTTAAAGAAAGCACGCTACCTGTTTGACAAAATGCCTGGACGGAGTATTGTGTCATGGAATGCAATGATTGCAGGTTATGTACATAATGGGAATTTTGAGGAAGCTTTGAGGAACTTTGAGAAGATGCCTAAGCGAGATGACGTTTCATGGACAACAATGATTGCAACATATGGGCAGAATAGACATGTTGATCAAGCATTAGAGTTTTTTAATATGATGCCTAATGGTAGTTATGTTTTGTGGAATGCCATGCTTTTAGTATATGCACATAATGGGTTCCTGGATGAGGCTATGAAGTTATTTGAAATAATACCTGATCGACTTGTTGCATCTTGGAATGCAATGATTATTGGATATGCACAAAATGGGCGTGGGGAGGATGCCCTAAAGTTTTTTGAACAAATGCAGTTGGAGGGTGTGAAGCCAAATGTAATGACAATTTTCCAGTGTTCTTCCAACATGTGCTAGCTTGACAGCTCTAAAGCAGGGTAAATAAATACATAAATAGATAAGCAAGAGTGGGGTTAAGTCGAATGTCTTTATAGCAAGTGCCCTTGTACACATGTACACAAAATGTGGTAGCATAGAAAATGCATTCATTGTGTTTGTAAAATTGTGTTAAAGAGACATGGTCTCCTGAACTCCAATGATTGAAGCATATGTCATGCATGGCTCTGCTTAGGAGGCCCTCAAGCTCTTTGAACAAATGTAATGCTCCAGTACAAAACCAAATCATATTACCTTAGTTAGAGTCTTATTTGCATGTTGCCATGCTGGCTTTGTGAATGAAAGGTAGCGATATTTTAAAAGTATGAGTGCATGTTACCATATCATACCTACAATAGAGCACTATGGTTGCATGGTTGATATTCTTGGGCGTGTTAGGCGATCGGGAGAGGAAAAATATTTTATCAACGAAATGACAGTAAATATTGATATCAATAATGTATGGAGATGCTTTCTTGGTACCTATAGAACTTGGAGAGTGTGTGGTAGAGCATATTTTTGAGTTGGACCTCGATAATACCTCACCTTTTTTGCAATTGGCAAACATCTATGCAACAACAGGCAGGTGGGATGGCATTTAGAAGGTTCAAAAAATGATGAATGGTAGACAGTAAAATAATTACCTGGATGTAGTTGGATTGAGGTAGACAAAAATGTTTATTCTTTTGTTGCAAGAGTCAACTCACAGTCACAGGAAACATAGGAAACATAGGAGCAATTGGTTAGGCCCAAAAAATGTATGTTTGACACAAGTTTTGTAATGAATTCTATCAAGAAGTGGAAGGATTGAGTTCTTTGCAAACTAAAAATAGAAGCTGGCAATTGCATGTGGCCTTTATCTACACATCCCATGGGACAATTCTTCTGTTCCTTGAAATTTTTCTTATTGTATGGGGACTGCCACAATTTTTTTGCCCACCTTTGTTGGGCAAGAATTATTAGGATGAATATGCTCAAATTCCTTAAGTCCTAAAAATTACTTGTCAGAAAGAAGAAAGTATTGCTTTACTTTCGAGACAAACTATCTCCACACCAATATTGTCAGCAATTTGTTTGCCTTGTGATAGCCCTCTCCCTATTCTTGTGAGAAGACGTTAAAGAAGAAAGTGTTAGTGCATTAAAGAGAGAGTTGTGTTTGCAAAATGCAGGGGGTAGATTCACCTCATTTTTTCCATGGAGAGGATTGTACTTGTTTTTCTTTAACACATTGAAACAAACTTATTTTCTATATATGGACGTGTCACAACAAGAGGAGAGTTACTTTGTGGGATAATTGTTTTAAACTTATTTGGTTAAAAGAAATTCAATGTCTTGAGCATTGCTTTGAGAGATTGGTTTTATCACTTTGGAGGTCTCTGGATACTTTACATTATTGGTGCAGTTCTTAAGCAAGTGCCAGTACTTGTGGCACTTACAAGACTAAAGAGGAATTAGCCATATGTAGCGAATCATGAGCATTATCAACCAAGATGATTTTTTTGTCAACTCTATCAAGAATAACGTGCAAATTTTGAGGGACAACACTCATTATTATTCAAGCCAATTATGTGTGTTACATCTTATATATATGTGGGGCCAGGGTTTGAACCCTCAATTTTCAGGTCATGGGGCTTTATGAGCATAATGACAACTAATTTTCTAATCTTGGTACTTACTAGCCAGTTTTCCATTTATGTTGAAGTTCTCTTTCATGATGGTATTATGCTGACATTCTGTTAGGCCTATTCCTCACCTGGATACCTTTGACAACTTGTGGTATGTGGCTTTAGGATGAAAGCGACTTCAGTGTATTTTCATTTTTCAGTCTTTAGAGGAATTTGAAAGTTTATCATCTCTGGTGTTGCTTGGATGTGCATGAGTAATCCCGTGTATGCATTTGGCACTTGGGTTCCTTTTCATCCCAGAATCTTCAAGATGGCCGGTGAGCTTTTATGTGAATCAATTTGTTGATCAAATACATCTTGTGCTTTATTTTTATCAATTTATTTTACTCATTACATTCCAATTTATTTTCTTCATAGATCGTGTTCTAGATTTTCAATTGCTTGTCCTCCCCCCTCATCCATCCACACATTTCTTCCCCCTCGATCCCTTTCAGAAATTTTTTTAAAAACGTTTAATTTTTACGGGTGGAAAGACGTCGAATACGACAATTGTTTAACCTAAATTGTTTCCTTTGACGGCAACATCAAACGGGTCACCCGCTGGCGAGCGAAGGGATATCGAAGCATCCTGCAAAACGAGGTTCTAATTCAGGGGGAGGTCAGAAATTCCAGTGTGTCAGCCATGATGTCACAGTCTCGATCCCCGGTACCTAGGGTCAACGGTGGTTTACGACTTCTTCAGTCGCTCACCCGAAGCCCCTCAAGTAAAACTGAGCAGAGGCCTTTCAGGCGAAATCCTGAAGAGTTGGCGAAAAATTATGGAGAAGCTGACAAAATCATATCTTATTTTAATGCTACACAGGTGCAAATGATCCCTAGAATCATCATCCTATTGTTTCTTTAGATTTATAATGCTTCATTTTTTTATAATACAAATATAGATAAACCCTAAAACTTTTGTAATATGTGCAAGGGCTGGAAATCGGGAAGGAAATTTATTGTTTTGTCGATTGCAACTTTTGAATGAAATGCATCACATGTTTTTGAATGAAAGACAGGAAAGTGTAAATGAATACCCCTACTATTTCCGCATCTGTAGATTTTGAGGTAAGATTTTGAAACTAGACATTGTGCTTCTATTTTTTTTTGGAAGGCAAAATGAAAGTTTTTTTTTTTTAGGGTATGGAGAAAGAAGGTTTATTATTTTCTTCAATCACAGTCTTCGAGTGAAAATAAACTGGAATTTTTTGATCTTCTGAAAATGTCTCCATGTTTTTAATGATGTCCAGGTGTTTTTTTAAAAGAAAGATTTTAATTTCTTTATTTGCAGTCATTGAATGAAAATAAGATTAGCTAAGAACAGGAAATATTTATGCTTTTGCAAGGAAAATGCAAGCTTGATATTTTTTAGGGACAGGGGAGGTAATATAGGCGAAAGCCTATTATTACTTAATTTACAGCGTCTGAATGAAAACGAGCCAATTAAGAAAAAAATATCTTTTACTTGAAAAGATTCTTTCATGTTTTAGCAAGGCAGTTAAAGTTTGATCATTGTTAGGGACAAAATGGAGAAAGGGAAGCTTTTTTTTTTTTTTTTAAAAGATTTTGCATGAAACTGGAACTGTCGAGGAATCCTCACATTTAGAAGATTTTGTAGCAGGTTTGAAGTTTTTGAGAAAAAATCGTAACTTGTAAATTTCATATTAGGGGAATATGGAAAGGAAAGCTTCATTTTTCTTCATTTTCATATTTTAAATGAAAATGAGCTTGTTAGGAAAGAACAAAGGGGAAAAATGGGGAAAATATTTTTTATGGGGAAAATGGGCCTAATACTTTCTCATTTGTAAATTTTAAATGGAAACAAATTGGTCAATAAGGAAGAATCCTTTGATTTTTACAGAATTCTTCATCATTTATGCATTAAAAATGAATGCTTGATGGGTTTTTAATAGAAAGGAAAGCTTATTGTTTCCTCATCTTCAGGTTATGGATGAATATGACCCAGTTAAGAAAGACAAAGGAGTAGCTTTAAAGGAGATTAATGGAAATTCAAACTCTATACATGATCAGTTGGTTTCTTGTAGAGCTACACCGAGATTAAATGAATCACAACAGGCCAAATCTTATGATGAAGAAGCTCCAACTAAAAAATCCAGCACCCAGAAAAGGAACGACAAAGTGTACGTGCCTGATGTTTTTCGTAGATGATCAAACCAATGGTGTGGTTAATGTCAACGAGGTTTTAGCCCAAATTTCATGCTCAAGGTCTGCCAGGTGGTCGTGGGATCAATTCATGCTAGACGGTCAAGTGTTGTTTGAAGCCTCAAGGGAAACAGAGTTGAAAGGATTTCCACTTCCAGCCTCTGTGTCGAAAGCTCACTCGATTCTGGAGGCTGTTGTTGATTTTAATTCTTCAGTAAACTCTAACTCATCAGTGAAAAGCTTCGTGTCTAATGCCTCATTTGAGCAAGTAAACTCTGCAATATTTCTTCCCAGCTTTGAAGAGTATTAAAATAGTGAAATTATGAGGGAATTTCAAAGAAATATGTCTTCTCGGAACTCAAACGCAGACTGGATTGAGCAAGGTCAAAAAAAATATGCCAAAAGCAATTCACAAATCCTACCCAGATTATCAGGAGCACAAAAGCACTGTTATTTTTCATTCGAGGAAGAAGATTTAGCATCATCATATGAGGCTTCAGCTAAAGCTGCCTTCAAAACTGAGGAAAGGGATGATGATTTGAAAAGTTTTAACTCTTTAAGACAGAGAAGTGCCAGATACTTCAATATTTCTCGTGAAGATGTGCTTCTGAAGCCTCATTTAGGGATTAAAAGAGGTGATGAAAGCTCCAGTCGTTCAAAACATGGTACCTATGATAATTTTGGTGGAAAAGGAGATCAACTACAACAAAAAAAGTAAATAATTCACAAAATGGAAGGACATTTCTAGCACTGTCAAAGCAAAAATTATTAAAATCACTATGCCAACATAGATTTTAAAGCTAATTCACTCACAACTTCTGATCTCAGTAAGATTTCCTTACTTCTAATTCATCAATCTACGCTTGAAAAATGAGTAATCTTTATGTTTAAGCAATCTAAAACAAATAAACCTTAAATTGAAAATTTTCTAGCTTCTTAAAATGCCTTAATCTTAAAATTATTTATTTGTCACTACGAGTTGTGTAGAGCATGAGAATGTCTGGTTGCACGTTGGGTTGACTCATTTTCTGCCATGTTCAAGTGTGCTGAAGATGTTGAAGTAGCTAAGAGCATGGACTGTCGAAATTCCAAATGGGAGATCGGTTATAGATACATGCTGACAAAAGTTCATCATAGTTTAGAGAGATGCAAAAGCTCACAGGGAAGTGTTTCACCTATGCCAATCTGGACTTGTGCTGACCATAAATCTGTAGGGGAGCCGAGCCTTCAATCTTTTTGTCATATATGAGCTACCACTGCCAGAAGATTTGAGTTACAAGCAAGGATTTCGAGCTTTTGGTATTTAGGGCTTTTGGTAATTAGGGCTTTTTATCGTGGGTATTGCAAGAGGATGTATATTTGATTTGGGCAGAAGATTCGAGTTACAAACAGGGCACTCATCAATAGCACATAGGAATGGGATTGGCTAAAGCAGTTGAGGTAAGATAGATCAAGAGCTCACCAAGGTAAGACATCAAATGTTATATAGGCCGAGACATATCAAAAGTTTGCTTAAGGAATGAAAACTGATACTGTGACCTGTGATTGAGTAGCAGAGATTATTGTAGAGTTCTTTCATGTTATTTTCTAAGAGATTATTGTAGAGTTCTTTCATGTTATTTTCTTTTGATTGTTTCATCTATATTTATGGTTGGCTCCAATCCTTTTTTGGAAGTGACATGTGGGGGCATGTGCGTTAGTTAATGACATGATTCGTTATGTGCTGAGGGGCTCATTACCCAATGAGGCCATTTTGAATCATTCTAAGTTGGACGTTAGACTGATTAGCAACAAGGCTTTTTAAGTTTCATGTCATACTTAAGAACATCTTGTTGGTATAATATACTTCTTTGCCCTCTCTAGTTTAATATGATGCAGACTAGAAACACAATTCCCCTCCCTACAATGGGCTTGACACTAACTACACCTCGCTTGCAGAGGGAGGAATAGTTTAAGTGTCTTCAATGTGTTGTTAATGTTTTGATTTATCTGTCATGCTCTGAAAATCACCTAATTGCTTGTATTGTCTTCTCAAAGTGATTAAGAAAAACAACAATATCCCTTGGAAATCTAGTGGAATTAACCACACTCCTTGATTTGTCTGGTTTGAGTTCTATTAATGCCAGTGGTACATAAAACATGAAGAAGATAATCTATTAAGTTTAGGATTTTCCTGCTTTAAGAAGATAACGTTACGAAAAGTGGATAGAGATAGAGGGTAGAACTTCAATTTATGTTTACATGCTTGTTTTTAGAAAACTAATTATAAACACACATTGCAACTCTATCAAAGAGGTTGACTTGTAATTACACTCATGCATTGCTTTACTCCCATACAAATTCTAACAAGAGCCATTGTTTTGTAGGTGTCCACTGTCCAGTCAAAGACATAAGCAAGAACAATCCATCCACCGCCTCCAAATCCCTTCAATTTTGTTTCACTTTCAAATTCAAGTACCTTTCCTGTCATCTTTTTCTCCTCTCTCACCACCCCCTTTGACTATTTTTATTTCCAAGTACAAACTATATTTAGCCATTTTTCATGCTTTTATTCATCAAAATCTTATACCCATTTGGCTAATTTATTGCAAGACAGAAATTGCAGCAACCTACAGGGATCTTGGGATAGTAGGAAAATTCTTCCAGATGGCCTTGCTTTGCACTAAGAAATGGTCCTCTAATCGACACCCCTTATCAACATCAACTATAAAAGTAATGACTAACCTTCTAAATCAAATAACATATATCATTCGGCGTTCACATTGCATTGTACACATGCGATTGCTAGTTATAAAGTTGTAACTTTCTCAAGCTTTTAATGGTTTCCTCTATTTATCCGTGTATATTATGCAGATTAATGACCAAAACTTAAAATTAATAAGTGAACATTCTTGAAGAGCTGTGCCCATTAGTATTGTAGGAGTTAATTATTTTTTAGTATGTAGATATTGGTAGCATATATTATTTTCATTTGAAAAACATTGTTATAATATTTTTAATTGGAAAATTCTTTTTTCCGGAGGGCTGGAAAGGCCTTCCGAAACCTTCAAGGATAGGCATTGATATCCTTGAAGGGTGCGTCATCTATTAGAATAATGTGTTTTTATTATTTTTTAAAATTATATATATATATATCCTTTAAACGGTGACGTGTTTATAAGCAATGTGAATGATTAGTGTGTTTTTTATTTTTAATTTATACTAATTATAAATGGTTTGAACTTTAAGAGTTAAAATATCCAATCTAGGATAGAAAAAGGGACTTTTGGAATACTCACGAGGAGATTGAAGTCGGCAAAAGAATGGGTAGGCTTGTGTGGAAGTAAGTGCTGGAAGGCCCCAAAGTTTAATTGCGTTAAGATAAGCAAAACCAATGAAGCAAATTCTATTTTTCTACTTTGTGTGTTCATTGTTTCGCTTCATATATTTTGTTGTGCATTTCGATTGTGGACACTTGTTCATTCAACTGTCGTCCCCACCATCAACTACAAAATTTGGGTATATAGTATGAACACTTATATAATAGTTCAACAATATTTTCTATGATCAACATGCACAATATATGATAAAAACATTACCATAGACGACATAGAACTGTCTAGAGACCATTCATTGCAAATATTCTTTCTTATGCATAATCAAACTAGAGGAATTTGAATCTTTAGATATACGCTTAATGAAAAATGCTCAAAAACAAGGGTATTTAGACTTACATACGATGGATAAAATTGTCTTCAAAAAGATCTAATTCTAGAGATAATCTCAACATTGAACCATTTCTATAATTCTAGCTTGAAATCATGGTTCTAGTAGACTAAGTTTGAATGCTATGTATGAATACCTAGATATAAATTTCTCTTATATATATGAGGCTATACATATATATATGTGTATATATATATATATATAGCTATATATATATATATATATATATAATATAAATTAAATAATAATATATACAATTTGAAAGTATGTATGATTAGTTATATATATTTGCTTTTGAAGAAATGTATGGGTGGTCGATAGCTAATGCAGGCCCTATGTTTTGCTACTGATGAAGGATAGGTTTATATGTATAAATGTTGTACTGTTGGTATCTTAATGAGGACTCTACCCTTTATTAACTATTACCAATACACTTGCCGTTTCTTTATGGCTCTGTAGATGGTTTATACTTTCTTTGTAAACTACACTTTTTATTTGGTATGTATTATTTCTTTATTGCTTTTTGATGTGAGAAGCGCTTAAGACACTACTCTTCTCAATGCTGTTGTAGTTGCTTGTCCATTGGGTTTCATTGACCTATCATGGTAGATATTATTAATAGTCTAGGTAGACTAGTAGTGACTTAATGGAGTCCGTGAGAGAACGTCTTGGGTCTTTTTTGCAAATAGTGACTTGCATCTCATGAGAATAAGATGACTTAGCTATGTGTCTAAGATGAAGTCATGGCTCGTAAGGGTGATTGTGGCTGTTAAAAGGAAGTTTAGACATTATCATGGTAGAACTTGTTTTTTATGATGAGTACGATGAACATTTTGCACTTAGAAAGTATACGAATATACAATTGTGGGAGGAGGCTTTAGGTATTCCCTTCTCTTTAACATGACTTTCTTTCCATTAGAGGATTGTTGGGGTAAGAAAAATGTCCACTAAGAGACATGCTATATAGCACGTAAAGAGATAAATCCTCTACTCATGACGAAAGATGTGTGAAATAAGATGGAGCGCAACCTTGAGCGATGAAGTGAATATAGGGTTTCCCAAGGACATAATAGGAGAGAAGGCAACGTAGACATTAGAGAAAATTTAGGTCAAGACAAAAATCAGGCACTTTGAGAATGTGTACGACAAAGATGGTACGATTCAAAGTACAACTTGTTCTTTGTGGAAGACACTTGAAACTTAAAAAGAAGCCTCCATTGGAATAGGATCCTATTGGGAGTAGGACACCATTAAAGGCCTTTAATAGAGTGAGGCTTTTGTTCGATATGTACCAACATATTGAGATGGTTAATATCCATGTTCAAGGATGGATATAAGGTACTTCTCATGGCCACGTGGTTGATGTTCAAGATTTCCCTGGATGATGGCCAATGGTCTGAGATTACCCCCTTTGTGATTGAACATCCCCCCATGGTTGACATCCCTACATGGCCAATGTATTGAGTTGAAGGAAAAATATGCAAGGTGGAGTGTTGTAAAGGCGATAGCCATTCATATTCAGAGTGACACTCAACCAACTAGGTGATTTGTGTGTACACATGGAGACAAAATGGGTAATGAAGTTTCAGAGGCTTAGTCAAATTGGTTACAAGGATGGTTGGAAGACTAACTAGTTGGAAGAGTGTAACTTAATGGTTGGAAGACTTACTCACACAAAATGCACCAAATACATAAATTTCCTTTTAGAGTTCAATAATGGAGCAAGGGAATCTGTCATCTGAACATTTAATGCAAATTCATGGCTAGGTGAGCCTTTCTTGTGACGAATTAAAAGTGTGAGAAGGAAATTGAGAGGAACCAACACAGATGAGAGATAAGATAAGATAAATATATTATTTTCCCAATGAATGTCCATTAAAGTAGGTCAATGGCATTGAACCCATACAAAGAGAAAAAATAGTCCAGTGAGAAGACCTAAAGGTCCCTGAGAGAAACTTGAAAAGAGAAGGCAACGAAGAACGGGGAAAAAGAGAGGCCCAAAAAAACCTTGCAAAATTTATCAGAACCCAAACATGTGGAGGAAGAAAAGAATGTGGAGGAAAAAGAGAAGATCGCCTCAATTAATATCTAAGGTCGATTAAAAGAAGCTAGTAATGTGCTAAAGCTTGGTATTTGAGGCTATGGAAGATTTGGGGTGATGATTCTCAGAGGAGGGATGAAGTCTCTATTCCCATCTGGTGGATCTCAAAAGTCATCTATGAGATGATGGACTCAACCTTGTACTTGTCTGTTCTATGAAATAGTTCCTTGTGTCTGGACTGATCTCATCGTATTAGGATTGGTATCACCTTGCCACTTAGTGCCCCTCCTAGGAGAGAGCACTGTAAAAGAAGAAGTGATATGCGGAGTAGTTGTCTGCCTAAAAGAACGCTGAAGGGTCTCCTCTTGAAGCCTAAGAGTCTCATGCAGATAAAGAGCAAGGCACCTCTGATCATAGTATCTGAAGAATTTAGTGAAGGTCAGGCGCTCTTTGAACAGGCAATGGAATCTCCCTTTGATCTCGTAGCAGATGGGGTACTGGAAGATGAAGTGCTCCTCACGTTTCAATCTCTTAGAAGGGAAATGAAGTTGACAAATCTGCTAGAAACGGTGAATCTAATGATCACATCTCAACACGGAGCTCTATGAGAGCCAACCCTGAACTGATCCAGGGAGATGCAAAAGGCGATGTATCTAATTTCGAGGAAATATACTTGGAGCCAAGAAATAAGACCATTATTGACCTCAAGAAAATGCGTAGCATAGAAGGCTATCTTCGGACGTAACCCCACCCTGTGGGTTGGTCCAGGTGTACTGAATGAACTGCTCTGTAGATATCATCTCTAATGATTTTGTTCAGATCCTGCTTGCTTGGAAGGAGATGGGTGGGAGGGTCTAAGGAATAACTGTATGGTGGGAGGTGATCCATGTCTGAATACCAATAGACTCAAGTAGTCACATGACTCCATCATACCAACAACGAGATTTACCAGAATGATTGGTCAAAGCAATGGCCTTAGAGGAGCAATAAGCGAGGTATGGATACTTGTCCCTTCCCGCAGAAGAATAAAAAAGTATACAAATGCAGTGCAAGAGAGAAACAGGACTCCAACATACCAACAACGAGATTTACCAAAATGATTGGTCAAAGCAATGGCCTTAGAGGAGTAGTAAGCGAGGTATGGATACTTGTCCCTTCCCACAGAAGAATCAACAAGTATACAAATGCAATGCAAGAGAGAAACAAGGCAAAAAGTTGTTGCTAACCTAAAGGGATGAGCTCCAAATTATGACAGGATGATATTGTGAGGAATCGTCTCATTGCATTCGATGACATGTATGAGAAGGATTTGAACTCTCTCCACTGCAGCCCAATTAGACTCAAGTAAGGAGACCCCCCAAAATTCAAAGCCATAAAGAACCGTAGGTCTGAAAAGAGAGTCTAAGAGGGACATCTTAGACAGGATAACCTGAAAGTGATGGCTGAAACACTATCTCTCCAAGATCGCCAAGGATCAATAGCCTTTATTAACCTGAGGTTGAATTGTTCGTCGTAACCTGAAGTGAGGTCTAACAAATAGTACTAAGTAAGTGTAAGAGTTGGTGATCTCAATCTCATCCCTATTGTAGAAGAAATGAAAGTCATATTTCTTCAGGCTATTGAAGATCATAACTTTGGTTTTTCCTAAGTTAACTGTCAGCATCTTGTGGTAACAAAAGAGGGATAAAGCATCCAACTTTCTATGTAAACCCTCCGCAGATGATGAAAGAAGGACTACATCATCCACAAAAAGTAGAATATATATTAGAACCTAGTGGAGAAGACAATTGTCTCCGACCTGGATGTGATCCCTAAGAAAATCCTCCCACTCATCAATATGAATACTGAACAAGGCAGGAGACAAAAGGAAACTCTTCTTGACCCCAATGGTACTCTTGATGAAGTCAAAGAACCCAAAAATAAAATGAAAACGACCAAGAACCTCCTCATATAGATGAATGATGGCAGCTAAAAGAGTCTCAGAAATGCCAATCTCTTTAAGCCTTTGGAAGAGAGCTACCCATGGAACAAATTCGAAGGTTTTCCAAAAGTTAACAAAACAACAAAAAACCTTGAAAGAATGGTGGTGCGATTCCTCGATGATGGCTCGAAATGCGAGGATGTGGTCAATGGTATGTTGGTCAAAACCTCATTTGTCCGCTTGCTTTGGAGTGACTCTAGTCCAAAAAATGTGAAAGTCACATGTAAAGCATTATAGCATATAGCTTGGAAAATGTGTGACCCACCATGATCATTCTGTAGTTGGTGGGATCAATAGTAAGACCCGATTTATGGATGGGGTGAATAATGTGGTGGGACCAAGACCCCAAATATTTGTTCAAACCACTTGGTTGAAGGGATCCACTAAATAGTTGTTCAGGATATCAAGCCCCTGATGAAGAGTTCTTCCTGGAAGTCCTCATCCACTGATTTTCTACTATTCGTCCCTGAAATGAAATTTTCAACATTTGTGTGGGTTGAGAATGTGATAAGTATGAGATGGGGGAACAACTTAGATTTGAGGCTGGCTAGGGACGTCGTAAAGATTGGATGTATAAGCATACATGGAGCTAAGAGAAGTCTGAAAGATCATGTGTGCACAACTTTAAATAGAAGGAAGACCATCAACGAGAAGGTTGTTGGCCATAGGATAAGAAGTGTAAGTTGTTAAAACTGTAGAAGGATAAGGGAAGTAATCCATGATAGAAGAAAGTAGATGGAGAGAGAGTGGTGTGAAAAGGGGTTGATAGATGAAGGATGCGATTACCCATAGATCCAAAGTGAGAGATAAGTATGGTCAGCCCTAGGAGGTGCCAATAATTGTATCTCTTAGAGGGATAATTTGTAGATGTCGTATCATGATTGAAAAAATAGATGGAGCATAAATAGTTCCAAATCTGTAGCATTAAATCTAGAGGTAGGATCGAGGAGTACCCATTAGAGATAAAACCCTATCAAGTGGTATTATAGTAGGTTAGTTTCTAATAGATGAAGCTTCCATTGAACATGAGGCAGTTAACACAAATTTGTGGTGTTCTTCATCGTGTGAAGGTGGTTAGAGAATGCAGGATCAAACCAAGATTGTGCCAAAAAGGAAAATATTTCTAACATAATAGTCATGAAGAAGCTGGAGGAAATAGTGAAGGAGCTCCAGGGACTCGGAGAGGTACGGAACCACTTGGAACGTGTGGAAGAAAACAACTCAAGAAAAAATGTCTTGTGACCAAGAGTTATGAGGTGATAAAAAGATAAGGAATTGACAGAGAGTCAATGGCACGATGAAATGCATACACAAAAGATGCCTGAAGGGCCTTAGAAGAATGTGTACCTAGAGGACCATGATGAAAGAAAGTAAAGAGAGAGATTGAAAAAGGTCTGAGAGATTGAAGAACGTGTAGCTTAGTACATGTTTTGATGGTACTAGTGATGCTCATGCCTCATCTTCTACATTATCGTCTGGCTATGACCTCCTATTCTAATGATAGATTATTACTCAGCCCCGTTCTACATAGTCTTACCAATGAGGCATTGCAATGGTACACTCATATTCCCTTTGGGTCCATTAGTATTTACTATGACATGGAGGATGATTTCCTCCATCATTTCATCCTAAAAAAATGTCCCTCAGGTTACTTACGACTGCATACCTACTTTACATTTTGGCTCATTAGAATCTATTAAGGATTATATCATACGATTTAACACTTGTATGCACCAACTGGTGTTCCAAACTATTGACCTTGAGAAGAAATTAATTTTCTATCATAGTTTGATTCCTACGCTTAAACAAATATTATAGTATAATACATGCGAGTAATTCATTCTTCTATGGTATAAAGTCCTTGATCTAGAGAAAGATATTCTCTCAGCTCATGTCATTGACCATCCATCTATCTGAAATTCCATAACATCATCTAGTGCTCCCCCATTATCATCAGTTGAGCGTGTTACAAAGTATCTATCTCGACCTAGCAAGACATATCAACCTACTCCATCACAGAAGCATACTTATTTTCCTCCTCCATGGCAGATTACTTCTCCACTTAATTCATCCGTCTCGCATGAGGCATTGCATACTATGTGTTGCGTGTTCTACTTACAGATAAATTAATTTGATTTTCCTCTAACAAACATCATCCACACCATTTATTACAGTGCCAACTTGCTCAACCATATTGTTATTGTCTTCGCATCAATGACCATAGGGACAATGATTGTCTTTCCCTTCATGATAGATTACAACAATTAGAGAATAACAAAATCATCTCTTTTGGCTCTCAACACGTTTCTACCCACTTTGAATTGTCTCCTCCATCTAATGCTAAGGTTATTGTGTGTCCACCATCATAGGTTGTCACTCATGTTTGCTCTCCACCGCGTCCATTCACCAATACAACATATCATCCACCGCATCCACTCTATCCATTTCATCTATTATATCATGTTATGAATTCACATCAGATGCCACAACCCTTTTCATTCATCCATCCTCATGCAGCTCCATATGACATTTAGTTCAGTTCATACACTCATGTTGCTTCCATTCCACATGCTTCCACCACTTCACGCCACGTTGGTATTTGGTAGGTGATTCTTATCACCTTAACCCCCTATGACGCACTTGTGGTATTACGGTTTCTTACACAACTGTTGAGGGTTTTTCTATAAGAACCTCTCATCACACGCTTCATCGATTCATCTAGCGCACTCAATCATTTCTCGATAATGCACTCTTGCTTACTTGGCTTATCCTTGACTGCTGAGGGGTCCTCACTAATTGAGCCTATTCATCTACACGAAGGGGGGCATTGCTAATCTTTCCCCCTAGTTTTAGCATACTAACATTTTATGATCACATCACATTATCATTCATCATAACACATTATTTTTGTAATTATACAGTTTTACATCTATTCTACCATCAACATTATACTAATTATGCATTACAAATTCCATTTCATACACATTTCATTTAACTTATGAACCACATTACATTTGTTATCTATCATCATTCACATTCCAAATTTTCTTTTTCATTATCAACATCATAATGCAATTGTACATCAATACACATGAACAATATACAACACATCACATATATTCTAACACTAATTACCAAATCATACATCATCAATCACATTACAACATCTATACACAACAAAATAAGCTCATCATATATCAATAACATGTGTATATATATATATATATATATATATATATATATATATATATATCAAATACAATTATCATTACAAAAAATGTTTCATCACTGTGGGGAAACTCTCCCACATCATATACAATAATACCAATTAAATATCACCATCACTATCACTATCAAGTACAGTGAGATCCCTAGAACTAGATGCCTCACCACTAACTCTACGTCGTTGCTCTTGGCCTCGATACCTCCAAACTTTCCTTCATAATAAGGTAACTGTACAAAAGAAATCAACACGTAACCTTCTCTCGCACATGACCTCCCTAGGTCATGTCGAGACAGTTGGTGTGGAATGTGTGGACGGCTGTCTATGGGAGAATCAATGATTAAGATTTGGTAGCGTGATTTTGCAGTAGCATACTCGATAAAGGGGATATGCAGAGGCTATGAACGGGTAACGTAAATTCCTAATGGCCTATTTACCTAATTGGATCCAAGAGCTAAAATAGTTTGAAGTGTCAATGTAAACTAAATTAAATTCAAAATCTAAGTTAATATTGAAGGAAACTAATATTAGAAAATCACAAAACTAAAATATTACAATCACTAAAGAACAATTTTCTTTTATTCCAAATAATCAAATCTACTTCTACACTGAAACTAAAAAAGAAAAATAACCAAGTGTGGTTATTCACCTGTGCTAAGTGTATTATAAATAATGCTAACATAAAACAATAACTTTTCCAAACAATCCATGATATGTAGACAACTTACTACAAATATTTTCTCCTTCAAATAAAAATGGATACGAAGAAGAATATCCATCACCGGGAGATGTTATGAAAGATGTAAACCCTCTTGGAAATTAACTAACAATTTGCAAATGAAATATAATTGTTTTTTACTCTATTTGATATGAATTATTTGAATGAATATGATTTAGAAATGAAAATTTAAATAAATGAAGCATTCAAACAACACATCCAGCATGTATATGCAAGAACAATGGAAAATCTGGTTGTGTGAATATTCGTCCCCTCAGTTTATCCTTTTGATAGTTGTGTCCATGTGGGTCCAACGGATGGGAATGCAAAAAAAATAGAGAAAGAAGGATGTGGGAGAAACAATAACTTGGATTGACAGACTTGGAAGCAATGCAAGTGGAAAAATGTAAACATAATTGAACTGAGATTGGCTTTGACAATTTTAAGCAAGAAAGGCAACAACTTTGCAATAGTAAGAATACAAATTTTCTCCAAGTTTTGCTTGCACATAAGCATGGTATTTATAGGAGTTTAACTAGGCAATGGTTGAAGCCATTTAATAGCCAAAGGAGGACATACAAGAAGTAAAGAGGGATTTTAAACTACTAACAACCCTTAATCACAAATAGAAGTGAAAAAATAGATTTCCATAAGGCAGTTGGGCCTTGGAATCATCTAAAACGAACAAGCAATGCGTCTAAAAATTGAAGTTAAGTGAGAGTATTCTACGTCAAAACACGAGTGAACTCTCTGAAAACTTTTCACAGGACTGCTACCCTGCCCAACGCGGTAGTTGGTAAACCGCCGCCCTGCATGGGCTATGATTTTGACACTAAAGGTCAAAACTACTTTGAAATTTAGCGGGATGTTTGGAAAAAGCATGCGAGAGTTCAGTAGGGATGTCTATGCTACAAATATATACTGCGAATGGGTTTTGGAGCTCGAACATCTTTCGAAAGGATATGAATCATCATTGGGGACTTGTATAACTGTTTTCTGACAATATAGCACACGTAAATTTGGGTGTGTACATATTGCCCCCTTGGAGAAGCGTCTTGGCCACAAAGAGGCGTAAAACGTAAAGTCTGAGTATGATGTTCATGTTATCCCAAATTCACCCCCTGGAAAATTAGGTCAAGATAACTCCTGCATATAAGGAAAATATGAAGGAAACGACTCAGACCCGCGAGCTCACATTCTAGGATGAAAAACATGTTACAGGTGGGCTCAGAAATGAAAGAGCAGAGCCAATAGAGAGAGCCACGTGTCCTAGTGGCGCTTCTCTAAAGATGAATCCAAAAAGAGAAGCTCAAACAAGCGCTTCTTCTCCACGTGTCTCAAGATGAAATGGAGGTAGGGGAAAATGGTCAAACAAATTCAAAAGGCAGAGCTTCGGGGCTACGGGAGTATTTTGAGTTTTGCGTTTTTTGTGCAAAAGGGCAAAAGATAAGTTGCGGACTCGCAAGCCTGAATTTTTCTGGTTGCCACATGTCCCATATCAAAAGGGAAGCCCAAACGAGTTCCAATTTTCCGCGTGGCCCTTGTAGGTAAAAAATTGAGAAAATTCTTTCAGGTCATGAACGCATAATCCAATCTCTTCAACTACTAGATCTGATTTGATTCATTCCCCTAGGGAACCATAAGCGACATATTATGGGCAGATTTGTAGAAGGCATTTATATTCAGTGGTTGAGCTCTTAAAGCGTGATTCAATGCGTATCTCATGGTGGTTAGAGAAGGATTCGAATTTTCCCTCTTTTCTCTCTTTTCTTTCTATATATACTATAACACTTCTCGTTTGAGAAAGAGAGACATTTTGGGCATAGAGAAACTCTGTGATATTTGTTTCTCAACACTATTTTTGAGTAGCAAACCTTCTCCCATGCCTAGCAAATGTATTTGTGCCTCTATTCCAGAAATGTAATGGTTTGTGCACCTTCTAGAGCAATAAAAAACGTGTTTTTGTGGTGCTCTTCAACCCTTTGCATCATTTTGTTGTTCCTCTACGCCTCTCCCTTTCAGTCTTGGTTTTCTGTGCATGTATTTCACATTTGCAGGTGCATGATGTTTTGTTCCATGGAGTTTAATGGATGATTTACAGATCTGGGCCATGTCACTTCTGTCTGACCTCCCTCATCTCCATTTTTTCTATTTCTTTCTCCCTCAACAGAATATCTCACTCCCTTTTCTTGGTGCTATCACCTTGTTAGTGTAGGATTTCCCTCCTTATGCATTTTCTCTCTCCTTGTCCCCTTGGAATTGTTAGATTAGGAGTAGATAGTCACATTTCCTTCCTTAGGAGTAGTTTAGCATTAGGATTAGGAAGAAGAAGCTGACTTTCTCCAGAGGGCCATCTCAAGTCCGCAAGTCCCACAACTTGAGAGATGGTCCCATGTTATGCAAATCACACAAGATGACCCTGCCTTAAAAAAGCATATCCATGACTCATATGGGGGTGCTCTGATTTTGTAGTAACAGTTTTGGCATGCCCAATGGGATAGGTCTGAAGCACCTTACCTCTTCACTTCATCAGGTTCTATGCGCACTTGGTGAAGATTTCAGCCTTTGGAGGCACTTTCAAGCACATCTGGTGACTCCAGTTGGTCAAAAACCCATTCTCTGAGTTGCAGACCTTTTCCATTCATTTCCACTCATTTCATCCATTTTCTTCTTTCATCTCTTTCATTTTCTCCCATTCCATGAAGTTGTGCAATCATGACTTCTTTCCCACCATGGAATTCTCATTTTCAGCAAGACAACAATGAAGTAGAGTACTTGTCTGATTTGGAGGACTGTTTTGATGGAGAAGAACCAGTTGAGTTTCTATTGTTTTCTCCTTCATCCACCTTCCAAGCATATGAACCTGCTGTCATAGAAGAGAAACAACAGAAGAGTTCCACCATTCCTTCCATGCTATTCACCCAAAGAGGTCTACAAGAAGACTCCATTTTTAGAGTGTAAAATCAGAGCAACGGGCACATCCAAAGGATCAGACCGTGCCCAATCAGGTACGTGGCTTCATTGGAGCCAAAGGAGAAACCAAAACCAATCATGCCTACTTCAGTGCATGAGGATGAGCATTAAAGTACCAAGGGTCACCATCAATACCCCCAGAAGTCCGATGCAAGTCAGATTGAGGAGGTATTTTTCATTAATGTTGATACCTTGATGATTTGGGTGGAGGACTGACTTATGGTTGGTTTTTCACTCATCCAACCAACCATGTTCAGTGCTAAATCAGTTGCATGGCTACCGTTTTTTAGGAAGGGAAGCTATTTCTCCCTGTTAGTTGCAGGCTTCGTTTGAGCTCCTTTTGTTCTTGGTTAGAGTAGTGTAGGTAGGTTTGTTTTTAGAAGAAGAAGTTTTTTTGCACACTCTGCATATCCCACTTGGGGTATGTATGATTTTCATATTGTACATAGTTTTGGTGCTGTTGTTTTGCTCTTGCACAGTCCATTTCAGTTGGCTTTTGGTGAATTCCAACTTCAAGTTTCAGTTGGTTTCCAAATGGCTCAGAGGTCTTTCATCACCAATCCGGCACTATGATAATTCTTCACCGGGAACTCCTCGTGCTATGATTATTTACTAATGCATAGCCTTTAGTTTGGTGGATGTAATCTAGAAACAAAACAACAACCAAACACAAGAATACCATCGACTATAATAAGACGGAATGATGACAAATCTGAAATATCAAAGTAAATTATAATATTAACATGAAATTGTTACAATCTCACCCATGAGGTACTTCAACAAGACTATGGGAGAAACTTTACAATTACACCTCTCGATGGCTTCTTCAACACACTTTTAACCGATGGCTTCTTTTGCACACTTCCTACAATATTTCTCACTACTCCTTTCTATGCTAAATGAGGGGGGTGGCCTCTCTATTTATAGAACTTCTAGGCTTATCCATCCTATCTCTAAGATATGATAAGAAATCCACTCTGATGAATCATATTCCATACCTTAACTCTTATCTGTACATGTAAGCTTATCTCTTAAGATAAGATAAACCTTATCATTTTACATGGGTTCCACATTTTTAGAATTTTTACAAATAAAATACACAAAATATTTATGACCTCACTCCTTGTCCTTATTACCAATATAATATTTCTAGTTCCTAATCATGTAGACCCTACTTCTCTAATTACCCAAACTTTGACATTTTAACATTACCGGACCACTTACGACAAATATTTACTTTTTACAACATTCCTATTGTACTTTGACTATTACCGTACTCCACATTATTGGCGACACTGTACTGACGGCGCCGTTATCTTCTATCAGACACTACTACTAATTATACTTAACATCATCCTATTCCTAATACATACATTAATGAAATAAAAATTATAGAGGAAAATTTTAGTGTCGACATCTTCCCCCTTCCTAGCTTCTACTCCGTCCTCGGAGTAGACTATTCTGGTGCTTGGAAAATCTTCAACTTTTCATGGTTGACCCATTTCATAATGGGAGTGCCATCCAATTCCTCTAGTCGGTACGTACCATTTTCATGCACAGCTGTTATTTTGTAGGGCCCCATCCATTTTGGAAGAAATTTTCTGTCTTCTTTTTTTGTATCTGGAATCATATACTAGAACCAAGTCATTCACATGAAATGGAGACCACCAGATCTTTTGATCAAAGTACTCCTTCTGCTTCATTTTCTTCTTATGGCTTGTATCCTTTGCTATTTCTCTTATTTCCTCCAGCAAATGAAGATGTACCAACCTTTCTTTTACTGAATCACTTTCATCCATCCTTTCATTTTTCATAACTCTCACAGTGGGAATATCAAACTCAATAGGAAGAACTGGATCAATGCCATAGGCCAACTAAAATGGGGAGTATCCTATTGCTGACTTTGATGTTGCCCTATATGCCCATAATGCTGCATGAATCCTTTTATCCCATTTATGTACCTACAAGGCTGCATCTTTTGCTAGAATTTGACACAACACAAAATTTGTTCGTTCCACCTGTCCATTTGTACTTGGCTTGTATGTTGTTGCCTTCCTGTGCTTAATAGAAAACTTATTGACTAGGGCTTATACCACCTCATTAATGAAGTGGCTTCCTTGATCTGCTACAATTTCTAATGGACAACCAGATTTGGTGACAATGCGTTCATATATGAACCTTGCCACTTCATCCATGAAAGTTATTTTCAATGGCTTAGCTTCAACCCACTTGGTTAAATAATCTGTGGCAACTACAACATACTTATTTTGACGTGATGTAGTTGGAAGTGGAACTACAATGTCTATTCCCCACTTTTCAAATGGACCAAGTGGAAGAATAAGACATAATGGAGCTGATGAAGTCTTACGGTTACCATGTGTTTGACAAATATCACATGTCTTACAATAATTATAACAATCTTTAAAAAGAGTGGGCTAGTGATAACCTGCATCCAAGATCCTTCTTGCTGTAAGTTGTCTAGAGAAGTGCCCTCCACATGTACCATTGTGGAATTATTCTAGCAGCTCCTTTCCTTGATCACGTCCAACTGCCCTTTTGTACTGTCCATCAGGTCCTATTCGAAATAATTCTCCATGTAGAATAGAATATGGATGACTGGCTTGAGTAATCTTTCTATTAGTCTTTGCATTGGCACCATCAGGAAACTTGAATTCATTCAGATAATTCCAAATATCTATGTATTCACTAGGGATTGTGTCAAGGGAGAACAATGGTGCATCGGGAAAATCATCATCATCACAAGATGATTCTAAACCATCATAGGCTCGAGAGAGTGCATCTGCATTAACATGCTTCTTTCCTGGCCTATCTATAATATCAAATTCAAATTCTTGTAGCAAAATTATCCATCTTGCTATCCTCCCTGATGGGTTAGGCTTATTGACAATATATTTCAGATCCTGATGATCTGTTACAACTATAAATTTTTGCCCTAGCAAGTAATTTCTAAACTTCTTTACAACAAAAATGATAGCCAGAGCCTCTTTTTCAGTTACAGTATAGTTTACCTCAGCACTGCTCATTTGTCTGCTCCCAAAGTAAATTGGATGTTCATTCCCATTTTCATCCTTTTGGCTCAAAGTACTTCCTAGTGCTGCATCTGAGGTATCAGTGTACACAATGAATGGCTTGCTCCAATCTGGATTCTTCAAAACAGGTGAAGACACCAGGGCTTCCTTCAATCGTCTAAAAGCTCTATACGCCTTATTTCCTAGTTCATAAGTAACATCCTTCTTCAAGAACTGGGTTAGTGGCTGTGCAATCTTTGAGAAATTCTTGATGAACCTTCTATAGTAACCCACATGGCCTAAAAATGATCTCAACTTACTTCTATTAAGAGGAAATGGTAAATCTTTGATTTTTGAAACTTTATCAGGATCAGTACCAATACCATCTCTGGATACAACATGCCCTAACAAAATGCCTTTAGAACATCCAAAGACACACTTTGTAGGGTTTAGTGAGGCTTGTGCTTCATCTAACCTTTGAAATGCTATCTCCATTTGGTGCAGGTGGTCCAACTTGCTCACATAGATGTAAAAATCATCCAGAAATATTCTGATGAAGGTCCCAATGTAGGGTTCGAACACCCTATTCATCAAATGCTGGAATGTTGCTGGAGCATTACACAACCCAAAAGGCATAACTCTATAAGAAAACATTCCCCAAGGAGTGGTGAATGTGGTCTTCAACTGATCTTTCTCTGCTATACGAACTTGGTTGTAGCCGCTATATCCATCAGCAAAACTATAGCACTCCTGGCCAGCTGCTTCGTCTAAGATCTGATCTGAAAATGGAAGAGGGTAATGATCCTTCTTTGTTGCCTTATTGAGCTTCCTGTAATCAACACAAATGCGTAGCTTCCCATTCCTTTTTATTGAGATCACAATGGGAGAAACCCATTCTGAATTCTCCACAGCAAATATAAATCCTGCATCAAGAAACTTATCTATTTCTTCTTTTATAGTCTTGGAAAAATTAGGATTCATTCTATATGGCATTTGCTTTATGGGCTTAGCACCATCTACTAGCTCAATACAATGTTTTACCCAACTTACTTGATGGAGTTCCTTGTAATCAAAAGTGAATAGGTGTATGTACATTCAAAAGAGCTGGAGGTAGGATTCCTTCTCACTCTCCATCACAGCATCACCAATCTTTATTTGTTGGAGACGATCATCAACTTCTTCTTCAGATAATTTTATGGGGTCATAAGTTGGTGTGACTGGAAGGATATCCATGACTGAAACATCCACCTCGCTTTCTTCATCTTCAGTGTCCACTTCACTGGTACTAGAGTAATCAGAGGATGTACAATCATCAGTTTCATCACTTGAATCCACAGGTTCTGCCTTATGATGTCGAGGGATCATGTTTATCTTCACCCTCTCTCTACCATGTCCAAGTGTCATGAAACTTTCATTCCATTAGTTTCTTGCATGAACTCTCCTTAGCCATGGTCTTCCTAGCAGCATTGGGTACGCAACAGTACCATTTTTCATCACCTGAAATTCTACCACACATACAACACCCATAACAGATATTGCCACATTTGAAACTACACCTTCTGGTTTAGTTTTTCCCTTATTTAATGACCTTAACATAAGTGTTGAAGGGCGATCAATATTTAAACCCAACATATTCATTACAGACTCGGTCATTACATTAACTACAGCACTTCCATCAACTAAGACATCATGAATTGAAATACCATTACATAATACCTCAGCTTGTGGAGCATAGGGATCTGCCTCTGCCTCCAAAACAGGGACCTCAACCTCCTTCCTTCTTCAAGCATTGAGTCCACCTCGCAACTCCCGCCTCTTCTCAGAAGACATAGCCAAGAGTTGACCATATGTAATATTTGCAAGCCTTTTGGATAGATTTTCCAAGATGGAGTATGGTCCTTGCCCCTGTGAAATCAGAAAATTTTGCACACCCAACTTTCTTCTCCTATGTTTCTTACTAGTTTCTCCTTTCATCTTCTTAGGATCAGTTCCATCTTGATTATCTTTTTCTTTCTTTCTTTTTGTTACAAACACATCTACTTCATTATTTCTACTCTTATCTACTACATCAAGAGAATTCACAGGTGTTTTTCCTTTATCATTATCTCTTGTACCAGATGTAGAAGCTCTATCTGAACAATTATACTTATAATGACCCTTTTTATAACAACCATAACAAGCAACTTCAGAAATATTTCTTTTTGGACCTCTATCTCCTCCTTGAGAACTAAATTCCTTTCCTTGAAGAAGATTAATAGTTAACTGGCCCATCTTCCTAAGCAGATCTTCATACTCAGTAGATGTACTAGGAGAAATATTTGTGCTCACCGGGAGTGGTTGTGGATTCTGGACCAAAGGTGCTGGTGTAGGCTCTACTTTAACAACAATTTCTTTGGGCTCCTCTTCCATGCTTTCTTCTTGCCTTCTTGCAATCTTCTTTGCTTGTTCAATGGTAGCTGGGCGGTCATACTTCACTCGTTGTCTAATCTTTGGCTTCATCCCAAGAATGAAGTGCTTACAGAGGAGATTATTCACGCCATTCATCAACCCATCCGCTAGTCCTTCCTTCCGGATCTGGGCATTGAGCTTCCTCCTTAGCTCTAGAACACGAGCATGATAATCCTGTATCTTCTCCTTCTCTCCTTGGGATAGCTTTGTGATCTTGATCATGAGATTTGCATATTTCTGTTGTTCACCAAATTGTTCAAGAAAACTTTCAGTTAATAAATCCCATGAATTTTTCACATTATCACCTAGTGTTTCAAACCACCTAAGTGCTAAACCATCCAAAAAGGTAGGAAAAAATTCATTTCATTGTTCCCTTCTTATAAAGCCATTACAAATACAAGATCGCTTAAACTCTTGAATGAAAGAAGAAGCATCTTCATTAGATTGAGCTGAAAAAACAGGAATCTTTCCCATTTTCAAAAGTAACCACCATAAAATACCAACTCACAAGTACAATCAACAAGGCTTATGTGTACAAATAATTGGAATCACTATACTAGAAAGTGATTTTACACCTTTCTACAGTAGAATAGAAATGACCACGGTAAACTATGGTAAAACTTGACTTACTGCGATAAAAACTAACTTTACTGTGGTAAACACTATTCACGGTAAAAAGTGAAGTTACTGCAGTAAATACTATTCACGGTAAAAAGTGACTTTACTGCGGTAAATATTATTCATGGTAAAAAGTGACTTTACTGCGGTAAATACTATTCCAGCAAAAATGACTTTACCATGGTAACTATTATTCATGGCAAAAATAACTTTACCATGGAAACTACTATGCACAGTATAAACAAGGTTACCCTCTAATTGATTTTTGACTAAGTGGGAATATCTCTCCAGAAAATCCACCAACGAGGAATGGTCCCGGCAACGGAACCAAAATGTCATCACCAATCTGGCACTATGATAATTCTTCACCGGGAACTCCTCGTGCTATGATTATTTACTAATGCATAGCCTTTAGTTTGGTGGATGTAATCTGGAAACAAAACAACAACTAAACACAAGAATACCATCGACTATGATAAGACGGAATGATGACAAATCTGAAATATCAAAGTAAATTATAATATTAACATGAAGTTGTTACAATCTCACCCATGAGGTACTTCAACGAGATTATGGGAGAAACTTTACAATTACACCTCTTGATGGCTTCTTCAACACACCTTTAACTGATGACTTTTTTTGCACACTTCCTACAATATTTCCACTACTTCTTTCTATGCTAAATGAGGGGGGTGGCCTCTCTATTTATAGAACTTCCAGGCTTATCCATCCTATCTCTAAGATAGGATAAGAAATCCACTCTGACGAATTATATTCCATACCTTAACTCTTATCTGTACATGTAAGCTTATCTCTTAAGATAAGATAAACCTTATCATTTTACATGGGTTCCAAATTTTTAGAATTTTTACAAATAAAATACACAAAATATTTATGACCTCACTCCGTGTTCTTATTACCAATATAATATTTCTAATTCCTAATCATGTAGACCCTACTTCTCTAATTACCCAAACTTTGACATTTTAACATTACCGAACCACTTACGACAAATATTTACTTTTTACAACATTCCTATTGAACTTTGACTGTTACTGTACTCCACATTATTGGCGACACTGTACTGATGGCGCCGTTATCTTCTATCAGACGCTACTACTAATTATACTTAACAACATCCTATTCCTAATACATACATTAATGAAATAGAAATTACGGAGGAAAATTTTAGTGTCAACAGGTCAGAGTTTCAAAGCTCAGATTAGTTTCGTATTTATTAGGCAGACTCCATGCCCGATGGATGCTTCAAGGCCATTGGTCTCTTCATCTAGCAGGAAAATGTCCCCGTGAGTTACCAAATATTTATCCCAAATTCGACCCCTGAAAAATTTGGTCAAGACAACTCCTACACATAAGGGAAATATGAAGGAAACGAATCAGACCCGAGAGCTCACATTCCAGGATGAAAAACAGGTTTCAGGTGGGCTCGGAAATGAAAGAGCAGAGCCAGCAGAGAGAGCCACATGTCCTAGTGGCACTTCTCCAAAGATGAATCCAAAAAGAGAAGCTCAAACAAGCACCACTTCTCCACGTGTCTCAAGACGAAACGAAGGCAGGGGAAAATGGTCAAACAGAATCAAAAGGCGGAGCTTCAGGGCTACGATAGTATTTTGAGTTTTTTGTTTTTTGTGCAAAAGGGAAAAAGATAAGTTGTGGACCTGCAAGCCCAATTTTTTCTGGCTGCCACGTGTCCCATATCAAAAGGGAAGCCCAAACGAGTGCCAGGCTGCCATGTGGCCCTCGTAGGTAAAAAATGGAGAAAAGTCTTCTAGGCCATTAACGCAGAATCCAATCTCTTCAACTACCAGATCTGATTCAATTCAATCCGTTGGGCAACCAGAAGTGACATCTTGTGGGTGGATTTACAGAAGGAATTGATATTCATTGGTTGAGCTTTTAAAGCGGGATTCAATGTGTATCTCATGGTGGTTGGAGAAAGATTTGACTTTTCCATCTTCTCTCTATATATATTGTAACACTTCTCATTTGAGAAAGAGAGACATTCCAAGCATAGAGAGACTTTGTCAAATTTGTTTCTCAACGCCATTTTTGAGTAGCAGACCTTCTCCCATGCCTAGGAAATGTATTTGTGCCTCTATTCTAGAAATGTAATGGTCTGTGAACCTTCTAGAGCAAAGAAAACGTGTTTTTGTGGTGCTCTTCAACCCTTTGCATCATTTTGTTGTTTCTTCGTGCCTCTCCCTTTCAGTCTTGGTTTTTTGTGCATGTATTTCACATTTGCAGGTGCAGGATGTTGTGTTTCATGGATTTTAATGGATGATTTGCAGATCTGGGCCATGTCACTTCTGTCGGACCTCCATCATCTCCATTTTTTCTATTTCTTTCTCCCTCAACAAAATATCTTGCTCCTTTTTCTTAGTGCTATCACCTCGTTAGTGTAGGATTTCCCTCCTTATGCACTTTCTCTCTCCATGTCCCCTTGGAATTGTTAGATTAGGAGTAGATAGTCACATTTCCTTCCTTAGGATTAGTTTTGCATCAGGATTAGGAAGAAGAATCCGACTTTCTCCGGAGGGCCATCTCAAGTCCGTAAGTCCCATAGCTTGAGAGATGGTCCCATGTTATGTGAATCACACTAGATGACCCTGCCTTAGAAAAGCAAATCCATGACTCATCTAGGGGTGATGTGATTTTTCATTAACAGTTCCTATAAAGGGGAGTTAGAAGCTATACCTGACATGTCCATGTGCCGAAATGTTTCCATCCAATATCTTGCTACCTGAAAAATAAAAATAAGACTCAAATGCAGAGAGACAAATTATCGAAAAATAAACGCTAAATTAAAACAAAAAGAAGAATTACCATTTGTGTGGGAATATAAAAGTATACCTGTACCAACGCTCCATCCCTGTGAACACATACGCATAATACGAGGTCAAAACAACATATATATATATATATATATATATATATATATATCCTATTTGTGATTTTCGGAGCTCTAGATTACCTGCAAATGTTTCATTTGTGAGTATGGTTGAATTGGAAAGGATATTGAAACAGTGACACTGGACGTGATGAAAGTGAAAGATGATTAGAAAGGGTTTAGATGTGAGAGACTTGGTATTTTGCGTTAGCATTTGGCCTTTTCTGTTTGAATGCATTTGAGAGGAGCTTTTAGGAAATTCATAATTGGAGTGGTCATAAGGGACTCCAAGAAATAGATGGGCATAACACCTTTATTGCTTAGTTTAATTTTTATGTATTGTATTTATTTATTTTGTATTTTTAGCTCATGATTGAGCATTTTGAACACACTTGGCATGAGATGGCATTATTCACAGAAAATATTAGGCTTTGGCCTTTGTTGTTTGAATGCATCTGAGAGGAGCTTCTAGGAAATTTGTAATTGGAGTGGTTGTAAGGGCCTTCTAGAGATAGATGGCATAACACCTTTATTGCTTAGTTTCATTTTTGTGTATTTTATTTATTTTGTTTTTATTTTTGCTCATGATTGAGCGTTTTGACCGCACCTATCATGAGATGGCATTATTCATAGAAAATGATTTATTATATATATAGATATTTTTTTGGTTAGGCTATTCCTTGCATAGAGTTTACTCGCATTTATGGTTTGATTCGTGCATGTGTACTCTAGATCTTTAGAATTCCTAGTTTTATATGCTTTTCAGAATATATGCAATGGATGATGAATGATAATAAAATGATTTCCTTTTTCATGTTATTTTGTAATGCTGATATATGATGATGCAAGTACAATGTAATGCTAAACTTTAGTTTCTTTACGCAATTTTTGATACTTCTTATTTTTTTGGCAAAATGTGATGAAAACGTGATATGAGAATAGAAATAAATTTCCCCACTCCTAAGCCCACTAAACCATTAATATTTGAGGGCTCAACACCAAGAGCTCGAAGGGATGCAAGTTATACAAATTTGTTCAATGGTAATGGTGAGAGAAAGACAAGGATTTGGAAAAACCAAATTCAGAACCTTTGACCTCATTGTACTCAAGTTTTCTACATATATTAAAATGCAAATTTCTTTATATTTTATCTAGAATTAGATATATAGGTGGTAACTTGGTTTAAAAAATATGGTTTAAGATTTTAAACTCTCTTATAATTTGAACATCTAACTCACTTTGCTTTGCTTTTATAATTTTGCATCTTCCTTTATTGAATGAATTTCTTTTAACTTTTTAATTTTTTTGTAAAGTCCCCCTACACCTTACCCCATGTTATCAGTAGGAAGGATGGGCTCATCAGCAAGGAAAAGGCATAGGTGAGTAAGGTAACTTCTCTCCTTTCCCAAGCTCACGCCACTAGTAAGAGACGCGGGCTTAACACCGAAGGTTGGTGGGGTAAAGAAGTTGTAAATAAATTGTTTTGTTGATTTGTATTTGACACATATATCTAGGTAAACTGTTTAGAATGTTCTTATTTCCAAAGAGTTGTATATGGGATAGATGTGACACCATGAAGCTTCTAGAATAGACTATAGGCAAAGACACCTAATCTAGAAGAAAACTATGAGTAGGACCAAGCATGCAGATCTTAGTATGGTTATTGTCAAAGTTTTTTCTGATATTACTTGAATTGATGAAATGATTCGTAAAAAATTGATGACATAACAAAACTTTAAAGGAGATATGATTTGATTTTTTTTGCCAATATTTCCAAAAGTTTATAGGAATTTTTGCAAGAATAAGTCCCTTGATTAAAAACTTTATGAAATGAACTAGCAGATGAAAATGTAATGTGGATGCAAGTAATGTACATATGGAAATGTAGATGTAACTACATGTTATAATGGCTAAGGATAAGAAAGTTGACGTATATCAAATTCTTCAACCCTAAAAGTACACAGAGGAGAACCATGATCCTCAAAATTTCTATTCTCTTGATAAGGGCCTACCACTACAGGTTTAAACTTACAACCCTTTCCTGGAAGCATAGATGTCCAATCATTAAAATCATTTGTCTGAAAGAGGTGTTCATGAACCTCATTTTCACATTCTTGAGACACGGTGTGTGGGTGAGCATGACTATGTTGTTCATCCTTGCTTCCTATGTAGAGCGTTGTGTTTACTTGTGACCCTTGCATAATTATGAGGCCTTTCCCCATGGATATAACAAGATAAGTTTCAGATGCACATGGGTTGAGACCATGGTTTAGAATAGAACAATCCTAAGAAATGGTTTTTATGGGCATCTTTTCAATCTCAAATTGTTCTTCTTTGTTTGTTAATTGTATCATGTTTACACCTAGACCTACGTTGTTGGAGGGAAGAGATGCTATACCGATAATAATACACATCCCTTGTGGTTCAAATGGGAGGAAACCGGATCGTCATTCTCTATGAATTTCATGATTTCTGTTGTGGTCTTAGTGGAAACTGTTTCCACATATATTTATTTACCTTTATCTAGTTTTGCCACCTCAAATGCTTTTGGGTTAACAACTTCATCCATCGGAACACCCGGGTGATCAAGACTAACTCTTTTGATGGAGGTGGTTTATTCAATTGATTCATGGGAATTTAGTACTCTGTATGAAACCCTTTATTTTTCTTTAAGTTTTATAAGTGTATATCAAAGGGCTTATGATCCCCTTGAGCAATGAAGACTTTTCCCAAATGGAGAAATCTAATTTCCTGGAACAGGGTAGAAAGGACAACCTTCATTCGATGAATCCAAGGTCTCCCAAGGATCATGTTATAACTTTTTCCCTATCGATGATGTAAAATTCCATCAAAACGGTTTTTGGACCAATTGTAACCTAAAGAACTATGGTTCCAATCAAGGTTTCTTTTAGACTGTCACACCCTCACAACGAGGAGAAATTAGTTTCTCCATACCCTAAATTCTGCAACAAAGATAAGGGAACTGTGTTTATAAAATCTCTATCATCAATCATGGCTCTATTAATGCAACTTTTGTAAACCCAGACCTATAAATATAAGGTAAGATCACCTCTTCCGGAAAATCTTGCGTAAGATGGTATCTTGCCTATTTCGAAAACTAACCCAATATCCCTATCACTCATTCTTGGAGGATGTATGTCAAAGTCAATATGATTTATTTGAGCACTAGGAGGAGGCATAACGTGGATTATATGACCAAGACCTAGTGCATATAGAAACAAAGAATGACGTGCATGTGAATTATTCAACAAGTCTAGGTACGAGATGTGAGAAAATGTCTTGTTCAAATCCGATATCAAATCATTGGCTCCTAATGGTTCTGAGATTGTAGGAACATCATCCTATGGGAAGGAGAGAGGTGGTAAGGGTTATGAAATGTACTCCTTCGTATAATTTATTGCATTAATTTATGTCTTGACTTCTAGCTCGACTAATCCCAATATTTTTGTGTTATCATTTAAACCAAGGTTAGGAGCAACCTGAGAGTTGTCAGAAGTTGATATTTATGGTCATTGTTCCCTATAGGAATGCCCTTTTTTATATTTTGAGGTTTCACTTGGGCATCCCCATGATTTTTAGGGTTCATATTTTGAGGTGTGACAGGTCTAGTATGACTAGGTTGCGGGTTAGTTTCAAGATTTTCTAGGAACATGTATACAAAGAGTTTCCTTTGATTTTTGGGGAGTCTTTGGAGAAACTTGTTGCAATTGTAGAAAGTCCTATCATCATGACCTCAAGCCTTATGGAAACCACAATGTAGGTTAGGTTCATAATCTCTTGGCCTTTGATAAGCATCTTGTTGTTGTTGATTATAACCTCAGTTGTATTTTTGAAATTGATTGTTATAACCATGATTTATTTCCCCTTGTCTAGATTTTTGGTACTAATTTGGGCCTTGGGTTTGATTTTAATTTTGAGAGGGACAGTTTACGTCAACTGTGTTGACCGATGAGACAGTGTTAGGATCTCTTTGATTTCCCATGTTTTTATTATTGTTAGTGTTACCATTGGTTTTAAAAGAAGCATTCTTGGCTTGATCAATAACACTATTCATGGTAGCACCATGATTACGATTCACACCATTAGGTCCTTGGTTGTTGGCACCATTATTTTGATAATTTTCATTTCTTTGATTTGGGGATACTAATTTCTCATTAGGACCGTAAATCTTACGCCCATTATCTATAGAGACTTGGTCAGTCTGAAGCACACATTCCAATACTTCCTTGTAACTATGGAAAGGAAACTTCTAGACTTCTTCCCTAGTCTCTCGATTAAGCGAGTGAAGGAAAAGATTAAAAAATTCCATCTGGTCCATGTTGGGTGCACTTGTATAGGAATAAAGAACTTGGCACCATCTCTGGATGAAATTGGTGGCAGATTCATTTTGGTCCTGTCTAATATGCAGGAACTCCCTAATCCCTATTCGTAATAACTTGTTCATGTCAAATGCTTTGATGAATTTAGAAACAATCTATTTAAAGGAATGTATAGAAGCTTATGGAATATGATAATACCATTCCAATGCGATTCCCTCAAGAGTATTTGGAAATATCTTAGCCATCACCGCATTCCAAGGAAGCAGTTCCCTGATAGTAATAGCGTAGGCCTTAATATGAACATTCGGGTGTCCCTCCCCTTAAACTTAGGAAGATCCGACAATGGGTGTGGAACCATGACACCACATATGGTGAAGTCAAGTGGCTCCTTTAAGTACTCAGCATATGTACCCATTGCGTAAGATTCCATTACTGAATATCCTTGGCGAAGAGATTGAGGAGGAGTTGGATAAGCTACATTACAATCATTGACGAGAATGTATGGAGTCCCTTGATATGGCATGTAGGGAGAGGGAATGGCATATGGGTCCATCTGTGGGGACTTTGAATACATATGCAAGTAAGGTTTGATAGTACTAGGATATGAACTAGTGGGTGTAAAACCAGGTAACATCGCACTACTTGTTGTGTTGACATTCGAGAATGCACATCCGACCATACCTTGCGTAGGATAAGCTTGGAAAGTATGAGGACCCATTGCTAGTGTGTCTAATCATGTGAGAACATCACTTGGATTTTAATGAACCAGATAACCTTGTTGTATAGGATATTGTGTTGGTTTCTTATTGGAAGGGATGTATCCTTTGTTGTTAGTTGGATACCCCGTGTGCTGCCCTACTGCATGTGTTGGTTGTGAAGTCTGGGCTTTTTCTGGTTCTCTAATCTTCCCTAATAAAGTATAAATGATATCATTGGGAGACGATTGAGTCCCTTTTTGGTGTGCATGTGGCGTAGGGTTTTATTAAGCAGGCTCATGATACCCTGTCATGAATTGTTCGGTGTTAGAATTATTTTCTTCCTCTGAAGTAAGAATATTAGGATAGGCATTTGAAATCTCAGAGGTTGTAGCCTTCATTCTATCCAAAGACTCGTATATCTGACAAAGAATATTAGCTATTCATGAAAATATATCATCTTCTTCTGATTGCATGGCAATGTGAGGTATTAACAAGACTCTATAGTAAGAGCCTATTCCATTTGTGATAACAATGTGGCTTGCATTGGGTTGACCATATTGCATGTTTAATGGTTGATGAACCTCCTCCATCCTTACATAGCTAATGGGGTTTGAAGTGTAACTATGGGAGGTTTGGAGTTTCTTGTGTAATTATCACCCCACCCTGAAAGAGAAGGGGACTGTTGTGGATGAATGTTGGTGTAATATTTATCAGAGCCAAATGGCCCACGAAACTCTCTTCCAGAAATATTTTAGAAAGTATAAAATACCTACCAAAATAGGGGAAAAATAGAAATATGAGGTAGTAGTAATGAAAGGAAAGGAAACAAGAAGGAATTAATCCTTCACATTGGGTTCACCAATTTGTATAAAATAAAATTGACACGCGAACTTCTCTCACACCCGACCTCTCGAGGTCATGCCGGGACAGCCGGTGTGGAATGTGTTGACGACTGACTATGGGAGAATGAGTGATTAAGATATAGTAGTGTGATTTCCTAGTAGTTGAATCGACAAAGGGGATATTTCGAGGCTATGAACCAGTAACATAAATTCCCTATGCCTGTTTTCTTGGAAAAGGGGAGATTTCAAGGCTATGAATGGGTAGTGTAAATTCTTTATGGCTTGTTTGCCTAATTAGATCTAAGTGCTAAACTAGTTTGAAGAATCAATGTAAACTAAATAAAATTAACAATCTAAGCTAATACTGAAGGAAAATAATCTAAGAAAATCACAAAACTAAAATATTACAATCGCTAAACAACAATTTGATTTTATTCTAAATAATCAAATCTACTTCTACACAAACGAAACAAGCAAAATAACTTGGTTTGGTTATTCACCTATGCGGAGTGTATTCTAAATAATTCTAACATAAAATAAGAAATTTTCTGAATAATCTATGATATGGAGAAAAATTCCTACAGATATTTTCTCCTTCAAACCAATAGGGATATGAAGAAGAAGATCTGTCACTCGGAGCTGATATGAAAGATGTAAACCCTCTTGGAAATTAACTAACAATTGGCAAATGAAAGAGAATTTTTTGCTACTCTATTTGATATGAATTGTTTGAATGAATTTGATTTAGAAATGACAATTTAAATAAATGAAACAAACAAACAAATCCTCTAACCATGAAATGCAAGAATAATGGAAAATCTGGTTGTGTGAATATTCATCCCCGAGCATTTTATACTTATGATGTTTGTGTCCACATGGGTCCAACAAACAAGAATGTAGCAATAGTAGAGAAAGAAGAATAAAAGTTGAAGAATAGAAGAAAAATTGAACTAAGATTGGCTTTGACAATTTCCAATAAGAAAGGAGAAAGCTTTGCAATAACAAGAATATAAATTCTCTCCAGAGTTTTCGTGCACACAAGCATGGTATTTATAGGAATTTAGTTGGGAAATGGTTGAATCCATTTGGCAGCAAAAGGAGGACATATTGAAGTGAAAAGGGATTTCCCAAAATAGAAGTGCAAAAATATATTGCCACAAGGAAGTTGGGCCATGAAATCATCTAAAATAGACAAACAACACATCTAAAAATGGAAGTTAATGAGAGAATTCCATGTCAAAATGCGAGTGAACTCTCTGGAAAATTCACACACAACTTCCACCTTGACTAGGGATCGATTTTGGCAAAAAAGGTCAAAAACAACTCTGAAATGTAGTGGGAAGCTAGGAAAAAAACATGCAAGGAATAAGTAGTGATGTCTATGCTACAAATATATACTGCGAATGGGTTTTGGAGCTCAAACATCTTCCGAAAGGATATGAATCATCATTGAAGACTTTTACAACCATTTTCCAAGAATTTAGCACATTTAATTTTGGATGCATATACTAACCTCCCGTATACTTCTCTAAAAATTGACGCTACAAATCCATATATCGTGCAAATACATCTTATGCTAAGGGATCTATTGGTACCCCAGATTTAATCTCCTTCAAAGGCCGAGAAACATCATGGATTTAACAAGACACTCAGAGGCAGATAGATGATTTAGTGTATCCATTTGTAGTTGGGGAAGCAATCTATCTAAATTTTTAGCACTCGGGATTTGAAAGAAGTGGGTAACACCTTAAAAGGATACGATATTTTTCTAACTATTTTAGGTTGTGACTTTCAACCAAGGTAAGAGAAACCTATTTTGTAACCTCTGTTATTGAAGAACGCTGGTAAATCCTTCTTTTACACAGATTTTATATAGAAGACCTTGGAAAAATATGATCAACACACCAAATCCGACTCTCACGAGTTGTCACTTCCAGATTATGGAGATACTTTCAATAAAAGGAAATGGTTACTAAAGACATTCAAAATCCTAGTTGTTCTGCATATTTTTTGGCAAGTAGATTTTGTTCCTTTATTGATACATAGGGGAAAGTAGGGGTAGTTCAGGGTAGCATTAATTGTTTTTAAATGATTTTTGTGGGAGATGAAGTAGGATAAAGTTGATTATACCAGATCTTTGGAGGGACTTCACAATAATGAACAAATTCACAATAGAAAGCTTTAGAATAGTCAAGATGTTCCTTCAACAAGAAGGTGTGCTTCAATGGAGGCTAGATCAACACGTTTTCACATAATATTTGAGACTCCAACATGAAGGATCGAATTGGAAGACTCAATTAAACACTAAATTTTTTTATTAATCATGCCTAAGGTACACCTAAAGACTTACATACAATATTTATCAACAAATGACAGTGAATTGATTTTAAATTTGTTTATCTCATCCAAGATGAAGGCTCTTATTGAAATGAAATTCCAAATACCATTAGACTTTCACAGGGATGAGATCCTATGTAACTTTCATAAAAATTTCAGTGTAGGATTGTAATAGGAATGAAAGAAACTATTTACAGACATTCTAAAAATAAAGCAGACACAAAATTGCTAGAGATTAGACACAAATTAATTCAAAAAATGCTTAGATTCATCAGCAGGGGAAACTTTCCACATCAATCCCAGTACTTTTCAATGGCTATACATCTGCAACCTAACTTGAGATGACAGAAAATCTAACACAAAATAAAATAATAGGTAATATCATCTTTGGTCTCTTGGGAAGATGGATTTCTCAATTTTTTTCTCAAGAATTAAAACTCTAACCATTTGTAAGAGTATTCTCATTGCATTTATACATTTTTTACTACTCAAAATTTTCCCCAAAAGAGAAGAATATTTGAGGGACCTTTTCTTGTTACCAATTTGTTTTAGACAATCGACGTTTAACAAATTGAGATCCGAAAAATGCCAGGTGGACAAATTGTGAACTGATAACATTTCTTGGGCCCTCAACCAATGACTAGGATGCCATGCCACAAATTTTTAGGAGTGCTTTTAGTCATTCTGATTCTATCATGCGAGAAATCCCCTTTTTGATCATTTTTCGAAGCCTTTGCATAGCTGGATTTGACAAGACATCCCCGTTTGCTCTTGAGGCAACACCTTTTTCACCTGCACTTTCATCATCTCATCCTTTTCCCATCCTTTTCCTATGAAATTTTACTCTGAAACATCTAGATCTGTCATTTTTTGTTTTTATGTGAGCTTTAGCAAAAATCCACTTCAAAAGTGCTTCAGATTTACAAATTGAGCACCCAAATTAATTCAATTGAACTTCACAGACCAAAATGACACAAATTTTCCAAATAATTGATGACGAATGATGTAAATAATGCATCTCCAAACATCTTAAAGCTTATATAGTGGTAAAATAACATGAAATGCACATCTACCATTGATATTTCCTTTCAAATTTTAATCTGAGCCTTCCATGTTGTAAAATGTGATTGGAAACGGGCCTGGGAGCACTTTTTAACATTTTATAACCTTTTGGAAAACTGTAAAATTTTGAAATTTTTCTCCGCCCCTCCACCCTTAGAAAATGGGCTCGACAAGTGTCCCAATTTGAGTCCCAGAGGAACCGTGGCTTGATTATGGTATTTTACCACATTTTTGGAAAAAGGAAAATTTTCAAAATTTTCCCCATAGCTCTACCCTTCTGCGTTTAGCTTTTGATGTGGGTTCCAGTGGACCTACACTTCATTTTTTCACTTTATACTTATTTTCCAAAAAGGAAAAACTTCCATATTTTCCCCTCAGGCCCGCACCTCCATTTTTTACTATTTAATGGTGACATTACTTTCGTATCTGGGACATGCTTCTACTTACAATTTTAACCCTTTTTACGAAAGGCAAAAAAACTTAAATAACCCAAAAGCTTCGTTTCTCCATTTCCCCGCCTACCACATGTTTCAATGCCACATTTTGAGATGGTCCCGAGAAGCAAGCACGGGCTCAACATGTGTCTTTCCCAGTCCAGAAGAGTTTGGTTAGCAAAGGTTGTGTCTAAGGTTCGAGATTGGGCCAGAAAAGTGCCAAGTAAAAAGGAAGAGTGAGCAGAAGCCTCTTCCTTGTTGCTTCTTCAAAATAAAACTCAGGGGTCGGTCCCCAAACATGCGTGGTCCCTTCACGTGTCCTATTTATGAAGTTGCAAAAGTATCAGGGAAGGGATGGTGGAAACCTCCAAGAGTCTTTATGGGTACAAATTTAAGATGGTTCCCAAGAACGGAGACCTTGTGGGGCTCACAACGTGTCCCAGGTTTCAAAAAATTACTTTTAAAAGTTTAAATACAAAGCAAAGCTGGTGGAAGCCTCCACCTATCACCTAGTAGAAATTGTTAAGGTGGAACCCTGAGGCAGATCCTCAAATGAGCGCCAACCCACCACATATCCATGGCCCACCAAAAATTGTACCAGATGCATGAAAAAATTCTCTAAGTCTGGTAAAAAAAGCAAAATCCTCTACATGTCCCCCCGGTGGAAGTCTAAAGCCAAACCAAAAGGAAAATTTTGAAACAAGCATCATTCCTCCATCATGGAATTTTTTGGGTTGAAGGGTGAGCCATAGTTTTTAAGTGCCACATCTAACCCAAAAAGAGCCACGTTTCCACTAATGTAGAGATGAAAATTTGACAGGGAAAACTCACCCATCAAAATAAAAATGCAGGAAAAACACCATTTGAGCCCGAAGATGAATTTTTCTTTAAGGACAGAGAACTTGGAAATGTTATAAGTTTGAAACATGATCCATTGAGCTACATCCAATAACGTTTCCTCAAGTATTTAGGAAAAAAATGACAGGGACAACAATACGTGACTACAGGAAATGAAAGGAAAGGAAGAACCAAGTTTTACGCGCAAATTATAGACTCCTTCAGATGGGTAGAGAAACATAAATCAAATTCTTGACCTTTAATTGATCCTCAACCAAGGAAGGGACTGATCATGAAAACTAAATGGAGGACAAAGTCTTTCAAGCACCAACACGGGGAGATAGAAAACATTGCAAAGGCCAAAAGCTAAGGAGTTTCAATGACAAACAGAGCGAGACTAATTTGAGAACCAACATCGGCTCCGACTCGAGGATGGGAACTCCCTACGAGTTTTAGAAGAATAAATAGTAGATGAAGTGCCAAAAACATACCATTGGGAAACAGAGTCAATGAATATGTTTACAGAGTAGAACAACCACAACCATCCACCAAAAAATGAACTAAGAAACCAGTAAAACCAGGCCACGAAGGACTAGAATGAACAAAATCACAAATGTAGAATGAAAACAAAGAACTATACACTGTACAAAAGGAGTATACCTTGATTCTGAGAAATCAATCAAGAAAATGCTTTAAATGCCCGCAATTAACATGCAATTCAATTATTTCTCCATATAAGTCTTTTAGGAAGAAGGTATTTTCACCAATTCAAATATCAATTAAATAAGGGCCCATCCATAATGCATTAAATTTACCATGCTTTCCCTTATCTTCATGCCTGTTGTCCCATAAATGCACAAGATCCCCAATGCTGAAAGTGCTGGGTGTCACCTTTTTGTTAAATAGCTTCTTCAAGTTTTCTCTGAACTTCACATGCCACTGATGGGATGCCCTTCTCTATTCATCCAACTCAATAATTTGATTTATTCCAGCATCATATGGACTAACTTCTTGGTCTTCTAATCTATTAAACAAACTGAAATGAAGACAACTAAAAATGGAGGTGTAGTAAAGCTGGAATTCCACATACTAGTTCAAACAGGCTTTTACCAATAGCTCTTTTGACAGTAATTATGTCATCCCAAACAAAAAACTTCAGTTTCTCACCCCACTTCCTTTTATTTCAGTTCCAAGGTTCTTCTAATGATTTTCAACAATTTTTTATTACTAGACTCAGCTTGTCCATTTCCTTGGGGATTTTAGTTAGAAGCATATGTCAAATTGATCCCATACTCTTTACACATTGCCACCAAAGATTTGGTTTTGAATCTCATGGCATTATCAGTAACAGTTTTAGCTGGTAATCCAAATCTACATATGATTTGATTCATCATGGACTTCATGAAGTCCATGATAACTTGGTGTGTTGCCTTTTTTGTTGGGATTACTTCCGCCCACTTAGTGAAATAATCAGTGGCTACAAGAATCAATTTATGACCAACATTGCAAGGATAAAAAATTTCCCCAATGAAATCCATTCCCCATTGTCTGAATGGGGCTTCAATTGAAATACGCTGTAAAGGAAGGGATCTTGAAGCTTTCATTCTTCTAGAAAAATGCTGACAACTTTCACATTTTCTCACTAATAGATTTGTATCCTTGAATAGATATTGGCCACCAATAACCATCCCTGAAGATTTTATGTGTTGTAACTCTTCCATCAAAATGTTCCCCATGCAGACCCCTCCATGGAAGTAAGAAATTATTTTGGGGGCCTCATTTTTAGTAATGCATCTCAAGAGCACTCCCTTCGGGGTTCTTCCAAGCTAACCCAAAATAAGTAATGACATACTTTTGAGAGGCTAACTTAAGAGATCTTTTATGATTTTTACTCAGATTTTCAGGGTAGAATATATGTTCGAGATAAAATATTATATATTTGCACCATTTAGAACTTATAAACTTTTTAAGGACATCTACCCTTTCTCTTTCTACTTCATTCACCTAAATAATTTACCGCTTACTCTCAGCCATAGGCTTAGCTAGGCTCAAACCTCTTACCAATTTTTTGGTTTGGATATCCATGTCATACTCCTATAGCTTGTTCACCCATCTTCATCTTTTGCTTGAGACCTCTATCTCTGATAAGATGTCTTTCAACATGGTGTGGGGAACATAAACAACACATTATAACTCAAGATGTGAGGGTCTGAAATCCTTTGTTGATTTCACCAAGGAAAATTATTTCTTATCTGTGATGGTGTACTTCAACTCAACTCCCTGCAATGAGTTACTGAAAAAGGAAATTAGTCTCTCAACCCCTTCATCAACCTTCTGTAACAAAACAGAGGTAGTGGTGTTTTCTGAAGCAAAATAAAACACTTGAAAAGGTTTCTTGTAATTTGAGGCTGCCAAAATAGGGGCATGCTTTAGTGCTTCTTTGATCCCATCAAAATCCTGAATGGATTCTTCTTCCCAACTTTATAGAGTATGGTCTTTCTTCCCACTTTATAATCTGGTCAGGGAAAAATGTCCTTGTTAGTACTTCAACATTATATTCACAATTAGGGGACATTAAAAAAACATCAAACCGAGATCCCAAGACTGCAAGATGGTCTACAAAAACATTGAACTTTCTATCATGATGCACAGTATTAAATGAGTCAAATATTTCAATCAAATCCCAAATTGCATGCTTGTATTGTTTCATTCTCTGATTTTTAGTAGAATATAGTTTTCTAATTTGTTTGACAATAATTTCTAAGTCTCCTTTAACAATGATATATTTAATATAATACTTCCAAGAAATTCTTAAGCCTAATAACAATGCTTCATACTTAGCAATGTTATTAGTGCATTCAAAGTTAAGTTTGAAAGAGAAAACAAACTCTTCCAAGCTTGGAGAAATCAAAACTACACCAGCACCATTTCAAAATTTGGAGCAAGCCACATCAAATAACAAGGTCCAAGGAGAACCTACCTATTCACAACACTTACATTGATCCATCTTGTTATCTTTCCCATTAGCGAGCCCAACAAAATTATCAGCATCAACATAAGTACATAACACTTCATAAGAGCATTATTGGGATCTTCAATGAGGTGCAACATCTTTCTTCTCTCCATATAGTTTTACAAGGTTTCCTTCAATTAGAATGGTGGAAAAATACATATCCATCTAAGCACTTCCACCAACACTTTCAGCCCACTTTCTTGACAACAACATGCCCCACTTGGCAGGGCAATCAATAATGACAACATCAAGTTTCAAGTTCTTACCTAGATAGGCTGCAAGTTGTACAACCAAACCTTTCAAACATCCAACAATGGGAACCTCTCTAGAGTCCATGGCAGTGCATCTTCCATATGTTGCTGTCACTTTGATATCCATCATTCATGACATGACATTGCATGATGCTCCAGAATCAAACATACAATTGTGTAGCATTTTGTCCTTAATGATCAAAGTTGTAAAAAATGGATCAACATTTAATTGGGATTCAACTAAAGATTTCCCCAAGTAAACCTCAGGTGCTTCTCCAAGCTCTTCCAATGCTGGTGGTGGATTTCAAGGTCTGTAATGGTTGGAGGAGGAGTTTCTACAATGTTTACATTTCTGCCTAGGGTACTCTTTTCTTCTTTCAATCCCAAGTACTCAAATGCTCTCTTCTTGTGCTCAGGAATCCTAAGCAACTCAAAAATTGGAACACTAACTTTTATTTGACTCAAAACTTGGGCAATGTCATATGGAACATTCTTTGGCAAGGTAGCATTAGAAGGGAGATTAGCAAACTCATCAGATGGCATGGGATTCTTGACAGTTTGGGCATGAGGAGAAGTATGAATCTTGTTTGGGACATCAAGGCCTTTGGAAGGTGTATCTTTCTTAGGAGCCTCTTTAGGAATAATAGTAAGCAATGGAGTTTTAGGTTTTGCTTGAGGCCCTGCTCCTTTGACAACTCTACTCCTAGTATTATAATCCTTTTCTTGAGCAACAACAACGTTCATCAATAACTGCCTATCTTCCTTCCAAAGGGATTCCTCCATCATACTTATTTATCATTAAAACTCTTAAATACTCAAAGTCATTATTAGGTATTTCAAAATATTGCACTACATCTACTTCAAAAGTATGAGAAGGAGGAAGAAGTGGTACCCGTAGTGAATGCAATCCCAAAAATTTGTAGCAGTTCAAGCACTTATCACTTCGGTTGAAGTTGCTCCTTGTTGTGAGCTTGAAGAGCAACCCATCATGCAAACATCATCATCAGTACCATCATCATTATCAGCTTCTTCTTCTTTCTGATTTACTTCACATGGAGGATGGGGAAGAAAGCATCTATCACACCAATCAATCTCATTGGCTTCATCAGCAACAGTAGTAACCTGGGCAGTCAGAGGATCAGGCACCATTCTAAGTTCACGTGCTTTAGGGATGTCTATTTGCAGATCCCATGGGTCCTTTACCTCTGTCATCTGACCTCTGATCACCCCTAGGATGATTGCCAAATCTGTCATGATTTTGTGCCTTTTGCTGACCTTGTGAACTCTACCCAATTCCTTTCTCTACCCGGGCTAGTTTGTAAGATATTTCTTTGACAACCCCTGCCAAAGTTTTAACAACCTCCTCAAGATCCACACTCTTGCTTGCTTGAGGTTTTTCTGGGTTTATCAGTTTAACACCCTCCCTCTTAGGAGGTTTTCCAATTGCTTTGATGTTGTTCTCAATTTGTAGAGCCATGGTAAAGGCCTGCCTCAAAGTCCAAGGGTTCTTATCCCTCAAATAGTAAGAAAATTTCTTGTCAAATGCATTTGAATACTTTATCAGACATGATTCATCACATGGCCTCAAATTAACAGGAATTCTTCTCAATGTTTTGTTAAATCTAGTGTTGAAATCATGCACTGATTCGTTAGCTTTTTTTTTTATATTTTCAAAACTCTGATAAAAGAAACCTAGGGTCTATTTTATCACTATACTGCATTCTAAAGGCATTCTTCATCTCTATCCAGGAGTCAATAGAATTATCTGGCAGAGATTTATACCAGTCCCTTGCATCCTCTTCTAGAGTATGAATAAATAATTTAATGTATACATCTTCAAAATCCATTTCAAAATCCTCCATCATATTGACAAAGAGTTTCAAGTGTTGATCACCAGTTATTGCATTATTTCCTTGAAACTTAGGCAATTTGTTTCTTACATCCTGTGGCACAACATTTGGATAGCCAACCATACCTCTAAAACTGATGGGACCAAAAGTATTAACGAAAAATGGAGGTCTGGGTGGAGGCTAAGCTATATTATTCTGAGGAGGTGATCTTACAGGAGAAACAAAGTGATGAGGAGTGAGGGGTCTATGTGGTACAGGGATACAATTTTTAGAATGACTGCCCTAAAAAGGTTCTGTCTCTTGGAAAACTCTATTAGATTTTGAAAATATAGGGGAAGATCGAGAAGTAAATGTTTCAAATACAGATGATGGACCCTCTCTAGATGGAGAATTTAATTCAACAAAGAGGCTACCTGATTTAGAAGCAACTTGAGGAAGTACTGCAATCTTCAATCATAGGCTGATCAGTTTCACCAATGGAGATCTCTTTTCTTGATGCTTGATCTCCAATAGCCTTCCAAATTATTCTTCCTTCTGAATTTGAACTTTCCCAGCTCTTGAAACAGCCTTCTACTAGGGTCCTTGGTGAATAAAGATCTCCTTCCTTCCAGCTTTGTAGATATTAATGACAAATCTTACTTGATATATGTTAAGACACTAGTATTTATAAAGAATTTAAACAACATGGAGTCACCACTAAGGATTTTCACCTTAGTTTGTGCAAAAACACTATGAAAGACCTATCAAATGTCTGTCAATACTGGAATTCATGCAAAACTTACTAGATCTGACTCTTCTTTTACCCAAATTTATCAATGATGATACAAATCTTAACTAGGCAATAACAAAGAATATAAGCTAGAAATATTGCACTCAGAACTATTTGCACAAACTTTGAATAATTACCAGGGTTTATATGTATCTGAAAATCTCAAATATTTTCAACAAGATCCCCGATTTGCCAGAAGCATGGTTGATTTGCATTTTAAAAACCTCAAATGTAAAATGGATCATTAACTAACTCTGTACATGTACCACATTTGTTCAAATACTTCAAAGAAATTCAGTCCAGTAACGCAAATCAGTGCCCCAAAAGCATGTGGGTACCCAGATTTAATCTCCTTCAAAGGCCAAGGAGCATCATGGATTTGACAAGAAACTCAGAGGCAGATAGATGATTATGTATGTCATTTTGTAGCACGGGGAAGCAATCTATTTGAGTTTTTAGTACTCAGGATTTGAAGAAGTGGGTAGCACCTTTAAAAGGATTTGATCTTATCCTAACTATTTTAGGTTGTGCCTTTCAACCAAGGTAAGAGAACCTATTTTGTAACCTCTGTTATTGAAGAATGATGGTAAATCCTTCTTTTGCACAAATTTTATAGAGAAGACCTTGGGAAAATATGATCAACACACCAAATCTGACTTCTCACGAGTTGTCACTTCCAGATTATGGAGATATTTTCAATACAAGGCAAAGGTTACTAAAGACATTAAGAAATCCTTACTGTTCTGCATATTTTTGCAAGTATATTTTGTTCCTTTGTTGATACACAGGGAAAATAGGGGTAGTTCAGGGTGGATCATGGTTTTTAAATGATTTTGGTGGGAGATGAAGTAGGATAAAGTTTATTATACCGGATCTTTGGAGGGACTTCACAATAATGAACAACTTCACAACAGAAAGCTTCAGAAAATCAAGATGTTCCTTCAACTAGAAGGTGTGCTTCAATGGAGGCCCAGATCATCACATTTTTCACATAATATTTGAGACTCCAACATGAAGGCTCAATTGGAAGACTCAATTAAACACTAAAGTTTCTTGATTAATCATACCTAAGGTACACCCAAAGACTTACAGAAAATCTTTATCAACAAATGATAGTGAATTGATTTTAAATTTGTTTATCTCATCCAAGATGAAGGCTCTTCTTGAAATGAAATTGCAAATACCATTATACTATCAAAGGGATGAGATCCTGTGTGATTTCACAAAAATTTCAGTGTAAGATTGCAATAGGAATGAAAGAAACTATTTGACATTCTGAAAATAAAGACACAAAATTGCTAGAGATTAGACACAAATTAATTCCAAAATTGCTTAGATTCATCAGCAGGGGAAAGCTTCCACATAGCAATCTTAGTGCTTTTCAATGGCTATACATCTGCAAAACCAACTTGAAAAAAATAACATGACATCTAAAATCTAACAAAATAAAATACACAGCTAATCTCGGCTTTGGTCTCTCAAGAAGACAACTTTCTCAAAAAAAATCTCAAGAATTCAAAATCTGACCATTTGCAAGAGTATTCTCATTGCATTTATACATTTTTTCCCACTCAATTTTCCCCCCAAAAGAGAAGAATATTTGAGGGACCTTTGCTTGTTACCAATTTTTTTCAGACAACGACGTTTAACAAATTCAAATCCAAAATCTTCCAGGTGGACCAATTGTGAACTGATCACGTTTCTTGGGCCCTCGACTAATGACTAGGATGCCATGCCACAAACTTTTCAGGAGTCCCTTTAATCATTCTAATTCTATCATGTGAGAAATCCCCTTTTTAATCATTTTTCGGAGCCTCTACATAACTGGAATTGACAGGTCATCCCTTTTTTCTCTCGAGGCAATGCCTTTTTCACCTTTTGCACCTACACTTTCATCATTTCATCCTTTTTCCCTCCTTTTCCTCTGAAATTTTACTCTGCAACTTTTGGATCTGGCATTTTGCATTTTTACATGAGCCCGAGCAAAAATCCACTTCAAAAGTACTTCAGATTTACAAATTGAGCTCCCAAATTGATTCAATTGAACTTTACAGACCAAACGACACAAATTTTCCAAAAAATTGATGAAGAATGATGCAAAAAATGCATCTCCAAACATCTTGGAGCTTCAATGGTAGAAAAATCAAATGAAATGCACAACTACCATTGATCTTTCCTTTCAACATTTTAATCTAAGCCCTCCACATGGAAAAATGTGATTGGAAACGGGCCTGGGAGCACTTTTTGACATTTTATAACTTTTGGAAAAAGTAAATTTTTGACATTTTTCTCCACCCCTCCACCCTTAGAAAATGGGCTTGACACATGTCCCAATGTGGGTCCCAGAGGAACCGTGACTCGATTATGCTATTTTACCTCATTTTTGGAAAAAGGAAAATTTTCCAAATTTTCCCCGCAGTTCCGCCCTTCCGCCTTTAGCTTCTGATGTGGGTTCTAACGGACCTATGCGCTTCATTTTTTCACTTTATACTTATTTTCCAAAAAGGAAAAAGTTCCACATTTTCCCCATGAGGCCCGCACCTCTAGTTTTTGACTATTCAACCCTAACATTACTTTCCTGTCAGGGGCTCATACTTCAACTTACAATTTTATCCCTTTTTACAAAAGGCCAAAAACCTTAAATAACCTGAAGCTTCATTTCTCCATTTCCCCACCTGCCACGTGTCTCAATGGTGCATTTTGAGATGGTCCCAAAAAGTAGAGACCCCAAACAAGCACGGGCTCAACACGTGTCTCAGTCCGATAGAGTTTGTTAAAAAGTTGAAGGTTCAACAGAAGGCGCCATGTGTCTAAGGTCCGAGACAGTCTCCTTCAGCCATTGAAAAGTCCAAGCAAAAAGGCAGAGTGAGTGGAAGCCTCCAAGTGTCCTACTAGTGCTTCTTCAAAATAAAACTCAGGGGCCGGTCCCCAAACATGCACGGTCCCTCCACGTGTCCCAGGACCTTTTAGGAAGTTGTTTGAAAAGTATAAGGGAAGGAAAGGCCTGGTGGAAACCTCCACATGTCTTTATGGCACAACGTCAAGATGGTGCCCAAGAGCAGAGACCCTGAATGACCGTAGGCTCACCACGTGTCCCAGGCTTTTAGAAAATTACTTTGGAAAAGTTTAAGTTTAAAAGCAGAGCTGACGGAAGCCTCCACCTGTCCTTTTGTCGCAATTGTTAAGGTGGGACCCTGAGGCGGATCCTCAAATGAGCGCCAGCCCACCATGTGTCCATTTCCCACCAAAAACTGTATCAGTTGCATGAAAAATTTTTCTAAGTTCAAGAAAAATAGCGGAATCCTCCACATGTCCCCCTGGCGCAACTCCAAGGCCAAACCAAAAGGTGAATTTTTAAACGAGCGTCGTTCCTCCACGTGGAAAAGTTTTGGGTTGAGGTGAGCCATAGAGTTTTTAGAGTGCCCCACTGAAGCCACATCCAACCAAAAAGGGCCATGTTTCCAATGATGCAGAGATGTAAATTTGACAGGAAAAACACACCCATCAAACCGTAAAAATGTAGGAAAACCACCATTTGAGCCCAGAGATGAATTTTTCTTCAAGGACAGAGAATTTGGAAATGTTATAAGGTTCAAACATGATCCTTTGAGCTATATCCAATCATGTTTCCTCATAGGTATTTGGGACAAAAATGACCGGGACAAAAAAACCTGACTACGGAAAATGGAAGGAAAGGAACAACCTGAGTTTTACACCTAATTTATAGACTCCTTTAGATGGATAGAGAAATTAAAAAAAAATTAGGACCTTTTAAGTCATCCTCGACCAAGGAAGGGACTGATCATGGAAACCAAATGGAGGATAGAGTCTTCAAGCACCAATACAGGGAGACAGAAAACATGACAGAGGCCACAAACTGAGGAATTTCAATGACAAACGGGGTGAGACTAATTTGAGCACCAACAGGACCACCACCCAAAACCTCTCTAGCTAATCGAGTCTCATCTTATGCCTCGTCCCTCTTTCCTAGAAATAAAGTGTACATCATTGTTGCTATGACCACTAGATTAAACAAATGGGTATGCTGGCATGCGACATCTTCCACTCGTTCATGTATACCTCCACCAAGTACATATGTAGGTGCGTTCCACATCAATGTGCGGATGGATTTTTCTACTATAAGGGACCAATACATGTCACCTAATAAACAAATAAGATGACAACTTAGATAACCATTTCTAAAACATAGCCCAACATCAAAGTACACAATGCATGTATAAAAATACTCAAGCTCAGTTACAACTATATCATCAAGGCCATGGGATTCTCCCTCTCCTCCTCCATACAATAACACTGGTAGAGATGAAAATAATGGGAACAAGAATACTGACTTTTGTGTCGCTAACCATGCGTAGTACTCCTCTGTGTAACCTGCATCATCTGATTCTATCAGCTCTATTACTGCGTCTAACTCATCTGGCCCAGGAGGTACTAACTGCTCTCATTTGGACCTGAGTATAGCTCTAGCCCTCCTCAGTTCTATAATAACTCTTAACCATAAATATGTCTCTGGGTGCACATCTTGTGCCATGTTGAACTATCGCAATACTCTCTCTACGTGAAAAATCTCAGCCACACCTAGGAATCGATCCTCCAACCATAGTCCTACGAATACACCAAAACTCTATAGCATCCTTGGTCCATCCCCCATAGTCCTAGTATGGCCTCCTGTAACCACCTTGGGCCCCATCCTATCTATGAGATCCCTGTAGGTATATGTGTCCATCCTATGCCCATGAATATTAATCCAGCTCCTCACATATAACTCTAGCATAGCTCACTCTCCTCGTGGACCTTCAAATGGTCTCAACACTACTATGTGCTCATACGCCCACACATATAAAAGCGTATTAGCTCCTATCCCACCAACATGCTCATCATGTGTAAGTCGGTATATGTATCTATACAGGTGGGCCAACGCACAACATGCCCACGCATATCTAGTACCCTCTTATATCTACCGACATATACGATGCATGTTATAAAATATGCCTAAACCTCCTCCCTTCATTACTATCGATGAAGCAATCAAAACTTCAATGAACTCCCGAAAACGTGGAAACCCAAACAGTAAGATAACATCCAGACTGATATGGTCCTTAGTAGGTACTCGAGTCTCCGAAAAATACTATCTAGCAGCATCCATCTGTCGATCCATATCCTCCTACAACATCACCTATACTCCCTCCCCAACAAATGACAATCACAATATGCGATATATATCCTCCATAGTAACTATCATCTCCCCCGTAGGCAACCAAAATGTACACATATCCGCACACCATCTCTCACATAGTGTAGTCAACATAGGCATATTGTGGGGCACACCCCCCATCTGTTTTATGTGCCACAGGCTGGCACGGTCTTTAACATCCCAGTCATCATCTGATAGGCCTAATCCAGGAAGAGTACTCATGTGACGCCCACTTCTAAACTCCCATGAGTGAATATCCCTCTGCACACCACAAAATGAAAACAAACACAATGTCTGAACACTTTATAAGTACAAACACACTCGCTTATCACATTCATTTACATTTGAAATATGATTTTTCATCATTATACACCAAGTACACACATTTTGGTTCAGGGCACCTAGATGCAGGATGTGGGCACCCAAGAGAAGGACACTAATGCCTAGATTTGAGAGCTCCTGTCCTAAGGGTGACTAGCGCCCTCATTGCTATTGTCTAGATCTAAAACACCGAGAAAATAAAAAATCTCAAATTTAAAAAAATTCAACAGACATGATTACTACACAATACATTTTTCAAAAAACAATACACTTACCAACTCCGCGGTCATGTGCGACGCTATGGTGGTGACCACCCTCTCAAGTCGACTAGGAAATAATTCTCTCACTTGTGGCATTTTTAATCACTTTGTGCTAAATTTCACAATCGCGTAAACAACAATTGAAGTGACTAAACACTTTTTCACTTCACTACTTATAATTAATTAATTTATGTACTTTACTATAGTCATTATTTCCTGCTTATTCTCACAACTAATACACACCACACAATTTTTGTCATATCTTGAGAATTTCTACTCTGATTTACACCCCGTTCATAACATTATGTTTAGAATTCTTCCTACCACCATACTATCCACATTATGCATGCACTATCTCTCCTAGACATTATTTTCCATTAAATTCATACACATTTATTTGATTTCTATCACATTCTGTCTACTTCATGCTTACTTTCAACTTAGCGTTCATTCTTTTCATCACCTAACCTTTTGCAAAAAGGGGGGGCATATCATTGCAGGTCATCTTGTAATCCTCCTTACACACCACCATAAAATCAATTAACACTAGAAAGTCATAATTTTATAAATTAACAATGTGACATTTTACCATTAATTCCTGCTAATAGCCTAACTTGGGGGAAACAAACAAATAATTCTTCTATGCGACATTCCATCACTTGCCCCTAATGGCCTAACTTTGGGATAACAAGCATCAAAAATATTTCTATGCGATTATTCACTAGTTTCTATTGATTTCCCCTAATGACATAATCTTGTGGTAGCTACCGTAAAATATCTCTATAAGTAACCATTCAAAGCAATCAATAAATCAATCCATTAACATGATCAGACATCCAAAAATCGAATACATATCATTCAATCAATACAAATTCAACACAATTGGCCTCCCAGATGACCTAAATTGGGACTTACGTGCGGCCTCTCAGATGACCTAACTTGGGATATTACTTCCATTACTTTCCCAGATAACCTAACTTGGGAAGCTATTTTATCTATTAGGCATTTTCTTCCAGATGACCTAACTTGGAAGAAATCATAAATTTTGCAATTGCTTCCAGATTACCTAACTTGGAAACCATCATACATTTTGCGCTTGTTTCCAGTCGACCTATCTTAGAAGACATTACATTGCAACAACACCTAGGGAGTGGGTGCAAGAGTGAATTTTATATACCACTCTTATATGGGTCAACTATTTGATCAAATTTATTTGGAACAAAAATATATAAATATTTGATTTGAATCGATCTGTAGTGGTTAAATATTAAGGATGTAGTTACCGGTTGGATAAAAATGCACCTTTCCCCCTACAGTCTTCCTTTGATGGAAGGATTCAAAAATCTTCCAGTCTATTTTTTGTATACATGCAATCATGTTGGGAACTGATCACTCCCTTCACCATCTTATCGTTTCCATACATGTTCAAAATCACCAATCATTTAACATTACAATCATGACTCTCATTTAGTGCACTTCATCACAATATCATGATTTTCGCTACGTTGCATGGATCAACCCATTTATCCATGGTTTGGCACGTTATATGGTTATTTTGGCATGCTCTTACTACCACACTTGCATGTTCTACTACAACATGGGATTATCTACATCTATCTCAGGTACACATCCATATTTAATTTATGTTACTGAGCTTTCCACTCACCAACATAAAGTGGGGGAAAATTTAATCACAAAATCACACATTTAATATTACATTTATACTTCCAAGTATGTTGTTTTATATATGGATCTCATGTAATAAAAGTATTCACTAATGACCCATCCCCTAGTCTTGTTGTCCATAGTTGGTCGTCTTTGTCATTTATCTTGCACAATCGTTAGCTATTTACATAGTTTTGGTCGTCTCTCAGGGAGTCTTAGGTGTCATTATTTGGTCATTTATCGTCTCTATTATTTGAATAGGGTGCCTATGGGTGCCTCGGTCCTTAATTTTAGGTTCCCTAATCTGCATAGTAGTTGGGTCTAATTTAGAGTTTTGAGGACGGTCTTTATAATTTTCCCTGTCATTCCCCCTGGTGCTAGTTGACATGTTGGGTAATTAGTATCAAAATTTGAGTAGGATATCCCTATATAAACAGAACATACTTACTATATTATGCATGTACTATCTACTATTAAGGGCTAGCTATCTACTAAGGCAAGGGACTGCATTTAGGCATCATTGCATCACACACACTAGATAGGAAAGGGAAGTCTATTCTATTCCACCCACCATTTTGCATTACATCTATCTATTTATTGTTATCTCTGCATCATTGATGCTAAGGCACCTTATGTAAAAAATTAAACACATAAATCACATATAACTACTTTGGGTCTAAGAAGTAGTGCAACGCTTAGTTGTAAGTCCACCTTTTTGGCTATGAAGGAAAATTTGACCCCTTTATATGCATATTTATTTTTTAGGGGTTTGATGTTTTGCATGGGGTTTTGCAGTTGAATCTTCATCACAGGTTTACGGTGTCATTAGTGAATTTATTATGACAATCATGCGAAAAAGATCGAGACATCACAAAGATATAACAGCACTTCCAGATTCAGGTCGTAAGCTATTCTGTAGATCACAGCATCCATATTATAGACTAGGGTGCCAACAAGTTCCTTGATCCTCTTCCAGGCACCCTAGTCTGGTCAAATCTTCATCTGCTTCAATTTTTTGGCTTGTTCCATCATACTCTGCTTCGTGTGCACATCATCATGTTGAGTCCCGAATCATAATGATGTAAGTAATTTTGAGGTTAGTACCTTTTTCTATCCCATTTCAATTATTTCATAAAATAAAAATTAGTTAGCATTCATATTTCAATTCACATCAATTATTACATTTTTGTACTCATTTATATTAACTCAGATAGACATATATAATTTCCTATTTTTGTTAATCAGAAATTACAAGAGTACACATGAAAAAGAGCATACTCAATAAGGATATTGAAATAGATCTTGACAAAGGGTGTGAAAATAAGTGCACAAAAGAAAAAGAGAACATGAAACAAAGAAAGTGTGATGAAAATTTGAAGGAACTGTAAGAGAATAAATAGGTGGAATTTGGGATTGAGAGAGGCTAGGAGTAGTCTGACCCAGAAGAGATTGCCCCTAAGGAAACAAATGTATAAAAACTAACAAAATATGTTGACACGTACATGAAAGAGGTGTATGAGGAGGAAAGGATATTGATGGAGATCTCAAGGATTCATTCTATGGAGTGGATCTACAAGGATTACACAAATATGGAGGCATAAAAAGAAAAAAAGAGACGAGAGAGAGATTTGGTATGAAAAAATTAACACAATAAGAGGGAGGAGAGAAAAAATTCCATTAATAGGAGTCTGGTTTAACAAATCCCGAGAGAGGTGAGGAAGAGAAAAATCCCTTAAGAGGTTTTCAGCCAAGGTAATTATGAGGGAACAAAATAATGACCTAAGGAAAATAATTCAAAGAAATGTTTGCACGAAGGGTCACAGAACAAATGTGACAAAGGATCAAAAGAAAAGCATGAAGACAAGGAATATAGTTTTATCTTGGAGGAAGAACTGTGGAAATGAGAAGAAGAGCATAGAGAAAGGAGCTACTAGAATAAAATTTTAAGATGAAAAGGTGACAGAACAAGGGAGAATTTCAACGATAGATAGAATTAGAGAAGAGGATGCGAGCATGAAAAATAACTATGCATGAAATAGATGAAGACTAGGAAAGACTCATAAGGAAGAAGGATCATTGAAAAATCCTTAGAAAGAGGGGAAAATGATAAAAACCTAGCAAGCAGATAATTTTGTTGAGGAAGGGTGAGCAAAAAATCACTAGGGACCACAAGGAAGGATCTACCCAGAAAGGAAGATTTTGGAGGAAGGAGCTACTGCGTAGTCACCAAGGAGTGCATAAGGATTGGAAGAAGCACTAGAAGAAGTACAAGGGAGAAATGGGTTGATGGGTGAATAATGTGGGAATATATTTCCAAAGGGTGGTTCTACCACTTCCAAAAACCTCTTGAGGAGGACCTAAGGTTCTAAATACCCCAGATGTTTGATCTAGGGGAATCCATGGACTTAGAAATAATTGCACCACTAGAAGAGGTTCCTGAGAATTAGGGATTATGTAAGAGAAAAGGAAAGCATATAAAGGATTTCCTTGGGAAAAGTTTACAAAAAACTAAAAAAATGAAAGAGAAAGGTGTTCACGTGAAAATTATAAAACACATAAGGAAAGAAAAGAGAGCACACAAAAGATATATGGTAGAATAAGGGTGACTAAACTAAAATGGAAAATTGAGATCTAATTTAGTTTAATATAATGCTATGAAAAATATGTTGGTTTGAAAATCTGTCGGTTAGGTAGGTCATGGGGAAACAGGCCAACAGTGTGCAGGGCATAGCCCCTCTTTGAGACAACAAAGCGAAACTAGTTTATTGTTAATCTATCAAGCAGGAATATGTGCAAATCTACACTATTCTAACTTCAGGGTGTTTGGGATCTCATCCCAGTAGAGATAGTTCCAATAATGAATAAAAATGTAAGAGGGAAGGAATGGAGGAAGGTAGATCTGAAGGAAGAAAAGAAATGAATTCCAAGACAGAAAGGTCAGTAGGTTTATGCTTTAGGCTGGTAGTAAACAAAGCCAAGATTACTTGCATAAAAAAATAAAGCAATACTAATGAACAAATGACAATAGTAGGAATGAATCCAATAGAATAAAAACATAGATCTAACTTAAGAAACATCTGATGCAAATAACACACATATGTAGCACAAAGTCTGAATATATGTATTAATATTCCTTCTATTACAAGAAAGCACAAAGTCTTTCTCTCCTCACTTATTTTTTCATAAAAAAATGTCCACCCCTGGAATACAACAAGTATCCCAGTATTTATAGAAGGAGAAGAGGAAAGAAGACAAAAACAAACCGACCACTATTTACAAAATAAATTACAAGATATTACAAAATATCTAAAAAGTCAAAAGTTGACTTTGGGCAAGTTTTTGGATGGCAACATCCCATGGTGCAACATGGATGATGTCATCGTAAATGCCAACATGCTTTTAAAATATTTTTACAAAAATGATCAAAGCATACACAAGAGGAGAAACTACTCATCATCTCTTTACTTAAAATTAGTGTCTTGCTTCTGATCAAGAAAGTCGATGTGACACTGTGCTCGATATTCCATAAACTTGCTGATCATTGACTAAAGTTGGTTATGATCTAGACCTTTGAAATGGTCACCAATGACTTCGCAAGTTTATTTTTCGGTCTTGAGCTTGTCAGGTAACCCAGAGAACTCCTTGCATGCATTGATCAAGAAGCCAATGAAATCACAGTAGGCCAAGAGGTTATTGATTGAATCTCAATTGAAAGTGATCTCTAGTGCCAAACCTTGAGTGACGATGGCCTTGAACTACTGGAATGTATTATCGTCTTCCCTCAAGGTGTATGATTCACTGAGCATCCTTGGAGACATCTTTGTAAATGTTTGCTCCATGTTGTATCGTGCATCCAAGGCTTCATCCTTGATTTTATCTATCCTCTCCAGGATATTTTCCATTTGATCAAGCTGATAATCTAATGCAACGAGAGCTTTATTATGTGCTCACGGGTGATCGATAACGCCGACCTTTAATAGGTCATCAGCTGGGCAATTAGGCATTGCTTGGAAGGTTTCATGTTGCAACCTGGCATTATCCAACTCCTCAGAGAGGGATCCTGCTACTGCTTATAGCTCCTTATTTTCTTGATCTATATTATGGTAGAGCACCGTGAATTTCTTAATCATTTCCTCACTATCTCTGAGGATTTTCTCAATCCAGGATGATACTACTGCACCTTTTTCACCAATCTTAGCATATTCATTTATTTTATCCTGATTGAGAACTTCAGTGGGTTTTGTGGCGGTCATAGAGCAGCGTTTCCCATTCTCTACAATGCTTGGAGGAGATGTTTGTTTTGTTCCTTGAGTATTCTCTTATCCTCTTTTGCTTCTTGGAGCTTTTTGTAGAAAGCATCCACTATAGACAAGGCTTCTCCTTTTAGGATTTCAGATGAGATTCCCATTGTGACTTGAGTCACTGTGAAATCTGTGGGAGACATATCCTTCTTTTCCTTGGTGCGATTTGGGTAAACAATATCCATGACTCTCTCCCTCGAAGTTCTTTTTGAAAAGTGAGTTATTGCTTTCTACTTCTTGGGTCCCTTCTTCAGAATGACGGAGAAGTCCATGGGTGTGATGGGAACCTTTCTCTTATACTGACCCAGATGGTCAGAAATTTAGCTAGGACTTATGGGAGTGGGAGTAGAGGGAATAGAAGAAGAAACGGGAGTGAAAGGGGAAGCAACTGAAGAGGCCTCATGGAAGAACGTTGAAACACTTGGTGGTGGCATCGATAAGGAGTCCAACGCACTGCTACTTATGGGGCCTGGAGTTAGTATAGGAGAAGAAAAGGTCATCGAAATGGAAGGGATCTGTAATTGGATGGAGGGAGTACTAGGCAACAGATCCATGAGAGAGGAGAAGATGGAAGAGGTGGGAGATAGAAGGGAGGAAGGGAGAGAAGAAGACACATCCATAGGAATAGATGCTTCAATGACATGGGGAGGAGAAGGAGTGGAAGAAGGAATGGTGGGTACCTCAGTAGTTGTAGCTATGATAACATCCTGGGTGGATGTATCCGTTGAAACTTCTGTCGGCTCTTCTTCTTTACCTAGAGACACCAGGTTGACCACTTGTTTCTCAGATGTAGTAGGAGGGCTTTGAGGAGCTTCTTCTTGTTTGCTTGATTCTCCCTCCTCGTCTTTTTATTTTCCTTTCGGTACTTGGGCCGGTGTGGGAGGTGCTCTACCTGAAGGGGAAGTAGCGAAATCCACTCCAAGGTAGGTGAGACCATTCTATTTGCACTGATGCTCGGTGCACTACAATGTGGGATTAACCCTTTCCTAAATGGTCTTAGGCGCTTTGGCTCTGTTGACATCTATGAACGGCCAATCGTCCCCATCCGTGTAAAGGTAAACCTGATCAATTTCTTGATCAATCTCTTGGAATCCCTTTGGGATGATGGCTACGCCATAGTGGATGATCTCTTCTAGAGCCGGCCAAGAGTAATCCTTTCACCTGATGTCTATTTCATGTGTTAGGTTGATCCATATGTCCTCGATCTTAGGAACATGGATGGGATGAATTTTTTCCCTTGGGAGGCAACTTCGGCAGTCAAAGGTCGGCCTTACCAGGGAATTTTTGCTCTAGATTCAAAAACTCAAGTTCGACATACATCTCCCGCGCTTTGGCAAGTGTGGTGTAGGTGAATCGGCCAACTGTAAGGGGGAATGGAGTTCCTCCTTTATTTCTCTTCATGCACTTCTCATGGTAAGTGATTAGTTACCTTGACAACTCTAAGAGGATCAGCTTGGGCCCTGCATACCTTGGCAGCTTTGTTGGTTCACCCTAAAAATTCACAGCTCCGAGGTATGTGAATGTGGGGAATTATGTGGACAATGCTCCCCATTTCTTCATGGCAGTAATCACACTCGGATTGGTCCGACCGTGTCTCATATTTAGCCTCAGTAAGAAGATTACCTCATAAAAAAAGGCATCATTAATCTTGGAGAACTGGGAGATGATGGCCTCGAGCTTGAGCTCTGGGTAGAATTCATATATTTTGACCTAGGGCCATACCCCATTTCGAGCTAAGCATGCAAAATCTCTTGCGGATGTTGTAACGTATACAACATAGGAATTCATGTAGAACTTCCCAGTAGTTAGGACTTGTTGAAGCTGCTAGGAGATGGTGTTGCTGATGATTTCACCCCAGCCAAAATGCTTATCAGGTGTATTCTTTCTCATGGTCTCTAGGTACCTCAGCATCCATTTGTGGAAATAATGGGCATTAGGAAGCCCAAATACTCTATTCAGGAAGGTGATTGTATCACTCAATTCCTCGAAGTGACTGTGGTGGATGGTCTGTGGCCATCTGCTTACCGACTTCTTATTTTTTAGATAAAGTTTGTTCATCATTTGCATGCATTTATCCTCATTGTCGTCCCAGGCCTTCTTGCAGTCTTCTAGACTTATGACGACATATTTCCTGTGATGAGGAATGCCCAGGGTTAGTTCAAAGTGATGGGTTGTGAGGTCGATGATCATCTTTTTCTCTTTGTCTTCGACACATCTAGTGTCCTTATTGTAACACTTAGTGACCAACATAATAAATTCATTGTTTACAACACTTACTGGCAGCCTAGCTACAAAGTGCAATCCACTACCCACTAGTTTGCTGGTTGGTCCTTTCTCGAAAGTCATCCATATCAATATTCCCCAGCTCAGAGTCTCTGATGTCAAGGTCACTCTCTGCATATGAGTCAGGCATCTTGACTTTCTGATATTTGTACTTCATCTCTTATTTCGACTACTTTGCTTTAGCTTTAGACTTTGTTGGTTTCTTGCTTGATGAAGACATGTGTGAGCTCGAGGATAGATGTTGTTGTTCTACAAGAAGGATCAAGGAGGTCCAACACAAAAGAGCCATGCCAACCATCGTTATTCATAATGAAAGCTTGCAGAATGAAGAATGAGCAATTATAAGGCTTAGGGCATAAGGCGCAGGTTCAAAGCATGCTGCAGAGGCTTAAAATTACTGGGCACACTTTTGAAGATGTCGACATGAAAAAATTTGCACCTGTGTTCCTAGGAGAAAATTTGTGCCAAGTTTAGAAAGGGCGTAATTTTGCAAGGCGTTGCACGGAAATTTTCAGTGCCAAGGATAAGGCGTGGGGCACAGTTTTAAAACACACAACATGGCATGTTGATGTCAAGGAATATGCACCTACACCTTAGGAAATTTCACTTTAGTGGGGCGCAGGAAAAGTCTTTGTTACATGCATTTTAAGTGCGCCAGGGCACTGCTTCGGAAGATGTTGCAAGGCAAATTAGTGCACCTTAGGGTTAGGTGTGGGGTGTGGGTTAGCGATACACAACATGCAGATGTTGATGTTGTTCAAGATGCGCTTGCGCCTCTCAAAAAGCTACTAAGTTTTCTTTAGGCTGGCATGGAAAAAGGTTATGTTACCTGGGTGGACAGTGCACCAAGGCGCGACTGTGGGAGGTGCAACATGTAAGGACAGTGTGCTAAGGTTTTTATGATTTTTTACAATTCCTTTGATTTCTTCTCTCTTTTGGTTTCTTCAAATGGTAAAGAGAGGGTTTCAACAAGATAATTAGCAGGGGAAAATGACCTTGGGTTTCTTCAAAGGTAGGGGCCTTCCAGATTTACAGATTTGGAAGGAGAGGAAAGGGGTTTCCAGTTGATTATAGATTATTAGGTTCCTCTTTTATATTTAATCCTTTTTATACAAGCCCTAAGCCTAACAAAAACCACAACAACAAGCATGGCAGAATCCACTTACTCGGTTTTATAAAAGACGAAGGATGACATTGGGGTCCACAAGATTGAAATATGGCACGCGGGGGGTGACAAGGATAGCTGACAGGCTCAGAGAAAACACTTTTTACAATTTTCAATTCATGAAAATGATAGGTGTCGGGTGCCTATTAATAGAAAAACTGGCATTTATTATTTCACCAAAAATTTTTGGCACACTTTTCAGAGTGTCGACACGGGTTAAAATGTGCCTTGGCACAATTTTATTGGCATTGACATAATACTTTTAGTGCCTTAGCACACATTTCATGGTGTCAACACACCATTTTCTGTGCCTTAGTGCACATACTTGGCGCATGTTTTATGATGTTGACACGAAATTTCCTATGCCAAAGGGATTTCTAAGGGGCACACATTCTGGTATGTCGATATGAGAATTTCTGTACCTATTTCAAAAAGGTGAGCTTTTGAGAGTGTTGACACACCATTTTCTGTGCTGAGTTTAAAGAAGCTAAAAATGGCTAAGTTCTAACAAAATTGATTTTTCAAAAGGGAGTTTTGGATCATTTTAAATGTTAACAGACTTCCTTAGGGACCAAAACAAAATTTTCGGTATGGTTACCTGCAAATTTCCCTTGTCAATTTTGCAGGATAACAGCTGGATCTTTCTGGGGACTATCTTTAAGCAAAACTTAAGGGTAGAGAATCCCATATTTCCATTTGCCTATCTATTGGGTTATAGAGTTTCAAAAACAAGGGCAACCAAAAAGGGAAGGAAGGGAACACACAACAAACATGAAGCAAACACACAACGAAAGTAAACTGTACAAAGAAGAGAGCATATTGTACAAAGAATAAAGCAAGATCTACTTCCTAAAAACCTTCAGGTGCTGCTCGCTATAAAGAAGCAGGAGCTTGGTTCCATCCCGATATGAGAGATAGAAAATATTCTCTCCATTGAGTTGCTTGATCTTGTATGGCCCCTCTCCAAAGAGAGTCAAACTTTCCATGCATACCTTTCAATTCTCTTTGTTTGTCCCACAGAAGAACAAGATCTCCCACATGGAAATCTCTCTGCCTAGCTTTCTTGTTGAACAACCTCTTAACTTCATTATGATGTTTAGTGATATTTTCAACCACTTTCACTCACTTTTCTTCAAGTTCCATTAGGTACATAATTTTATTTTCAAGAGAATTCTGAAAATTTTCATCTTCAATTGCTGAAGCCAAGCGCAGAGTAGGAAGTTCTACGGAGATAGGGATTTCATCATCGATCCCATACAACCCCTGGAAAGGTGACATGCCGAGAGACCTCTTTGGAGTGACATAATCCACCCATAAATCATCATACAATGACTTGTGCCAGGACCGCTGATTTTCATCAACTAGCTTCCATATGATAGTCACCAAGTTCTTGTTGCTAGATTCTACCTAACCATTTCCTTGAGGGTAATAATCAGAAGCATGAGCCAACTTTATTCTGTATCCATAGACAAAACCAATAACTTCCTGTGAAGAGAAGTTGGAAGCATTGTAGGCAATGATTTTGTGTGGAATGTCAAATCTCACAATAATATTCTCTTTGATGAAGTTGCAAACAACTTCAGAAGTGGCATGTTTGACAGGTATGGCCTCCACCTACTTCATGAAGTAATCCGTTGCTATTAGGACGTAACTATGTCCAGCACTCAATTGAGGATGGAGTGCTCCAATGAATTCAATTCCCCATTGTCTGAATGGTTCATTGATGATGATGGGCCTGAGGGGAAACACATCCATCTTTGGTTTGCCAACAAACTGTTGGCAAAGTTCACATTTCACTACCTAGGTGGCTGCATACTGAAATAGCATCGGCCAATAGTACCTGGCCCAAATGATTTTATGTGCTATCACAGATGAGGAGAAGTGACCACCATAGGCAAACTCTCCAAAAAATTTATCCGTTGCAGCTTGTCAACACATCGTAGAAAAATGCCATCAATTCCGTGTTTGTACAATCCATCATCCCATATGACATATCTTGTGGCTCTGAGCTTCACTGTTCACTTTTCCTTTGTGGTTAGGTGAGTTGGGAATTCTCCATAGGTGAGAAAGAACACGATGTCAGAATACCGTTCGTCATTGGTTGCGACAAATAGGACCATGGGCAAAGAATCCGCTTTCTCCAGTTCATTTTGTTCTCCATCAATGTGATCAACTTTCTCTTTAGGTATCTCTAATTCTTTATTTTCAGCCATTATCTGACACAGGCCCTTACCTCTTACCAATTTGGTTCGTTTGATGTCTAGGTCATATTCTTGGACCTTTGCAATCTAATTCCCTCATAAGCTCCCTAACTCTTGTTGAGTAAGGATAGACTTAACAGCCAAGTCTGGAACAAGCACTACTGTATGAGAATTCAGAATATAGTAGCAAAATTTTTTGACTGCTTTTACCATGGAAAAGGCATGCTTCTCCAATTTTGACATCTTCATTTCATGTGAATTAAGAGGAGAAATCATGAAAGCAATCAGGGATTCTATATCCTCGGAGTTCTTTTTCATCAAGATAGATGATACAATATGCGCAGAGCCATAGCTGTATATGATGAAGTCTTTGCTGAAGTCAGGACACACCATAATAGGAGCGTGAGTGACGGAGGTTTTTATGTCTTCGAATGATGTCCTGCCTTCCTCACTCCATTGGAATGTTTGGGACCCTTTCATCATATTATATATGACGAGTCTTCTCAGCAAAATTGGGAAAAAAGCATCTAAGAAAATTTACCTTTCCGAAGAAAGAGTGAACACCAATCTTTCTTGTAGGCAAAGTAAGGCTCTGAATAGCCTTGAACCTTTTGACATCTATGTTAGTTCCTTCTCTACTGATGACATGTCCTAGCAGATTTCCTTCTGTGACTCTAAAAAATGACTTCTTGGGATTAAGTTAAATTTTGTGCTCTCAGAATTTGATCAAGACTTGTTCCAAATGATCGCAGTGATCACTTCATTTCTTGGAGATGTAACACCCTAAACTATTGTTACTTCCTCTTGGGAATTCAAGTGTTGATATATGATTTCTTCTGTAAAAGGATGTGTTCCTTTGATTGTGAATTCATTCTTGATATGGATTGTATCTTATTTGCTCTTGAAGATCTTTGACTGAGTCAGGATATGCTTGGACTCTTTTATTTCTTTCATTTTAGCACCTGAGTTTAATCTGATTTCGGGATGAATTGTGGATTTATCCATCTTTATGACTCAGCCTTGGATCAGTGGCATTGATCTAAGAGATGTTTTAAGTTTATTCTGGATAAACAAAAATGATAGACCTTACGAAGGTTGTAAGGTCTGAATGTGTTGAATGAGCAATTCAGGAGTTAACTCAGGCTGATCTTGTTAAATGAATTGGTTCCCGATATCGTAATATCAGGAAGGCCTAAACCTTGAGCCGGGTAATAAATTCTGGTATATATACTGCTAGCTTATTATCAATGCTGAATAGAATCCATTTCGGGAATATTATACTCTGTTGATTCTTACTGAACGATTCTATTTGTTAGACCTAGACTGGATTTATTAAGGTTAATAACCTATGGGTTGGATTAGTGCTAATCTAACCTAGCCCTAAACTATAAGCTAAATGTTCCTAAGGTTAACAACCTAGCACTAAGGAAGTTAGACTAAGTATAACCTTAAGATCTAACCTATGTTTCTAATCTAACTAATGATAGTGGATGAAGGGGACCTATGAAGGGGTGCGAGCCATGGGTGGTAGTTTCTATGGCATTAAATGAAGTGGATAAGCATGAAGGACAAGGGATTTAGTGGAGATTTCAAATGGCCATCGAGACCGACTTGGCAGAGTCGCCAAATCTGGAAATGGTCTTTGGTTGCTTTTTTCCATCGCCAACTATGGCGGTCGATGGCAATGGAGGTTAGGCGGGAATTTTGGAGTTAATGTCATTGATGAACTTCGGTTCCCGAGCGTGGATTGCTTGGGAAGGCATGAAAATGGAAATTTTTTTGGTATTTTGGTTTTCCATTCGCTCCGTTTTTCTCTTTGTTTGATCACTGGTTCTTCGAACCAGTCTACTATGTGTTGCATGGCAACTATGAGATTATCTAGCTCTTTTCTCTATCGGGGAAAGTTTATAAGACATGGTAGTAACAAATTATTGTTGTTGAATCTATTGTGGAAGAGGAGAAGAAGGCTTGAGCACATTCAGAGATCTTCTTTGGATTTTTAAGAGACATTACCAGGCATGTTAGGCCCTAACTTTTAAAAATCTTTCTTTCCTTCAAATGATTTCATTAGAACAACTCTGTTCAGATGATTTTTGGTTCAGTTTGTTTTAATGGTAGCTATGTATGAAGTATCTTGCTATGTTTTCATGCTAGCTCGACTATTCAGTTGATTCCTTGCTGGGTGTACATTTGGTTTCGTGTTGTCGAATTATCTTGTTGTGTTTTGCATTTTGGTAGATTCCGAAGAAATGCTTGCAAGGATAATGTATGAAACTGACTCTGTTAGAGTCCATGAAATGTTTTCTTGTTTGATATCGACTTCAGTCGAAGCCTTGCTGTTTACACTTGTTCAAACTGATACTGTAGGAATTCATGAAATATATAGTATGTTTCGACTTCTGTAGAAGTTTAGTTGTGAATACTATATGTTATTGTTTCTGTTGGAATCCTTGAACTATATAGTATGTTTTGGCTTCTGTAGAAGCTTAGTCGTGAATACTATATGTTATTGATATTGATAGAATCCTTGAATAGATAGTATTTTCAACTTCTGTAGAAGTTTAATTGAGGATACTATATGGGTTCGACTCCTTTTGAGTCCTTGAAATGTACTTAATGTTTCGACTTCGGTAAGAAGTTTTATTGTGAATTTTGTTGGAATCCTTGTATTGTATAGTATGTTTTTGACTTCTGAAGAAGTTTTGCTATGAATGCTTAATGGTTTTGACTCTGTGGAAGTCCTTGAATTGTTGTCGTATGAATTTGACTCCAATCAAACCCTGGTTGTGAGTACTGGTTGGATGTGACACTGTCGGAGTCCTTGCGGTATTCCCATTTAAACACGACTCCTGATAAAGTCCTTGATATGATGCGTGTTGGCTCGATTCCTGATTTAAGTCTTCACTGTGCATGCATATTGAATTGACTCTTCTTAATATTATTGTGTTTTTGCTCAGTTCATTTCTGAGGAATTAAGGGATGGGTTTTCTTTACAAACTCAACTCTGTATGAGTCCCTGCTGTATTCGTATTAGCTCGATTTTGGATAAATATTTGATGAAATTAATGATACGATGACGTCTTCTATGAAGTCCTAGTAGTGGTTATTCTTTCTTTATTTCAGCTTCTGATTTGAGTCCTGGCTGTATTTTAGTAGGGACTAGATTCAACCGTATGTTGCTGAGTGTTTCGACTCAGTGGGAATGTTGCTGTGTTTGCACATGGTTACCTCTTCTGTTATTGTGTTATCTAGTCTTGTGCTTGACTAGGGTAAAGAGTACTAGTTGTGCCATGACAGGCGATGGCGTTGGATATTTTTCATGTTTGTTTGAATATGTATGGAAAGTTTTGTTAAGCCTATTGGAGTTGGATTATTCATTATTGCTTGTCACATGAACTCTTGTATTGCTCAATAAGCTACATGTGATTTTTATATTTGGAATTCTGATGATGTTGTAGTTCTTCTTGTAATCTCGACTGTTTGGTCACATGCATAAATGTATTAGCATTATTCAAGGAGTTAGTATAGTCCAGAACATTGTTGATTCAGGAATCTAATTGACTCTGTTTCTTTCTTCTAGACTGTAATTTATATGTTGATGTATAAATAAGTTGAATAGGAAAATTCTCTCTCTCTCCTAGACAGGAAAACTTGTGTGCTTTCTTCTTGCATCCTTTTGCGATCTCTACGGTATGGGCATAACAAGAATAAAATGTGGTATTGTATGGAGAGACTAGTATAAAATGTGTGTTGCTGTATAAATAGGTATACTTGTCAATACCATTGAAATGTGTTATGATGATAAAAAAATTAAGACAGTGAGCTTGTTGAATGTTTTAACTGCCTTGAGAAATTTTTAGAAATAATCTTGTAGGAGTTCTGCTGTCTTTAGAATGGTTGTATTCATTTGTTCTTAGTCTCTAACATATAAGATGAATAGCCTGATTTATGTTTGGAATTGGAAGAATTGATTTCCTTTAAACAGGTTGTTTAATGAGAACAATTGGTGGATTGCAATTGTTTTAAGAATTAGTGCTTATCATGCTCAGTTCACCGAACTGACCCGTGTTGACAATTTTTGCAGATGGTTGCCGTAAGTGGTAAAGACACGCAGATCTGATATGATGTTCAGATCGTTTAATTTGGTTTTATGATGAATTCCAATTTGATTCTCTAAATGTACTACTTGAAGAAAGATGTTTTTTGGCTGTTGAGTATTGTATCAAATATGCTGAATGCATAAAATGTATTTGATTAGCTTAGAAATGAATGAAAAGAGGTATTTGTTACTTATGTGTTGCATTCGTATCTTGAAGGATTGAACTACTTCAGTTCAAATGATTTTATGAGCATTGTTATTATTGTATACTTTGGAGACATTTGGGATTCTCTATGTAAGCTTTGAAAGGATTCTGTGACTGAGTACTTGTGAATGTTTAGTAGTTCTGTTAGGTTCTATCTAAAGTTAAATTGGAATTTAGATCACGGTCCTTCGAGAAGCTAAGGTTAAAATAAACCTCAATAGGAAGCTGAACGAGCTGAATAAATTATTACTTCCTAGTCTTGATCTAAGTCAAGACAACGCCTTAACTTGATTTTAATTCACTATATCTCAATACTAATAAGTAAGATATATGTTTCAGTTATGAGATCTGATAGAAACCAAAAGGGTATGGTTAGCAACCTTATGTGAAGATTAAGGGCTACTGCCCAGTTTCGTTGATTTAGATTTCTGTTTTTCAATGAATTCCTTGATGGGACCACTATTCTTAATAACTTCTCTATGTGAAATGAGTTTTATTAAGAAAGGTAAATCTAAGGTGAGGAATCCTGGGGTTGGGAAAAGACTACCCAAAAGGGAGTGTCTTAAAGTATAACTCTAACTCAACATGGGTAACACCTTAAAGTTAAGTAGATCTTTTCGAGGTGGACTTTAAGGTTGACGACACAAGTCAACTGCAGGGTTGTACCTTCGAGAAGATTAGGATCTTCTCGAAGATACAACAATGCAGGTGACTTATGATGTCACCCTTTGCATTGATCGTTAAGATTTACACCTTAAACTCGAACAAGTTTTTACTCTGGGACTGGTTAGGAACGTGGTCATGTTATAAGGCTGCCCCTGGAGACTCGGGGTATCTTGACACACTGGATTAACTAGGGTTGACCCAGTATGTCAGCGTATCCCTAGTCTTTGGGAGCATCTCTATAACGTTGTCATATTATTAATCCATTCCTGAGTGAATAACTTGGGGCAGGAGAGACTGACAAAAGTCAGTATAAGACATTCTACATAACATAGGAATGGGGTGAAGGATGTATTCCAGATCGACGAGTATGCCATCAAGGAATACGAGACATAAGCAGTATGTTTCAAATCTTTGGCCAAAGTATTGCAAGCTGCTGATTGCGTTGTCCTATGTCACCTAGTCTAAGGGATGAGATGCCGATGAATAATGGTAACAATTATTCAGATAGGTTCCTTGGACAGAGCATTCTGAATCCCAGATTAGGGAAGAGAACCACAGGAGTGATGTGTTAAAATAAAAACACCAACTCTTGATACTCATGAATAGATCGGTAGATTACCGAGTCATGGAATGAATAGATCGGAGGTACTCCGAGTCATTACAGCTGCATATGGTTATCTGTTATAAGAATGGTGGTTTTGAATTGTGAGTTCTAAATTATGTATTTAGAACTAGGAAGCATTTATCAAAAAAAAAAATTTACTTGTTCTAATGTTCTAAAATGGGGATGTTACATCTTGGTATCAAAGCTGAAGGTTGCAGCTCTTGGACCTATTGTGTCCATAATCTGATAAAACCTGAATTTTCTTGTAACAGAAAATGGTTAGAACAAGGGGGAACGTTGCGAATAATGCTCCACCAGAAGGAGGGGCAACAACAACCCAAAAGCTTGATGAGATCCTTGTTGCCCTATTGGACACAAGAGATCGTTTAACTGTACTTGAACAGAAAGTAATGGGAAATGAGGAGGATGATGAAGCTGGTAATAACAATCAACAACCTCCTGAGGAAAACCCCGATATGGGTGTTGATATTAATGCTGGGAATGCACCTGTCCAACCAGAAAAAAAAAGGCCAGGTTGGCAGCAGAACTCACTAATGATATAAAAATGATAAGCCCACTCAAGTATGATGGCACCACATTAGGAGATGGAGCTGAGAATTGGCTCAGCGAAATGGAGAACTACTTTGCAATAAGAAACTTCTCAGAGGAAACCAAAGCTATTTGGGGAGCCTATTAGCTTTCCCACGAAGCATCTTCGTGGTGGGATAGCCATAAAGATGAGCTTAATATTGATGAGACCAATATTACTTGGGATCAATTTAAGGGCTATTTTAGGCAACGTTGGCTGCCACAACTTTTCTATGATCAGAAAATGACAGAATTCCAGAACTTAGCTCAAGGGAAGCTAACGGTAACTGAATACTGGGAGCGGTTTACAAAACTTCTCAAGTATGTACCACAGTATCAAACTGACGAGAAGTTCAGAATATGGAAATTCATCACGGGACTGAATCCTGTGATAGGGGGAGAGGTCGATGTTCACAGTCCAACCACTATGGAAGGAGTTGTTGAAAAGGCCATAAGACAAGAACAAAAATTAAAGGCTATTTCTACTCATAAAGAGGAAGTGCGGAAGAAGATTGCAAACCCTTCTTCAACTTCACTTGCACCCAAAAAGGGACCATGGAAAAATTTTGGAAACAGAAGTAAGTTTCCAGGGGATAATAGTAAGAAAACAGTAGCAAATAAGCCTGCTGGAAATGTAAGGGATAATTTTGCCAAAAATTATAACAATGGGCAGAAGCCCTATGGAGGACAACGTGATAATTACAAAGCTGGAGGAAATTTTGAGACTAAAAAGGGACCTGTAGGAGGCTGCTACAATTGTGGCAAAGACCACTATGCAAATCAGTGCCCTTTGAAGAAGGATGATCATAATCAGCAGCATAAGATACATGCTGCAGTAGCAGACAAGCAAGCTGAAAAGCAAGTGACACCTATAGAAGTTCCGGGTAAGTTATTTGGCATACCTGTCACTATTCTTTTTGATACAGGAGGTACTGAATGTTTTATTTCTAGTAAACTTGCTTCTAAACTTAAGAGAAAAGCTGGAAAAATGGATAAATCTTGGACTGTACAGTATGGTAATAATTTTGTTCATACAGTGAGTATGTGTCTTTTTGGGGCAGCGGTTTATTCTAAGATAGATCTTCAATCTGGTTATCATCAGTTAAGGATTAGAGAAGAAGATATTCATAAAACAACTTTCTGAACTAGGTACGGACATTATGAATTCACGGTTCTACCCTTTGGATTAACTAATGCACCCGCAACTTTTATGAACTTAATGAATAATATCTATCAAGAATATTTGGACAAGTTTGTACTTGTATTCTTGGATGATATTCTCATTTATTCTAAAAATATCGAGGAACACAATGAGGATTTGAAGATAGTTTTGGGAATTTTGAGAAAAAGAAAGTTGTATGGTAAGTTATCCAAATGTTCTTTTTTTGATTCAGAAGTTCACTATTTGGGTCATGTCATTAGTAAAGAAGGAATTGCTGTAGATCCTTCAAAAATAGTGGCAATAACTGAGTGACCTGCACCAAAGAATGTGCACGAAGTAAGAAGCTTCATGGGTCTTGCTGGTTATTATAGAAAATTTGTTAAGGATTTTTCTAAAGTGGCTGCACCGATAACTTCATTGCAGAAGAAGGATAAGAAATTTATTTGGAATGATAAGTGCGAAACTACTTTCAAAATTCTGAAAAGTCAGTTGACTTCCGCACCTATTTTAGCTATACCCGACCCTAATGGGAGCTTTATTGTTGTAACGGATGCTTCGGGGGAATGCCTTGGAGGTGTTTTGTTACAAAATGATCAAGTAATAGCATATGAAAGTAGAAAAATTAAGTTGCATGAGCTAAATTATGCTCCTCATGATTTGGAGCTTGCTACCATTTTTCATGTGCTTCAAGTCTGGAGACACTATTTAATTGGGAAACCTTTTGAGTTGAAAACTGATCACTTAGGACTGAAATATATTTTCACTCAGCCTAATCTAAATGCCAGATAGAGAAGGTGGTTAGAGTTTTTATCTCAATATGATTTTGATATTAGCTACATCAAAGGGAAAGAGAATAGGGTAGCAGATGCTCTAAGTCGTAGGAAGCACATTTATGCTCTTATAACATTAAGAACTCAGTTTAAGGATGAGGTAAAAAGTGCCTCAGAATATGATGTATACTTTCAGCAAGTAAAAGTAGCGCTTGCTGCAGAACCTAATGATGAAAGATATAAGGGTTTTCATTTTGATAATGAAGGAATCTTACGTTATGAAAACAGGGTATACGTACCTATGCTGAACGATTTGTGAAAGAAGTTGTTAGTTGAATTTCATAATTCGCCCTTCTCTGGACACCCGGGTATCACAAAAATGCTTGCTGATATGAAACAACAATACTTTTGGAAAGGTATGAAAAAGGATGTTATTGATTTTGTGACTCATTGTCTGGAATGTCAGCGGGTTAAGGCAGAACACATGCACCCTGCTACACTATTATATCCCCATAGCATACCGCAGTACAAATGGCAAGTAATAAGCATGGACTTTGTACAAGGGTTACCTATGTCCAGGAATAAACATGATGTTATCCTGGTAGTTGTAGATAAACTAACTAAGGTAGCTCATTTCATCACTGGAAATCTAAAGGATGATTCACCAGTGTTGGCCAAAAGATTCGTGCATGAAATTTTCAGGTTACATGGTGTACCAGAATTGATTATATCTGACAGGGATCCTAGAATGACGTCAAGATTTTGGAAAATGCTTAATACAGCTCTTGGAACGAAACTAAACTTCAGTTCTGCATATCATCCAGAAACGGATGGACAAACAGAAAGAGTAAATCAAGTTTTGGAAGATATGTTGTGAATGTATTGCATGGATCAACAGTATAAATGGGAAGAGTATCTTCCACTAGTTGAATTCGCATACAACAACATTTATCACTCATCTCTTAAAATGGCACCTTTTGAAGCACTTTATGGAAGGAAGTGTAGAACCCCTGTTAGTTGGGATAGTATTGAGGATAGAGTGGTAATTGGACCAGAGATCCTCACTGAAATGGAACAGCAAGTTAAGTTGATTCGTGAACAATTAAGGGAAGCAACATATAGGCAAAAGAGTTACGCTGACCTTAAATGGGTTGATCGAAGGTTTGAGCTTGGTGAGAAGGTTTTTCTTTGTGTTAAACCCAGAAAGAGTTCTATAACTCTTGGCAAGGCTGCCAAGTTGTCACCTCGCTACGTGGGACCTTTCAAAATTGTTGAAATAATCAATCCTGTAGCTTATCGATTAGCATTACCACCTGCTTTGTCTCGCATGCATGATGTTTTCCATATTTCTTTGCTTAAGAAATACGTTTCAGATTTGTCACATGTCTTAAATTGGAATTCCTTGTAGGTCCAAGACCCAGGAATAATCGTGGTTAAACCCACACGAGTACTAGAAACTCGCCAATTGCATTTAAGAAATCGTGAAATACAGCAATGTAAGGTCCAGTGGGACAAGTTTAACGAAGAAAGTGCAACTTGGGAAAATCTGGAAGAGATGAAAATTGATTTTCCTTTTCTTTTTCAACAGAATTGAATCTGTTGACAAAAGCATTTTTTTTTATGAACTTATCTTTTTCATGTTTATATGAAAGCCAGATTGAGGCAAACATTATTCAGGCTGAATAAAATGTATTGTGACATTGATTTCTGGAACTATTCAAGTTGGAAATAGTCACATTGTATTGTGAACTAATAAATTGGTTGACCTGAAGGTAAATCAAATATGTAATCATCGGGATGATGAATCTTTTAGGAGGGAAGCATGTAACACCCTGAACTATTGTTACTTCCTCCTGGGCATTCAAGTGTTGATATATGATTTCTTCTGTAAAAGGATGTTATCCTTTGATTGTGAAGTCATGCTTGATATGGATTGTATCTTCTTTGCTCTTGAAGATATTTGATTGAGTCAGGATATGCTTGGAATCTTTTATTTCTTTCATTTTAGCACCTGAGTTTAATCTGATTTCGGGATGAATTGTGGATTTATCCGTCTTTATGACTCAGCCTTGGATCAGTGGCATTGATCCAAGAGATGTTTTAAGTTTATTCTGGATAAACAAAAATGATAGACCTTACGAAGGTTGTAAGGTCTGAATGTGTTGAATGAGAAATTCAGGAGTTAACTCAGGCTGATCTTGTTAAATGAATTGGTTCCCGATATCGTAATATCAAGAAGGCCTAAACCTTGAGCTGGGTAATAAATTCTGGTATATATACTGCTAGCTTATTATCAATGCTGAATAGAATCCATTTCAGGAATATTATACTCTGTTGATTCTTACTGAACGATTCTATTTGTTAGACCTAGACTGGATTTATTAAGGTTAATAACCTATGGGTTGGATTAGTGCTAATCTAACCTAGCCCTAAACTATAAGCTAAATGTTCCTAAGGTTAGCAACCTAGCACTAAGGAAGTTAGACTAAGTATCACCTTAAGATCTAACCTATGTTTCTAACCTAACTAATGATAGTGGATGAAGGGGACCTATGAAGGGGTGCGAGCCATGGGTGGTAGTTTCTATGGCATTAAATGAAGTGGATAAGCATGAAGGACAAGGGATTTAGTGGATATTTCAAACGGCCATCGAGACTGACGTGGCAGAGTCGCCAAATCTGGAAATGGTATTTGGTTGCTTTTTTCCATCGCCAACTATGGCGGTCGGTGGCAATGGAGGTTAGGCGGGAATTTTGGAGTTAATGTCATTGATGAACTTCGGTTCCCGAGCATGGATTGCTTGGGAAGGCATGCAAATGGAAAATTTGTTGGTATTTTGGTTTTCCATTCACTCCATTTTTCTCTCTGTTTGATCACTGGTTCTTCGAGCCAGTCTACTATGTGTTGCATGGCAGCTATGAGGTTATGTAGCTCTTTTCTCTGTCAGGGAAAGTTTATAAGACATGGTAGTAACAAATTATTGTTGTTGAATCTATCGTGGAAGAGGAGAAGAAGGCTCGAGCACATTCAGAGGTCTTCTTCGGATTTTTAAGCGACATTACCAGGCATGTTAGGCCCTAACTTTTAAAAATCTTGCTTTCCTTCAAATGATTTCATTAGAACAACTCTGTTCAGATGATTTTTGGTTCAACTAGTTTTAATGGTAGCTAATGTATGAAGTATCTTGCTGTGTTTTCATGTTGGCTCGACTATTCAGTTGATTCCTTGCTGGGTGTACATTTGGTTTCGTGTTGTCGAATTATCTTGCTGTGTTTTGCATTTTGGTAGATTCCGAAGAAATGGTTGCAAGGATAATGTATGAAACTGACTCTGTTGGAGTCCATGAAATGTTTTCTTGTTTGATATCGACTTCAGTCAAAGCCTTGCTGTTTACACTTGTTGAAACTGATACTGTTGGAATTCCTGAAATGTATAGTATGTTTCGACTTCTGTAGAAGTTTAGTCGTGAATACTATATGTTATTGTTGCTGTTGGAATCCTTGAAATATATAGTATGTTTTGGCTTCTGTAGAAGTTTAGTCGCGAATACTATATGTTATTGATATTGATAGAATTCTTGAATAGATAGTATTTTCAACTTCTGTAGAAGTTTAATTGAGTATACTATATGGGTTCGACTCCTTTTGAGTCCTTGAAATGTAATTAATGTTTCGACTTCGGTAAGAAGTTTTATTGTGAATTTTTTTGGAATCCTTGTATTGTATAGTATGTTTTTGACTTCTGAAGAAGTTTTGCTGTGAATGCTTAATGGTTTTGACTCTGTGGAAGTCCTTGAATTGTTTTCGTATGAATTCGACTCCAATCGAACCCTGGTTGTGTGTATTGGTTGGATTTGACACTGTCGGAGTCCTTGCGGTATTCCCATTTACACACGACTCCTGATAAAGTCCTTGATATGATGCGTGTTGGCTCGATTCCTGATTTAAGTCTTCACTGTGCATGCATATTGAAATTGACTCTTCTTCATATTATTGTGTTTATTTCTCAGTTCATTTATGAGGAATTAAGGGATGGGTTTTCTTTACAAACTCGACTCTGTATGAGTCCCTGCTGTATTCGTATTAGCTCGATTTTGGATAAAACTTTGATGAAATTAATGATACGATGACGTCTTCTATGAAGTCCTTATAGTGGTTATTCTTTCTTTATTTCGGCTTCTGATTTAGGTCCTGGCTGTATTTTAGTAGGGATTAGATTCAGGTGTATGTTGCTGAGTGTTTCGACTCAGTGGGAATGTCACTGTGTTTGCACATGGTTACCTCTTCTGTTATTGTGTTATCTAGTCTTGTGCTTGACTAGGGTAAAGAGTACTAGCTGTGCCATGATAGGCGATGGCGTTGGATATTTTTCATGTTTGTTGAATAATATGGAAAGTTTTGTTGAGCCTATTGGAGTTGGATTATTCATTATTGCTTGTTGCGTGAACTCTTGTATTGCTCAATAAGCTACAGGTGATTTTTATATTTGGAATTCTGATGATGTTGTAGTTCTTCTTGTAATCTCGACTGTTTAGTCGCATGCATAAATGTATTAGCATTATTCAAGGAGTTGGTACAGTCCAGAACATTGTTGATTCAGGAATCTAATTGACTCTGTTTCTTTCTTCTAGACTGTAATTTATATGTTGATGTATAATAAGTTGAATAGGAAAATTTTTCTCTCTCTCTCCTAGACAGGAAAACTTGTGTGTTTTCTTCTTGCATCCTTTTGCGATCTCTACGGTATGGGCATAACAAGAATAAATTGTTAGGTATTGTATGGAGAGACTGGTATAAAATGTGTGTTGCTGTATAAATAGGTATACTTGTCAATACCATTGAAATGTGTTATGATGATAAAAGAATTAAGACAGTGAGCTTGTTGAATGTTTTAACTGCCTTGAGAAATTGATAGAAACAATTTTGTAGGAGTTTTGCTGTCTTTAGAATGGTTGTATTCATTTGTTCTTAGTCTCTAACATATAAGATGAATAGCCTGATTTATGTTTGGAATTGGAAGAATTGATTTCATTTAAACAGGTTGTTTAATGAGAACAATTGGTGGATTGCAATTGTTTTAAGAATTAGTGCTTATCATGCTCAGTTCACCGAACTGACCCATGTTGACAATTTTTGCAGATGGTTGCTGTAAGTGGTAAAGACACGCAGATCTGATATGATGTTCAGATCCGTTTAATTTGGTTTTATGATGAATTCCAATTTGATTCTCTAAATGTACTACTTGAAGAAAGATGTTCTTTTGCTGTTGAGTATTGTATCAAATATGCTGAATGCATAAAATGTATTTGATTAGCTTAGAAATGAATGAAAAGAGGTATTTGTTACTTATGTGTTGCATTCGTATCTTGATGGATTGAACTACTTCGGTTCGAATGATTTTAAAGAGCATTGTTATTATTGTATACCTTGGAGACATTTGGGATTCTCTAAGTAAGCTTTGAAAAGATTATGTGACTGAATACTTGTGAATGTTTAGTAGTTCTATTATGTTCTATCTAAAGCTAAATTGGAATTTAGATCACTGTCTTTCGAGAAGCTAAGGTTAAAATAAACCTCAACAGGAAGCTAAACGGGCTGAATAAATTATTACTTCCTAGTCTTGATCTAAGTCAAGACAACGCTTTAATTGGATTTTTAATTCACTATATCTCAATACTAATAAGTAAGATATATTTCAGTTATGAGAACTGATATAAACCTAAAAAGGGTATGGTTAGCAACCTTATGTGAAGATTAAGGGCTATTGCCCAGTTTCGTTGATTTAGATTACTATTTTTCAATGAACTCCTTGATGGGACCTCTAGTCTTAATAACTTCTCTTTGTGAAATGAGTTTTATTAAGAAAGGTAAATCTAAGGTGAGGAATCCAGGGGTTGGGAAAAGACTACCCACAAAGGAGCGTCTTAAATATAACTTTAACTCAACGTAGGTAACACCTTAAAGTTAAGTAGATCTTTTCGAGGCGGACTTTGGAAGGTTGATGGCACAAGTCAACTGCAGGGTTGTACCTTCGAGAAGATTAGGATCTTCTCGAAGATACAACAATGCAGGTGACTTATGGTGACACCCTTTGCATTATCGTTAAGATTTACACCTTAAACTTGAACAAGTTTTACTCTGGGACTGGTTAGGAATGTGGTCATGTTATAAGGCTGCCCCTGGAGACTCGGGGTATCTTGACACACTGGGTTAACTAGGGTTGACCCAGTATGTCAGCGTATCCCTAGTCTTCGGGAGCATCTCTATAACGTTGTCATATTATTAATCCATTCCTGAAGTGAATAACTTGGGGCAGGAGAGACTGACAGAAGTTCAGTATAAGACATTCTACATAACATAGGAATGGGGTGAAGGACGTATTCCAGATTGACGAGTATGCTGTCAAGGAATACGAGACATAAGCAGTATGTTTCAAATCTTTGGCCAAAGTATCGCAAGCTGCTGATTGTGTTGTCCTATGTCACCTAGTCTAAGGGATGAGATGCCGATGAATAATGGTAACAATTATTCAGATAGGTTCCTTGGACAGAGCATTCTGAATCCCGGATTAGGGAAGAGAACCGCAAGAGTGATGTGTTAAAATAAAAACACCAACTCTTGATACTCATGAATAGATTGGTAGATTACCGAGTCATGGAATGAATAGATTGGAGGTACTCTGAGTCATTACAGCTGCATATGGTTTTCTGTTATAAGAATGGTGGTTTTGATTTGTGAGTTCTAAATTATGTTATTTAGAACTAGGAAGCATTTATCAAAAAAATTTTTTAAAAAAACTTGTTCTAATGTTCTAAAATGGGGATGTTACAGGAGAACACGGTCAGGTCATCTAGGTAAACATCGATGACTTTTCCCATCATACGTTTGAATGCAAAGTCCATTGCTTGTTGGAAGGTGGCATCGATGTTGATCAAACCAAACAACATTCTGCTATAGGTGAAGTTACCCCAAGGAGTGGTGAACGCCATTTTGAACTGATCTTTAGGCGTGAATTGAATTTGATTGTAACCCAAAAAACCATCAAGCATAGACAACATTTCTGAACCGGTTACTACCTGTAGCACTTGATCCATTATTGGTAGTGGATAATTATCCTTTAAGGATGACTGGTTCAAGTTGTGAAAGTCCATGCATATGCGTATCTTGTCATTCTTCTTCCACATAGGCACAATATTTGTAACCCAGGTACTGTGATGAATTGGAAAAATAATTCTCGCATCTAGCATCTTCTGAATTTCATCTTGGATGGTACCTGAGATTTTGGGGTTGTAATGCCTTTTCTTTTGACAGAAAGGCTTAACCTCATCCTTGAGTGGGATGTCATTCCGAATGTTCTTTGGCTTGAAGGACTTCAGATTAGCATAAGACCATGCTAACACATCCATGTACTTTTTCAGTAACTTAACGAATTTTCACTTTTCCTCAGTCATACAACACTTCCTGATGTTCATGGAATGAGGATGTTGCACAGTACCCAAATTGACGGATTTAGTTTCCAAAGAAGAGGAAGGATCATCGTGTTACTTTTTCTTGACAAAATGGTCATGATTATCAAATAATCATTCTAAGGAAACTAAACCTTTCGGAATCTTGTTTCCTTTGAGTTGTATCACTATTTATTTTTCAGATTCATGTGCTTGACTGGTGAGAGACTCACAACATGCAGAAGTTGATCCATCGAAATGAAGTTCTTTGAAATTGTCAGCTTTCTCCAAAAAAGTGATAATTTGGTTTTTCATCATTGAACACTTTCCAGTGCTGCAAATTATCTGGCACACTTGGGCGGAAAACCACCTCAATGGTTTAGGTATATATTTTCAACCCTGGGTGAGGGAGGATGAGAGAGGTTAAGATGGATAATGAATCAGCCATGTCATTTTAAGTTCGCATAATTTCTTTGATTGAGAAAGCGTCAAACTCCTTGATGCTATCCCATACAACATTGTGGTAGTGTCTGAGCTGGACATTTTTTACTTGATATATCCCTTTTACTTGATTGAAAATTAGCTCAGCATCACCTTGTACTTTTAGATTCTTGATTCCCTTCTCTTTTCCAGCTTGCATGCCAAGTAATAAGGATTCATACTCAGCAGTATTATTTGTATTGAAGAACTACAACTCGAAAGAAAAAGGGAAAATATCCTCTTTAGGAGATATTAGAACATCCCCAACACCGCATCCACTCGTTGCACAACTACCATCAAACTACAATGTCCATAATTTATTAAGATCCTCCTTTTAGATGAGAACATCCATTCTATCTGAGTCAGTGGACAAGAAATAATTTCCCATCCCTGACGATTCGAAAAGAATCTGAGCCTTGGGGTCATCAGAATTGGTGACTAGATATTTCTTTTGTGATTCTGGTTCCAATGTCTGCATCACCCCTTTGACAAGAATCCTGGATTTAGACCAGTCCATGTAAATTTCCCCACCAACTTCTTTACAAAAGCTCCTCCCTAGCAATATCCCATATGCTGCTGGAATATCAGCTACAAGAATAGTCATTTTTATCCTTTTCTCAGGAAATGCTGCGAATGCAAACTACGCATCTTTGATGTGACCAATCAATGGAACTTTCTTGGTTTCCATGAAGTAGCATCTTCTAAAAGGTTTAGTAAGTGTGAGGCCTAAAGTGTGGGTGACCTTTTCCATGGAGTAGAATCAATTATACAGTTGCTTAGTTTATGACCGTTGATCAGGAGAGATAGGTAAAAAGGTTCAATTTTCCCTGATGTGAAAGTTGAGGCAATGTTTATGTGAGACGTAGGAGGTGTGGGAAGAATTCCTTTTGGGAAATGGGAGGAGGGATGATGGCCTGACTTTGGATATACTTAGTTAATCTTACAAGTTACTCTGGGTTGGACTGAAGGTATTCACTTCAGACATCTAGATTTTGGTCTTTTTGGCATGATCAATTATATCAAATGCGACCAAGGGTTGTGCTAATGAAGGAATTAGTCCTTCATTTCACATTTGTGGAGGAGGATTACTGGTCTTTATGGAATTGGAGGATAAAAAAGAGGAAAATATGTCTTTACAACATGTTTAATAGGAGGTTGAGTAGGAAGGGGATTACCTCTTTTAGCGATTGTTGGCGGAGGAGTTACCACAACCTTTTCCCTTTGTTTTTTAGTAGCAAGCTTTGATTCTTTTCCTTACGAGCGAGTGAAAACTACGTATGATTTTCCACTCGCATACCCTTGGGTACCCTCTTTTTCATCATATTCCTTGTCTTCAAATTCCATATACCTAATAGTAGAGTCACCAGTCGGTTCACCGACATCTTGATCATCTTCGTCTTGCGACAAAGGTTCTTCGTTATTTGGATCATTTTCTTTGATTTCAACCAAAGCATTAATTGGAGGGGGCTTCAATTACTAACCTTGGAGAAGCAGCAGGAAAATGTGGCCTTTGGGGGGTGCTGTTGGGAGTGAAGTTCCTCTGTGGGATATCCTGATACGGAGTAGTAGATGATGTTTAAGCCAATTACTTCTTTAATGAGAGCAATTTATTCACCATCTTCTGGAATACTGGATCTGATGAGGTAGCTTGAGAAGAAGTTGAAGCCTTTGATTTTGATGGTTCTCGTCTTAACTCATCGGATATAAGAAGGTTATCTTCTATCCAAATGGCCATAGCCTGGGTGAGGACCAAGGTGGGTATTTGTTCCTATAAAAGTAAGAAACTTACTTTTGAACTCATGGCATTCAAGAAGAAACACTTTTGATTCTTTAATATTGGCATCATGATAGGTGGCACATGGTTGATCAGTGAATTGAATGAGGTGATAAAATCATGCATGGTTTCATGGGCCTCCTTCTTCTTGTGAGTGATTGGTGACAATAATGTGAATACGTCTTTTGAAGGCTTGTATCTATCTTCAAATGTAGTTCGTAATGTGGCCCAACTAGTGATGGATCCGGTTGGTAAATGTTGAAACCATTCTGATGCAGGCCCCTGCAAGGTCTCAAGAAAGTGACATACCGATACATCTTCAAGATTCACGTCTAGAATATTGCATGACATGATAAACATGGCTAATAAAATGCCGCATTTGTGCTTTGATTTATGCTTCCATCAAATTTTGGGAAATTCTTATGATTTCTGTTGGGAAGGGGGTGTACTGGATGCAGCAGTGCTAGAGGACCCATGAAATTTCTCCATGGTACATGTAGATTTATTGCCATTTGAAAAGCGGGAAAAAGAACATGAGCAGGGAGTGTGGTTTCCACTTAGTAAAAGAGCATTACAAGTCGATGTCGAGGCACTTTGTGAAATCTGGCTCTTTCATGGAGGCAAGGCACTTCTTGCTGATTGATCCGTTGAGCTTAGTGATGCAAATTGGGGGTGGAGTGATACTAACATTTTTCCTTTGAAGTAGATAAAAAATTGGATCAACTTCTCCCGAGATCTTCTGCCACGAGTAAATTGTTCCACTCGCCAGTGTACCCGTTCAGATCTGCTACAATTAAGAGCAGATTTACAACAATCTTTTTCTTGTACTTGCTGATTTTCTGATTTTTTTTGCAAAAATCAGTAGCATGTAATTTTTTAATAATTAATTTTATCCTTTTTTAACAACAACCGATTACAGTTTTCTGACAAAGATTAATAAGGATAAAAAGTGGGTTAGTTTAGAAAGCTGATTTTCAGATCTTTGACCTAAATTTTGCAAGGTTTTGAAAATATTATCAAATATCAGAATCTCAGATCTACAAAAATATACAAGTTTTTGTAAAAACTCAATGAACTAAAATCTCTCATCTGGTCCAGATCTATGGATTTGTCTAAGGAAATATTTAGTTTTGATCACTTCTGCAAAAATTTTAATTTTTAACAAAGAGTTAAAATTTACAATCTGATAGTGATTTTTACAGTTTTTAATTATTTCCTTAGTTCGATCCCCAGTAGAGTCACCAAAAACTGTTGGTTTAAAAATCTGTCGGTTAGGTAGGTCATGGGGAAACATGCCAACAGTGTGCAGGGCATAGCACCTCTTTGAGACAGTAAAGCAAAACTGGTTTATTGCTAATCTATCAAGAAAGAATCTATGTAAATCTAAACTATTATAACTTCAGGGGGTTTGGGATCTCATCCCAGTAGAGATAGTTCCAACAACGAACATAAATGGAAGAGGGAAGGAATGGAGGAAGGTAGATATGAAGGAAGAAAAGAAATGAATTCCAAGACATAAAGGTCAGAAGGTTTATGCTTTAGGATAGTAGTAAACAGAGCCAAGCTTACTTGCATAAAAAAATAAAGCAATACTGATGAACAAATGACAATAGTAGGAATGAATCCAACATAATAAAAACATAGGTCTAACTTAAGAAACCATCTGATGTAAATAACACACATATGTAGCATAAAGTATGAATATATGTATTAATATTCCTTCTATTACAAGAAAGCACAAAGTCTTTCTCTCCTCACTTATTTTTTCATATAAAAATGTCCACCCTTGGAATACAACAAGTATCCCAGTATTTATAGAAGGAGAAGAGGAAAGAATAAAAAAAACAAACCAACCACTATTTACAAAATAAATTACAATATATTTACAAAATATCAAAAAATTAAAAAGTTGACTTTGGGGCAAGTTGTTGGATGGCAACATCTCATGGTGCAACATGGATGATGTCATCATAAATGCCAACATGTTTTTTAAATATTTTTACAAAAATGATCAAAGCATACACAAGAGGAGAAACTACTCCTCATCATCCCTTTGCTTAAACTTAGTGTCTTACTTCTGATCAGGAGAGTCGATGTGACACTGCGCTTGATATTCCATAAACACGCTGATCATTGACTGAAGTTGGTTATGATTTGGACCTTTGAAATGGTCACAAATGACTTCACAAGTTTCTTTTTCATTCTTGAGCTTGTCAAGTAACCCGTCAAACTCCTTGCATGCATCGATTAAGAAGCCAATGAAATCGCGACAGGCCAAGAGGTTATTGATTGACTCTCGGTCGAAAGTGACCTCTGGTGCCAAACCTTGAGTGACAATGGCCTTGAAGCACTAGAATGTATCGTCTACTTCCCTCAAGGTGTTAGGAAATAAGAGATAAAATATGCGGAATAATCCCTTACAGAATCGCAACAGTAGAAAATAATATGTATAAAATATTACAGATCTCAAATAAAAGTGTAGAATAAATAACACAACATAGAGAGACAAGATTTAATGTGGTTCACCCAATTTGGGCTACTTCCACCAAGAATCACTTGTTTAGATTTTATTACAAGCCTCCACTCTCTCAATACAATACCCAGATCCGTTTGGAGCTATGCTCAACAAACTCTACATAATTCACACCCGAATTAAAAAAACATCTGCAATACATTTGCTTGTCTATGTATCATATGAATAAGACCATATAAATAGACAATTTCTTAAGAAGTTTGATACAAAACCATGGGTATCAAAACCATGGGCAAAAACCGTGGGTATCAAAACCATGGGCAAAAAATCATGGGTATCAAAACAATGGGTACCAAAAAAACCATGGGCCCAAAAACAACCCATAACGGTTGCCCATTACCCATGGGTTAATAAACCACCGTAAAAATACCCGAGTGTAACACATAGAAGGTGTACCACACTCTAACATGAAAATAGGCTCCACAAATATAAGGAAATTGGTTAATTTGTGCATAGGAGCAGTCCAATAATCATAAACTTGACTAGTCGCGATGTTTAGCATGGTGAGTTGTTCTATCTTCTCAGGGTATTGAGTCGGAGTTCTAAGGAAAATAAGACGAATTCTTGTACCTATGTCTATGATCATCCCTGGAGACATCTTTGTAACTGTCTGCTCCATGTTGTATCGTGCATCCAGGGCTTCATCCTTGATTTTATCTATCCTATCTAGGGCTTCAAATAGAGTAGTGATTTATTTTATTTCAGTCAAAAGTTTTCTTTCGATATCACCAGGGAAGCTGTGGGGATTGATAGTTTATGAGAAACTGTGATTCATTCCTCACTTCTGAGGTAGGATCGGGAGTCTTTCAATTCAAAATAATTAGTTGCTTAGATATTTAGGATAAAATCAGAACTGCACTGACAAATAGCCACACCAGGCTACTTTGTTTGTTTTAAATTTTGTTACTAGATTAGTTGTTCATTTTCTAAATATACTAGCATAGCTGATCTTTAATTTCATTAAAATATGTCATTGAAAATACAAAAATAGAAGAATGCTTGCATAGTGTAAACACATTTTTCGTAATCAGTTTATTATTTTTAAAAGTTGAATCATTTTTGTATGACAATCATAGGACTTAGAGAGCCTAGAGACTATATATTTGAACCAATAGTGCCTCAACCAAATCTACCCACAACATTAGCTGATATAGATCAAGACCTTAGGATACAGGTCTTTTGAGCAACGGAAAACCTACAAGTAATTAGTGAACAACTGAGGGGGTTAAATATCAAACATGACAAGACATACACATTTTTGTCAAACCATCCTAATTATAGATTGCCTTGATAAAATACCCGAATGACTGTACAAGGATTCGAAAGAGAACAAGAATTTGGTTGCAATCCTTTAGTTCCACAACCTGACGCAGGAGATCTCCTCATTGACATAGATACTAGCCTACGCATTCAAGTTTCCAGAACACCTGTAAGGTATTTTAAGAAAATTATACAACTTCTAGTTATAGACATAGAGGCTGAAAAGGTGTATGATTATTGGATAGTCGGAAGAAGGGATTAACTCTTCACATGACCATAGCAGGTCCACAATAACCAAAAACTCACGGTTGTGATCCCTAAGTCCCACAACCCAACGGGCCTGCAAATCAGTTAAGCATTGACATTGGTTTATGAATGTTGGTATTTAGATCCTCACAACTCCCACCAGATATCATCACGCAATTCTCCGTATTAAACATAGAAGCTAATCAATCTAATATTTTCTAGGCTAGACCAGAAAAACCACCCATAGTTCACTACAAATCCACTAAGCCTCCTACCACCACTTTCATGACCTTGTCTAGAGATAAATACGAAGCTCCCACAGGTCACTTCCCACGTATCGAACAACCAAGAAACAGGATCTCGGTAGATCTTGACATTAATTGGAGCCTCTAAACAAATATTATATCTGAACGATCCATTACACCAATTCAAGTTAGGAGGGCCTTCTTTGCCTTAGATTTACAGATTCCATTATTGCGTATTAAGGATATAAGATTACCCGATTAGCTTGTCTGTATCCATTCATATTCAACATTCACCGGCTGTCTTGGCATGACCTCGAGAGGTCGGGTATGAGGAAGAGGTACTTGTAGATTCCCATGCTTGCATGTCACTTTTCCATCGTACAAAATTGGTGAACCCGACGTAAAAAAACAACTCTCCCTCTTTTATTTTTCATTCCTCTCATCCACCTTTGCTCTTTCCCATTATTCTGTGGGTATTCATATACCCCCCGAATATGTCAGGATATGATGCATGTGGCAGACATATCTCAGGTCTCGAAATAAACTATAGTCAAACAAATAGACAACCATCACCCTCACTTTCTGCATGGGCTGATAACTATTCAAATAATTACTTGTCATCTCTAACTCCCCCTCAAAGAACTAGCTCAAGTTATTCATTCCAAATTGAGGAGTTAGATCAACTTGCACAAACACAACAGCTAGAGCCCTCGGGCTCAAATAAAATGACATTTACTGGAGAATCCACTTCATCTCCTCAGGTCTTGTTCAAAACACAGATCAGTAGACAGTCAGACCCAATCCCCTTTTTGGATGAGGAGTACTTAGCATGCTTTTCTAAAAGTGAAAAACACTTCCAAAATATGTATCCACCTACAGGGAGTTTATAAATACAATCTGATACCCTATTCCAGGAAAATACCCCCATTCCTCCACCTATGAGAAATACCCTCGGTGAAGCTTTGGAGGGTAATGATCAATTCATAGCAGGGTATCACACCCCTTTACAACCTCAAGGTATACAACAAACGCCATTAAGGAAAAACATTGTCTTCACCAACAGAGGTCATTTCAGACCTGGTTGAAAAGGTTAGAGGGCTGGAGCTCGCCCAAGAAAATCAAAATTCATATTTTGGGCAAACAGGGATCCCCAACCCTCCACATCATCCTAGTCAGGTTGACCTCCTTATAGGAATAGGAACGTTAGGCATACCTCCTCAACATATGTATAATTATCCATAGCAAACGCCAACTAGAACAGCCTTTTCAAATGCCGCTCCAGTTGAAAACATGACACCTCTCTGACTTGGCACCAAACAACCCATGCAAGAACATTGCTCCTCCTTACTTAAACATTTATTCAAATTCACCACAAGGAGACATGTTCTCTTCTCCCATGATGTTCGTTCAACCACATGGATTCCCTTATACCCCTGCCAATACATATGTTGTGCCATATCAACAAACCATGCCACCCCCACCCCCTTAGCAAGCACCATCAATGGTCGAGGCCTATGCAGTAGGGGCTTATTCAAAATATTTAAAAGAGCCCCTAGACTTCACCATATAAAGAATTATGCTTCCAAGACCTCTTCCCAATTTTCCCAAATATAAAGGGGAAGGGGATCCAAACACACACATTAAGGCCTATGCCACAGCCATACGGGAGTTACTCCCTCGGGACGAGGTTGTCGCTAAAATATTCCCTAAGACCTTAGAAGGTATTGCCCTTGATTGGTATTACAGAATACCTTAAGCCTCGATACACTCATTTAAACAACTCATGTCAGAATTCATCAAAGCTTTTGATATGAATAAATTGTTAAGAATGGGAATTAGGGAGTTCTTGCATATTAAACAAGAACATATTGAATCTGCTTCTCATTTTATTCAAATATGGTGTACGGTCCTCTACTCATCAACAAGTTCTCCAAACATGGAGCAAATGGAACTATGTGATTTATTCCTTGATTCTCTCAATAGAGATATAAAGGAAGAAGTCCAGAAGTTCCCACTAAGAACTTATGATGAGGTACTCGAGAGTTCTCTCCGAATCAACCAAGCAGTGATAGATAGTGGTCATAAGACTTATGAAACAAATGGGAAATTAACCACTCCCATTTAAAACACCGCACCCTATCCTAATATCAGGAACGCTAATCAAGGACCTAAGATCCTTAACAAGAACTGCAGAGTCACAACAGATGGAGTAATTGACCAAGTTAAAATGGAAAACGTTGTAAACATTTCGCCACCTGTTAATAATCAGTGAAATAACAATTTTACTCCAACAATCAATGAAGTGGATTTTAATCGTCCACTCGACAACAATGAAAAATCAAAACACAAGGTCCAAATCAAAACCCAACTGGATATCAGAGTCAAAACCAAAGGCAACAACCTCAAAATTTTAACTCTAACAACCAACAATCTTATCAGAATTTTGGGCCACAATAGGTTTTAAATCAATAGCCTCGAAATTATAATCCCAATTTGTATTGTGGCTTCCACAAGATTCAAGGCCATGATATTAGGACTTGTCGTGACTACAATAAATTCATGTAGCATTTTCCAGAAGATCAAAAACAACTCTTTATAGATATGTTTTTAGTAAATTATGTAGTACTCATGCCAAACACTTATACGGGGGCAATTTCCCCTCAAAATGCACCCCTCAAGATCTTTAATGATCCACTCCCAAACCATTCTAAAAATAATAGGTTAGATCCCAATGGAACAAAAAAGGGTGTTATAATAGGAAACAATTATCATGAGGCTTCAACTTCATTAAATCCACCAGTCGCACCCCAACTAGGAACTCGACCCTAAACTAAGATAGTTGGTTTGGTAGAATTAGACACCGAGCTACCCGTAGAAACCATAACAAGTACATGAGATTATTATTCTCAACCTACTCCAAGTTATCCATTGGAACCAGACAACAGTCAACAAACGTTTGTAAAACCCATAGGTGCCTATGATTTAATTAATGACTTAACTAAAACCTTCTCTCACATCTCCTTTTTAGATTTGTTAAAGAGCTCTCCTACCCACAAGGCTGCCCTCTTAGAAGCATTAGGCCTTGGTCATTTAATCAACATCTCTCCTCCTCCAGAAATGCAAGTAAAACATGTAGACTTTGATGTTTATCCTTCGGGGCAGCCAGATAAGGATACTGAATTTATATTTGATATAAGAAAAATGCCAATAGATGTTGAGGTTGCACAAAGAGGTGACCCAAATTTACATTTGCAAGTATGAATTTACAATAATTATGTTAAATGTGCAATGGTTGATGATGGGGCAGCAGTTAACATAGTCCCCTTCGCTTTTCTTCAAAAGTTAGGATATGGAGAGACAAACTATTACACAACACGGAATACGTTAAGAGGATATGATAGCCTCAAGGCCACTTCAATTGGAACCATAGTTTTTCCAGTCACTTAAGGAACCAAGATGGTCCTCACCGAATTTTATATTATAGATTGGGAAACCAACTATAATATGATCCTTGGTTGGTTGTGGATACACCATATGAAGGCAATCCCTTCCACGTTATTCCAAGAAATAAGATTTCTACACTTAGGGAAAATATTTGTGGCACAAGGTGACCCAAAACCCTTCAATATATACCTAGCTGATTTGAAGAAAAGACCAGGTGTTCACTCTGAGTTTGAACTCCTAACAAATCAACTCATCAAACCAATTAATTTGAAACCAAAAGAAGAGTTGATACCCACCACAAAATTAGAAATTACAAATCTAGCTGAGGACATTCCAACACTCAAAAATGAGACCAATGTTATAAAAACAGTGTCACTAGGGACTACCACAAAAATTGTCGAGTTGCTAGAGAAGGACTTACCTATTCTCCTACCATTTGATTCTATGGGTATGGGACACACCCTGGGAATTGCTTCTCTTCCATGAGACAAAATTTTTATGGTAGAAGTAAATGAAGCAAAGGAAATAGATACGAAAGATATCCCAGCATCCATTTTTCCAAGTAAGTATTGGACTCTCCACTTTGATGGAGGTACATGTTGCTTTGGAGCTGGGGCAGGAGTAATCTTTACTTCACCCGAGGGAAAGATCCTACCTTTCACCTTTAAATTAAAGTTTGAATGTACAAACAATGGGGCTGAGTACGAAGCTCTCCTCCTTGGCCTCATCCTAGCCAAAATAATGGGTGTCAATGAAATTAGAGTGCTAGGAGACTCGCAACTAGTTGCAAACCAAGTCTATGAGGTATATGAAACTAGGGCTGAACATTTACAACTATACAAAGCAACAGTGTTAGATCCAAGCAAGGGATTTAACTTCATATCAATTGAAGCAATCCTACGAGAATAGAACCTTCTCGTCGACTTGATAGCAACCTCAGCTTCCCGTTTCACTCCAAACAACGAGTTGAAAGATACAAATTTCATAGTATCACTTCGTACCAAACCATTAGTGCGTAAAATATCAAAAAAATCACTCCTATCTCATGGAGAAGCTGAGGATGATTTTTCTATCATGGATCACTTTGACGATGATAAAGTCACTCTCAAATATCTAAACACCTATGCGGAGCTACACCTTGCTCACCGTATAGTTGATCTTTCCCTAATACCAAATTCCTCTTCCTATTTTGGAAATCCCATGGTAGAGTCTCCTCCACAGAAGGATCTCGATATCTACGAGATAGAAAATGGAGAAATCTTGGAACTATCTCCAACACCACCTGAATTTGAAGAAGGTAATGCTTCTTTAATAGAAGAAACCATTGACATAAACATTGGAATGGAGGAAGAACCAAAAATTTTGAAGTTGGGATCCTCATTAACTCCAGAGGAGATAGAAATACACACCCAAATCCTCAAAGAACATCAAAAGACTTTTGCATTTAACTATAAAGAAATGACTGGCATTGCACCACATGTTGAGGTACATAATCTTGTCACTAAACTGGATGTAAAACCAATTAAACAAAAGTCAAGACCAATGAAGCCAAAAGTGGCTCTCATGGTAAAAGAGGAAGCAATAAAACTTCTCCAAGTGGGATTCATCAAGCCCATTGACTATTCACAATGGGTATCTAATATCATCCCTATTCTAAAAAAGAATGGGAAGATACACATTTGCATAGATTTTCGGGATATTAACAAAGCTTGTCCCAAGGATGACTTCCCATTACCATCCATTGACATTATTGTTGATGAAATGGCTGGATTTGAGTTGTTGTCCCTCATGGATGGGTTCTCAGGGTATAATCAGATTAAAATATCTGAATAGGATCAAGTCAAAACTACATTCATAACTCCCTGGGGAACTTATTACTACGTTGTCATGCCATTTGGTCTTAAGAACATCAGCGCTACATATCACCGGGCAATGACATACATATTCCATGATCTTATCCATAAAATTTTGGAATCCTATGTGGATGACTTGTTGGCCAAGGCCAAGAAACGATGTGATCATCCAGAAGTGCTCCGTATCATCCTCTCACAATTAATTGAATATGGCGTCACATTAAACCTAGAGAAGTGTGTGTTTGGTGTGACAGGAGGCAAACTTCTGGGCTACATTATATCTTCACCAGGGATTATTATTGATCTAGCCAAAATACGAGCTATTCTTTAAATGATCCCACCATCAGATGAGTCTAGAATCAGGTCATTTCTTGGGAAGCTCGGTGCAATCCGAAGGTTCATCCCAGATTTAATTTTTTCCATTCATCCAATCAATAATCTATTAAAGAAAGATTATAGCATTAATTGGACTAAAGAATGCAACGAGGCCTTTAAAGTAGTTAAATGCTTATTTTTGTCTCCACACACACTAATGCCTCCCATACTAGACCGTCCTTTGATCCTATACTCACGAGCCACTCATGTATCGCTAGCCTGCATGTTGGATCAAGAAGACTAATGATAAACGGGAACGTGCGGTCTATTTCATTAGCCGAATGTTGCTCGATTATGAAACATGTTACACATAGGAAGAGAGAGAATGCCTTGCCATAGTCTTTGCAACAAAAAATTTAAGACATTACATGTTAAACCAAGAAACGAGGGTCATTGTAAAGACAGATCATTTACGAACATTTCTCACGCAAGGGTCTTTGTCTAAAAAGGATGGACGTTTCATAACCTTAATGGCTGAATTTGAGTTGACATTTGTAAGCCAAAAATCAGTTAAGGGACAAATCATTGTAGACTGGTTAGCTGACAATCCACTAGATGGAGGTGATATGGTAAATATGGACTTTCCTGATTAGTGTGTATACTTCATCAAAACCAGGCCCCCCATCTATAAATGTCCCTGGTATACTGATATCATCAATTTTATCATGGACCATACATACCCAGAAGGTGCCACATCACAACAAATAAGGTGGTTACGCATTATCACCGCTAAATATGTTGTTTTAGAATAAGTACTATATCGTAAAGCCTTCGACGACATGCTTCTAAGATGCATCGACACAAAAGAATCCAAAAAGATTCTTCATGAATCCCACAGTGGGATATGTGGAGGCCACTTCGTTGGTCACGCCGCTACTCACAAAATACATCAGATGGGCTATTTTTGGCCCACTCTCGAGCATGACGCAGTGGAATTTGTACGTAAGTGCCACAAACACCATGAATTCTCTCACGAGTTTTACATGCCAACACAATCCCTGCAGCCAATATTAACCCCGTGGCCCTTCTCCACATGGGGTCTGGACTTGATAGGGAAATTCTCTCCCTCATCAACCGATGGCCATAATTTTATAATTACAGCCACAAAATATTTTACTAAATGGGTGGAGGCCATGCCTCTCACCACAATACCAGGTTCGGTAATTTCTAAATTCATTCTAAACCAAATCATTTGCAGTTATGGTGTCCCACAAGTCATTATATCTGATAATGGCACATACTTTAAAAACGATGAGGTCTGTGAGTTATGCAAAAAATTCAAAATAAACCATCACACGACCTCTCTTTACTACCCTCAAGCCAATGGGCAAGCCGAAGTGACAAACAAAACATTAATGGCTATTCTCCTCAAAACAGTCAAAGAGAACAAGTAAGATTGGAATTTAAAACTATATCCAGCCTTGTGGGCCCATCGAACCTCAATAAGAACACCAAAATGAGCAACCCCTTTCTCGTTGGTATTTGGGGTAGAAGAATTTCTCCTGCTTGAGGTTGAAATACCCAGTCTCCGCATCTCATTACAAGGGATTCTGGATGAAGAAGCTTATAGGGAGGAATGCCTCTCTCAATTGGAAATCCTTGACGAGGCCAGGCCAAATGTTGAACAATGACACAAAGCCTATGTTGACCGTATGTGCCAGCAGTATAACAAAAAGGTCTATGAGTGAGAAATATATGAGGGAGATCTAGTTCTAATGCTAGACAGCCAGATTGATAAGAAAACTAGTGAAGGGAGGAAGTTCCGACCCAAGTGGTTAGACCCATACCTAGTCATGAAGGACTACGGAAACGGTGCATATATTTTGTGCACACTAGAAGGTGAGGAATTCGGTGAAACTTTCAATTCCTTGCATTTTAAATGGTTTTATGCATAAGACATCAGAATCACCACTTGTACATTGTAGTTACCTACATTACATCTGTCATTTACCTGTCTCATTTTTTCCACTCATTTCGTAAAAATTGTGGTCCAAGAGCTTGCTCTTAAGCAATCTATTACAAATTTCTAAAAATATTGGCAAAAGCATTCAAAACACATCTTTTCAAACATCATCAAGTATTTGTAAATCTTCTCATCAAGTTCAACAAACAAGTATTGACGAAAGCCATACCAAGGCCTGCATACTTGGTTTTTCTCTTTCTTTCTACTAGGTGAATTTTTCCTTACCTATGGTCTATTCTAGAAGCTTCTTGGTGTCACATATATCCCTCTTAAAATCTCTTTGAAAGAAAGGATATCCCAAAGTCATAGATCAAAAATGTCAAAATCAAATGAAATCAAAAGCACCGAGAAAACGAAATATTTTATTTTACACACTTCTTTGCCCCATCAACCTTTGGTAATAAGCCCACATCTCTTACTGGTGGTATGAGGTTGGGAAAGGAAAGAAGTGCCCTTACTCGCCTATATCTTGCCTTTGGTGACAAACCCATGCTTCTTATTGGTGGCATGAGGCAAGATGTGGGGGGTCTATTCACACAAATTAACAAATCTCGGGTATGCTAGAAGTAAAAATAAAATTCTATTTAAGAGAAAACTAAATGTCCAAACTCCAAAAGAGATCAAATCCTCAAAACAAGATTTTGTCAACCAGGTTGCCATTTATAAATCTAAGTCTAGATAAACTAGAAAGTAAGTGGTCTTCTAAGCTTGGTGGTAGCTCTAAGTAGGGTAGGTGTGTAGGTATTAGTTTGGTTTCTATTACTAGTTTTTTCATCTCTCATCATTCCATTCAGTCAAACTCATACAACTTGTGCCCTTCCTAACTCTTGGTGTATGAGCCCTCGCATCTTACTAGTTGCGTGGAATTGGGAATGGGGCAAGTTCATCTCTTTATCACTAGACATTCATCACGCTTTGCTAACATAAGAAGAAATTAACAAACTTTTCCCAAAGAGGAAAAAAGTTCAGAGCTACCATATGTTTATATCATCCATATCAACATTACAAACGCATACAAAGTAAACATCTCTAGGTGACACGAGGTTTATTATCATTTACATACTCGAAAACATGAAAAAAATACTCTAAAAACATCCAGTCGAAACAAGTCACAAAATTCTAGGTACCAAGAGTCTAGATCCAAAAAGAGATATATATAAATATATATATATATATATATATATATAACAAGTTTCCCTATACAATGCCATCATGCACTAGGCATGGTTCAAACGCTCAATGAGCTTCAAAAAGTACAAAAACACTCATATAAATATCTGAAAAAATAGTATTTCATGGCCTCTCAATCCATATGGGATCCCTAAGAAGGTGCACAACCACTGTCTAGGATTTTGGCTAGACCGGTCTCCGAATGCACTAAGGGATCGTGATCAGATGTCCAATAGCTGCCATCTCGCTATGAGAATGACCTCGATCCTCATCAAGCGCTCAGGCCATCCTATATCTAGCTACCTCAGATGAGGTAGCCCAGAAGTCATGATCATCACCCCGCATACGAGACAGAGGTTGAAAACATCGGTATGACTACCGGCCAGCTTAAGGCTCCCCCACATCCATAGATAGCTTAGCACGATTCTTCTCAATTATAAGAGGGCAGTAGCAAGGTATCTGTGCATACATTGGTGAATCAAGTCTCACCACTCATCAACAGTCACTGCAAATAAAGGAGAAATCAAGTTAGAACATGATCAAAGATAAAAATTGAGAGTAAACAAAACAAAAAGAAATAAGATCTAAGAAAATTCTAACTAAAACAAAGTCTAGAGAAGAGTGTCAACTCACTCGAAGATCATCATTTTTTGGCCTCCAGGAAGGATCTCTAGGATCCGCGCCTACCACTAATGCCGCCACTGACTGGTGTCCCTCTCCCACTGTCTGGGGCAATGTGACGGCACTGCAATAGACTTCACATCTCCTATCCTAATTCTGAGAGAGTCTTGAACTCCTCTGTAGACCAGATTCTACCCTCTCTAAGCTTCGCTCCCTTATTTCCTCTCGGCCTATAATTGATCTCCTGTAGTATCATGTCACTCGGGATCACTATCATCCTCCCCACCCATCTTCACGATCTCCATCTCCTCTGTATCCCCTCTATCTCTCCCCCATTGAACTCCTCAGACTCGGAGTCCGCGTCAATGGGCTCATTGCTACTATGGGCAGGACCAAAAACTCACAACTCTGTCATTTTGCATGAGTTAATACAAACTCTCCCTGTATGTTCCACCACTTCTGTTACATGTCAGATAGGTCAATTTATCTTTTAATAACTTTTTCAACCCAGCCTCAATAGGATTCTCACTCCACATTCAACAACATTTCAACATCTATTTTTCACTGGCCCTTTTACTTGACCTCCCATATCCCTTCTTGTAGAAGTTCAAACTGAGTCTGTGGTAACAATTCAACTTCTCAAGTGTTTAGCTCTTCAATTTCTCATGGAAACAAAGAGTTTGTCTTAGTGGGTACAAGCAATCAATGTGACCTTCTACCTCTCCAACCATCGAACAAAAATGGCTTGTATCAGGAAACAACTTGCATCACTTATCTGCTGGTACAAAAAGGCAACATACTACTGTTGCAGTCCACTATCAACAGTCATCAGGCTTTGGAACGTTTAACTACAATTAAAATGGCCCCAGGATCCTCTGCCTCAACGCCTCAACTATACTTGAGTGATATGATCATATACTTCAACACTTGACTATAGTCTTTTAGTTCAGTGATTATTTTTGAAGAATTTCAAGAAAAACCTTGAAAACCATTGTAGGTGGTCCCAAGGATGTCTGCTCCCCAAGTATGAGATTCTTGTACACATGTTTACTCAGATCTTGTAATGAGATGAGGGCCCAAATATCATTCAATAGGGTGTCACAATCCCTTGATCCCTAGAATCATTTTCGCAAGCGAGTTTGGATTCGTCATGTATGGCATATTGTCCAAGTTTTATCTAATTTCATTTGATAAAACCAATCACATGAGATAAATCCTCACTTCCTTCAACAAAACCCATAGGACAACTGTATCCCCCATATAGGTGGCCTACTCAACCAATGACAATCTAGACTAATTTCTTCTTAACAGACAGTTGAATGAAGATGAAATGTGAGAGATTCTTGAGGTTTCCTACAGATTGATGTTTCCACCTTTCCAAAAACAAACATGGAAGTCTTGAAGCATTTTTCTTGCATGAAGATGTTGATATGATAATAAGTCACAATCTTCTCTGAACTAGAAGGTGCAACCTTGATGAAAATTAAACTTGCTTCTTCAAATGCAATTTCTCATGCAAGTGATGTGTAAGGGTTTCTGAGTAGTTCCTCTAACACTACTGTTACCTCTTTTTCACAATCCCTCTCTCGGCTGCATCTGATTTTATGACTCCTAGTCTGATTTACATACCACTGTTTGCATGTAACATTGCAAAAAAGGACCGTCTAGGAAATACTAAGGAATCCAATTGATGAAAAACTATCAATCACTTCTCTTAATGCATATGAATGTAATTAACATAAGTTAAGTATTGTATTGGCTTTCTGTCATGCCTTGCCACTCTGAGTGAGTGGTTTTCTCACAACCACCGTCTTCTATAGGTGGACTTGACTTGGTATGATCATCACCCTGAGACAGTGAGAACACTAATAGTCTTAAAGTAGTTAACTTGGATTTTCAAATATATCAATGTCCTAAAAACAGTGAAAATTCACCATGTTAGCTAAACTATGTTCTTTACCTTCTAAATGGGCTCTGTGTCAAAGATGAGAGACTGGTCAAATCATTGAAATTTGAGAGCTAATACTGTTTCAACAATGATTTAGGTGCTCTCCGGGACAAAGATCTTGGCATCATTTCAAGAGTTTGAGTGAATTACAATTTCAATAAAACTTGAGAAGAACTAACCTGACACTATAGTGTCATGTTCCTGTAGAAGAGGTATGAGCAATCATCGATCACAAACTCTATTCGAAACAACTAGTACCTTCATATGTCAGAACATTCACACTAAGACATGGTGACATAAGTAGGTACTTGAAACTTCAAGAATTAAGGCCTTCAAGTGCATTCTGAGCTTGAGAGACATCATGCATGATATAATAATATACTATAGAGGTGATGAAACTATACTTGGAGTTCAAACTCACATTTTTTCTCTTATCGATTTTGTGCACACCTAGGAGAGAGAAAAAGTGCTCCACCAAAATGCTCATAACTTTTCAACCACACCTCATTTTGAGAAAATTATTTTTGCACGTGATTTTTATGCCAATTTACTCCAAAAATTCATTTTATTATTTATTTGAAGGATACTGTACAATTTTTTTTTAAGGCTAAGAAGCCAAGCAACTCAGAATGAGTTTTTCAAAAAGCCTGCTCTACAAAAACTCACATAACTTGGAACAAATGACCTAAATTTGACCTAAAATTTTTCATGAAGCATCGGGACACTGTATGTACCTGAAATTTTAGGGTACTGCACCGCCAGAATGGTGTTACACATACCCCAATGATGATACAGGTCTCCTTGCAAGGTGTTCAAGATCCAGAAAAGCTCGCCAAGTATATGTTTGTATCCCGCATGCCCCGCTCAGCCTCCGCATGCTTTGTTTTGCCCTCTAACCCCCTATTTTCTTGAATTTTAGTCTTCAGTGATGAGACCTCCACCCTACCTGAGTGGCGGTCCCATGACCGCCACCCAGGACAGGGCGGTGGTCCCGTGACCACCGCCCTACACAGGGTGGCGGTCCTGTTCACGTTTTCCAAATTCTTCCGACGATCGCGTCAAACGTAAATCTTTAATTTCACCCATTTTCTTCAACCACTTTGGCTTGCATTAATGTTTTTGGTTCCCTGGTAATAGTGTTTTCCCTTTGTTTATAGTAACAGAGTTCAATTGGGAGTTACCCTCTGGTAAATGCATTTGCTATAAATAGCCATCTTGTTTTCAAACAAATGGCCCCTCTCCTTCTCAATTCTATTATTCAGTATTTTGAAATTATCAATTAGAATTCCCATAGTTTCATGTTTTGCTTCCATTGTTAGTTCTCCTTTGCTATTTAGAGGTCATTTGATCTTCTTGTTTCAGTCTTGCTTCATTGTTGTTCCATGCAAGTGAGTTTAAGAGTAAAGTAGTTTCATTGGTAGATTGGAATCCATTAGAGTTGCAGGTTTTATTTTATCACAATGATAGATTCTAAAACTCTCGGCACATTTGTGTTGTATTCCTGCAATAAATCCTACTAGGAATTGCATAGTCAAGCTCTATTCACTTGTACTATCTCTCTCTTACTCGCATTGTATTCGGTCTATATCCAAGAGCTGCCACTGTTCAAGTTCCTTATTCTGCTGATACTATCATATACACGCTTTTCTGGATTCACAAGAACACAAAGGAATGAGGAGATCACACTGACGGGACAAAGTCACACACAACTGGATTTGCCACTGATCTGTAAATGCCAGGTTTGAGCTATCAAAATTCTAGTTACAACGTATCAAATAGAGTAGTAAATTATTTCATTTCAGTCAAAAACTCACTCTTGATATCGCCAGGGAAGCTATGGGGATTGATAGTTTTTGAGAAACTATGATTCATTCCTCACTTCTGAGGTAGGATCAAGAGTCTTTCAATTTAAAATAATTAGTTGCTTGGATATTTAGGATAAAGTCACAATTACACAGGCAAATAGCCACACTAGGCTACTTTGTTTGTTTTAATTATGTTACTAGATTAGCTGTCCATTTTTCTAAATATATTAGAGTAGTTGCTCTTTAAATTCATCAAAATACGTCATCGAAAATACAAAAATAGAAGAATACATGAATAGTGTAAATACATCTTTCGTAATTAGTTTATTAATTTTAGTTAAAATTTGAATCACTGTTGTATGACAATCACATGACCTAGAGAGCCTAGAGAATATCTATTTGAACCAATAGTGCCTCAACCAAATCTACCCACAACATTAGCTGATATAGATCAAGACCTTAGAATACAGGTCTTTTGAGCAACGACAAACCTACAAGCAATTAGTGAACAACTGAGAGGGTTAAATATCGAAGACGACAAGGCATACACATTTTGGTCAAATCATCCTAGCTATAGACTGCCTTGATAAAATATCCGAATGAGTATACAAGGATTCGAAAGAGAACAAGCATTTGGTTGAGATCCTTTAGTCCCATAACCTAACACAGGAGACCTCCTCATTGACATAGATACTAACTTACGCATTCAAGTTGCCAAAACAGCTATGAGGTATTCTGAGAAAATTATACAACTTATAGTTCTAAACATAGAGGCTGAAAAGGCGTATGATTATTGGATAGTCGGAAGAATGGATTGATTCTTCACATGACCATAACATGTCCACAACAACCACGAACTCACGGTTGTGATCCCCAAGTCCCACAACCCAACGGGCCTGTAAATTAGTTAAGTATTGATACCAGTGTACGAACGGTGGTATTTAGATCCTCACCACTCCCGCCAGATATCATCACGCAGTTCTCCGTATTAAATATAGAAGCCAATCAATCTAATATTTTTTGGACTAGACCAGAAAACCACCCATAGTTCACTACAAATCCATTAAAACCTCCTATCACCATTTTCATGACTTTTTCTGGAGATATATACTAAGCTCCCACAGGTCACTTCCCACGTATCCAACAACCAAGAAACAGGGTCTCGGCAGAGCTCGACATTGATTGGAGCCTCCGAACAACTATTTTATCTGAATGAACCATTACACCAATTCAGGTTAGGAGGGCCTTCTTTGCCTTAGATTCACAGATTCCATTACTGTGTATTGAGGATATAAGATTACTCGATTAGTTTGTCTATATCCATTTATATTCCACATTCACCGGTCGTCTCGGCACGACCTCGGGAGGTCAGGTACGAGGAAGAGGTACTTGTAGATTCCCATGCTCACATGTCACTTTTCCATCGTACAGTTCCCATTGTGACTTGAGTCACTGTGAAATCCGTGGGAGACACATCCTTCTTTTCCTTGGTGGGATTTGGGTAAGCAATCTCCATGACTATCTCCCCTGAAGGGATTTTTGAAAAGAAATTTATTGCTTTCTGCTTCTTGGGTCCCTTCTTCGAAATGATAGAGAAGTCCATGGGTGTGATGGGAACCTTTCTCTTATACTAACCCAGATGGTTAGAAATCTAGCTAGGAATTATGGGAGTGGGAGTAGAGGGAATAGAAGAAGAAACGAGAGTGAAAGGGGAAGCAACTGAAGAGGCCTCAAGGAAGAACGTTGAAACACTTGGCGGTGGCATCGACAAGGAGTCTAATGTGCTTCTTCTTGTGGGGCCTAGAGTTACTACAGGAGAAGAAATTCTCATGGAAATGGAAGGAATCTGTAATTGGATGGAAGGAATACTGGGCGATAGATTTGCAAGATAGGAGAAGATGGAAGAGGTGGGAGATGGAAGGGAGGAAGGGAGAGAAGAAGACACATCCATAGGAATAGATTTTTTAATCACATTTTAGGAGAAGGAGCAGAAGAAGGAATGGTGGGTACATTATTAGTTGTAGCTGTGATAACATCCTAGGTGGACGTATCCATTGAAACTTCTGTCAGCTCTTCTTCTTTACCTGGAGACACCAGGTCGACAACTTGTTTCTTAGAAGTAATAGGATGGCTTTGAGGAGCTTCTTCTTGTTTTCTTGATTCTCCCTCCTTGTCTTTTCATTTTCCTTTCGGCACTTGGGCTGGTCTGGGAGGTGCTATACCTAAATGGGAAGTAGTGAAATCCACTCCAAGGTAGGTGAGACCATTCTATTTGCACCAATACTCGGTGCGCTGCAACGTGGGCTTAACCCTTTCCTGAATGGTCTTAGGCACTTTGGCTCTGTCGAACTCTGCAAATGGCCAATCATCCCCATCCGTGTCAAGGTAAACCTGATCAATTTTTTGATCTGTCTCTTGGAATCCCTTTGGGATGATGGCTACACCATAGTGGACGATCTCTTCTAGAGCCAGCCGGGAGTGATCCTTTCTCTTGATGTCTATTTCATGTGTTAGGGTGATCCAAATGTCCTCGATCTTAGGAACATGGATGGGATACATTTTTTCCCTCGGGAGGAAACTTCAGCAATCGAAGGTTAGCCTTGTCGGGAAGTTATGCTTTAAATTCAACAACTCAAGTTCGGCATACATCTCCCGTGCTTTGGCAAGTGTGGTGTAGGTGTATCAGCCAACTATAAGGGGGAATGGAGTTCCTCCTTTCTTTCTCTTCATGCACTTCTCATAGTAAGTGATCAGTTGCCTTGAAAACTCTAAGAGGATTAGCTTGGGCCCTGCATACCTTGGAAACTTTGTTGGTTTGCTCTCCCAATTCACAACTCTGAGGTATGTGAATGTGGGGAATTATGTGGACAATGCTCCCCATTTCTTCGTGGCAAAAATCACACTCGGGCTGGTCCAACTATGTCTCATATTCAACATCAGTAAGTATATTACCTCATAAAAAAGACATCATTAATCTTGGAGAACTGGAAGATGTTAGCCTCGAGCTTGAGCTCTGGGTAGAATTCATATATTTTGACCTGGGGCCATACCCCATTTTGAGCTAAGCATGCGAAATCTCTTGCAGATGATGTAGCATATACAACATAGGAATTCATGTAGAACTTCCCAGTTGTTAGGAATTGTTAAATTTGCTGGGAGACGGTGTCGTTGATGATTTCACCCCAGCCAAAACGTTGATCAGACGTATTCTTTCTCATGGTCTCTAGGTACCTCACCATCCATTTGTGGAAATAATGGGCATCAGGAAGCTCAAATACTCTATTCAGGAAGGTGATTGTATCACTCAATTCCTCATTGAAGTCACTGTGGTGGATGGTCTGTGGCCATTCGCTTACTGGCTTCTTGTTTTTTAGATAAATTTCGTTCATCATTTACATGCATTTATCCTCATTTTCATCCCAGGCCTTCTTGCAGTCTTCTAGACTTATGGCGACATATTTCCTGTGACGAGGAATGCCCAGGATCAGTTCAAAGTGACGGTTTGTGAGGTCGATGATCATCTTTTTCTCTTTGTCTTCGACACATCTAGTGTCCTTGTTATAACATCGAGTGACCAACATAATAAGTTCATTGTTTGCAATACTTACTGATAGCCGAGCTGTAAAGTACAATCCACTGCCCACTAGTTTGTTCATCCACGAGCCACTAGTTGCCTGGTTGGTCCTTGCCCAAAAGTCATCCATATCGATATGACCCAGCTCAGAGTATCTGATGTCAAGGTCACTCTCTGCATATGAGTCAGGCATCCTAACTTTTGGATATTTTTACTTCATCTCTTGTTCCGACTACTTTGCTTTAGCTTTAGACTTTGTTGGTTTCTTACTTGATGAAGATATGTGTGAGCTCGAGGATATATGTTGTTGTTCTACAAGAAGGATCAAGGAGGTCCAACACAGAAGAGACATGTCAACCGTCATGTTATTCATAATGAAATCTTGCAAAATGAAGAATGAGAAATTATAAGGCTTAAGGCATAAGGCACAGGTTCAAAGCATGTTGCAGAGGTTTAAAATTACTGGGTGCACTTTTGAAGATGTCAACATGAAAAAAGTTACACCCATATTCCTAGGAGAAAAGTTACGCCAAGTTTAGAAAGGGCACAATTTTGCAAGGCGTTACACAGAAAGTTTCAGCGCCAAAGATAAGGCAAAGGGCGCAGTTTTGTAACACACAACATGACATGTTGATGTCAAGGAATATGTGCCTATGCCTTAGGAAATTTCACTTTAGCGGGGTGAAATAAAATTTTGTGTTACATGCATTTTAAGTGTGCCAGGGCGTTGCTTCAGAAGATGTTAGAAGGAAAATTAGTGTGCCTTAGGGTTAGGCACGGGGCACGGGTTAGTGATACACAACATGTAGATGTTGATGTTGTTCAAGATGCGCCTGCGCCTCTCAAAAAGCTGCTAACTGTTCTTTAGGCTGGCGAGGAAAAAGGTTATGTTACCTGGGTGGACAGTCTGCCAAGGTGCGATTGTGGGAGGTGCAACATGGAAGGATAGTGCACCAAGGTTTTGATTATTTTTTTGCAATTCCTTTTATTTCTTCTCTCTTTTGGTTTCTTCAAATGGTAAAGAGAGGGTTTCAAAAAATATAATTAGCAGGGGAAAAAATGGCCTTGGGTTTTTTTAGAGGCAGGGGCCTTCCAGATTTGCAGATCTGGAAGGAAAGGAAAGGGGGTTTCCAGTTGATTATAGATTATTAGGTTCCTCTTTTATATTTAATCCTTTTTATACAAGCCCTAAGCCTAACAAAAATGACAACAACAAGAATGGCAGAAGCCACTTACCCAGTTTTATAAAAGATGAAGGATGGCATTGGGGTCCACAAGGCTCGAAAAACGGCACGCGGGGGGTGACAAGGATAGCTGACAGGCACAGAGAGAAAACACTTTTTACAATTTTCAAATTCATGAAAATGACAAGTGTCGGGTGCCTATTTATAGAAAAACTGTCATTTATTATTTCACCAACTTTCTTTGGCGCACTTTTCAGAGTGTTGACATGGGTTAAAATGCACCTTGGCACAATTTTATTGGTGTCGACATAATACTTTCAACACCTTAGCACACATTTCATGGCGTCAACACACCATTATTTGTGCCTTAGCACACATACTTGGTGCATGTTTTATGATGTTGACACGACATTTCCTGCGCCAAAGGGCTTTCTAAGGGGTGCACATTTTGGTATGTCGACATGAGAATTCCTATGCATATTTCAAAAAGGTGTGCTTTTGAGAGTGTTGACACACCATTTTCTACACCGAGTTTAACGAAGCTAAAAATGGTTAAGTTTTAAAAAACTTGATTTTTGAAAGGGAGTTTTGGATCATTTCGAACGTTAACAGACTTCCTTAGAGACCAAAACAGATTTTTCAGTATGGTTACCTGCAGATTACCCTTGTCAATTTTGCAGGATAAAAAAATAGTAAATAAAAACTAAATAAATAAAGGAAATGACCCAAACAACTTAGAAAATAGAAATGTAAAACCCTAATTTACAAGAAGGGTTAAAAAATCCTTATTTGATTTGCAGATTATTATCTCTCGAAAGTGCACCTATAGAGAGATGGCTACAAGTTTTTTAATCTTGTAAAATGTAATCTCTCTCTTTTGTAGATAGAATAGAAACACCTCAGGTCTGTGGGTATACCTTTTTTGAGGTGAGTCTCCGGGTATCAAGGCCCGGTTGCTTATTGATGTATCCTAAATTTATTTTTTGGGGTTAAGGGTAAAATATGGCTGTAAAATAATAAAAACTATGGTGATACACCCAAATTTATATGAGGGATTTGACTGAGTATATGCACAATTGATATAAGAAGGATTCTTGATGCACGAGCCAACAGTTTTTTGTAGACTATTTAAGGGAAAATACTTTGTTGTACTAAGGGAAATATCACAACAACACTAATAAGTTAGCATGCACAGTAAAGTTATGCAAAAAATACTGAATTTGCAGCAGGGTAAGATGATTAACCAGGGAATTTTACATTTCACAAGACTAATAGAAACATACACAAGTCTGCAAATAATTGGAAAGGAAGAAAATACTTCACATTCAGAAGGAAAAACTGGCAAAAATTGCGTCATTACTTTTATATCCAAAAAGTCATCCTGTTGTGCTTTCCTAAGGCACACAATATATAGAAAAAATTAATTTACCCACCCTTCCTAAAAATAGACTAAGGCTGTACTCGCCCATGCATCCTATTTTTATTAATAAATAAAGGAATAAAATAAAAAAAACTAGTACAAGTGGCATTAATAGCCTTTGATTACATCTCATTCAACTAAAGTTGACTGTTCTATTTTAAATAAATCTGGGTGAAATATTTTCTAATAATAAATCTTGCTTGGTGAGCAAGTCTCCTTCCTTGAGCATGTAATTTTTTCTTCTTGTCTATTTTGTTCTCTTGGGAAGGTATGAAAAAGTAAAATCCCCTTGAGTGAACAAAATAATTACAATACTTGCAATGTTTGCAAAATAATTCATCCACTTTGGGGACCACTTCCAAGCTTGGGCTCTGATGTCGACATTCCTTGGTCTTCTAACATAATAACATGATCCCTTTTGACACCCTTTAAATATATCATCTGCAAATGGAATACCTTAATTTGTAATTATCTCCCATGTGGGGACCACCTCTAATTTGTATGCTTTTCTTCAAATGAGTTTGACCACTCTTGTGGACTTAGAAAATTATTGGTTTAATTATTTGCCCCCCTTGTATACACGTGACATACTACAATACTTAACCACCTTTTGATTATAACATGCCTTACAATTACTTGTCAGCCCCCTTTTTAAATTTCTTTTGAAAAGACTAAGGTTATATTTTACCCTTTCCGGTGATCATTATTTGGCATGTATGCTTTATGTTATCCATATTTCACCCCCCCCCGGGAAAAATATTGGATCGACCATGAACCTGTCTAAGAAGAAAGAGAAGAAACAAATTTGTTGCGTGAATCCGTGTCTTAAATCTATTTGACAGACTTTGGCAGGCTCTAAAATAAAAAGGGAAACTGTCAGATGTTTGAGCCCGAGTCAAAGCCAAAGTGGGGATTCAGAGGAAAATGTGAAAATATTCCTTTTTTTAAAAAGGGCACAAAGGAAAAGATGGAAGCGCATCTCCCCAACCAACCAAAGGTTGTCATGTGTCCCATATCAAAAGGGGACCCATTTTTCAAGTTGTTTTCTCACCCATTTGTATGGACTTGATACAAACTTCTAAGGGTCATATCTTTCGACTCAGGGCTCGAAATATTGCAAATATTACACTGTTGGAAGCACCTCGACGTCCTCTATGCCATAGAAAGATGAAAAATCATTTATTTGGGCCCTGGTAGGTGTAAAATTTAGAAAATTTCTTCATTCCTTTAATGCAAGATCTTCTTGCTCTTCAGCTACCAGATCCGACTCAATTCGATCCGTCGGGGAACCAAAAGTGACATATTGTGGGTGGATTTGTATAAGGCATTGATATTCAGTGGTTAAACTTTCAAAGTGGGATTCAATGCGTATCTCATGGTGGTTGGAGTAGGATTTGACTTTTCCCTCTTCTCTTTCTCTCTTAATATTTCTAATGATGGTAACACTTCTCGTTTGAGAAGGAGAGAGATTTTGGGCATAGAGAAACTCTATCAAATTTTTTTCTTGATGCCATTTTTGAGTAGCGAACCTTCTCCCACACCTGGAAAATGTATTTATGCCTCTATTCCAGAAATGTAATGGTCTGTGAACCTTCTAGAGCAATAAAACACATGTTTTTGTGGTGTTCTTCAACCCTTTGCATTGTTTTATTGTTTCTCTGTGCCTCTCCCTTCTAGATTTGTTTTTCTGTGCATGTATTTCACATTTACAGGCACATGATGTTGTGTTTCATGGATTTTAATGGAAAATTTGAAGATCTAGGCTTTCACTTCTGTCTGACCTCCCTCATCTCCATTTTCTCTATTTCATTCTCCCTTAACAAAATATCTCACTTCCTTTGCTAGTGTATCACTGCTTTAGTGTAGGATCTGTTCTTTCCCTCTTTCTCTCTCCTTGGTTCCTTGGAATGGTTAGATTAGGTTAGATTTAGTTTTCCTGTACTGGAGTAGTTCGTGGCAGGTAGTTTAGGAAGAGGAACCAGCCTTCTCTGAAGGATCATTCCCATTTGCAAGTCCCACAGCTTGGGGAATGATCCAATGTTATGCAATCACACCAGATGATTCTACCTTAGAAAAGTGGATTTTTAGAATTCATTTGGGGGTGCTGTAATTTCAAAATAACAGTTTATTTTTGAAAAACTTGACTTTGTTGACTGTATAGATATTCTTTAATAATTAGTCATTGTAGCAACGGGTAATATTTGTGAACTTTCCAAGGTTTAAGTAATGATCACTTTAAAATTTGTCCCATCTGAATGATAGCTCGACCATTACGATGATTGTGTCAGTGGCTCATTTTTTGAAACTAACCTGAGTGGAGTTAGGGTTTATTTGCAGTGTCGGCATATCGGTACCTTCCTCTGACCATGATTGAGCTAAGGTAACTCACTCAGTTAGATGGTAAAATTCCAAAAACCTAACCGTTATGCATAATCATTTCGAGCTCTCTACGAGCTAGCGGAGCTATGTCAAAATTTTCTTTAGTGGCCATGATTACTTGAGATTTTTCTAAGGACCTCTGGTTCTATGTTGAGCTTACGTGTGTACATGTTATTATTCTGTAATTTTTTCAATCTTTATGAGATCTAAGAGGTTTAGGTAGTGAAAGGGCACCATCATGAAGATTTGGGTTTAATTCTTTATGAAATCGAGCTCTCTGATGTTTTTTAGCATGAAGCTTTGGATTATTTTGAGCCTCGACCTGGAGGGTTTTGAGCATTTGTACTTAAGCCTCTCATTTCTTCAACAAAGTTTCCATTACTTAACACTGGATTTGTTGAAGTTTTAGAAGCTGGGTTTGAGTTTTGACTCGCCACTTAATCATGGCCACCACTTTAAAGGTATGAAACTATTATGCATTTCTCTTTTGTAACGACCCAAAATGGGTATTAATTATTTGATCGAAATATATCATATTTTAAGATAATTTTAACTTGGGTATATGTATTTTCTGATTTTTGCCTTTAATCGATTGTTAAAAGGATCAGTGAGTTCATTTCTCTGGATAAATCTATGTAAATTTTCTCAATGCTGTGTTAAAATGCCACTTTTGAAGGAGTTCTAAATTTGGATCTTTTCTAGGTAGATGTAGATTTCGATTACCCATGGGGTTCTGTAATTAGAAAACTTGATTTGGATCCATGAATAATGTCTCAGACTCATTATCTGTATTCCCAAGATCTGTTATTTAATTATATTTGACTTTGATGGGTTGCCTTGGGGATTTTACTTTGTCTAGATTTTTGAGAGTTTTCCTTCCACTGGTTTGACACCATTATCTTGAGGGTTCTTTGCGATTATATCATTCTTAGATGTTGCATGGTTATGAGGGTTTTGATCTAGATTTCTTCTGAAACCTGACCACTGTGGAGTCCTATATTCCAAAATGGTGACTATTTTTCTCCATTATGATGCTTATGATTTTGATGCCTTTGGATTCACATTCTCAAGTTGGTTCTATTTTTTGGAAGCTTATTTTTGCATCAATGACCACCTTTCCTATTATGGTTTGTAACACCATTTTCATAAGGTGAGGGGTCAGTATCTCTGCTTCATTATTATATTTTCCATTTTGAAAGGCTTAAATATTTTTTTATTGATTGAGACCCTTACCAAATATATGTCCAGTTTGTGCTTTCCTTTACAAAACATGTTACGACTTAGGATTACTGAATCGGTGATTATTCTTCCGTGTAGAAGTCACTTTTGAGCTATGTGCGTGCCAGTTTGTTTCTCTACAAATATAGGTTTTGTATATTACTTCAGGTCTGTTCTGAAATCTTTGGCTTGATTTTTATATTATGGAAAATCAATTTTGTTGTACAAAAGGGATTCCATTCATTTACTATGAATTGGCTATATGTATATGTTGATACCCAAATTCGCTCATACCTTGTACTTGAGTTTTTTTATGGCTTCCACTGTTATAATTCATTATTCAGGATCAACTTGATTCTTTGAAATTTAGTAGCACCCTTTTGAGAATGTTTTCTTTAATCCTCTTTCAATTTGAGATCACTTGAAAACTGAAATTCCTTTTGAGATGAGTGCCTGAATGCAATTGGTTTCTTATTATTATTAGAATCTTCTATCTCAAAATAATAGTTGTAATCGATTAATCATTTTGGGATCGGAAATAAACTTTTGTACTGGCTAATAGCCCCACTTTAACAACAATGATAACCTGATGAAAAGTTGTATATTTATAGTGATGTACTCTTTCTTTTGTGAATGAAATCCACTACCTTAGAAATTGAGAACAATCTCATTTCATTATGAGATTTGTTGCATCTATGAAATTGATCTATTTCTGTCATACTTTTGAAGTTGATGTTCTATATTTCTTTTATGTGATTTTGATACTCCATTTTTCTTTACTCCATTCATTGGTGTGTTGAAACCGGAGGCATTTGCTTGTGTTGAATTCATGAAGAGTTGTAGCTTACTCTGATCTTTGCTTGTATGCCTGCTATATGATGATCATTCATGTACTTTGAGTTTTCTGTGGCTGATATTAAAGTATTACTTTCTGAGATCTCATTTCTAGGTTCAAACAACTTGTTCGTTTACATTTCTTAAAATTACAGCATTAGTATGTTTACTGTTCTTGCTGAGATAATCATAAAATCTAAATTTCTGAAAGTTGTATGAAATTCCTTTCTGTAGGACTGTTGTTTCTGAAATCTAACTTTATACTGGACATTCTTCATCATTCTCAGTCGTAAAAATGGTTTTGAAACTTTGATCATGAAAAATGAAAGCTGTCGAAGTTAATAATTTACTTTTATTTGAGAACCTGGAAAGGACATATTATTTCTGGAAATTTCTGTTCACAAATTCTTGCATGTTGAACATTGAAATTTTGTTGAGATGTTGTAGTTCCATTTTATTTTATGCTTCAATATTGTATTTGAGGTTCATTACAAATTTAGATATCCATGCTGGAAATTCGTAAATGCCCATTTTCCATGGCGAAGCCCTGTCAAAATTTTCCAAATTTTTTTTTTTCATTTTTTTTCAGCTATAACCCTTTCTTTCCAATTAACTTCAAATTCCTTGAATCTGATTCTTCTTCTTTTATTTGTATCATAGTTATTAAAACTTGAATTACATTCTTCTTTCATTCCATCGTGTACTTCATACCTTTCTATTTCTTCTTGGCCGCAACTTGTACCTGCACACTTAAGAAAACAGTTAGAAACATACTTAGGCTTTTTGGCCTCTCTTGTGTCCATGGTTTTTATTTTCTTAAAAATCTTTCCTTATGAGTGAGTAAAACATGCATAGAGTTTGATCTTCAAGTAAACTATATATCTTGTTGTTAATAGATTCATATGCATGAAGTAGGACAAAAAATAAATATGGATTGATCCCTGAGCTCGTAACTGAAAATTCTCTTCTTTTTTTCTTTTCAGGTATAGTGAATTTTACAACAAAGATGAAGAAGGAACAAAAGCTAGAAATGGAGATGATTCAACCAATGAAGAAAACCCCCGAGGAAATGTTGGGTTCACTCATACTCCTTTACTTTTTCTTTCATGCATGTGTACCTCTTATTTCAGTAACTATTCTTTACTTTTCAGTTACATCCCATGACTTGTGTGGGAAACATTTGAAAATTCCTTATGAATAAAACATTGAATTCTGAAAATGAGTTGTATATTTATTTTTGCATTTCAAATTTTTGTATGAATTTTATGATGAACTAAACAACTCAGTAATATAATTGAATGTCTTAATCATGAAGGGAGGAACCTTAAGAAAACCTGTAACATCCAGTAATGAAATCTGATTTCTGCAATCTGCACTTATGTTTGTTGTTCCAAAACTTAGCATTTCACCTATTCTATAATTGAATGTCTTCATCAAGACAACATATTTGTCCTTCGGGGCCTTGTGTTCTTTAACTGAAGATAGTCATGAAATTACAGACTATGTGATCTGTTACGTTTTGTAACAACACATAGCTACAGGTTTCATGTAATAATTTAACTAATTCAGCAGTAACAATAATATCAAATCTCCCTTAGCTTAGGTATACTTCACCAATGCCATCCATCGTAACAAATTTTTGAGTTGCCCATTTTTGCAAAAGTGCAAAAATTGTCAACATTTATGGTGATCCTGTGGGGAAAGCTTCCTGTTAGCTTATAGACCATTGTCTTACTCTTGTCCATTGGGCATGGATTCCAAACATGTAACTAAAATTTGCCTTTCTGAAAGGTCCTACCCTTAAAAAAAAACTAAAATTGGGAAAGGATCCGACAGACCAGATCACGTGCACGAATGCACTTATTGAAGGGAAAAATAATGTAATGTGCAGAAACTACACTTATTGAAGGGAAATCCTACTCTAAACAAACACTAGTATTTTCAATGAAAGTGTTTGAGAAACATACCATTCACAGGAATGGGAAGTTCCTCTCCATTCAACCTTGAGAGATGAAAAGCATTGTGTTCTTTGCAAAATAAAATCATATAAGGGCTACTCCAGATTGTATCAAATTTTTTATGTCTTCCTAGCTTTGCACAATCAACATCCCACTTTAACACAATATCTCCTTCACTGAAGATTCTAAATTTGGATTTATTATCAAAAGTCTTCTTCATCTATTTCTAATTCTTTTCCATATTCAAATGGGCTTGATCTCTTAGCTCTTGTAATTCCACTAACTCTGCATAACGAGCCTATAATGGTTCATTCTCAAGTAGCTCCATTTGATTCAGCAAATCTAATGTGGGTAACTCAACTAAAATAAGCATTCTTGCTTCTTTTCCATACAAAAATTTGTATTGTGAATTGCCAACTAATATTTTAAGAGTTACTCTATCAGCCCAAAGTGTTGAATTCAACATCAGATGCCAGGCTCTTTGATTATCTTTGAGTGTCCTTCTGATGATCCTTAAAATATTATTGTTAGTACTTTCAGCTAAGCCATAAAATAGTGGGTAATAATTAGATGAAGAACTTAAGTAAATTATATGGCTGACAACCCAATCTGTTATATTTGTACCAAGAAATACTAAATCATTATCTAATATGATAGTTGCTGGAACACCAAATCTGTAAACTATACCTTCATAAAAGGATAGTATTGAAGCTTCATTGGCATCTGTCAAGGCTATTACTTCAGTCCATCATGTAAAATAATCTGTAGCAGTTAAGATCCATTTGTGTCCTTGTGAAAAAGGTAGGTTTATCCAGCCAATAGAGTCAAGACCTCACTGCATAAAAGGTTGATCAACTGAAATAGGCTGTAAAGGCATCGAAGCTAAACGTTCTTTAACAAAAAATAAAGCACATTGTTTACACTTTCTGATCCATTCAAAACAATTCTTGAATATGATAGGCTAATAGTAACCATCTTTCATGATTTTTAAAGCTATGGTACGTGCTGAGAAATGACCTCCTGCAAGTCCTTCATGGAATTCTAATAGTAGTTTCTGAATTTTGTCATAGTCAACACATCGCAGCAAGATTCCATTTATATCTCTTTTGAACAACACGCTATGAATAAATATATAGGGGACAACTTGTAATCTGAAATATCTTAATTTATTCTTGTCCATACCTTCCAGATAGGTGTCATGTTGTAGATAGTTAACCAAATTAGTCATCCATCTTGATTCCTGAATCTCATGAGCAAGTTTAGGTTGCTGATTTTCTGGTTGAACCATGATGTTTGATTGCTGACACATAATTTCAACATGTTGTTTTGAATCTTCAGGTTCTGCAGCTTGTTGTCTTTCCATATCAATAATTAGGTGTTCACACAAACCTTTACCTCAAACTGTCTTAGCAACCTGGATATCAACATCATATTCCATAACTTTTGTTATCCAGACCTCTCTTTTCTCATTCCATTCTTTATTTAACAAAAAAGATTTTAAACTTGGATGAGAAACAAGAACATGGATTTTATTGTTTGAAAGAATATACTTAAAATTATTTAGTCCTCTGACTACTAAAAGTACTTTTTTTTCAAGGAATGTGTACCTTGTTTCGTAATCATGCAAGCTCTGTCCAAAGAAAGCAATTGGTTGCTCAATATTTTCATCATTGACCTAAGTTAGTATTTTCATCAGATATGTTTCAGCTCTTGCAAGTGCATACATTGTAAAATCTTTATCAAAATTTGGATTTGCAAGAGTAGGGGCCTGAGAGATGCTTGTTTTGATTGCTTCAAACCCTTCTCTCCCTTTGCTGGTCCAAGAGAATGTTTTCTCTTTCTTTAACATAGTTGTCAACAGTTTAACCAATGCTGTAAAATCTGGAACAAATCTTCTAACAAAGTTTATTTTTCCAAGAAAACTTTGTAATGCCTTCTTATGATGAGGCAATGATAGTTGTGATATGGCTTCAATTCTGAAAGGATCAATTGCTAAACCTTTCTTAGAAACAATATGGCCAAGTAATTTACCTTGATGTACTTAAAAGATGGACTTCTTGAGGATTCAAAGATATTCCAAACTGTCTGCACAACTGAAATTTTCTACCTTAGATGCATCAAGATGTTCATCATAATTTTTTGAAAATACAGTAACATCATCTAAATAAACAAGGATGCATTTATTTAGCAAGCTGCGAAAAGCCATGTCCATTGCATGGTGAAATGTTGCACCGACATTTTAAAGGCCGAAATACATTCTATTGTAAGCATAAGTACCCCACTTGGTGGTAAAAGGTATTTTGTACTTATCTTCTTCTCAGACTAAAATCTGATTGTATCCATAGTAACCATCTAGAAGAGATAGTCTATCTGAACCAGAAACTATTCTCAAAATTTGATCCATATTTGGTAGTGGGTAATGATCTTTTAATGAAGCTTTGTTAAGATCTCTGAAATCCACACATAATCTGATTTCTCCATTCTTCTTCCTAACAGGAACAAGATTTTCTACCCAACTTGAATGTTTAACTGGAAATATAATACCTAATTCAATTAACTTGGATAACTCTTTCCTCATTAGAGGCTCTATTTTGGGATTTACAGGCCTCTGTTTCTGCCTAACTGGTTTAGAATTTGGCTGCAATTCGATAGTATGATGTGCTAAAATGGGATCAAAACATTTCAGGTCTTGGTATCTCCAAGTGAAAACATCTTTAAATTCTTTGCAAAGATTAATAAATGACTATTTTTCAGGTAAGGAACATACCTTTCCGAGAAACAAATTTTTTCCCTTCATCAACTGGAATTTCTTCATAGTTATCAGCATGTGTTGACATCTTAGTTTTTCCTTTTCTTAACTGATCATCGGTGCTGAAGATGTCCTCTAATATGACTAGACCTCAAGGAAACTTATTTGTCTTTAATTGAACAATCTGGTCACCGTATAGATGTTGTAATTTATCTTGATTTACTGCAGAAAATTCAGCTTCTTGCTGCAAAAACCTATAGATTTGATCATCATTTTAAAAACCTTCCAATTCAAGTCATTATTAGGTATAGAAGGCCTTTTAATTCACTTAATATGAGGCTGAATTTTACTGTTCTCTATCTTTTCCAGCACTTCAAAACTAGCACCAACTGCTGCAAGTTTGTTTGCATGCTTGTTTTCAACTCTAGGAATGGACTGAATATTAATAGCATCAAAATATTCCATTAAGTCTGAAAATCTATGTCTGTAAGACTTCATTAATGGATTCTTACAAACATTAAATTTTTTTACTTGATTGATAACCAACTTAAAATCACCAAAGATTTGTAATGTGCTGATACCTCTCTTTCTGGCCCAAAGTAAGCCATGAATTAATGCTTCGTATTTAGCTACATTACAAGTGCATGAAAATTGGAGACTCAAAGATGAGAAATACCCTTTCATTTGTTGGGGAAGTGAGCATCAAACCTACTCCCTATCCTTTCTTGTTCTTAGCTCCATCAAAATGAAGTTTCCAAATCCCTTATGCTGAATTTTCTGTTTTGGATAGTAAGGGAAGTGGTGTATTTTTCTTCATGCATACAATACACACCAAACAAATGTTCTTCAACTTCCTTAAAAGGATCATGGACATGTTCTTCAAGCTATCTTTTAATCCATAAACATGTTAGAAACACCATCTAATGCTGAAACCTGAGCTACATCATCAAAATCAAATTGATCTAAGGCTGAATAATTAGTCACTACATTTGAAGAGTGAGGCTCAATGTGAAATTTGGCCAATGGTTTCTGAATTGATAGTAAATTTGGTGCCATAACGAGTAGTGAAAAATAAGAAGGACCAATTTGAAGAGAGATAACCTCCTATCTTTGCTATGAAATCTCTAGATAAGCATAAGGCAAAATATGGAGGTAAATCTACAACAGTAACATCTTGCAGAATAGAAACATTTGGGAAAGCATGTAACGTTACCTCTAAATTTCTTATTACACCAACTGTATTAGTTGCAGTCCCATCAAGTTGTAAAACACTCTTTTCTATAGGCTCATACTACAGACCCAATTTTTTCTGCAATTGCTTTTGGCATAACTGTGCTACTTGCACCACTATCTACCATGTAGTTATGAACTAAATGTTCCCCAATAATCAATGATAGATAAAATGGTGGTGGCTTCTTTATATCATGAGCATTTAAGAACTTTCTGAACCATCCATTTAACCTCTTTTATGTGGTCTTGTTCAAACGTTCCCAAGGACCATGTCTTTTTTCTGAACTTTTTTTTCTACTATGTTTTTGAAGAAATCTGCAGCTTAGCTAGTTCATGAGAAAGTAAATCTTGTTGTCCTGGAATACTTAGAGCATCCCACATTGAGATGTTAACATTATGCTTTTTCATTACATCAACAATGTTAAAATAAGTAACAGTTTTAGAGACAGATTCAACTGTTTTAGCATAGGCCTTAGCAAAGACTGATTCTGCTTCAGTAGCTTTAGATATCTGAGGTATAAATAATATTCTTGGATCAGGCTGTAGCTACTTTTTACTGTCCTTTATCAGCTGAAACACTTGTGTTTTTTTTGAGAAACAACAGGACTATTAGCTGGTTTTGGGGCTTGTAGATGTTGTCTTATCAGTGACGGTAGGCAGAACAGGCCTATTTTGTTGTTTTTGACCTTCAGCAACCTTTTCTTGAGCTCTAGTGGTAACTGCAATGAAATCATCCTCATTGAAAATAACTAAATTATGTTCATGTTCTTTCTGAACCTGAGTACCTTGCTGGACCCACCCTCCATTTGAGGCATGAATAATGTCTCAGATTGAGATTGTGCAACAAGACTTATGTTTAGAAAAGATATTGGGGAATTTACAGCTGAATGAGGTTGATTACAAGGTTGACACCACTCTTCTGTAGCCATATTAACTGGGACTAAAGCATTAGATGAACTAGGAGCGTTTGGATCAAATTGCCTTTGCTGATAAGGCTGCCTGTAATTTTGATTCTACTTGTAAGGCTACCTATTTTGCTGGTTTTGCTGATAAGGAGCTTGATAAGGTCTGCTAGGTAATGCAAGTCTATTTTCAATTGAAGTCAGCTTATTCCCCATAGTTTGGAAATCTTTAAATACATCATCTGATGGGGCTACAACAGTAGGTTCTACGATTGTAATAGGCTGTGGGATAGGGGCTAAATCTTCCAAAAAAGGCATTGAAGGTCTTGGTGCTAATTTTCTAGCTTGAATAAGACTATTTTCAGCTCGGATGGTGATATCATAGGCTGCTGGGAGCATCTCTCCTCCCATAGACTGAATCATAGTTGAAATATCATTATTTAGTGCCCTAAGATAATAAAGAAAAGCGTGATCATCTTGAGGCTTGACACTTGCTGGAATTCTTTCCCAAGTTCTGGAAAATGGATGTTGAAACTTAACATAAATTCATTGCGAGCTCTTTTAATGGTAGACAGTTGTTCTATAAGAGATAAATGATCTGAATTGTCTTGAAATTGTTTCAGCAATTTATCACCTAAGTCATCCCAAGTTCTTATGCATCCAATCTCTAGATTTCTATACCATTGCAAGGCTTGTCCTTTAAGAGATGTAGCTAAAATTCTCAAGGCTACATCCTCATGAGTAATATTATGAACTGCACATAAGGATATGTAAATCCTTAATGTGCTCTATAGATGTCACTTGATTTTCACCAGTGAATGATGGAAAAACATTTCATGGTAGCATTAGGGATGTCATGGTAAACTAGGATTACTAATGGGCTGCCATTAGTAAAGGTCACAAAATTTCTAGGTGGTTGGATAGCCATCAGAAAAAATGATGATGTTAATAGAGAAATTGATTCGTGGTGAAGAAATGTCAGGAGGAGGGTTATCAAAACCATGTCTATTATAAGGTAAATTATTACCAACTCTTCTCTTTCTCGAAGAATTCAAAGGTAAAGAAACAAACTCAGGAGGGATTCCTCTTACTGATGATCTTGTAGTCACTTTAGGCATGGAACATGCTGCAATACTGGTCTGAAATAAGTTTTACAAAGTCACCAAAAGATCTTAAAATCTTTAGATTAAATTTCTACAACTTGCTCTTAAAAGTAAGTTTTGTAAGTTTTATAAATCTGCTATGAATTTGCTATAGATAGTCGTAGCTTTCTTACAGATCTGATTCTTCATCCCACCGGGTGTGCCAAAAATTGATATCTCTTGAAAGTGCACCCTATATAGAGATGGTTGTAGGTTTTCTAAGCTTGCAAAATATGATCTCTCTCTTTCATAGATACAATGGAAACACCTCAGGTTATTTGGGTATACCTATTTTGAGGTGATTCTCTGGTATCAAGGCCATTTCCTTATTGATGTATCCTAAATTAATGTTTTGGGGTTAAGGGTAAAAGATGGCTGTAAAATAACTAGAACCGAGGTGATACACCAAATTTATATGAGGGCTTTGATTGAGTATATGCACAATTGATATAGGAAGGATTCTTGATGCAGGAGCCGATAGTTTTTGGTAGAGTATTTAAGGGTGAACACTTTGTTGTACTGAGGGAAATATCACAACAACACTAATAATTAAGCATGCACATTAAAGTTATGCAGAAAATACTAAATTTGTAGTAGGGTAACATGATTAACAAGGGAATTTTGCATTCGCAAGACTAATATAAACATACACAAGTCTACAAATAACTGGAAATGTAGAAAATACTTCACATTCAGGAGGCAAAACTAGCAAAAATTGCTTCAGTACTCCAATATCAAAAAATTCCTCCTCTTTTGCTTTGTAAAGGAACACAATATATAGAAAAAAATAATTTACCCACCCTTCCTAAAAATAGACTAAAGTTGTACTCGCCAATGCATCCTATTTTTATCCTTTATTCATTTAATAAACTAAAACAAACTAGTATAAGAGGCATTAATATAGCCTTTGATTACATCTCAGTCAACTAAAGTTGACTATTCTATTTTTAATAAAGTTGGGTGAAATATTTGATAATAATAAATCTTGCTTGGTGAGCAAGTCTCCTTCCTTGAGCATGCAAATTCGTCTTCTTGTCTGTTTTGTTCTCTTGTGAAGGCATGCAAAAATAAACTCCCTATGAGTGAACAAAATAATTACAATACTTGCAAAATTTGTAAAATAATTCATCCACTATGGGGACCACTTCTAATCTCGCGCTCTTATGTTGACATTCTCTAGACTTCTAACATGATAACATGATCCCTTTTGACACGCTTTAAAAATATAATCTACAAATATAATACCTTTATTTTTAATGAGCTCCCATTTGGGGACCACCTCTGATCAGTATGCTTGTATTCAAATGAGTTTGGCCTTACTATTGTATACACATGGCATACTACAATACTATACCATCTTTTGATTATAACATGCCTCACAATTACATGTTGGCCCTCTTTTTTTTGAAATTTGAAAAGACTAAGGTTATATTTTACCCTTTCTGGTGATCATTATATGACATGTATGGTTTATTTTGGACAAACCTGATTTTGTTGACTGTAGCAATATTCTTTGATCATTAGTCACTGTAGCAATGGGTAATATTTGTGAGCTTTGCAAGCTTTATGTAATGATCACTTTAGAATTTTTCTCCTCCGAACGATAGCTCCACCCTTACGATGATTGTGTCAGTGGCTCATTTTTTGAAACTAACTCAAGTGGAGTTAGGGTTTCTTTGCAGCATCAACATGTCAGTACCTTCCTCTGACCACAGTCAAGCTAAGGCAACTCACTCAGTTCTAGATGGTAAAATTCAAAAAACCTAACCATTCAACATAATCATTTTAAGCTCTTTGCAAGCTAGCGGAGCTATGTCAAAATTTTCTTCTGTCGCCATGATTACTTGAGCTTTTTCTGAGGACATTTAGTTCTATGTTGAGCTTAAGAGTGTACATGTGATTATTATATGATTTTTTTCAATCTTTCTGAGATTTAAGAGGTTCAGGTAGTGAAAGGGAACCATCATGATGATTTTGGTTTCATTCTTTACGAACTGGAGCTGTCTGGCATTTTTAAGCATGAAGCTTTGGATTATGTTGAGACTCGACCTAGAGGGTTTTGAGCATGCTCGACCCTTTCTTTATTTTTTGTTCTGTGACTATGGTTGTTTGTGGAGATTCCTCTGAGAATTTGTACTTAATCCTCTGATTTCTTCAACAGAGTTTTGATTACTTGGTATTTAACACTGGAATTGTTGATCTTTTAATTGTTGGGGTTGATTTTTGACTCACCACTTTATCATGGATGCCACTTTGAAGGTAAAAAACTACTCTGCATTTCTCTTTTGTAACAACCCAAAATGTGTGTTAATTATTTGATCGAATAGTATCATATTTTTAGAGAATTTTAACTTAGGTATTTGTATGTTCTGATTTGTGCCTCTAATTGATTATTAAAAGGATCAGTGAGTTCATTTCTCTGACTAAATTTGTGTAAATATTCTCAATGCTATGTTTAAACACGCCACTTTTGAAGGAGTTCTACCTTTGGATATTTTCTCGGTAAATGTAGATTTCATTTATACCATGTGGTCATGTAATTAGAAAACTTGATTCGGATCTTTAAATAATGTCTCAGACCCATTATCTATATTCCCAAGATTTGTTATTTGATTATATTTGACTTTGATGGGTTGCCTTGGGGATTTTACTTTGTCTGGCTTTTTGAGATTTTTCCTTTGACTAGTTGGACACCACTATCTTGAGGTTTCTATGTGGTTCTTCTTTTCTTAGATGTTGCGTGGTTGTGATGATTTTGATCTGTATTTCTTCTAAAACCTGACAGCCATGGAGTCCTATATTCCACAATGGCGACTATTTTTATCCATTCTAATGTTTATGCTTTTGATGCCTATGGATTCACATTCTCAAGTTGGTTCTATTTTGTGGAAGCTCGTTTTTGCATCAATGGCCGCTTTTCCTGTTATTGTTCGTAGCACCGTTTGGATAAGGTGAGGGGTCAGTATCTCTGCTTCATTATTAGATTTGCCATTTTGAAAGGCTTAAATCTTTGTTTATTGATGGAGACCCTTACCAAATAATTATCCAATTTGTGATTTCCTTTACACACCATGGTCTGACTTAGGATTATTCAATATGTGATTATTCTACCATGTAGGAGTCACTTTTGAGCTTTATATTCAATTTTGGGTGCTTTTAGAGCTCTGTGTGTGTCAGTTTGTTTCTCTGCTAATATAATTTTTGTATATTACTTCATGTCTATTCTGAAATCTTTTTCTCAATTTTTATATTCTACAAAAATAATTGTGATGTACAAAAGGGAAACCATTTATTTACTATGAATTGGTTGTATGTATATGTTGATACCAAAATATGCTCATACCCTATACTTGATTTTTTATGGATTCCACTGTTATAATTGATTATTAAAGATCTACTCTATTCTTTGAAATTTTAGTAGCACCCTTTTAAGAATGTTTGCTTTAATCCTCTTTCAATCTAAGATCACTTGAAAACTGAAATTCCTTCTAAGATGAGTGCTTGAATGTTATTGGTTTCTCATTATTATTGGAATTTTCAATCTCAAAATAATAGTTGTAATCCATTAATCATTTTGGGAGTAGAAATAAACTTTTGTACTAGCTAATAGCCCCACTTTAACAAAAATGATAACCTGATGAAAACTTGTATATTTATAGTGATGTACTCTTTCTTTTGTGAATGAAATCCACTTCCTTAGAAATTGAGAAAAATCTAATTTCATTCTGAGAGTTGGAGCATCTCTGAAATTGATCTATTTCTGTCATACTTTTGAAGTTCATGTTCTAGATTTCTTTTCTGTGATTTTGATACTCCATTTTTATTTACTCCACTCATTGGTGTGTTGAAACCAGAATCTTTTGTTTAAGTTGAATTCATGAAGACCTGTAGCTTACTCTGATATTTTCTTGTATGCCTTCATTATGATTACCATTCATGTACTTTGTATTTTCTATAGCTGACATTAAACTATTCCTTTCTAGGAGATCTTTTCTAGGTTCAAACAGATTGTTTGTTTACATTTCTGAAAATTACAACATTAGTATGTTTATTGTTCTTGCTGAGATAATTAGAAAATATGCCTTTCTGAAAGTTGTATGAAATTCCTTTCTATAGGACTATTCTATTTTGAAATGTTACTTTATACTGGACATTATTCACCATTCTTAGTTGTAAAATGCTTTTAAAACTTTGATCCTGAAAAATGAAAGTTATAGAAGTTAATCATTTACTTTTATCTGAGAACCTGGAAAGGACATATTACTTCTGGAAATTTCTGTTCACAAATTCGTGCATGCCGAACATTGAAATTTTGTTGAGATGTTGTAGTTCCATTTTCTTTTATGCTTTAATACTGTATTTGAGCTTCATTACAGATTTAGATATGCATGCCAAAAAACTCGTAAATGTCCATTTTACATGGCAAAGCCTTGTCAAAATTTTCCATAATCTTCTTTTTTTCCTTTTGTTTCAGGTGTAACCATTTCTTTCCAGTTAACTTCAGCTTCTTGAAATCTAATTCTTCTTATTTAATTTGTATCATAGTTACTGAAACTTGAATTACATTCTTCCTTCATTCCAGCATGTACTTCTGACCTTTCTATTTCTTCTTGGCTGCAACTTGTACCTGCACACTTAAGAAAACAGTTAGAAACATACTTAGGCTTTTTCACCTCTCTTGTGTCCATTGTTTTTCTTTTCTTATTTCTCTTTCCTTATGAGCGAGTAAAACATGTATATGTAGTCTGATCTTCAAGTAAACTATATCTCTTATTGTTAAGAGATTCATATGCATGAATTAGGATAGGAAAGAAATATGGATTGATCCCTGAGCTCGTAACTTACAGTTCTCTTCATTTTCTTCTTTTCAGGTACAATGAATTTTACAGCAAAGATGAAGAAGGAAAAAAAGCCGTGGAAATGGAGATGCTTTTAACCAATGAAGAAACCACCCAACACAATGATAGGTTCAATCATACTCCATTAATTTCTCTTTCATGCATGTGTACCTATAATTTCAGTAGTCGTACTTTACTTTTTAGTTACATCCCATGGCTTGTGTGGGAAACATTTGAAAATTCCATATGAATAAAACATTGAATTCTAAAAATGAGTTGTATATTTCTTTCTGCATTTCATCTTTCTGTATGAATTTTATGATGAACTAAACAATTCGGTAATATAATTGAATGTCTTAATCATGAAGGAGAGTAACCTTAAGAAAACTTGTAACATCTAGTAATGAACTCTGATTTCTGTAATCTGCACTTATGTTTGTTGTTCCAAAACTTAGGATTTCACCTATTCTATAATTGAATGTCTTCATCAAGAAAAAACAACTATCCTTCGAGGCCTTATGTTCTTTTGCTGAAGATAGTAATGAAATTGCAGACTATGTGATCTATTACATTTTGTAATAGCACACATAGCTGCAGGTTTCATGTAATCATTTGACTAATTCAGCAGTAACAATAATATCAAATCTCCCTTAGCTTAGGTATACTTCACCAATGCCATCCATCGTAACAAAGTTTCGAGTTGCCCATTTTTTCACAAGTGAAATAATTGTTAACACAGATGTCATGGGACAATGTTGCAGTGTAGAATAGGTGAAAAGGAGGAGGAAATGACCACACATGAGCTTGAGAAAGTATAGATCTTAGCTATCTAACTATAATGGGGTTTCTAGAAAGGGATAGGGGCGCTTGTGGGTGCCATAATATGAGATCTAGGCATCTTGGTTTAAGGAAATGGCTTGAAAACCCAAGTTGAGGTGTCACTAGATGTTTTCTTGTATTTAATCCCTCTCGTACCAAATTCACTGAACTGCTCTAGATGTCACTTCAAGACCTGTGACAAAAAATCACGTATAAAACTCTAGACAAAGCATCAAAACCCTAAAAAAATAAAGCTTCATATGAAGGGGTTTGAATGTCCTAAGTGACCACAATGGTGGACTTACTAGCCGAGTTTTGCACTACATCTCTGACTCAATGCAGTTCTAGGTTTGTGTGTGAAAATCATACCCTAGGTTTCTCTTGTGTCAGTCACACTTTGTGAAGTAATAAGAAACTATCTAGATGTAAAATGTAGTAAATGTGTGCATGGAAACAATAGACTCCACTATGATGACGTGTGATGTATATGAACCAACCATGCATTCCTTGTTATGGAGCTAGATGAATGCAAATGTAGATTTAGGTACCTTTGATGGATGCAACTCTAGATGGTGATAATAGATGCTTTGTGCTTGGTCCCTCATTATGGTCACATAATTTAATATTTATATGGTTGTCTTATTCTAATTTTTTAATTAACCCCAAAAAGGATGAACAACAAAACTTTAGAAATCTCACACATCTAGAAAGTGAGAGTGAAGTGCAAAGATGATTAGGGCACCCCAGAGGGGAACATGGTGCATACGGCACCCCAATCAGAGATATGAAAGACACAAAATGACAATACAAACTGGGCGAGTGTAGGTGTAAGATTGAAAATATGACAAGAAGAAATATAAAAAATGGCCAAAGACATGGGTTAATTATTACTCTCTTCACTCAAGAAACATATGAATAGTAGTATGAGACCAGGACTAAATAATGACTCTAAGTGCATGATTTAGTGACTATATTTTTTACTACTTGATGTTGGTGAGTGGAAATCTTCATAACATAAAGTAGATAGATATGTGCATGTGATAATCCATAAAGAGTGATGTAGTAAATGTGCTGAAGGACTAGACAAAGCTTGGAGTGACAAAAAGATGGAGCATGAAGACTAAAGATGTAAAAGTGTAAAAGGTGATGAAAGTAAACCTAGAGTGAAAGCATGTGTGTAGATGCTAATGTGTGTAGTGTGCATGCATGGTTAGTATCGAGTGTGTGGTTTACCCACCATGTGTGTTTTATTTTTTACTGCTTGCTTCCCATACGAATGAACCTAAAAAAGAGGAGATAGTCAAGTAGTCAAATATGCATGTATATGAGTAAAAATGCATGTATATAAAAATATTGTAAATGAAAGTATGAAAATGAAAAAGGAACATGTGAACCTGATTTGTGATGAGACAAAAAGTGTGTAGAAATTATATCTTGTAATTTTCAGTGAAGTGCAAGTTTTTTGGGTGGTCTCACACCACTGTGGTTACAATAGTGTAGGGAGAAATATGTGTTATTCTCCAACCTATAACTACTTCCTTGAGATTGGTGAAGAGATCTCTGTACTGTCTAGTTTTTAGGTGATCTAACACCACTGGCCGATGAAATGTAGGGAGGAAATTCAGATGTTCCTACAGTCTGTAACTACTCCCTGTAATGCTAAGGAAAATATTCCCAAAAAATCCTCTGTGTATGGGGTTCAAAGACTAGTCTAAACGCACTCGTTGTAAACTGAACTATAGACTAAATTGTAGATTGAAAAATATTGGTACTGTGTTGTTTAGTGTATAAATCCAAATGATTCCCCCCCTTTGGGGGCACTTGCACCATCATAGATAGGAGAGTGCAAACCCAAAATAGGATCGAATGTGTAACTTAAAATCTGCCCAACAGGGGGAGGGAATGTGCTTGGTATAGACCAAGCCACACAAAAACAAGTGGCTAGAAAACAAGTGTTATTACGAATAAACATGAATATAGAGAACAATTATAATCTTAACAAACAATGTATAAGATAGAACATGATCAGACAATGTTAACACCCAAGAAGACAATCATAGACAATGAGAAGTGGGATGAAAACATCAGACACAACTCATGGTGTCACAATACACTCAAGGACATAGTGGCCACAAACAAAAAGCGTGTACACACAAAAAAATGAAAGGACCATAGATAAGACAAATAATAGCAAAAAATAAAAAACAATGTAACAACAAGTATGGAAACAAGTATCATTGCATAACAAATGTTGCACATGTAGCACCCATTACCATGTTAGAAAAATAACAAGTATGTCAAATCATGTATAACCTGATAATGGAAAGTTCTACGTAAAATATGAAACAATAGCACATGTAGTATATGAATGTGAATGCTCCCAATAGGTAGTGTGTGAAGAATTGGTGCTACATGTAGAAGCTTTGTATCTTCAGTGAAAACTAAAAAAGGATGTGAATGTGCATGTGTGTTTAGTAAAGATAATGACATACAAGAGATTTATCTAACATATGTAGTAAAGTGAACATGTAAAGACAAGTGCAAGAAAGAGTAAATGAGACCATAAAGTGAAATATGTTGTGGATGGATGGATTGGGATGTAGTGTGTATGATAGGAGCCGTGTTACCCCAAATGAATGAAGTTATATGTAGTAAGGTTCATTTTGGTTTCCCCTTCAACATTCAAGAATGAACCACAAATGAGAGTGCAACATCAAGAAATGGTCAAAGTGTATTGTATGCTATGTGATGTGTTGAGTGTGTATTAATGATATGCGACATAGAGATGACATGCGCGTTATTCTTTAGCCTAAGCGTATATCATGAAAATATGAATATAAAGGAGGTTGCAGTTTATCTTAAACCATATACCACTAAACAATGTATGTGAAAGTAATGGTATGACTTATCGAAAAATGATGTTAGGAGAACTAACCCTATAGCCTAAAGTCTATATCATTAATCCTATGAATTTCACGTGAGAAACATAGGATGTGAGTGGATGTGTGAGTGTAATGTGGTCCATTTTATAATGTATACCCTCAACAGTGCAGTATTGATTGTGAGACTAGAGTGTGTCATTGAGTAGTGAGTGTAGCGTGCAGAAGTGAATATGAAAAATGTGTACTATGTGTGGCAGGATGAATAATATGTAATTTGTTATGTGTAGATGACCTTAGGTGTGTAAATGTAGAGTAGAAATAAGGCACAATGCAAGATGAAATGTATGAGGTGTAAAAACATAAATTATGCGATAAGGATGGGGTGATGTATGTAGGACAAGATGTAAAATGTAAGTTGTATGAAAATGTGCAATGCCTATAGCTTGGAATGTAGTATATAATGGGTATATTATGTGTGATGACATGTGGTGCCTAATGTGTAGTGAATACTATGAAGTGTGTGGGGTTCATGTGTATTAAATTCCCTCAACAGTCAAGTGTGAATTGAAGCACAAGAGTGTGCCATCGGGTAATGACGATGGTAATGTGTAGATGACTTAATGTGAATGCTAGAATGTGGATGTGTTTGACTGTGATTATGAGACATGTGTTGATGCTAAGATGGATGAGAGTATGTGGATGTTATGCCCTATGAGTGTGCAAGGAATTGAAATAATAAAGTAATATCATCAAGGAGATTGTCAGTGTTTGAATCAAAGCCATAGGGTTTGTATTAGAAACTTGATAAGCTACAGTGTCGGGTTGGTCATGTAATGAACCATTGAGGCATAATCAATACATTCCCATAGCATATTCCTCATCAATGAAATTTGGTAAGGGACATCCATGAACATACCAGCGAGTGAGATTATATGCATAGAAAAGAAAAGAATGGGTAAAATTGAATACACAGCCAAAGGGCATGGGAAATGATATAGCATTATGATCGTGATCCAAATTATCTCTTATATATTTAAGGAAATACTATCGTCATATGAGTGGAGTAGAAGGAGGTATACGTGGAATATAGACTATGAGATGGAATACACGTAGACCATAAGATGCAGTGATAGTGATGAGTCCATAATACATATGAGGATTATGCATTGGAGGATCAAGATCCTCAAAAGCGAATCCAAGTCGATCCAAGCCATCATGTGAATATATAGTGTCGTCCCAAGTATGATCAAATGGAATATATTTTCTAAATATGAATCATTCGTGAAAATCATTCCAAAAGGGACAAGAGGGGAAGAAAAATGCTCCCCCATTTTCTCTCTCTCTCTCTCTCTCTCATGCCTATAAAACCAAACATTTATCCATTTTATTCACTCCCCCCCATTTATATATTTCTACCTAGAAATCTAGAGATTTATTTATAGAATTCCTCCAAACTCATTTTACACTTTATTTCATTCCTACATGCTCCATGATTGCGGCGATAGAAGTTTCATAAAAAAGAACAAATTGTAAAGGCTTAGGGCATATTTTCACCATATTGACTTTGTATCCTGCGAAGAGGAAATATTTGTATCTTGCAACTTGGTGCACAAATTGAGGTGGGTTTTTTTTAGTTCTTCGTCATTTCTAGGTTCCCTTGTAACCAAAATGATAGCACTGACATGAATTTTCTAGATTTTTTATGGAGAAGAAACCTAAAATTTATGACCTCATTTTGTAAAATTTTATTTACTGTTCTTTTGGATATCAAATTGCGATAAAAAATTGTATGTGAGATAAAGAGAAAAAAAACCATATCAAAAAAGTTTGTTCCATCAAAATCTAAGGCTCTAAAATCCAATTTCCAAAAATAATAAGTCTCTACATGGGAAGTTACTATAAATAGTAAATTCTCAATAGAGGGAAAAATCCTCAAAGACAGTATGTACGAGGAACATCCAAAGGAATGACAAGATTGATCGAAGATGAAAAAAGTAAGAATAACACTTTACTAAAAATAGTAAATAATCATTCTAAGTATATAAATCATGTAAGGTGCACTCCAGATTGTATCAAAGTTTGTGTGTCTTCCTAGCTTTGCACGATCAACATCCCCCTTTTACACAATATATCCTTCATTAAAGATTATGAATTTGGATTTCTTATCAAAAGTTTTCTTTATTTGTTTCTGACTCTTTTCCATACTCAAATGGGCTTGATCTCTTAGCTCTTGTAATTCCATTAAATCGGCATAATGAATCTGTAATGGTTCATTCTCAAGTAGCTCCATTTGATGTAGCGAATCTAATGCATGTAACTCAACTGAAATAGGCATTCTTGCTTCTTTTCTATACACAAGTTTTTATGGTGAATTACCAATTGATATTTTAGGAGTTACTCTATCAGCCCAAAGTGTTGGATTCAACAGCAGATGCCAAACTCTTTGATTATCTTTGAGTGTCCTTCTAATGATCCTTAAAAGATTCTTGTTAGTACTTTCAACGAAGCCATTACCTTGTGGGTAATAATTAGATGAAGACCTTAAGTAAATTCCATGGCTGAAAAACCAATCTGTTATCTTTGCACCAAGAAACACTAAAGCATTAGCTGATATGATAGTTGTTGGAACACCAAATCTGCAAACTATACCTTCATAAAAGGATAGTATTGAAGCTTCATTAACATCTTTCAAGGCTATTTCTTCAGTCCATCATGTAAAATAATCTATTGCAGTTAAGATCCATTTGTGTCCTTGTGAAGAAGGAAGGTTTATCATACCAATAAAGTCAAGACCCCACTACATAAAAGGTTGATCAACTGAAATAGGTTGTAAAGGAAATGAAGCTAAACGTTCTTTTCCAACAAAGAAAACACTTTTTTTTACACTTTTTGATCCTTTCAAAACAGTCCTTGAATATGTTAGGCCAATAGTAACCAACTTTCATGATTTTTAAAGTTGTTTTATGTGCTAAGAAGTGACCTCCTGCAAGCCCTTCATGGATTTATGATAGTAATTTCTAAATTTTGTCATAGTCAACAGATCACAGCAAGATTCCATTTATATCTCTTTTGAAAAACACACAATCAATAAAGATATAGGGGATAACTTGTAATCTGAAATATCTTCATTTATTCTTTTCCATACCTTCAAAATAGGTGCCATGTTGTAGATAGTTTACCAAATCAGTCATCCATCTTGATTCCTGAATCTCATGAGCAAGTTCAGGTTTCTGATTTTTTGATTGAACCATGATGTCTGATTATTGATACGTAATTTCAACATGATGTTTTGAATCTTCGGGTTCTATAGCTTTCTATCTTTCCATATCAAAAATTATGTGTTCACACAAACCTTTACCTTGTTATGTCTTAGCAACCCAGATATCAATATCATATTCCATAACTTCCGTTATCTAGCCTTCTCTTTTCTCATTCAATTCTTTATTTAATAAGAAAGCTTTTACACTTAAATGAGAAACAAGAACATGGATTTTATTGTTGGAAAACATATAATTTAAATTATTTAGTCCTCTGACTACTGAAAGTAATTATTTTTCAAGGAATTTGTACCTTGTTTTGTAATCATGCAAGATCTGTCCAAAGAAAGCATTTGGCTACTCAATATTTTCACCATTGACCTTAGTTAGTATGGCTGAGATTATTTCAGCTCCTGCAAGTGCATATATTGTAAAATATTTATCAAAATTTGGATTTGCAAAAGTAGGGGACTGAGAGATGGTTGTTTTTATTTATTTAAACCCTTCTCTCCCTCCGATGCTCTAAGAGAATGTTTTCTCTTTCTTTAACATAGTTGTCAATAGTTTAACCAATGCTGCAAAATTTGGAACAAATCTTCTAACAAAGTTGATTTTTCCAAGGAAATTTTGTAATGTCTTATTATGATGAGGAAATGATAGTTGTGATACGGATTCGATTATGAAAGGATCAATTTCTAAACCTTGCATAGAAATAATATGGCTAAGTAGGTTAGCTTGATGTACTAAAAAGATGGACTTCTTGGGATTCAAAGATATTCCAAACTGCCTAAACGACTGAAAAGTCTTCCTTAGATGCATTAGATGTTCATTAATTTTTTTTGAAAATATAGTAACATCATCTAAATAAATAAGGATGCATTTATTTAGCAAGCTTTGAAAATTCATGTCCATTGCACGTTGAAACATTGCATCGACATTTGAAATGCCGAAAGACATTCTCTTGTAAGTATAAGTAACCCACTTGGTGGTAAAATGTGTTTTGTACCTATCTTCTTGGACTTAAATCTGATTGTATCTGCTGTAACCATCTAGAAGAGATAGTCTATTTGAACCATAAACTGTTCTCAAAATTTGATCCATATTTGGTAATGTGTAATGATATTTTAATGAAGCTTTGTTAGTATCTCTGAAATCAACACATAATCTGATTTCTCCATTATTCTTCCTAACAGGAATAAGATTTGCTACCCAACTTGAATGTTTAACTGGAAAGATAGTACCTGATTCAATTAACTTGGATAACTCTTTCCTCATCAGAGGATCTATTTTGGGATTTACAGTCCTTTGTTTCTACCTAAATGGTTTAGAATTTGGCTGCAATTTGATAGTATGCTGTGCTAAATTGGGATCAAACCCTTTTAGGTCTTGGTATCTCCAAGTGAAAACATATTTAAATTCTTTGCAAAGATTAATAAATGACTATTTTTTAGCTAAAGAACATACCTTTCCAAGAAACAAATTTTTCCCTTCATCAACTAAATTTTCTTCAAAGTTATCAGCATGTGTTGACATCTTAGTTTTTCCTTTTATTAACTGACCATTAGTGCTGAAGATGTCCTCTAATGTGACTAGACCTCGAGGTAACTTATTTGTATTTAATTGAACAATCTAGTCACCGTATAGATGTTGTAATTTATCTTGATTTAATGTAGAAAATTCATCTTCTTGCTGCAAAAACATATAGATTTGATCATCATTTTCAAAATCCTTCCAATCTAAGTCATTATCGGGTATAGAAGGCCTAAAAATTAACTTAATATGAGGCTGAATTTTGTTGTTCTCTATCTATTCCAGCACTTCAAAACTAGCACCAACTGTTGCAAGTTTGTTTACATGCTTGTTTTCAGCTCTAGGAATGGATTGAATATTAATAGCATAAAACTCTTCCATTAAGTATGAAATTCTATGTCTGTAAGACTTCATTAATGGATTCTTACAAACATTAATTTATTTTACTTGATTCATAACCAACTCAGAATCACCGAAGAATTGTAATGTGCTAATACATCTCTTTCTGGCCCAAAGTAAGACATGAATTAATGCTTCGTATTCAGCTACATTATAAGTGAATGAAAATTGGAGACTCAGAGCTGAGAAATACCCTTCGTTTGTTGGGGAAGTGAGCATCAAACATACTCCCTGTCCTTTCTTGTTCTTAGCTCCATAAAAATGAAGTTTCAAAATCCCTTCTGCTGAATTTTTTATTTTGGACAGCAAGGGAAGTGTTGTATTTTCTTCATGAATACAATAGAAAAAAAAAATGTTCTTAAACTTCCTTAAAAAGATCATGTACATGTTATTCAACTTTCTTTTCATCCATAAATATGTTATAAACACCATCTAATGCTGAAACCTTAGCTACATCATCAAAATTAGATTGATCTAAGGATGAATAATTAGTCACTACATTTCAAGAGTGAGGCTCAACGTGAAATCTGGCCAATGGTTCTAAATTGATAGTAACTTTGGTGCCATAATGAGTAGTGAAAAATACGGACCAATCTGAAGAAAGATAACCTCCTATCTTTGCTGTGAAATCTCTAGATAAGCATAAGAAAAAATATGGAGGTAAATCTACAACAGTAACATCTTGCAGAATAGAAACATTTGGGAAAACATGTAACATTACCTCTAAATTTTTTATCACACCAACTGTATTAGTTGCAGTCCCATAAAGTTTTAAAACACTCTTTTCTATAGGCTCATACTACAAACCCAATTTTTCTGCAATTGCTTTTGGCATAACTGTGCTACTTGCACCATTATCTACCATGTAGTTATGAACTAGATGTTCTCCAATAATCAATGATAGATAAAATGGTGGTGGCTTCTTTATATCATGAACGTTTAAGACTTTCTCAACCATCCATTTAACCTCTTTTATGTGGTCATGTTCAAACATTCCCAAGAACATGTCTGCTTTTTGAAGTTCTTTTTCTATTGATTTTGAAGAAATTTGCAGCTTAGCTAGTTCATGAGAAAGTAAATCTTACTATCTTGGAATACATAGAGCATCCCACATTAAGATGCTAACATTATGATTTTCCATTACATCAACAATGTTAAAAGAAGAAACAATTTTAGAGACAGATTCGACTATTTTAGCATAGGCCTTATCAAAGACTGATTCTGCTTTTAGATATCTGAGGTATAAATAATATTCTTGGATTAGGCTGTAGCTATTTTTGTTGTCCTTTATCAACTGAAAAACTTGCTAGTTTTTTAGAAACAACATGATTGTTAGCTAGTTTTGGGGTTGTAGATGTTGTCTTATTAGTGATAGTGGGCAGAAAAGGTCTATTTTGTCATTTTTGACTTTCAACATCCTTTTCTTGAGCTCTAGTGGTAACTGCAATGAAATCATCCTCATTGAAACTGACTAAATTTTGTTCAGGTGATTTTTGAAACTAAGTATCTTACTGCGTACCCTCCATTTGAGGCATGAATAATGTCTTAGATTGAGGTTGTGCAACAAGACTTATGTTTAGAAAAGATTTTGGGCAATTTGCAGCTGAATGAGATTGATTACAAGGTTGACACCACTCTCAAATAGCCATATTAACTGGGACTAAAACATTAGATGAACTAGGAGCGTTTGGATCAAATTGTGTTTATTGATAAGGCTTCCTGTAATTTTGATTATGCTAGTAAGGCTGCCTATTTTAATGGTTTTGCTATAAAGGATCTTGATAACGTCTACTAGGTAATTCATGTCTATTTTTAATTGAATTCAGCTTATTCCCCATAGTCTTTAAAGAATTAAATACATCATCTGATGGGGCTGCAACATCAGGTTATACGATTGTAATAGGCTGTGGGATAGGGGCTAAATCTACTAAAAAAGGCATTGAAGGTCTTGGTGCTAATTTTCCATATTGAATAAGACTATTTTCAACTCAGATGGTGATATCATAGGCTGTTGGGAGCGTCTCTCCTCTCATAGAATGAATCATAGTTGAAATATAGCTATTTAGTTCCCTAAGATAATAAAGAAATGCATGATCAACTTGAGATTTGAAACTTGCTAGAATTCTTTCCCAAGTTCTGGAAAAATGAATGTTGAAACTTGACATAAATTCATTGGGATCTCTTTTAATGGTAGATAGTTCTTCTATAAGAGATAAATGCTCTGAATTGTCTTGAAATTGTTTCAACAATTTATCACGTAATTCATCCCAAGTTCTTATGCATCCAATATCTATATTTTTATACCATTGCAAGGCTTTTCCTTTAAGAGATGCAACTAAAAGTCTCAAGGCTACATTCTCATGAGTAATATTATGAACTGCACATAAGGCTGTGACATCCTTAATGTGCTCTATAGGTGTCACCTGATTTTCACCTGTGAATGATGGAAAACTTTTCATGGAAGCATTAGGGATGTCATGGTAAATTGGGATTACTAATGGGCTGCCATTAGTAAAGGTCATAAAATTTCTAGGTGGTTGGATAGCCATCGGAAAAACTAGGATGTTAATAGAGAAATTGATTTGTGGCGAGGGAATGTTAGGAGGAGGGTTATCAAAACTAGGTCTATTATAAGGTAAATTATTACCAACTCTTCTCCTTCGTATAAAATTCAAAGGTAAAAAAACAAAATCAGGAGGGATTCCTCTTACTAATGATCTCGTAGTCACTTTAGGCATGGAACATGCTGCAATACTAGACTGAAATCAGCTTTACAGAGTCACCAAAAGATATTAAAATCTTTAGAATAAATTTCTACAACTTTATCCCGAAAGTAACTTTTGTAACTGTTGTAAATCTGCTATGGATCACTATAGATAGTCGTAAACATGTAGATCTAATTTTTTGTCCCATCACCCGTGCCAAAAACTATTATCTCTCAAAATAGCACCATGTAGATAGATGGATGCAGGTTTTCTAAGGTTGTAAAATATAATCTCTCTCTTTCACAGATACAATGGAAACACCTTAGGTCTATAGGTATACCTATTTTGAGGTGAGTCTCTGGTATCAAGGCCAGTTCCTTATTGATGTATACTAAATTTATTTTTTGGGGTCAAGGGTAAAATATGGCTATAAAATAACTAAAACTAAGGTGATACACCAAATTTATATGAGGGTTTTGACTAAGTATATGTACAATTGATATAGAAAGGATTCTAGATGCACGAGCCAATAGTTTTCTGCAGAGTATTTAAGGGAAAACACTTTGTTGTACTAAGGAAAATATCACAACAACACTAATAAATTAGCATGCACATTAAATTTATGCATAAAATATTGAATTTGTAGCAGGGTAACATGATTAACCAGAGAATTTTGCATTTCACAAGACTAATAGAAACATACAAAAGTTTGCAAATAATTGGAAAGGTAGAAAATACTTCACATTCAGAATGCAAAACTGGCAAAAATTTCTTCAGTACTCCTATATCCAAAAAGTCCTTTTGTGCTTTTCTAAGGCACACGATATATAGAAAAAATTAATCTACCCAAACTTCCTAAAAATAGAAAAAGGTTGTACTCACCCATACATCCTATTTTTATCCTTTATTTATGAATAAATAAAGGAATAAAATAAAACAAACTAGTACAAGAGGCATTAATAGCCTTTGATTACATCTCAGTCAACTGAAGTTGACTGTTCTATTTTTAATAAATACAGGTGAAACATTTGCTAATAATAAATATTGCTTGGTGAGAAAGTATCCTTCCTTGAACATGCAAAAATAAACTCCCTGTGAGTGAACAAAATAATTACAATACTTGCAATATTTACAAAATAATTCATCCACTGTGGGGACCACTTCCAAGCTTGGGCTCTGATGTTGAGATTCCATGGTCTTCTAACATGATAACATGATCCCTTTTGACACCCTTTAAATATATCATCTACAAATGGAATACCTTTTTTTGTAATTAGCTCCTATGTGGGGACCACCTCTGATCTGTATACTTGTCTTCAATTGAGTTTGGCCACTCTTGTGGACTTAGAAAATTATTGGTTTAATGATTTAGCCCCCTTGTATACACATGTCATACATCAATACTTAACCACCTTTTTATTATAACATACCTTACAATTACTTGTCGGCCCCACTTTTTTTTTAAATTTGAAAAAACTAAGGTTATATTTTACCCTTTCTAATGATCATTATTTAGCATGTATGGATTATTTTGGACAAACCCAACTTTGTTGACTGTAGCAATATTCTTTGATCATTAGTCACTGTAGCAATGGGTAATATTTGTGAACTTTGTAAGGTTGATCTAATGATCACTTTAAAGTCTGTCCCCTTCGAACGATAACTCGACCCTTACAATGATTGTGTCAGTGGCTCATTTTTTGAAACTAACCCGAGTGGAGTTATGTTTTCTTTGTAGCGTCAACACGTTGGTACCTTACTGTGACCACAGTTGAGCTAAGGTAACTCACTCAGTTAGATGGTAAAATTCCAAAAACATAACCAGTTTGCATAATCATTTCAAGCTCTCTGCGAGCTAGTAGAGCTGTGTCAAAATTTTATTTAGTGGCCATGATTACTTTAGCTTTTTCTGAGGACCTCTAGTTCTATGTTGAGCTTATAGGTGTACATGTGATTCTTCTGTGATTTTTTCAATATTTCTAAGATCTAAGAGGTTCAGGTAGTGAAAGGGCACCATCATAAAGATTTGGGTTTCATTCTTTATGAACTCGAGCTCTCTAATATTTTTTAGCATGAAGCTTTGGATTATGTTGAGACTCGACCTGGAGGGTTTTGAGCATTTATACTTAAGCCTCTTATTTCTTCAACAGAGTTAAAATTAATTAACACTAGATCTATTGAAGTTTTAGATGATGGGGTTGAGTTTTGACTCACCACTTTATCATGACTGCTTCTTTGAAGGTAAGTAACTACTCTACATTGCTCTTTTGTAACGACCCAAAATGGGTATTAATTATTTGATCGAACGGTATCAAATTTTTAGAGAATTTTAACTTGGGTATTTGTATTTTCTATTTTTTGCCTCTAATCGATTGTTAAAAGGATCAGTGAGTTCATTTCTCTAGCTAAATCTTTATAAATCTTCTCAAAGTTGTGTTGAAACGCCACTTTTGAAGGAGTTCTAACTTTGGATCTTTTATTGGTAGATGTAGATTTCGTAATGAACTCTGATTTCTGCAATGTGCACTTATGTTTATTGTTCCAAAAATTAGCATTTCACCATTTCTGTAATTGATTGTCTTCATCAAGACAACACAATTGTCCTTTGGGGCATTGTGTTCTTTTCCTGAAGATAATCATGAAATTGTAAACTATGTGATCTTTTACATTTTGTAATAGCACACATATTTGTAGGTTTCATGTAATCATTTAACAAATTCAACAGTAACAATAATATCAAACCTCCCTTAGCTTAGGTATACTTCATCAATGTCGTCTATCGTAACGAAGTTTCGAGTTGCCCATTTTTGCACAAGTGCAAAAATTGTCAACACTGATGTCATGGGACAATGTTGTAGTGTAGACTAAGTTAATAGGAGGAGGAAATGACCGCACATGAGCTTGAGAAAGTATAGATCTAAGCTATTTCACTAGATTGGATCACCTGGAAAGGGATTGGGGCACTCGTGGGTGCCCTAGTATGAGATCTAGGCATCCTAGTTTAAGGAAATGGCTTGAAAATCCAAGTTGAGGTGTCACTAGATGTTTGCTTGTGTTTAATCCCTGTCACACTAAATTTGCTAAACTACTCCAGATGTCACTACAAGAGCTAAGATAAAAAATCAAATACAAAACCCAAGACAAAGCATCAAAACCCTAGAAAAAGAAAGATGCATATGAATGGGTTTGAATGTCCTCAGTGACCACAATGGTGGAATTACTAGATGAGTTTTGCACTACATCTCAGACTCAATGCAGTTCTAGGTTTGTGTGTGAAAATCATACCCTAGGTTTCTCTTGTGTCAGTTTCACTCTATGAAGTAATAGGAAACTAACTAGATGTAAAATGTAGTAAATGTGTGCATGGAAAAAATATAATCCCCTCTGATGAAGTGTGATGTTTTCTCTTTCTTTAACATAGTTGTCAACCGTTTAACCAATGCTACAAAATTTGGAACAAATCTTCTAACAAATTTGATTTTTCCAAGAAAATTTTGGAATGTCTTCTTATGGTGAGGAAATGATAGTTGTGATATGGCTTCGATTATGAAAGGATCAATTTCTAAACCTTGCTTAGAAACAATATGGCAAAGTAATTTAGCTTGATGTAGTGAAAAGATGGACTTCTTGAGATTCAAAGATATTCCAAACTGCCTAAACAAATGAAAAGTCTGCCTTAGATGCATTAGATGTTCATCAATTTTTTTTGAAAATACAGTAACATCATATAAATAAATAAGGATGCATTTATTTAGCAAGGTTTGAAAAGTCATGTCCGTTGCATGTTGAAAAATTACATCGGCATTTGAAAGGCCGAAAGACATTCTCTTGTATGTATAAGTAACCCACTTGGTGGTAAAAGGTGTTTTGTACCTATCTTCTTCTTGGACTTAAATCTGATTGTATCCGCTGTAACCATCTAGAAGAGATAGTCTATCTGAACCAGAAACTGTTCTCAAAATTTGATCCCCATTTGGTAGTGGGTAATGATCTTTTAATGAAGCTTTGTTAATATCTCTGAAATCAACACATAATCTGATTTCTACATTATTCTTCCTAACAGGAACAAGATTTTCTACCCAACTTGAATGTTTAACTGGAAAGATAGCACCTGATTCAATTAACTTGGATAACTCTTTCCTCATCAGAGGCTCTATTTTGGGATTTACAGGCCTATGTTTCTACCTAAATGGTTTAGAATTTGACTGCAATTTGATAGTATGCTATGCTAAATTGGGATCAAACCCTTTTAGGTCTTGGTATCTCCAAGTGAAAACATCTTTAAATTCTTTGCAAAGATTAATAAATGAATTTTTTTAGCTAAGGAACATAACTTTCCAAGAAACGATTTTTTCCCTTCATCAACTGAAATTTCTTCATATTTATCAGCATGTGTTGACATCTTAGTTTTTTCTTTTCTTAACTGACCATCAGTGCTGAATATGTCCTCTAATGTGACTAGATCTCGAGGTAACTTATTTGTCTTTAATTGAACAATCTGGTCACCATATAGATGTTGTAATTTATCTTGATTTAATGTAGAAAATTCATCTTCTTGCTGCAAAACCCTATAGATTTGATCATCATTTTCAAAATCCTTCCAATATAAGTCATTATTGGGTATAAAAGGCCTAAAAATTAACTTAATATGAGGCTGAATTTTGTTGTTCTCTATCTATTCTAGCACTTCAAAACTAGCACCAACTGCTGCAAGTTTGTTTACATGCTTGTTTTCAGCTCTAGGAATGAATTGAATATTAATAGCATAAAAATCTTCCATTAAGTCTGAAATTCTATGTCTATAAGACTTCATTAATGGATTCTTACAAACATTAAATTTTGTTACTTGATTCATAACCAACTCAGAATCACCAAATATTTGTAATGTGCTAATAAATCTCTTTCTAGCCCAAAGTAAGCCATGAATTAATGCTTTGTATTCAGCTACATTATAAGTGCATGAAAATTGGAGACTGAAAGCTGAGAAATACCCTTCGTTTGTTGGGGAAGTGAGCATCATACATACTCCCTCTCCTTTCTTGTTCTTAGCTCCATCAAAATGAAGTTTCCAAATCCCTTCTGCTGAATTTTCTGTTTTGGAAAGCAAGGGAAGTGGTGTATTTTCTTCATGCATACAATACACACCAAACAAATGTTCTTAAAATTCCTTAAAAGGATAACGGACATGTTATTCAGCTATATTTTCATCCATAAATATGTTAGAAACACCAAATAATGCTGAAACCTTAGCTACATCATCAAAATCAGATTGATCTAAGGCTGAATAATTAGTCACTACATTTCAAGAGTGAGGCTCAATGTGAAATCTGGCCAATGGTTCTAAATTGATAGTAACTTTGGTGCCATAACGAGTAGTGAAAAATAAGGACCAATCTAAAGAGAGATAACCTCCTATCTTTGCTGTGAAATATCTAGATAAGCATAAGAAAAAATATGGAGGTAAATCTACAACAGTAACATCCTGCAGAATAGAAACATTTGGGAAAACATGTAACGTTACCTCTAAATTTTTTATTACACCAACTGTATTAGTTGCAGTCCCATCAAGTTGTAAAACACTATTTTCTATAGGCTCATACTGCAAACCCAATTTTTCTGCAATTTCTTTTGGCATAACTGTGCTACTTGCACCGTTGTCTACCATGTAGTTATGAACTAGATGTTCTCCAATAATCAATGATAGATAAAATGGTGGTGGATTCTTTATATCATGAACTTTTAAGACTTTATCAACCATCCATTTAACCTCTTTTATGTGGTCATGTTCAAACGTTCCCAAGAACATGTCTGCTTTTTGAAGTTCTTTTTCTGTTGTTTTTGAAGAAATCTGTAGCTTAGCTAGTTCATGAGAAAGTAAATCTTACTATCTTGGAATACTTAGAGAATCCCACATCAAGATGCTAACATTATGATTTTCCATTACATCAACAATGGTAAAAGAAGAAACAATTTTAGAGATAGATTCAACTATTTTAGCATAGGCCTTATCAAAGACTGATTCTGCTTCAGTAAATTTAGATATTTGAGGTATAAATAATATTCTTGGATTAGGCTGTAGCTATTTTTGTTGTCCTTTATCAACTGAAACACTTGCTAGTTTTTGAGAAACAACATGATTGTTAGCTAGTTTTGGGGTTGTAGATGTTGTCTTATTAGTGATAGTGGGCAGAAAAGGCCTATTTTGTCATTTTTGACTTTCAACATCCTTTTCTTGAGCTCTAGTGGTAACTGCAATGAAATCATCCTCATTGAAACTGACTAAATTTTGTTCAGGTGATTTTTGAAACTGAGTATCTTACTGCGTACCCTCCATTTGAGGCATGATTAATGTCTTAGATTGAGGTTGTGCAACAAGACTTATGTTTAGAAAAGATTTTGGGCAATTTGTAGCTGAATGAGATTGATTACAAGGTTGACACCACTCTCATGTAGCCATATTAACTGGGAATAAAGCATTAGATGAACTAGGAGTGTTTGGATCAAATTGCCTTTACTGATAAGGCTTCCTCTAAATTTGATTCTGCTAGTAAGGCTGCCTATTTTAATGGTTTTACTAATAAGGATCTTGATAAGGTCTGCTAGGTAATTCAAGTCTATTTTCAATTGAATTCAGCTTATTCCCCATAGTCTTTAAAGAATTAAATACATCATCTGATGGGGCTGCAACATCAGGTTATACGATTGTAATAGGCTGTGGGATAGGGGCTAAATCTACTAAAAAGGGCATTGAAGGTCTTGGTGCTAATTTTCCATCTTGAATAAGACTATTTTCAACTTAGAAGTTGATATCATAGGCTGCTGGGAGCGTCTCTCCTCCCATAGACTGAATCATAGTTGAAATATAACTATTTATTGCCCTAAGATAATAAAGAAAAGCATGATCAACTTGAGGCTTGAAACTTGCTAGAATTCTTTCCCAAGTTCTTGAAAAATGAATGTTGAAACTAGACATAAATTCATTGGGATCTCTTTTAATGGTAGATAGTTCTTCTATAAGAGATAAATGCTCTGAATTGTCTTGAAATTGTTTCATAAATTTATCATGTAATTCATCCCAAGTTCTTATGCATCCAATCTATATCTTTTTATACCATTGCAAGGCTTTTCCTTTAAGAGATGCAGCTAAAAGTATCAAGACTACATTCTCATGAGTAATATTATAAACTGCACATAAGGTTGCGACATCCTTAATGTGCTCTATAGGTGTCACCTGATTTTCACCTGTGAATGATGGAAAAATTTTCATGGAAGCATTAGGGATGTCATGGTAAATTGGGATTACTAATGGGCTGCCATTAGTAAAGGTCATAAAATTTCTAGGTGGTTAGATAGCCATCAGAAAAACTAGGATGTTAATAGAGAAATTGATTTTTGGCGAGGGAATGTTAGGAGGAGGGTTATCAAAACTAGGTCTATTATAAGGTAAATTATTACCAACTCTTCTCCTTCTGATAAAATTCAAAGTTAAAGAAACAAAATAAGGAGGGATTCCTCTTACTGATGGTCTCGTAGTCACTTTAGGCATGGAACATGCTACAATACTAGATTGAAATCAGCTTTACAGAGTCACCAAAAGATCTTAAAATCTTTAGAATAAATTTCTGCAAATTTCTCCCGAAAGTAACTATCGTAACTACTGTAAATTTGCTATGGATCTCTATAGATAGTCATAACTTACATGCAGATCTGATTTTTCATCCCAACAGGCGTGCCAAAATCTATTATCTCTCAAAACTGCATCCTGTAGATAGATGGATGCAGGTTTTCTAAGCTTGTAAAATATAATCTCTCTCTTTCATAGATACAATGGAAATACCTTAGGTCTATAGGTATACCTATTTTGAGGTGAGTCTCTGGTATCAAGGCCGGTTCCTTATTGATTTATACTAAATTTATTTTCTGGGGTTAAGGGTAAAATATGGCTATAAAATAACTAAAACTAAGGTGATACACCAAATTTATATCAGGGTTTTGACTAAGTATATGCACAATTGATATAGAAAGGATTCTAGATGCACGAGCCAATAGTTTTTCTGTAGAGTATTTAAGGGAAAACACTTTGTTGTACTAAGGGAAATATCACAACAACACAAATAAGTTAGCATGTATATTAAATTTATGCATAAAATATTGAATTTGTAGCAGGGTAACATGATTAACCAGAGAATTTTGCATTTCACAAGACTAATAGAAACATACACAAGTCTGCAAATAATTGGAAAGGTAGAAAATACTTCACATTCAGATGGTAAAACTGACAAAAATTTCTTCAGTACTCTTATATCCAAAAAGTCCTTTTGTGCTTTTCTAAGGCACACAATATATAGAAAAAATTAATTTACCCACACTTCCTAAAAATAGACTAAGGTTCTACTCACCCATACATCCTATTTTTATCCTTTATTTATTAATAAATAAAGGAATAAAATAAAACAAACTAGTACAAGAGGCATTAATAGCCTTTGATTACATCTCAGTCAACTAAAGTTGACTATTCTATTTTTAATAAATACAGGTGAAACATTTGCTAATAATAAATATTGCTTGGTGAGAAAGTCTCCTTCCTTGAACATGCAAAAATAAACTCCCTGTGAGTGAAAAAAATAATTACAATACTTGTAATATTTGTAAAATAATTCATCCACTGTGGGGACCACTTCCAAGCTTGGGCTCTGATGTTGAGATTCCCTGGTCTTCTAACATGATAACATGATCCCTTTTGACACCCTTTAAATATATCATCTGCAAATGGAATACCTTTATTTGTAATTAGCTCCTATGTGGGGACCACCTCTGATCTGTATACTTGTCTTCAATTGAGTTTGGCCACTCTTGTGGACTTAGAAAATTATTGGTTTAATGATTTAGCCCCCTTGTATACACATGGCATACTGCAATACTTAACCACCTTTTGATTATAACACGCATTACAATTACTTGTCGGCCCCACTTGTTTTTTGAAATTTGAAAAAACTAAGGTTATATTTTACCCTTTCCGGTGATTATTATTTAGCATGTATGGTTTATTTTTGACAAACCTAACTTTGTTGACTGTAGCAATATTCTTTGATCATTAGTCACTATAGAAATGGGTAACATTTGTGAACTTTGCAAGGTTTATCTAATGATCACTTTAAAATCTGTCCCCTTCGAACGATAGCTCGACCCTTACAATGATTGTGTCAGTGGCTCATTTTTTGAAGCTAATCCGAGTGGAGTTAGGCTTTATTTATAGCGTCAACATGTCGGTACCTTACTCTGACCACGGTTTAGCGAAGGTAACTCACTCAGTTAGATGGTAAAATTCCAAAAACGTAACCAGTTTGCATAATCATTTCGATCTCTCTGCAAGCTAGCGGAGCTGTGTCAAAATTTTATTCAGTGGCCATGATTACTTGAGCTTTTTCTGAGGACCTCTAGTTCTATGTTGAGCTTACGGGTGTACATGTGATTCTTCTATGATTTTTTCAATCTTTCTAAGATCTAAGAGGTTCAGGTAGTGAAAGGGCACCATCATGAAGATTTGGGTTTCATTCTTTATGAACTCGAGATCTCTGAGATTTTTTAGTATGAAGCTTTGGATTATGTTGAGACTTGACCTAGAGGGTTTTGAGCATTTGTACTGAAGCCTTTTATTTCTTCAACAGAGTTAAAATTAATTAACACTAGATCTATTGAAGTTTTAGATGCTGGGGTTGAGTTTTGACTCGCCACTTTATCATGAATGCTTCTTTGAAGGTAAGAAACTACTCTACATTGCTCTTTTGTAATGACCCAAAATGCATATTTATTATTTGATCGAACGGTATCAAATTTTCAGAGAATTTTAACTTGGGTATTTGTATTCTCTATTTTTTACCCCTAATTGATTTTTAAAAGGATCAGTGAGTTCATTTCTCTGGCTAAATCTTTATAAATCTTCTTAATGTTGTGTTGAAATTCCACTTTCGAAGGAGTTCTAACTTTGGATCTTTTCTGGGTAGATGTAGATTTCGTAATGAACTCTGATTTCTGCAATGTGCACTTATGTTTGTTGTTCCAAAACTTAGCATTTTTCCATTTCTATAATTGAGTGTCTTCATCAAGACAACACAATTGTCCTTTGGGGCATTGTGTTCTTTTCCTGAAGATAGTCATGAAATTGTAAACTATGTGATCTGTTACATTTTATAACAGCACACATAGTTGTAGGTTTCATGTAATCATTTCACTAATTCAGCAGTAACAATAATATTAAATCTCCCTTAGCTTAGGTATACTTCATCAATGTCGTCCATCGTAACGAAGTTTCGAGTTGCCCATTTTTGCACAAGTGCAAAAATTGTCAACACTGATGTCATAGGACAATGTTGTAGTGTATACTAAGTTAATAGGAGGAGGAAATGACGGCACATGAGCTTGAGAAAGTATATATCTGAGGTATCTCACTAGACTGGAGCACCTAGAAAGGGATTGGGGCACTCGTGAGTGCCCTAGTATGAGATCTAGGCATCCTAGTTTAAGGAAATGGCTTGAAAACCCAAGTTGAGGTGTTACTAGATGTTTGCTTGTGTTTAATCCCTATCACACTAAAGTTAGTAAACTACTTCAGATGTCACTTCAAGATCTGTGATAAAAAATCAAATACACAACCCAAGATAAAGCATCAAAACCATAGAAAAAGAAAGATGCATTGAATGGGTTTGAATGTCCTCAGCGACCACAATGGTGGACTTACTAGCTGATTTTTGCACTACATCTCAGACTCAATGCAGTTCTAGGTTTGTGTGTGAAAATCATACCCTAGGTTTCTCTTGTGTCAGTTTCACTCTATGAAGTAATAGGAAACTAACTAGATGTAAAATGTAGTAAATGTGTGCATGGAAAAAATATAATCCCCTCTGATGAAGTGTGATGTAGATGAACCAACCATGTGTTCCTTGTTATGGAGCTAGAAGAATGCAAATGTAAATTTAGGTGCCTTTGGTGGATACAACTCTATATGGTGATAGTAGATGCTTTATGCTTGGTCCCTCATTATGGTCACATAATTTAATATTTATATGGTTGTCTTATTCTAATTTTGTAATTAACCCCAAAAAGGATGAACACCAAAACTTTAGAAATCTCACACATCTAGAAAGTTCCCAAGAAGTGAGAGTGAAGTGCAAAGAGGATTAGGGCACCCCAGAGGGGAACATGGTGCATAGGGCACCCTAGTCAGAGAGATGAAAGACACAAAATGACAATAAAAACTAGGTGAGTGCAGGTGTAAGATTGAAAATATTACAACAAGAAATATAAAAAATTTCCAAAGACATGGGTTAATTATTACTGTCTTCACTCGAGAAACATATGAATAGTAGTATGAGACCAGGACTAAATAATGACTCTAAGTGCATGATTTAGTGACTATATTTTCTTCCACTTGATGTTGGTGAGTGGAAATATTCATAACATAAAGTAGATAGATATGCACATGTGATAATCCATAAAGAGCGATGTAGTAAATGTGCCGAAAGACTAGACAAAGTGTGGAGTGACAAAAAGATGGAGCATGAAGACTAAAGATGTAAAAGCATAAAAGGTGATCAAAGTAAACCTAGAGTGAAAGTGTGTGTGTAGATGCTAATGTGTGTAGTGTACATGCATGGTTAGTATCGAGTGTGTGGTTTACCCACCATGTGTGTTTTATTTTTTACTACTTGCTTCCCATACGAATGAACCTAAAAAAGAGGAGACAGTCAAGTAGTCAAATATGCATGTATATGAGTAAAAATGCATGTATATATTAAAAATATTGTAAATGAAAGTACAAAAATGGAACATGTGAACCTGATTTGTGATGAGAAAAAAAGGGTGTAGAAAGGATATCTTGTAATTTTCAGTGAAGTGCAAGTTTTTTTGGTGGTCTCACACCACTGTGGTTACAATAGTGTAGGGAGAAAGATGTGTTATTCTCCAACCTGTAACTGCTTCCCTAAGATTGGTGAAGAGATCTCTGTACTATCTAGTTTTTTGGGTGATTTGACGCCACTGGTCGATGAATTTTAGGGAGGAAATTTGGATGTTCCTACAATCTGTAACTACTCCCTATAATGCTAAGGACAATATTCCCAAAAAATCCGCCTATATGGGGTTCGAAGACTGGTTTGAACCCACTCGTTGTAAACTAAACTATATATTAAACTGTATATTGAACAATATCAGTACTATGATGTGTACTGTATAAATCCAAATGATGCCCCCCTTTGGGGGAACATACGCCATCACAGATAGGAGAGTGCAGCCCCAAAATAGGATCGACTATGTAACTTAAAATCTACCCAGCAGGGGGAGGGAATGTGTTTGGTATAGACCAAGCCACACACAAACAAGTGGCTGGAGAACAAGTGTTAGTAAAAATAAACATGAATATATAGAACAATTATAATCTTAACAAACAATGTATAAGCTAGAACATTAGAAGACAATGTAAACACCCAAGAAGACAATCATAGACCATGAGAAGTGGGATAAAAACATGAGACAGAACTCATGGTGTCACACGACACTCAAGGACGCAGTGGCCATAAACAAACAAGTGTGTACACACAAAAAAGTGAAAGGACCACAGATAAGACAAGCAATAACAGACAATATCAAACAATGTAACAACAAGTATGGAAAAAAGTATCATTGCATAACAAATGTTGCACATGAAGCACCCATTACCATGTTAAAAAAAAAAACAAGTATGTCAAATCATGTATAACCTGATAATGGAAAGTGCTACGTATAAAATGAAACAATATCACCTGTCGTGTATGAATGTGGATGCCCCTAAAAGGTAGTGTGTGAAGCATCGCTGTTGCATGGAGAAGCTTTATATCTTCATTGAAAACTAAAAAAGGATGTGAATGTGCATGTGTGTTTAGTAAAAATAATGACATATAAGATATTTATCTAACATATGTAGTAAAGTGAACATGTAAAGACAAGTGCAAGAAATAGTAAATGAGACCATAAAATGCAATATGTTGTGGATCGATGGATTGGGATGTAGTGTGTATGATAGGAGCCGCGTTACCCTAAGTGAATGGAGTTGTATGAAGTGAGGTTCATTTTGTTTTCCCATTCAACATTCAAGAATGAACCACAAATGAGAGTGCATTATCAAGAAATGGTCGAAGTGTATTGTATGCTACGTGATGTGCTGAGTGTGTATTAATGATATGCGACATAGAGATGACATGTGCACAAATCTTTAGCCTAAGCGTATATCATGACAATATGAATAGAAAAGAGGTGGTGGTTTATATTACACCATATACCACTAAACAATGTATGTGAAAGTGATGGTATGACTTATCGCAAAATGATGTTAGGAGAAGTAACCCTATAGCCTAAACTCTATATCATTAATCCTATGAATGTCACGTGAGGAACATAGGATGTGAGTAGATGTGTGAGTGTAATGTGGTCCATTTTATGATGTATACCCTCAACAATCCAGTATTGAATGTGAGACTAGAGTGTGTCATTGAGTAGTGAGTCCAGTGTGTAGAAGTGAATATGAAAAATGTGTACTATGTGTGGTAGGATGAACAATATGTAATTTAGTATGTGTAGATGACCTTAGGTGTGTAAATGTAGTGTAGAAATAAGGCACAATGCAAGATGACATGTATGAGGTGTAAAAAACATAAATTATGCGATAACGATGGGGTGATGTATGTAACACAAGATGTAAAATGTAAGTTGTATGAAAATGTACAATGCCTATAGATTGGAATGTAGTATATAATGGGTAGATTATGTGTGATGACATGTGGTGCCTAATGTGTAGTGTGTGGGGTTCATGTGTATAAAATTCCCTCAACAGTCAAGTGTTAACCGATGCACAAGAGTGTGTCATCGGGTAATGATGATGGTAATATGTAGATGACTTAATGCGAATGCTATAATATGGATGTGTTTGAATGTGATTATGAGATATGTGTTGATGCTAGGATGGATGAGAGTATGTGGATGTTATTCCCTCTGAGTGCATAAGGAATTGAAATAATCAAGTAATATCATCAAGGAGATCGTCAGTGTCTGAATCAAAGCCATAGGGTTTGTATTGGAAACTTGATAAGCTATAGTGTCGGGTTGGTTATGTAATGAACCATTGAGGCATAAGCGATACATTCCCATAGCATATTCCTCGTCAATGAAATTTGGTAAGGGACATCCATGCACATACCAGTGAGTGAGATTCTATGTATAGAAAATAAAATAATTTGTACAAATGAATACATAGCCAAAGGGCATGGGAAATGATATAGAAGTATGATCACAATCCAAAAGACCTCTTATATATTTAAGGAAATACTATCCTAATATGAGTGGAGTAGAAGGAGGTATACATGAAAGATAGACTATGAGATGGAATACACATAGACCATAAGATGCAGTGATAGTGATGAGTCCATAATACATATGAGGATTATGCATTGGAGGATCAAGATCCTCAAAAGAGAATCCAAGTCTAGCCAAGCCATCATGTGATTATATAGTGTCGTCCCAAGTATGATCAAATGGAATATATTCCCAATATGAATCATTTGTTAAAAGCATTCCAAATGGGACAAGAGGGGAAGAAAAATGCTCCGCCATTTTCTCTCTCTCTCTCTCTCGTGCCTATAAAACCCAACATTTATCCATTTTCTTCACTCCTCCCACATTTATCTGTTTCTACCTAGAAATCTGGTGATTTTTTTCTAGAACTACTCCAAACTCATTTTACACTTTATTTCATTCCTACATGCTCCATGACTGTGGCGAGAGAAGTTTCATAAAAAAGAATAAATTTTAAAGGCTTAGGGCACATTTTCACAAGATTGACTTTGTATCCTGCTAAGAGGAAATCTTCATATCTTACAAACTGGTGCACAAATTGAGGTGGTATTTTTTTAGTTCTTCGTCATTTCTAGGCACCCTTTCTACCCAAGTTATAGTAGTGAAATGAATTTTCCAGATTTTTTACAGAGAACAAACCCTCGAATTCATGACCTCATTTTGTAAAATTTTATTTATTGTTCTTTTGGATATCGAATTGAGATAAAGATTTGTATGTGAGATAAAGAGAAAAAATTGATATCAAAAAGTTGGTTTCATAAGAATCTCAGGTCCTAAAAGCCAATTTCCAAAAATAATAACTCTCTACATGGAAACTTACTATAAATAGTAAATTCTCAATAGAGGGAAAAATCCTCAAAGACAGTATGTACGGGGAAAATACAAAGGAACGAGAAAATTGATAGAAGATGAAAAAAGTGAGAATAACACTTTACTAAAAATAGTAAATTATCATTCCAAGTATAGAAAGTGGCATACTCATTTTTCATTCATCACTCTCCTTTCTGACATCTTTATAAGGCTCCTAGGTGATGGAATTACTTTGGAAAGATAATTCATCCTTTACAAAAGAATGGAGACATCACTTTACTTGAACTAGTGCACAAACGTGAATTAGAACATCACAAGGTACAATAGGTAAAATCCCGAGGCATTGAGTAGTCTGATAAATTATGCAAAAAGGGAAAATTTATTCTAAGATAATTATTGTAACTCTTCAATCATGTTTATGCCATCCACCCTCTTCCTAGAGATAAATTTGAGTGAGCTTAGTGAACTAAGGGGGTTGTTCAACCAAGCATCAAGGGGATCATCATAAGAAGTGTCCATGGTCCATCCTGAATTCACATAAGGGAATATCAAAAGTGTTTCAAAACATTCATTTGGCACTACGAAGAACCTATGCATCATACAAGAGGTTGATTTTGATCATCATGTACAAGGGAAAAGTGTTCAAAGTGAACTTCATCAGAGCTCTCCAATCAATATAAAAATACTAAAGAGGTTCATTGAAGGCTAGATTCGATCTTAAACTTATTTAGTGTGGATCTTCATTGAAGGCAAATGCATATTAATCCATGTTTTGGAGGACTACTTCTTTCTTCTCCTCTCTCAGTCATTCTCCTTTTCTCTCCCCCCATTTCTAATTCATCATTGCGAGTAATCATGAAAATTTTCTTATTCATTTAAATATGACTATAGTGGAGATTTTAATAAATCACCCTTAATTAATAAAAGGGGACTTAATTTCATTCCTTAGGATTCAAAAATTCATATATTGTAGAAGGAAAATTGAAATGTCACATGGGGTGCAAGCGAAGAGCCTTCTCAAATTCTATAAATTATAATGACCTCCCCATTATTAAGGGTTGTTAATTTTACATGCTCAAGGAGAGATTACTACTTGAAGTGAGGCAAAAGAGATAAAAAAGTTTACTCCATTCTCCCCCTCTATGTTCTTCTATTTCTCACTATGTACAAATTTTACAAAACATCAATGAACATGAAAGGCGTTTCTTGCCTTTTTGATGAGAGAATTATTGAAAAATTGCATTCCTAATAATTCCTTGTCTTTATTCTAGTAACAAAGTTGTTTTCTTTCTATATATGTGTTTTGAAGTACCCTAATTAGTGTCTATAGGAATATGATTTTCAAACTGAGATATTAAGCCCCTTCCTTTTTCCCACTCCCTTTCCTACCTCCTCTATGTTCTTCTATATCTCACTATGTACACTTTTTCTAAAAAATCAATGAATAAGAAAAGATTTTCTTTCCTTTTTAATGAGATAATTACTGAAACTTTGCATTCCTAATTCTACCTTTTCTTGATGTGAGTAACAAATTTATTTTCTTTCTATGTATGTGTTTTGAATTACATATTGATGTCTACATGAATTTCATTTCCTACTTGAGATATTAATCCACCCTTCCTTTTTCCCACTCCCTCTCCTACCTCCTCAATAAATTCCTCCTTCGCATGAAATTACAAGATTTTTCCACAGGTTCAATGGAGTGTCCCTGTGTGATCCTCAACCTATTTTGATAACCCACACATCATTTATTTTATGATTAAATTAGTTACATTCAATAATTGGAGATACACCATTTAATACACAGGGGCATAACCCTATAAACATTGATCGACACACCTAATTTTCCAACTGACAAATTTTATCACTAACAAATTAAAAGACGTTCGCAAGAGATAACGAAAAGGAAAATGAAAAAATTGTCCCAAAGCCACAAGTGAAGGGGAATATGTGTAAGGAATGTACATAATATGAAGGATGACACACAAGGGTGACACATAAAGGTAAAATAAGAGGAGTTTAGGCCAAAGCACGTGGGGATAAAAATTTAGGTTGCACATGATGAGGAGATCCCAAAGTTATTAGAGGTATGGGTAAACAGGAAAGTTCCATGAAAATGATGCACAAGTAGAGAAAAAATGAAAAGGTAAAAGAGAGATGCACAAAGAAATGGAGCACATCCAATAGAGAAAATAGAAGAACTCGACACAAGGAAAAAATAGAAGATAAGATGGTGGGAAAACCACAAAAGAAAAATAGTTTGGAAGAAATGTGTGGAAGTGTAATAAAAAAGGTAGGAAGTGCGAAAAATAATAGGAGAAGGCTCAGGGAATTGAAAGGAAGCATGTGGAAGTTTTCAGAGAAATAAGAGGTCAGACACAAAGAGCGAAGCCTAGGAAGATAAGAATGTAGTGACAGATGATAAGGGAAAGGATGGATAGAATGGATCTATATGGTCACATAGTTGATAGCAAATAAATGATGCAAAAATTAGTACAGAGGAACCGACCACCAGATCATGTGGCACAAAGGGATTGGCTTGAGGTAGAATACATGCATAATGTCAGTAAAGATTCCAGATTCAAATTAAAAATATAAGTGGGAAATTTTTAGGAGCTAGCATAGAGGAGAGACACGTTATAAAGATCAGGTGTGTGTAGATAAAAATAGAAGGAATACAACCAATGAGAAGGTTGATTGGCCACTGGATAGGAAGTGTAAGTTTTTACTACCAAAGATGGCCAAGGGCTAGTAAGTAGTCCATGAGGGAAGGATATAGAGAGAGAGTGAAAATAAGATCAGAAACAAAGGCTAGGATTGGTCATAGAGTCAAAGTGAGAGTTAAGTCTAGTTATCCCTAAGAGGCATCGAAAATTGTATAACCTCTAGAGGGAAGAATTTTTAGATGTCGTATGGCCATTAAAAACAATAGATGGAACATAAATAGTACCAAATTTGTTGTGTTAAATCTAGAGATAGGCTCAAGGAGTACCTCGTAGAGCTTAACCCCTATTAATTACAAAAAAACCATGTTTACATATTATCTAAATCAATAGTTTTTTTACAAATTATCTAAACTTTAACTCTCATACATTACATTTATTGCATATTATTTAAATTGAGAAATTTTTACATATTTAAATTTGTTTTCATAAATATATAAACATTTATTATATATGTATTAATATTTATTTTTATTATATGCATTTATAATCTATATGTATGTAGGTTTTAATATATTTTTTTCATTTGGTAATAATAAGGTTTTAAAGGGCCTTTCAAACCAATAAAATATGGAACATTAACACTAATTAGAGAAAATAAGAGAGAGAATAAAAAAGGATTGATCCTACAACCTTGAGGGCACAAGAAAAAAAACTCTAAAAAAACATACAAAATAATCCATACCCAAGAATGCTCTAGGATACCCACCAAGACCATTATACCCACCTCAATCTCATTAACACTCAATAGCAACAAACAATTAGCTATCAGTCGTTAAATAGGTCGCTGAGACACCAAAACAAGCATCCGTATTTTTGAGGATACAAGAAAATATTAATTTTTCATTTTATATTTTCAACCACAACCATAAAATTTATGTAACCTTCATCATGAGTGTTGTCACGTTAAATGTCCAACATGAAAAATTGAAAAAAAAATCCCATGAAAACTAAGCCAACACTAAAAAATCCTTGAACCAGGTAATGTAAACCAGCCCTCCGAAAAATTTCTGACTACGTAAAACCCATCATGGCCAAGAAGTATTTTCTAAATATATTTTTAAAGTGTGTTTCATGTGTAGTTAAGTTTATGGGATGCAATTCATGGATTCATTCTTATCCACTTTGATGGAACTACTCCCAGAGGCATAAAAAGGCCTATTTTCATGACTTTGGCTCCTAATGAAAATCCTATGGAGTGAACAAAGAATATATAATGCATCTAATAAGTGTGTGAAAGAGATATTATATAATTATAGGTGGTTTATGGAAGTTCTGCAAGGACAAACAGGTTTAGGAACAAACTATGCAACACCGAACTACTCGTAACACATTGCAGGGAAATGAAATAAGTTAAAAAGCTAGTGAGCATGTTTTGGATGTTACAAGAGCCTCAAGGTATTTTACAAAGTGACTAGATACTCATAGAAAATATAATAAATCCTAATTTAAATTAAAAAAAATGTTTCTGTAGATTATACTATCAAATTTTTTAGATATTGGCCTGATAATGTAGATGAAGATCCCTGATCTCAGTGGGGATTCAAATGATTATTCCAAGAGTTCTATAGAGATTTGGGGCTTGATTAAAATCCCAATGTGACATATTAAATTACATATTCACACGTAGTTTTTTGTTAGCAATTTTCATCACCATAATTTTCAATGGAAGTCCCTTTCACCAGTGCACAAGCTTGATCAGAATAAAAGGGGGTAAATTTCAATTTAGAGGAAAACTTTGCTGCTGAAACCTATGGTAATGATCTCATTAGACATTTTTCAATCAAAATAATATAATATTTTCCTAGGTAACTCTTAAGAATGATTTGGGGGTGAATTTTCACTCTCATGTGTTTTTTTGGCAGTTTTTGGTGAAGGTAGGATTTTTAAATCAGTCTAATGCACACTTTTTCACCTTACATGCACCTTTTCACTTAGTGAAAAGGTACTTTAACTTAGTGAAAAGGTACATGAGGTCCAAAAATATGTTCCAAAAAGGAAGGAGGTTTATTCTTAAAGTATTTCGTCAATTAAGTGACAAATTAAGTGTTAGGTAAGTGTTAACAAGTCACAAGTCAAAATGGCACCCTTTTCATGGTGGGTATGACCCATGGCCTGCTTGGGAGGGTTTGATGCACCTTCACACCTACTGAAAAATTGCATGAGGTGAAAAAACGTGTGACCTAAAGGGAGGATTCATCTTTTGACACTTAAAACACTTCTTTGGATATTAGGATCAAGTTATGCACTCACTAAGTCAAATGACCCCCACCCCATGATGAAGAACACCTTTGGCACATTTTTTCAAACTAGTTGCACCTTTGCACTTCATACAAAATGTGGTAAGATGGAAGACATCATCCTAGGCCTATTTCATAATTATCAACTCACTCTCAATGTAAGTTAATGAGAAGGTGTTTAAGTGAGTCAAGGGCGAGTTTTTCTTAACCATCATGCTTATAACCAACTTTTTCTCATATCTCACAAACCCTTGCTTTGTTTTCCATAAACATTGAATTGAATATTCCCTACATGAATGCCATTAGAATGAGTATTTAAATGACGTGGTTGATGACCTCATATAATTTCAATGGTCATATAATAATTTCATCCATGGAAATATTCTTCCTGAGATATCTAGAGTTGTAGGGAGCCAAACAAGCTATAAATCGAAGCACAAGATCCTAAAAAAAAAATCTTTCCAATGAGCCCTTTCTTGCCTCATGAAAATGAGTAGAATTAAATTTATAGAGGAATATTATTTTTTAGCATTATTACATATCAAATGAATAATATTTAGAATTTCAAGTTCACTAAATTCATTTTGTGAGGATCCGGATGAGAGAAACCCCTGAAAAATTAGAGAAAAGTATGTTGGTGAGGAATAGAAGTTTTTGAGACCTTTTTCGTTCTAATCTAACACCCTGTGGCCAATGTATATTTTACTAATTACTCGTTAAATACACTAAATAGGGTGGTGGGTACAAATGGAGAATGCATTAGATACACTAAGTTCATTCCCCAGGAGGAAAGGTGATCAAAAGTGACAATTTGGTGAAATTGTCTAAACTACTAAAAATAGTAAGTGTGTGGAAAAGGCTTAAAATGGTTTTGGTTGTTCATTCTACCTTCCTCAATAATTTTAACCTTCATGGAGGTCAAAATAATGTTTTTAAAAGGGTGGATAATGGTATTATGTCTCAAGCATGAGAGAATCCTTCTCAAATCCTAATTTTGGTTAGAGTGGAGCATTCGGGTCTCGGTGCATTTCTCACTTCACCAAATGGGTTGATAAACTACATGAATCATGTTCCATGAAATATCTCAACTTCACCTCATGTATAGCTCCATTTTCCAAAGGTCTTAGATCATCAATTTAAATCATGCAGGAAATGCTCTCAAGTTGCATTAGGAACTTGGTATTTTGAGAAGCATTGCAGTGTTTCAAAGGTTTGAATATTTTTTCAATTAATAAGGTCATCACAGATCAATATTTAATATTCTACACCATTGGAGTTGATCTACATTGAGGGAATAGGCATCTTCATCCATGCTTTGGAGCATTTCTTCCTTCTCCTCCTCTCTCATTAATTCTCCCATTCTTTCCTTCTTCTAATTCCTCATTGTGATTTAATAAATATAGAATTTGTAAAACCCTAAGATATTAAAAAGTCAAATATTATGAATAAAAGCTAAATCACATATCTGACACAAGTAATAAACTAAGGAAAATTGAAATCCTATGTGCAAAAGAGATATGGAAGAATACAATGTTGATTTCGCACTTGATCCCAAAGTATTTTAGACTAGAAGACTCATGAATAAGAGGGGAAGACTATTGTAAATGTGCACAAAAAATTCCAAATCTATCAGATATGCCTATAATGGGGCTCCTGGACTTGGTCAGGGGCATCTAAGCGCCAAAGTCTGATTCTAGGCACCCGTGTCTACGCAAGAGCTCAAAACCTAATTTATTTGATGTCACAAGGTGCTTTCTAGTAGTCACTTTTGGTCACCTGTATTTTGATGGATTATCGATTTATTCTCATGTAACTTGAAAAAATAATGATATCCTATAAAACCCTTAACTACATCAAATCCTCAAAAAAATATGAAAATGGGGATTCAGACGGACCTCGATGGTCACCCGACAGAGTGAAATTATGACCAAGAACTGCACTACATCTCAGAATCCATGTAGTTCTTGTGCATGTGTGTAGAAATTTTACCCTAATAAGCTCTTGTGCAATATGCACTTGATAGCGAGAGATAGCTATATGTAGCAATATAAATAGATGTTTGGATGGAAAAATGAACTTTCCCTCCTATGCTTGTATGTAGAAAATGCATCCCTTTATCCCTTGAATAAAATATATATGGATTTGAGCTCTTAAAATTCCTTTGGATGTAACCTTAGGTGTTGATAATAGATTCTTAGAGATTGGTCCTTTATTATGGTGAAATAGCTTTGTATTTATATGATTCCCTTGGTTTTATTTCACAATTGACAACTAAAATACATGCCCATAAGAAAATAAGATTTCTAAAAGAAAAAAGAGGCCCAAAAGAGGTGAGTTATATACAAAGAGTTTTGGGATCCTAGAGGATATAAGGGCACCTAGGCACTGACATCTTGGTTAGGTGCTGGTGTCTAGAGTCAAGAAAGAGAAACTAATGAAGATCAAAATGAGCTATAGGGTGTAGAAGGAAAATTATAAAATAAGAAACATAGATAAAAGGCCAAAGATAGTTTTCAATTGCTAGTTTTCTCGCTTAGGAATCATATGAATAGTTATATGTTATTAGGACCTAGAAATGTACCCAATTGCATGAATTTTTGTCTACATTTGACTCAAGTTTATTTTTAGTGAATACTCGATAACATTAAATAGATAAGAGATGCGTACCTGATAACTATGTAGATCGATAGCAAAAGTATGTCGGAGAGACAATAAAAAACATCGAGTGATAAAAAATGAAGCATGGAAGTAAAAGAAGACGAATTTAACCTAGGGGTGAAGTGTATTTATTTTACCATGTTCTTGTTGTCATTTGTGCTTACTGATGTGGGGCTGCTTCTTGTTGCATATTTAGGAAAAAATTACAAAAGAAGAGAGAAGGATTAGTCATTTTAATGTATTATGAAAACATACAAAAGTATGTCAAAATGAGAAAAAGTAGCAAAAGGAATGTGTGCACCTGATCTATGATGAGTGAAAAGGATAAAAAGTGTCCAGAAATGTTGTAAAAGAGAGCGTTTATTGGGTGATATCATGCCAAAAAAGAGATTTTTTGGGTGATCTCGCGCCAAGAACGTGTTTTTTGGGAGATCTCACGCCACAATAGAAAAGTTTTGGGGGAAAGGTCTAGTGTTATTCTCCATCCTTGACTACTTCCCAAATTTATACACCAATGCAAATGGTGTGATCCTACTTTGATATATGTTTGATCCAATTTTATCCAAGTACAAAAATAAGATAGAAGGCATTATTCTTTCTGGAGGACTATGTATGTGCTATGAAATAAAATCTATGAACTACTAAGACAAATTTCCAATCTGAGAAAGTAATTGTAACTTCCCCTGTTCATAGGCACCCAAGAAAGATCACTAGTTACCAGGAACTCATGTATATATCCAAGAATTGGTGTATATGCTAAACTCATGACTGAAGTCAGAATCTGGGTCTGTTTATGACTGTAAATTTGTTATGTTCTAGTATTGTGCAAATATGTACTAAATCTCTAAGCTTATGTATGGGGTAATTCATTCACCCAATGTATTCCCCCCTCATTTGGGCTACATATGATGTCACTAGGAAGATGTGGCCTAAAGGAGAGGACCAAATGCTGATCTGAAAATGTATCCTTGAAGGGGGTAGGGAATGTGCATGATAAAAACCAAGGCACATGCAATCAAAGTATCTAGAAATATTTGTTAGTATAAAAGTGGCAAGCATGCAATAAAAGATAGTTTAAAAAATAAATAATGTAAACCAAGTAGACCATGAACTATGGGTTTCACACATGAGACATCACACACAATGTCGCATAACAATCAGAGTTGAAGCGGACAAAGCTATACAAGACAATAGCAAGCAAAGTGTAACAGACAACCATGGTAGTAAATAGTTCATGTAAATAAAATGTTGCACATGAAGCACCTATTTGAATGTGAGAAAGATAAAAAGTATGTCAAATCATATATGGTCTAATATAGAGTAGTGTGCTAGTGATAATGGGAACTAGTTTGAAATGAAACAATAACACCTCTAGTGTGTAAGAAAGTAGATGCCCCCAAGAGCCTTGGTGGGACTGGTAAGAGGTACAGTTCCAAACATCCATGTTGTTTGTAAGGATCTGTATAAAGTCTACACTCATAACTAGAGAAAAATTGAATGCACATGTGTATATAGGAAGGATAATGACATACAAATTATTTGTCTATCATGTAAAATAAAGTGTACATATAACTATTATAAGAAAGAAATATTATGCGCAACCAAGATATGTAGCATATTGTGAATGAGTGAAATGGAATGATATGCAAGATGTGAATGTGATAGGAGAAGCATGCCCCCCATGAGTAGATGTGTATGAGTGATATGAGTTTCATTTATAAAAGACCATTTTAAAGTAACGAATGAACCATAGAAAAAGAGTGCGTCATCGGGAAATGGTTTGAAATGTGTTCTAAATAGATGGAAAAAAAAACATAAATCATAAAATCAAGAAGGATTGTATGATGTGTGAGAAAAAAATTCCTAAATATGTATTGTGAAGTATATAGAATGTAACATGCAGTGTGTGAGGTTCATCAATGTAGTATTCCCTCAATAGTCAAGTGTGAACCTTAACATGAGAGTGCATCATAGGGTAATGACGATAAAAGTTGAGTATCAAGTTGTATAAGATCCATGAGAAATAATAGATGCGAAGCACATAACGTAATAGTAGAAATGTGAGTCACCTAATAATGCTAAGAGGTGGGAATAATCATGATTCTGGAGAGAAAGGGTCCTCCACTCGATGTTTGTGGAGAGAAAGGCATGTGACCAAGATCGAATATCAGTTATGTATGAGATAGATGATGTATTGGTGAATGAGACCTATGTGCATGAGTCCTAGGAGGTGATGAGAACCTATGTGAAGGATACCAAGGAGGTGATGTGCATATATACGTAAAGGATACCGAAGAGGCGATGTGCACCTATGTGAATAAAAACAAGGAGGTGATGTACACCTTTGTGAAGGATCCATGTGAGTGGTGGATCTAGGATGATGATATGGACTAGTGGATTGATGAGATAGAGTAGGTCATTTGTAAATATGATAGCTAGGCGTAGATTGTACCTTATATTTGAGAGGTATAGGGGACCTAGATTCTCTATTAAGTGCAATGGAAACCTCAAGAAGAGGCTACAACCATAGTGCTCATGACTGAACACCTTTGATGGTGATAAATTTCTTTTTTTGAATGTAATCAAGACACAAGTGATTCATGGAAAAGATAGCTCGAGTGACACAGAGCTAAGGAAGAACTTATAGCATGTCAAATATTTTTACTTAATGTGCCACAACAAATGACACAAACATGGTAATAGGCCGAAATATAACTGGAAGCTTGACGTAAGCATAAGATTCAGGAACTAGATATGAAATATGTGAGAGAGGATAGTTGATATCCTCAAGAAGTGGAATAGAGCATAAACCCATATGAATCGATGAACATGTCATTGTATTATTGATTGCATGATTTCCAATAGAATCCTTGATATGTAATGTTTTAAAAGAGAATGTAGTATGATAATCATGCTAAAATAATGCAATGAATGGTGGAGATGCATTATCTTGAGAAAGTAGGAAATCAAGGGCCTTCAATGAAGGAGGAGGCACTGCATGATATGTAATAATTGTAGAAGAGTGAACAAATTTATTTTCATGCTTAGGGAGAGGATCATTAAATATTTTGAGCTTTTTATATTCATTGACTGGCATAGATTTCAAAGGATTAGGGAGCTCGATTGCATTTTTATCTATTAGATATTGAATGAGATGCTTGAGTTTGAAACATCATTTGTTAGAATTCCTAATGCATTAATGATAGTCGAATATGAAATTTTCATTATAATTGTAGGCATTAAGGTGAGACATATCCAGATTAAGTGGAGGTTAAAGCATAATAATATTTCTCTCAATAAGTTGTGGTAATAGAATATATAGAGCATAAGGGAATTTTTTGAATGCACGCTTTGGAGGATGTCATTGAAGCTTGTTAGGAGTAGAGACATTGCTGGAAATATATTTAGATTAAGTAGGCTTTTATATGGCTTGAAAGTTGATTTTATTTGAAATCGAGTAGAATATGAAGCCTGATCATGATATTTAATCTTTCCCATAGATAATAGTTTGATTTTGCATAACTTAAGAGTATGGCATAGCTTATCAAATGATGGAGAGGGATAAAATATGACACTCTCTTATAGAGGTGGTAAAATAATTTGAACAAAAATATCTTGCAATTCAAAGTCTGCAAGTACATTAGACATATTGGCTAAGTTATTCTTATATCGTAGGACATAATCCTCTAAATGCTCATGAGATACTTGTTTGATTTGTGTGAGTTGAGCATATAATATTTTTGAATTGATACTGATTGAAAAACTAGTGACACAATAATTTTCTAAATGTGGAAATTATGTTACCGGATGGACAGGTAGATTATAGAACCAATGCATAACATAGTCTTGGATACTTCTAGTAAATATATTTGCTAGTAAAGTATGATCAGCCAAATAATCTAGACAGGACAAATGAAATTCTTGGAAATTATCTTTAGGATTTCCATGCCATTTAAGGTGGCTAGCTTAGAGGTGAAGAAATTTTGAGGAAGTGGATACACGGAAATGGCGGGTGCAAATGGATTATGAAGGAGTAAAGTGGAGTCAAGAAATGGAGATGCACGAGAAGTAGCCTTTTGAAGTTTCCAATTTAAACTTGGAGGTCTTGATAGAGAGAGGTTAGGTCTTGAGTTCCAGCGGAAGAGACTTGCCATGTATGTGAAATAACATGTAGAGTGAAGTGGTTGGTAGGAGTAGGAACAAATATGGGAACAATGGAAGTAGGTGGAAGGGTAGAATTAGGAGGTTGAGTAACAATAGGAATAGAGGTAGTAGTAGAAGTAGGAACACTAAGCTTGGCTAGATTGGTGGCCTCCTCATGAGAAAAAACTAAGAGTACATAAAGATGTTGTCGATGTTCTATGAGACAATAATTGATATTTTGAAGGTGGGATTTAGTAAATTGTCCATAAGATTGAGCTGTGATACAAAGATGACAAAATACCTAAAAGTAAGGTTGGGTTTGAGTGATGTGTTCACCAAATGATTTAACATATATAGAATTTGTAAAACCCTAAGATATTGAAAATTCACATTTAATGAATAAATGTTAAATAACATATATGACAAAAATAATAAGCTAATGAAAATTAAAGCCCTAAGTGTAAGAGAGATGGAATAATACTTAGTTATTTTTGCACTTGATCCCAAAGTATTATGGAATAGAAGAATTATGAACATGAGGGATAGAATGTCATAATTGTGCACAATAAACTTGAGAGTTTTTCGATAGTCTTGGACTAGGTTAGGGACACCTAGGCACCAGAGTCTTCTTCTGGGTGCTTGTGTCTATGCAGGAGCTCAAAACCTGATTTCTCTAGTGTCACAAGGTTGTGTCTATGCAGGAGCTCAAAACCTATAAACGCTATTGGTCACCTATATGTCACTAGATGATCAATTTATTCTCCTATAACCTGAAAAACAAATGATATCCTATAAAACCCCATAATACATTAAATCACAAAAAAATATGCAAATGGGGAGTCATACTGACCCCAGTGGTCACCTAAAAGAGTGAACTTATGAATAATCACTGCACTAAAATCTCAGATTCCATGTAGTTCTTGTGTGTGTGTGTGTGTGTGTGTAGAAATAATCCCCTAGGAAGATCTTGTGAAATATGCAATTGCTAGCGAGTGAGAGGGGATAAGGGCACCTGGGTGTTAGCATCCTATCTGGGCATTGGATTACACAGTCAAGAAACATAATGAAATGAAGATTAGACTAGTTTTAGGGTGGAGAAGGCCAAATAGAAAATTAAAAACATAGATAAGGGGCCAAATATATTTTTCAATTTCTAGTTTTCTTTCTAAACAATCACAGGAATAGTGGTGCATGATTAGGACCTAAGAATGTACCCAAGTGAGTCATTTTGTGTCTACACATTGTACATGATCATGATATTTTTTCCTATTCATTTAAGTGATAATGAAATATTTGCAAGATGTAAAAGTACTTCCCCAAATTATAAGAGGGGTACTTCATTTGTTCTATCCTAGGATAATGAAATGTCACAATTTGAATAGGAATATGAAATTTCATGTGTGAGGTAAATGAGGAGGTGAATTATAAAGCTATAAAAGGAGATGACCTCCTCATTAAAAGAGAGGGTTATTCTATTTTACTAGCTCCCATATTCTCTCTAGGAACAACATATCAAATTATTCTATTCCTTGTATAATGATATATATATCAATATCAAATTCATACTATAATAAATTCTAATTGTGTAATATAATGTAAGCAAACTTTCTGGTGGTTGTATTTTGTTCCTCTTATCTTTCCATAGTTTCTTCTCATTGAATAGATGGAACTATTTTTTATTTTGTGTTGGTCTAATCTGTATGTGATATTTGCAATATAAAATCCCTTCTCGTACATTATCTCCTCACCTTTCTCCCTCAAAATTTCTCCCTTTTGTTCCACAAAAGCACTTTTCCATAAATATAGGGAATTATTAATGTGTGATTCTTGGTCGTAAGGACACACCCACAATTAGAGTAGTGTATATATGTTTCCTTGTTTTCAATTAATGGAGCTACTTCATTCAAGTAGAGGGACCTACTCCTAGAGCGTTGGTGAAATCCCCCAATTTTCTTACCTGAGAAATTATTTCTCCAACAATTTGTTGCATCCACCGTGGGGTAGATTTTACATATTTTACACCCAATATACGTACCAAAAAATCCTTTAAAATTACATATTCCAAAAATCCAAATAATAATAATAATAATAACTCAAAAATATGTAATCCCTTTGAGAATTTTTTTTATTGAGAACGTTTCTTAAATCAGCCATGTTTCCCATTTGCAAAGCTCCCTAAAAATAGCTAAAAGAAGATATAACTGATTAGATAGAGTGAGAGGAATTATTGACCCTTATTTTGAGGCTATGTAAAATCAACAAGAAAAATTAATAAATAATCCATACTACTTCTCTCAAGCTTCATCTACATCCAATTCATCAAGTGGTACTCTCGAAAATCCTATTCAAACTCCCATTGATACTCCTAAAAACCCTCATGATTTTCCTATCTTTCAACCACCGTTGAACATATAATTTACAAATATTGACGAAGAAGTTATGGAATAATTAGAAGAAGAATAAAAATTAAGAATAGTGGAATTAGGAGAGAGACCCTAACCAATTGTTCTATGGGGAAGGAATATAGGTCCAATTTCTCTTACACCTCTTCTTCCTAATCTACCAACAAGTTCCAGCAAGAACTTTCCAAATTTTGAAGATGATGACACACACCTTCCTAAAGAACACATCTTTGCATTCATCACATCATGCAGAGTTGTTGGAATCAAACAAAAATATGTTTTTATTAGATTATTCATGGAATCACTCCAAGAAACAGTAGCTAAGTGGTTTTATCTATTGCCCTCCCACTCCATAACATGTTGGGGAGAAATTCAAGAAACATTCATAGAAATATTCAAATAAGCCGAATATTTTCTTGACATCCTTGTTCAAGTGGTGAAAATGAGGAAATAATCAAATGAAACTATGGAATACTTCATGTCCCGTTTCAACATGTTACTCCATAGAATACTAGTAGAGTTTTCACCATCCACAAACAATGTCAATAGGTTCTTAATCAATATACATAACCTCTTAAAATTATATTCATCTTATAAATAGGTCAACTTCATACTCTTGACCTTTCCCAAGTGGATCCAATTGGGATCGAAGATGATCTAATCTTATAAAAAAAATGAAGAATCCAAATGGAAATCAAAGGGGTAAATTTTCCAAGGAAGGTACCATGGAATATCTTGTTCAAAAATGGAAAATGAATTAAATGCAATAAACAAACAAATGGTCCAAAATATTCCTCTTTAAAATCAGAATAGGAATCAGATTGCCAGAGCATCTCAAAGGCTTTCTTGGAAGCTCTTACTACCCAAGCATCATGTGGAAATAGGGATGATGAATAATATGACACAAAAGAGGAGGTGGGATGTGAAAACATCAGGTAATTCAAATATTCATCTAATGAAGAAGACTTGGTGACTATCTACAAAATATGTGGTGTTCACCCATTCCAAAGATCATGTGAAAGAGGACCTATCTATTATTCACAAATAAACTTCAAATAATCCTCCACCGAAAACTCTATAAAATAAAACATCAAAAGGAGGATCAATGATGCCCTCTTTTGTGTGATTAACAAATAATAATCCCACAGTCACCTCATCTGAAGCTAAATATCCTATTCCAATTAAGTCTCCATATTTCTCTCATGCCAAGTGAATTCCCAATGTTGTTTCTACCACTTCTAATAATGTGATTAAAAGTGCCAATAATGCCCTTCCTAAGAGTAGTCAACCTCCTTTTGCTACTACCTCTTCCAAAAATTACACTTCATATGATTCCTGCATTGATATCTTTGAGCATATCAAAAAATATAAAATCGATATCTCTTAATATGAATATCTAATATTTCATCTTAACATATTTGAACATTTTGTTCAATTTATCAAATAAAGTAGATCTAAATCACCTTCTATAAGTATCAATCTTAGAAACACCATATCGCACAACTATCTTTCCTCGACAGCCTCCTCCTCTAAAAATATATAACCATTTTGTCTTTTCTTGATGATCATGGGGTATAGACTAAACAACTACATCATTGATTCCATAGATTTGGATAATGTCATGCCCTTAAAAGTTTCAAAATAACTTGGCCTTACTATTGCACCTTCTAGCAGTTGATGTTATTCTATTGAGACTAAGGAAGTTCCTCTTGTTGGTTAAGTTAAAAATTCCCAGGTGGCCATGTTATAACATGGGATTGTCTCAAGGTGTGGGACTCTGCTATTGAGACAAACCTCCAGAGAAGGATGAATTACTCTTCCTAATCCTAATGCTAATCTACTCTTAATGAATTAAATGAAACTATCAAACACTACTATAAATTTCCAAGGGACCACAGAGAGAAGGAAGTGCATAAAAATGGGAAATCCTACACTAACTGAGCTAATAGAACTAAGAAAGGGTGATGAACACTTCTATGAGGGAAAATGGGGGAATGGGTAGAGAGATAGCAGAAAAAAGTGCCATAACTCAAAACAACATTTAACTTACCACTTTCACATGAAACATAATCAAAATGGAGCCTACAAATGAGAGAGACATGAAAAAAACATCACAACAGTAAAAGAGAGACAAGATGCAGAAAAAACACAAGTATAGGGAAGAAGAGAGCCATAAAAAAAAATCATTTCTTAAAAGTTTGCACATTCCATTATAGTTGAAACAGAAGGCAAGAACACATATAAAGAGGAAAAAATGAAGATCCACAGCTCACATCTTCTCGGGAGACCATTTTGACATGGTTCCTTTGCAGATTATAATGTCCCTCCCTCAAATGAGATATTTTCACAGTATATAGAAGAAAGTGAGAGACGGAGGAGGGAAACCTGAAATTATTCCTTCACTTGCAAAAAGATGCATTAATTGGTTTGAAAAATATTCTGGGTGGCCTAAAAAGTCCATCCCCCAACATTCCTTTGCTCTGTTAGAATTTGAGGCTTCTAATAAATACAGATTTAATCAACTTATATATTACATAATGTTACAATAAATATTTAAATAAAGATTACATCATAACATAAGTAAATACATAAATACTTATAGGAAATAAATAACACAGGTGACATAATATTTATAGTGGAAAACCCCAATAGGGTAAAAACCTTTTTGAAAATAACCTTTTACTTTTAGAGAACTTATTTTACATCCAGTAAGATCACCTCCTCCTTTAAAACCCTATTTACCAAGAGTAAAACCAAATCACTTGATTTTCACACCTTTGATATATTTCTCGAATATATCAAATGAGGACCTAAAGTCCTTTTAATATAAGGTGATCGGGTATGTCTCCTGACCAACCTTTTCAACCTAAAATGGGTGACACATACACCTAGGTTTATAATATTTAATATTAGAAATATAATCATTTCATGATATTAAATATTTAACCTAAAGCATATACCTAGGTTAGCATATTTGATAATAGAAATATAAATATAAATATTTCATATTATTAAATATTAACCTATATATTAGTGATGGACCCATATACATTAAGTGTTGGCCAGACCACTTAATCATTATGTTCCAACACTCCCCCTTAATGTTAAGTGAGATAACATAACATATGCCAATAGATTACCTTCTCGTGGTACACTACAAGATTTACAATCCTTAAACCATAAAGGTTTTAAGCTAACATATCGATTTAAGGAATTATATCACCTTCATCATACTCAATTTACCTTTTGGTACAAAAGGATTTGGAATCCCAAAGATCATCCCATGATCAGTGGCTAAATATGATTTGTGAGTTTTACATGTTCTCACAGGTTCTCATAAAAGGTTACTAAACCCAAGCATATAGGAGCCTTTTACAACCAAGGACCTCCTTAACAATATGCTTGTACTGGATGTTTACTAGTAAACTCAATAACACTAAAGAGTTTACTGAAGACCATCTTTAATATCTTTCTACATTTCTTTCTAAAAAAGAAGTCGAGGAGGTATACATGCCTGAAAGTCTTTTTACACTTGCCCGAAGGTATTTTACAAATTCCTGAAGGTATTTTTATAAAAACCAAGCTCCATTAAGAGGTGAAATTTTCATGCACACTCCCCCTCAATGGAAACTCTGACAATCCAATATTTTCAGGTAAGTGACAAAACTTTGCAGCACTCAGGGAGTTTGTGAAGATGTCAGCAACATGCTCTTCAGTCAACATGAACTTGAGATTTATCTCATCACTTTGCACCTGCTCACGAGTGAAGTGTATATGTATCTCAATATAATTTGTCAGTATGGTTAGAATCAAAAAATCCATAAAAGATGGTATCTTTATTCTTATTATAATGCAATCCATAATTGATTATTCCTTTCAAATATCTAAAAATTCTTTTTGCAAGATTCCAATGATTTCTAAAAAATGTTACTGCATAAACCTCGAAGTAATTCCTTTTGTATAGGAAATATCTGATCTAGTTATAGTTAGATAAATCAAACTATCAACTAACAACGTATATAAAATAGAATCAACCTTTTTCATATGCAGATTTATGATCAATATTTATTCTAACTTCCATTAAAGTAGAAAATAGTTTACAATCAATCATATGAAAATTTTTCAATACAATGGTTACATATTGTGTTTTAAAAAATAACAATCGAATAAAATACAATCATACAAATAACATGATGTGAGAGACCTAACTCATTCATTTCAAAGTACTGCTTCAATTTCTCTTTAATCCCATGAATTAAATTAGAATTGTCACCAGGCATAAGCAAATCATCAACATATAATGATAATATGTGAGCCTTATTGCTTGATGAATATATCATTGTTAGAAGAACAATTAACAAAACCTAACAGTTTAAAGAAGGAAACAATTTTCACATACCAAGCTCTAAGATCTTGTTTTAAACCATACAAGGATTTCTCAACTTACAAACATAGTTTTTTTTACTAGTTTCTTCAAATCCTTTAGGTTGAAACATTTTAAGTTCTTCTTTTAAATCACAATTCAAAAAATCATTTTTCTTATCTATTTGGTCGATTTTCCACCCAAATTGGGCGGCAATTACAAATAAGGCTCTAACAGTACTCGTTTTAGCTACAAAAAACGTCTCAACATAATCAATACCAATTTTCTGAGTGAAACCTCTAGTAATAAGTCTAGCTTTATGTTTGTTAATACTACCATCACCATTATATTTTACTTTGTATATCCACCTAGACCCTATAATACTTCACGGCTCTGGTTCATACAAGGTAATTAATGCATGGTATATATGATGGATTTTGGTCATTTTCTTAAGGTTAATAGGATTTGAGTTTTCTAACATAGATTGAGCCCAATTTAATTTCTTATCTAGGAAGATAAGAGTTTCATAAACATCTATAACATTAAAACATCATCATGACCATTTACTAAATAAGAATCAAAACCATCATTTAGAATCATTTAATGAAGTAACTGTTGTATATATCTTCCCCCCGGGTAGATATAGACAAACGGAAAAATATGGAAATCAAAGAAACTCGGACCTCGACATTTATTGAGTAGGGCGCATGAAAATGGATGTCGACATGAAAATATATGCGCCAAGGCGTAGGTTAAGGGTGCATGAAAATGGATGTCGACATGAAAATATATGCGCCAAGGCGCAGGTTAAGGGCGCAAGAAAATGAATGTCGACATGAAAATATATGCGCCAAGGCGCAGGTTAAGGGCGCATGAAAATGGATGTCGACATGAAAATATATGAGTCAAGGCACAAGTTAAGGGTGCATGAAAATGGATGTCAACATGAAAATATATGCGCCAAGGCGCAGGTTAAGGGCGCATGAAAATGGATGTCGACATGAAAATATTTGCGCCAAGGCGCAGGTTAAGGGCGCATGAAAATGGATGTCGACATGAAATATATGCGCCAAGGCGCAGGTTAAGGGCGCATGAAAATGGATGTTGACATGGAAAAATGTGTTCCTGGGCACACATAAGGGTATGTCGACATAAGGATGGATGTGCCAAGGCGCACCTTCAGGAGGCGCAACATTTTGAGTGCTGACAGGAAGCAGACCCTGGTGCAGATATTTAAATGGCCATAACTTTTGACAGGGAGCTCGGATTCATGCAAGGTTGGACTTTTCGGAAATATTACGAGGTCCTCTGTCCAACTATGACTAGATATATTTAATTGGGTGAGAAAAAATTCTTAAAAATGAAAAATACAGTTCACCACTTTTTGGGGTCGCTAGGGTTCTCACCTACCACCATAATGAGATAAATTAAATGCAACCTAGAGGTGGTTGGGGTAGTTTTGGATTTCCTCTCTCTTTTCTCTCTCATTCTTCCTATAAATTATAAGGAGGGGCTTCTTTCTAAAGGTTGGACATTCCTGTTTTGCCCCTCCCTTCTTCTCTTTGGCAGGTGAATCTGTGGAGTTCAAACCTCCCATCTAAAACTGTAATGTAACTTTGCCTCTTAGCATTTTGTGGTGTATTGTATCAATATTTGGAGAAAATAATGCATGTTTGTGGATGATTCTCAATCCTCTATGTGTTCATTTGCATCTTCTTGATCTTTCACTGCAAATCTGTTATCTGTGTATGATCTTGCATTGCATTTTAATGGTTTGTGTTTATTGGTAAGACAGATGTTCCTTCATTCCTCGGTGCATCACCTTTGTAGTTTAGGTTTTATTTTATGCATCTTCTTACCCTGTCCCCTTGGAAAGTTAGTTTAGGTTTTTGAGTAAACCCTTTGCGTTTTTACGTGTGCATCTGAACAAAGGAATAGGAACCGGCCTTCATCCAGAGAGCTTTTCCGATTTCGCAAGGTACCACACTTAGAAAAATCTCCATGTTATGCAATCACACTGAGAGTCTCAACCCATCGAGTTGCATACATTCAGGGGTGCTGTGATTCGCCATCAAGAGTAACCTCAAGAGAAGAAGACAACACATGTAAACTTTTCACTAGACTATATCTATACATTTTATATAAGCTTTGATAATTAACATGTCCTAACCTTTCATGCCATAGTTTTGAATTATTCAAACTCTGAGATATAAAATAGGACGCAGAAGAGAAATCATCAAAAATATATAGATCATTTCTTTGAATTCCTTCAGGTATTATAGTCTCATTACTATCATTGATATACCAAGTATCCTTCATGCATGTATTCTAGTTGTGTCCATACCTCTTTCAGACTTTTCGATATTACCAATGTATATAAGGTACTCATTGTTCACATTGTGTAGAATCATAGAAAAAGCCTCAGGTGCATTCATTGCAAGAATGTATTCATGTTATCTACAGTTGTTTGATGACCGGTGGGAGAAACCTCAAATCCCTAAACAATCTTCTAGAGTTTCCTCACCATAGATTATGTTTTGACCCAAATGTTATAGTTGGTTTCATTTAGGATCTGGGTTTTTTCAAGATAGAAATAACTGGATGTCATTGTTTTCCTAAAATTATAAAATACACCCCATTATAATATAAAATGTACCACAGAGTTAGATACATATTTATTGATAATAAAAACAACACTTTTAATAGAATCAGATCTAAATTTTATAGATCTATAGAAAATATTTGATCATAACTGATTCTATCATTACAATGCATACTAATTAACCTCCCATGATCAAAATAATAACCCAAAATATAAAGGGCTCTGCATTATACCCCAGATTTATATAAAAAATATTTCTGACTATATAAAAGTGAAGAAGAGACCCCTAAGAATGCATAACAACTTCAAATTTCTGAAATAAATGAATGTAGACAAAAATCGAATTAGCTTAAATTTGACATCTAAATGACCATCATAATTGCTTATTTTTTGGTATATTGTGATGGTTATTTGATTGTCAATTTTAACACAAATGAAGTTTCCTAGAACCTATGAGCTTAAATTTGACATCTAAATGACCATCATATTGTCTTATGTTTGGTCTACCATGATGGTCATTTGACTGTCAAATTAAATGATGCCAAAAATTATTGTGTATTTCCAGAATATGAAATTCTAGAATTTCTTCGTCTATGTAATATTTTTTTAATTATTGGTAAATTAGTTTTTTGAAAGGGACTATACCCTTGTACAAAAAAGCTCAACAGCCAGAAAGGGCAAGAGAAGAACAGAGAAAGGATCAAAATCTGGATACAGAGAGGAGATCAAATGGAGCCAAACTCCAAAACACAAAAATGAAACAGAGCAGAAAGCAGCCAAGCTGCAGTGACAAAACAACAACTAAACAGTGAAAAAACAGACAAACTAACAACAAAGTCACTTAACAACAGCGATCAAACTGTAAACTAACATCTCTGGACTAGGCTTATTAAAGACCCAGAAAGCATGTGAAGGGTAGTTGTTCCTTTGATTTCGCATAGGGTGAAGTGACTAGTTTGCAGCGGTGTACCTGTTTGCCAGCACATAATGCATGCAATAAATCCAACTAACCAGTACGGCTAGGATTTCTATCATGCTCCAAGATCTTTCCAAGCTTATCTGAGATGGCGTCATGATAATTCCAAATGGTGAGATTTGTATGGGTGTTTGCAACTCCCTCGTTTGCCAATACATCGGCGGTTCTATTACCTTCTCTATAAGTATGCATGAAGTTGCATATGTTGAAGGTGCCACAGATACTTATGGATTCATGAATGAAAATTTTGACGGTCCAACTGGGGGGTGTTTATTATTGAGATTGTTAATAATATTAAGAGAGTCTCCTTCAATCAGAATTTTTTCAATATACAAATTCTTAGAAATCCTAATACCCCAGAGAGCTGAGAGAGCTTCAGCATAGTGATTAGTTTGGTAACCCATTTGCCCAGCATAAGCCACCACCATGTTACCATTGTGATCTCTGATAATGCCGCCTCCGCCAGTAGCTCCAGGGTTACCTTTTGAAGCTCCATCAAAGTTAAGTTTGTACCACCCATGGGGGGGTGGGATCCACTTAAGTAAAGATCTATCAATTTTGGTTCCTCTCTTTAAGAGGTTTTCAGGAATAATCTTCCATTTCTCCAAAATGGAAATTTCTTCTTTATTGAAGGAAATGCTCTTAGTAGGTTTGATGGTGATAGCATTATCTTTAACATCTTTGATGAAACCTTTGAAAAGAATATCTGTAGAAGTTTTCTTATCTCTGAAAATAACCCCGTTTCTAGCTTTCCAGATGTTCCAAATCCCATGAGCGAAAATCAAGAGCCAAAATCTGCTAATTAAATTATTCTTGAAGGGGGAGTTCCATTGGGTCCAGGCCTCCAAAATATCATCAGGAAAAACCCAGTTAAGATTTAAATTTCCCGTGATTCAGCTCCAGAAATTTCTTGCAAAATCACAATGAAGTAAGAGGTGATTGATATTTTCAGCATCCTGTTGACAGAGGCAGCAACCATTAGGCATAATGAATCCTCGTTTGATAAGGTTATCCTTGGTGAGGATTTTACCTTTTATAACTAACCACAGAAAATGATTGACTCTAGGAGTGAGTTCTTTCATCCAAATTTTGGTCCAGTTAATATTGCTAGAAAGAGAGGCGAAGAAGGAAGTGTAACCAGTTTTGACAGTGTAATCTCCATCAAAAGAATCTTTCCAAACTATCTCATCGGTAGTGCCATTTTGATCAATAGGAATCAGATCCAACTTATCTTGGAGAGAAGACAAAATATCTAGCATACTAGAGTCAGGTAAATGCAGGATCTTCCATTTTTTAACTCCATTACTTTCTTCCATATAATTGTTAACAGTAGTGCCATAAAAATTAATGAGGGGTTCCTTAATTTGTCTGAAGTCCCTTTCCAGATCATGATTGCTCCAAGAATCTTTCCAAAAGTTTATTCGTTCCAAAAAATACCTTTATTGAGAACGTATCTTGTATTAACAAGATTATTCCAGAAGGTGGAACCTACAGGAAGGGCGTCCTCAGAGAGGAAGAGATGGTGATGGCGGTTACTTAAATATTTGGTCTTGAGCAGCTCAGCCCAGGGTTGTTCTTGCTTAAGAAATCTCCAGCCCATTTTGGCAAGCATGGCTGAGTTGAAATATTTGAGATTCATAATGCCAAGACCCCCTAAATTTTTAGGGGCGCAAACCTCATTCCAGTCAACTAAATGATACCTGAATCTATTTTCAGTTCCTTGCCACAGAAAGTTCTTCTGGATTCTAGCAATGCTAGTAAGAACAGCTGTAGGGATGGCATAAAGAGACATGAGATAAACCAGGAGATTCTGAAGAGTGCTTTTGATGAGTAGACATTTTCCAGCTGAAGAGAGAATAGCCCCTTTCCATCCTGCCAATTTCTTGGAGAACCGATCAATGAGAGAGTTCCATACCTATCCAGAAACTTTTGAGACTCCCAAAGGAAGCCCAAGATAAGTGGCTGGAAGATTTTGGATTTGACAATCTAAAATCTTAGCAATTTTAGTCTGTCTCTTGAATGGAGTATTAAAAAAGAAAAGGGAGCTCTTATTGAAGTTTATACTCTACCCAGAGGCTAATTCATAGAACCTAAGAATAGTCTTGATACCTTGGGCTTCCAGGATGGAAGCCATAAGAAGTAAGATGGTGTCATCTGCAAACTGCTGATGAGAAATGTTGATTTCCAAAGAGGTGGGTTTAAAACCTTTGAGCCAACTCTCATAAATGGCTTGCGAGATAGATCTGCTCAGACTATCAGCCATAATGATAAAAAGGAGAGGAGATATGGGGTCTCCTTTCCGGAGACCTCTATTACTTGCAAAAAATCCAGCTGGAGTTCCGTTGACAACTACAGAAAATCTTGCTGTGGAGATGCAAGCTTTGATTAATTTCCTGAATTTTGCTTGAAATCCAAACTTTTGTAAAACCAACTCAAGGAAGCTCCAAGAAACTCTATCAAAAGCTTTATTCATATCCAGTTTGATCACCATGCCTTCAGTTTTACTTTTTTCCATGGAGTGAATGGCTTCGTGAACCAGAATTACCCCATCTTGAATGATTCTACCTTTGATAAAGCCACTTTGATGTTTAGAAATGAGAGTAGGAAGTAAAGGCTGCAGTCTAATAGCCAGGACTTTGGTGAAGATGCGGTAGATGACATTAACAAGACTAATAGGTTTGAAATCTTTAAAATCTTTGGCACCCGTCTTTTTGGGGATGAGAACTATATGAGTATTATTAAATTCTCTGAGAAGGTCACCTGTTCTGAAAAATTCATTTATGGCCTTTAGGAGGTCCAGACTGCAGATATCCCAGTAATTTTGGTAGAAATGGGCTGAAAATCCATCCGGCCCCCGGGCTTTGTCCCCATTTAGTGAGAAGACAACCTTATTTAAATCTTCCATAGAAATAGGACTGGATAGCTTCTGAAAAGAGTCAGCCGGAACAAGATTTTCAGGAATGGCTTTTAAAAGAAAGTGTACTGCATCCTCATTGCTAGGAGAGGAGTCCGAAAGGAGGTGTGTGTAGAAATTGACAGCTTCAGCCTTTATAATGTCAGGATCTTTGGTGGAAGAACCATTACTTCTAGTAATTTCAGAGATTCTGCTATGTGCCTGATGGATGAGAGTGGTTAAGTGAAAGAATTTTGTGTTTCTATCCCCCCCTTAAGCCAAATGGCCCGAGATTTCTGTCTCCAAAGTGACTCTTCTCTAGCATAGATAGTATGGAAATCAGAAAGAAGGATCTTTTCAGATTTGTAATCCTCCGCATTCATGCCATGTAGCGCCACTTTCTGCTCAAGACTCTCCAGTTTATTTTGAAGTTCTTTCTTTTGAACAAGAACATTCCCAAAGACTTTTTTATTCCAGATTTTAACTTTCTTCTTAACATTCTTGAGCTTTTGAAGCAGTTGAAATTGCACAGAACCAGTACCATTCCAAACCCACCATTCTTTCATTCTTTCAAAAATATCTTTGTGATCAGACCACATTTTCTGGAATTTAAAAGAAGCCTGATTTGTCCTGGTATTGGAGAGAAGGTTAAGAACAATGGGGTTGTGATCTGAGCCAATTCTGGGAAGAGAAGTAAGGTGAAATTCTTGGTTAGCTATCTAGTCAATCGAAATGAGAGCTCGATCCAGCTTGACTTGAATAAGTTCTGAACCAATTCTTCTATTAGTCCATGTGAATGGATTACCTTTTAGCTCAAGATCCATCAGATTAGAGTTGGAGATAAAAGTGGCCAGATCTTCCATACCTGAAGTCAGAGCTTCCTTACCACCCTTTTTTTCCAACAGAGTTAGAGGAGTGTTGAAGTCTCCAATGACCATCCAATTAGCATCAGAGTAACTAGTTTTGAATTCAAGAAGATCCTGCCAAAGCTTTCTTCTTCCAGTGACCGTGTTCGGAGCATAAATGATGCTAGCAATCCAAACAGTCCCACTATTTAGAGAGCATAATTTAACAGCAAGGTGATTTGAGGAAGAGAAAATCTTTATACCAGACAGGAATTTTGGATCCTAGAAGACAGCAATACCGCCCGAAGCACCTTGAGAATCCACACTTAGATGATCACTCTTTTTCCAGAAATTAATCTTGCATTTAGCCAACGTTTCCTGGTTCATCTTGGTTTCTTGTATAGCAATGATGTTGGGGTTGCAAGAATTTCTGAGGTCTTTGATAATTCTCTGTTTAGAATCCCCATTCAGCCCTCTGATATTCCAAGAGGCGATCTTCATTTAGAACTTTTTTTAGAGTGGTTGGCCAGATGGTCCAATTTAGATTGGACACCATCTGCAATATCTTTTTCCGTTGCTCTCCTCCTTAGATGGGCTTTCAGGGGCCTTCCTTTTCTTGGAGAAGTTCCATAGTCCACATAGTTCTTAGCTTTGAATCTATTCATTCTGGATGTAGTGGCTGACCAATTCACCAGCATTTTTTTCCTTTCATGATATAGAACATCAGGGACTTCTTCAAACCCCTCCATTCTATGGCCAGTGATGATTATAGGTGTAGAATTAGTCCATTTTAAAAGACCTGGTTTGGTAGGAGTGATTTACCCTTCTTCCAGAGCATCAGCAGATAAAGGTTGAACAGTAGCTACAGAAAGCAGATTCAAATGCTGGTCCAAGACTGCACAAAATATCTTCTATTGCTGAGAGGGAGAATGATAGTTACAGACCGCTTCTTGATAAGAGTTCTCAAGATCAAGGCGAAGTGTCAGGTCCTCCTTCCAAAGCTCTTCAAGAGTTAATAATTTAGAATCATTTGGGCGATCCTTCGAAAGATTATGCTTGGATTGACTAGAGCTGTGATGAGCATCTAAGCCAAAGTCCTTTATATAATGGGAAAGAAGATCTGTTTGATACCTTTTTTCCTCTTCCATTCTCGAAAGGAGGTCCTCTTCCCAGCTTGAAAAATCATCAAGAAGGGTGTTTTCCATTCCAGGTCTCATCTGCAAGGAATCTGCCACTGGTGTAGAGGAGTTCACATCAGTGTTGCCCTATTTTTCAGGGCCTTTCAGAGAGTCAGGCCTGATGATCTGTTTAGGGCGCCAAATAAAATTTAAAGCTTTTTTCTTTTTTTTTTTAATCATAAATCCCTTTTTCTCCTTAATGACAGGTTTCAGAGGAGATGGATCACTGATTCCTTGAGCGGAGTTCAAGACAAGAGGATCAGAAACAAACACAGGAGTATCAAAGGTCTTTCAAACCAAAATATGAGGTTCAACCACAGTACATGGGATAATATCCCTCCTCAAAGACAGGTGAGGCTGCCTGTTTATTGCTAACCTAAAACATAGTAAATAATATATACAATATTCACACTAATCTAACCATTGGGGGTTGGGATGAAATCCTGAAATCCACATTCACACGATTCAAGGATATTGCTTTCGTAAGTGAAATAGGTTAGAAACTGTTACAGTGAAAGAAGCACGGTAGAAAAGAAATGGGAGAAACGTATTTTCTTTCGAGTAAACACAGAGCACGAAATAATCATACGAGTTTTAGATCAAAGATATAGTGTCCGAGATAATTAGAAACACTGAGATTCTATGTAAAGAATAGCTTTAAGATCATGAACATAAGAACACTGTCTTAAATAAGATATATTCCACAACACAAAGTCTGCAAAACAATATCAACTTCTATTCTTCAAAATTATTGAAAGAAAACACAAAGTTTTTCTCCTTTCCAATAGCCTCTTAATGCTTCAAAAATTCTCGACCCTTTAGAATGCACAAGCATCCCTTATTTATAACAAAAGAATCTAGAGATTAAACAGGACAGATCCTAAAAAGTAGCATGCTAACTAGAGTTCAGCTTTGCATGATTCTCACGCAGGAGATCAAGTCAAAGTATGAATTAAAAATAATGACAAAATGGAAATAAAAGATATGTCATTCTAAAAATAGAAATGACATGGGACGTTGGAGCTCAATCCGAGTCATCATCTTTTGATTCTTCTCCTTTCTCTTCCTCCAGCTGAGACTGTTTGTTCCGGAAATCCTGGAACTTCCGAATAATGCCTTGCATTTAATTTTCATCAGGCGCAGTGGAATGATCATTCCACATTTCGCAGGTCTCATGGATATCACTGGCACTACCGGGAAGCTTTTTCAACCTTTTGCTGAGCTTTCTTAAGGCCTCCAACGTATGTTCAATCCTCACAAACTGACCAATGACTTCAAGGTCGAATCCATCTACAGGTTCATGTTGAACAGTCTCTTGAACTTGTTTGAAGAGATCATCTGCTGATAGGGCACTTGAGTTCCCAACTGACACCTTTGGACAAATCTTTAGCAATTCTTCTTCCAGATCACTTTTCCCATCGATCAATTTATCTCTTGATTCTCTCAACTTGCTGCAGGCTTCGTTGAGGATCTTTACTCTGAACTTGATGGCCTTGATCAGCTGGAAGTGTTTATCTGTATGTGGAAGAATGCCTTCTTCTACCAAGAGATGTGCTGGTATTTGCTTTAGCACTTGGAGAGCTTCACAAGTCAAATCAAGCTGTCCAAGTTCTTCAGTGAATTCCTCATCCATCTTCTCTCCTTCCTTCTGAATCTCTGCCAAGGACTGATGAACTTTCACCACGTCTTGAATTACTTCCTTCCCTTGTTGGAGCAACTTTTGGATCCATTCATCAACCACCCTTCCTTTTTTAGTAATCTTCTCAATCGTAGGCACCGATGAGAAATCAAATCCGGTAGAAGCAGAAGCAGATGGTATGGATTCCAGGGGTGTTTAGAGTTTAATCAAAACCTCTGTCAACTACTCCACTTTTTCCTTAAGCTCATTTCTGCTGTCCTTTGTTTCTTTCAACTTTTGGCACAGGACGTCTATGGAATCCTTTGCATCTTGCTGCGCCCCTTTTGCTGTCACTTTCCCTAGAGCCACCCTGGTTACCTGGTAATCAGCAGCTGTTACATCATCTTTAGTTTTGTCAGCTGAGGGAGTGGCAATCTCTGTGAACTTATCTCCTGAAGCATCCACCAAAACCCTTGAAACTGTTTTGGGTTTCTTGGCTGATCTCGCAGTAGAAGCCTTAAGTGAGCTGAAATCAAAGGCTGGTAGGGGTACAATCACTTTCCTCTTCCTCGGAGTTTGCTCGAGTAGCCATTGTGGTGTATCAGAGGAAACTGCCAATGTTGTAGTAACTGGTATTCTACTCTCAAGGGGAGCAGATTCTACTATTGGAGGGGGAACAACAGTCAACGTGGTAGTAGGTGCAATGAATAGAGGCACAGGTTGTGGGGGAGTGTTGGTGATCACTTGGGTTCCAGCAGAGAGGGGTGAGAGCCCGGAGAAAATATTGGCCATGCTTGAAGAAGTGGATGGGGAATGAGGAGGCTGAAGTGGTTGTTGAGGGGGAGGCACAGATTTAGTTTCCAAAGCCTTGACTGCAAGAGATAAGGTCTCTCCCGTTGAGCAATCAACAAATGGTGAAGTCAAGGGCTGACTTCCTCCTTCTTCCAAATTAATTTCTCCTATTTCTGGTGGTGTTGGTGATTCTGGCACATCCACCGTTTGAGCTGGAGAGATAATTGAAGAGATTGGTCTTTCTTTCCTCTTCTTGGGAATCTTGATTTTTATAGACCCCCCAGTAGATTCCTTGTCCTTCTTCTTTTTGGAGGGCCCCCGCCTCAGAAGCAGCCAATTTTGGAAACTTGTCCATCTTTAAAATTCATGCCCCAAGAAGAGAGCCATTTCTTTGTACGAGCCAAAATTAGGGCTGACCTATCGGTGATAGAGGCTTTCTCGCTGGTCCGACCAATCAATAGGTGGAAAAATGTATCGATCTTCGTTAAGCCCATCATAGGACATATCCAACACACTTTCATTGTCGGTCGTGCCATCTGGTAAATCAGAAAGCTCCAGCGTCTGGATCTCATCAATAGTTAACCGACTATTATCTTTTTCTGCGAACTGCAACTTCATTACGCAGATCCACCCAGATATCCTCAATGTCGGGCCTGTGCAGATGTAGTGCTCCATAGGTTCTCAGCACTCCTCGGATGTCAAAACCATCCCGAGACTTCATATGCTTCTTTAATTTCTCCTGAAGTTCACATTCGACATTTTTGGCCTTAGCCACTGTCGAGCAAGTATATCTCCCAATGGAAATTCGGAAGGATACTGCTGCCTTATGCTTGCTCTGTTGGAATTTGTGAAAATCCAATAGTTTTTCTGACCAATTCTATTAGTATCAATCTATCTCCAGGATAACGAGGCTGACGGAAAGGCTCTCCAGAGTACATGACCGTTTGAAGGTAGGTAAACTTCTTAAACTGTAAGAAGATACATCCCCATTTAGATACTTTAGCCCATGCCTCGTCTGAGACCCTTGTTTTTCTCAGCCCTGGATTCAGCTGGCAGATGCTCTCATAGAAAAAGGCGTCATTTATCCTCCTAAATGATCCCTTGGACCCCTTCTTAGTTATTTGAGGATAATTACTTATAGACTGGATTTTTCGTTCTGCTTCCTTTAGTCTCTAGCCCGGGATAGCTCCTCATTCCAGTTGCTGCATAGGCTACATATGAGAACATATAAAACCTTTCCGGTTGACAGGACCGTCATCATCTGGGAATCAATTTCATCACTGATAAGGGTTCCCCAGTCAATCCCTTGCTTGTTCTTTTTGATGGTGACCATAAATTGGTACATCCATCCATGAAATAAATTTGATTCCGGCAAGCCAAAAAACCTGGCTCAGCAGGGTGATAATGTCGTTGATTTCTTGTATGAAATCCGATCTAGGGATAGTTCTTGGAAATCTAGATATTACTGGTTTTTCCTTGACCAAGAACTTTCTTATTGACATCCCTAATGCAATTTTCCTGGTTACTGTCCCAGGCCTTCTGAGCCGACTTGATATCTAGGGCCCCATACTCTTCAAAATTTGGTAGTTTCAGGAGATCATCAAAATAAGCTCCATCTAGTTTGATAACTACTTCACCAGCCTGATTCCTTACGGAATGAGAAGCTGAGTCGTAGCTGGATGCACACGCCAAAACAAACTCTGGACATTGGGCAGACATGGGGAAGCCTACTGCAAGGGGCAAGCCACTGTTAGCTAAAGCCACCATCCATGGGGTTTGAGAAGAACTCTTTACCCTATTCCAAAAGTCGTCCATGTCTATGTTGCCCAGCTCAGTATCCCTGATGTCATAATTACAGTCGATATATGATGGGGGTTCTGGTTTCTTAAATTTGTATTTCATCCTGCTAGATTTTTCGGCCTTCTCCTGTGATGAACCAGGATCCGACATGAAGAATATTGGAAGGAGAAAGACTCGGAACTCCGGAGATGCTGTGCACACTGAAAAACCTGATTGACTGAATGCGTCGGAAGCAGAGGAGAACCCGACTCGCAGAAGAAGATATCGGAAAACTTAGTGAACCCGACAGGTCTGATATGTCGGAATCTTGGCGAAACCCGACACTTGCTTTCAATGGCGGAAACAGGAGGTAACCCGGCACCCACTGTTAATGACGGAACCTGAAGAAAACCCGGCGTCCACTGTTGATGGCGGAACTTAGGAGGTGCCCGGCACCCACTGTTGAGGTCGGAATGTTGAAAAACCCCGTCACTGCGAGCTTCCTTTGTATTTCAGACTTTTGAATCTGCAAAACAGCCTTCAAAATCCGGGAAACAAAAATAGAGTCTTTCCTTTGAATTTTCACATATAAAACATCCTTTCTTTTTGTGTTATTCATATTCCATACAGCATGCAAGTAATTGGAATTTGGAAGGAACAGCACCAATTGATAGTCTCAAGAAGAAAATAAACCCTAAAAACCCAAAACCCTTTCCAAAACGACACAGAAAGAAGAAGGAAGAAAAAAAAAACCCTCAACCACTGGCAAGAAATTGGAAAGAAAATACACGCAATCGATCCAGAAAAATCAAGAATAAAGAAGGAACGAAAAATACCTTCAATTCGAGATAGGTAAAATCGAAAACAAACGATCCAGTCTGGTAACGCGAGTTTGCGGGTTTTGGGAGCGGAAGAGCATGCGAAAAATCCACGAATTAAAAATATGAACGGTAAGAATGACGTGGAAATCCGGGTATTTATAGGAAAATCAGTAATAAATACACTTTAGCTCGGCACGTGCCACCTCACCAACCATTCGGCATGAATGCCACGTCAGTATGTCGGAGGAGTCCGAAAACCCGACACGAGGAGATTTAGTGCATTTCGGGTTTCGGGCTTCGGAAAACATGGAGCACCCAACATGTTTTGAATCATGAATGTTCCGATGCATTGAACTTCTGAAAACCCGATTTTAAAGGATTGAGCGGACTTTGGGAATCGGAGGATATGGCGCAAAAAACATGTTTTGGATCATGAATATCCCGATGCTTTAGAGTTCCGAAAACCCGAAGACGAAGGATTGTCTTAACACAAGGCGGGTCTCAGGTTTCGGAAGTCACGCGACACAAAGCATGTTTTGGATCATGAATGTTCCGATGAGTTGAATTTCCGAAAACCCGATTACAAAGGATTGTCTCATTGCAAGGCGGGTCTCGGGTTTCGGAGGTCATAAGACATAAAGCATGTTAAAACTTATGTCAAGCTGTTAGTAACACCCGAAAACCTGATTTTCTCTAAAAGAGGTCATGATGCAAAATCACTTCAAAAATTTTGTAGGGGTTATCCGATCGTTTTCGTTGTGAACTCAAAACGGGGATAACAGGCGCCAAATAAAATTTAAAGCTTTTTTCTTTTTTTTTAATCATAAATCCCTTTTTCTCCTTAATGACAGGTTTCAGAGGAGATGGATCACTGATTCCTTGAGCGGAGTTCAAGACAAGAGGATCAGAAACAAACACAGGAGTATCAAAGGTCTTTACAGTATCCTTCTGATTTGAGTGGCATCTATTTGAGAAGTGTCCCTGCTTGTTGCAAAATTTACATCTTAAGTTGAAGGCTTCATACTCAATATTTTGACGCCAGGGTCCAAACTTCGAGTGCAAGGTAAGATAGTCAGGAAGTTGTTGATTCAGATCACTTGTTATGTAGAACCGAGCATAGATGAATATAGATTTATTTCTGGTAGTATCATCCAAACCCAAAGGAGATCCAATAGATCTGGCAATATTCAGAAGGTTTTCATTATCCCAAAAGTAAAGAGGCAAGCCAGGTAACCTACACCAGATTGGAATGGTGTTTATATTTTCTTTGTAAGGATTAAAACGTGGGTTCCAACGCTTGAGGAAGAGGCCCATATTACCAAGACACCAAGGTCCTCCTAGGAGAACTGAATCTAAATCCTCTGCCAGAATAAATCAGATAAGGAAAAAACCCTCAAGAAGGGTAGAAAAAGAAATGTCACCTTTAGGTTTCCATCTACGAATAGCCCATTTCGTTATTTCATCAATGTTAGGGTGCTTTCCAAGGAATTTACCAACTAAGGAGAGATTCGTACTTATCAGAGCACGATGGATGTAGCCTTCAGGTACATGCAGGTGTGTTTACCCATCTTTGACCTCGTGATGGAAAAGAGAAGGAGTGGACCCCGTGATGTTGTCAGGACTGTTGGATCCTGCTTGAGATCCTTGCGGTTTCTTGAGAATATCCGACCAGGACAGGACCTTTTTCTGCTCAGATGGGCCCTTCTCTGATAGGTTTTTAGCATCTTCTTTAGAGAGCGGGTTCTTAACAACGTTTAAACCACGAGGGTGCAGGATTTCTGCAGTGAGAGAAGCAGAAACCGCATCCATGAAACCCTCACCATCTCCATCTCCATCTCCATCGCCCTCCATCTCCATATTGTTACTGCGACGTTGCTGTGCTTGCTGCAACTCTTCTGTGTAATATTAGGGAGGTTATATTTTAACACATTATACTATACTATTATAATTTACAATGTAAAATATATACACTTTTTTAAAAAAAAAGGTATATACTTTATAGAATGTAAATAAAAACAACATAGTTCATAAAAATTCTAAACTTATATATATATATATATATATAAACATAACTCTTATTAAAGAGGTTTAAATGACATAGACCAGGTTAAAAGAATTTTACCAAGTGCAAGTAGATTTATGAGACTGTAGATTAACCTGCATATTTTACAGAGGGGACAAGAAATTTCACTTAAACAATGAAATAAATTGAAATCCCTATTTTCATGAACCTTGTCTCCTCCCTTCATTTACTCTTAATTTTACCTGCACACATTTAAAACTATGGAAATATTGCAAAATATTTTATATATTTCCTACAAGCCAAAAACTTTAATGTGGCTATAACTACCAATATTTTAATAAATATTTACCACACTTCACGTGGGCCACCAATAAACTATCTTTTTAAAAAAATCTCCATTTATACCTGAGAATTTCACATTTATACTTGAGATATTATCTCATTTTATTCTCCACTCCCACTCTTATATAAAAGAAAACCTTTAAATATGTTTATTTATATAGTTTTTATAAATTATAAGATATAAATGAATGAGGTCGCCCCCTTAGATATATAATATAAATGGTTAGGGACACATGTTAGGTTTTGTTTAATAAGTATTAAAATTTAAAAAGTAACCCCTTCATGGCCAAGCAATAAACACGGGCCCCCTTACTAAAAAAAAATCGCTTAAGTTTTTTTTTAAAAACATATATAAACCAAATCTAATAAAATTTATATTTTAAGTAGTTTAAACTAACAATATATATAAAATATGATTCAAACTTTGGTTTGTTTCTTTTAAAAAACAAACTATATGTGGCTAGATTCATAAATTAAGTTTAAATATGATTCAAACTTAGGCTTAGAATATGATACCATGTTAGAATTTGAGGATTCTAATAAATACAGATTTAATCAAATTACATATTACATAATGTTACAATAAATATTTAAATAAAGATTACATCATAACATAAGTAAATACATAAATACTTATAGGAAATAAATAACACAGGTGACATAGTATTTATAGTGGAAAACCCCAATAGGTAAAAACCACTTTGAAAATAACCTTTTACTTCAAAGAACTTATTTTACATCTAGTAAGATCACCTCCTCCTTTAAAACCCTATTTACCAAGGGTAAAACTAAATCACTTTATTTGCACACCTTTGATATATTTCTCGAATATATCAAATGAGGACCTAAAGTCCTTTTTATATAAGGTGATCGGATATGTCTCCTGACCCACCTTTTCAACCTAAAATGGGTAACACATACACCTAGGTTTATAATATTTAATATTAGAAATATAATCATTTCATGATATTAAATATTTAACCTAAAGTATATACCTAGGTTAACATATTTAATAATAGAAATATAAATATTTCATATTATTAAATATTAACCTATATATTAGTGATGGACCCATTTATATTAAGGGTTCGCTAGACCACTTAATCATTATGTTCCAACATGCTCATGGCAAAAGAAAAGAGCATCGGATCACATTAAATGTTGGTTGCTAGGAAAATTGGAACTACACTTTTAGATTTGGGGAATTTTTTTCCTTTATTAAAATCTATTGCCATCAAAATCAAAAGTTGAGGATGTCAAATTGAATGGCTGGAGGAGATATTTGCAATGAGATTAATTTTGATTGATTTGGAGCACTGGAGCGAAAGTTATGGCCATTTGAATATTTACATGTCATGGAGCACAATAACGTGACACATGGTATCATTTCATTTTCTCGGGAATCAGGATTTACCTACGCATGCATTGCACATAACTATGTTTAATTATAAAATTAGAGCCAATAAGAAAATTCCATGTACCTTTGCAGTGTCAGAATTTTACTTATCCATCGTGAAGCATGAGGCAATAATAAAAGATCTGTTAGGAATAAAACTTAGCTTAATTCATCATTAGTTGATATTTGAATAAAGGTAATAATCTAAAGTATTTAATTTAAATACTTTAAACTTATGTCCATAGGTATTAGTTATCCTTATTTCTTATTTAACTAAGTGATAGTTTTCTCATCCCTATGTTTTTGTGATCATGTTCTATCTTTCATATTTTGTTCCCAGATGATTTTCATGAGGGGAAATAGGGGTAGTTAGGGGAAATATGCTATTCTTGCATATTTTTTTAGATTAGGTGATTTTTTCCCATATGTTGTGGATGAGATAGATGATGTCTAATATCTATAAATATTGTAGTTCTCTCATTTGTTTGTAATGCTTGATTTTGATATTAATAAAATACATAAGAACCATCTTATTTTTGTGTAAAGATTTTGTTTCAAATATTATTTTCAAGTATTCATTGTCAAGATTTATGTCATCGTCAAGATTTGGTATCAGAGCAGTCTTCTTGTTCAGGGAGAGCGTAGGAAGTTTTAGGAAAATTTAGGGAGATTTAGAGAAATTGTAGAGCTAGGAGGAGCCATAAATTCCCCCAGCCATTTCACATCCCCTACCTGGCTCCACACCCCAAATCATGGTTGATTTGCAGTTGAAGATCACTAGGAGAATTAAAGATTTTTTCTGCAAGAGCACCAAGTGACATTTTTCTTTTGTATTATTTTTATTTTTAAAAAATTTCCTGTAGCTATCAAGTTACCTGTACATGTAAAAAAAATTAATAAAAATTACAAGCATTTAAAAAAAATCCAATATTTTTCATATGTGGGCACCTGATCTTTTCAAGCTCCCCACATTACTTCTTCTTCTCTGTACTTTGTCTTTCTCCTTCCAATATTTTTAAGAAGACGCTGAAGCGAAAAACAAGATAGATCCAATTCAACATGGAAGTTTCTCTGTGAACCTGTACCTTCCTGAGGAGAAGAAGATAGGAGATTTCAATGTTCTCCAATGTGCCTACATCCAAAAAAAGACTACAAATTAAATGTGGAGAAGATTTATAACTTGCAAGAAAAAACTAAGTTGAAATAAGGAAGAAAAAGTTGCCTCAAAGAAAAATACTTGCGTACAAAGATAAATAATAATAAAAATTACAGCCAAGGATTATTAAAGCAAGTGGAAAAGAGATAGAGGTGGCAGCAAAGAAAATAAGGTGCATGCGAGCAAGGTAATCCCTAATCGGGTGATGTTTATAAGAAAAAAATGTTTTATTAAAAAACTTTCCTTTTTTAGATTTTACGAAAAAAATTAGAGGATATAAACAAAAATTCCATGTTTAGAAAGGGCCCCCGAAAGATATTGAAATCAAAAGTTAAAAAATTCATAACTTTGAATTGGTACCTCGGATTGAGGTGTTGTTTGTTTTAAAAGTGTGTGTTTTTTAGAGATCTACGTCTTGGTCTAACTTTTAATAAGATTTGTTTTGTAAAATTTGTACAAGTTAGAGATTTGTTTGTATTTAAAAAGATGCCAAAGAGTGCAAAAAAAATTAATTGGACAAGAGATCCATTTTATTTTTGCAAATCGTCCATAGAACCAAATTTGTAATAGGCCCAATAGTGTCAAAAGTTCATTGTAAACGATCGAAAAGTGTGCCCAGAATAAATAAAATATTATTTTTCGAGGGGTGTGTATGCTTTAAGGGGGGAAATTGTTCAATTCTTCTTCTTTCATTATTCATTTTTCACAATGGCCGCAATTACAACTATAAAATTCTTTTTTTCAAATTCTAAACTTTTGCATTCTGATAATTATTTAGCATGGAAAACAAAAATTCATGCACAACTTGATTTTGAAAATCTATGGTCTATTATTTATGGTACATTAAGTAGATCTGCGACAGATATTACACAAGAAGCTATATTTGATTGTGTAAATCAAAAAGGAAAGCTAATAATCTTGTTTAGTGTTTTAGATGAGGTACAACCTCATATTCGTGATGCCACAATAACAAAATAATATTGGGACAAGTTGAAAACAATATATGAGTCAAAAAATAAGAATGAAATACTTCATCTCTAGAATCAACTATTAAAATTAAAAAATTCAACCAACTGAGAAAGTTGAAATATTTTTCAGAACAGTGGCAATTTTGTGTGCATCACTTCAAGCTTTGGAAGAAGAACTAACTAACACATCACTCATGCCTATAGTGTTGAGAGCTCTTCCGACTTCTTATAGGATTTTTGTGACCACGTTAAACATAATTGGTCAAACAAATTTTTTTGAAGAGTTAGTGAATATGCTACAACAAGAGGATTCTATTCACTCAACTAGTTAAACTGAAGAGCAATCACTTGCATCTAATCAAAAGGGAAAAAAATAGGCTTAGTCTAATATATAGCCTTAGAAGTAAGGTAATACTCAACAAGGCCAAAAGGACTAGTAAAAATGTCTTATTTGTGGATGAAAATGACATGAGTTACATAATTATTGGTACACCACATTCCAACAAGGATCATCAAGTGGTAAAAGGATTAATTACCAATAAAAAATTTGGCCAACAAAAGATTAAATAGGTTAAAAATATACAAAAGTGGAAGAAGAAACAAACTCAACAAGGAAATGTAGTTGAGTGGGAAGATCAATTTGATGATGATGACTTCCTATATTTTGCATAGTCAATTGAAGTATCCACTTCTACAAATCAAATTTGGTATCTTGACTCAGGTGAAACTTGACACATGACGGGAAAGAAAGAGTCGTTCTTCACAATGAGTAAAACACCCACCAACAATCATGTCTCTTTGGGTGATGATACATCATATAGTGTTGAAGGAATTTGCTCCATTTCACTACCACTTGGGCATCACAATTGTAGAATTAAAGATGGTGTTTATGTCCCTAGTTTAAGAAAAAATCTATTATCTATGAGTCAATTATTAGATCAAAATCTCAAATTTGACTTTGATTGTAAAGGCGGTAAACAGATGTGCGTAATTTGAGATAAATCACAAAGCTCAAAAAATGTTGCAAAACCTTCGAATGTGGGAAGAATGTTTTAGTTTTATTTTGTTCAAATAAATGATCAAGCACTTGTAGCCAAGGATACATCATCAACTCAACTATCGCATTGAAGATTTGGACATGTTAGTTTTTGCGATCTTGACACACTTCGTCAATAAAACATGGTTAGGGGTTTTGCACTTATAAAAAAGGGTACAGATAAATCTCAACATTTTTGGGCAGGAAAATAACATAGAGCACCATTCAAACATAGTACATTTTGGGCTAAGGAAAAACTTGACTTGGTGCATACCGATCTGTGTGGACCAATGAGACTTAGCCACTATGGGTTTCAATATTTCATGCTCTTTGTTGATGATTTTTCAAGAAAAATGTTGATATAATTTCTTGTTACAAAAGAAAAATATTTTGAAACTTTCAAGAAGTTCAAATCCCTTGTTGAAATAGATTCTGGTAGGAAAATAAAAAAACTCTTCTTAGATCGAGGGGGAGAATACACCAATAATGAGTTCAATGATTTTTTGAAAACACATGAAATTCATCATCACATAGCTCCTCCTCACACATCGCAACACAATGGTATTGTTGAAAGGTGAAATTGTATTACCATGGATATGGTGCAATGTATGATTGATGATGCATGTTTATGAATTTTTTTTGGCCCAAAGCAGCTAAAACAACAATTTATTTACTAAATAGAGTTCCCATTGCATCTCTTGATGGAGTAACACCTTAGGAAGCATGGTCATGGAATAATCCATGTATTTCACACCTTAGAGTTTTTATCTGTAAAGCAAGAATGCACATTCCTAAGAAAAAAATAACTAAGCTTGATATGAAATCAAAAAAACTTATCTTCTTGGGATACAGTGATGAAGCACTTGACTATAAACTTATATATCCAAGAACAAGAAGGGTATACACTAGTCGGGGTGTTGAGTTATTTGAGAAGAAATAAGCAGATGCTCGTTCCATACAGTCACATGATGAAAAAATCATTCCTACAGTGAAAATAGAGGATGGTAATCACTTTGATGATTAAATTGATGATGGGGAAGACGATGAAATTCAACCTCCCATAGGAACCACAAAAAGTATGCCTAAATGGTATATAGGTTTGATGAGAGATGCAAAATTGGATAGTATCCCTGACACATCTACCACTGGAATGAGGACTCGTAGTATGGCTTGAAATGAGGTCAATTTGGCATTAATGGGTAAATTTGTTGACACTACTAAGCCACCCATAGTTTCAGAAGCCCTACAGTCTAAACCTTGGAAAGATGCTATGGATGCAGAATGTAAGTCATTTATGAAAAATAATACTTGGAAACTTATAGATCTTCCACCATGGAAAAATCCGATTGGATGCAAATGGATCTTCAAAATGAAGTACAAAATAGATGGACAAATTGATAAATACAAGGCTAGACTAGTTGCTAAGGGATATACTCAAAAAGAAGGCATTGATTATGATGGGACTTTTGCTCCCACAGCTAAGATAAAAACTTTTAGGTTAATATTTTCTCTAGCGGCATAATTTGGTTGGAAAATACACAAAATGGATATGAAAAGTTCCTTTATTAATTGTGATTTATAGGAAGAAGTCTACATGACTCAACTAGAAGGTTTTTTCATACCAGGTAAAGAGGAAAAGGTATGTAAAATCATAGAATCACTCTATGGTTTAAAGTAGTCTCCCAAGTCATGGTACATAAAAATTAACGAGAATCTCATTCAACGGGAGTCCATACGATCCTAATCTCTATCTCAAACAAAAAGGAGGGGAGATAGTGATCGTTGTAGTATATATTGATGATTTAGTCATCATGATTAGTGAGGATGATTGAGCCAACAAATAAATACCTAACATGATCATTCGAATTGACTGATCTTGGGCTTCTGCATTATTGTCTTAAACTTGAATTTTGGAAAAGAGAAAATCATATCTTTGTGTCACAATTGAAATACGCCAAGACAACGCTTGAGAAATTTAATATGATAGATTGTAATCCATTTTCCACACCTATGGAGACAAGACTTCAATTGTCTTGAATAAATACATCACCACAAGTAAATGTAACTCTCTATCGGCAGTTGATTGAGAATCTCGTCTACTTGACTTACACTAGGCCGGATATCAGCTATGCAGTCAGCTATCTTTCACGGTTCATGAAAGAACCAAGGGTTTCTCACTAGAAAGTAGAAAAGAGGATACTGAGGTACATCATAGGAACTATGGACTATGGCCTAGAATACAAGAAGAATAATAACTTCTTCTTGATTGGATTTCATATTCAAATCATGGAAGAAACATAGATGATAGGAAATCCACTTCCGTATTTGTATTATTTTTGGGATTTGGACTGATATCACAGGGGAGTAAAAAGAAGGATTGTGTTTCAATATCCTCCATAGAATCATAATATCATGCAACAAGTGGAGATGTCTATGAAGTGATATGGATCTGACGTATACTTGAAGGATTGGGAATACCACAAAAATATCCAACTATCCTACATGTTGATAACAAAGGAGTATTAAAACTTGTTCGGAATACAATTTTTCACGAGTGGAACAAACACATTGAGGTGCAGGTAAATTTCATTCACGAACACGTTCAGAACAACAACATCCAGCTCCAATATTTCCCAACAGATATGAAGTGTGCAGATGTCTTCACAAAGTCACTTGCTCGAGGTAAATTTGAGGGTTTTAGATAATTTATCTCCTATTCTCTTGAGACCATGCTAAATTAAGGGGGGGAATGTTAGGAATAAAAATTAGCTTAATTCATCATTAGTTGATATCTAAATAAATGTAATAAGTTAAAGTATTTAATGTAAATAATTAAAACTTATGTCAATAGGTATTATGTATCCTTAGTTGTTAGTTAACTAAGTGATATTTTTATCATCCCTATATTGGTGGGATCATGTTCTATCTTTCATATTTTGTTCTCAGATGATTTCCATGAGGGGCAATAGGGGTAATTAGGGGTAATATGTTATTCCTGCATATTTGCTTAGATTAGGTGATTTTTTTTTCATATATTATAGATGAGATAGAATTTTTCCAATATCTATAAATATTACAACTCTCTCATTTATTTTTAATTCTTGATTTTAATATTTATAAAATACATAAGCATCGTCTTGTTTCTGTGTAAATCTTCTATGTCAAATATTCTTTTCAAGCATTCATTGTCAAGATTTATTTCATAAGATTTATTTCCTTGTCAAGCATCTCCACGCTATTGGTGATGTTAGTATTTAGTTATACAATATTTTTAGAGTGTGAAGCACAAACCAATAAAAAATATCCACACTCCTTCCAATGTTAGAACATTGATCACCCCCTAACTGACAATTGCAAAACATGAGATAATGAGAAAGCTCCATGCTTTTCGTAATGTTGGTCTATCTTTCCTTTGATTGGTTGTGCATTCACATTAAAAATATATCTGGGTGGAATTTAAAACTGTTGGATCCATATAAATAAAGCCACGTATAGTGCCTTGATCACCCTTGACTAGTCAGAACCGAAGCCATTTTGAACTTGTTTTATTCTGCGGACTTGAGGTCAACAAAATGCATATGCCTTGTAGTTCACCATAATGGTGACATGTGTTCTACCTTTGGTCATTTATATTTCACCATTTTTCATCCCCTAACTCCATCATATTTCCTTTGAAATTCGATTAATTTGAATACCCCACCGTAGGCATAAAATATTATATAATACGACTTAGTCTACATGTATCACATCCACCGAAGCCAAAACATTTTAGGAGAGCTAGAATCTTGTCACGTGGTCTTCTAATTAATTCTTGGCATTGAAATTGATGGAAAAATGAATGTCACGCAACCATTTAAACATAACCCACTAATTAGTTAGTTGTGTCTCCTATGGGTTTTTAAATGCCAATGGCCAATGCTTTAGAGAGGTGGAATTTGACGACCGTTTAAGCATATTTTTCCCTTAAAAATGGAAAAGTCCATTTTAACCTTGTTAAAGCCAAAATAACCCTAGGGGGTATTTTGGGATAATAATTTTGTGACCTCTTAGGATAATCTACCTCCTAGATTAGATCAGTGGCCTTTTACAATCCATTGGGCATGGATTTGAGCCCAAAACTTTAAAACTAATCTAAATTTGAATTTTTCTTGCCCATGAGCCCGTTCTGAAGCACTGCATAGACTCAACACAATTTGTGGACCTTTAAATAAATCTTTGGAATTATTCCAACCATCTGATTCCACTAAGGAAGAGGCATGGGGAGCCCTGAACTACAACTAATCTTGGGTTTGAATAATTTAGCATTTAAAACTGCCTCATATTTGATTTTGGCCATGAACATTGCTTTGAACGTGAAGCTGACCTGAAGTTTGAGCTTACACTTTTCATTATAAGAATTTTATAAATTGATTTTTATGAGAATGGAAAACTTTCTTAACTTTAAATTTTCACTATGTTTTTCCTGTAAGATATGAATAAACTAAAGACAATAGTACCAATCTCATATGCATTTCAACTTATTGTTGGTACACTAAATCTCTTCCTGATACTTTGAAACAAGCATGACTGGTTGTAACTTTGTTTTTGGTTCTAGATTAACCAAATATTTGATTGGGAAAGGCCCTATCATTTGAATTTTCCCATTCTCTTTGCTTTCCCTTTCATGAATGACATTGTTTTCTAGTTGATTTGATCCTTGATTTCCTTCTACAAAAAACTATGGATCCTCCATGATGATATCTGAGTTTGCAATTAATTAATCATGGTCTTCCTCCTTCTCAAGCACAAATATTGAGAGAACATACTTATTCACAAAATCATATTCTTGTAAGGATGAAGGGGAAGAAAGATCTAAAGTTTCATTATTGATAGAAAGAAAGAAAATTTCTATGATCTTTTAGTCATTCAAAACCTTTTAATCTAACTTTTCCTCCTCCATGGCATGAAGATCCCCATGATAGGTTGTAACATATGGAGATATTATTGGTGGATTACTACAATCCTCCAAAATTGCAACAAGTTCTAAACATGCAGGACAATGGGGATCACAACATGAAAATGAAACATATTTATCACTTGAAAGCTTCTTTTCCCATGCTTTCAGTCCTTTAACTTCATCCTCCTTGAGTTCATATTTATCAATTAATATAGGAGGAATTTTTGTAATGGGTCGGGTCACTTCTTCATCCATTATGCTCTCATATTTAGTCCATTCTTCAACAAGTATATCATGATTTTCAGAAATGGGACTCACGTCATCTAGATTTGAAGATCTTGGATAAGGAAAACTGTTAGGTTCTTCATGACGAACCTTTCTGGATTCAAAATCATGGCTCCAAACCTTGAAGTTCTGAATTTTATCAACTCTATTTTGCTCCTTTTCAATCTACCCCTCTAGGCCTGCATGTACCTCATGTTGTCTAGAATAATGATGTTTAACTCTTGTTGTCATGAAAGATTCAAGATCTTGTTTAGTGAGGAATGGATCCTCAAGAAAAAAATAAATTGGGCCCTTTTTCTGTTGGTTAACCATCATTACTTCTTGATTTACAATTGATTGTTCATGAATTTCAGGTACATGTAAGTCTATTTTTTATAAAATGGGGAAGGGATTTTTTCCTTGTTTGAATTTGCAAAGGTTTAAACAGTGGAGGATGTGAAATGATATATTTTGGAGGAGATGGAAGTTTGGAGAGATAATGGCATAGAAATGAATTTGGTATGGGAGGGAAGAAGATGGAGAAGGGCAATCATTAATAGGAGCAGCTAGAAATATAGGAACATGAAAATCATGTTGAGATGGTGTAGGATGGGGAGGAGGAATAAGAGGGATATAAGATAGTAGTGTAGGGTTGCCCCATTGACAATGTATCCTAACACTAGATTCATGAGCCTCCATTAACTTAGCATGTTTTGTAATTTTTGGCATCTATTACACCATGAAATCCAACTTTTGATGGTGGTTGAACTAGCTTTACATAAGACCAACCCATGGACAAGGGACCCTAAAGATAGTTTTGGCCACCTTCAATGCACATTTATTTCTTTTCTGCACCATGATTTCCTCCATTTCTTGATCCTACCTCTAAAAATAAGCATCTTCAATGAAGTTGCCACCATTATATGAAAAACCTTTTTCTCGATAAAATTTTGGTTAGAAAAATAACCATATGGGTTAGGGGAGGGTGGGTTATATGCAGATAATTCATGATAGGGATCATAAAACTGATTTGGAGGAGGATTTTTGAAACATGGAGGTGGAGTGGAATGATATTGATCTTGAAATAAGGATTCCATTGAGAGAATTAAGTCATGATTGAAAAAGTTCATGAATAAGAGGAAAATGAAAAAATCGAAGGAAGGAAATGGATGAAAGAATGAAAAGGATGGTCTGAAACTTAGATAATGGTTTTTTGGGAATAGTGGAGTCCCCAAATGTATTTAGAAATGCCTCCAAATTCCTAATACCATCAAGAAAACATCAAACATGCTAGTATAAAGTTGTAAAGTGCTTCAATCTTGTCACGCGGGGCATGCCAAAACTATTATCACCAAAAAAGAACACCCTCTGATTTTTCATGCATTTGATGATGAGAAATCAATTTTTTGGGTAACATGGGATTGTCTAAAGGTGTAGGACCCTGCTGTTGAGATAAAATTCTAGAGAAGTCTGGATTCCTCTTCCTAATCCTAACGTTAATCTATTCCTAGTGAAGGAAATTCAACTATCTAACCCTAATATAAATTTCCAAGGGACCACAAAGAGAAGGAAGTGCATTAAAATGGGAAATCATACACTAATAGATGTGATAGCACCAAGTAAGGGTGATGAACACTTATATGAGGGAAAATGGGTAGAGAGAGGGAAGAAAAAAGTTTCAAAATTTAAACCAGCATATAACTTCCCCATTTCACATGAAAGACAATCAAAATGGAACTTGTAAATGAGAGAGATATGCACAACACATCACAATAGTACAAGATACAAAAGATGCAAATAAAACACAAGTATAGGGCAGCAGAGAGCCATAAACACTAGATTTTATTTCTTAAAAGTGTGCACAATCCATTGCAGCTAAAATAGAGGCAAGAACACATCTAATGAGGCCAAAATGAAGGTTCATAGCTCACAGTTGCTGAGGAGACCATTTTTACATGGTTCCTTTACAGATTAAAATGTACCTCCCTCAAATGTGATATTTTCACAATACATAAAAGAAAGTGAGAGAAGGAGGAGGGTAACTCGAAATTCTACCTTCACTTGTCAAAAAGATGCATTAATTGGTCTTAAAAAGAGTTTGGGTGCCCTCACAAATCCATTACCTAACATTAATATTCTCATGGAAGAGGAGAAGAGGATTATATCACATTAAATGTTGGTTGTTGGGAAAACTGGAACTACACTTTTGGATATGGGGATGTTTTCCCTTTTTATTTCATCTCTTCCCATCAAAATTAGAATTTAAAAATGTTAGATTGAAGAGCTCAAGGAGACCTTTATAATGAAAAAGTTATGGACATTTTAATATTTACATGTCATGTAGCACAAGAACATGACACATGGAAAATTTTTATTGGCCCAGGGATCATTCTTTTCATACATGTGCATTACACACATATATGTTTCATTATAAAATTTGAGCCAATAAGACAATTCCACGTATCTTCGCAGTGTCAGATTGTTCCTTATCTATCATGAAGCATGAGCCAATGAGAAATGTATACGCTACTGGAAATGTGAGTATTTAGTTAAATAATATTGTAAGAGTGCAAAGCACATACCAGTGAAAATTTTCCACATTCCTCACTATGTCAAAACTTTGATAACCTCCTGAATGATAACTATTAAACGTGAGCCAAAGTAAAAGCTCCACTCTTCTTGCAATGTCATTCTATCTTTTCTTTGATTGGTTGCACATTCACATCCAAACTCTATCTAGGTGGACTTTAAAAATTTTGGCTCCATAGAAATAAAGCCACATATAGTGCCTTGACCACCCTTTACTACCCAGACCCGAATCCTTATTGAACTTGGTTTATTCTTCGGACTTGAGGTCTATGAAATGCATTTGCATTGAAGTTCGCCAGAATGGTGACATGTGTCCCATCGTCAATCATTGATCTTTCGAAATATGTCATCCCCTAACCCCATCATATTTCCTTTGACCTTCGCTGACTTTGACTACCCCACCGTAGGCCTAAAATATTATATAATGTGGATTTTTACATGGGTCTCACATCTACCAAATCCAAACACTTATAGGATAGCTAGAATCCAACCATGTGTCCTGTTGCATGATGCTTAGCATTGAAATTAATAGCTAAATGAACGTCACGTAGCCTTTTAAACATAACTCATTAATGAATTAGATGAGTCTCCCAAAGGTTTTTAAATACCAACGGCTAGTGCTTTAGAGAGGTGGAATTTGATGGTCGTTTAACGTATTTTTCCCTTAAAAGTGGCTAAGTCAAATTTTAACCTTTTTAAAGCCAAAATAATCCTGGGGTTTTTTTTGGACAACAAGCACTCACATACTTTCTAGGTAAGAAATTAAGCCCCAAAATACTTGTAGCAAACATTAGGGCTGCATATGGTATCTTTCTTAGCACGAATATTTTTTGAGAGATATGTGGAGTAATGAAGTTAGATTTTTCATATAATATAATACCAGTGAAAGGCGCAATGATTTTTTTTCTTCCTATCAGAAAAATTAAATACATTGTTCAAAGATAAGGTCTCATAATCCTCCAAGTAGAAGGATGAGGAAGTTCCTTTCCATATTGGTCCATGTATACCCCTTTAATTGGGTATATAGTTTTACTTTCAATTTGATGATGAAGAGGTTCAGAAAGAGCATGTCCACCAAAATGGTAAGAAGGTAGTCCTCAAATGATAATTTGTGTAGAAAAGGAGGATGTTACTAATCAATCTGGGCATGAAAAATCAACAAATCAATTTGATGATGAAGAATTTTTCTCCTTCAAATTTGAATAATAATATTACCTTGATGATGAATGTATGGATAGTAAAGTTTTCAAGCCTCTCACATAGGATGATGATCATGAAGGAGAAAGGATAGTTCTTAACGAGTATTCAGAAGAGCCGAAGGAAAGGTCATTCCAAGGAAAGGTCCATGTTTAAATCTCCCATAAATAATGTCATGTATGAAGATAATGTATTTATCATATAGGATCTCATTGCATCTCATGAAATCCTTGATGAGACATTATATGAGAAAGGAGAATGTATTGGTCAGCCAAAAAGTCAACAAGAGGCCATTAATGATATGAAACAATTCAAAACTTCTATCAAGAATCATCCTATAGGGGAAATGACCATCGATCACAAGACAGATGAAGATCAAATGCCCAAGAACAAGATTAATGATAAATGTGATGAGGTTGATATAATTGAGATCCATATGTATGATGATCGTGGGATGAAATATTAAAAAGTATCAGCATGGATAGACAAAGAAAAGGAGTTAATAGCACTAGTAATTTCAAAACAATTGAGGGGTTCCTATTTCATCAAACCAGTGAATGGTTTTTCATAACACCATAATTTTAAGTTTCTCATGTTTGGGTAACACATTCCAAGAAGAATAACTCCATAGAAATTGGGTTTTCCCCCACATGTGATAGTGTTAGATCAAATTTACATAATATAATGAACATAATAATAGTTCTTATTACTTAACCTCTAACACAATAAATATTTATAGGGAGATGATCTCCTTAAACTAAGGAGTCCTATGAAACCTCCATGAACAAATTAAACCAAAGTTAGGTAGGTTGTTTATACAACCAAAACAATCTATGTACACACTAACAAATATATGCCTAATAAATGATAATTCCTAGCATTCCCCCCTTAGTGTGAACATGGGAAAACCTATCTTTGTACTTACACCCGCTTTCATGATTAGGTGATTTTCATAGGAAAATCACAAAACCGACAAATGGTTTTACAATGGTTGACCATAAACCGATACTGGTGGTTTTCAAGTGGTTTACCACAAAGTAAATCATGATGTGCTAAGTACTATTTTTAGCCCTCATCAATATCTCACTATAGGGAATAAAATAGGAAACATAACTCACCAAACTTAAAAATAGAACACAAACTGGAAAATTTTCACATTTGATCCTATAAGAATCGCAATGTTCTTAATTGTAGCCACTGTCGTCGATCATTACCATTCGATCTCGAACAAAAAAGAAAACTGACACTACCACTAGAAGTTTCCCTTGAATTTAGTAATTTTAGGATCAGAATGGAAATAGAACATTGGTGTCGTATTCCCCCCCACAATGTGAAATTTCCATACACGAACACTAAAATACAAATTGTATCGAAGTACATACTACTGAACGGATCTTGCTAGTTAGATCTTGTTGCACGTGGTTACCATTGCAAGTGAATATATTCACAAGAAACCCATCTTCTAATAAAGTACGAAAGTCAGAGGATCACGTCAGTCAAAGGATCACATAAATTCATCTAAGCTCCAACACAACTCTTTTCCAATATCCACCAAACACCACACAAAGCAACAAGAACACAAAAATTGAAGTACACTAAAAAACCTAAAAACCACATCGAAAAACATATACTCACACTATATATACCACCACATTTATTATGTGTCTTTGTCACCGGCGAATGATGAGAAGTCGTTGATCGAACTCCAACCTCCATTGTCCTCCATCCTCTGATCTCATGCTGCTAGCTCAACAAATTTGACTTTTGAGTATTAATGGTTGTAAGAACGTCAGGTAACACCGAAAATGTGTACATAAGGAATTTTTTTAATTTGTTTATTTTTAGAATATTTTGACTCTTTGAATTTTTTGACATTAACGACGGTATTTTTACAACTAACACAATACTTGATAAATGACTAATGAAGAGACTTTGACAATACATGTTAAAACATAAATATTTGAGCATCTATCTTTTGGCATACTGATTTTGACATAAAATGATACATGAATCATTTATTTAATGAGCTATAAATATTGGACTCATGGTTGAAACAAAAAAAACAAAAAAGACCTATTAATAATGAAAAAAATGGACTCAATAACCAAGAGACTACTAATATTCACGACTAAAGTTAAAAATGTTAGACTTATAATAAATAATCCTATCGTGCACAAACCATAGACTATGGTGTGGTTTTGGAGCTTGAGTTGACAAAACGCTAGGTCGTATGGTTATACAGTGGAGAATCATGTGTTGGTTCTGATAGGGATCTAAATAGAAGAACATCAAAGAGACACCATTTTCTTATAAAATGCGTCTATGCTGATCTAAAATGGTGGAGGGACTTCATGGTTTCGAGCCAATTTTGGAAGGCATCTTTGGAGACAAAGGATGACACTTGTTGTTGGATCAAAGAGGAAGTGGACAGATCAAGGGCCTGGTAGATTCCATGGTGAGCTCGACAGGGGTTAGACATTATTGATTTCCTTTATGATCTTCGAATTGTCAATGAAACACGAGTGAATAATTTGATGCTCCCCAAGACCATTATGCGTAGAAGGTGTATTCGTTGGTGTTAGGTACACCCAAATGCGTTAAACTGTGATCAAGGAAAATTCAAAAAAATTCAATTCAAATACAAATATGTAACAATGTCATAAAGGAAATTCATTGTTTTTAGATCCGAGTGTACTGTAGTCAAACACCAAGTTAGATGCAAGCAAATAACATGCAATTTTGGGTGCTCAACTTGTTTGTCTATCTTCTACGATGTTGTTTTCATGGAATAAACTAATTATCCATGTCTAAATATGTGGATAGGATCAAACTATTGACAAAAAATTTGAACAGAGATGCGCTGCAACCAAACATGTGATACAAGGATATGGAAAGATTAATGCATCAAAAAAATACTTTAGGGTGATGGAAAATGTGTGTTCTGCACAATATTCCTCTTCTATTAAATTGTTTCCTATCACTCACATAAACTATTGCTTAAAGACTATATATAGTCAGAGATCTACACGGTAAATAATATTGACCTTTCATCCATTGGGGCGATCATGAATAAGAACGAATCTGCGGTAAACAATGCCCAAGACTCCATATTTCAGATGTTGGATGAGGTTTATATAATATAATGAATAGAATAATAGTTCTTATTACTTAATTTCTAGCATAATACAAATTTATACGTGGAGGATATATGTAAACTAAGGATTCCTATGAAACCTCCATGAATAACTCAAACCAAATTTAGGCAGATTGTTTCAACAACCAAACTAATTTATGTACACACCAACAAATATATGCCTCATAAATGATAATTCCTAACAACATGTACCATTGTTGATTTATTTATGTTTTGTTTTTCTTATTGTGTGGTGTGTTTCCCCTCCTCTTTGTGTGTTTCCATTTCTATTGTTTATTTGTTTCGTTCCTTTCTTGTGTGAGTTGAATGGTGAATCTCTTTGACCAATGGATAAGGATGTGTATAAGGAATTTATCCTCTTAGTTTCTTGAGATTATGAGGTTCCTACTTGCTTGAATCTCACCTTTTTAAAACAAAAACAATTCCCTAAGTTAGGGCCAACTAAATCCATGCTAAATTTCTAGCATGAAAAACGAAAAAAAAATCCACGATAACTAAGCTCACACTAAAAAATCTTTGAACCAGGTAATGTAAACCTGTCCTCCATCCAATTGCTGACTATGTAAACCCCATAATGGATAAGAGGAATGTTATATATATATATATATATATATATATATATATATATATATATATATATATATTATATATATATATATATATATATATATATAGATATATATATATATATAAAGGATTTTTCATTTTTAGGTAAGTTGGTGGGAAGCAATTCATGGATTCATTATGATCCACTTTAATGAAACTACTCCCGGAGGCCTAAAAAGACTAGTTTTAGGACTTTGGCACCTAATGAACATCCTTTGCAGATTAAACAAGAAGAGATAATGAATCAGAGTAGTGTGTGATAGAGCTATTATATCATTGGAGAGATTTTATAGAATTTCTGCAAGATAAACAAGTTTAGGAACAAATAATGCAACACTGGGCTACTTGTAGCATAGTGCAGGGAAATGAAAGAAGTAAAAAAACTAGTGAGTTTGTTTTATATGCAATAGGAGCATTGAGATGTTTTTTTAAGTGATAAAAACTCATTTTAAGGCTAATAATTCCTACATCACACTTTAAAAAGGTTTAGGGAGATTCTACCCTCTGAATTTTGAGATATTGGTTGACAATGTAGATGAAGATCCCTGATCCTAGTGGGGATTCATATGAGAAATCCACGAGTTTAAAGATATTTGAGGCCTAATTAAATTACCAATGTGACCTATTAAACACCATATTCACTCACAGTGTGTTGGTGGTCATTTTTATCATCATACTTTTGAGTCGCAATCCCTTTCATCAGTGCACCGGCTTGACCTGAATAAAAAGGGTGTTAAATTTCATATTTCAGGAGAAAATGACTCTTAAAGCCTATGGTAATGATCTCACAATACCTTTTTGTGTCAAAATAAATTAATTTTTTCCTAGGTAACTCTCCGGAAAGCTCCGTGGGCAAAGAATCACTCTCCAGTGTCTATTTTTGGTTGTTGTTGGTGAAGGAAGGATTTCTAAATCAGTACAATGCGCACTTGCATACCTTGGATGAAAATTTTCATCTTTTCATTTGATGTAAATTTTCATGAGGTTCAAAAATATTCCTGACCAAATAATAAGGTTGAGTTTTAAAGGCATTTTCTACTTAAGTGAAACCTTAAGTGTTAGGTAAGTGTTAACAACTCACAAGTCAAAATGGCCACCTTTTCATGATGGGTATGACCCATGGCAGACCTGGAAGGATGTTATGCACCTTGTTACCTGGTGAAAAATTGCATGAGGTGCAAATATTTTTACCCCAATGGAGGATTTCTCATTCGTCACTTAAAACACCTCTTTGGGTGTTAGCCTTAAGTTATGAACTCACCAAGTCAAATGTCCCCCTCCCCATGATGAAGCACATCCTTTACAAATTTTTATAGCTATTTTGCATTGTTATACCTTTCACCTCACATTACATGTGTTAAGGTGCAATAGATCCTCTCAGACCCATTTAGTAAGTCTCAACTCACTCTCAACTCAGGTTAAGGAGAAGGTGTGCAAGTGATTCAAGGGTTAGTTTTTCTTAACCATGGTTAAATTTTGAATTTTTAAATCATCCTTAGCCATTATTGGAAATAATTTTTTAATATATTTTCCCTACATTTATTCTATAACAAGATTAGGAGAACTTTTTGAACCTCATGCTTAGAACACACTTTTGCTCATATCTCACAATCCCTGGCTCTATTTTCCATAAAAATTCAATTGAAGCTTCCTTACATGAATTCCATTAGAATGAGTGTTTGAATTAAATAATTATGAACTCATACACTTTTATGTCCATCTAAAACTTGAATCTATGGAAAAATTATTCCTCAGATATCTAGAGTTGTAACGAGCCAAACGAGCTAAAAATCAGAGCATGAGATCCTCAAAAAATAAGCTTTCCAATGAGCACTTTCTTGCCTCATGAAAATGACTAGAATTAAAGATAAGAAGTAATTTTTTTTTTTATAATTATATCATGTAAAATGAATAGCATACATACCTGCAATTTAAATTTTTGTTTCATGAGGATCAGGATGAGAGAAACCCCATAAAATTGGAGCAAACCATGTTGGTGAGGAGTAGAAGTTTTGGAGACCTTTTTTGGTCCGGTCCATCACTCCATGGCCAATTTATGTTTTTAGTAATTATTCATTGAATACAATTAATAAGGGTGGTATTTTTAAGTATGAATGGATTTGTGACAATAATTTCATTCCCTAGGAGGAAAGGTGCTCAAAAGTGAAAATTCGGTGAAATTTCAAAAACTAGTCATTCAGGCAGAACTCACGAAAAATAGTAAGTGTATGCAAAAGGCTCAAAATGGTTATGTTTTTTCATCCTCCATTCATAACTAATCTTAAAATTCATGGAGGTAAAAATCACATTTTCAAAATGGTAGATAATGGTATTGTGTCTCAAGAAGGAGAAAATCCTTCTCAATTCCCAATTTTGGTCACAATGGAGCATTCTAATCTTGGTGTGTTTCTCACTTCACCAAATGGGTTGATCAAATGTTAGAAGAATATTCCATAAAATATATCACCTTGATTGGAGTGCTCTTCATCTCATCTCATAGATGTCTCCATTTTCTCAAGGTCTCATATCGTCAGGTTTAATTGTATAGGAAATCATCTCAAGTTGCATCAGGAACTTGGAATTTTGAGAAGCATTGCAGTGTTTCAAAGGTTAGATTGTTTTTCAAGTGAGAAGGTCATCACGGATAAAAATTTAATCTTCAAAACCATCAGAGATTTTCTACATTGAGGGTGGAGGCATCTTCATCCATGTTTTGGATCATTTCTTCCTTCTCCTCCTCTTTCATTCTTTCACCCATTCTTCCTCCAAATTCCTCATTGTACATGATCATGATCTTTTTTTCCTATACATTTGAGTGACGATGAAATTTTTTCAAAATGTAAAATTACTTCTCCAAATTATAAGAAGGGGTACTTAATTTTTTCTTTCGTAGGATAATGAAAATTCACAATTTGAATAGGAATATGAAAGGTCATGTGGGGGGTAGACGAGGAGGTGAATTATAAAACTATAAAAGGATATGACCTCCTCATTGTAAGAGAGGGTTATTCTTGTTTACTATATCCCATATTCTCTCTAGGAACAAGTGATCAATTTCTTCTATCCCTTTTCTATAAACTTCTATCAACTTCTGAAATTCATATTATGAGATAATGTAATTGTGCAATATAATGCAAGAAAACTTTTTGTTTGTTGTATCTTATTTCTATTATATTTCCATATTTTCTTCTCAGTAAATGCATGGAACTATTCTTGATTTTATGTTGGTAAAATATACATGCTGTATTTGGAATATAAAATCCATTCTCATACTTTCTCTCCTCAATTTTCTCCCTCACAATTCCTCCATTATGGTCCACACAAGCACTTTTCCACAAGTATAGGTATGTATTTGTATGTGATCTCCTATCACAAGGAAATCCCTACAAATAGAGTAGTGTATATATATTTAATTTTTTAATAAATGGAGCTTCCCCATTCAATAAGATGGACCTAGTTCGAGAGCATTGGTGAAATCCCCAATTTTCCCACCCAAAAAATTATTTCACCAAGGAGAAACTATGATAACCACTTATGACTCCTTAGAGGGAGGAATTATTTGATGATAAATAAAAAATTGACCTGCTTTATCCATTATGGATGCTTGGACTGAAGACTCTACAATTTAGCTAGAAAACTATCATGATGCAACCCTAGCTACACAAGATGCAGCTATAACCTCATTCTTAACATTTTCAATGTTCATGAAGGAACCTTGAAGCATCCAATTTTTCCACCATATCCACCTCAAAAAAAGACTCTATAATATTTGAAGGAAACTATCTTTATGTATCTCTAGCCACACAAGATTTAGTTTTAGTCGTATCCCTATTATTTTCATTGTTCATCAATGCACCTTGAAGCATCCTCTTTGACACTAGGATTAGAACACCCATCAAAAGGTCGTAAATCCTATTCATTTTCTAAATTTTCCACTTTCAACCTCAAAACTTATTCTGTTTCATAATTATTGTTCACCACCAAATGACAAGGGAGGTCATACTTCCACCACGATATTCTCATATTGGTCTTACATTTAAAACTCTAACATTCAAAAGCAATACTCCTTAAATAAAAACACATCCTACATTTGAAGGGAATCCCTTATTAATATAAGTGTTAAACCCATTTTATATCCTTAAATACAACTTCAATTGAATCTTGAAGATCCCTATATATATCCATATCAACTAAAATATAAGCATAATTAACGTGGGTATTTTCCACAATGTTAAAATTAGAAGACACAAATTTTCCTAAGGCATTACCAATGGAGGCTAAGAAATTCAACCTCAAAAATTATAGTTGTAAGTGGGTGAGCCTAATCTAGACATGTTTTATAGAGAAATATTTGTTCAAAATATTAAAAGATGGGTACCAATATTTCACAATTAGGTGGTGAGATTGATGAACCCAATTTTTTTGGAGGATTGTATCCCTATGAAATAATGATTTAAAAACAAAAATGGGATTTCCCCTGTCACAAGGGTAAATACATGTAAATCTAATATTGAAGGAACTGTAAGCTTGACCAGAAGCTGCTAAAGTAAATGCTCAACCCATTTCTCATGAAGTAACATTTTATCACAACCACTACATCCTTAAAAGTAATTGTCAGATTAGATGAGGTACTAAACATAGTCTTGACAAGACAGTAAACTAAACCCGCACCTTGAACTTATTACAAAAAGTACCACCTAATAGTTATAAGGTCCCCACACATGCCATTAACTTCACCACCAAGCCAAAAAGGCATGTATCAACAATGTTATTTATATATTAAATTCCCACAATTATGCATCACAGTCAAAATAAGGGACCCACGTTCTTCTACATCCTTGACAAGATCAAATTTTTTCGCATGTAAATCACTTATACTTCTATTTTCTGTATGCACCAAATTCCTCTACGATGATATCACACCATGATAAATCCTAGACATAGATGAATGAATAAAAGTAGAAGTGAATCAACCCCCTCCCACTTATTGATTTGACCCCCCTATGTATCTCCTAGTATAGCACTCCACTTCACCATCACTTCCATCATGACTTAGGAGGAAATAGGACTATGTGACATGTTTTTGATTTTTTGGCATGAATCAAGTCCATAGAAGATAAAATTTGATGTTTTGCTGTTTTTGATGTAAAATTCAGGATTTGATGTCCATGTTTTGGTCCCCCAACTATTTGCACTTACCCATGAATAAAATAGAGGATTAGGATTCAGAGAGGAATTCCTCTTCTCCATATTTTCTATTTTTGTGAATATATGTTTGTATGTTTGTGTTTGGTATATTATAATAATGTTTGTATTTTAGTTATAAATATTACGAGAAAAATATGTTTAATTCCCGTATTATTTTGAATTTTTTTCTTTATGTTTACACAACCATTTTAAAATATGGATAATATGGTGTAAATACTATGTTTTTTTGTATGGCTATAATTATTTGTAGTTTTAAAAATTAATATCATGACTTTATTTTATTTAAATGTTTTAAAAGTAAAATTAGAGGTTTTGGAAGGCACTGTCTAACCTTGTACAAAACCGAAAGATAAATAAGGAAGTCTCACATACATAAAAACAAGACAAAAAAGGACCAAACAAGCTTGATCCGATGTAATTAAACACCAAGCTATAATGTGGTACCCAAAAACAATAGAATAACTTTGACAAATAATTTCCAAAAGCTATAGTCTTATGGAGCAACGCTCAATTCTCCAAATTTCAGCCTACAGATGTTTTTTTTTTTTTTCTCTTTTCCTTTCTTTAAAAAATATTCCATTCATTTTCTAAGGGAAATATGGGGATATTAATTTCTAAAATCCCTTTAGAAATCATCACATTCTGGACACCATAAACCCCTATAAACTTCCCAAAGTTTATAGTTCTCTTTATCTTCTCAATTTGACTATTCATAGGCCTTGTATCGATCCGTAACTACACAAATATAGGTAAGGGAATAGATGGAAATATATTATGATATTCTAACTCAAACTCTTATGAAACAAAATCATCATCCATAACCATAAAGCTATGGATAACATCCTTCCACCACGATTCCTTTCCATTTTCCTTGTAAATCTTATTCGAACAATTAGAAGCCAAATGGCCTTGATCAAAGAATCACCTACATATAATGGGAAGACCTTAATAGTCAATGGTTTGATGCCAAATCTTGTCATATACCCTTAAATCCATTTTTATGGTAGTTCAACTGAAGGATACAAATCCACCAAGATTCAGGGATAGGTAATATAGTAAAAGGTTCTATTTTAGAGTCTATGGCTAGACACTTCCTTAGAGAATTACTGATAGAATTCAAACCGTCCTCACCCCAAAAATGAAGTGGGAGGTAAGGTAATCTAACCAAAACTTTCTTAATGGATAATTTATTAGTAAACAGGTTAAAACAGGGGAACCGATGTTTAACGAGCAAATGGAGGCCATCAATAGCCTATAGTTTAGAGAAAATAACATCTCTTTCATGCTCAAAATAAAAAAAAACAGTAAGTATTCCCCTATAACATGGATAAATGTTAACATTACCAATAATAAGAGGCTTGCAAAACTTTTATATCCATGTATGGAGACAAAGAAAACCAGCCCAAAACCCATTGAAATGGCATATCAAACCATGACAAGCATAGTGGTTTTCAGCTTCAAGTACCTTCTCTCCGAAAGTGACAAACGAAGTAGTTTTTGAAGTGTCCATCAAGGCCCACGACCGTGAAGGAACCCTATTTTTAGTAACCTTCGGGAAGGAATGACCCTTTCCTCCTTCAATAGTACGAGGTACCCCTAAAACTTCCTCACTATAAAAACCACTACTAAGCTCTAGAAAGGATGATTTGAGACCAAATTCCAAAGGATCCATGAAGAGACCACCACCATTTTCAACGCCAAGTAAAACAAGGGAAAAAAAACGTCGCCATTTTCAGCGCCAAGTGAAATAGTGGGGACCCCTTTAGAGAACCTCTAACCACCAGACACATCATAAAAATGAGAACTACAATTTTTTCGACCCTGCACTTACATTCAAACTTTCGTGGAAGAATTTCGGGGACAGGGTTGCATTAGCATCAGGGCTAAGGAAAATTATTTTGGGGACTAGTTTTTTGTATTATTTTTAGGTCTAGTTTTTGTATTATTTTTAGGTATAGATAAATTTTGATAAATAATTGAAAATGTAGGTTTATATTTTGTTTTGGATGTGTCTTTTTAAATTTAGGCTTATTACTATGAAATGTTTGTATCATTATAAACACATTATTATGTATAAAAATAATATTTTGTCTTTATTTAAATATTTAAATACATTGCGCTAAAGATATTATGGTATGAATATTATGTTCATAAACATAATATTTTTGTATTTATATAAATATCAAATATATTATGAGTAGTAGTAATATGTTTGAGTGTATAACTATAAACTTGTTTGTATTTTTAAGAATGAATAAAATGGTCATATTTAAGTTGAATGTTTGATTATACATTTGTATTATCTTTTAAGTGTAAATATCTTGTTATGAATATTTGAAAATTTATGTTTGTATTTTGTTTGCATATGTCTTTATATTTAGTTTGATTGTATTGTGATATGTTTATATGATTGTAAACATATATTTATGTATCATCATAACATTATTACATGTATTTAAGTATTAAATATATTATGGTTTGAATATTATCTTAACTTGATATGTCTTTGTATTTAGTTTGATTGCACTATAGCTTGTTTGTATGATTATAAACACATTTTTACATTTATTTAACTATTAATTATATCATGTTATGAATATTATCTCAACTTGATATATCTTTGTACTGTCATATAGCTAATTTGTGATTATGATTATAAACACATTTGATCAAAACTTGATATGTATTTGTATTTAGTTTGATAAGTACTTGGCCTATTTATAGAATTATAAACATATTTTAATATATGAGCATTAAAAAATCTATTTATTTAAATATTAAATACATTATATATGTATATATATAATATCATGGTATGAGTATTATTTTCATGGGTATAGCTATAAACATGTTTGTATGTCTATGGGTAAATATAATGAATGTATTTAATTTGAAATTTCGTATTATCTTAGTTTAAATATTTGAACATGTATGTTTGTATTTTGTTTGTATATGTCTTTGTGTTTAGTTTAATTATACGAGGGAATGTATTTCTATGTATCTATTGTACAAACAAATTGAATGTATTTAAGTATTAATTATTGCATGTATTTCTATGTATAAACATAACATGATTATATTTATTTAAGTATCAAATATATTAGGTACCAATATCATGGTATGAGTACTAAGTTCGTGCGTATAACTATAAATAAACAAGTTTGTATTTCTAGGCATGCATATTATGAGCCTATTTATCTCAAATTGATTACATGTTCGTGTTATGTTTAGACATAACTATCATGTTACAAATATTTTGACATGCATGTTTGTATTTTGTTTGAATGTGTATTTGTGTCTAAATGTATTGTACTATGACACATGTTTGCATGATTATTTAAACTCTTTTATATATAACTCATAAAATTAATTAATTTATTTAAATATTAAATTATTTTTATTTAGTTTTGAATTTGCATTTGAAAATATTATTTTTAATATTTTTACTATTATATTTAGCTATTAACATATTGGTATGAATATTTGAAAGTGTTTGTTTGTATTTTTATTATCTTTAGCTATAAATATCTTGGTATGAATATTTGAAAATGTGTGTTTGTATTCGTTTCATATATGTATGTTGGAAGCATATTGAATGAGAGGTGGGATGAATCATTCATAAAATTACAAATTCATTTACCATTGCTTAGATTCATCATTCAAATTAACCATTCAACATCCATAAACCATGTAAACTTATTAAGTGTGTATTAAATAATCACATGTACAAGAATTAAAGGAGAGAAAAAAAGACACCAGATATAAGTCGAAAAATCTAAAAGGGAAGTAAACCCACTGAAACCATGTCTTATATTACACAAATAAAGGGCTTGCAAGAATCTTATACATCATGCAAGATTTTTTTAGTGAGGCACCAACCCCACAAGGAGCACTAACCCCTAACCCCTTGTTGATACGACTCACAAAAAAATAATTCTATGAATATTACAGTTCATAAGAAATTTTATAAATGAGTGATCACATATAATAGGATCTCCACACAACTGATTGTGATTCAATTTCAGTTTAGAAACACATCAAACCCTCATCCAAACACACTCTCTCCTAACTCTCTCAATCTCTCTTCTTCATGGTCTAAATGTATCAATTTACCTTAAATATTTGATCCTAAAACTTTCTCAGGTATTCATAAATATTATAAGCTCTTTGCATGACCCGTTAACATTCTTCTTAAAACCCCTCTATGTCACATTTTCCTCCTTAATACAATTAGTCAAAAATGACTCAAAACACTTTCTTATGTACAGGTGACTAGATAAAATCACTCTTGGGTCAGCCATGAAAAAGTAGTTCGATCATCCCAACTCAAAAATATAACAATAAAATAATATAAATCAACTTAATATACCCAAGTAGGTCATCAGGGATCAAGACAACACCAATAAACTCCAATATGCACAAACAAACTCAAAACAAGCTTCTCAAGGACTAGTGAATGCTCAAATAGATACAAGGCATTCAAACATATTTTCAAGAATTAATAAGCTTCAAAAAAGTCATTAAAAATAAAAAAACATAACCAAAAATCACAATAAGCGTTGAAACATTCATTTCTACCATGAAACACTCCAAGAAGAAAGCAAACCCTACTAGGTCTTTAACGCCCAAAAATTCAATCTTAAAGAATGAATGAGTTTATATAGAAAAAATAATCATAAAGGATAAATTTCTATACCATTGTAAATATCAATGAATATAATTCTAAAAAATAAAAATCATTCAAATCACAGTGGAAGAACTCCAAAAAACTCAAACTTTACAACTGCTCCAATCTGGCTTCAAGACCCCAAAACTAGGTCTTCAAGAATGATCTAGTTCACCTCTTTAAATATTTCATTAATACACAAACCATATATCACTTGAAAGGTATCTAAGTCTAGTCTCTATAAAAATTCACATTATATTCCAAATAATAGTGGAAGGCTTTCAACAAATATAATCTACGAAATTACTCATTGAGGATCTAAGGTCTCAAGAACCAGTATTGAGAGAAAATTTCTCCAAATCCTCAAAATTAACTTAAAATCACAACCACAACCTTGAACACATCAAGGAAAATTGTACCAACATGTAATAACACTAATAAGCATATACCACATGGAAAAATATCACCCAACACACTTGTTTCAACCACCTTCATGAGTAATCCAGGTAGGGATTTCTAGGCCATTAGATCTTCAACTGAAAAATACTTCACCATGTCAAAAAAAAAGAATAAAATAATCATATCAGGCACCTACACACTTTCCATGACTAAAAACAAGCAAAACAATATGGAAATGATAAAACTCACTCCAAAGCACAAGACTAGCATTCTAGCCCTTAAGGAAAAAATTAGTAGGCTAACTTTGAGCACATGTATCTTCCATTTTATTCAAGAAACCTACTTGAAAATTTTTAAGGATTTATATCACATCTCCCAAGGATTCTAGAACAATTTTGTTTTCTTTGTGGAACTTTCATCTCAACCCTGAAACTATAAAAAACCACAAAACTATGGTTTTTCTCTCTCTTCCCAAAACAACTAGAACACAAAATCACCACAAAAATGATCTTTCAGGAATCCTCTTAAAAATTGATGTATCACTTTTCCATTCTAAGACATCGTGGAGAAATACAATGTACTTCTCTCAAGTATTTCTAGAAGGATGGCTTTGCTAGGGTTTAAAACCAACTTAACTTATTAACAATTGTTCATAAAAGTATGACAATCAAATCACCTTGTTATTTTTTCAAAACACTATTATATCAATGGAAAATAATTTCTCAAAACATATTCGTCCCAGGAAAATTATGTTGTAGTGGGTGAGCATCTGAACTTTCCAATTCGAGCTGGATTTTACTTTTTCTCAACTCTATTTTACAGAAAATGACATAACTTGCAATTTCTTCTTCACTTGTACTTGATAATTTTCATGAAGAATCATTACAAAATTTTATAACTGACAAAACTCATGACCTTTATGATATATTACTGAAACTCTCTATCCACAATGAATTACTTGTGCTTACTTAGCTTGTCTTCATAATCTTTCTTCCCAAGGACCATTAAACAATATCAAATAGTTGAGATATGACCTAAAAATCATCATACACATAATATACAAATTCACCATGATATTAATATTCTTGCACATGACTTCATTGATCTAAAACATATTCCACCATACTAAACCACATGTTCTAGTTCTAAGAATAGGTCTAGAATGACCTGACTCAACCATGACAACCCATGAATTGACCATGATGACCATGTGTAGACACTTAGAAACCTTTAACACACCACAAGGACCTTTCTTAACCTCATAAAATACTTAAAAAAACTTTTGAGATCTCATAACTTGACCATACCTACTAGACCATGGTCCATAACTCCATAAGACTTCACCAAAACATGACACTACCAAGTAACTGTCATGTCTGAAATTGAATGCTAACTCATGGGAATTTACATGACATATACACACCATTTTTCGATAAATGGCTTTGAAATTAATGATAACATGAATATGTAATGGAAAATAATCTCCCCCTTTGTCATTGATGGAAACTAACAAGACCAAACACCTACATGACTCTTTTCCATGTTTTTGATGCCACTCTCCCCCTTTGACATCTACGAAAAAGTATACGATTATGCCACAACATGGAAAATGAAAACATAAGACAAGACACAATGGAAATAATTCACAAATTAAAAAATTACTTGTACATAAGCTCCCCCTTGGATTTTACTTTCTCTTGTGACTTCAAACAGAAGAAATGAATGATGAAAAAACATGACATTAGAATTCACACAGATCCCCCTAAGTGTATACTCTCCATTATTTTCTTCATACCTATTATACACCCCCATCTAGGTCTCTAGCATGCCAAAATACCATTTTTCCTCCAAAGCTATCAAAACACCATTTAGGACCATGAACCCTAAACATCATATTTAGTCCAAATTAGTCAAACTTATTCTTATTATAGAATCATCCCAAGCATGTAGAACATCCTCTAAATGCTCTACCCGGATAGATATAACCATATTATATCTATGTAGAAATGAATGCTCATAGCTTTATATAATTCCATGAATAGAGGTCATAATAATTACCACGGACAGGAAGTATTTATTCAGTGTTTATTGCCCTATATCATCAAATTCTACCTTTTATTAGTCTTTCTACTACTGTTAACATATATGCAAATAACCACCAAACCTATCCTTCTTGACTCCTAGAAAATCTATTTGAGGGTCATTACAAGCTTCCCATTCCTAAAAATGACTTCACAAACCTATTTTTCTCAAGAAACTTGACCAAAACCTATGAAAACATGCTTTGATGTCATTTTCCAAACTCATACAATCTTATGTACTATCATGGTTAGTATAGATATTTTAAACTTACTCATACTCAAGCCCACAAATTATTTCACACACCTTCACATTATTCACAAATGTATGATCATTGTAGAGAAAACAAATACATCACACAAACTCTTTTTTTCTTAACTGTATGCTTATTCAGTCCTAGACACATATCTTACACTCTTTGAGTAATGTTGTTAGTCAAGTACATGCTACAAATTTCAAATTCATGACCAAACTCGTATCATACCTTTTTTCTGATGGCTTGCAAACTTTTCTATTGACCTTCACACTAAACATGCATGCTTACTTAATTTTTCAATAGACTTATCAAATTTACGTATCTCATGTTCATGGTTATGATTTCCCTGAGAAATGCATGTGATCAATAATTTTATCTTTCTTTGTTAATATTCTAGCTCATCATAACACATATCATCTCGATCAACTTACAATATTGGATCACTTTTAACCTTGACGCACATAATCTAATTTTAAATGAAGTATGACATTAACTTTTCCTATACAAACCATTTTTAGACACAATGTAAACACAAAGTTCCTTTTCACTGATATACATGTGCCTACTTATAATTTTCATGTATTCAAGGATCTCTGTAGTATTTTTTAATACAAGAATACCTTATCCATTCACTATTATTCTTGGATAATATCAATCATAATGACCTATAAATAGTTTTACACTCAAAATATATAGACTTATTGATGTAATTTTCACTAATCGATACCCTTCTAAAGCATAAACAATCTCTAAACTTACCATGATAGAAAAATACCCCTAGGATCATATTATAACATTTTTCAAAATTATATATCTACCTTGTCATAACTCTGACAACGTGACTCAAATATATCATGAAATTTTTTTATTATGGCACTTTGAACCTGCTACATATAACTTTAAGATGCAACTCTACAACTTTGGATTAGACACTATTAGAGCCCCATCTTTTCATCAATAGAATAAAAAACCGGTCAACTATAGAACACACTTATTCTTCTTCTTTGAATCAATCTCCTCAAGTCATTCAAGATTCCCCTCAAAATATGCATCATCAGCTTTATTGTGTTTGGTCTAATACATATCATAGACATCTCCTTATATGCATACTTGTTCTTGTGACAATGACTCATGTACCTCAACTGAAAATGGATGAAACATAACAAGTAAATTTATACATTGTGTTGATTGTGTATACCTACTTGTCTATTGAGAATAACTCAAACCATGGATTCTATATATCCTCAACCGAACTTATTTTTTGATGCTTCAGATAATTCCTTAAACTCATAGAGACAATCCTTCTAAATTTAGACAAATGACACATCACACAAGACATGCTTGACACCTACAGTTCCTTTTACAATGGCTCATGTTGTTATATGACTTTCAAGGCTTCATCCAAACTTTTGATATCAACATAGACTCATAGAGACACATTAGGGGTCCTGACAAGGCTCTGAATTTATGAACAAATACCTTATTATTGATCAAATAATGGATTCATTATTTCACAGATATGATATCATATTTATATGCAGAACACTTTAAAATACTTATCTCATCATTACATGAATTCATACTAAATCAAGTAAAATTGAGATAGACAAACAACTTATTACATGGAGGAAGACCAAAAATATGACCTTCTTTATATGAAGCACACACTAAGGGACCTTATTGATCACCGCTATCATCTTTCACTAAGATAAAAAATTGACTCGTATACCAAATGTGTTAACCTTCATACCATAAATATCTATTCAAATAGACTGTACCAAATCAAATCTTTCAGACAATATCTCTTTAATTTATCTTAATACATTTCTTCACTTCAACTTAGAGCATATAACCTTTCTCAAGGTTATGAACACCTTATTTTGATATCATCATACCTATAATTTATTCTAGAAGCATATGCACCTATACAAATAGAAGGATCATATAATATACCTCATACTTGACCATGGAACACAACTTTCAAGACCTCAAGATCACCTTCTCATACTACGTCATCAACATTGAAATAGCTTGCTTCATGCTTTGAACATCACAAAAGGACTTGTACAATCAGATTACTCATACTCATAATCAACAAAATATTGATGATATTATGGCTTCAACTTAGAATCATGAAACTTTTGACATTAAATCAAACTACCAAATATTATTATTAACTTATCTAAACTCTTGATTAAAGGAAATAGACCCAAATAATGATATGGAACTTAAAAAATACACAAACACACTTGTAACTTTTGAGACTCATCTTCAGCAGTTTTCAGAAACTATGGTCAAAAGATACCTTTTCATCAATTCAAATATACCAAGATATGAAAATGAGACCATATGTAACATAATAGCTAGAGAATCCACTCAAAAATGACTTTCTTGAGCATATACATACCAATATTGACTTTGAATCTTCATGTAACTTATTATAGCTTTCTTAGACAACCATATGAAATGTAGGCCCTTTTGAGAGACTTCTCCTTCATTAACTCATTCATTTTGATCTTCAAAATGCATCAACTCATAAACGATTTGATACTATCGTTATAGCTAGGCATGCTTTATCTCCTGTCGATATCTTCATAGTATACCTTATCATATTCATGCCTTGTTTGATCAACATCCTCTTTCACATAGATGTATTTCTATCTTACAAATCCTTAAGACTTCAAGAATCCTAAAAACTTTGATGTAAACTCAAAAATTTATACCTTCATATTTTTTATGTCATCTAAGGGTTTTGACAACAATATATATAAATTTCACATGAACCTCCTTGATTTATACAAAACCATAACCAATTTATTCTCATATAATAGCTCTTTATAGATTCTTTTTCCAATTGTCAAAAAAACTATGAAACAATACTACACATCCATAGATTGAACTCCCATATCTTGTTTGAAACGGTGAAATATAATCATCTAGATGACATTTTGAGAAACCCAAGCACAAATTTACTTGATACTAGTAACACCCTATCTCATGTCCTACAAATATTATCATACTCACATCATCTTTCTATTCCTCGGTTATACTGAGAAGAACCTCATGACTATGACATTCATTGACTCTATCATGATACACAATAACATGATCCTTTATATTGATATATCTAAGAAAATCAGGGACAACCTCAAGCTCAACTCTAAGCGCGTCATCATCACCTTTACTTACATGCTAATTTTACTCTGATAAAAATCCAACTAAGTTTCAGAGCTCTTTTTGACCTTTGCATATCGTGTCTACAAGGATAGGGAATCAAGATACAATTCCTCTCACTTTATGTGTTCAAACACATCTGTTTCATCTTACAGATCAAATACAAGGTCTTCATCAACATCTTCATTATAGAAAGATTTATAATCAACACAATTATATTCCTTGAAATCTTCATCAATATTCTCATCAGCTGGATAGGAAATGGGAGTGGACATACTGAGAACATTATTCCAAATGTATAACCCTGATGATTTCAAGAATGCTCTCATCCTAACATGATGATTAATTTCAACTTAATCCTGACTATCTTCCATACCCGTGCTTCAAGAGGATCTCCTTCAAGTTGTAAAAATTCCTTCAAAAGGACCAAATCTGATACCAATTATTGAAAGAATAGAGAATGAGAGGGTGGGGTGAATCAATCATACAATAATTAAAAATTCATTTACCATTTCTTGTATTCATCATCAAACTTATCCATTCAACATCCATAAACCATGTTAACGTATTAAGTGTGTAGTAAATAATCATAAGAGAGAACACAAGACACTAGATATAAGTGGGAAACACTCAAGGGGAATAAAACCCACTAAAACCATTTCTTATATCAAACAAAGTAATGAATTGCATGAATATTACACATCCTACAATATTTTTTTAGTGAGGCACCAACCACACAAGGATCACAAACCCCTAAAACACTACAAATATGACTCACAAAAAAGAAATACTATGAATATTACACATAATAAGATATTTAATAAAAAAATTATGACATATAATAGGATTCTGACACAACTAATTGTGATCCAAGTTCGTCTCACAAACACATCAAACCCTCCTCCAAAAAATATCTCTCGTAAATCGCTCAATCTCTCATCTTCAAGTTCTAATTGTATCAATATCCCTTTCATATCTTATCCTCAAATTTCTCAGGTATTCATACATCTTATAACAAATTTCCAATACCCCTTAATAATCTTCTTCAATCCCCTCTAGGCCGCACTCTTCCTTCTTAACACAACTAGTCACAAATGACTCCAAACACTTTCTTATATAAAAGTTAATAAATCAAATAACCTATAGGCCATCCATGACCAAGTATATCAATCATAATAACTCAAAAAATTCATATAAATCAACTTAAAATATGTAATTAGGTTGATAGGGGTAAAAAAAACACCAATAAACTCCAAGATGCACAAACAAGATCAAAAAATGATTCTCAAGCACTAGCAAATGATCCAACATCTCCAAGGTCATAATTTTTTTTCAAGGATACCTCAACTTCAAAAAAGTCATGAAAAGGTTTTTAGCATCACAAAAATCACACGAAGTATGTAACATTCATCTCTACAGTGAAACACTCTAAGAAGCAAGTAAACCCTAATAGATCTTAAATGCCCAAAAATTTAGTCATAAAGAAAGAATGATTTAATATATAAAAAATCATAATCAACAATAAATTAATATAAAATTTGAAATATATCTGAATATAATTTCCATAACAACTCATTTTTTCATTTAACTCATAGTGGAAGACCTCAAAATATCTCAAATTCTGTAGCTGTTATAATCTGGCTTCAATACCTAAAACTAGGTCTTAAAGGTTTATTAAGGTCACCTATAAAAATAACTCATCAATATACAAAACTTATATCAATATAAAGGTCTCTAAGTCTAGTTTCTATTACAACTCATATTATCTTCTAACTCATAGTGGAAGGTATTAAACCAATCAAATCACTAAAACTGCTCATTCAAGCTCCAAGGGCTCAAGAACCAATCTTGAGAGAAAATTTCTCCAACACCTAAAAAATTAACTTCCAAGGAAAACAAAAACCTGGAACACATCAATGACACATACATACCAATATGTAAAAGAACTAATATTTTTATTATACATGGAAAATCCCACCCATCACACTTGTTTTAATCACCTTCTTGACTAAGACAACTAGATATTTCTAGGCCATTAGATATTTAACTAAAAACACTTTACCATTTCAAACAAAGAGATTCACAAATTCATATCAGGTGCCTACATGCTTTCCCCCGACTAAAAATAAGCCCAAACATATGTAAAATGATCAAAATCACTCCAAAGCACAAGGACTAACATTTTAGCCCTTAAGGAAAAAATCAGTAGCGTGAAACTTTGAGCACATGTATCTTCCATTTTCTCTAAGAAACCATTCTTAAAAAAATTTCATTCCTGTCTATAACATCACCCAAGGATTCCGGAATAGTTTTGTTTATCATCCTATAACCTCCATCTCAGCCTTGAAACTACAAAAGCCCATAAAACTAGGGTTTTTATCTCTCGTCCCAAAATAGTTGGAACACCAAACCACCACCAAAATGATATCTCTAAGGAATCCTCTTCAACCCTTATGTATCAATTTTCTTTCTAAGACCTTGTGGAGACCAAACAATGTAAATCTCCCAAGTCGTTCTAGAAGGAGGGTTTTGCTAGGGTTTCAAACCAACTTAACTTGGTAATGATTGTTCATAAAAATATGAAAATAAAATCCACCTTATTATTTATAAATAAAATATTAATTAATGGAAAATCATGTTATAAAACCTTTGGGTCCCATGCAAAGTGTGTGTGAGTGGGTGGGAATATGAAGTTTCCAATTCGAGCTATGGATTTATCTTCTTTTCAACTTAGTTTTACCAAATATCACATAATCTTGCAATTTTTTCTTCAACTTTAACCTAAAAAATTTCATGAAGCATCATGAAAATATCCTCTAAGTGAAAAAACTTACCACCTCTCTCAAATATACTTGAAACTCTCTATCCACTGTGACTTACATGTGCTTACTTAGTTTGTCTTCACAATCTTGCTTCATAAGAACCATGTAACATTATCAAATCACTTAGATAGGACCTGAAACTCATCATAGACATCATATACACCATAAAAATGCTCCTAAAATGCTTTACCATAGCTTCCTTTCTCCAATATTCATGCCACTATACCAAACAACATGCTCTAGGTATAGGAATAGGCCTAGAATGACCTGACTCAACCTAGAAAACCCACGAAATGATCATGATAACCATATGTAAGAACTTAAACACATATAACACACCTATACAACATTTTTTTACCTCATAACATACTTCAATTAAATTTGGAGAGATCATACCATTACCATACCTACTAGACCATGCTCGAGGACACGATCGGACTTCAAAACAAAATGACACTATAGATCAACCTTTATGTTTGACACTGAAATACGCCTCATGGGAAATCACATGACATATACACACCCTTTTTATCAATGTATTTGATATCAATGAAAACACTAAGACACAAATTCCAAAATTCTCCCCTTTGTCATTGATGGAAACTATCTTCAAAAATCTTGATGGCAACCAACAAGACCAAACACCTACTTGACTCTTTTCCATGTTTCTAATGCTATTATCCCTCTTTGACATATATGAAAATGGTTATAATAATGAAAAAACTTGGAAAATTAAATCAAAATACAAGACACAATGGAAAAAATTCACAAATAATAAACTTAATTGCACATGAGCTCCCCCTTGGACTATACTTTCTCTTTTGACTTCAAAAAACAACAACGAATGATCCAAGGACCTAACATGAGCATTCACACAACTCCCCCTAAGTGTATTCTCTCCATATTTTTCTTCATACCTATCATACACCTCCATATAGGTCTCTATCATGCCAAAAACACCATTCTTCCTCTAAAGCTAGCAAAACACCATTTAGAACCATGAACGCTAAACATCATCTTCATTCCAAATTAGTCAAACTTATTATTACCATAAAATCATCCCAAGAATGTATAACATCCTCCTAATTCTCCCTTTGGATATATATCACCATATTCTAGCTATCTATTCAGAAATGAATGTTCATACCTTAATATAATTCCATGAAGAGAGGTCACAATAGTTACCACCGACTTGAAGCATTTATTCAGTGTTTACTACCCTGTATCATCAAATTCCACCTTTTATTGGACTTTCTCCACCTGTCAACATATATGCAAAAAATAACAAAATCTAGCCTTCTTGACTCCTAGAACATCTATTTGAGGGTCATTACAAGATCCTCCTTCCTCAAAAGGACTTCACAAACCTATTTTCTTCAATAACATGACCAACAGCTATGACAATGTGCATTGATGTCATTTAGACAACTCATACATTATTTTTTATTTTCACAATAATTATAGATCTTTTAAATTTACTCATACTTAGGCCAAAAACTTGTTTCACGCACATTCAAACTATTCTCAAAATGTATGATCATGATAGACACAACAAAGGAAACACAAAAAAAATTCATTTTCTTACTTGTACATTGATTCAGTCATATGCATATATCTTACACTCTTAGATCAATGTTGTCAGTCAACACATGCTACAAATTTTAAATTCTTTACAAAACTTAGATCATAACTTTTTTTTTTCTGATGGCTTACATAGTTTTCCATTGACCTTCATCAAGGAAAGAAAACTTCACACTAGACCTGCATGCTTAGTTAGACTTTCAAGAGACTTATCAAATTTATGTATCTCATGTTCATGGCTCTTCTTTCCATGAGTAATGCATGTGATCAATAACTGTAGATTTCATTATTAATCTTCTAACTCATCATAAGGAATGGTATCTCTAACAACTTGAAATCTTGGATAATTTTATAATTTAAGGCACAAAATATGATTTTTGATCAAGTATGACATTAAATTTTCCTATGCATACCCTTCTTAGACATAATGCAAACATAGAGTACCCTATCACAGATATACTTTTTCCTTTTTATGCTCATGATGCATTAAAGAAGATATTTAGTATTTGTAATGAAATAAATCCTTATCCATTCAATTTTATTCTTGAATAATATCACTCATAATGACCTAAATACAGTTTCAGACTCATAATATCTAGACTTTTTGATGCACAATTTTCACTAGTCAACTCACTTCTCAATCATAGACAATATCTATACTTACTATGATAGAAAACACCCCCTAGAATCATACTATAAAATTTTTCAAACATTTATAGCTACCTTGTGATAACTGTTACAACATGACTCAAACATATCGTGACACAATTTCATTATGGAACTTTCTTGCTACCTTCAATTTTAAGATGAAACTCTATAATTTTGGATCATGTACTATTAGAAACCCATCTTTGCATCAATAGATTCAAACCTTGATCAAATATATAATACAATGAGTATTATTATTTGAATCAATCTCCTCAAGCCATTCAAGATCCCTCTAAAAATATGAATCATAAAACTTACTATGCCTGGTCTGATATAGATCACTGACCTCTCCTTATTTGCATACTTGATCTTATGAAAATGACTCGTGTACCTCAAATAAAAAAGGATGAATCATAACAATAAAATTTCTATATTATATTGACTATGCATACCTACTTTTCTATTTACACTAACTCAGATCATGGACTTCATAGATCCTAAACTGACATTAATATATGATGCTTGACATAATTCCTCTAACTCATAGAAAAAATCCTTATAACTTAAAACAAATAACACATCACAGAAAACATGTTTGACACATATTTTTTCTTTCACAACTTCTCATTTTGTTATATGAATTCAAATCCTTCATCCAAACTATGTAGATCAACTTAGACTCATAAAGGCATAGTAGGGGTCATGACCTCTAAATGTATGGACACAAACCTTAAGAATTATTAACCAATAAATTTATTCTTTCACAAATATATTATCATATTTACATGAAGACCACTTCACAATACTTATCTCATCATGCCATGACTTCATACTGAACCAAGTGAACTTGAGCTACACTAACTACTTATGACATGGAGCAAGACAAAAAAAAAGTGACCTTATTTTGATGAAGCACAAACTCAGAGACCTTATTGATCACCATTGTTATATTTCACTAAGCTCAAATTTTTTCTTGTAGAGAAACTATCTTAACCTTCAGACCATATTTCTCTATTCAAACATATTTTACTAGATCAAATATTTCATACAATATCTATTTACTTTGTCTTCATAACTTTCTTCACTTCAACTAAGAGCATATAGCCTCTCTCAAGTTTATGAACATCTTCTTGGATATCATCATACATATAATTTATTATAGAAGCATATGAACTCATACAAATAGAAGGAGCTTGCAATATACCTCATACTTGACCATGAAACACAAATTTAAAGGGATTCAAGATGACCTTCTCATACCAATTCATCAACATTGAACCAACTTACTTGATGCTTTAAAAACCACACAAGGAATTATACAATTAGACTAATCATACTCATGACCAACATGGGATTGATGATATCATGGCTATAGCTCAGACTCTAGACAATTTCAACCTTAACTCAGACTACACCAGATTCTTCTCAACTTTTCAAAACTCCTGATAAAAGGACACAGACCCAAAGAATGATATGGAACTTAAACAATAAACAAACATATTGAAACTTTTGGGACTATTCCTTGGTAGTAATCACAAAATATGGGTAGCATATAACTTTTAATGAACTCAAATATATAAGATACAAAAATAAGACCATATACACCATAATAGATAGAGAATCAACTGACAAATGAATTTCATGAGTAGATACATACCAAAATTTACATATAACATTACACACTTTTTAATGACTTCACCTTCAACAATCGTTCATTTTGATCTTAACAATACATCAAATCCGAATAGATATAAGACCATACTGTTAGCGAGGCATGTTTTATATCTTGTACAAATATTCACAATATAACTTATCACATCAATGCCTTTCTTTGATAAAAAAATCTCCTTCTCATAGAAGGATTTATATCTTGTAATGGCTTGAGCTTTCAATAAGCCAAACAATCTTATGTAAACTCCAAACTGTATACTTTCATAGCATTGATGTCATTTAAGTTTTTTGACAAAACTATACATACCTTTGACATGAACCTCTTTGATGTATACAAATCCATTACCTACTTCATGCTCAAAGAATAGATTTTCATAGTTTCTTTTTCAACTTTTAAATAGACCTATGAACAATTTTATTTAATAAAAATGCACATCCATAGAAATAAATCTCATACCTTGTTTAAAAGGGTGAAATAAAATCATCTATATGACCTTTTGAGAAACCCTAGCACAACTTGACCTACTACTAGTAACACCTCTCATGTTCTGCAAATAGCCTTATACTCACATTCTCTTTACATTTCCTAGCTACACTAAGAAGAACCTCATGACTATGATATTAATTTACTCTATCACGATACACAACAAAATCATCCTTTATATTGATATATCCAAGAAAATTAGGGACAACCAAAAACTCAACTCTGAGGGCATCATCATCACCTTTTCTTTCAAACATGCTAATTTGACTCTGATAACTAGTTAACTCAGTTTGAGATCTTTTATTAACCTCCCCATAACATCACTCTAAGTATAGGGATTTAAGATCAGCTACAAGGTCTTCATAAACATCCTCATCATCTTCTTTAATGAAACCTGCTTACTAATCAACACAAATATATGCTTTGACATCTTCATCAGTCTTCTCATCAGTTGGATTGGAAATGGGATTTCACATACCAAGAACAATTTACAAAATGTCAAACCCTAAGGTTTTCAATCAATCTCTCTTCCTAACAAGAGGATTAACTTCAACTCAATCCTGATTATCCATCTTACATGTGCTTTAAGAGTATCCCCTTAAATTTTTTAAAATCACTTCACAAGGATCAAATATAATACCAATTTTTGGATGTAAATTCAATGAGATGGTGGGTGAATAATTCATATCAAAATTACAACTTCATTTACCATTTCTTAGATTCAACATGTTCAACTTAGCCATTCAACATCTATAAACCATGTAAACTTATTAAGTGTGTATTAAACAATAATATGTATACGAATCAAAGGAGAGAACAAAAGATGTAAAATATAAGTAGGAAAACCTAAAGGATAAGAAAACCCACTTAAACTATTGCCTATATTACAAAAATAAATGACTTCAAAGAATATTACACATCTTGCAAGATTCTTTTATATAGGCACCAACCCCACAAGGAGCAAAAAACCCAAAACCCTTGTTGATATGACTCACAACAAAGGAATCCTATGAATATGACACATCATAATATATATAATAAAAGAGTGATCACATATAATAGGTTTCTCACACAACTGATTTTGATCCAAGTTTAGCTCGCAAACACGTCAAACCCTCATCCAAACAATCTCTTTTCTTGATGGTCTGAATGCATCAATTTACCTTAAAATATCTGATGCTAAATATTTCTTGTGTGTTCATACATCATATAATATCTATACACAACTGCTTAATACTCTTCTTAATTCCCTTCTAAGGCGTGCGCTTCCTCATTAACACAACTAGTCATAAATGACTCAAAACACTTGCTTATACACAAGTCACTGAATCAAATCACCTGTGGGGCGGCCATGAAAAAGTAGTTCAATCATTATAACTCACAATAATAATAATAAAATCATATAAATTAACTTAACTAGCCCAATTAGGTTGATAGGGGTCAAGACAACAGCGAAAAATTCCTATATGCATAAACAAGCTCAAAAAAAATTTATCAAGCACTAGCGAATGATTTCAACATCTCCAAGGTCTTCAAAAAACTTTTTCAAGGCTGCATCAGATTCAAAAAATCCATGGAAAATTCTATAGCATCACAAAAAATGACATAAATAATAGAAACATTCATCTCCACCATGAAACACTCCAAGAAGCAAGTAAACCCTACTAGATATTTAATTCCCAAAAATTTAGTCATGAAGAACGAATGATTCTATACAAAAAAATCTCATAATCAAGGCTAAATTCATATACCATTGGAAATATCTCTGAATATAATTTCCTTAACAACTCATGTTTTCATTCAAATCACAGTGGAAGACCTTAAAACATCTCAAACTCTGCAACTGCTCCAATCCGTCTTCAAGATCCCAAAACTAGGTCTTCAAGAATGATTTGGTTCACCTATTAAAATACCTCATCAAGATATAAAACATATATAAATATAAAGCTATCTGAATTTATTTTCTATTAAATTTAACATTATTTTCTAACTCATACTGGAAGGTATTCAACCAAGCCAATCATTGAAACTACTCGTTCAGGATCTAAGAGTTCAAGAACTAGTCTTGAGAAAAAAATTATCCAAAACCTCAAAATTCATTTCCAATCATAACCACATTTTGGAACACATCAAGTAAACTTGTACCAACAAGTACAAGGATTAATAATTATATGCTACTTGGAGAAATATCACCCAACACACTTATTTCAATCACCTTCTTGGCAAATCCAACTAGGGATTTCTAGGTCATTAGGCATTTAATTGAAAAACACTTCACGGTGTAAAAACAAGAGATTCAAAACATCATAGTAGGTGTATGCATGTTTTTCATGACCAAACTAGCAAAAAAATATGTAAAATGATCAAACTCACTCCAAATCAGAAGAGTAAAATTATAGCCCTTAAAGATAAAATCGTTACCCTAACTTAAAACAGGTGTATCTTCCATTTTATCTAAGAAACATGCCTAAAAATTTTCATGGCTATATATCACATCTCTCAAGTATTCCCGAATAGTTTGGTTTTATTCCTAGAACCTTCATCTCAACCCTAAAACTACAAAATCCCAAAAAATAATGGTTTTCCTCTTTCTTCCCAAAAATAGTTGGAACACCAAACCACCACCAAAAATGAGATATGCCAAATCCTCTTCAACCCTTATTTATCATGTTTTCTTTCCAAGAAATTCTTGAGACCATATAATACACTTCTCTCAAGTTGATCTAGGATGGTTTTTCTAGGATTTCAAACAAACTTAACCTGTTAACTGTGAGCTAGGAAAAATGCACTATTAACAAGAAAGTAAAACAACTAGCCAAATATGTTCTCCTTCGTGATTTCCTTGAAAAACCTCATAATGGGAAGTGAAACATGGATGATCCCTAATTGCATGAAATGTAGGTGTTTTTTTCAAATCAGAGCAAGGCCTTCTTTGCAACAAGATCAACTTAATTTTAACCAATAGAAAAAGGGATTATGGATTTGGGATGCTTCAAGATGAGGCTATTTGGGCATTAGGAAGAGGTGGGAAGGATTATCTTTTCTCAAAAGGATGCTAGATTTCAGAGAGGGAATTTAGGCTTATTCTACGTGTGTTTTAGAGGGGGAGGTTATATTTATAGTCTAGGAATTGGATTAACTTAGGGGATTTTAAGTAATCACAGTTTGAAAATGAGGGCATGATTACATGAGTGGGGAAAAAAAAAAGTGGGTGGATTAAACTTGTATTTTTAATTCTCAAATGGGGGACATAGGGAATATTTTTCATGTGAGGAAGATTGGGTTTAGTTTAGTGGCTGAAATGGATTAATTAATTGATTAACATCGATTAATTTTATGGGGATGTTTGTGGGAAATGGACTGGGGAAAGTCTACATTTTCCCCTCTTTGGAAGGGTACTATGAAAGCAGTATCCTTTCAAATAAAGTACACGAGATGGATGAATGTGCCTCGGGTGGCAGGATTGAATATTTTTGAAGATATTCTTCTTAAGGAAGGTGTTCCTTCGATAAGAAATTTTTAGAGGAAGAAAAGAGAAAGCATTCTCTAAGAAAGAAGTAGAAAAATTTCAATTGTAAGAATGGGGGAAGAATTCAATCTAATTTTACTAAGAGAAAATTAGAGTGAACATTTTTTGGGGAGAGTAAAAGGTGGTAGGTGGTGGATGTTATGGTATCCTCAAAGAAAAAATTGTCATGAGAAGATGTGATTATGGATAGATGTGATGATTCTCGCTTGAGAGGGCTGATGAGGATGGAATATATGATAGAGATCTTGAAAATAGGATGGGTTAATTCTTTGGAGACGAGGATGAGAATGAGGTGTAAGAGAATGGAATGACTACATGACGCAAATCGAAAAAGGATTCAATCAGCCTTAAACGCTAGGTGTGAGGATGTGTGGAAGGATGCGATGGGAAAGAGAAAAGTGAATGGATAGGAGTAGTGGTTGATTATGAGAAGAGAAAGAAAAGTGAAGGAGACAAGGGTATGGAGACAGAGGAGGGAAAAAAGGGAAATGCAATTGGTAGAAGAGAATAAGATAGAGGGATGATAGGGGAAGAAGGGAATGATGAAGGAAAATAAAGAAGAAGACAAGAAAATTATAGAGCAGAGGATTAAATTATGAAATTTTTGTCTTGCAAATGTGTAAAGGGTAAAATTGCATGTTTTCAAGCAAGACAAATTTCTCCTATCTTAAAGTTTCCATGTTTTCATCATACTAGTTAACCAAAATAAGCTCCCTCTTATTTTGGGTTAACTAGCTTACTTTTGTGCGTCAATCAAATATTTACACATTTCAGGCACTCAAAATTTTCTTGGGTATTGCTTCATCAGATAGAGAATTCTTTTCCCATTTCTAGAAAGGTAAGGAAGTCCTCCTAACTCCTTGTATTTTGTAGGTTATGGCTCGTTGGAGTTTGGAGGGGAAATTTTGCCTAGATGGGCCTACGTGGAGGTAAGGAGGAAATTTTTGCCAAGGAAAATGGTGGGTTGGCAGAGGCGCGGAGATAAATTCAGACACTTAGCCTTTTTGGATAAAAAAAATCAAAGGTAAAAAGTTCACTCTGTAAGCCCGCAAAGGAGAATGGAGAAAAATTGATTAAGTCCCCACATTTAATCCCAAGGTGCCACATGTCCATTCATCGGCGTGGGTATTAGGGCGTCGGAAGGATTTTTGGTTTTTCGCCAAAACCATAAAAGTGCTAAGGGTGAAATGTTGGACCGCATCTCCGCATCAAATCTAGAAGGTGCCACGTGTCCACATCAGCAACGAAGGTCGGGTCAGCAGAGGACTTTGGGAAAATTTTCCCTATGCAGACAAAAAAGGTGAAATGTTGTTTTGAAGCCCATGGATGAACCAGAAAGTGCCACATGTCGTCATTGGGTTGGCAGGCGACACGGAAGATTTTGGGAAAAAAATTCCATAATTTGAAAAAATAGGGAAAAAGGTCAAATTTTTACCTGCAGACCTGAATTTTGCCCTAATTTTGCAAGTTTTTCCCTAAATTTTCAAGAGGCCATATCTTTCGGTCTAGAGCTCTGATTTTTGTGTTTTTGGTATCATTGGAAAAGTTGGTGAAATTCTCCACATGAAGGATCACTTAAATTTTAAATTTTGATGGAGTTTTGTGGGAGAAAATCCAGAAAACGTCTCTAGCATGCAAGAAATGCAAAAAGCATTTCCTCTGATTCTACTCCAATGTTCTCCTATGCCATGTGGATGGCCCAATTTCAAAGAAAAATAGTGCAAAGGATCGAATGGTTCATATATGAACTAGTCAAATTGAAATGTAAAACACATTTTTTGCACGTAGAAGCTCTTTTTGGGCTCATCAGAAGTGTTTTCTTTGCAGTAGAGGAATTTGCAAGAGGGGAAATGATCAAATTTGTTTATAATGGCTTTTGATCAAATGATTTAATTGTTTTTCAAAGTCTTTGTCAAGGGGTAATTGAATTTCAAAACTGGAAGCACGTTTTTACAAATAGAGGACAGAAAATGATTGTTAGTCTTCTTCTATTCTCCTCCTCTAGCATTATTTTTTCTATTCCCACTCATTGTACAAGTTTCAACTTTGAGATCAATAAAAAAGGAAGGAATTTAAAGTCCCCTCGATGGAAAAATCGATTAGCACTTTGTGACCAGCGTGTTTTATTTTATCTTGTGCTCAGAAATTGCAAATTTGTCTTTCTTCTATTAATTAATGCATGTAATAAAACTTCTAGTTGATGTGTGTGGGCATCTGAAACTCTACCCACAACATTTATTTCCCCCTCCTTCATTCTCACTCCCTCCCCTTTCTCAGATCAATTTTTGCTATAGTAAGGAGTTGTTATTATTTCCATAGGGACAAGTAGAGTGTTCTATGTGGATCTCTGGTTGAAAAACCACCATAAATCCACTTTGGTTTTACATTCTAAACAATGGGAGCTGCACCATTCAAATGTAGAGGGACTTAAATTCCCATAGCGTTGGCCTGAAAATCCATATATTTGTCCACAAGACAAATTTTCTCACCAACATTTTTTGGCGCCCACCATGGGGTAGAGTTGTAGCATAAGCACCCAAAAATGACCACAAGATTTTTAAAATATCATTAAGTTTTCCTTTGAATTTTAAAATTCCTTGTGATCCAAAAATACAAAAAGATTCTAATAGAAGAGTTCTGTAGATTGAGTAGCCATATGAACTACATGGATGCAACTCAAAATTCTTGACAAATCCTTGCTAGAAAACCATCTTTCCTCTATCATGTCCAAAGGAAATCATTACAGACCTGAAAGAGGTTACTTGGCATATTTGGCAGAGTGTAAATCATCTCACCATTGATACAAAATTCTGGGCTATGAACAAGAAGACAAAGACAAATTCCAACACCTCTAGAGAAGACAATAAAATTTCAAGTTGGCTGATAGAAGTTATACTCACCAGATGAGGCAAGGAGGAGTGATTGAACCTACTTTTAAGGAGTTGGAGAGAGAAGAAGCAGAGGTTATAGATCAGTTTGATAGAGAGGAAGAGATTAGAGCTCAACTTGAATAAATTGTAAGACTCCAAGCTGTAGCAGAGGAGAGAGAGGTAGCCTTAGCTGACCAAGAAACTAGAAATAGAAATAGAATGGGTGACCATGAACGTGAAGCACATACGCCTATTGTGCCATGGGGAAGAAACACAAGCCCACTTGACCTCCAAAAACATCTTCATGATCTACCAAGAGGCTCTAGAAAGAATTTTCTCAAATTCAGAGGAGACGGTTCTCAACTCCCTAAAGAACATGTAGCAGCATTCATCACTACTCTGTGGTGTATTAGGAGTTGAGAATGAAGATGTGTCAGTCAGATTATTTGTGGAATCACTTTAGGAAAAGGCTACTGAATGGTTTTACATGCTTCCTGCAAGATCTATTACTGGTTGGGGAGCTATTAGAAGGGCATTTGAAAGATATATTCAAGAGCACTAAAGATGGTGAAGAGTTGTTGGTGTAACTAGTCCAAATAAAGAAAGAAAGGTTTAAATCCATGAGGGACTTTGTAGCAAAGGTTTAACAGATTGACAAGAACAATCCCTGAAAGATGTGCTACCTCCTGAGAACAACATGAGAAGATTCTTCATCAGTACCTTGCCATCATAAGTTGGTTTCTTCCTCAGAAGATCCCAACCAAACACACTGAGGGAAGCTCGAGACTTTTCCATTGAAAATGATGATGACTTAATCCTCTCTGGAAGGTGAAAGTCCCAAATTTGAAGCATAACGGTAAGAGTTTGGCTTCAGTAACTATAGATCCTATGTTACTGGAAAATGGCAAATGATCTAATTGCCAAGAAGAAACAACTGTCCCAAATGACAATGAGAAATGCTCCAAGGAGGCCAAACTTCCCTGATAGACAAATAATTGCACCACCTCCTCGCCAACTTTCCCTTGAAGCACCTCATGTCAATGCCATTTATGACACTAGAGAATAAAGAGAGGATGCTGAAATTGACAAACTTGAAGGAGAAGTAAAAGAGGATTATGAAGGCTACCTCAAAATTGAAGAAGTTGATATGCACAATGTTTTTTTTTGAGTTTGTTGATCATGGGGAAGAAGAAGAGGAAGCCTCGAGCTGCTCATGTGTTTTCTTTACTTGAGTTCAATCCAAGAAATATGTCTCTACCCTCCATGGCTCAAGAGGAAAATAAAAACTAAAGAAGATCCCACTCCAGCAGCCACACAAAAGAAGATCATCAGCAGAGGCTCACCATTACCATCCATCAATGGATTCAGCCAAAATGAAACTAGGCCAAATGGCTGCTAGAGATCAGGCTGTTATATCTAGTAATTAACCTTTTCCTTCCTTCTAGCTCACAAGCTATTAAAAAACACTCCTCCCTCTAAATGAATCCTATCCTAAGTCAGCTAAAACTTCAGACCATAGCTTCACCTTCACCTTCTTCTAAGCTGATGGCCTCACCCTCAGAAGACAATCCAATTTCCAAGTCAGCAAAATTTCCTCAAAGATCATTATCATGTAAACCTTCCCTCACTCCGGGAACTTCCCCTCATCCAAAATTGTCCCATTTGAGTTGTGGAACATGCAAGTAAGACCAAAGGTAGCTCTCAGAGATTGAATACTTGCAAACACACCCTACTCAGTTATATAGACAAATCAATGTTGTTCGGCAGCGACGGTTCTATACCCTCAAGTTCAAATTCTAAAGTTCTTCTCCCGGTACCCTCTACACCACCTGCTCAAAACATGTTGGCCCTAAGTTCTTCCAAAATAGATAAGGTGGAACCCTTCTACTTGTCTCTTCTCATGAATGGTTTTGAGATCAACAATTACATCATTGACTCCAGAACTTCTGATAACGTAATGCCACTCAAATTTATTAATGCTCTGGGCCTGACACTAACTAGAGTTAATGAATCTTGTTACTCAATGGAATATAATCAAGTACCACTAGTAGGAAGGATAAAAGATGCACAAGTGGATTTGGCTAAATACCCTGATAAGAAAGTACTTCTAACCATCTTAGTGGCAGACATTCTAGCATCTTTTGGCATGCTCTTGAGTAGAAGTTTTTGTAGAGACCTTGATGGGGAGATAAAGATGGATTGGACCTCTACAGCTATTCCAGTAAAGGGTGAGATGAAGAAGTTTCTCTCGGTAAGAAAAATGAAGTTTACAGTAAGAAGTTCCAGTGACCTAAGAACTAATATCCTCTTTCAAGATTGTGGATTAGGAAATTATTTACTTCACAACAAGAAGAAGACTTGCCACTTTCCTCAGAATCAGAGAAAGATCAGGTTTGGACTATGGAGTTTGATGGAAGCCATTCCAAAGAAGGCTCAGGGGCTGGTGTTGTGTTGTACTCTCCTTCTAATGTGATGCATCCTTTTGCATACAAACTGCAGTTTGACAACACCAACAATACAACATAATATGAAGCTCTCCTCTTAGGAATAAGTGTAGCGAAAGATATGGGAATCAAAAAGTTGAGATGTCTTGGTGATGTAGAAGTGATAGTGAAGAAAATTTTCCAACAATACCAGGTGAAGAACCCAAGGCTCAGGCATTACAGGAATAGAGTGTGGGATTTCATTGAATTCTTTGATGCATTCTCTATTAAAGACATCCCAAGACAAAAAAATGAAAGAGTTGATTCTCTTGTAGTATCAACATCCCTATAGACTCCTCATCCTTCTTTTGGAAAGAAAATAATAACTATTGACATGGTTTTCAGACCAAGTGTACCTGATAATGCAGATCACTGGCAAGTTTTCAATGGTGATAATCAGATTTTAGCCTTCTTGGAGCAAAGAGACAACTTCAATAATCTCTTCTTTGAGGGAAGTGTTAATCCACATAAAGAATTTGTGGCTGAAGATACATTAGATGAAATTGAAAGAGTGGATGATGAAGGCATGATCGGATTGAAAGGTAACAAGATCCCCAAAGGTCTAGTCTCTCTGGAGGACTTGTTTGAAAAACATGACAAATTTATTTGTGAAAAATAAAAGCTATCTTCTCATTGTCCATATTATTTTGACAAGGAAAACATTGGGACTTCTGAAGATCCAAGGATGGTCAACATTAGAAAATTCTGCTCACCTGAAGAGAAAAGGAAGTTTGTTGTTTTGCTTAAAAATTACTCTGATGTGCTGGCCTACTCTTACGACGAGCTCAAATATTTTCAACCGAAGGAAATGCATCATTCCATTCCTTTGAAGCAGGATGCTAAGCCCTTTAGGAAGAAGCAAAGAACCTATAATCCAAATATTACTGATGTTATCAAGGAAGAAGTGAACAAGAAGTTGAATGCTAGAATCAATTTCCCCATTCACCACTCGACATGGGTGGCCAACATTGTACCAGTTAGAAAGAAAAATGGGGATATCAGAATATGTGTAGATTTCATAAATCTAAATCAGGCATCTCTCAAGGACAATTACCCTCTTCCGATCATGGATCATATCCTACAAGAAGTTACTAGATCTGAGATGATCTCTTTACTTGATGGCTTCTTAGGGTATAATCAAATTAAAGTGGCTAAATAAGATTGTAGCAAGATAACTTTCACAACTCCTTGGGGCACTTTTGATTACAGTAGGATGCCTTTTTACCCAATCAATACGGGAGCCATATTCCAAAGAGACATGGACCTAACTTTCAAATATCTCAAGCATTTCATTGTCATATATCTTGATGACTTAACTGTGTTTTCAAAGAAGAGAAGTGAGCATATCTTCCACTTGGAGCATATTCTTGCAAGATGTAGAAAACATGGCATTTCTCTAAATCCCAAGAAGTGTATCTTTGGAGTCACAAAAGGAAAGCTATTGGGACACATCGTGAATAAGCATGGAGTACATATTGACCCTGAGAGGGTAAGTGCTATTCAAGCACTATCTCTTCCAGCCAAAAAGAGAGTGCACTCATTCTTTGGGAAGGAAAATTTTCTTCACCACTTTGTCCCCAAATTTGCTGAACTAACAAAGCATATCACCTCTATGATGAAGCCTCAAATAAGTTTCAAATGGAGTAGTGAAGAAAAATCAGCATTTGAAGAAATCAAGAAGGCCATTACCAAAGCTCCAACACTGGTATCTCCATATTTCAGAAAGGAATTCATCATGTACTGTTATGCCTCGGAGCACACTCTTCCTGTTGTCCTAGTCTTAGAAGAATGATGAAGGATTGGAAGCACCTATTGCTTTCATGAGATGCCCTTTAAAGAAGCATGAACTAAATTACTGTCAATTGGACAAGTATGCATATGCAGTATTCAATGTCGTAAAGAATTTTAGATTTTACATACTCAATTCCCACACCATGGTGATGGTCCCTAGAAGTGCAATCAAGTTCCATTTTGACACAACAAGATCCTGGAGCTGAAAGCAAGAAATTGGATTACAAGGATCCAAGAGTATGACCTATGGAGATTAAGCTCTCATAATCTTGTTAGAGGAAATGGTTTGTGCAAGTTGATTGGTGGAGATGAGTCTCTCAAAGTTTCAGCTTGGAGAAAGAGATGACAGTTTCCCATCCTTCTGGGAAGATTGCCAACAAGTTCTCTTTGTGAACACTACAGACGAATGGTATGCAGACATCATCTTTCTTTCTTACCTATGCAGACTACCCTCCTCATTTAGATTACAAATAACAAACAACTCTCAGGATGAAACGCAGCCAGATATGTGATTTGGAATCATGCACTCTACAAAAAAGGGATAGATGGTTGTTTTCTCAAGTGTGTTGATAAGGAACAACAAGAAAAACTCCTCAAAGCCTATCATGATCAAGCTTGTGGTGGACACTTTTCATCCATGGTGAATGACCCAAAAAATTCTTAGAAGTAAATAATATTGGCCTTCTCTCTTTGCTGATACACAGAACTGGGTTTTGAAATGAAAAGCATGCCAACAATTTGTTGGAAAGCCTTAGCTAGCTGACCTTGCCACTTAGACTCGTGATGATTGAAGAACCATTTCAATAATGGGGGTTGGACTTTATCGGTGTTTTGAACCCTCATTCAAGTGTCAGGGCATTCCTATGTGCTCACCTCCATAGATTAATTCACTAAGTGGGTGGAGGCCATTCCAACCAAATAGGCTAGCTCTGCATTTTTCTACAATTTCATAAAAGAGAGTATCGTTGTTTGTTTTGGAGTTCCTCAAAAGATTGTAGTGGAAAACGCTACTTATTTCTCTTCGAAGCAATTGACTAGAATTTTGTTATGGCTTCCAGTATTTCTCTTGCTCATTCTTCTGACTACTATCCTTAAGGGAATGGTCAAGCTTGAGTCAAGCAACAAAAATATTGTTAGCAGTATCTCACAAGCTTGTTGATGAGAATAAGAAGAATTGGCACAAAAAATTATATGATGCATTGTGGGCTGATAGGATCACTCCTAAGAAGGCAATAGGCATGTCACCTTTTCAGCTACTATATGGAGTTGAAGAAGAGATTCCTATTACAATAGAAATGCTATCTCTCAAGCATGCTTCAGACAGTGGAAGACAGCCAATACAAAGATTCAATTGACAAGAGGATCCTTTTCCCTTGATAAGCTAGAAGAGAGAAGATTCTAGGTAGTGGACAGGAATCAAAGAACATCAGCTAAAACTGAAGAAGTTCTTTGACGGAAGAGCCAAAGCAAGGGAGTTTAGAGCTGGAGATTTGGTCCTAATTTGGGAGAAGAGGAGAGAGCCAAAGGGTAGTCATGGTAAGTTAGATTCTTTGTGGTTGGGTCCATTTCAAATTCAGGAAGCTTGTGCTGAGAATGCCTTTCTCTTATCATACTTAGATGGAACTCCATTCAGGATTGCCTAGAAGTGGGCAATACTTGAAGTTGTACCATCAGTGAAAGTGAGTTGTCCCTTACCCTGTACCATAGTATTTTGCTGTTTCCCCTTTTTTGTTGTGTTTATTTTGGTTTGTTTAGTGTTTTGGTGTGGTTCTGGTTTGTTGTGATTTTCCCTCCTTCCTTCTTCCTTCCTTCAGTCATTATACATGACTCTACAAGGCCCAATGGATAAGGAATTGGTCAATGTTATATGTTTTAAAAACTTGTGATTCTGGATCCTCATGTAATATCACCACCTTGCTCAATCCACACCATGTCCCTAAGCTAGAGCCATTTATTGTCTTGCAAATGTGTAACGGGGAAAATTTCATGTTTTCAAGCAAGACAACTTTCTCCTATCTCAAATTTTCCATGTTTTAATCATACTTGCTAACCAAAATAAGCTCCCTCTTATTTTGGGTTAACTAGCTTCCGTTTTGTGCCTCAGTCAAATTTGTACACATTTCCGGCACTCATAATTTTCTGGGTATTGCTTCATTAGATAGAGAATTCTTTCTCCTTTCCAGAAAGGTAAGGAAGTGCTCATAACTCCTTGTATTTTGCAATTTATGGCTCGGTGGAGTTTGGAGGGGAAATTTTCTCTAGGCGGGCCCGTGGTGGTAAGGAGGAAATTTTTCCAAGGAAATTGGCTGGTTGGTGGAGGTGCGGAGATAAATTCGACACTTAGCCTTTTGGCTAAAAACTCAAAGGTAAAAATTTCACCCACAAGCCCGCAAAGGAGAATGGAGAAAAATTGATTAAGTCCTCGCATTTAATTACAAGGCGCCATGTGTCCATTCATCAGCGAGGATCGGGGCATCGGAAGGATTTTTGGCTTTTTGCCAAAACTATAAAAGTGCAAAGGTGAAATTTTGAACCGCATATCTACATCAAATCAGAAGGTGCCACATATCCACATCAGTAGTGGAGGTTGGGCTAGTGAAGGACTTTGGGAAAATTTTCCCTTGTGGGCAAAAAGGGAAAAATATTATTCTGAAGCCCGCGGATGAACCAGAAAGTGCCACATGTCATCGGGTTGGTGGGGGCATGGATATTTTGGGGAAATTTTTCCCAATTTTGAAAAAAGAGGGAAAAAGGTCAAATTTTGGCCCGTAGACCTAAATTTTGCCCTAATTTTGTGAGTTTTGCCCTAAATCTTCAAGAGGCCATATCTTTCGATCTAGAGCTCCGATTTTCACATTTTTGGTATCAATGGAAAGCTGGTGAAATTATCCACATGATAGAAACTTCAATTTTAAATTTGATGGATTTTTTGGGAGAAAATCAAGAAAACAGCTCTAACATGTAAAAAATGCAAAAAAGTTTCCCCCGACTCTGCTCCAATGTTCTCTTGCCACATGGATGGCCCGATTTCAAAGAAATTAGGGAAAAGGATTGAACGGCTCATATACAAACTAGAAAATTGAAATATAAAACACATTTTTGCATGCATAAGCTCTTTTTGGGCTCGTCAGAAGCATTTTCTTTACGGCAGAGGAATATGGAAGAGGGGAAATGATCAAATTTGTTTGTAACGGCTTTGGGTCAAATGATTTAATGGTTTTTTGAAGTCTTTGTGAATGGGCAATCGAATTTGGAAACTAGAAGCACGTTTTTGCAAATAGAGGAAGAAAATTGATTATTATTCTTCTTCTATTCCCACTCATTGTACAAGTTTCAACTCTGAGATCAATAAAAGGAATTTTATGTCCCGTCAATGGAAAAAATCGATTGGCGCTTTGGGACCCAGCGTGTTTTATTCTATCTTATGCTTAGAAATTGCAAATTTTTCTTTCTTCTATTAATTAATACAAGTAATGAAACTTCCAATCGGATGTGTGTGGGCATCTGACACTCTAACCCACAACATTGATTTCCCCCTTCTTCATTCTTACTCCCTCCCCTTTCTCAAATTGATTTCTTCTATAGCAAGGAGCTGCTATTATTGCGATAGGGATAGTGGAGTGTTCTTGTGGATCTCTGGTTAAAAAACCACCATAAATCCACTTTCGTTTTACATGCTGAACAATGGGAGCTGTACCATTCAAATGTAGAGGGTCTTAGATTCCCATAGCATTGTCCTGAAATCAAAAAATTTGTCCACAAGACAAATTTTCTCGCCAACATAAATAATAAGGGAGAGAGAGTCAAAATAAAGGGAAAATAAAAATGAATAAGAGTGAAGGAAATGAAGGGAGAAAAATGAAAGAGATGATATAGATGAGAAAACCAATAAAGTGTAGAAGTAAGAGGTAAAGAAGACAAGGGTATGTTGAATGGAGAAAGATAAACAAGAAGGAGAAGATGAGATGAGAGTAGGGGATAAAATCAAGAAAAAGGGAGAGAATGATGGAAAAATTAAGGGGATGAGGATGATGAATAATTTAAAGAAGACGAAAGAGGATGTATAATGGAGAAAAGAAATAAATTATGAGGGACTAGGAAAGTGTGGAAAATATCAGAGAAAAGAATAGAAACGAGTACATAATAAGTGAAAAGGTAGGGGTGGTAGAGAAAAGGATGGGAGGTCAGAAGGAAAGTGAAAATGATGGGGGAGGAAGGGAGGAAAGAGTGTATACAAAGAGAAGATTAAAGGAACCTGGTCCTCATGAGGAAGATCAAGGTAAATAATATAGAACAGACCGCATGAAGATGGATGTGGATGGTGGGATGATAAAAATGATGGGACAAGGCTGAAGAGCTAGGTTATCAATGGGGAAGTAAGAAGGAAACGTGAAGTAAAAAGGGAAATAAGATGATACAAAGGAATTGAAATAAGAGGAGGAGTGGGACAGAGGTGAGGATAACAGAGAAAATCATGCAAAAGGAAGGAAATCAAGAATGGGGATAATAAGTATAGAGTGAGTAGTATAAGGAATGTAAAGAGAAGAAAGAGGGGAGGAATGACATAGATTGGAAAATATGTGGAGATTTATGAAATGATAATACAAGGATTATGAGAGAATAAACAAAGTATGTATGATGAAGATAGTAAAGATATTGAAGAGGTCGAAGGGAAGATGGAGAGGTGGGGATCAAGCGACAAGAAAGTGTGGGAGTGGAGGAAAGAGAGGGCAGGGAAAAGAGAATGGGGGATAGAAGAGGTAATGCTAGGGAAGTGATGTTAGGAGAAATCCTCCTATAATTATTGGTAGGAAAGGGTGGGAGGAAAAGTGAGGAAAGGGAGAAGGTAAATGAGGAATTGAAGAGAAAATGCCAATGAGGGGATGCTAGGAGGATCCCCCTGATAATCATCATTGGGCATAAAGGAAGGAATGAATGAAGAAAAAAGGAGAATTTCAAAGAGAGGGAATAAGGCCATGTAGAATGGGGATGAATGAATTTTAGGAGAATCCCATTGATAATTTTTAGTGTGGAAATAGAAGATGATGATGAAAGAATGTTAGGGAAATGTCAGCAATAATGGTGATACGAATTGGGGTAAATATGTGGGAGAACTCGAGAATATGGAATGAAAAGATTGAAGAAAAGATGAGTGATAAGTTGTGACAAGGTGAAGGCAAGGAGAGGATGTGGAGGATGAGGATGAATGAGGTGAATATAAGGAAACAAGATATGAAAAGAATGGCAAGAAACAATATGAAGGATGATGGATCAAGAAGGAGAAAATGGGGGAAAGGAACATGATTATAGGTAGAAGATAGTGGACGCACACTATAAGATGATAGGTTGAAATAGGATAATGTTAGGAGGAAAATGTGGTTGGTAGGAGAGACCAAGTGGAAGAATGGATCAATAGAGTGAAAAAAGAATGAGTCAATGAAGAAGTACAAAATGACAAATCCATCTTAATGGGAATCCGTAACTAGTAAAGTCATGTGGTAGAAGTGATTAAGTAAGATTTCCAAGAAGAGGATGAAAATAGATTTGATGAGAGGATGTGATCATGGGAGTGCCAAGAAAAAGTGAAGGGTGAGGATGTGTAGTGATGGGGAAAGGCAAGAAAGAAAATCATCCTTAAGAGGAACTCTTAAGTAAGATCGCCATGCCATGTGAGTGGTTAAGTAAGATCGTTAAACCGATAGTGATGGTGAATGTATTGGTATGGGTGAATGCATGGGGTGAAAATTAAGTTTTATATCATGAAGGAAGATACTCACGTAACAAAAGAATCTTAATTTTAATATAACACATAATAGGATGCATCATGATATAGAAGATCAAGATGACTAGACTGTAACATACATGAGGGCATAGATAAAGGCCATCAAAAGATATTATGCCACGGTATGATATGCAAGTGTAAGAGAGCATAGACAAAGGCCATCAAGAAGGTATGATTCCCTAATACAATATGTAATCACATAACATAAGTATATTAGAGGAAACACCAGGATACAATAAATCAAGATGCCCCATGTAATATATCAAGATACAAGAAAGTAATTAATAACTTGTAACTAATAATGCAACATAAGAACTAGCAAATATGTCCTTAATGTTTTCCACAGTGATGATTGATTGGATGTTCCCCTAACCAATGGTAAAAGGACGTAGAATGGATTGGGCCATTGTCCCCAAACAAGGAAACAATGAGAGCCAGATTTCCCCCAAGTGAGGATTCATATGAGGGGAAATGGTTTGAATTTTATAGTCATAATATTGTTGGAACATTTGTTGGGGATAATAGTTCAAAGGATGGATTGTGTTGATTATTATGTTTCCTTTTTTTAGGGGGTGTTTTGATGGTTTTACAATTTTTTAGAATTTTGTGATTTTTTGTATGTTTTTGGATTTTGAAGAGTTTTCAAATGTTTTTTGTATTTTGGAGATTTTCTAATGTTTTGGGAAATTTTGGATTTTTATACTATTTTTGGGGATTTTTATAGTATTTTTTGGGATTTTTTTAGATTTTTATACTGTTTTTGGGGATTTTCATACTATTTTTGAGAAAAAAAATTGTTGTGGAAGTCTTATGGATTAGAATGTAAACTACGAGGTGATGAACCATGTTATTACCTATATGTACCGTGTTCCTCATGGTAACTCGTGCTTCGAATAATATAAAAATTCTCACTCCATTGGTAGTATATGTTGGTGATAATATGATGGAAAGAAATCCAGCTCAATTCTTGACTCCACACAACTAGTAAGATGCGAGGGCTAGTCACCGATAATCAAGAAGGACATGGGATGCAGATAGAGACAAGTGCTAATAACAATCCTTTTGGGAAATTGTGACTCCATTCTTCTTAAGGTGACTGAACCAGTTTCAAAAAGACTTTCACTTTATAGGTCACATTACTGATTGGTAAAATATGAGGTGAAGGGATAGTTCTCTCTTCACTTAGGCATCTAAATTATTTCTTTGGGGATTTTATAATTGTAAGCACTATCAAATTGATAAGATGTTGTATTTATTGTAATGAATCCCTATTCCTTGCCCCATGCTACTAGTAAGAAGTAAAGGTTCATCACTGAAAGGAAAAACATAGGCGAGTAAATTCTTTTTTTTTATTGAATGTTTTTTGTTTTTTTTTAATTTTTGAATGTGTTAGCAATATTTTTCTATTTAGTGAATGACCCTCTAATCTTTCCCCCATGCCACCAGTAAGAGGCAAGGGTTTATCACCAAATGTATACGAGTAATGATTAAGGGCACCTTCCTCTATTGTGGTCTCAACTACCAGTAAGAAGTGTGGGATCAACACCAAATATTGTGATGGATGAAAGGTGTGACAATGAATTATTCACAATTTATTTAATTTATTGAATTTTATAATAGTGATTTTTTATTTGGGAAGGAAATTTCTGCCCCCAATCTCATCCCCACATGACTAGTAGGATGGGAGCGTTCAACATGAAAGACTCAGATGGATAATGAAACAAACTAGGTAAAGAAGTTTAGATCTTTATTGTAAAAGAGAGAATTTCTTTGAAGGGGATACATTACCATCAATAATCTTCTGAGTATGACCATAGGTGAAAGAAAATGAAAGTGGGAGATATTATAAGGAGTATGAAACTCACAAAACTTAATGGGATCTATATCAACACTTGTCTCATGATGGTGAATATGAAGATGTGATTTTGATAATGAAAATATCTGCCAATGGAATGAATAATTTCAAATTATTTGGAGATGAGTAAGACATGAGGAATCTACAATCGAATATCTCCAAGAATAGAGATCACCTCAAAAAGAAAATTTCTTTATATGGATTGCATTTATGGGTTTGTCAAGGACTTGACCCGTGTCAATGGCCAATTTATAGGCTCTAGAGCCAAATTTAGCTATAATTACGAAGGGTCATAACAAATTATGTTCAAATTTTCCCTGTTTTTCTTGTTCATTGGTTATGTTCTTTAAATTATTTTTAAGGATGGGATCACTGACCTTAAATTTTCTAAGTTTGAATTTTTTATGATAGCTACGTCATAACCAGTTTTGATATATTTAAATATGATATAGGACATTAAGTCATTTTTCATTGAGAAACTCAAGTTAATTAAGGCATGATTGTTGATAATAATCTTCATTGATTACATCTTTGAGGGATATTCTAAAGGACAGGAATTCAACCTTGACATATAAAATAGCTTCCCAACCATAAGCAAGGGAGAAGAGAGTGGCTCTAATAGGTGTGAGATAAGATGTGCGGTAATCCCAAAGAGTGGGATGGATTTTTTTAAGCCAATAGCTTCCATGTGTGTTGATTCTTTTATTTGTTGCTTTTGTTTAGCCATTAATTAATTGATTTGACAATAGATTCACAATTAAAGATGGAAAATGTTACATAAGGATATTCTTGGGTATACGTTCCTCGTAGAATGTATGCACATATAAGTCTTAATAGGTGGGAATCATCAGTGATGAGATGCCTACAAGATTGATCATTGAAAGCATAATGGACATGATAGGTTGTATTGTCACAAGTGTCCAAACTTGTTGTGGTTGTGTTTTGACAATAAGGCTAGAGATGTTAGGCATAGGAATAATAGAATCAAGCTCAATGGTGTTTGATGATGGAATCTCTTTTGTAGTGTCTATAATTATATCAAGGGTTGAAAGGGAGTCTTGAAGTGAGGTCAAGATATTTTTAGATGTTAGAATAATTTTTTCATCTAAAATAGGTTCAATGTATGTTTGGGTTAAAAGAGAGTCTTGAAATAAGTTCAAGTGCTCAGTTGATGATGAAAGAATGTTGTTGTTCAAAACAGGTTCAATGTATGTTTGAACTAATGGAAGAAAATTTGAAGAAGAGATGAATTGGTTTGTAATTAGAGAGTTTGGAATTTTTTCATCATGATCTCATGGAGTTTCAACATATATAGGATTTTCGATAGTTGATGTGTCGTCAGTTTAAATATATTTGTCATCAAACTCGACAGAAAGGATGTTGTCGTTAATAAAGTATTGGAGGTTATTCTTAAATGACACACATTTATCTATGTGATGACTATCAATGCGATGAAAGTCACAATATGTGTTAGTTTTTTACCAAGATGGCCTAGGATCCCCTTCAACAAAGGGTTTTGTAATTAGATATGTTATCATTTTAACCTATTTTAGTTGATGAAAAACACTAGAGAGACTTTATCCAAGGGGTTTAAATTGAAGTTGGAATTTATGCGAAGTGATGTATTCATTAGGTTGTATGATTGGATTTTTGGGGGATCGTTCACTAAGTTGGGCAGTCATATGATAGAGTTGTGTTTTCATCTTATTATTTTTTTCTAATAGCTCATTGCGTGATGTTTTACATGAATTCATCATGTTTGAAAGAGAGGGAGAATGAAGAAAGGTATGGTTAAGAACTCAACCAATTGATTGTTATCTTTGTTTTGGCTCAAGCAAGCTTTAACAAGTATGGCTATAAAGATTAAGCTTAAACAAGCTACTTGGGCGAAATATGTGATAGCTCAAACCAGCTATAATGAATATGGTTTAGATTTGGCTTCATGAAGCTTAACAGGAGATAATGTTAGGCGTACACTCAAACATGGCACTCGATACAAGTGGGATATAGGCTATGATTTTTTAATTTTTTTGGCTTATATAAGCTTAACATGTGACAATGCAAAAAGTAAACTCAAACAAAGTACTTGATACCCGTATGATATAACTCAAAATGAGTTGTGAAGGTTTCATGTTAGATGAAGCTTAAAAAATATTGAAAATTGATGATATCAGGAGTAAACTCAAAAAAGTCACTCAATATCAGTTTAATATAGCTCAAAACAAGTGATGAAGGATTCGTTGTTGGTTGAAGTGGGCTAATGAAATCAGTGTGATGTTTTGATTTTCGTTGTTGGATTGTTTCATCATTTTTTTGGTATTGAATTTGTTGATAAATGGTTTTGTGGAACATGAATAGGATTTGAACTTTACAATGAAAACATTGATATCAACTAAGTTTTATGATAAGAACAATACTAAGCTACTTTGTTTATGAACAAAAAGCACTCATGTGTATCAAATTATTTTGGCTCAATAGGTAAATTATTAGGAGTGATCATTGTTTCATGCAATCATACAAGTATGTTGTGGAATGATGGATGTAGGCGGCTCTTATCCCTAAAAAAATATGTTTCCTTTGATATACCCTAGTCCTGATATACCTAATTTTGTATGGGGATAGAATTGGTATTGGGAACCCTTATAACACTAGAGGAGACTCATCAATTCTTACTTACCTTATTCAGAGTGAATCAGTGTTGGGGCGTGGATCCTGTTTTTGGTCTTCTGGAATTAGTATTGATGTGTTGGAGTTCAAACAGTTAAGTTTGGAGACTTCAGGATAATTTTGCATTCTTCTGTTGTTTTTATGTTGTGATGTTGCTATCATGTTGTTATTAATTGGCTTTCAACGTCATGATAATTTTTCCAGCAGTGGGAAGTTAAAAGGTTATGAATTTTAAACTTCTAGGGTTGGCTTTAGGACTTCTTAAAAGTATTGTAATCCTATAAATAGAGGTGTTAGGGTATCTTGAAGGTATCTTGTGTGTTAAATAATTTTTGAGTCTTAGTGATCAAGAGGTGATCAAGAGTGATCAAGGATGAGTAATTGAGGTATCAGTTGTGGTTTAACATCTTTGAAATTCTGTTGTGAGTTCATAACTGAGAGAAGATTGAGATTTTTTTTACTCTTGTTGATGATAAAATATGAGCAATTTATTGGTGGACATAGCCCACATTGGGTAAACCACGTTAAATCTTGTCTTGTATTCTCTTGTGCATTATTTATTTATGTTGTTATATTTCTACATGTATAATTATGCTTAATAGTTTCCTACTGATCTGATTTGAGGAATTGTTTCTGCATATTTGTTCACTAATTCCTGAAAATTGGTATCAAAGCTTTGATGGTTTTTTGGTGAAGTAGTAAATCACAATGAAATTTTATCTTGAGTGGGAGCTATGGTGGATGAGGGAAGATCGAGGGTTAAGAAGTTCAATGGGTAGAACTTTAGTTGGTGGAAGATGCAAATGGAGGATTACTTGTATCATAAGGATGCCCATATTCCTTTGGCTAGATAGAAATGTGCTCAGGTTAATTCAGTTATGCCTTGCATCTTTGGTTGCTTTCAACATATCACAAGAGAAGACCGTGGAAGGTCTCATGAGTGCTTTGGGGAAGTTATATGAAAAACCCTCTGCCTCTAATAAATTATTTTTGATGAAAAACTTATTTAATATCAAGATGTCTAAGTATGGTTCTATTGCTGATCATTTGAATGAATTTAATATGTTTGTGAGTATGCTAAACTTGGTAAAAATTGACTTTCATGATGGGGTCAGGAATTTGTTGATTTTGTGCTCCTTGTCAAATAGCTGAGATAAATTGGTTATGGGTGTAAGTAATTCAGTCTCTAATAATTTAAAGTTATAGTTTGAGGATGTAATAGGTGTGTTCCTAAGAGAGGAAATGTAAAGGAAGAGCACCAGAGATTCTTCTACTTATAGAAACTATTTGACGGTGGAGAGAAAAGGGAAAAAAAATAAAACCGTGGGAAGTCGAATGATCGTGGAAGGTCAAAGTCCAAGAGAAAGTTAGAATGTTGGCACTTTGGGAAGGTTGGTCATGCTATGAAATATTGTTGGGCTCTTCAGGATAAGAAGAACAAGAAGGAGGAAACTAAAGAGGTAAATTTGGTAGCATGTGATGTTTGTCAGGATTCCTTCATTCTTTCTTTAGATAATATTGCTGAGTCTTGGGTGTTAGATTCAAGGGCTTCTTTCCATGCTACCGCACATAGACATTACTTTACTGATTTTGTTCAAGGAGATTCTTTACATGTATATCTTACTAATGATAAACCATGCAACATAGTAGGGAAACTATATAATGGGAACACATGGCTACTTAAGGACGTTGAGCATGTACCTAAGTTGAGGTGGAACTTGATATCAGTGGGTTAGCTAGGTAGTGATGGTTGGATGGTCAGTTTTACAGTAGATTCTTGGAAGGTTACCAAGGGAGCTCTTTTGATTCCAAGAAGTAAGAAAATGGGTACTTTTTATTTAACCAGTGGTGTTGATTATTGTAAATTATTTGTTGCAGATGGAGATGTAACTTTGTTACACCAAAGAATAGGTCATATGAGTCAAAAGGACATGCAAATTATAAAGGATAGGATGCTCAGATTAAATGAGTTATATTTGGACTTCTGTGAGGACTGTGTTTATGGGAAACAGAAGTGGGTGAGATTCCTCAAGGTTGGACCTACCAAGAAGGAGGGTAAGTTAGAGTAAGTGCATACAGATGTATGGGGGCCAGATAAGGTAAAATCTATTGGTGTTTCATGTTATTATGTCACTTTAATTGATGATGCAACTAGAAAATTTTGGGTATATTGCATCAGAAATAAATCTGATGTGTTTAAAAATTTAAAAAGATAGAAATCCTTGGTTGAGAATGAAACAATTCTCAAGTTGAAAAGTATCAAGTCGGATAATGGAGGGGAGTATTTCAGAAATGAATTTCTTGATTATTGTTCAGTAAATGGAATCCACTGGAAAAGAATGGTTCTGAAGACTCCACAGGAAAATGGAGTGTCACAGAGAATGAATAGGAAAATCATGGAGCATGCTAGGTGCATGAGGTTATAGCATGAGGTTACATGAAGGTCTACCACTTATGTTTTGGGTGGAAGCGGTAAGCAGAAATGTTTATCTGACTAACAGAGGACCCTCTATGGACTTGGATGGAGGTATACCTTACGAGGCTTGGTCTGGTAAGAAAATTTATTACTCATTTCTTAGAGTATTTGGATGTGAGGCATTTGTTCACATTGATAAAGATGATAGCACCAAGTTATAGGATAAGTCTGAGAAATGCACCTTTGTTGGATATGGTGAGGATGAATTTGGTTTCTATGTTTGGAGTCTTAAGGACAAGAAAATATTTTGGTCTAGAGATATCGTCTTTAATGAAAAATTCATGTATAAATATTAGTTGCATGAATTGAAAGAGGAATTAGAAAAAGAATACACAGTGTTAGAGGACATTGTAGAAAACAAGGTGTCCAAGGGGCCGGTTCAAGTGCAACATGTTTTGGCACATCCATTTCAGGAACCTACTCATGAGGAACCCCAAATTCTTGAGGTGAGAAATTATTCTAGGGTAAGAAGGGAACCTTAACGATTTAATCCATCTTTGAATTATTTATTACTCACCAAATAGTGGAGAGCCAAAGTTCTTTGAGGAAGTAGTGGGAGCAAGCCATGGATGAAGAGCTTAGATCTCTTATAGAGAATCAGACTTGGGATCTAGTGGAGCTACTTGAGGGAAAGAGAGAATTGCATAACAAGTGGGTGTATAGAATCAAAGAGGAATATGGAGGTAGGAAAAGATACAAGGCCCGGTTGGTGGTCAATGGATTTTCACAGAAGAAAGGTATATACTTTGATGAAATTTTTTCTTCTTTTGTTAAAATGAATTCTATTAGGATTGTTCTTGGTTTAGTAGTATTAGAAGACCCACACTTAGAGAATTTGGATGTGAATACTACATTACTTCATAGTGAGTTGGTCGAGGAATTGTATATACAACAACCACAAGGTTATGAGGTCAAAGGGAAGGAGAGGCTAGTGTGCAAATTGAAGAAGAGCTTGTATGGCCTGAAACAATCTCCACGACAGTGATACATGAAGTTTGACATTTTTATGCAGGAGTAGGGTTACTCCAAGTGTCACTTAGACCATTATGTGTACATTAAGGATTTTATCGATGGTATTTAAATTATTTTGTGCTTGTATGTGGATGATATGCTTGTTACAGGGAAGAACATGGAGGAAATAAAGGTACCCAAGAAGAAGCTAGGTGACTCCTTTGCTATGAAGGATTTGGGGGTGGAAAAAAAATCCTTGGTAAGAGAATAACTCAGAATATGAAGGAGATGAAGCTGGTATTATCTCAAGAAGAGTACATAAATAAGGTCTTGGAGAGGTTTAGTATGCAGGATGATAAACCAGTTAGTACTCCTTTGGCAGGTAACTTTAAATTATCAAAGGAGAAGAGTCCCAAGACTAAGGAGGTTATGATCCAGACATCTAGGGTACCGTACTCATCAGTGGTTAGTAGCTTGATTTATGCTATGGTATGCACTAGGCCTGACATTTCCCATGTAGTGGGAGTACTGAGTAGGTTTATGAGTGATCCAAGTAGAGAGCACTAGTAGTCAGTGAAGTGGATCTTTCAATATTTGAGAGGGACCATGGGAGTAGCATTGTGTTTTGGTGGAATGGACACTAAATTGCGTGGCTATGTATATTCAGGCATGGAAGGAGATTTAGACAGTAGGAGGAGCACAACAGGTTATGTATTTACGGTTGGTGATACAACGGTGAGTTATATTTCATGGTTACAAAAGGTTGTGGCTTTTTCAACCACAGAGGAGGGGTATGTCACTGCCACAGAGGCAAGAAAGGAGATGATTTGGTTACAAAAGTTTTTTGATGATTTGGGTCATAAGAAGGAATTCGGGAGACTACACAGTGATAGTAAAAGAACTATTCATTTGGTGAAGCACATTTCACTCTAGAATGAAGCACATTCAACTGAGATATCATTTCATCAGGGAAGCTTTGGAAGAAGATAAGTTGAAGATGAAAAAGATTCATACCAGTCAGAATCTTGTGAATATGATGACCAAGGTGGTCACAAGGGATAAGTTGAAATTATATTCAACTTTGATTAGCCTTCATGGTTGATAATGAAGGATTGAGAACTTTTCTCACTGGAAACAGTCTCTAAGGGGGATATTATTGGGGTGTGGAGCCTATTTTTGGTCTTCTGGAATTAATATTGATGTGTTGGAGTTCGAATGGTTAATTTTGGAGACTTCAAGAGAATTTTGTAGTTGTCTATTATTTTCATGCTATAACATTGTTGTCATGTTGCTGTTAAGTTTTAATTAATTGGCTGTCAACGTTGTGATAGTTTTTCTAGTTGTGGGAAGCTGAAAGGTTATGAGATTCAAACTTATAGGGTTATCTTTAGGATTTCTTAAAAGGATTGTAATCCTATAAATAGAGGTGTTAGGGTATCTTGAAGGTATCTTGTGTGTTCAAGAGGTCTTGAGTCTTAGTGATCAAGAGTGATCAAGGTTGAGCAATTGTGGTTTAGATGTGGATTAACATCTTTAGAATTCTGTTGTGAGTTCATAACTAAGAGAAGACTGTGAAATTTTTTTTACTCTTGTTGATGATAAGATCTGAGCAAGTTCTTAGTGGACGTAGCCCACATTGGGTGAACCATGTTAAATCTTGTCTTATCTTCTCTTGTGTATTTTTTATTTATGTTGTTATATTTCTACATGTATAAATCTACTCAATAGTTTCCTACTGATGTGATTTGAGGAATTATTTCCACATATTTGTTCACTAATTCCTAACAATCACCATGCCCAAGGTAGGTTTTTTGAAAAGGTGGAAGGTGATGGGGGGATAAATGTGTATGGTGTGCTTATAAATCCCCAAAGATTTATAGGGACGATGCCTAGGCTTCATTTTTACAGCTATTTAGGTGTAACTCACATGCTCCACATGACAACATCACTTGTAAGTGGAGAGTAGGGGAGAGGTAGATACCAAATTCTATGATGAGATTATGTCTCAAAGTGCAATGCAGATGTGAATGATGTTGGTACGTGGTACCCAAGTCCACATCACCAGTGTAGCATCGGTGGTGATGAAATCCTCCTCTAATAAGTGTAAAAACAAAATTATGAAGTGGTTATCCACAAATTTCTTTCCAACTTGAAATAAATTACTGGTGGAAAATGAAAACATACTTGAGTGTGCTAATTTTTTGTTTTGGTTTCAAAAATTTTCTTTGAATGGTGGTAATTTTGCAGGAATTTTTATTTTTTTTGTGTTTTTTTTATAATATTCTAGTGATGCAGTCCTGTGGAAAATAAATTAGTAGTTATCCTACAAATGAAGTGTTAGAAAAGAGATCGTGGTTGTTTTTTATTTCCCAGATCACTCAAAGGCACATGAAAAAAGAATACATAACCAACGACCAGAAAAATATTAATAATGCAATGAAATAAAATAATGATTGAAAAGATAGAAAATAATAAGAAAATAGATCTTACAGACAAAGTATTAGCAAAATGATCGTGGCCATTTTTTATTTTACAGATCACTTGAAGGCGCAAGAAAAGAGCATACAAAACCAATGACCAGAAAAATATTAATAATACGACAAAGCAAAATAATGATTGAAATGGTAGTTGTAAAATAATAAGGAAATGAATCCTGTAAGCAAAGTGTTTGAATGTGGATGTTTTTGATTTTCCAGATCACTTGAAGGCATAGGAAAATAACATACATAACCAACGACTGGAAAAATATTAATAATATGACAAAGTAAAATAATGATTCAAATGATAGTTAGAAAACAAAGCTAGAGGATCCTCCAGATAAAGTTAGCCGTAAAAAAATGATTAAAGTTCAAATGATATAGTCCTGCACAACAGAGGTTAGTAGTATTTTATTTTTAAATGCAAACAAAGATAAAATACAACATGTTGGTATCCAAATTGATTCTCCCTTGGAAGCTGAGAAACATCATAGATTTAACAAGATACTCAGAGACAGACAAATCATAAGTCATTTTGTAGTCGAGGAAGGGATTCGGCTAGCTCTTTTTCACTCGAGTGTTGGAGAAATGGATAGCACCATGTAAAAGGATTTGATATATCCTCACTACTTCAAGTCGTGCCTTTTAACCAGGGTGAGAGGACACATTTTGCAACCTCTGTTGGTGAAGGACATGAAGAGATCCTTCTTTGCACAATTTTTAGGGGAACCTTGAGAAAATATGATCAATACGGCACAATTTAACTCTCACGAGTTGTCACTTCTAAAGAATGGTGATATTTTTTGAGTAGGGTTCAGGTTACTAAAGACATTTAAAACCTTCTTGCTTCTATATATTTTTGCAATAGAATTTTCTCATTTGTGGATACACAACACAAACAGGGGTACTTCGAAAGGATTGATGGTTATTTGAAAATTTTGGTGGGGATTAAGCAAGATGAAGTTGATTTCACCGGATCTTTGAGAACCTTTACAACAATTAGACAACTTAACAACAGAAAGCTTCAGAATAGCCAAAATATTCCTTCAACTAGAAGGTGTGCATCAATGGAGCCCCAGATCTACACAGTTTCACACAATATTTGATAATTCAACAGGAAGGATCGAGCTAAAGACTTAATTAAACATTAAATATCCGTAGTTCCTAATGCTTAAGAAACACTCAAAAGCTTACAAACAATATTTATCAACAAAATGACAGTAAAGTGATTTTAAATTGTTTACCTCATTACATGATGAAGGATCTTCTCATAATGAAATTGCAAATGCCACTAAACTATCACAGGGATGAGATCCTGTGTGATTCAGAGGGATTTTAACATAAGATTGCAATAGAAACTTTAAAACCATTTGAAAACATTTTGAAATAAAAGGAGACACAATTTTTCCCAAGATTAACAAAGATTAATTTGAGATCTATTAGATTTATTAGTAGGATAAAGTTTCTTGAACAGTCTCAGAGCTTGTCAATGGTTGTACACTTGCAACCATCTTGACATGATCAAATCTAAAACACAAGATATTAACATGTTTCTCATATGGTCTCTCAAGAAGATGGGATTTCTCAAATTTTCTCATAAGAATTAAACCCCTGACCATTTGCAAGAGTATCCTCATTGCATTTATACAATTCACTCACTCACTCATCCCAAATTTCCCCCTAAAAAGAATAATATTCGAGGAATCCTTTGCTTGTTACCAATTTGTCTCAGAAAGTGATGTTTAACAAATTTACACCCGAAGCTACCAAGTGAAAAAATCATGAATCGATCATGTTTCTCAAACACTCAGCCATGACTGGGATGCCATGCCATAGATTTTTGGCAGTCCTTATAATCATTTTTTTATTATATCATGCGAGAAATCCCCTTTTTAATCATTTTCAGGAGGCTTTGTATAGCTGGATCTGTCAAATAATACTTTTCAACCTCAAGAATACACCTTGAGAAATGAGTTCCCTCACATGGATTCCTACATTCATGCCTCTCAAAAATGAGTGTTCACACATGGATTATTCCACATATCTGTGTTACGAGTCCGAGTCGGCCAAGTGCAAATGAGGAGCCAGAAGAAGCCTCCACGTGTTTCCTTGGCGCAAATGTAAAGGTGAAGTATAGAGGTAGGTTCCCAAATAAGTGTGGGCTCTCCATGTGCCCTGGGTCTAAGAAAATTACCTTGGCCTTGTTGGTCGTCAAATAGGACTTTTAAGAAGAGCAACAGTCAGGGGACAAGAAGTCCCTCCTCTTTAATGGGAGAGGTTCCCTTATTCAGAAACAAACTTATTTACAAATATACAAAACATGATTTCATGGTTGAACTTGGATATTACGAAAGTGTTTTCCACAAGGATCATCAGTTACAAAAGGACTGAGGAAAAGGAATACGAGGGTGAGCAGAAGAGCAACATGCAAGATTATAGATAGCAGAATAATCCTTTATGTATGCGAAGTTACAGTGAATTTAAAACAAGATCGTTTGTACAAGATGAGATTACCAGACACAAAGTTCTGTAAATAACCTTCTTCAGATTCATTAATCAAGGACACAAAGTTCCTTCTTGGTTATACAAGATCACTATACTCGCAATATTTGAAAATATGCAATCAGTGAGACTAATGAACTAGAAACAAATGATCTTCACGAAATTAAAAGAAAGCACAGAGATAACAGAGATTAGATAGACAATGAATGGAAAGCCCTTTTGTATTGATTTCTCTCTGATCTATTTACACTTTCAGAAAATATGCCAAGTTCTTCCTTTCTTGAATGGCATAGAAAATACCATTATATAGCTTACAAGTCAGTTACCTTTTTTTTTAACTGTTTCTTTTAACTAAAGAATGGTTAAGAACTACCAACTCGCAGTACCTCAACCTGTTACAAAGAAAACTGAAAAAGAAAGGGAAGAAGAGAAACGTATGGGGAAGAAGACAGGTGGCCAGTCACTGAGAGGGACCCATCAACTTCAGAAACCACTGCTTGAATTTCTTCCACGTCTCAGCTATGTCTTTGCCACGAGGGACACACAAGAATTTTCATCTTGAAGATGACAATGGATATCTTTGAAAACTGATATAACCAACGTCTTGAAAGCTTTGTCTTTTTGCTAGCTGTCCTTGGAATTTGATCTTTGGATTGATAGTATCAGAGCCGCAACTTAAATTCATATTTAGCATATTCGGGTAGAGCGTGAAAAACTAATTATGAATGGCTTTTGGTTCGCTTGGGACATGTGAGACGCGAATGCATGAAACACGCGGCTCGGCCGGTTCGGGCGAAACAGGGAGAAGACACACAAATGCATTTTGGGACACTTGGGACGAAAATGTGCGAAAGACGCGATTCGGGTGTTTTAGCCGAAAGTGGAACAGCGTGCACAATTTTGACTTGGGAAATTTGGAACACGAAAGTGCGAAGTACGCGGTTCGGGAGGACCGGCCGAAAATGGAATAGAGCGCACTTTTGAAATTGGGACGGATAGGATAGGAAAGCGTGAAGTACGCAGTTTAGGTGTTTCAGCCGAAAGTGGAACAAAAGGCCCGTTTGAACTTGGGACAGTTGGGACAAAATTGCGCGAAGGAGGCGATTCAGGTGAATTGGCTGAAAATGGAACAGAGTGCACTTTTGAAATTGGGACGGATGGGACAAAAAGTTCCGGAGTACTCGGTTCAGCCGGTTCGGGTGAAAATGGAACGACTTGTACTTTTTTTGACTTGGGCTATTTGGGACATGCAAGAGCGAAGTACGCGGTTCAGGTGTTTTGGCCGAAAATGGAACAACTCGCACAATTGACTCTGGGACAGTTGGGACGAAAACTTTCGACGGGCCCGAAAATGGAACAACTTCGGGGATTTCGGCCGATCAGGGAACAGAACGCACTTCGAAACTTGGGACACGCGGGACAAAAATATCTGACAGGCCCGAAAAACTTACAAAATGACCCAAAACATAGTTTTTCTCAATTTCACGGCCTTTTCACACCACCAGCTCGACAGAAAAGACACTTAAACTCAAAATTTTGAAATTTTTTACTATTATCAGAGCAGGGAATTTTGAGTGGACAACAGCTGGCTCCTTCTGGGGATGACTTGGCATAAATTCAAGGAATGAGACAAGGCAAGAACTTAGACAAACTCGGTGAAGCAGACCAGTGCCTTATCCATTGGGCAACGGAGTCAAAAACAGACCAATACAGAGGGCAACACACCAAAACAACAGAAAGGGAAACACACCAAAAGCAGAGAAGCAAAAACACTGTACAAAATAATACAAAGGACTCCCTAGTCACCTAGGTCTTGAACAACTTGAGATACTGCCCACTATAAGGAAGTGGGAGGGGAGAACCATCTATGTAATCAAGATAGAAAGAATTCTTACCAGCAAAGTGTCTGACCTTGAAAGGCCTGAGCCAAAGGGAATCAAACTTTCCATGGCTGCCACGAGGTTCATGTCTTTTATCCCATAGCAACACAGTGTCTCCAACTTGGAAATCTCTGAACCTAGCTTTCTTGTCAAACAGGGCCTTTACCTTTTGCTGGTGAACAGATATCCTATCAGCAACCACCAATCTGTCTTCATTCAGTTTGTGCAGGTACATAATTCTCTTATCCAGAGCATCGCTGAAACTAGTATCCTCAATGGCCTTCATTAGGTGCAAGGCTGGCAGTTCCACTGTCACTGGCAATTGAGCTTCTACTCCATACACCACTTGAAAAGGAGACATTCCAATGGCTCTCTTTAGGTGTGATCCTGTCTTCCCAAAGGGCATCATAGAGCTTCTTGTGCCAGTTTTGTTGAGACTCATTGACCAACTTCCTTATGATAGTCACCAGATTTTTGTTAGTGGATTCTGCTTGCCCATTACCCTGGGGGTAGTAATCTGAAGAATGAGCCAGTGAGATACCATACCCGTAGCAGAAATCCATTATCTCAGCTGAAGAGAAATTTGAGGCATTATCTGTTACAATCTTGTTAGGTACACCATACCTTACCAAGATGTTCTCTTTGATGAAGTTGCATACCACTTCAGAAGTAGTGCTCTTGACTGGAATAGCTTCCACCCATTTGGTGAAGTAGTCAGTGGCAGTTAGCACATGAGTGTGACCAGCACTAGAAGCAGGATTGAGTGCACCAATGAAGTCCAAACCCCACTGTTGAAATGGTTCCTCAATCACAACTGGCTTGAGAGGCAAAGAAGCCAATTTAGGTCTTCCCACAAAAGTCTGACAAGCCTCACATTTATCCACCCACTTGGATGCATCTCTGAACAAGGAAGGCCAGTAGTATCCTCCACGGAGTATCTTATGAGTTGTAACCGTTGATGAATAGTGCCCTCCACATGCCTGATCATGAAAAGCTGAGAGCAACTTTCTCTGCTGTTCCTTGTCCACACACTTCAAAAATCTCCCATCTAAACCACGCTTGAACAAAGCATTTTCCCATAATACATATTGCGCTGACCTCAATTTAACAGTCCTCTTTTCCTTGGCAGTTAAATGAGAGGGGCATTCCCCATAGGTGAGAAAATGGGCGATGTCAGCATACCATTCATCGACTGAGCTAAGGAACAGAACAGTAGGAATGTCAGCTTTCTCCTCCAGCAACTCATGTTTAGCTCCTTCAGCAATGAGCTCACAAAGACCTTTTCCACGAACCATCTTGGTTGGTTTAATGTCAATGTCGTACTCTTGGACCTTAGCAACCCAGTTCCCTCTCTTGGATCCAAATTCTTGTTGTGTGAGGATTGACTTAACAGTTGTATCTGGAACCAGCACCATGGAATGAGAGTTGAGGATGTAAAAGTGAAACTGCTTGACAGCTTTAACCACTGCAAAAGCATGTTTCTCCATCATGGTGTATTTCAACTCATGATCTTTCAGAATATAGCTCATGAACGCAATGGGTAGCTCATGCTCATTAGAGTCTTCTTGAGTTAAGACAGCAGCCAGGGTATTATCTGTAGCATAGCAATAGATGATGAAATCTTTGCTAAAATCAGGACAGGCCAAAACTGGAGTTTTAGCAATAGCTCTCTTGATACCTTCAAAGGATTCCTTTCCTTCAGAAGACCACCCAAATGTTTGTTTCCCTTTCATCATCTGAGAAATATTCAAAGTTAATTCTATAAAATCAGGGATGAATCTTCTCAAGAAATTGATCTTACCGAAGAAGGAGTGCACGCCCTTTTTACTGGTTGGGAGAGGGATTTGCTGGATGGCTTGAACTCATTCAGGATCAATCTTAATACCATCCTTGGAAACGATGTGCCCTAATAACTTTCCCTCAGTGACACAAAAGACAGATTTTTTAGGGTTCAGAGAGATTCCATGCTCTCTGCATCTCAGCAGAACTGTCTCCAGGTGATCAAAATGATCCGCTCTTGTCTTGGAAAACACTGTCAGGTCATCAAGGTAGATGACAATACACTTCCCTTTTAAGCTTCCAAAAGCCAGATCCATAGCTCTCTGGAAAGTGGCACCAGCGTTAATAAGCCCAAAAGGCATTCTCTTGTAAGCAAAGGTGCCCCAAGGAGTAGTGAAAGTTGTTTTATGTTGATCTACAGTATCAACCTCTACCTGATTGTATCCAGAAAATCCATCAAGCATAGATAACATTTTAGAGCCTGTTACCCGCTTGCAATACTTGATCCATCATGGGCAAAGGATAATTATCTTTCAGAGAAGCCTGATTCAGGTTCCTGAAATCAACACAGATGCGGATCTCACCATTTTTCTTCCTGACAGGCACAATATTTGCAATCCATGTTGAATGGTGAATGGGAAAGATGATTTTAGCCTTCAACAACTTCTGTATCTCCTGAAAGATGGTGTCAGCTACTTTGGGGTTGTATTGCCTCTGTTTCTGCTTGAAAGGCTTAATTCCAGGCTTAAGAGGAATAGAGTGCTGCATATCTTTTGGCTTGAAAGCTTTCAAATCTTCATAAGAATAAGCGAGAACATCCTTATATCTTTTCAAAAGATCAATTGCTTTTCTCCTCTCATCTGCTGTGCAACATTTCCCAATATTCACTAGCTTAGGGTCAGTAGACTCCCAATATCAATCTTATCATACTCAGCTGATTGCTGAGGCCCAGAAGAAGCTCTAGATTTCACATACCTGTCATGCTTATCAAATAGTTCCTCCAAACTCACCAGCCCTTTAGGAATCTTGTTTCCTTTGAGATTGATGCATCCATCTTGATCTGTCTCTTCTCCTTGGGTGACAGCTTGGCCAAAGGACACACTTTCACGAGGCAGGTTGTCACTTCCCTCAAAATACAGTTGTTCGAAATTACCCTTGAGTTCCAGGAAGGAAAGTAAATGCTGATCATCATTGAAAACCTGCCAGTTATTGGCATTATCAGGTACACTAGGCCGATGGACCATCTCAATGGTGAACTTATCCTGAGAGAAATCAGGATGAGGAATCAGTAGCGACCCTGAGACTGCTAGCGAATCAGCCCTGCTGTTCTTTTCTCTAGGTACTGCTTCGATAGAGAAAGCATCAAGGAACTCAATAGAATCCCAAACCTGATTCTGATAATGCCTTAACCTTCCATTTTTTACTTGAAAAAGGTTTCTGACCTGCTTAACAATCAATTCTACATCACCACGAGCCAGAAGATTTTTTATACCTTGTTCTTTGGCCACCTGCAATCCGAGAATGAGAGCCTCGTATTCTGCTGTGTTATTAGTATTCTCGAATTGTAACTTAAATGAAAAAGGATGAAGGACACCTTCTGGTGACACCAGTAGAACACCAGCTCCAGAACCAGCTGAGGAACAACTTCCATCAAATTCTAAAATCCAAACCCCGTTAGGATCTCTAGGAGACACTTTGGGGGGTGGGATTTCGTCAGGGGACATAATCATGTAGTTATCATGACCCATATCCTCATAAAGTATTTGTGCTCTAGGATCATCCATTTTTCTGCACAATATACTCAGACTGCTTTTCAGGCAACAACTTCTTCATTTGTCCATTGACAGGCACGAGTGCATGCGACCAGTCCATCTGGATTTCCCCACCCACATCTTTGCAGAAGTTCCTACTTAGCAACATCCCGTATGAAGGAGGGATATCTGCTACTAGGATGGTAGCCAACACTTTCTTTTCAGGCAAGGCAGCAAAATCCACTTGCGCATCTTTAATTCTCCCGACCAGGGGCACTTCTTTACTTTCCATGGAGTAACAGGATCCATAAGTGCGAGTGAGGGTCAGGCCTAAAGCATGAGCTACTTTAGCAGGCATTACGTTATCTAAAGCTCCTGAGTCTATGACACAATTACTGAGCCTATGGCTATTAGGAGCGTTACATAAAATGGTTTAACTTTGTCACCAGGCGAGGTGACAGCAGCTACCAGACTGGGCTGTGGTGCAGAAGGAGGAGTAGGTAGAAGGCCTTTAGAAGTGGTCTTAGAGTTGGAATTGACAAAGTGGATCATTTTGGCAAAGGCTTTGGGATGGGTTTGATAGTACTCAGCTTCTGAGATTTGGACCTTGGTCTTTTTCAGGTGATCAACAATATCAAAGGATCCAGAAGTGGACGGGCCATCATCATGTGGAATTCTAGGCTTATCAACTTTAGGATAAAAAGAAGAAGCAACTTTTGGAACTGGGTTGATAGGACTCACCTTTGGTGCAGATGAAGTAGGGATAGGAGATCCTCTTTTTGCAATAACAGGGATAGTTACCGACTGCTCCTTAGATTTCTTTATGGGATGTGTCACCTTCTCCCTCTGCTTTGTCTGTTCTCGATTCATGACAGCAAATGATTCGCTGTTCATGTCTGCTATCACTTCATCATAATCATCTCCATCGTCAATGCCTTCAGTGGTGAAGAAATTAACTCGAGATCCCTCAAGTTCTTCCGCCTCATCATCAAATTCCTCCACAAAATCCTCGCAAGCTTCATTATCCTCATCATCATCTGGCTCTTCAACCTCACAGGTTGCATTCACAGGAACCTTAACAGGAGGTCCTTCAAGTGCTAGTCTTGTTTGAGAAGCAGGCAAACGATTCCTGGGCTGGAAATTTCTTCTTGGAACATCTGCATAAGGGGCATGCTGAGCCAATTGTTTCTTTATAGCAATAAGATCATTCGTAAGTTTCTGAACTAATGGATCAGTGTTAGGTCCAGGGGTGGAAGAGGAAGAAGCAACAGACTTAGATTTGGGAGGGTCTCTTCTCAACTTCCCTGACATGATCAAGTCATCTTCGACACTAACAGCCAGTTCTTGATCTAGAGCTAACGTCACGAGATTATCCCTTCTTAGTGCATAACTAACTTTAGGTGATTGGGCATTTAGAAAGAAACATTTTTGAATCCGATCAACAGGTCGAGTGTTTGTTGGAATTTTATTTATCAACCTGTTGAATCGACCCACAAACTCTCTCATGGGTTCTTGCGAATCTTTCTTTATCTGAGAGATTTGGGCAAGCAAAGCATGCACATCTTCTGCCGGCTTGAAACGATTCTCGAACTGGGTTCTCATGGTGTCCCAGTCGGTTATAGCACCAGCCGGAAGGTGAAAGAACCAATCAGCAGCATTTTCTTGCAAAGTCTCCACGAACAGTCTTACGGAGACGTCTTCATGTTCAACTCCCAAAACTCCACATGCAACTATGAAGGCTGCAATATGTTCATCAGGATGTACCTTGCCATCACCTTTGAATTTTGGGAAGTTCTTCCGGTTACCTCTGGGTAACTCATGCAAAGGCTGAGTAAGGGCCAGGGGCCCGACACGTTGACCCCATGGCAATGGTGCCGCCATTCTTGGAAATATGACTTGGAGAGGAACTTTAACACCAGCGAGGATCAAAGCTTGTAGATTGGGACTAGCAGGATCTGAAGGAATACCACCCGTAGGACTTCTATCTTGAACAGGTGGAGTGCTCGTCGAACGAGTTCTTCTATTTCTTGTTGAAGGGAAAGGAAAACCCTGCTGCTCCAAAAGCTGAAACTGAGAGTCTTCAATACCAAGGGTCCTTCTCCCTCGAGTAAAACGCAGAGTCGCCAGATCAAAAGATGATTGAAAAATTACAGAACTGGAATGTGATTTTCCCCAGCGGAGTCGCCAAAAACTGTTGGTCGTCAAATAGGACTTTTAAGAAGAGCAACAGTCAGGGGACAAGAAGTCCCTCCTCTTTAATGGGAGAGGTTCCCTTATTCAGAAACGAACTTATTTACAAATATACAAAACATGATTTCATGGTTGAACTTGGATATTACGAAAGTGTTTTCCACAAGGATCATCAGTTACAAAAGGACTGAGGAAAGGGAATACGAGGGTGAGCAGAAGAGCAACATGCAAGATTATAGATAGCAGAATAATCCTTTATGTATGCGAAGTTGCAGTGAATTTAAAACAAGATCGTTTGTACAAGATGAGATTACCAGACACAAAGTTCTGTAAATAACCTTCTTCAGATTCATTAATCAAGGACACAAAGTTCCTTCTTGGTTATACAAGATCACTATACTCGCAATATTTGAAAATATGCAATCAGTGAGACTAACGAACTAGAAACAAATGATCTTCACGAAATTAAAAGAAAACACAGAGATAACAGAGATTAGATAGACAATGAATGGAAAGCCCTTTTGTATTGATTTCTCTCTGATCTATTTACACTTTCAGAAAATATGCCAAGTTCTTCCTTTCTTGAATGGCATAGAAAATACCATTATATAGCTTACAAGTCAGTTACTTTTCGTTTAACCGTTTCTTTTAACTAAAGAATGGTTAAGGACTGCCAACTCACAGTACCTCAACCTATTACAAAGAAAACTGAAAAAGAAAGGGAAGAAGAGAAACGTATGGGGAAGAAGACAGGTGGCTGGTCACTGAGAGGGACCCATCAACTTCAGAAACCACTGCTTGAATTTCTTCCACGTCTCAGCTATGTCTTTGCCACGAGGGACACACAAGAATTTTCATCTTGAAGATGACAATGGATATCTTTGAAAACTGATATAACCAGCGTCTTGAAAGCTTCGTCTTTTTGCCAGCTGTCCTTGGAATTTGATCTTCGGATTGATAGTATCAGAGCCGCAACTTAAATTCATATTTAGCATATTCGGGTAGAGCGGGAAAAACTAAGTATGAATGGCTTTTGGTTCGCTTGGGACATGTGAGACGTGAATGCGTGAAACACGCGGCTCGGCCGGTTCGGGCGAAACAGGGAGAAGACGCACAAATGCATTTTGGGACACTTGGGACGAAAATGTGTGAAAGACCACGATTCGGGTGTTTTAGGCCGAAAGTGGAACAACGTGCACAATTTTGACTTGGGAAATTCGGAACACGAAAGTGTGAAGTACGCGGTTCGGGCCGGAACGGCCGAAAATGGAATAGAGCGCACTTTTGAAATTGGGACGGATGGGACAGGAAAGCGTGAAGTACGCAGTTTGGGTGTTTCGGCCGAAAGTGGAACAAAAGGCCCCATTTGAACTTGGGACAGTTGGGACAAAATTGTGCGAAGGACGCGATTCAGGCGAATCGGCTGAAAATGGAATAGAGTGCACTTTTGAAATTGGGACGGATGGGGAAAAAAGTTCCAGAGTACACGGTTCGGCCGGTTCGGGCGAAAATGGAACGACTTGCACTCTTTTTGACTTGGGCTATTTGGGACATGCAAGAGCGAAGTATGCGGTTCGGGTGTTTCGGCCGAAAATGGAACAACTCGCACAATTGACTCTGGGACAGTTGGGATGAAAACTTCCGACGGGCCCGAAAATGGAACAACTTCGGGGATTTCGGCCGATCGGGGAACAAAACGCACTTCGGAACTTGGGACACGCGGGACAAAAATGTCCGATAGGCTCGAAAAACTTACAAAATGACCCAAAACACAGCGTTTCTCAATTTCACGGCCTTTTCACACCACCAGCTCGACAGAAAAGACACTTAAACTCAAAATTTTAAAATTTTTACTATTATCAGAGCGGGGAATTTTGAGTGGACAACAGGCCTTTGAAAAAGTCTTAGTATAAAAAGGAGCCAACAGAAGCCTCCATGTGTCTCTTTGGCACACTTTTGATATGGTGCCCAAAAATGGAGACCCTAAACAAGCACGAGATCACCACGTGTCTCATCCACGTAAAGTTGTTGAAAGAGTTTAAGGACCAGTGGAAGGCACCACATGCCTAGGGTGTGAGAAATTTTCTTCAACCGTTGAAAATTCGAAGTATGGGAAGACCCAGCGGAAACCTCCACGTGTCCCTTCGGTGCTTCTTTAAAATTAAAGTACAAGGGTAGGTCCCAAACATGCGTAGGCCCTCCATGTGTCTTAGGTCCTAGAAAGTTGCTTGAGAAGTTTAAGTATAAAGAGGAGCTAGCGGAAACCTCCACATGTCTCCTTGGTGCAATTGTTAAGGTAGGACCCAGAGGTGGATACTCAAATGAGTGCCTGAAATCCACATGGACAAGCTTTGAATTGAAGTGGGCCTTAGAGTTTAAAAATGTCCCAATGACCCGCCTCTCCACTTCTAACTTTGATGTGGGGCCCAGCGGAGTTTCAGATTATTTCATAGCTTTTCTCCCTCGTACAAAAAGGTAAAAAACTTCAAAATGTTATGCCGACCCACCTTCCCACTTGTAACATAAAAAAGTTCCACATTTCCTTCTTTGAGGTCAAGTAATACTTTTTCCCTACCGCTTCATATTTGCTGAATAGCCAATTAGATGCTATCAGTGCCGCGGGGCCAATTTGGTATTTTTTACAAATGTCAAAAAAGTGGAAAACTTCACCTAAAGGACCTGTCGTGCTGCATCCAATCAGAAAGGACCACGTTTCCATAGATGTTGGGAACAAAATATGATAGGGAAAACATGACTATGGAAAAATAGAAGGAAGGGGAAAACCTGAATTCACGCCCAAATTACAAATTCTTTCTCTTAGAAAGAGAAACGGAAAACAATATCTGGACTTAATGTGATCCTCGACCAAAGGAAAGGACTGACCATGGTAACCAAATGAAGGAGAAATATTTAATGCATCAATGTAGGGAGATAGAGAAAAATTCAAACCATGTGGACTCAGACATTTTTGGATGAACAGGGTGATATTAAATTGAGCACCAACGCAACACCTCCGCGTTTCTGGTTCTCAAGGTTACTTTGACAAGCATGAGAGAAGATCATATACGTAGGGGTTGTGATTAGCAACTAGCTTCACAAAATGAAAAGAAAAGAAAATGATAACAAAATATAAGCTTTAAAATGTTACCTAGTTGTAGTGGGTGTTGCAAAAAGAGTTGTCAAAGATACTATGAGCGTCCAAGAAACCTGCATAATATTTTACAAACTGTGAATGAAGATTGTTGATGTAAAAAATTTAAATGTGATCCAAAAACAAATTATTTGGCGTAGCCCGGGTGGTCTCTTGTATTCAAAAATGGCGTAAAATGTGAAATAATTAGCTAACGAGACTATTTACCTGAAATTTTGTTGAAAAGGTCAAGGAAGAGAACTATTAGAAGTTTTTCCGCACAAAAATGCAAACAAAAGTCATCTAGAAAAAGTAATCTGTAAAATTGATAAATATTGTGTGATGAGTTATAAAAAGTATTTTGTTTCAATTGTGAATTTCCACATAAGAAGGCATTAATTGATCTTGAAAATCAAATTGTGAACTATTTCGCACAAAGGCACCAGATAAGGAAACCCAAAACATTAGACCATGTGGAAAGTTGTCTAAAATCAATTGAAATTGATAAAAGTGATTGAAATAATGGATTGTATTGAAGTGATAAGAGATCGAAAAGGCGTAGTTAGATAAGGTGTTACTTAAAAAGTCGAGATAAAAAATTAATTTAAGAAAAAAAAAAATCAAGATATTGAACCAATAAAATTTGATTGAGAAGTTAAATACATTAAAGTAAGAAAATAGATAACATTAATGAGTTAGTATTAACAATTGTTGGGACCTAAGTAATATAAACACAACCAACTAAGCATTTTCATGACATAAATAATAATAAGAATAAGAAAGTTACAATCCATTAAAAAAAATTAAAAACTGAGAGCAACTGTGGTGTGTGAACCAAGGGAAAGTGATTCAGAAGTGGACTTATATGCCAAAAAGGTATACTGATACACCGAAATTGTGGACATTGAGGAAGGAAAAGTCAATTTGAAGTCGACTTAGGAATGTGAGGGTGACTAAAGGGAAGGACGTAATGGAAAAAGACGACTGAAGTAGGATAGGTGAGGGCGAATAAAGTGGAGGATCATAGTTGCGGATGTTATGGATGTGGATAATGGAATGTAATAATATTTGTTGAGGAAGTGTGGAGTTAAGAATTAAATTGAGGGGGATGTGAAATGTCAATGTATAGTTATAGATGAAAGTTTGTTTTGTTGATACCAAAAAAAGAAAAATAAAATTATGATGAATGTCAAGGGTGCAGGTGAGAGGTCAACGGACTGTGAAGACTTACCACCAAGACATCTAATCCTTGCATAATACATGGGGGAATTCGTAATAAGCATGTAGTTGTGTTGGAAAAATTCTCACGAGGACTATTCTTCAGCTCAGTCAATGCTTTGGTATAGATATGGAGGAAGATCGTGTATAAGCATCCAATATACATCAAATGTTAATGCAAAGGCATGTGATAGTCAAGGTTGGGTGGGATTGTTGAGGGAGCTTGGGAGGAAGTAGGATGAGAGTTCATACATGATATTTGGCTCGATGGATAGATAGGGTATGGGTATTGGAGTTTATGGGAGGGTCAAACATGGAAAAGGAAGGGATCACAGTCATAAGAGTGCTTGTAGGAGATGGGAGAGAGAGTTTAGGGGTCTACAAGATGGGTTTGACATGGAGAAGGGAGAGGGCTTGCAATGGGTGGAGTGAAGGATAGGTGAGTAGGGAAGGGATGTCAGTGTTGGAAGGAAGGAGTGGTAGGTTGGGACAGTTGAGTAGAGAAATCCAAGGTGGTAGAGAAAGTCGAGGTGGGGAGATTCGTGTAAAGGGATGACACGAGGGCTGAGGATAGGGTGAGCTATGTGGTTGGAGGGAGTTGTTTGGAAATTAGGGAGAGATGGGGGACTATGGTAGCCAAATGACTGGGATGTAAGGTCTGCGAAGAGCTTGGGAGGAGCTATGGCCAAGGGGACTGTGTTGATCCAGGCGTGGGGTAGGATGTATTTGGAGCTCATCCTTGGTGTCCATGGGGACAAGGTGGGCTTCGTAGTTGGGGATTATGAGCACAGGGATGGTGGTGCTGGGAGCAGGTGTAGAGTCTAGGGTTCGGAATATTATATATTGGGATTAGATCAAGGAGAGCTGGGGGGACTGTGGTAGCCAAATGACTGGGATGTAAGGTCTGCGAAGAGATTGGGAGGATCTATGGCCAAGTGGGACTATGTGGATCCAAGTGCGGGGGTAGGATGTATTGAGAGCTCTTCCTTGGCATCCATGGGGATGGGGTGGGCTTCATAGTTGGGGATCTTGAGTGTAGGGACAATGGTGTTGGGAGTGGGTGTAGATTCTAAGGTTCGGGATAGTATATATTGGGATTAGATCAAGATGTTGGGATGAGGTGTTGGGAGTTGAAAGGAGTGTGAGGATCCTGGGTCGACTAACGGGATGTGTGGGAGTATTTTTGTTTTAGTTTAGGATATATATATTTTATTCTAGTTTTTATTTATCTAAATAAATAAACCTATATATAAACTAAGATTGATATATGCAAGATATAATTTTTAAATAAAACATTAATAAAATTTTAAATAAACTAAGATATATATATATATATATATATATATATATATATATATATTATATATGAAGGAAATATGATATTTTAGGCTATTTGATTTTGCAGGAATATTTCAAAAAAGAAAAATGACCACAAAAATTTTCATCTTAAAACCATAAATTGAAATCCAAACTAAATGCCACCTCTGCAAACACCGTAAGGCTATGAATACTTGATCCATAGTACACAAGTATCTGGATATGATGATGGATTTTCTTATGCAAAACCCTAAGCATCAAAGAGTGAAAAGATGATACAAGCATCATAGATTCATTATTACTATAACCTGCACATACACCACAAGACACCGCACAACAAAAGCACTTCCCATAGTGTGAAGGTTAACCAAATAATGCCATAAGGCACATAAATGGAAATAATAAAAATAAATAATAATACACAAAGAATGGATAAAACCAATAATTGGGAAATCAAAGGTAATAAATCATGTGTTAGTCCCACCAAGCGTGCCAGAATGTGAGCTAGGAAAAATGCACTGTTAACAAGTAAATAAAGCAACTAGCCAGATACCTTCTCCTTCGTTATTTCATTAGCAAACCTCGAAATGGGAAGTGAAACATGGATGAGCCATGATTTAATGAAATGTAGGTGTTTTACTCAAACCAAAGCAAGGTATTCTCTATAATAATATCAAATTACTTTACACCAATGGATAAAGGGATTATGGATTTGGGATGCTTCAAGATGAGGCTATTTTGGCATTAGGATGAGGTGGGAAGGATGCTCTTTGCTTACAAGGATGTAAGAGTTTTAGAAAAGTAATTCATTATTAATCTCCATGTGTTTTAGAGGGGCGGGGTAAGGTTGTATTTATAGCCTGGGAATTGGACTAACTTAGGGGATTTTAAGTAATCACAATTTGAAAATGAGGGCATGATTAGGTGAGTGGGGACAAAAAAAGTGGGTGAGGATTAAAATTATATTTTTAATTCTCAAATGGGGGAAATAGGGAATATTTTTCATGTGAGGAATATTAGGTTTAATTTAGGGGTTTAAATGGTTTAATTAACTGATTAACATCGATTAATTCTATGGGTATTTTTGTGGGAAATGGAATGGGAAAATTAATTGATTTGGAAAAGGTGTGAAATTAGGGTGTCTACATTAAAAATTGTTCATAAAATATTGAATATAAAATCACCTCATTCTTTTTGGTAAAAACTATTAGATCAATGGAAAATCATCCCCCAAAAAGTTTGGGTCCCTTGCAAAGTGTGTGTGATTGAGCGAGTATTTGAAGTTTCCAATTCGATCTGGATTTTTTTCTTAACTCAGTTTTACCAAAAATAACATAACTTGGAATTTCTTCTTCACTTTTACATGAAATGTTTCATGAAGCATCATGAAAACATACTTTAAATGACCAAACTTACAACCTTTCTCAAACAGACCTAAAACTCTCTATCCGCAGTGACTTACCTGTTCTTACTTATCTTGTCTTCATAATCTTATTTCCCAAGGACCATGAAACATTATAAAATAGCTTAGATATGACCTAAAACACATCATACACATCCTTTATACCATCAACATACTCCTACAATTCTTGAAAATTACTTCCTTGATCTAAAAAACATGCCACCATACCAAACCACATGCTCTAGGTCTAGGAATAGGCATATAATGACTTGACTCAACCATGACAACCCATGAACTAAACATGATGACCATGTGTATACACTTAGAAACCTCTATCACATATTTAGGACTCTTCTTGACCTCATAGCATCCTTCAATCAACTTTGGATAGCTCATACCATTACCATGCCTATTAGACCATGCTTTAGAACACCATATGACTTCACCAAAACATGACACTATTAATCAACCTTCATGTTTGACACTAGAAGACACCTCATGGGAACTCACATGACATATATACACCCTTTTTCATCAATGGATTTGACATCAATGATAACACAAATATGTAATGGCTAACAATGGATGTGTATTTAATTCGATAATGTTACATGGTACTGTCCAAGAACTTCTAAAATGTTGATCTCATAATTATATAATTATGGTTGTAATGTTATAAAAACCCATGGCCTCCACTCTCACACCACCATTGTCTCAAGTAGCCCATTAAAACATCACACTAGTGAGAATTTGTTAAACATGACATGCTTCTATTTTTTACATGTCATTTTTTCCAAAAATGACGTAAATATCTAATGTAATTTTCACAAAAATAATGTGTTTTTCAATGCTAGTTTCATTAAAAGTTACATTATTTTCATAAAAATGATGCTATGCCCCTAACGCTACAAGGGAAAATTTTAAGGAACTCCCCCAAAAAAGCTTATAGAAATCATGGTGAATGATATAACCAATTTGATGGTTTCGGCGAATGTCCTTATAACTAATTTTGTTATTTCGGTGAGGAAAGTAAAAAATATAAAAATTAGTTGGAGATCAAATGGAGAATCTTGTGAAACGAGTTTGGTGAATATCCTCTATCAATTTTTCTCTCACTTCTCAAAGGATTCTGTCACTATGTTATATTTTAAGTCACCAAATCATTGACTCACCATTAACAGTGGAACTTGGAAGTTGGACTTAGAGATTTCTTATTGGCCCGCACTTCAATTTCACAATAGCTAATAGGACCCACAAAACAAATGACATTGGGAAAATGGTATAAGCATCGATCTTTCTTATTATTTTTCACTTTGGGGTGACTAACACATGATATGTAGAGTCTGAAAATCACTCCCATTATGAAATCCATATGTATGTGGTGTTTTATTAATTGGTTTGCACTTCATAGTTAAGCATACATGAGAGAAATATAATTTTATAGAAAATGGTCTATTAAAACGATATGTACATAAAACCTTCTTAATGGTCCACCTTTCACACTCTGACATGGTTCTTACAACGAAAAATATCACCATGTAGAATTAACCAGACTGGGAGGTGAAAAGATAAAAAATATAGGCAAATATTTAAACAATGCAAAATGTATAAATTATTAAGTGGAGGACTAGACTTCAATTATGTAACTGTATACTTACATTTTAGCATGAGCCAAAAATTATCAAGATTTAAAGGAATTTTGAAAGGAATTCATACTCAACTACATGGTATTTGAGGTATAGACTATAAACGAGATTTAAAAGTCCAAATTCAAGAAATCACAAGGAAAACAAGAGTATTAGTGTTTTATGAGATTGAAAGATTTGCATTCCTATAGTTTCTCAGGTATTTTTAAAAAAATTGTCAATGGAGGCTTACCTAAAAACTTTCTACTTGGACAAACTATTTGGAGATACTATTTTTGACAAAAAAGTAATCGATTTCGAGCATTATACAACTTTCAAAATGATAGTATAAGGATATAGTTCGATAGATGACAATGACGATGCACACCAGGATGAAAAATAGTTCATGGCCAATCTATTTTCCACTAGACAAAGTGGGATACATACTTTAGCTGGAAAATATGAGGTAATGTATTGTATCAACTTGTTTTTGGGTATTTTTGTTGATGATGTAAGTTGTGTTGAAGGAATTATAAAATCCAAAGGATGAAATTTAATTGCTAATATATATAAAAAGGATATTAATACTTACTACCATCTCCCTAGATCTAATATTCAGTTCAATCAAAAAACATATGAACAATGGGGAGAGAAAAATAACCTTAAGACTATGCTTAAATATTGTACAGAGGACCCGATAACTATCAAGTCCAACGTCTCAATAGAGAAAATGAATATAATATATTTTATATGTGGACTAAGATATGGACCTAATGAATAGACTATTTGGAGCAATAGATATTGTGCATGTCAATCAGACATGGGTACCCCTTATATCCATGTTCACTGATGATCAAAAGATACTTGGTCTGGTTGGAGATTTATCTTTCAACCTCTTCAACAATCTTATGAGTTATAGGAAGATGGAGAAGCGGGATAATTTATATATGATGTCTTACTTTCTTGATGTCATGTGTACAGTCCAAAAATTTCATGGAGTCCCCAGTTGATCACCACAAGATATTCATATAGTCCCTAGGGTCTATAACAATATTCACATGCATAACTATAGGAGGAATATGTAGGTGATTTGTAATAACAACTACCCCATTATCTACAATTCCATATATGACAACCTTATGCCTAGGGTAAGTCAAATAATCATCAATTCATTGAGAGAATCTGTATATTTTTGGTGTTACCCATATTGTAAAGTGATAAGAGTAGATGTGATTCTCAATTTCTCTTTTATACTACCCAAATATGTTTTAGACAAGCAATCTAAGCAGAAGATTGTATATCACTTTTTTCATGACATCAGTTATGTGATAAAGGAACCTAAGAAGATTTTTTTTACTTATCCTCCTTTTCCTTTCTTATTAGGTTTAATGGTCTTGATTGATCGACAACAGGTGAAGATAATAGTATCCTACAAGAAATCATTCAACTTTGACTATCATACTCTAAGGAATTTTGACTTGACAGGAAGAGTGGGATAACTCTACAAGAACACTCTTGCTATGACCACTTATAACTAGAAAATTCATCCCCACAAGGATAACTTGGTTTATTTGGATGACGTCAATGATATAGTGGTGGCCAAAAATATGATAAATTTCAATTTCAATTATGCACCTGTTGGGTAGCAGGCCAGAATGGATTAGAAGTTAGGCTACTAGTAGTAGTACAAAGGAAATATGTCGAAGAATATTCAAATGAAGAAGGTCTCGATTCAAAATAAATTTAGACGATTCTTGTTTGTGTGTCTCCTCCATCAAAAGGAGAAATATAGTCATTCTCATTCTTCTCCCTCTCTAATTATACAAATGACAGGACCTACAATATCTATTGGGAGATCCTTAGGTCCACACAGAAGACAAGAAACAAGTCCTCTAGTGAGTACTATTGCAATTGTTCCTCCTATGTATGTTCTTTTTCTTTCTGCTTATTCAGTTCCAACTTTTATATGGATGGTTTTTTCTTCTTCTATTCTAATTCCATCTTCCCTAGGACCTTTTACTAGTAGTATTCTCATTTATACTAGTTCTTCTAAAGATAAATTAGGAGGATATCAAGGGATATTGGATCATAATGATTATCAAACTCATCATTTATCTTCCCCTATTTCTACTACTTCTAATATTTATCCTTCTCTCCTTGATTTTATTTCTATTACTTCTATTATTTCTACTACTTATATTCTATCATTTTCTCCCCAAGTTTTTTGCAGTCACTTCTTCCTAGCCTGTTGTATTTACTAAAATAGTATCATAGTCAATGAGTGTATCTCCAAAAGCCACTTATTCTAGTTCTACTTCTTTAATTCCTTCTTCCACTCCTTTTACTAATGTATCTTCTTTAGATACAACATCATCTGGAAGTCTTGTCATAAGAACTTTTAAGGCTAAGTTAAAGGCACCAATGTAACCTTCTCCTTCTTTCCTTGACCTTCCTTCAATTTTCTACCCAATCTAATAAATATCTTCTTCCACATTTTCTTCCTTCTATCACATCATATGTTTCTTTAAAATTATTATCAGGCATGAATGTGCCACTCTTTCTGGTTCCCTCTTTCATTCTTGTTTCTTCTTTCCAAAATGCTATGGTCACTCATAGTTTCATGAGCCATATCTTGGCCCCTTTGGACATGTTCAAGATAAAATATCTTTTACTTGGGCACCACACACCTTACCACAAGTGCTAAGGCCTTCTTCTACCTTACCTTCCATAACAATAGTTGCATATACTACTTCAGAAGGAACATGGACTCTTCTTGTTGGAAAAAACATAATGGCTTATGTAATGTCACAACTTGAAGACCCGAAGGTGCAACTCAAGTATGGTACTCCCAAAATAACTCTAAAGAGTATCAAAAGAGGAATTTTTCCTAAGGAGATACTCCTATCTACATGGAAACAAGGTAGGACATTTTGATGATTTTCAAGAAAATACACATGGGGGAAGAAGTCATAGATGCAGACCCCAGGTTAGTTATTAATGTCACTTAGTAGATGGAAGTTTATTTTTCTAGGATAATGTAGGATTGGATTGATGCTTTGCATGCTCATAATAAATTAAGTGTACCAAAGAATAGTTTTCCCAATGTGCAAATGTCCTTGAGAAAGTTTTACCATATATTAGTTTCTTTACAAAGGAATCAATATGTAGCATAGTAAGGGTTGCTACAGGTATAAGTCCAACAAAAACATATCAATAGGATAAATTAAATGATGGAAATACTACTAGTTGTCATATACAAGGGACTTTGTCTTAATGTATTATAAATCAAAAGCTAGGAATTGAATACAACAAAGATTTTCATGGCTAAAATTTTGAAAGAATTGGGTGATTTAATGGACACAGTGGAAAGATTGTTGATAGAGCTAATGGGTATAGTAGAGAAGATATATGAATTATTATATGAATCTCATCTTACCTCTATCCATAAGCCACAAGGAAGGTTAATTCACAAGTTCATTTTTGAGCAACAATTACAAGAATTTATTTCTACTCTATGTGTTATATTTTCCCAAGAAGATAGGCTAGGAAGACATCAAATATTATGGAATTGGTGACTTATGCAAATGGAAAAGTGAAGAAATATTTGACTATGAGTGAAAATGCTAAACCTATCTATAACAGAGTTCCTCACACAAGAAATTCATAATCTAATGAGGATGACTTTTCTAGACCTACAATATAGTTATAATGAGTTCAAATCATGTGTGAATGAACTTTAGTGTAGTCAAACAAAATCTACTCAAGAAAATTCTAGTGGTCCAGTGGAACCTAAGTAGATATTAAAAAAGTAAAATTAGTAGTTTTACTATTATTAGGATTTAATATTGATACCTATATAATATAAAAAATAGGAAGTATAAACTTTCTTGCATGGAAGATATAGTAATTTTGGGTAACAGTGTAATTTTACAAGTGTTTTACCCTCTAAGGAGGAATATTTATTATAAAGAAATACCTTCTCATCTTGATAGTCCAAGGATTGTTTAGTGAGTGTTTTTCAATTTCTATTTATTGCCTTCTCAATTGTGTTGCAATTTTTCTTATATTTGTTTTGAATGATTAATCATTATATATATTTATTTTTCATGAAATTTGTATATATACAAAAGTTATTTTCATGGTCATAAGTTTGATTAGCTTACTATTTTAATACTTATAGAGACCTAATGACACTATCAAGGTTATAATGTGAATAAACCTTTATACTTAGCACTATAATGACAAAAAAACATACTTAACTCTATAAGACATTGTTAAGACCTATTGATGCAAGATTATCTAAAGCATTTAAAAAAATTATTTCAAACATATTAAAAAAGATCCCAAACATTTAATTGAGAATAGTTATGTTTTCATCTACTTCAATTTCATTTTATCTTGCTATGGTATGCCTTATCAACAGCTATAAGAGAGATTCAATAATAAGTATCACTTTATAATGAGTGAAGCACAGTCACACAAGAAGTTTCAGATCTATATTGTCAAAGGTTAAGGTTTGAAGGATTGAAGTCAAGAATATAGAAATTAGTTGATGACCATATAATAGTTATAACTTATATAGTGTTGTCCCTTAGAAGTTATAAGTTTGGAAGTGGTACCAAATCAATTTTAGTCTTTGATCTACATGTTTACGTATGTTGCACATTTAGGTCATTCCTTCGATTTCCTCTATAGTTATGTTTCTCTCCGCTTTTGTGTATTTTCAAGAAATTACTTCATGTTTGTCAAATGTTACAAGTTTGAACACATATCTAATTATGAATGGTTAATTTAGAAGGTAATTGATTAGAAATTAATCTTTTTTTACAAAGGAAACAAGAATTTTTGGTCTGTGATAGTTTGAAGAATGTCATCACAATTTTATCTAACCCGCCAATTTTTATACAATTATGAAACTACGTGGAGCTTTTTGATTCAATCACTATTTATGAATCGACAAGAAAAGTACTTTGTGAATCTTACAAACCCTTAATTCTCTGAAGAAAGGACACTACATATAATATATTCATTCATGTGCTATTACATCTTAAAAACACTTACTGAAGTCTGAAAACATTATGATTACAATCTTGGATCTTTCTTGTTGGTTTCTACTTCAGGGTGACTAAGACGTGATATGTAGATTTTGACACTACAAAATATAGATGTATGTGGTATTTTTTTATTGGTTCGCACATCGAAGTGAAGCATACATGAAAAAAATATCATTTAATAGAAAATGGTCTATTAAAACCGTATATACATGTAACCTCCATACTGGATTTCCTTTCGCACTTTGACATAGTTTCTACAAAGGAAAACAACATGCTAACGAACGTGGAGATGTTTTATTGGCTCGCTTCTTAATACTTCTAACAAAGTTTTAGTATTAGAATATTCTTATTGGTTAACAACATACAAGGTTATAAAGGAACTGACATTGCAAATTGTGAAGTAACTTGGATCTTTTCTGTCAATTACCAATCAAAAGAGATTATTGCAACATTTTTATTTTCATAGATTAATAATTTAATGAGATTTTCATATCTACAAATACTTCATTTTTTGGAATTTTATCATCATTGATCAAGTATAAACAAGATCCATTAAGCAGAAAGTTCATTCCTATGTGGTAGGATATGGATGGGCCAAAATTAGACGATGATATAAAAAATGTGATAGAGACATTTGCAAGGATAAAATAAATATTTCAGGGTGACATTGATGAAGATTATTTTTTTGTCAATATTCTACCAAATGTAATACATATTTGATTACATGTAATATTTACAATGAAATTTTCTAAGATGAAATTTGTTTAATCTAAAAAGTGCAATGAAAAATTGTATACTTGAAAGCATCCTGGGTGTGGCGTGGGAAATAATTTAAGGAAAAATTTCAAATTAAATCCAACACTTTTCATAGCAAACATCAACATTATAGACAATTTATTAAATATGAAAATATAATCAAAAAATATAAAAAATTGTCAATAATTAAAAATTGTCTTCTCATATATCTAGTAAAATCTTAAAAATAATTTTTTTTATCTATTTAAATACCTTGCACGCCTTTTGATCCAATATTCCTACTTTCTTCATCCACTAAGAAAAAATTTTTGTCACAGAATCTATGTCAGGACGTGCACCTCCTACCCTGATAACCTTTGGGTAGAAGTTGTTCCAGATATGATTTAGGAAAAGGTCATCCTTGAAAATAAAAAATTAATATCCTTCAGGAATAAACTTATATGAGAAAGGAATTGCTACATTTGAAAGATAGGGGTAATACTAGCTATCCTAACAAGAAAACCAAAATGGACATTGTCAAAAAAAGAACTATGATGCCTAAACCTCCATTGACTCCATGGGATTAGGAAAGGTTAATACATGATTGAAGAATTTTAATTCCACATCACTAGCATAAAATATTTTAAGAAATAATCTCCTTGGAATGTAATCAATCATTGGTCACTAGTGATTGGGTAAACAGAAATAACATATTTAATGTGAAACTCTAAAGCTTAATTAACACATGATGAGAAAAGAGAGAGAGAGAGAGAGAGAGAGAGAGATAGCTAACTTGTCCTTAAATAAAATTCACCACGACTACCTTTACAAGATAAAAAAATTAATACAGTTAATTCAAATTCATGCAAATCATAACAAAATAAAAAAGTGTATTCAATGTTGAATCGTGTGTAACTATAAAATTTTTTAAAAGTGTAATGATAATGATAAAACATTAATATTTGAGCCAATATTAATTATATTTGTGGGAAGCTACATTAATGAAAAATGTGTCACACCATCTTCTATTTATTTAACCCACGGGTGATGGACCACTCATAGATAATTTATCATAAATTATAATCATTATATGATTTCAGTTTAAGCTATTTCCTACTACTACTTATGGCTTTTACAACTGATTTAGATTTAATGCGTTGTTTTTCTCGATTCTCCATGTATTCCCATTGATATTCATATTTCTTTTCTTTTCATATCTAAGTCACATTAATTCATATTTTCTTATCCATTTTCCCACCTAAAATCATTAATTTCTAAATAAGATGATGGAAAATTAAAGGGCTTGACGAGACCTCTCCAATAAGACCAATTTTTGCAATAATTAGAGTAGTAGATCAAAAATTATGGTCATTTGAAATTGTACTATATTGGGACTTGGGAAGAATAGGAGAATGACACATGGAAACTTATAATTAGTCCCTGAGATTTCCTTTCAAATGTGTGCCACTGACTTCTAGTTTAACTCTTCCTCAGCTCACCAGCATCATGAACCTGAAACTTTATTTAATTGGTTCATTTCGATGGCTTGGAGTTTGCATAATGCATTTTACTTGAGGAGTCTAATAATCCTACAATGTGGCAATATGATATTCAATTATGGGTGTTGGGGATTATTTTGCATACCTTTACACTCAAGTTCCTAGAATGGGTGACACTTGGGCATTCGAAGGAACAAGATAATGACATGTGGAATATTCTAATTGGTCACAGAGATTTCCTTTTCCACTTGTGCCCCCAACTGCCACTTTTCCTGAGAGTGAGTGCCTCACCTCACCGGGCCACTGGCATCGCAGACTTGAAAGTTTATTGAATCAGTTCATTCTGCAGGCTTGGAGTCCATGGAATGCATTTTCCTTAAGCTGGCCCAAAATCCTGCCATGTGTCCATCTGATATTCAATTCCAGACATCGGGGATTCTTTCACATACCTTTACAATTAGGTTCCCAAAATGGGTTATAGCTTCACCACTCCATGTGTGACGTTACCACATATAGATACTAAGATATGTTACATGTATGGATACATGATGTGAAGTATGATTTTATTAAGATTATATTAAATATTAAGATCAATGACGTAGGATCTGTTCTAGGATGAAGTCCTTACACAATCACATTTCGAATGGAAGTTCCTAGAATAGTCCTAGTGAAGTGACAATTGTCATCCACTAAATGGAGTTTTAAAAAAGACTAAATTTTATATCTAAAGTGAAAAATGTAATCATTTATAGTGACATGCTACTGATTGTAAGGTGATATTTAATGTCCAATACATTCTATTTATGAAAGAAATATTGCAACTGAAGGTAAAATAGATTCATAGAAATTGTGGACCATATAAGACTCAAAAAACTCATTTTCTCAGTAAGTTTCATCGTGCATTTGATTCTTTAAATATTATATTTTTATAAGTAGCAGTGGATAATCATTCACCTTGAAATATTTCAATATAATGGTTTACAACTTAGGGTTTAGGGTTTCTAGAATAAAAAATTTGAAGCATGTGTACTTCCATGGGAGCCCAAAATAAAAGTAAAATCCCAATCCTATACACCAAACTACTCAAACCCCATAGTTTTACAGATGAATATCATGATATTTATGATCCAATAATTGACATAAGAACTTCATAACTTAGATACTTGTTTGAGAATAAGGAAAATGCAAATAATCATTCATACCCATTAGGTTTTCAGATTAGGACACATGATGCTCCACAAGGTTTTACCTTGCCTTGAATTTATCATTCTTTGCACCCATCAATTACGATGGGAAAAAATAGTGTTTCAATTGCACCGGAGAAAACATTTTTATCCATTCATTGAGGTAAACAATGTCCATTCGTTGGGGGTATTCCAAGCAAATATTTATCTAACCAATGTGATTGCATAATGTTATGAAACTAATTATGTTGAGATAGATTATCTTAGCCACTAATAAAAATGCCAGAAATAGATATTATAAAAATAATTAACTAGGATTGATGGTAAAATACTAAAAGAGAACCATCTATATATAGTTGTGATATTTAAACCATGGGTTAGGGAACCATTTCTAGGCATGCTATATTTTTTCCTTAGATTCAATAGCGATGAACAAGATGGATGTAAACATCCTTGAAATGGTATATAATGTCCATTTCATGTACTCCAATTTATCATATCTTACATTCATGCCTTGATAAACATTACATAATCTATGTTCATAAACTTTTCTTGACCATCCTTTTAAGGCTTTGACATTAAGACATATATATTTAAATACCACAATGTTTGCTCAACTATTTCCAACTCAAGTTTGATTTTATGGTCCCTTTCCTAGTTTCTAAGCTTGCATATTTCAGGCATCTACATGATGGTGATGGGCTAGCCAATCATGATTATTTTTTGTATTTACCAAGTCGACCCCCATGAGATGAATGATTGTTCTACCCATTTGAACTCAAAATGGACTACACTAAATTTTCTGGATCTACTTCTCTGGACTTCACATTGATTTCTAACTCATAATTTTAAAAAGTACAAGTTGATAGCTTGCCTATGAGATACTAGAAATTGCTCTCAACTACGACCTAAAATGCAATCTCATCATGAGTCCAGTTCCCTCAAGTGGAGGAATATATTGTCCTTAGAAATGTTTGGGGTAAGTGCACCAAGTTGGGGGGTGTAAAAAAGTGGAAAAAAACCTGAAAATAGATTAAATTACATGTACGCATTCTATTATAACGTACAATCACGTTATAATTTGTTATAGGTTTAGGAATTACCAAAGCCTATAATGCATGTACTCGTTATGTCTGTTATAAATAAAAGAAATAAGGCCCAAGCCTTTATCATTTTAACTCCCTCAAACATGAGTTTTAGATCTATAACGTGCCCTCGTGTTATTTCATTCAGCTAGATCTCAAGCCCAAAGTATCCTCTCTGGATCTGCTAGGAAGATCTAAATCAACAATGGCACAATGGGGAAGAGGTAAGGACAATTATTTTCTCAAAATTGCATTGAAATTTGGTAAGTATAGAGTAGAATTTGAATTAAATACATATTTTTATTATTGTTACAGTTAGAGGTTGAGGGAATCAACCACAACCAAACCCTACTATTATTCCTGACATCCCTCCCGACACTCCCACAATTGCTCAACATCCCTCTGAGTAGTCAAGAAGATTAAGCAGCCCACATAGTTGATAAACAAAATTTAAATTGAGGATTTAATCAAAACAATGAGGGATTCACAATCTACAAACCCCCACCACACATCTCTTACAAACACATTGGAGGCATTAATTGTTCAAGTTGACGTGTAAACGGGGAAAATTGATCATTGGACATCTTACAGAGAGGGTTGTAGGATTTATTATTCAAAAAAATTGTCATATGTGGATGTAAAGAAAAAATAAATTTCAAAAGAACTCATATGCACCTTATTCATAGACCCCCACACTAATTTTCCTATTTCGTTGACATGTAAACAATTTCCCATCCATTGGTGTAATAATAATTTGATTAAAAATAATTTTTGGGACCGATGGTGGATGGTGTTTGATTTTCAACCTTGTAATAACAACAAGGTGCCACTATACTTTCTGAGGAAACTCTATTGCATGTTTATCCTCAACAAGATCCCAAATTATTTTGATTTCCAAGATTTCTATGGCTGAAGAAAAGGATCTGCACAGGATCGACCAGGTGCACAATGTACACCTATTCAGCAGGGTAGATTCCCTGCACAGAAGCCCCCTCACCTTGAGATTGTCCCTCAAGTAGTGAAGGAGATAGTATAGATTGATACACTCCACGCACTTTAGGGGCTATCTGTAACCCTTGTTGGACATGTGAGGGATATTTCTGAGCCAGATGCTCGTGGAGGTACACAAAGTAATCCCCCATGGAGTACTAGCATGAGGCTACATTTTTGCTCGTCATGTGGTAACATATGTTTGGGGCCCGAGGAGGACGATAATTTCATGCGTACTGATTTTGGTGCACCTGGTGCTAGGGGTGAACATGATAATTTCACTATGTCAGATGTCCTTTTGAGTGATACATTTGGATTACATTCATCAGTGTCACCTTTGCAGGTAAATTTGTTATGTTTTGTTATGTGTGTTACAACAAGTTTGGAGTACCTGATTTACTTATATATGTTAAATTTTGTGAAATAATTGTATTTGAACATGTACATGCATTGATATTATAGCACGCGGGAGGCACATATTCATCCCAACCATAGGTGGCGAGCACCATGTATACACATACATTCACAGAGGTAATTTAGAATGTTAATTATGTAAAATTTTCACATACATGTGTATATATATTAGTTTTGAAGTCAAAATATATCTATGTTCTTGTATGTCCATCTAAATCACGTGATATACATGTTTGATAAATATGTTGACTTCATTGGACACCCCACCATCTCTGCGAAAAAGTAGATAAAGGTGTTTCTGCTGCGATTTCATATGCGCAATAACTCACTGATGTATTCAAACAACACGTAAATTTTGTTAAATTTCTCGTGTAATTCATATTATGTTAAATTACATGTTAGTAATTTCTTTTATTATAGAATTATTAAATTATGTTAATAATGTCCTTCATTGTGTGTATGCAGGAGTTACCAGCGATAGGGCATAGCCCTATTCATTTGATTCACAGGCGTGGCAGGGTAAAAAGAATAGTTCTATATTGATAAAATTAGTTAAAATATTGTCATTATGTAGATACATGTACTTAGCTCTATTTTTGCTAATTCTAATGTTATATTTTCTAATCATATGTGTATGTAGGGAACTTCAACCCCCTCCATTTTGACTTCAAGGGCACATACTCCTCCATCTCATCATATTTGTACCCCCGTTCGTATTGCAGGAGCTCCTGATGACTCATCTGAGCGTGAGATGCAAATTCGGTGTGATCGAAAAATTGTGGTAAGTTTGTGTATTTATGTAAATAATTTCATTCTAGAATGGTCTTAAATACATGTTGAAAACATATATAAATTATATTTTGATTAAAAAACATTGTTTACATTTACAGGCTCATCTACAGGCGAGTATTCAGTGGAAGAGGACTCAAAGCATGGGCTCGAATGATCCAAAGTCATCGCATGGATCTCCATATTCGTCTAAGGGAGGTCCTTCTTCGAGCAAGGCCAAGAGATGGATAGATTTTGATGAGTAGGAAATATATATGTCTTACATGACATTGTTTTTGTATGCCTATATGCATGGCATTGTATGTAAGCCTATATGGCATTTGAACTTGGTGGTATATGACCTATTTGGGAATTTTTGTATTTATTATGCACATTAAAATACTATTTGGAACCTGATAATTTTGTATGAAACCTTACATTTCTGAGATTATTTTCACATGAATCTAATATGATGTGCACTTGACAGTATTTAAGATATTATGGATTATTTTGTCATTTATTGATGATGCACACGTACTAGCATTTTCAATGTATAATAGGCATCAAACTTTGGAAATCAATATTTATATAATGTATGTATATAAAGATTTACCTAATCTGAGTAATTATTCATTCAATTTATCAATGTGTATGTGTATTTACCTTACTTGCACTTCTTCTTACTCATGGTCTCTTTGTATTGGTTCCTATATTTTCATGCACTTACTACATTCTTCTATGCTTCGTAGTCTTCTCCCCTATTAAAACACCCAAAAATCATCACAATTTAATGCCTTTCATCTGTTGATATTTTGAGAATGTCTCTTCATATACATTAATCCAATGCTTAAGAATGTCTCCAGATGTAATGACATTCTGATTCAGACACTCAATGATACTTGATTGTCTAATCCTGTCCAATTCGTGTTACCACCTTTAAATTTGTAGGCATTTCAAGTTATTTGGAAATCACATCACACCCTTCACTAGGCTTGATGACTATCCCGATCCTTTTTAAGGTGCTTTTGAAATCATCCATGGGTTTATCATAACATATATTATCAATGAATGGAAGGTCACTAAGTCGTAGGCCAGCTGACTCCCATCCATAACTAAACAAGAAAGATTTACTAGGTGATTAATAACTCCCGTGTGTTCTTAGACATACCCCTATGAAATTCATTCTTAAGTGAAACTAGTCATTGTAGTCATTTTTACTCCCATCACAAAAGGAAGGAACCCCCATGCGCACCGGCCTATCACCCAGCAGAAACTAAGTGCTCACCTGAGGCACGCGTGGGTACCGAGTCTCTCTTTTATGTGAGTTCAGTGGGAAGCATCATCTATTATTAGTGTAAGAGTTTTTAGGAGGGAAGTTAAGACATAAAAGAACCATAGGGCTTAGAACGGCCTCTAGATCCTTGCAGTCACTTCAGATTGAGTGCTTTAATAGAATCTAGAACACATATTTTGATAGAAAGAATTATACAAGCATTCATACATGGAATGAAAGGAAAAAGAACTCATAAGAGAGAAATATGCATTAGAACCATTGATATTCACGTATATATTATATCAGGTAACCTCATTACATTCATTGAACCATTACAGGGTGCCACAAGGAAGCAGACTGTAGTCATGCAATTCATTGGACTTATGTAACTAAGCTACAAAAATTAAATTTACATCTCCATGCCTAGTACATTCTCTCCTGAATCAATTATCCACTAACAGAGTCTGCAACAATTCTACAGAGCTCTGCCCATACTATATCTCAAACTCGCCATGTATATCAAACTCCTTATCTCCCTAACTCCTAGTGTCTCCTCTTTTACTCCACAGGCACTTGTATTTATAATTATCCTACATTGCCAACTTTCCTTCCAGCGCCCTCAGATATGGTGCCAAGTATCGAATTTGGTCCTTCATGCGAGCATGCTTCTCCAGGCCTAAGCTTTCCACTTTATCTCATGATGTTCTTCTAGAATATTCTAAGGCATGCCCCTATCAGGGCCAACCTGTCACCAGGCTGGCATCTTATCCATGCGCAACCGATCATGCTTTTCACGTGTTCTACCATGGGCACTCAAATTGAATAAGTCCCAAACCTCCTTTCGTGTGTCGCATGTGCTATGTGCTTCCTTAAACCTTTCTCTTACATGCTTTTTCCTTGTGCACCTTTTCATAACTGGGACCTTGTGTGCCTACGTGCCTTCATACTTGGTTAATATTCCAGGGGTCCAACATCACCCCACACTACGCCTGTTCTCCATCCTCGTAAACACTCTACTTAACCAAGATGCATGTTGTCTAGGGAATCAATGAATAGTCTTACACTTTAAAAAGAATAAGGAATGAAAGAATTGGGGAAAGAATGAAGAATGGGGGGAGCATCAATTCAGCAAGCTAGGGAAATATTTTCACAAATCTGCCTCTAGCTTATTCCACTCTTCGACCTCACCCTGTGCCTTCTGGCAGAGGTCGCCCACTAGGGTGCTCACTTCATCAAAACTCAGGCCAATTCCCTAGGTGCCCAAAGTGTCCATGAACTATTCCATCTCTTTTCCTAGGTCCTCGAGTTTATCCATCCTCCTAGTAATTTGGGGGTATAGTTCCTTTAGCTGGGACTTAATTGAGCTCCTTAAAGCCTCAATTGCCTCTGATTTCTTCTCTACTTCGGCCAGAACCTTGTCCCTCTCCACCCTGTTCCCCTTGTTCTTTTCTTGGAACTCTTTTAGTTCTGCTTCAAGTGTGGCAACCAAGGAGCTTGCCACCTTATCCCTGTCTACACATGTATCATACACGGCCTCCGCAGATTGGGAAATGACCTTAACCTCCATGAGTACTTGGCTATACTCAGTAACGAGTGCTACCACCTTCAATCTATCCTCCTCCTTCAAGCGCAGCCACTTCTTCTATAGATTCTAGGGCTAAAGGTCATCTCTCCATAGTGAGGATGCACACGTTAGATCTTCTATACACTCCAGAAGGGATGAGTACTTTTGTGTGGGTGGCGCTAAGTTAGGGTGCTTCAAAAGGATGGTGCCCTTGATAGACTCCATTTTCTTGTACACTTCCTGCACCTTTATCTTCTCTTCCTTTAACTCACACCTTAGTTGTGTGCTGATCAGTTCTTCCTACTTTAGGCTCTGGGTCTTCTCTGTCAGCTCCTCTTCCTTCTTCCCTAGTTTTTCCTCCAAGACTCTTATCCTATCATTTTGCGTGAAGAGTCTAGCCTCAGTCTCAACCACGACCTTGTTAAGTGCATTGCAAACTTGCTCGTCTGAGAGCTCCTGAGCATTCACTAAGGGATTGACCCCCTTAGATTCTAGAAATGTTATGAGCTCCCCCTGACAAACTTCAAAGTCTTTCTCATCAATGTGGGACTCAAACACCCAAGAGAGCATCTTCTTTGTTCTGGGGTACGTGCTATCCTTTTCAAAAGACCCCATGGCTAGAAGTCTTTTTTTGTGCACAGTGATTTGGAAATGCACGTAGCACCTTCTTCATGTCATCAACGTATCCCATTACTTGCCTCTGCTCTGTATCAAGAGTCCTCCTACCTGAGCGCGTGCCTTTGGGGAAACTTACTGTTAGAGTGGGACCTCCTCCGAGGCTGTCATGCTTCTTTTTTAGTATTCTCCTCCTTCCCTTCCTTCAGCACTATGTCCATGCTACGCTCCAACTCTTGGTCTACCAGGATTTCGAGCATTTTTTGTGCTTCTCTTTCTGCCACCTCAATGATCCGCTCCTTCGTAAAACTTATGGCTCCCTACTTTTCCCCACCAACCTCTTCATTCCCCCTCCTTATCTCTGGTGTCTTCCTCATCCTATGCACCCTTGCGTTCGCGTGAATACAAACTCTTTCTTCTCATCTCCACTCTCCTCTTCCAAGTCATAGATGCTAAAAACCCATGGCTCCTAGTCTTTTTTAGGCTCATCTTCTTCACTGTCATCTTCTTCACTCTCATCCCCTCTTATGCCCATGTACTTTTCCAAGCTATCAGTCACCTCCGAGTCAGCTTCCTCATCTACCCTCTACTTTTTCCTGAGAGGTGGCTCCTAAACTGGGGATTCAGCCTTATCTTCTCCCTCAGGTGATTCTTCCTTGGCGAGGGGGTTGCCTAGGTGCCTCTAATTCTGGCATCTTCTCCTTCACCGGGGACTTCTTTCTCCATATGTAGGTGCTTGGTCTTGGCACTTGTTGTTGGCATGCTCACTATCTGAGCAGTCGAGCACACTTGGTGCTTTTTTCTCTCTTCCCCTCTTCTTGGGTGTAGACTTATTTCTCTCCATGGGATCCTCAGGTATGGAGACTTCATTCTCCAGATACGCACCCTTCTCAAACTTCAGCCTTATACAGAGGTACACACATGTCGTGGCTCCTCCAGTGATGGGTAGTGTTATCGGCCTAGTCATATGGATCTCATGTGACACATACCTTTCCATGTACCCACACTTGCCACCAGGGTAATTTAGCTTCTTCCTCATCTCCCTATGCTCCCAGTCCTAGACTACCTAGTTCCAACCTTAACTTCTTTGATTCCTTAAATTTTTTCACTCCTGCTTGGAAGTATTGGGCAGTGAAAGTGAAGGGAAGCTTGCACCAAGGGCTCCATGATTCATCTATTAGCTTGAACCTACCCAAGTAGAAATGTTTATAGACAACGAACTTGGCTCCCCTTTAGTGGCTACTGGGAGTTGTTCAGGGATTCTCCACTCTGCCCCAAACGTGTTCCTCAGGCGTGTGTACCATTTCTCCATCCGCGCCTTGTGGGGTACTATCATTGTATCATAGGCATACTTTTCAAACCTCTTCATGGGCGAAGGATCCTTAATGGGGTACTCCCATAAAAATTTGTCTAGTGCATCAGGCACCCCAATCTCCACGAATACAATGGTGAGTAAGACGTTGCCAAAGAGGATCATGTCCCCTTCCTTCGCGCACTTAACGATTTATTTTGTGATGTATACTGGATAGGTTGTATATGGTGCCTTCTACAATTTTCCTGCCAGACATGTAACCAGGGTTTGTTGACCTATGTCCACCTTTCCTGGCCATTCAACGTAGTCACCAGATGCGTGGCCATTTTCACCAGGGGGTCCTTGATGTCTGAAATGTCTTAATATCATGACCCCTTCTTACAGGCATACTCAGTGATGGTCTCTTGAATAGCCTCCTTGTCACTAAGGTCATCTTCCAAGCTATCTCCCTCACATATGAGGCCTGTAAATTGTGAAATAAGCTAGGGAGTCACGTGCATCTTGCGCCCTGCAAAGTGGAACTAATCTTTGTGTACCCGCGACATCAACCATTGGTACATGCGCTCTAGATTTCCAAAATAGGGCAACTCATAGAGTTATCAGTAGCCCTACCTTCTCCATTTTGACCTTAATGTCATCATTGTATATTGGAAAACCCTCTAGTGTTTGTTTTCTGGTGGGACACACTAATTCCAGTGTTATTTCTTTTACTATTGTGTTTGTGTGGTGATTATAGTCAGTAACAGGTACACTTCTTAGGTGGGATTCTCCTTCCCCATTCCTTATATCTCTTTTTTCATTTTCTGAACATTAAATGCTACCTCACCTACCATCATACTTTGTTCATTTAATGTGGATTTTTCAAACAAATTCTATCTTCAACACTTTCACTCACGCGCCCTTCTTATGTGAAAAATCCTCCAACCTTCTGGCGCACAACCAATCCAACCTGACAGGAGACTCTTACGTGCACGTAACCCGCACCGAAGGCACTTCTTCTATCTTGATTCTTGCTCTCACCTACCTCATGTTGCTTTAAATGCACTTTTTCCTCCTTAGTACGTGGGATCTACAAGTAGCTTTACCCTGGCACCAACCATTCTTTTATCTTTTCTCTTTATATACCTCTTTCAACCTGGCTACTCAATAAGGATTTTCAACAAAACTTCCTTGGTACTTTAATCACGTGCTTCTTCACTTTTCTACACCCCACACTTAAAGTCATGCACGGTCCTCTGTGCACTCACAAATTCTCAAAAATAGCAATAAGGTTACTGGCGCCCAAGGTGCAAAACAAAACAACAACGCAAAGGGGAAACACAAGAAATGGAAAATGCTTAAAGGAAACTTCTAAACTAACTGGAAAAACTACCTTATTTACAAATACCAAGAACACTTATTTATAGTAGGGCTTCAACCTACTCCCATTTAAGTTTCTAGGAAACTTTTTCCCATCTAGCGCTTGTAACTAGCATGCACCTGAATCAAGGATGTACGAGATTGTGTAAGGACCCAACCAATGGACTTTTAACTTCCCAGGATGGCACAGAAAATTGGAATCATATAGTAACACTATCTGCCCAACCTAAAACTTCTTGTTCCTAATGTGGCAATCATGCCAAGCCTTTTTCTTTTCCTTTTCTACTACTTGGCTCCATCAGGCGAGTGATCGTCTCTCATCTAGTTTCATTAACTCATCAATTCTTTCTTCCAACGCTTGTTCATCGGCTAACCCTCCTGCGTGTGCTATTCACAGACAAGGAAACATAAATTCAACCGAAAAAACATCTTCCATGCCAAACACCAATTGAAAAGGTGTGGCTTTGTTCAGCCTTTTATACATTATCCTGTAAGCCCATAATACTGCCGATACTTTGTCATCCTAATCTCGTCTTCTGAAATCACAAATTTTGGTCAAGGTATGACTTAGTATCTTGTTGAATGCTTCCACAGTTCCATTTTCTTGTGGGTGATAGGGCATAGTCTTGTGATGAGCCACCATGAACTCTAATAATAGGATCCTCATGGTCTCATTCAGGAAATGTGTACCCTTATCACTGGTCAAAGTCAACGGCCATCCATACCTCATGATAATGTTGTCCCATAAGAACCTTACCACTATTGTTGTCGTGCATTCTTTAGTTGGGGATGCCTCTGCCCACCTTGTGAGATAATCTGTGCAAGTGATGAAATAACGTGACCCAGTCCTACATGTTGTTGGTGCAATAGGTCCTACAAAGTCTATCACCCACTTTTCAAAAGGCTCCGCACTAGGAATAGGGCGCAAAGGCATCTCATCTCTCCTTCCTAGTTTTCCAATGCACTGACAATGGTCACACGCTTTACAATATTCTCTATAATCTTTGTACAAGGTTTCCCACCACAAACCTATCATTAATATCTTGTACGTGGTGGCATCTCCTGCATAATGCCCACCCGTACTTCCTCCATGTGCTTCTTCCATGATGGTCAGGTGCTCATGCTCTAAGACACATCTACGCAAAACTTCATCACGTACCAACTTGTATAAGTCTCCACTGATTAACATGTAGGGCACGGCGTGTATGGCCAACTGCATCTTTTCTAATGTCTTCATTCCTTCTAGTGCCATGCCTTCCTTTAAAAATATTGCAATCTCTTCCAAATCTAAGGGCACACACTGTAACCTAAATAGTTGTGCATCTAGCATTTCTTCCTCAATACTCTGTGTGTCCTCCCCTGAATCAATTATTGACAGATGATCAGGACCATAGTTGCTTTTTCTAGGCTTCACTACAATGGTGAATTCAAACTCTTGAAACAACAATACCCATTGACATATGTGCCCTTGTAGAACGAGCTTGTTCACTAAATATTTTAATGCCATGTGATCGGTGTAAAACATGAAGGGTGTTGCTAGTAGATACTTTCTAAACTTTAAGAGTGTGTAGATCATTGACAATGTCTAACGCTTGGTTGTGGTATAATTTTGCTTTGCTGGTGTCAGCTTCTTGCTTGCAAAACACAGAGGGTGATCAATAATCCCTTCACTTGGTTGTGCAAGCACTACTCCAATGGCGGTCCCTGAGGCATCTACATGGACATGGAAGGGCTTGTCCCAAGAGGGAAAACATAAAATAGGCGTGGTGATAAGCCTATCTTTTAATGTATCAAACACCCTCTACTGCACATCTCCCTAATGGAAGGCACTTTTATCTCTAAGTAGCTCCTCTAAAGGCGCAACGATCTTGGCATATCCCTTAATGAATTTTCTGTAATAGCACATATGCCCAAGGAATCCACACACTGTGCTCTAGCTAGTAGGCTCCCTTAACCCCACAATAACTACAACCTTAGCGGGATCTACCAATAAGCCCTCCTTACATATGATATGCCCCAATAAAGTCCCAAAGGGTGTAGCAAACACACATTTCTTAATGTTGAGGGATATCCTCAACTGCCTACACCTCTCAAACATTAACCTCAAATTGTCACAATGGTCTTTAACCAGACCATATACTATCCAATCATCCAAATAGACCTGAAGAAACTTATGGATGAAGTCCTGAAATGCTTGCACCACTATGCGTGAAAAGACAGTTGGTGCATTCTTCAACCCAAAGGGCATGGCCGTATATGCAAAATTTCCCCACTTGGTGGTGAAAGTTGTCTTCTCCTGGTCTTCCTTTGCAATCTGGACTTTGTGGTACCCTGAAAATCCATTCGTAAAGGAATAGATTTCACACCCAGCGACTCCTTCCAAAATTTCTTCAGTGAAGGGGGTCGGAAATGGATCAATGACACAAACTGTGTTCAATTCCCTATAATCCACACAAATTCTAATCTCACCCATCCTTCTTGATGTTGATTACCATTGGGCTTATCCACTCTGATTCTTCCACTACCTCAATGATCCCAGAAGCTATCATTTTGTTTATCTCCTCCTTGAACTTCACGTGTAAGTTGGGATTCATCTAGTAGGGCCTTTTTCTAATCAGGCATGCACACCATCCTTCAATTTTATCTTCATCTCTCCCAAGGAGTGGTGAACACCTTTGAGCTCATGGTACCCGCATGGGAATAAATCCTCAAATTCACGCAGCAGATCAATGATCTTCGATACTTCCTTCTCTATCTAGTAATCCCCAATAATAGCTTCCTTAGGTTCTTCTCCTAAACCAATGTTAATTTTCTACATTTTTAAAGGCTCATGGTAGGTGCGCATGAGTATCTGCACTGTCCACTACCTTGTGCGTCCCTACAGAATGGCTAACATCTAAGTTTTTTGATTCCTCTCCATCAATCACATATACCAATTTTCCCTTCTCCTTTTCCAAACACGCGCACTCAAGCTGTAACTCTTCTACTTCCTCTTCTTCTTCAAAATGCACCTCCAATCCTTGTTCACCTAGTAATTCCAACAGCCTATCTTCCATCCTGGCACTATCCCCCATGGTAAGGCACTTGATACCCTGCAAGGCCTTATCAACCGATGGCTTGGTACTCTGATATTCAAAGGTTTGAATAAGGTCAGCCGCGAGCTCTTACCAATTCCTTGTCTGGCGGCGTGTCTCTGAATGAATGTATTATGCACGAGCATAACCCTGCAATGTAGAATACAACTTGTGCAACTAGAGGGATGGTGGAAAATCTTTTGTGCCTTCTCTCCAAACTCATTCACACTCTTGGATATGGAAAGAGGTGGGATCCTTCCCATGGTACTCCTTGATGATGGTGGGTACATTGCTCTTAGAAAATATGACAAAGAGAGAAATTCTTACCTCATGCCACTCTAAAAGGATCTCCTGATGTGTGGTCCCACCACTGAGCTACTATGCCAAGACAAGACATAACTTAACATCCCCCTCTGTTCCTTTCCATCCTTCCACTGAGCTTCCACCTCCTGTAGAAAGATCTTAGGGAAGGCTCCTCCTGAATACTTGGGTCAGTTCTTTTCCTCAAAGGTGCCTAACCATGCTGTGCCTTAGTCACCTTGGTCACTGACCCTCTCAACTACCGTCCCATTAATTTGTAAGTTCCATTAACCTAATTGTCACATGCCAGACTGGTGGTATCACTCACTGACTGAGCATCTTCAAACTGGATAACCTGTTAGTAGGGTGTATCATCTCAGGGTCTCTGATTGAGTGCACATAAATCCTATCCAGAACTTCCTCTCCCAATGGTTCAATATATGGTGTTGACTTCCCATCAGCCAAGGGTATAATGACCATTCCTCCTTGTTCTTGAAGCTGATGTACCCTTTAGTGAACTGAAGGTCTGCATTGTTCTTGTAACACCAAGGGCACCCAAGTAGTGCTGGGAAATTGTCTACCTTGGTGAGCGCCAAGACTTCGAAGTCCCCAGTAAACTTGGCTCCCTAGATAGTAATAGCTGCATCCTTCAAGACACCGATGGGCATTGCCTTAGTCTTGTTTGCCATATACAACACATTCGAAGATGGCTGTAATGCAGGTCTTCCCATCTAATGCCATGCATCCAAAGTTAGAACATTAACCTCCGCGCCTATGTCAATGAGGATATTGTTGAGGAGCCATCCATCTACAACTGCATTCAATGTAATCTCCTTGTCATAGTCGAGGTTGTGAGGGGGAAGGTTCACGTGCAAGACCTATCTCTTGTTCTCTTCTCTGGTGTGTGGTACCTTCTCTCTCAACCAGGATCCTAGTAAGGGAATGATATTCTCCTACCTAGCATTTTACACACCTCCTTGACCTCATCCAGGTCATCCTTTTGCACCTTGACTCTCCTTCCTTGTTCCTCCCTCCTAGATTTCTCCTTTAGACATTGGATCTCCCCTTGTAAGCTCTGAATAACATCCATGGTGTCTTGATATATCTCCTTTTGATGCGTGGGGTCTAGATATTTTCCATGAACGACCTCCTCCCTTGAAACCAGGGTTTTCTGTCTTGGTACCTCTCTTGTGCACATGTGGCTTCTACCCTTGTTGTTACCAAGACAGGTTCCAAACCTACATCCTGTGTTACCCGAGGCATCCACTATATGTCTTCCTTCTTGATGGTAACCATTGCAGCACCCTTGTCCTTCTGGTGCTACTGATTCATATGCTCAAATAATTCTAGGAACTCCTCATACTTATGCTTCTTTCCACACCATGAGCACTGCACCATGAGCACTGCAATAGGTCTAGGTCACTCACGTTTGTAATGTTCTGTAGATCCACAGTTGAAACATGTTCCACATAGGAACTCACTCCTTCCTCCTCCATGGTTACCTCGACCACAGAATCCTTCTCAAAAACCTCTTACATGCACACCTCCATCTATGCACTCCTCATAACGGTGATTATCACCTTTAGAACCACCGACAATGCTGGTTTGGCACCCCATGATCAATGGCCTCATGGATCTGATCAATGAGCCTACAGTCCTTAGTATCATGGGTTGTAGAGGTGTAAATTTTGTAATAACAAGACACATTCTTCCTGATCGCATGCTACAGCAAGGGACATCTACTTGCATCATGGTCCCCATGAAAAATTTCACAATCTACTGTCATAGTGCGTACCATCCTCTGGGGGAAATTATCCTTAACGTGTCCCTCTATTTCACAATCTATGCACCACAAACCACTGTGAGTCTCATGGGTTGAGTTCATAGATAATTTTTCCAACTACTTTGCCATAGCAGTAATCTGAGCCTCCTAGAATGGGCTAATGTGGTATCAATACTACCAATAGCTTCGGCACGCATAGGGAAACTTCCAATGCTTCACGCGGGTCTGTAAAAGTTTTATGAGACAAGGCCCTTCTAAAAGGGTGATCAATCCTCCAAAAAACCACTGTGCATGTTGAGAAGGATGAATATCATATGATAATTTAGACAAGAGAGTTTTAAACATGCATCATACTCCCACACACTCTCTGCCATTCCTTGTTGGATCTCCTTCAGAGCGCTAATGCTCTTCTGCTCAAACTCAGGAATGTGGAATTCTGCCAAGAATGTGTTCTTTAATATTAGTGTAGTCCACCACCATTTGATGAGGGTCATACTTCCTATACCAGCTATGTGAGTGCCCTTGCAATGTGGTTGCAAACTGAACTAGCCTTTCGTTATGGGGTTGTGATACCCTTCACGTGCCATAGCAGTTCACACTTGTGAACATGTTCCGTAACATCCTCAATGCCCCTGTAATCTGGTAAATGTAGAGACATTTCAAAGAATACTTGAGGTGGTGGCTGGGGTCCCTGTCCTCCTGAGCCAGAGCCTTGGTTCCCTCTGGTGTTTCCTCCACCACCTTGATCCACCAGGTCCACCAGGTCCTATGCCTCCAGAGCCACCAGATCCACCAGAACCACTGGGTCCAATAGGGCCTGTAGGAGCTATGCCAAGTGCCCCCATGGTCCCACTGAATTATGCACCGATGGTCTATGATGGTGCTCTGCTACCACTATTGTGTCCTGCGCCACTCCCTGATGTGAGACCAAAAGCTTGTACACTTACTCCTTGTCCAAAGACTCCTCCAAATACTAGAATATGTGCATCCATAGAAGAAGGAATTGTAAAATTATACCTTCTAGGCATGGATCTATCTCTTCCACTGATATTAACTGGGTCAATAACACTTCTTCCTGGTTTGGGAAAACCAAGTGCCAGGGCTCAGTCACTAGGTGGGTTCAGATATGCACCAATGAATCTCCTTTCTCCATGTGACAAACTCTCACCAGAAGACGAAGGGGTCTCCCTTACGCACTTTCCAAGATGGGGTAGCACAAACTTCTCAAGTTCACATCTTTCGCGTGAACCTCAACTCCTTCCCGCAACTGTCTGTCTCCATAGATCCATCACACTAGTAGCCTCACATCATCTAGTAATCTCCCTTTCACGCACTTCACTATACTTGAGCCGTCTCTCTTCCCTCTCCTTCTCTGTCATGATATCTTCCATCTTCCTCCACCCAAGATCCCTTACCCAGTGCTCAGAAAGGTCTAGCCAACCATTAGGAACGTCTCTAAACTCATGGTAACCATCAATATCTTCATAGCTAGAGGAATAGCACGTAGAAACATTCCTCTAGGTTCTCATAGAAATTCAAACTTAGCAACCTCCAGAAAAGAATACGTGGAAATGGCATACTCCAGAGTGTAACTAGTCAGTACTCCTCTCCACCAATGATCTACAGCACGGGTCCATGTCAAATCTGCATCCTGCAGCCTTTGGTAGTCTTCTTTGGTCCACATATGCGATCCATAATGCCAACTTGATCTAGACATATAGGCTGAAATCCATTCATATAGTTCTACTGGGAAGCAGGAGAATAAGGTCTCATATAGATCATGGTAGAGGTTCTCTTCTACCCATCTACGTGCATTAAACTCAAGGTCCAGTGTTGAATCTCTGAGAAAATTCATCCTCCATGCTCTTGAACCACGATTCAACATTTTCCAATGTTAACCACTCTGTCATTACTCATTACACAGATCCTGATGTATGTTATATCCCACTACAACTTTAAAAAGAGGTCCCAGAAATGGAACCAAGATGTAGTCATTTTTACTCCCATCACAAAAGGAAGGAACCCCCATGCATGCCGGCCTATCACCCAGCAGAAGCTGAGTGCTCACCCGAGGCATGCGCAGGTACCGAGTCTCTCTTTTATGTGAGTTTAGTGAGAAGCATCATCTATGATTAGTGTAAGATTTTTTAGGAGGGAAGTTAAGACATAAAAGAACCATAGGGCTCAGAACGACCTCTAGATCCTTGCAGTCACTTCAGATTGAGCACTTTAATAGAATCCAGAACATATATTATGACAGAAAGAATTATACAAGCATTCATACATGGCATGAAAGGAAAGAGAACTCATAAGAGAGAAATATGCATTAGAACCATTGATATTGCCATGTATATATTATATTAGGTAACCTCATTACATTCATTGAACCATTACATGGTGTCACAGGGAAGAAGACTGCAGTCATGAAATTCACTGGACTTTTGTAACTAACCTACAAAAAGAAAATTTACAACTCCATGCCTAGTACATTCTCTCCTAAATCAATTATCCACTAATAGAGTCTTCATCAGTAATTCTATAGAGCTCTACCCATACTATATCTCAAACTCACCATGTATATCAAACTCCTTATCTCCCTAACTCCTCAGTGTCTCTTCTTTTACTCCACAGGCACTTGTATTTATAATTCTCCTACACTTCCAACTTGCCTTCTAGTGCCCTCATATCTAGTGCCAAGTGTCGAATGTGGTCCTTCATGCGAGCATGCTTCTCCAGGCCTGAGCTTTCCAACTTTATCTCATGATGTTCTTCTAGAAGATTCCAAGGCATGCCCCTATCGGGACCAACCTGTCACCAGGCTAGACATCTTATCCATGCGCAATCGATCATGATTTTCATGTGTTCTACCCTGGGTGCTCAAATTGACTAAGTCTTGAACCTCCTTTCACGTGCACACCGATGCGTGCTATGTGCTTCCTTAAACCTTTCTCTTGTGTGCTTTTTCCTTGTGCACCTTTTCATAACTGGGACCTTGCATGCCTACACACCTTTATACTTGGTTAATATTCTAGGGGTCCAATAGTCATTTAGGGTTCTTAAGCGACTACACCCAGACGGGTTAGCCCTACACTGACTCAGATTACACTATTTCTCACGTTTGCAAACAATAGCACAACGAGAGAACCGGATGGAGACAAAGAAAACCATGATATAATTTTTTAGAGGGCCCTAATGTGGAGGTCTCAGATCTAACGAGACGTCTCTAGGTGCCGCGGAGTCTGAGAAATCACCCGTTGACCAAAAGCATGGGGAGCGTAGGGAACCAAAAAAAATCCTACATTAGTGTTCACAAGGCCATTTGGATGTGTTGGCGTAGTTGGTTCTGTCCCACGAGCTTTTGTTTGCAAACTATAGTGTCTGGTAGCCCTACAATGACTTAGACTGCACTATTTCTTACATTTACAAACAATAAGATAGTGAGAGAACTGGATGGAGATGGAGAAAAATATGAGAGGCTTTCGTAGAGGGCCTTGACATGGAGGTTTTGAATCTAACAAGACATCTCTAGGTGCCATGGAGTCTGAGAAATCACCTTTCAAAGTTATGGTGTGATTGGGCCTCAGGGCTCTTAAGCGACTACACCCAGACGAGGTAGCCCGAAAGCACGGGGAGCATAGGTAACCAAAACAAAGCCTCTAGTATCATTCACCAGGACATTTAGATGTAGTTGGTTTGGTCCCACGAGCTTCCTTTTGCAAACTACAGTGTCTGGTAGCCCTATACTGACTCATACTGCACTATTTCATGCATTTGCAAACAATAGGACAATGAGAGAACCAAATAGAGACAAAGAAAACCATGAGATAATTTTGTATAGGGCTTTAATGTGGAGCTCTTGGATCTAATGAGACATCTCTAGGTGCCACGGAGTCTGAGAAATCACTCGTCAAAGATATGACGTGATTGGGCCTCAAGGCTCTTAAGTGACTACGCCCAGACGAGGTAGCCCGAAAGCACAGGGAGCATAGGGAACCAAAACAAAGCCTATAATAGCATTCACAAGGCCATTTAGATGTATTGGAATTGTTGGTTTGGTCCGATGAGATTTTGTTTGCAAACTAAGCGTCTGACAGCCCTACACTGACTCAGACTGCACTATTTCGTGCGTTTGCAAACAATTGGACAACAAGAGAACAAAAGGGAGACAGAGAAAACCGTGAGAGGATTTCATAGAGGGATTCAACATGGAGCTCTCGGATGTGATGAGACATCTCTAGGTGCCATATAGTTTGATAAATCACCTGTCGAAGATATTGTGTGATTGGGCCTCAGGGCTCTTAAGCGACTACGCCTAGACGATGTAGCCTGAAAGCACAGGGAGCATAGGGAACCAAAAAAAATCCTCTAGTAGCATTCACCAGGCCATACAGATGTGTTTGCGTATTTGGTTTGGTCCCACGAGCTTCTGTTTTCAAACTACAACGTCTGTCAGCCCTATACTGACTTAGACTGCACTATTTCTCTCGTTTGCAAACAATAAGATAGTGAGAGAACCAGATGGAGACGGAGAAAAATGTGAGATACTTTCATAGAGGGCCCTAACATGGAGGTCTCAGATCTGATGAGACATCTATAGATGCCATGGATTCCTAGAAATCACCTGTCAAAGATATGGCATGATTGGGCCTCAAGGCTTTTAAGTGACTACGCTTGGACGAGGTAGCCCGAAAGCACGGGGAGCGTAGGGAACCAAAGAAAATCCTCCACTTGCATTCACCAAGAAGCCTCATTGTGTTGGTGTAGTTGGTTCAGTCACATGAATTTTTTTTTGCAAACTTACAGTGTCTGACAGCCCTATAATGACTCAAACTGCACTATTATGTGCATTTGTAAACAATAACACATCGAGAGAACCAGATGGAGACAGAGAAAACCAAAAGAGGATTTTGTAGAGGGTTTCAACATGGATCTATCAGATCTAACAAGATGTATCTAGGTGCCATGGAGTCTGAGAAATCACTCCATCAAATATATAGCATGATTAGGCCTCAGTGCTCTTAAGCGACTACACCCAGACGAGGTATCCCGAAAGCACGGGAGGAGGAAACCACCAATGTTCAATGATTTTTCCATAGGATGCAACTCTTTAGGCTATGAATTTAGTTTTGTTGGGGAGACCACCAATGTTTCAAATGTTCATTTTGAAAGAATGAATATCTTCAATCAAAATAGAGAATGAAGAGCCTGAATTTTTTTGGACATTTCAAAAGGTTGTTTGTGCCCAAAAAGAAGTCGAAGGCCATATAAATATCCAGTCTTCAACTGTAGACGACAATGAACATCGTGGATAAAACCAATTAGGTGAAGATTTCACTATGATTCAAGAAGAAATGCCTCCTGAAAGTCATAAAGATTTAATTTGATTACTCTAAAACGTCTGGAAGAACTTAAAGAGAAGATACGAGTGGAAGAAAAGGAAAAATGGGAAGTGAGGAAGGATCACAACTTAACTGGAATGAAAGATCTATGTGATGTTGTCAATAGAATCATGGATAATCTTAAGGAAAACATGCCAAGTTGATTATTTTTATTAATCCCAGCTGCTTCAACTTCACAAATCAAACCAGGTAGTTCCAAAAGCAGCATACTAGCAAGAAAAATTGCAATGAAGTATTGATAATTGAGCCTGAAACTCGTTTAGAATTGTAATTTATTTTTTGATTGAGCATTCACCCATAGTTTCTTTTTTTAAGGTAGAAATTCATTTTATATGTGAGAAATAGAATAATGATTTTGTCTATTACTTTGAATATTTAGGTTAGATTTATGTAGTCTATGAAAGCCTCTCGCGGGGTTTCTCTATCTCCATCTAGTTCTCTCGATGTGCTATTGTTTGCAAATGCGTGAAATAGTGCAGTTTGAGTCAGTATAGGGCTACCAGAGGCTGTATTTTTGTAAAAATAAGTTCATGGGACCAAATCAACTACGCCAACACATTGGGGTGGCTTGGTAAATGTGAGTGGAGGCATTCTTTTGGTTCCCTACGCTCCCCATGCTTTCAGACTACCTTGTTCAGGGCGCAGTCGCTTAAGATCCCTGAGGCCCAATCACGACATATCTTCAACGGGTGATTTCTCAGACTCTGTGGTACCTAGAAACATCTCATCAGATCTAAGAGCTCCAGGTTGAAGCCCTCTACGAAAGCCTCTCACAATTTTATCTGTCTCCATTTGGTTCTCTCGATGTGCTAATTGTTTGCAAACGTGTGAAATAGTGTAGTTTGAGTCAGTGTAGGGCTTCCAGAGGCTGTAGTTTGCAAACGGAAGTTCATGAGACTAAAAGAACTATTCTAACATGTTAGGGTGGCTTGGTGAACTCTAGTGGAGGCTTTTTTTGGTTCCTTATGCTCCCCGTGCTTTTGGGCTACCTCGTTCTGGCGTAGTCGCTTAAGAGCCCTAAGGCCCAATCACACCATCTCTTTGACGGGTGATTTCTCAGACCCTTTGGCAACTAGAGCTCCCATGTTGAAACCCTCTACGAAAGCCTCTCTCATTTTTCTCTATCTCCATTTGGTTCTCTTGTTGTCCTGTTGTTTACAAACGTGTGAAATAGTGCAATCTGAGTCAGTGTAGGGATGCCAGACACTGTAGTTTGCAAACGGAAGCTCATGGAAATGAACCAACTATGCCAACACACTGGGGTGTCTAGGTGAATGCTAGTGGAGCATTTTTTTTGGTTCCCTATGCTCCCAGTGCTTTCGGGGTGCCCCGTCTAGGCGTAGTCACTTAAGAGCCCTGAGACCCAATCACACCATATCTTGGATGGGTGATTTCTCATACTCTGTGGCACCTAGAGACATCTTGTCAAATCCAAGATCTCCACATCAAGACACTATACAAAATCCTCTCGTGGTTTTTTCCATCTCCATTTGGTTCTCTCGTTATCGTATTGTTTGCAAATGCACAAAAATAGTGTATTCTAAGTTGGTGTAAGGTTGCTAGATGTTGTATTTTGCAAAAGATAGCGTGTGGGACTGAACCAACTACGTCAACACATCCAAATGGCCTGGTGAACACTACAAAAGGTTTTTTTTGTTCCCTATGCTCCCCATGCTTTTAGGCTATCTCGTTCAAGTGTAGTCTCTTAAGAGCCCTGAGACCCAAACACTCCATATCTTTGACGGGTGATTTCTCAGACTCCGTGGAACCTAGAGATGTATCGTTATATCTGAGAGCTCCATGTCAGGGCATTCTATGAAAATCTCTCGCGGTTTTCTTCCATCTCCATTTAGTTTTCTCATTGTCCTATTGTTTGCAAACACCGCGAAATAGTGTAGTCTAAGTCAGTGTAAGGCTATTAGATGTTGTATTTTGTAAATGGTAGCATGTGGGACCAAACCAACTACGAAAACACATTTAAATGGCCTAGTGAACACTACTGAAGATTTTTTTTTGGTTCCCTATGCTCCCCGTGCTTTCGGGCTACCTCGTTAAGGTATAATCCCTTAAGAGCCTTGAGGCCCAAACATGCCATATCTTTGACGGGTGATTTATTAGGACTCTGTGGCACCTAGAGACATCTCATCAGATCCAAGAGCTCTATGTTAAATCCCTCTACAAAATCCTCTCGTAGTTTTCTCTATCTCCATCTGGTTCACTTGTTGTGCTATTGTTTGCAAACGTGAGAAATAATGCAGTCTGAGTCAGTGTAGGCCTATCAGAGGCTTGTAGTTTGCAAATGGAAGCTCATGGGACCAAACCAACTATGCAAAACACATCAAGGTGGCCTGGTGAATTCTATTGGAGGCTTCATTTTGGTTCCCTACGCTCCCCGTGCTTTCGGGATACCTCGTCCGGGCATAGTCCCTTAAGAGCTATGAGGTCCAAACATGCCATATCTTTGACGGGTGATTTCTCAAAACTTTGTGGCACCTAGAGACATCTTGTTAGATCTGAGAACTCCATGTTGGGGTCCCTCTATGAACTCCTATTGTATTTTTCACCATCTCCATCTGGTTCTCTCATTGTGCTATTGTTTGCAAAACACATGAAATAGTGTAGTCTGATTCAGTGTAGGGCTGTTAGAGGATGTAGTTTGCAAACAGAAGCTCGTGGGACCAAACCAACTACACCAAAAACATTAATGTGGCCTGATGAATGCTAATGGAGCATTCATTTTGGTTCTTTACACTCCCCATGCTTTCAGGCTACCCTATCTGGGCGTATTCACTTAAGAGCCCTGAGGCCCAATCACACCATATCTTTGACGGGTGATTTCCTCAAACTCCGTGGCACCTAGAGACGTCACGTCAGATCTGAGACCTCCATGTTGGGGCCCTCTACGAAATTCTCTCAAGGTTTTCTAGATCTCCATTTAGACTGATTAAGTGAAAGGTTGTCCATTGCCAATCACCTGAATAATATAGGTGGTTTCATATAATATAGGTGGTGAAATGAGAATTTTAATAAAATAGTTTTACAATATAGGTGGTGAAATGAGAATTTTTTTTTTGTTCCTGTTATAATATTTAATTTTTCTTAGCTTCACTTGTCTTCGAGAATAATAAATTCTCTACTGACAGTGCTAAACACGTGAAGGTGGAAGATTTTTTGGCACCACTAACCTACATAAACATGTTAGTAAGAAATTAAATAGAATTTTAAATCATACAAAATGTAAACAAATTCATTTAAGTAAATATTCAAATTAAATTCATGAAGAACATACCTTTGCAAATTCAATCTAATGAACCGCAAGGATCAACTCTATTCTTAACAATAGCAAGAATTGCTTCAAGATCTGATTCACAAACCTTCCATAGATTTTTGTTTGATGGCCGACCTCAATATTTGATCAATTTAATATTTGTTGCAAGGACAAAATGTGAATAGTGAAGTATCTTCTGATGTACGTCATAGTATTTAAACAACCAAATGTTTGATTTTCTGATAGGATATCATCGAAGCCAAATTCCAGTGACTACCACTAATCCAGTGGGATACTCAAGGTCTTCACCATCAATGACTGTGGAAGTCAAAAACAATTCCCCTCTACACAACAAGATAGTAAGTAGTTTGTTCCCTCTTCATTAAATTCCATCGCAATAATTACAAAAATGTGCCCCTATGTATCACAAAGTAAAACTGTTCAGTTAATTTATAAATACATTAAGAGTTGACCATTTAATAATTTATAAATCTAAAACATGGCATGTACATATATGTATGTACCTTGTTGCACTAAATTAGAGACTTGGTCAAAGTCAGGTGATATTGTCATTTGATCTGAAGACCCTGCAAGTTGTAATGCTCATGGAACTTGATGTGTGTCAAGTGGAATTAGAGGTCTACAATTCCATTCATCCACCCACTATTGTGACTCACATTCATTCCACATAAAATCAATGCATGATATACAAAAACATGTCATGCACCTAGTATAAATATTCCAAGCATTTGCATATGAACTATGAAATGAGTGCATATCACTTGATCCTGCAACTATCATACAATGTTCAAAGTTTGTCAGATATTGTTGCTCTATCAACCAAAAAATATCTACAAACCGTTGATCTCTCTTGAGATTCATGGCCCATATTCTTGACACACCAATCAAAAATGATTTTTGCATTTATAAATTTAGCACCATCCTTGAATTTTAACTCTTCTTTTGCAAGTGCTCTTTTCACACGTGCTCCTACACCATCATGCTCTCCTTTTCCATGCCCTACCTCAGAAAAAATCTAGATATGTTGTACATTTTTTTCTTTGTGCATCCTACTTAGCCAATAAAACATCCGTGCATTCTTAAATTGTGATGTGCAGTTGTCCAACCAAATGTAATGTTGATCAAAACTAATGTTCCTCTCATTCAAGTTCACATAAAACACCTAGAAACACCCTTGTACATATTCTGTAGAATGTGTCTGATCATCACTGATATAGAAATGATACTCTCTTAATATTTTTTGATCTTTCTCAGTGCTTTTAGGAGAGTGCATGAATGTTATTTACATGATAATAGAAACTTGCACTGAGTTATAATATTGAGACTAAACCTCCATTTGTGGCTGTAATGTGTAATTATCTACAAAGTCAACTATTGAAACAATAGTACCAAGTGGGAATGTGTCCTTTCTTAACTTGAATTATTCATCCAACCATCGAGCTCTATGTGTGTGCCTTGCATACTCATAAAAAATTCCCTCTCTAAATTTGACCATATATTCTAATACAGGTAATTGTTTTGTAACAAGCTCACACCTCTTAGATTATTTTCCATATTTTAATTGATATGCCACCGATTTATATTTGATGAAAATCAACCAATTCTTTTCCTATTGATTATGTAATCTCCTCGTAGGATATAAATTTTCAGATTTGGAAAGCCACCGCATACATTGCACGTTCTATCTAAACATGCTTTGTTATAAAAAAAAATTGTTTTGTTGATTTTTCACAAAACATTATCGGAATAAATTCCCTTGAATATTTTTGTGGGAAATTTATTCCACACTCCTGCAACATGATGTCAGTATGCAAAACACTACGTATTTGACAAAAAACATCATAATGCATTGAAAATTCAACATGATGCCTACAACAACAAGTGGTACGGTGAGTGATTGATTTTCACATAAAAGGGTTTGCTTATTTCAAAGAATCTTGGAATAATGTTAATTTATGGATTTTCATTTTTAAACCTAGAGAAAAATTCTATTTGAGTCATATCTAAGAAATGTTTTGCACAAAATTCATGATTACAAGAACCTATTCTTATATTTACCATATCTCTTCTATTCGGTGACACCCTTGTGTTCTCATTCCAAAATTTTACAATTAATTCTTTTAGAATATCAAATGTATTCTTGTCTTTTTATGGAAGTCTGCTAGAGAAAACTCAATAGTCAGTGTTATTGACTAACTCAAGACGTTTAACTCTCTTTATTGCTTTCATTAGTTTTTTTATAATCAAGCATTTATTAATTGTTTTATCACTTACTATATAATTAGTTAGTGCACGTCGTGTAGCATTACTATCTTTGGTGCATCTTTTACCACCTACAGTTTGGTATGCTGTATGCATGTTTTCAAAAATTGACACATTTTGATCAACAACATTAGATGTTCTTAACCCTAGGGTCTTCATTATAGGTCTCATCTTAATTAATTTCATCAATGAAAAAAATAATTGACATCTTTGTGTGTTATTTAAATTCTCAAAGTAATTATCCCAAATTCCACTAGCTTTTCTTCTCACATTTCATTCAAACATTTTTTTAGGCATTGGTTTTATAATATTTTCATCAATTTAAATTAAGGTGAATTGGTTTTCTTCACAAAATGGAAGGAGGTGTTCTTAGAGGTGAAGATTCGTTTACAAGGTTACTTTCTTCATTCAATGTTTTCATACAAATTTCGGGGTTAAACATTTGGATTCTCAAGTAAGGGTTCAACAATTGGATTCATATCAATTTCTTTATCCATACCAACATTATCATTCAATTCAATATCATTATTCATTGAAAAATCGTTATTCTCTACATTTCCATTATGTATTTCATCCCAATTTTCTAATACATTAGCTACATTTGATATAGCGGATGTACCTTTCCCTGTTTGAATTTTTTGCATTCTCTTCAATTTCTTTATTCTCTTCTCTTCCAATTGCTCTGGTGTCTTATTCTTGACTTTCTTATTGTCCTTAGCTCGATGTTTATCACCCATGATTAGAAAAATCAACTAGTAGGGTAGGGGAGAAAATGAAATACTAAAAAATCGTGCAAGAATGTAGAGAATATTGCAGACAAAACAATTTTTTTGCAGAATTCTCATGAAAGAGATGAAAGGGATGTTAGGAGGCCACAATATATAAAACAAAGAAAAATGCGTACACATTTTGCATTTTCTCTTTTCCCAAGAAATGCCTCAAGTCTTGGGATCTGGTTTGGATCCCCAAGCCTAAGGCATAGACCTGCACAAATACAACAAACAATGAGTTTTTTACAAGAAAATGTAAAATTAGTGACACTTCCTCTATGATAAATCAAAATAAAAAAATCAATCCATTTTTGTAAAAAATTATACCACGACGTAGAGTAAGAGTCTCTTCTTTCTAAAAATATAATTATCTAAATTTTCTGACTAATATAAGGTTTCCATATTATTTATTTTCTAACTATGCCTTTTTATAGCTATTTTTTGAAGTGTAAATATGTCTATCTTTCATGGTGTATCTTTTTTTTTGGGTGATAGAAATTAAAAAAAAAATTACACTAGCCCAAACTAGGCATAATTCTATACATATTAAAAAAAAAATCTAATTTTCGATATTTTTTGAGGTAGTTAGGGGGGGGCATGGTCGGAGGTGCGTTATTTTTCAAAACATAATTTTTTTGTACTAGAAAAATCATAAATAAAAAAATATTCGCTAAAAAAATCTTAAAAAAAATGGAGCCCAAACTAGATGCTCCTAGATATCTTTCTACCAAATGGTTTTTAAAAATACTAAATGGTGCTAAAAAATGGAGGGGGGCACAAAATTCACTCTATTATGTTTTTTAACAAAAACAGAAGCATCTGTTGGTATTTTAGTTGTTTGACCTACTTAAACTTATCCGTTTTCAATAAAATTTAGTACTTTAGAAACTAGACTCAAAATGCTACGATTCATATTGTGACAACATCTTCCAATTTTGAGTGTAACTATTTTGACAAACTCATACAAGCTGAACTTTTTTTTTTCAGAAAAATGCGTCCACTTAAGACCCCCTTTTGGCCCCCCAAATTAGTGCACTCACCCTATGGATTAGGAATACAACCTTAAAAATTTCCAATACATGTGACAATAGAGGTTTTTTTCCTTGGAATATATGTGGAAAATGGAAAGTAAAGATAACCTGTATTTTGTTACTCAGAAAAAGAGTAGAAAAATTCCTTACCATTTTCATGTGGAGGTTTCACATTTCAGATAAAAGCATTCAATGTGGCACATGAAATTTTACAAATTTTTAAGTTTGATTTTGACTCTCACTACTTATATGACCCATGCGAGGTGATTAAAGAAAGAGTAGAGGTGAAAAATAACTCTTCCACCAAAATTAAACATGAAAGTAAACCCCTGCTAGAAAAATTGGAAAAACATTAAATCTTGGGATGACGTAAAAAAAGTAATGGATGAAATTTTTATTGAGAAAGGAATTAATTTTCAATATTTGTCAACATGAATTTTGGGATTCCATCCATAAAAAGAGGTAGAGGATTTTCAATATGAAAATTGTTATGAAAAATATGATAAAAAAGTAATCCTCTAAAAACATCCCAAAGCATCTACATCTTCTTTTGTAAAATAAAAATTAGAAAAGGTAAAAAATGCGACTATCTTTAGGTCTATGAGACAGGACCTAGGCAATCCAAAATTTGTTTCAAAGTATGATTTTATTCCATAAGATGTTGTTTATAGAAGATTTTAGAATGACGCACATCACATAGAGGACAGTATTGATGATCAGTGCGACTCTAAGGAGGGATTACCCGCTCCCCTTTTGGGGGATAACTCATATAAACCAAGTCTCCAGCGTAAATTTTAATGGTGAATATTCGTGAATATGAGAATATTAGGAATTTTTAATTTTTAATTTGGATAATTTTGTACTACCGTACGGTAACGCGTTTGCCAAAATTTTGTCATGGGGCCTAAAAAATTGAATATAATTTTGCCTTCGTGTTTCCGCCAAGGGCCGACTGATGTTAGTGTATTCACCTTCATGTTATGAAATTGCAATATATGTAGGATTAAATCACCATTAAATAGTCATATTATTTACATTATAAGCATGTGAAAAATATGAAATTATATTACCATAAGCTAAAGGATTCAAGAAAAAGTGAAAGACTCAAGACTTAAGTGAAAAAGAGAACTTCAACTTTGTCTATTTTTTGTTTTGACAGACGATAAAGGTTGTTTGTGTTACCAAAGGACGTATAAATTATACAATGATGAACGAAAAAAAATGCACAAATTTAAATGATAACAACAAAATGTTACCAGCGGGTAACAATTATGTGTTACCATCTGGTAACAATTAATTGTGTTACCAGATGGTAGCAGTTAATTGTGTTCATGACCTGGTAGCAGTATTTTATGTTGTCATCCTACAACTTAATTTTTCATTGGAATGCATAGTTTTGTTTTCCTTCGTCATTATTAAGTTGTGTTGATGTGCAGTTGGATAAAGTTGTGTTTCCATCAGTATTTGAAAATTCTATATTTTTCTCTCATGTGCAGACAACAAAATCACACATTTTATGGCCCATGTTACAAATGAGAAAATAACTCAAGGAAAAATAAAACATGATATGGACATTTCAAATTATTTTAGTTAGCCAACAGTAACACCAGTGGCAAGAGGTAATTTTATACTCTTACTATGATAATGTTACTTTATTTTTTGATTTACTTAGGGAATCTATAAGCAAACCAATTTCTCTCAAATAGAAAACCCCCAAAAGTGACCTTACTCTTGATGAAATTTCCAATCACTAGATTAATTCAATTCAAATTTACAGTACTGATAATCCCATTTCCCATCCAACTCAAACTTCTTATTAACATTCCAGAAACTCACATCAGAAACATAACAGTGGGAAGTGGACTATAGGAATGACTTATAAATTTGAATGGTTAACCAAATATTCATTCATTGAACCTAAAAAAAGTACTAATATGCCTATAGAATGTATATGTACTATCTGTAGTTAGAAACTAGGAAGAGACCACAAAATGCAATTGAAGTTGAACACAATAGATAAACATTATGGGAAGGTATATGAGTCTCAAAAGCAATATGATGGAACAGTTATTTAAAAAACTAGATGGAAAAATGAGGAAGATTGTTTACATATGAGATATGCAGTAGAATATGACAATCATCATAAACATCTTCAGGACCTAGTTGAGAAAGGTGGAACAATAAAGGCTAAATTTGAAAAATCTATTGACGTAAGTCTTCAGGAAAAATTCATTCAATTTAGAACAATACTTCTTGTTTTAAAAGAATGGAAAACCAATTTCATATCTCATTGACTATAATATATTGTTTCAATCTAATGGGTTTCTCCATATTCCAACAACACACCAATCAGATACCACTGCATGGGAGATGGAAAAGTGTATAGGAGAAATTGAAATCACTGATTTGAGAGAGAAGGTAAAAAATGTAAATTTTATCGCATTGTCGATTGATGAGGTCAAAAAAGTATACAATACATCCTCAGTATGCATGCATGTCTACACTTTAAGTTTCAATAACCATTTCAAATAAAATCATCTATTAGCTATGCATAAAATGATGGAAAATTACAATGCTGAGAACCTCTGCAAACTTGCTATTAAAAATTTGAAGGAAATAACTAGTATGGATGATCATTCAATTTCTACAAAGCTAATTTATGTAGGAGTTGATGGTGCATCTATCATATCAGATCAAAAAATTGGACTTTTTATTCATCTGCAAACAACTATGACCCCCTTACATGATACCTATTTACTATATGGCTCATTGAATGAATCTGGCTCATAAGATTATAAGTAATTTTGAAAATGTTGCTAAGGTGGAGGATCTGATACAGGACTTGCATTCATATATGTCAAGCATTCCTAAAATATTTTTGGAGTTTCAAATATTTTATGTTGGAATAAAAAATGGTAAACAATTGCTAAAATATGTTCACACAAGATGGATATCATTGTATGAAACAACTTGTAGGATTTTTTAGGAATATAGGTCCCTAGCAGGGTATATGTTCAAGCATCGAAGAGAAGTGGACAAGGTTAAAGATTTGTTGTATCGCTTCACAGATTTAGAGACATTATTGACTTTCTACGGTATTTTGACAATGTTGAAGGAACTAAATAGCTTGGTGAAACATGCTCAAAAAATATACATAAACATTGTTGATTTTATAAAATTAAGGAGAAGAAAGTATGTATGATTTTGGTTACCTTATATTGCACCCAAGATTGGATTCATAATCCAATTTTTAGCAGCTTCAATTTTTTGACAAATAAAAAAGATCCCAATAGCTATTTAAAGTTACATATCAGTGATCTTCTATATATTTCTGATGATGGGAAAAATATTCCAATGCATACTTTATACAAATAGCTTTATGTAATAGGTTCTTAACTTGCGAAAGTACCAGTCACAAGTTGTCTTTTTGATGCAGCAGTTTTTGATACATGTAAAAAATGTATGGATATATCTAAAAAATTATCTTCTAACATCACAGAGAGTTTTAAGAATAGTGATCTATTTGAGGTCATGGGAGTTTTAAATCCCATTTTATATAATCCGATGATTGATTAAGAAAAAAGAGCTACAAACTTTGAGAAATCCATAACTGCACTAATGCAGCAGTTTTGCAAATCCTTAGATGTTGATGGAGGGAAATTAAATGTTATTTTGGATAGAAAATTACTCATATCACAATCACAAAAATTTAGGTATACAATGTATGATCAATATAAGTCTATTGCTGATCTAACAGAAATTGGAGCTATCACACTTTTGTGGAGAAAGATATATCAGAGTAGCATTATGAGGGAAACTATAAGTGAATACTTCAAACTATATGAAATCATAAAGATGATGATTCTTACATTTTTTGAAGATGAAAGGGTATTTATTTCACTTACATTTGTGAAATCAAAACTTCACAATATATTGGAAGAGAATTTGGAAACTTGTTTGAGAATCTATGTTTCAAGATATGGGGTGGAAACATTTCCATATGAAAGAGCACTAGCTACATGGGTATATCTTGTAGAGAACAGAGATGTTAATCAAATAATGAATAATGAAGTCTCCAATAATGGTGAAATTGACTTCGACTCTATTATACAAGAAACTACAACAGATATAAGAAGTCATGAAATACCATTCAAGATAGTGTTGTTTCAGCTACCAGACAGTTGATTATATTCATTTTCATATATATATATATATATATATATATATATATATATATATATATATATATATATATATATATATATATATATATATATATATATATATATATATATATATATATATATTGTTAATCTATATCTTTTCATTTAAATATATTGCGCATATAATGTTTGGAATTTGTTTCAATCACTTCTATATTTTTATAATGTTTGCAAATAATAGATGGTAGACAGTTCATATTTGTGCAATATGCAAACTGGATGATGAAATAAAATTAAATTTTGTTACTAATAAAGTATGTTTAATATTTGATTTCTCACTTTCAATTCCATAGTCACAATTGTTCAAAAATATATTACAATCCATATATGATATATATAACATCGTGATTATTAGGATTAATAAAAAACATAGCAGTCTACGACTACATCCCATCATGATTAATGGACATTCAAGATACAAGTTTTATTTATTGAGTTCATAGTCATACATTTTTTGAAACTAAATTGAACAATGTAAATCTAGATTTCAAAATCCATGTGTACTATTCATAAACTGTTGAAGCTTGGGAAACAAATTAAATACTAAATTTTTCATTACACAACACCCATGAGGGAAATAAAAAGATCAACAATTTCACATAAAGATAATGTTTTAAAATTCCATTTTTCAAATACTGAATACATCAATAGTAACATAGTTTAAAGTTTTAATTGAAGTTAATTGGACCCTAGTCCTTAAATAGATTCAACAATAACTACAAAATTTTAACTATCTTGCATTACACTGGAATCTACTAATTATTTTGCAGCATCATTAATATTTTCTATATTTTCTCTATCTTCGTGAGTTGCATCTCTTATTGAAAGAATAAAAGGATCCTCACCATTTTTTTCTTTAGAAGAATTTCCGGATCCAGCCTATACTCCTTGATAATCCTCCACAAAGTATCATTCTACTTATTCAACAGAACAAATTTTTCTTTAAGACCAATAGCCCCATGAACACTTTCTCTCAATTTTCTTAGGTGTTTATCTAACATACGCACCTCTATTTTCAAATTTTGGTATTTTGAATGGAATTAAAATTACCATAATTAGTATTTACAATAAGATAAAGGATAACTATATATTTATATAACAATCTACAAAAAAAAATTAGAATTCATCATAGACAAGTCTTTCTCTGCATTAGCAATAGTGACAAGGTCTTGTCATGATTCCACTTATTTTAGTAACATTTTACCTTAGCATTCAAATTATCCAATCTGTTCAACATTATCATCAAATATTCATCCTTGTTGTAAACATTATTGGTGACTACTTCACTATATTTTTCTTGAGGAATTAAATCATCAATCGTTTCCAGTTCATTTTTTATCAATTAAAAAAGTCTCTCTTTGTCATCAAAATTATGATATCTATCATTAATTTATTTTATCATAGGTTTTGATCAAATCTCCCACATCTTCAGTTGCTTAATGTCAAGGAAAAAAAATCCATGATGAGGGTTATATCATTATCTGACATAAGGATGTCAAATGAAAACCTGGTCTTTGCATCATCATCTATGTTTTCCTACCCATGTGGGGAAGGAGGATCTGAAGAGGTTACCAACTATGGAAATTTCTTACAAAAATATTGCATCATATCCTCGACATGCTTTCGTGATGCCACCGTGTAAAACATTGTCAAACCCGAGAACACCTCATTAATTTATATATTATTTAAAACAAAAGTTCCTCTGGCACTCCGCATGATGCCAACACCAAAAATTGGGGAACTCAGATGTTTTGAAATTATAATTTTCCCTACTCATGGTCATTCTAGGGTTAGGGAGCACAAGCCTTTGTCCCCTACCATAAGTAGTTGATAGAGGTGGAACAGGAGGTTAGACTGATGTACTCCTTGTGCACTGATATGGATTCAGAGAAGAGAATGTGGCCATGGGCATGACCACAAGATGAATTTTAGATTGCAAAATATCTACAAGCATCAATACTTTAACAATATTAGATTCACTTATTCAGTAATCGGTATGTTGAAAATTAAAAATTTAGAAGACAAATAGTCAAATAGTAAGAACTTAAAATTAATAAGACTGAAATGAATAGATATTTATTACACTGTGATTTTTTTCTTTAATCAATAGACTATGGTTGTGGCATTAGGTGGAAGGGTGGTGGTGGCACTGGCACGGTGAATCTTGAATTTAACAAAAACCAATTATAAAGAATGATAAATTTGTAAAAGAAATTCAAAATATTAATATAAATAAAGTTTAAGTCAATATTTATTATTTTCTTTGTACTGTAACTTGAAGGTCTTGGACAATGATATGGTGAAGATCGAAAATCTTCATGCATAGGTATGCATGTCATTTCTGCACCAGTATGAGCAAACACTCTCAGAGACGTTGATCTAAATAAGCCAGAAAAGGCTGCACATTACGATAATGAAATTATAAATATGTCATTATCAACAATCATAGATTCAGATTATCATTATTCTGTAAAATAATTTAATAAAATTGAAATGATTGTGTAGTATGCAAAAATTAACACCTAGATTTGCATGTGCCATAGAAGCAGAGTACGTTCTCTCCTTGCTCTGGGAGCGGGTCGAGAAGGATGAATTCAAAGAACCACACATCTTTTTGTCTGGTCTTAACTCTATAGCCAAAGATTCATGTAACATAGTGACATCAACTGCATTTTTATCACCAGGCCCCTCAGGCCCAACAATGTTATGCAAACGAACTATCGCATGATGGTGTTCCAATGTTTTACTTTCTTTGACCTATTCAAAATATAATTAAAGATTACATACTTATAAAAATTAATTTAACAATGATTTTATTTTTGAAAGGAATTATAATTAAATGCTTTTAAAAATAAATAATCATCAACTATTGGTCCAACAGAATTCCATGTTTATACATATTCTTATGAAGAGAACTTGTAATAGCTACGGATTTGAGTCCATCAAAACCCTCATAATATAAAGCAAGAACATAAAAAGAAGAAGAAATAAATGTAGAAGGATTTAATTTGGATTTGTCAATTTTAGAATGAATCTTTGAAGCAAGATATGTGCACCAATCGAATATAATGCCGACAATGGTTTGAATAAGGTAGTACATTTCCCAATGAGGAATGTTGGTGTATCTTCCATGTAACATGACACAAGACTATAAAAATTCCACCATGGCCAGGAGAAAGGGGTATTTGATGGATTGAGAGTTAATGCCTCTTTTGGTCAGATTATTAACCTTAGCTTTAGTAGAGAGATTGTAATGAGACTCTAAATATTTTCATTTCTCATCAAGAATGATAGATTTGGTGGTTATAGGTAATGTTTTTTCATGGGGCAAGCCTATTAGACAATAAATATATTCAGGTCTTATTTTGATGAGAAATTGGTAGGGTAATTGTTGTTCAATTTTTTTGTTAGTTATAAAATTAATGCACTGGCTACTAAAGAAACTAGCAAACTCATAAGGATAAAGGGTTTATGCTACCGTAGATGCTTGATTCTTGATACAGGTGTTGAATGATGGATTATTGATACTATCATACCTATAAATAAGATTGAAATAAGATTTTATTAGAAAGATAAGGGTGGGTAATTCCCAATAAAGCTGACTTGAGAAGTGTTAACTTCCTCGGTGGATGTCAACCCTCGTCTTAGACAAAAAGAGATGTAAAGGAAACATATATTGATAATATGCAGATACTAGAAAAAGTACATAATCTGAAAGCAATACCAATTGGTTTAAATATTGATTTGATTAAATAAATCAAAGATCAATGTACTTGGTCTGGGTTGGCGGTGACCCAGACTGTAAAAATATAGGTTGACGGTGACCTAAAGAGTTGGATCAGGAACATAAGAGAAATATGCAGAAGTCTTGAAATGATGGATTCAACCACCAGAGGAAATATGAAGGAATAAAAACTAGGGAAACATTGAGAAATAGGGATTAGGGTTGGGGATTAAAACCAGGACCCTAGTCAACAACGACTATGTTGTAAATAGGTTAATTTTCTTTGGAAGAGAGGCTTGCATGAAGGATTAGTAAACTGGAACAATGGATAAGAATGTGTAGAGGATGAGGATGGATTTTGAATAGAAAAAATGAAAATCCTATAGAGGCTGGGTCAGTCGTGATCTATAAGGGTCGACGGTGACTGTAACATGGATTGATGAATCCGAGGGAAGGAAAACCGAATGATAAACATGCAAGAGAAGATTTGTAGAAATAAGTTGATGAAGAAGTTGTGATCTTTTTTGCAGATGATCTAGACCTATAAAAGGTTAGATGTGAAAAATAGAATATAATATGATAAAGTTGATTAAAACTATATAAAATAGTGACAATCTAAAAAAAATGGTCTCGATTGATGCATGCATGTTGTAAGGAGGTCTAGAGGTATGCAATGGCTTTAGGACTTCTTAGGAATGAAATATTGTTTGCAAGTTGTGAGAAAATCCATTAGCACTCGATTTTTTGATGATGAATGGAAAGGAAGAAATCAATTTTATAGGGTTGGCGGAGATCAGGATGGGTCGCCGCCAATTCCAAGGAAAGTTTCCTTGATGGGAATATTTTCCTATTTTTTTAGCATGATTTTGGTTTGTTTTAAGGGTTGGCAGAATGCTTTAAAGAATTTTACGGGAATTATTTTTTTAGGGATGAGGTGTCAGTGAATTGGAGCCAAGGATATGTTAGAAAAAAGCATGGGCATGCATAAGACATATATTTGGAATGAAAGCATTCCAAAATAGAAGATAATTAGGGCATGTGGATGTGGGTATCCATTAATTAATTAGTAAAAAGGGAATAAATTAATTTATGTAAATTAATAAAGGTCAGATGATTAATTAATTAATTAATAGGACTTAATTAATTAATGTTAATTGATGAGGAATGGATAATGATAGGATAAATGGGAATTTAATTAACTAATACAGATGAATAATAAAATATACACATGTAGGCGAAGAGTATATAGATACTGAAATTAGGTGTCTACATTTTGCCCCTTTTTGTTGAGTGGTTTGTGTTAGCAAACCATGAGAAAAAAATATATTTAGATGAGGATAAATATTTGATGATAATCTCCCCCTCAAACGAGGGATCGATGACACCCAGGGAAATTGATGATGCGTTCAAAAAAGATGAATGATGAGGGACGGGTAGGTGATGAAAGATGGGTAAAATCATATCCAAGGAAAAATTCCCCAGTAAAAAAGGATCGTAATAAGGATAAAAAACTATGGGAGTGACTCCAATATCACATCGATAGGGGAAAATAGTGGTCTTAACGAAGACAAACACCAACATTTTATGGACTAGTGAGTGGGTAAATATCACTTTTGTATGGATGTAGGCCAAGATGACCAAAGGGTCATAGGAAAAGCATCAAAATATGTGAAACTATATGCAAAAAGTACATGAAATCCTTCATACATGAGGAATTGAGAAAAAAGGTTATGCATCCACAAGGGAAGAGGATGAAAAGTAATGTGCCCAATGGGACAGGAAAAGGATAAGAAGGAAGGTTCCAAGGAAGATGGATGAAAAGAAAGTATTCCCCAAGAGGGGAAATTATGGACACAAAGGTGGAAAGGAAAAAGTAAAATATGTCCCGAGTGGGGAAAATGGAATAGACACCAAGTAGATTATGCGGGTAAAGTTAATTAGGATAGTGTAAGGTAAAATTATCAAAGTAAGATTAAATATAACCATCGAAGTAAACCTCGAGATTGAAAGTACAAATTCCCTTAAAGTGGAAATGGCCACAAAGGGGAACCTTGATAGAAGTATGCCCAAAAATGGTGTATAAGTATGACCCAATGGGATTTTTGGGGATAGAGATAGACTAAAAGTTGATAAGGCACAACTGTAAGCTTAGGGATCCAAACGTAAAAATGAGACTAATTTTAGTAAGGGCCATGCAAGGGAAAACATGCCTCTAACTGCATTGGAGGTAAACACGAAAGGATCCTGGGTGATGTAAGGCACATGCGACCAGAGAAAATGCTAGTAAATAACCAAGGATAGTTAGTCATTTTAAAGATCATGCAGAGACATGGATGAGATGATCTCATAGACTAATGTTGAAATGATAAAAGGGGTTTGAGATGCACTTTTATAAAGGAAAGAGGGTTCTCCAAAAAATGGTGTTCCCTAAAATTATGACCCAGCTCTGGGAAGGGGAAAGAAGTTTTTTATCAATACGGGAATATTTCTTAGGATGATGATAAAATGGAAGGTTGATAAATGTGGGAAGCCTTAAAATTACATAAGGAGTAGCCATCCTTCAAGGGTATGGTCTAATTTTTAAAATTTATAGATGGTAAGCATATTCGTCCTTCGAGGGATCGGTCTATTTATTATGTTTTTTTTACTTTGAGTTTGATTTTGATCTCATGTTTTTATTTTTTTAGTTTTTCATGAACAATTTTCCTTTGAGGGATCAGTCTATTTTTGATAAATTTGATTTTTGACAAGAGCATCCATGAATTTTGATTTTACATGGGGGAGTGTTGGGACTAGCTAAGTAGACCACTTAGGATGGGATAATGATGTATAAGAGATAGTCCTGGACCCTTTGCATGGTTCCAATATGTGAATAAGAGGGAGATGGATGTGATGATCATGGAGTTCCCACCAAAGGGGAGAACCTATCCATATGGAAAATGCTACGGGAAGATCCGTGATGCACATATTTAAGGTCACATCTAGGAAGTGACGAAAGACCACATAGTTCCAAATCATCATGATGAGAAATGGAAATGGATAAGATAGAGGAATGATTTGAAATTGTGACTAAGGGAACATTGGTAAATGGGCTAGAAATAGAATCGTCACAAGTGTAATGCGTTAAGCACTTCCACTTCCAGTTTACCGTTAAGGGAGGCTAGATGATGTATGGTCTAATACAGTTAGAGGAAACATTTCCAATTTGTCTCCTTTCCATATTAGTTATGTTCTTATTTTCTATGAGGACAAGGTCCTCAAAATTAAAGTTTTTTTTACTAAGGGAAAATAGTTTTGAAGGGACTATACCCTGTATACAAAAGGGCTCAAAAGCCAGATAGTCAAAATGAGAGATACATCCCAGAGAAGGGAAAAATAGCCAACCAAAGAGGGCTCAACAGCCAAGTAAGACAATACAAGTGAAGAAAGGATCCAAACGAATGATGATCCCAAAAGAAGCCAAAGAGAACAAAAAGCAACAAAAAGAGAAGCATCATAAAAAACTCCAAAAAAAAAATAGTGCCTGAACCGCCAGATAACAGCAACATCGCAGCCAAAAATCAGCCACACAGCAACCCATTACTTTATTGCCCTGTCAATCTTGGTCTTGATGGCCTGCAGTGACATGAAGAAGGCAATGGCAGTGGCCTGAGAGGAGTCAGTCACATCAGCCTGGGAAATTGCCATATCTCTTTTCTCTTTAGGTCCCCAGATGTCCTCACTAACCCCACTTAAACTACAGACACTATGCACATGCTGCTCAATGAAATTATATATGCTTTTAAGGGCAGATAATATGCAGTCATTGCGGCTTTTAGCATTGCCCATTCTGCCATCCAGGGACTGTAACTTCTTGAAGACCTCAATAATAACCCCCTCATCATCATCACTTTGAAGAATACCTTTACCCTTAGCTCTTTCCATATTTTTTATAGTCCCTTTTAGCTCTTGTATCTCCTTCTCTAACCTGTCCACTCTGTCCATCAAGCCCTCCTCCTTGGGCTCCTCCATTGGAATACTGATATGCAGGAGGTTCTCAGTAAGTTCCAGGTCTTTATGGATTCTTAGGACCCATTGGGAAGGAGGGATTTTATCTTTTATGCTCTTGCTTTTCTTGCTGGAAGCACCAGTTTCAAGCTTCCTTTTCAGCAGGGGGGAGTGGAAGCGGTGCGAGCAGGAGGAGGAATGGAGGAGGAAGGTGGGGTAGGATTCAAGGGGGGGCAGCTAGAACAATGGTGATGGATCAGGAGGATAAGTCCCTGATGCAAAGGGACAGCCCTAGAGTGGCTCTGAACTTCCCTTATTGATTTCTCCAACGAGTTAATCAAATAGTGAGGAAAGCTAATGGTGATATTTCTACGAAAGTGATTTAGAAATATCAAATGCTTTTGAGGTATTGTCACAAATCTGCCTTCAAGAGTGACATACCTAACCACCATCTTGGCCAACTCAGCAAAAGGTTTAGGGATCGACGCCACCTTGATGCCAGCAGTCATGAATTCAAGATTCTCACCGTCATCTAGGAACTTCTTGGTCTCGACCTCCCTGTCCACCTTTTTACTGAAGAATTTGGTGCCCTCCAGGCTGAGGCTTGTGACCTGGGTGATGAGCTCTTCTGTGACCTCAATCTCCATGTTATTTTATTTGACAATCTGATTCTTCCATCCCTGGGAGAATCTGATAGAGATGTCTTGGTCAAATCCTTGTACCCTTTCAATTAAATTAGACAGACCCCCGATTTGAAGGTAATTCCACAGCACCGTGTTCTCTTTCCACGCTAGATTGTGGGTCGGTTCAGTTTTGCAAGGCACACCCCCCATGTTTCCTCTGCTCTTTTTCCTGTTCTCAACGGTAAAAATGCTCTCACTATGCGGGACAGGTAGAGCTCTGATGTTGGTTTTTGAATCTTTCCTTTCTGTGAAAGCAGAATTAATTATTATAGCATACATGTAATTATTGCCCCGCTCCTCAGCTTTCCTTCTATGCTTAAAAATGATGACAGTCCATCTTACACATATCGCATCAATCATCCATATATTATGTGATGTCATCATATTGTACTTGAGGATCCACACATTAGTGCCCAAATTACAGCCGTTAGTGCTGATTTTCATGGCCATGAAGATCATTGATTATGGATTTATTGATTTGAGTGGGCAGAACATCCCCCCCAAGCCAAGTTTGAAAGGTATTAGTAACACCGAGGTTAGCCAAGCTGTTAGCGACTCTATTTCCTTCCCGATAGGTGTGGGTGATTTTAACATTTTCAAAGCTCTTGCATATATCAATGGCGTCCTCAATGAAATCTCTGATAGACCAGCTGGGGTGTTGCTTTTTGTTTAAAAGATTGATGATATTCAGAGAATCCCCTTCAATTATAATATTCAGAATATTACAATCTCTGGTAAGTCTTATACCCCAAAGAGCCGCCAGGGCTTCAGAGTAATGATTGGTCTGCCTGCCCATTCTCCCAGAAAAAGTAGCAACTAAACAGCCTCTTTGATCTCTAATAACTCCCCCTCCTCCAGATTCCCCGGGATTTCCTTTTGAGGCCCCATCAAAATTTAACTTGTGCCAATCAGTGGGAGGTTTAATCCATCGGACTGTGTTTCTATCAATACCATTGTTATTCCTATTGCCAGTGTCAATATTCCATTCAGTCAAGATGTATTCTTCCTTCTCAGGGTAGAGCCTATTTTTAGGAGGTTTAAATCTAGCAATATTGTCTTGCACAACAATGATGATTTCCTTGTAGATTTTGTTACATGCCTTTCTATTTCTTTCTGAAAATGTTATCATTACGAGCCTTCCAAACTCTCCACATAGTGTGGGGTAAAACAAGTTGCCACAATATTTTCACCACACAATGCTTAAACGGAGAGTCCCATTGCTCCCAGGCCTGAAGACTGGTAAGGGGAAAAATCCATCTCTGATTAAACTTTGCAAAAATCAGCTGCCAAATTTTGGAAGCAAACTCACAATGGAGGAATAAATGCTTTATGTCTTCTGCCTCTTTCTAACACATGCAACATCTATTTGGCATGATGAATCCCTTCTTTATGAGGTTGTCATTAGTAAGGATCTTGCCATTAATGATAAGCCACCAAAAGAAGTTCACTCGAGGGGTTAACTCCGACATCCACAGTTTGTGCCACTTAATTTCACTTTCCATGGATACAAAGAAAGAATTATATCCTGATTTGACAGAGTATTCCCCGTCAAAAGAATCTTTCCAGATGAGTTCATCCTTAAGATTTTGATTACTTATATGAATTAGAGAAAGTTGACTCTGTAAAGAAGAAACATCAGCCTGTACATTATCATTCTCCACTTTTAGCTGTTTCCATTTTCTTTTGTTTCCATCTCTCTCAATGTACCCCTGGATTTTGTGCCCATACTTTGTGATTAAGTTGTCTTTAATGTGATCATAAGCAGAAATCCAGTTGGAATCAGTCCACTTATCTATCCAGAAGTTTATGTTTTTCCCATCCCCAAGCTTCCAGCTACACCCCTGTAAAAGGATGTGTTTGCTGCTAAGAAGGTTGTTCCAGAAAATAGAACCACTCGGAAGAGACTGATCATTTATGAAGGAAATATTGTTTTGGTTTGAAAGATATTTGATCTTAACCAACTCTGTCCAAGGCTTGTGCTCTTTTATAAGCCTCCAACCTAATTTTGCAATAAGGGCAGCACTCATATGTTTGATATCTTTGATGTCTAACCCCCCAAGTCTCTTAGGTTTACATACCTACTCCCAAGCCACAAGATAATATATGAATCTTTCCTCATTACCATGCCATAAAAAATGATTTTGAATCTTTTCAATACTGTTCATCACTGCTGTAGGTATGCTGAGCATTGACATGATGTAAATAGGCAAGTTTTGGAGCATGCTTTTAACTAATAGGCACTTGCCTACACTTGAGAGTATAGCTCCTTTCCAGCCAGCCAAATTTCTTTGGAATCTCTTAATAAGGTCATTCCATACCTCCACAGAAATCTTTCCAGTACTTAGAGGTAAACCTAAGTAAGTAGCTGGAAGAGAATTAATAGTGCATCCTAGAATATTAGCAATCTTTCTTTACCTTTCCAAAGGAGTGTTGAAGAAATAAATAGAGCTTTTGTCAAAATTAACTTTTTGTCCTGAGGCTTCCTCATAAAATCTAAGGACAGTTTTGATAGATTTTGCCTCAATGATTGAGGCCATCAGGAGAAGAAGAGTGTCATCAGCAAACTGTTGGTGTGAGGAGATCTGATTTCCAGAAGTTGGAGGAAAACCTTTTATCATTTCAATGTTGATAGCTTTGGAAATAGATATGCTTAAACTGTCAGCCATAATAATGAATAAAAGAGGGGAAATTGGGTCACCTTGCCGGATACCTCTATTGCTGGCAAAAAAACCCACAGGTTCCCCATTAATAACCACTGAGAATCTAGAGGTGGAGATACAAGAATGAATGATTTTTATGAATTTGATTTGAAATCCAAACTTGGATAAGACCTCATCCATGAATCTCCAGGAGACTCGGTCAAATGCTTTATGCATGTCAAGCTTGATAGCCATCCCCACCTTTTTACTTTTATCCATAGAATGTATTGTTTCATGAACCATGATAACCTCGAAATTAAAGTTATGTTCCTTAAGGTGATTATTTTAAGCACATTTGATACACTCCTTGTAAACATGATGGTGTTTAAGAGTGAGAACACAATGATCATCTAGTATCTTGAGTTCTACTAGATGAGCTTGGTGATAATATTCGTCAAATATGAGCTTGCGAAGGGGCACGTGAAAAGATGGGATTTGAAATTCAAGAGGAAAGATGGTCTCAAAGTCATAAATAAGAGAAAAGAGCATAGCCCCAATGGAGGTATGAATTCTAGTGTGATAGGCCCAAATGGAAAAAGGAAGCTTTGGATTTTCCATATTATCCACTTATCACGCCTAGTCGGGTCCTCACGTTTTTCCTCAAGTGACTTCATGACATTAAATATGGCTAAGTCCTTTAAAACCTTGTTCCACCTCCCGTGCATGCCCTGGTTTCACGTAAACCCTCATTCTTCCTTCCACTCACACCTTGGTTTCACTTAAATCCTTGTTAAACCCTTTTTCCTATGTAATTTTCCCTTAGCACCCTTCTATCTATTGATCCTATGTGTGTGTGCCTCTTGGTACTTATCCAATATTTTAGGGTAAAACATTACCCCACACTACACATGTTCTCCATCCTTGGAAACATTCTACTCACTCAAAGAATATAGAATAGTGGTATTAAAATAATTAAAGAATGGAATAATATGCTACTATTTCATGAGGAGTGGGAAATCCTTCTTTACAAATGCCTTAGTCTTCTCCCAGACATCCACTTCCCCCCTACGTCTGCTAAAGTAGGCCAGTGTACGAAAGAAAATCAACACATGAACTTATTTGCACCCAACTTCCTGAGGCGGTGCTGAGATAGCTAGTGTAGAATAGAAACCGATGTGTGTGTGTGTGGTGGTGATGGATAATCTAATGAGGTAGACTTATATCTTTGACATACAATAACAAGATTTGTGAATCTAAGGAAAATAATGCTATCCTAACCTAAAGTGGCTTGATTGATCGATCTGATATGATAGCTTCTCGGAGACTCTAGTCAATATCGAGCTCTACCAAGAATCTATTCACTAGTTGTTGAACACACTTAAATTTACCCTCGAGCGCCTCATATAGATATCAAGAAAAGGTCATGGAAGTAAGTATGAGAGGCGTAATGAAGCCGTAGGGGACTATGGATGATTCTTCGATTTGGTCTAGAAGGTCTTAGCCTGATCGGCTGCTATGTTCAATAATGAAAGTTATGTAATGATATCAGGTGGAATTGGTGATTATCAAGATACTAATGCATGCAAACTAGTGTCAATATCTAATTAGTTAACAAGCATGTTGGGTTGTGGGACTTGAGGATCACAACTGAAAACTCATGGAGGTTGTGGTCATGTTATGGTCATGCACATAATCAAACACTGTTTCCAAGACCTTTCCAATAATCGTAGGCTTGATTAACAACTTTTTTAGCGTGTTTAGTTGTTCTATTTTCTTAGGGAATGTAGCAGGTATGTGTAAAACTGTCAAACATAAACTTGTATCAATATTTGTTATCAACTCCAACCCGTTGGGTTATTGGACCAAAGGATCACAACTATATGTCTTTTCTTGTTGTGGACCATTGATGGTCATATAGAATGAAATTGAAATGATCTTGATAAAATGAACTAACTATAAAAGGAAATTGAATCTATGTTTTTGGCATTTTCACGATATATCAGAGAAAAATAATGAAAACAAACTAATCTAATAAAAGTATTTTTTTAATCTTTTTCTAATTTTTAAGCAATGCGTTCTAATATAATAAACAAACTAAAGACAAGTAATCATTCGGATGTAGCTAGTTACTTATTTAAATATGTGAATATAAATCTAAAACAAATAACCTAATTACTAATAAAAAACCCCTTCAAACCCTACCTTAGAAGTGAAGAACAAATCACGACCCTGAAAGAGCTATTGTTCTAAATAACTTCCCTGGTAATGTGAAAGAGAAAACTATCTAATGATTTGATCTACTTGTAATTACCTAATCAATTGAAATGAAAAATTTTACTATTCTATTTGATGTGCAATTTAAACTAATGATTCAAAATTGACAATTTGGAAAATGATGCAACTAAACAAGTAATTCCAACCTAGATAAACAAGAGCTTTGACAAATCCATTCGTATCAGTGTCTATCCCCTCAGTTTGATCCTTTCTTTCTTTGTGTGCTCATATAAGTCAAAGGAATTGAGAAAGCAAGAATAACACCAGAAGAAGATGCTTGAGCAATGGAAGCTTGAAGGCATTCTGGCTGCAATGCAAGTAGAAGAGAGATATCACAAGAGATTTGAGCTTGGATATGCAATTCCTAGAAATATTATGGCAGCAATACTATGCAAGATACACAAAATTCTCACACCTTTTTATTGAACACCATAATGGAATATATAAGAATTGGACCTGGGATGTGTCTTCATGCACAAGGCAAGAAGAGAAAGTTCAAACTAACTAAAGCACATGCAAAAATAGAAGAGGGGAAGGAAAACCAAGTAATCAAAGTTAATTTTAGACAAATTGGTTCACAAATGCATCCTAAAAATGAAGTCAAGTGAATCATCATATGTTAAAAACATGCATGACAGAATTTGGAAAAATTACTCAAGATCGTTGCCCTTCCTAGGTGGCGGTTTCTATAATGCCCACTTCTCTTCGACACTGAATCAACCGTGTTATCAATTTCAAACTTATTATAATATTAAACCTTGATGTTGTATTCTAGTTATAATACTAATAAGATGTGTGGGACATCATGATTACTATTGTGTTTTGATTATTATTTTGACTATATGGTTGTATTGTGGACCTTGACGGGAATTTAAGGATATGATGATGATGATCTAGAATAGTTACCTTGATATAGACTGATTGTTATGTTATTACTATTGTTTGTATTGTTTGGTTCTGGTTACTCTTTATTAGATCCCAAGACCTTGATATCATAATAGAGATTAGACATTTCTAAATGGACAATGATACACTTGTTTTACTTTTTGGATAAACAATACATGCATGTTAGACTTGCGACATGATGTGACTATTACGGTAAATTTATATTCTTGATTCGTATATCAGTATTCGATGTTCTAACTGTTACTACTGTATGGATGTATTGGACATGAATTACAGATATTTATCGATGATTGTTGATGTTGTGATCTTGGTACAAATTGATGGATTGTTAGAATTGAAATGTTAGAAAATTAAACAAGTGATGAATTACTTGATTCTAACATTGGTTTAATTATGATATTGAATGATGTAAATTGTTATGTATACATGCATGTGTTTTATTATTTCGACATCATTAATATGGCCACGAGGCCAGAAAGGTATTGTTAGATTTTGTAGGAAATTATAGCATAAAAAAAATACGGGGGATAGGAGACCAACAACGAAGGAATGTGGGGGTATTGGCAATAGGTCACCATGGCAACTTGTGTATTTGTATGTTGTGTATTGTTGTTGATTGTCGGAGGGTCCCCATTGGGGGGGTGACCTCAATAGTGACCTTGGGTAAGTTTTTGATTTTGTCTTGTTGATTTTATTTTATTTGTGAGTTTTGTATTTTTATTAGTATGTAGAGTCACTTTATTATTATTGGTTAACACCCCTCTTAAGTTAATTATAATTGTTTAACTAGTGTTAATTAGGATGTGAAAAAGGGGGAAATAAATGTGAGTTGGTATCTTTAATATGTGTGTTGGATGAGAATGAATTTAATTTGTTTTGGAGTAGTTTGTACTCTATCTCTTAAGTGAAATTCGGATTTTGACCTTCTAGGCCATTTTGGTGACTTGTGGGACAAGTTAAGCTTGTCCCACACCTCTTATATTGACCCACCCACCTAGCCTATGATGTGAGGAACTTATTTTACATCTTATTTTGTGTTTTAATGAAGGAAAAGAGAAATTCATTGCACTTTTCTTACATGGGTAATTAATTATTGTCCTTAGGGGTGTGGGTTGGGTTGAGTGTGTAAGAGGGTGGTCTTTTCTCCAACCACCCATTTATTATGCTTTGGGGGTTTGGGTTTGACCTTGGTGATGTGGGTTGGAGGAGAGATGATGTGGCATCCTACATGGAGCCACATCACCCCTCTCTCCCTCTTTTCTATTTATTTCATTTTGTGTGAGGATTTGGGGGGTACTTTCTCATTTTTTTCTTTTTTTTTTGGGAATGCTTGTAATTTTGGAGAGCTTGCTTGAGAATGGTTAATGGAACTTGGAGTGGATGGTGTTTACTTAGGATTTTGGAAGGGCTTGGAGTTTTTTTTGTATTGATACTCTTCATTTGTAAGGTAGATCTTGACCCTTGATTTTATCTTACTATTTTTGTTGTGCTCATATGTATAATTGATTGTTATATTTCTTATGTTTGTGTGAAAAATATTTGATCCTTAGGTTGTGGGAGAAATGGAAATGGGGGAAAAACTTGAGGGAGGCATAAGAGAAATTTTATTGGGTATCTTAGGAGGGAGTTGGGTTGGGATGTCCACCTAGTTGATAAGTATGTTTTGTATTTATCTTGTTATTTTCTTGAGGGAGGCATAAGAGTGAGGGAGGTATAAGAGTTGTGTATCTTCTTGGAGGGAGGCATAAGAGTGTTGTATGTATTATGATGGAATTTTTTTAGGCTTTTAGGTGGACACCCAAGCCCTTGAGAGGCATAAGAAGAACCCCCATGTTCCTTTCTCATCCATGGCTTTAGTATGAAGCCTTTGTGTTTTATAATTGTTGATTTGTTGTAAAATTGGTATTGTGTTTTTCATTGTTTGTCTTGATTGAATGTGTGTGTGTGGAAGCCATTTTTGAGTTTCCATGGTTGTATAATAGCTCTCATTGCTTCATTGTTGGGGCTCGGGGGGCCAATGAGGAAGAAGGCTTCTCTCCCTCGTTGGATATTTTGGTTGGGTGGAGAGTGTTGCCTACTCCCCCCATTTTTGTGTGTGCATGACTTGATGAAGATCATGGACTCAAAAGATGAAGTGCTCTTTTTGGAGAGAGACATATAGAGTTGTAACTTGTGCTACTATGATTCTACAACTTGTAGATTTTAACTATAAGTACATTGGATGCAACCTTATATTTTGGTTGATAGTTTTTATAAATGGTTTACTATGGATTGAATTATTTCTCTAAATGTGAACCTTCTAAGGGATTTATAATGAAAGGAATTAGATACTCAACTCTATAAAAAAAATTTACCTTAGAAGTGTATGGAAATTTTCTTTGAGAGAGATTAATGCTTTTGGGGTGAACATGAGTATTGATCATTGTTACATTATTGGAAATCCTCCTTGAATGAAATCAAAGTTAATTAAGTATGGTTTATATTCCTTCTATCCAAATGGAGGTGCAAAGGAATAGAGAGAAAAATAAATTAAAAAATCTTGTTCTCTTGTTGTAAATTAAATGGTTGGAGTATATGAGTTAATTTTATTACCCTTTTAGATGTTACATAAATGTGGTAGGGTTTGATAATTTATTGGTTTAAATCATGAGACACCATCCCATACAGCTATAGAGTTCTTCATTTATACAAATTTACATAAAATTAAATCTATTATACATAAACCCATTTGCTCATTCTTATTGCAAATCCTATTTTTGTTTTTTTTACTTTCGAAAAAAAAAAACATAATTAGTAAATAAATGTATATTATGAATATGTAATAGATGTATATTAAATGTATACATTATTTATTTCCAAAGTTTAGAAAATCATTATCTAAAAATCATTAATAAATATTAATAATATATATATATATATATATATATATATTAACGAGCTTTGATAAATATGATAAAATTCATATATTATATTTATATGTTTACCTACCCTAATAGAGTAGTAATTAATACTAATGTTAAAATGCACTCTTTTTTTTATATAGCTTAGTGGATTAAAAGGTAATTGGCCTTTATTAAGTAAAAAGGGTATATACCTTACTTTGGCGCATAGGAGGGGGGGGAGGGAAAGTTTTGTTTTTTTATTTATTTAATTAAGCACAAAATCTTATTTGGGAGTCAACGTGGTGGGTGTGTTGGCCGTAGGCCGCGGCAAAGGAAAGTTGAGATCATGTTTTAATTAAGAGGTTGGCGCCCCTTCCCCACTAACTTGTCAAACCTACCTTGGAATTAATGCTCAGCCCTCTGTGGTCTGAAACGCATTTCTTAAACCGTGACCCGCGCTTATCCACGGTGATATATATATATATACTAGTTTCTTCTGATCGAAAACCAACTAAAATGGGAATATATATATATATATATATATATATATATATATATATATATATATAAGGAAATATTTCATATATATATAATTGTGAAATATATATATGCATTCACATCTAGAGTCACACTTGAATGGTGTGTTTACAAGGGTGATATGCGGCCCCTGCAACACAAATAAATTCCTTATTTAGATCTAAATGAAAGGGGTAAATACCCACAAACCAAATAGGGAAGGAAACAAATATATATATATATATATATATATATATATATATATATAAGAAAACACAAATGATAAATAGATGTAAAATAAAATCTTGAAGATGGATGCACACAAATATTGGTTTGTGTGTATCCATCCCTAATCTTGGAGTTCCCTTCCTTTGCCCTCCTCCTCCCTTAACATGCAAGTGAAAACAAGAAAAATAAGAGAATAGGTCTAAGAAAATAATATATGAGAACCCATAAGGATTTCTAGGGTTTCTTTAGTGCAACCTAAATCTAAGGGTGGAGGATGCACCCTACATCACTCGAGTGATGGGGTATTTAGGTGGGAATGTTTTTAATAAAATATATGTGTGTGTAATGTTAAATGGGGCCAAGTGATTATACTAAGTTGTACACTTGCCCCCTTTATAATAAAGAATTTATATTATATTGCATGCTTTTAACAATGCAAGGTTATTAACCTAGTATGATTTTATTTATTTATTTTTAAAAATTGTACCTCAAATAAAATTAATTTAAAAGGGAATTATGGAGTTTTGTTTTGAAAGGATAATGAAGATTATTTAACTAAAGTATTGGAGCCTTGTTAGTGAAAGGATTAAACGAAATATTAATTTTGGAAAAATTGGGGCAATCTTAATTAGTTGACAATCTTTTTCCGATGTCTTGTAATTATTATTTATTTATTTTATAAACGGGATATAATTAAAACCCTAAATAAGGCCTTGTAACCTTTCAAAAGAAAAATTATTCCATAATTTTTCTTGTTTGCTATCAGCTTTTCTCGAGGATTTTTGTGGGAAAAATGCGGGCATTACAGTTTCAGAACTGCCACCTAGGCAGGGTGGCGGTCAAAGCACTAAAGACCAAAACATGCATAGAATGAAGCGAGAAGCTGGAAAAAGAGTGGAAAATCTATGTAAGGACCTCTAGGCTACAAATATACACTACAAATGGGTTTTGTAGCTCGAAAATTTTCTGAAAGGATGTGAATCATCATTGGGGACTTTTGTAACCATTTTTTGACAATATAGCACATGTAATTTTGGGTGCATACATATTTCCCCCTCGGAGAAGTGTCTTAGCCATGAAAAGGCATAAAACGTAGAGTCTGAGTATGGTGTTCCCGAAATGGGGAGTTAGAAGCTATACCTAACATGCTCGTGTGTCGAAACATCTTCATCCAAGCTCCAGATACCTGCAAGAGGAAAAGAAGACTCAAGTGCAGACAAACAAAATGTCGAAAAACAAACACTAAATCAAAATGAAAAGAGGATGTACCATTTGTGTGGGGATATAGAGATATACCTGCACAAACACTCCAACCTTGTGAGTACATGCACTCAAAATGATGTTAAAACAATGCATATATATATATATATATATATATTTCAATTCATTTGTGGATTCTTTATTTAGTGAATTTGGAGCTCTAGATCCACGGTGACCATTTTCGACAAGAGTATAACCGAAATGACCATTACGAGATCATGATCACGCCTCCACAAGCAGGATATCGACCAATGCATTCTAAGGATGGTTTTCTTCGCTTTTACATTTTCAAAACTAGAATGTAAAAATCTTGAAAATTTTAGCTAGGGGGAATTATTTTCAAAATTTGTTGTCTTAAATGAGTCTCTAGGGGGGCGCCCATAGCGAAGTCTTTTGTTTTTCCTGAAATGGTCATTTTTTATGTTTTTGAGCATTTTTTAGGGTTAAAGACATTTTTGGAAATCGGTCTAGGAATGCTACCCTGCATTGGGTGGCAATTCTGGATAGAATTACCAAAATTTCTGATAACTTGATTTTTTTTGGATTTTTCATGTTTTTGATGAGATGATATTTTGATATACATTACTAACTTGCTCTTTTTCTATGTTTTGGTGAATGCAGAAGAATGAGGAGTACATTCGTTGGAGCCATGAGTGGGAGTGTGATTTTCTCCTGAGGATTTTAGATCAGTTGACCCAGGCTGAGAGGGAGACTCTCTAGAGGGAAGTGATGTGGAGGATTACACGGGTGACCCATGTCACTCCTACTAGTCACATCCTGTGTGACTTATTTTCTTATTGAGATGTAAACTAGAACACTTTCCAATTTTTAGGTGTCAAGGGTGAGTAAACCATCACCATGGAGGACATGTACTACATTCTCAAGATCCTGATACTTGGGAAGAGATCGACCTGGGAGACATCAAAATCTAGAGCCATGATGACTCCATGGGATAATTATATGGGGGATTTTGTAGTCTCTTTCGGTTCAAAAAATGGGGTCAAGGTTCAATCCATACCTACTACTCCCTTCCCCATTATCCACAAGGCCATCATGGGTATATTGGCCTTGTGGTTAATCAGGGAGAAAGGAGGTGACACATTATTATATTGTTGGGATCCCATTATTACTTAGATTGTGGCACATGGCCGTATTTACACCTAGTGAACAGACATATTAGGGACCACATATCATGACGTATACAGGGTCGTCAGGATCCATGGCCAGTCACCTTAGACATGAGTTGGGTGTATGAGCACATTGCCCCTTATGGAAGGGGAATATCAGTGTTAGATTCAGGGGTTTTTCAGGTAGCGAGGTGGACATGGATGTTAGTGCTTCAGACCCCACACCAACCAGTGGCTTCTTTGACCATGGAAAACATGGTTACCACACACTACCAAGACATGGTAAGACTGTGGGGGCAGGAGGCAACCATGGCGGTGGCTTGCTCTACCATAGGGAAATTAGTTGACATGGAAGGGAGAGTTGAGATCCATCCATCTGACCGGGTCCCTCATTATTTTGGCCTCCCGAATGTGGTTATGCTTCCTCTAATGACACTGGTATATAGGACTATTCAGGAGGCTCATAAGGGCCCTAGAGGGGGCCCTAGCTAGACTGTGGTTACTCCTGGTGTTCCCATCATAGTTAGGCATGTTGTCCATGCTCAACGAGTAGTTGATACTCCCCAAGCACCTTTAATCCATATTGTGACTAATCCCTATCACAATGGAGAGGAGGATGAGCCTATCAACGTAGACTCCAATTCAAAGGAGTACACATGAGATGATAATGAGGAGGATTCAGCTGGAGATGAGATAAGGGATGAGGGGTCATGTAATGAGGTTGGTAGGGAAGCCCACATGGAGGAAGAGGAGAGAGATCCATAGTGGCATAGCACTTAGGATATTTTGAGAGTGACACATGAGGAGGTGAGTGTGGAGAGAAATACCTTGGTCTCGAAGACATAAATTCCTCGAGATGAAGAGGGAGAGGGAGATGATGAGTTTGTGATAATACTGTGTCTTTACTTTGGCTATGGGGAGGCACTGCAATAACTAGTAGTAACAACAATAGCCACTGATCCAACCTAGCTGCCTAGAGATCTGAGTATGTTAACACTCTTATCTCGACTTTGTTAATTGGAAATGTCAGTTGGTACTTATTTTTTCCTTGTTCTTTTTTTAGAATTTTTTAACTCGTCATTTCTTCTTTTTTTCTCACTTACAACAACTACACATGAGTGGTGAGAGCTTATTATGGACACCCTGCTGATCCCCTCGGGGAAGACCTAAGCTGAACTGATTGAGGATTCAAGCCAGATGCTAGCAACTGATATACATACTAATGTGTTTACACCTATCTAGAGAGTAGCGGAGGTGATAACCTCCCTTCGTACTCAAGTTGTTGGGTACGAGGAAGCTGAGAGATTGATGAGGCAAAGCCACTCTCATAGTAGGACCATGGCCAAAAACCATCACCATGAGCACTCACACTAATCAGTTCATTCTTGTCATTGTCATAGTTATAACACGAGTCCCAAATGTGGTCGTGCACCATCTGAGGGATCATAGAGGGACTAACAGGCAACTAGTCCTTTTATTTCTTTGTTGTTATTTTTTCGATCATTATACAATTTTTTTTTTATATTTCAAGCTCATTGAGAGCATTTTGACCATGCCTAGTTCGTGATGGAATTGTATATAAACTTGACTCATCATGATATAAAAAGACTCTTCTTTTTGGTTCGGTAATCCATTGTATCTGAGTTGACTTCCTTTTGGCTTATCTTACTTGTGTAATATAGATGTTTAGAATTTCTTCTTTTCTATGCTTTTCGTAATGTATGCAGTGAATGTGAATGATAACAGACTAATTTCTTCTTCTTTTTTGTATTTTATAATGCTAATATATGATAATGCAAACACATTGTAATGCTGAACTTTAGTTTCTTTAAACAATATTTGGTACTTCGTATTTTTTTGGCAAAACTTGGTTATACAATGATATGATAAGTGAATGAACTTGCAAACACAATGTTGGATCACCTCTACGAGCTATTTCAGCATTCATGGGCATCTTACTGATGTCAAATATGAATCTAACATCTATTATAGGCTTCCTTTGAGGATAGACATCAAAATTCCACGTGGTTTATCTAGGCATCTGGAGGAGGGGTGATATTAATCAAATGGCCAATACCTAGCGCTTCTAACAGAGTGGCTCTATTTGCAGGGGAATTCTTCAATAGATCCAAGAAATAAATGTGAGAGAAGGTCCTTGTTAGATCATTGATCAAGTCATAAGCTACTTCTGGATAGCCTAATGTATCATGAATGTCATCTGATATAGTTGAGTAGATCGGGATTGGATGCGAAGAATAATCTTTGGTTCTAGTGGAAGCGTTAATCTGAGGTTCAATGTCTAACTCCACCAACCCCACAATTTTCATTTTCTAGTGACCATTCAAAGGAGGTGCCACTTGTGGGTTTGATGAAGTTGAGGCTTCGTGATCATGGCTCCCTATTACAATACGTTTTTTCGAACCATTGGGATCTATTCTACCATCCTTTAGACACATGGGGAGAGGATCGTTAAAAATTATGAGCGGTGTGTTTTGTGGAGATATCGGTCCCATGTAGGTGTTATGAGTTGTTGTTGGGTTTGCCGAAAAAAGGTCAACAAATAAATCTCTTTGATCCTCTGGAAAACGTTATAAAAACTTGTTACAATCGCGGCATGTTCTTACATCATGCCCGTGAACCCTACGGAAACCACAATATAAATCAAGATCATAATCTTGAGGCCTTTGGTTTGTGCCTTGTTGGGGTTCGAAATTATGGTTTTTTGTTCAGCTGTTGACTGTTATAGTTAAAATTTGGGAACCCTTGACCTTAGTTTTGGAATTGGTTTGGATACCCACTTGGGTATTGTTTAGGACTTTGGGTTCACATTTGTCTTGATTGTTGAGGTTGTTGTTGTTGTTGATGGTTAAAATCTACAATGTTGACTGAGGAAAAAATATTATTGTTTCTTTGATTATTTCCATTGTTTTTTTATTTGTAGTATTTTTATTGGGAGGGATAACAACATTAGGCTTCTTAGGTTGGTAAATGACACCATCCATCATGACCCCATGGTTCATATTAAGGACCTTTGGCCCTTGATTATTCTTTGAACTGTTGAAGTGACAAGGGTGGGTTATTTTTGTTAGGGGTGACTAACCTTCCATTTGCTCCATTATTCTTATGACCACTATAAATGGATGCTTGGTCAATTCGAAGAGTACCCTCTAGATCCTCTTCATAGCTCCTTAGTGGGAAATTTTGAACTTATTCTTTTGTCTCCCTATTGAGGAAGTGGAGGAAAAAATTACAAATCTCCATCTAATCTATATTTGGAGTGCTTTCAGAGGAGTAGACAACCTGTCGCCACCATTGAATGAAGTGGGTTACGGACTCATTGTGCTCTTGCTTGATATGCAGAAATTCCTTGATTCCTGTTATCAAAAGTTTGTTCATATCAAAATCCTTAATAAATTCTGATACAAGTTGCTTGAAGGAGTGTATTGAAGCCTTGAGTATTCTATAGTACCAACCGAGAGCAATACCTTGTAGCATCTTAGGGAAAATATTCGCAACTACGTCTCATGGGAGTAGCTCTCGAATGGTTGTTGCATAAGATTTGATGTGGGTGTTAGGATTTCCATCCCCTTTTTATTTTAGAGGATTGGGAAAGGGTCTTGGGATCATGAATATCTAGATGGGGAAGTCTAGAGGCTCCTTAAGATATTCAAAATAGGTTCCCATTACATACGTTTTCACCATTGAATATCCTTGTTAGAGATGTGGAGGTTGCATCAGTTTCTAAAATGGAACAATGTAAACATTTTTTGGGCCATATGACATCCCTTGTGGCTACCCATATTGACCTAGGTAAGTGTACATATGCCTCTATGGAGATTTAGAATACATGTGTACATAGGGGGTTTGATTACTTTGGTATGGAATCGAAGGCACGAAGTTAGGGAACATTGTATTTCTAGATGGTATGGCATTTGAGAAAGCACTTTTGGATGGTTCCTGTTGTAGATATCCATATATGGCATGAGGGGGCATACCCAAGGTGCTCGTCCCAGTCAGCAAATCTCTAGGTTTTGGAGTACCCATATAAACTGGAGGATTCTACGCAGTAGGTATTTGTCCGTAATTCTACGGATAGGGAGAAGTTATTTCTTACCCTGCATAGTAACTTTAAGTATTTTGGGAAAGCTCTAATTCCTTGAATTTGTCTACCAACACCAAGATGACTTCACCCATTGATGGGGCGGTGCTTTACTTAGGTTATTTTTGTTGAAATCTTTGAGGTTATTGAGGAGTGTGGTATCATGCTATGAATTGTTCACTATGCTGACAACCCTCGTAAGCAATATTTTTGGTTGGTGGAGGGGTAGTTTTATTTTTTTGTAGCAGAACATCACCTTGTCCTTGAAACCTATTGAAATCTCAGTTTATATTATTGAAGTGTTTTTCCCTCATAGCATATTGTGCTAAGTATTCCTCATCTAGATACAAGAGTTGGTTTGATTACATGCTATTGGTTTGTCAAAAAAATACCCAAGGAGATGAACTTGCTTCCCCAGTGAAATTCATGTTGTTTGAACTTGATTGTTCATGAGGATGTGTCTACGTGATTTGGTCAAGTTACTCAATACATACAGAGGAACCAACATTGGTTCCCTGAAGAAGAGGGTTTTTAGCAGTTAAGAGGTTGTCTTCCCACGTTGAGAGTGAAGATGATTATTGTGGTATACCTGTTTGGTAGTTGTACATGTCAAAACCTAGGATGGATCGACCATACTGGTTGTATCACGACATAATCGGGGGGTATAATAATACCCGTAAAATAAATGATGGATGAAGAAAGTGAAAACGTTTAGAGACTAGCTCTTTACATCAGGTTCACCAATTTTTATGAAAGAAAATCAACGCGTGACCTTCTTCACACCCAACTTCCTGAGGTCAAGCTGAGACAATTGGTGTAGAATAAAAATGGATGTGTGTGTGTGGTGGTGATGGATATCTAATGAGGCAGCCTTATATCTTCAACACACAATAACATGATTTGTGAATATAAGGCAAAGAATGCTCTCCTAACCTAAAGTGGTGTGATTGATTGATCCGATATGATAGTTTCTCAAAGACTCCAGTCAATATCGAGATATGCCAATATTCTATTCACTGGTTGTTGAACATATCGAAATTGATCTGTGGGTGCCTCATATATATTTCAAGACAAGGTCATGGAAGTAAGAAAGAGATGCAAAAATGAATCCACATGGACTATGGATGATTCTCCTATCTGGTCTAGAAGGTCTTAGCCTAATCGGATGCTATGTTTAATAATGAAATTTATGCTATGAGATCAAGTGGAATTGGTGATCATCTAAATACTGAAGCACATAAACCAATGTCAATATCTAATTGGTTAGCATGCCCATTGGGTTGCGGGGACCTACGGATCACAACCGAAAACTCGTGGAGGTTGTGGGTTTGTTATGGTTATGTGCATAATCAAACCATATTTCTAGGATTATTCCAATAATCATAGGCTTGATTAGTAGTGATGTTTAGCATGTTTAGTTGTTCTATTTTCTTAATTAATGTAGCAGGTGTGCGTAAAACTATCATACGTAAACTTGTATCAATATCTATTATCAACTCCGGCTAGTTGGATTGTGGGACCAAAGGATCACATGTATACGTCTTTTCTTGTTCTGGACCATTGATGGTCATATAGAATGAAATTGAAATGATCCTGATAAAAAAAACTAACTATAAAAGAAAATCTAATCTTTGTTTTTTGCATTTTCAGAATATATCAGAGAAAACTAATGAAAGCAAAATAATCTAATAAAAGTAAATATTTTTTTCATCTTTTTCTAGTTTTAAAGAAATGCGTTCTAATCTAATAAACAAACTAAATACAAGTAATCATTCAGATGTAGTTGGTTACTTATGTGAATATGTGAATCTAGATCTAAAACAAATAACCTAATATAATCAAAACCCTTTAAACCCTACCTTAGAGGTGAAGAACAAATCATGACCCTGAAAGAGCTATTGTTCTAAACAACTTCCCTGGTAATGTCAAAGAGAAAAATTTCTAATGATTTGATCTACTTAGAACTTCCTAATCAATTGAAATGAAAAATTTTACTATACTATTTGATGTGCAATTTAAACTAAAGATTCAAAATTGACAATTTGGAAAATGAAGCAAACAAACAAATAATTCCAACCTGGATAAACAAGAGCTTTAGAAAATCTAGTTATATCTATGTCTGTCGCCTTATTTTGAACCTTTCTTTCTTTATGTGCTTATATGATTCCAAGGAATTGGGAATGCAAGAACAACATCAGAAGAAGACACTTAAGTAATGGTAGCTTGAAGGTAGTATGGTTGCAATGCAAGTAGAAGAGAGATAGCACAAGAGATCTAAATTGGGGTTGGGATTTGCACAAGCATGGAATATATAAGAATTGGGGGCTGGTATTTTCCTTCATACACAAGGAAATAAGAGGAAGTTCTAACTAAATAAAGCACATGGAAAAATAGAAGAGGGAAGGAGAACCAAGCAATAAAAACTTTTTTTAGACAAATCAGTTCACAAACGTATCCTAAAAGTGAAGTTAAGTTAATTGTCGCATGTTAAAAAAATGCATGACGAAATCTGGAAAAATCGCTCAGGATCATTGCCCTTCCTTAGAAGTGGTTTCAGATACACCTTCAAAGGAGGGTAGAGATCCTGGCATTAAAGGCCAAAACATGCACATAATGAAGTAGGAAGCTTGAAAAATCATGAAAAAGCTATATAAGGATGTCTAGCCTACAAATATACACTACAAATGGGTTTTTGAGATCGAAATTCTTTTGAAAGGACGTGAATCATCATTGGGGACTCTTGTAACAATTTTCTAACAATGTAGCACATGTAATTTTTGGTGCATATAGTAACCCACTAATGCTCTTAATTCACCAAAACTTAGTTCCTTACTCTTAGCTTTCAGCGTATCTATAATGATTTCTAGTTGCATGCTATGATCACCTAACACATCCATCCTGTGAGTGACTTGGGTGTACACCTCCTTTAGGTTATTCTTAATCAAACCATGAAAGGTTTCGATTACTTCCAACTTCTTTTCAACTTCAGATAGGATCTTATCACGCTCCGCCCTATTGCCTTTGTGATTTTCATGAAATTCTTTTAGATCCACCTCATGTGATGCAACCAATATGCTTGGCTACCCTATCACTATTGGCACAATTGTCATACACAGCTTTGACCATTTGTGTAGTGATATTTAATACAGAAAGGATCTCAGAGTATCAAGTCAATGTCTTCCCAAACTTTAGTTTTTCCTCCTCCCTCTAGTTTTCCACCACCTCCTCTACTTGACTCTAATGCGAGGTATTCACCTTTAGACGGTGAGGATGTGGGTTAACTCTTACAACTATTTCATGGTTGATTCATATTTCTACTCAGGTGGAGCCAGGTCTGGGTGATTCAATATAATGTCATTTGAAATGGCCTCTATCTTCTTATGGACTTCACGTACTTTTTCCTTTTCATCCCTCAGCTCACACCTTAACTGTGCACAAATCAATTCCTTCTATTTTATTTCTTTTTCCTACTCAATGATTGCCTCATTATTTTTATAAATCTCTTCCTCCAAGACCCTTATTCTCTCATTTATGCCAAATATTCTTGCCTCCACCTCCACTGATGCTTTTTTGAGTGCATTGAAAACTTTCTCATCAGACAATTGTTGGGAATATACCAAAGTATTTACTCCCTTGACATCTGATATCTTCATTAATACATCTTAATTTACCTCGAACTCAGGTTCATCAATGTGGGACTCAAAAGCCCAAGATAGCATTTTCCTTGTGTGTGGGTACTCACCTTCTTCATCAAAAGAAGACCAAAGGAGGAGTTGGTTTGTGGGAACACTACTTTAGAAGCACGTAAAAAGTACCTTGTTTGGATCATTAATGTAATTCATCTCTTTTTCCTATTCCGCTACTATACCCTTTCCACCTGTGTGCACTATCTTCTAGAAGCTTACTTCTAAGTTGGGGTCTCCGCCCATGCTCCCATACTCCTTTCCTAGACTTTTTCTCTCCTCGGTTTACTTCAGCACTTCTTCAACGCTTCACTCAACTTCATGCTCCACCAACTATTAGATAACTCCTACAACTTCCCTCTCTATTTTATTATCCATATTCTCCTTGGCTGAGGTCAGGGTCTTCTTATCCTTCATGTTTACTTCCTCACTCCCCTATTTTTCATGAGAGCCTTCCTCATTCTCATCCTTCTCTTCATTTCCTTCTTCCTTTGATTCAGGTACATTTTACATAGGATGATTATGAGCCATGTCTTTCTCTTCATCATCTTTATCTCCCTTTTTTGCCTCCATGTTTTTAGTTTCGCTTAATTCTAAGCCTTTTTTCACCCTCTATTTCTTCCTTACTGGTGACTCTAACTCAGGGGACTTCTCTTTTTCTTCTTTCTTGGGTCACTCTCCACTTAGCAATGACTCTTCCTTTTGTGGTTACTCTTCTTTATGTGACAACTCTTCCTTTTGTGGTAACTCTTTTCTCACAGGAGACCTCTTCCAGTGGACATAAGTACTTGTGCCCACACCTAACTCCTATGCCCCTACACACTTGGCACCCTTTTTACAAGAGCCTCTCCTTTGTCTCTAATCCTTGGAACCATATTTTTCCATGTTGTGGGGTCATAAGGAATGGAGACATCATCTTCAACATAAGTTCCCTTTTCATACTTAGGCCTTATGCACAAATACACCCTTGTTGATGTCCTCCCTGCAATAGGTAATGTTACTAGTTTCAACATGTGTACGTCATGGGAGACATACCTATCCACATAGGCACACTTTTTGGGGTATATTTTCTTCCTACGCAACTCACAGTAGTCTTGATCTACTACACTTAGATCAAATCTAAGCTTCTTCACCTCTTTGAATCGATATACCCTACCTGGATGTAATGTGTTGTGAAGGACAAAGGAAATTTACACCAAGGACCCTTGGTTTCATTTACCAAAGTAAATTTTCCAATGCAAAAATGTTGGTATACTATGTACTCAATCTCTCCTTTTACTAATTAAGGTAACTTCTCGGGTATTCTCCATTCAGCCTCGAATATGTCGTGCATCCATTTATACCACCTTTCCAGGCGCGTCTTATGAGCGACCATCATGGTGTCACAAGTATATTGTTCAAACCTCTTAGCACGGGAGGGGTTCTCATCTGGGTATTCCCAAACAAACTTATCTGGCCCATTGGGCACTCCAATATTTGAAAAGATAATGGTGAGGAGGACATTACCAAATGTGATATCCTCTATAATAAAAGTAGAAAGGTTATAGATGGTTCCCTCTGAGATATTTTGGCACACATTCAACCAGGCCTTGTTGATTTGTGTCCATATCTCTTGCCCATTCATCTTTGTGAGAAAGCACATGACCATCCTTATCACTGAGTCAGTAATTGCAGAAATGTTGAAGTAGCACGAACCCTTCTTATAGTCATAACCCTCAACGGTCTTATTAATGGATTCCCTGTCTTCCAAATCATCGTATAATGTATCTCCTTCACAGATAAGGCTGATGAACTTAGAAATTTGCTAGGTGTTATGTAAATCCTCCAACCTATGAAATAGAAGTGGTCTTCATGCACACGCAACATCAACTATTGTTATAGTCACTTAGGCTTGCCAAAATAGGGAAACTCATAGACTTGCAACAACCCAGCCTTCTCCATTTTTACCTTCACTTTGCCATCATAGATAGAAATTCCACCTTGTGTCCTCTTCTATGTAGGGAGAAATAGTTGTAGGGTCATTTCATTCTCTATGGTGCTCATTTGATGGTTTGTAATCACTGACGGCCATATTTCTGATGTGAGAGACCCATTTTTTACTAAGTAATACACCATCCGGATACTACATTTCCATGTACCATTCTTCATTAAAACTGGTAGAAATGGCTTGTTTTCCCTTTCCCTTTCCCTTCTTTAGTGAAACATTTGCTACTTTCCTTGTTGTAATTCATTCATTGGGTCCTTAAAACTTCTTCCTCTTTCCTAGTTCTGGCTCTACTCAATTTTGTGGTTCCGCTCCTTTGCAAAAATTCCTTCAAATCACGTTCCCATAGTTATACAACCTTAACCTAGAAAACCATTTTTCCACAAGATGGTGTAATACCCACATGATTCTTCAACACGAAATTCTCCACTTACGCATGTTTACTCCTTTCCACTCTAGTTTGTTGATAAAACTAGATATGCATGCAAATATTTACAACTCTTCTCAAACCTTCTTTGGAAGGATGCCCTATTTCAAAAGAGCTCATCAATAACTTAAGACACAAGGTAGAAAATAACACACCCCTGATCTTCTATTTATAAATTTTTTATTTTCTCCATAATAAATGAGATGCCACCTACCAATGTACTTTCGTAATAAAGGCACATTTTTCCAACGCCAACCTTCAGCATTTTTCCTCCATTCTTAATCTTATGAGAAAAAATTTGGCAACCATCAGGCACACAAAAACCCCTTACTGACCATAGATGCTTGTGTACACGCATACAACATCAAATAAATTCTTCCTATGTGTCCTAATCCTAATTTTTGACATCGCCTACCTCATGTTGTTCATGTTCTTTCCATTCTTGTATGTGGTTTCTTTAAAGCCTTTTGAAAATCATCCTTCCCTTATGTTCACCTTTTCCATGCGGCGATCTTCCAATCCAAATGATTTTTCAACCCAAGATATCAACAACCATAGCTTCTAGCACCTATCACATAACTCCACCCCACACAAAAATGGATGCATGGTCCTCTACGCATAGAAAACTTTTGGAAACTAATAAGTGGCTACCAGAGCACAAATGCACACAAAAAAAGAAACACCAAAGGGAAAAAAAAGAAGGAAAACTGCATCAAAGTAAATCCTAGGCTAATTGGAGAATACTACCTTATTTACAAACATAAAGAAGACTTATTTATTCTAGGGCTTCAGCCTACTCCCATTGAAATGGTCTAGGAACCGTGTTCCACCCAGCACTTGTAACTGACAAGAATTTCAATCAATTATATAGGATATAATGTATGGACCTAGCCAATCGAATTTAAATTTCCCAAGATGGTGCAGAAACTTAGAATCATACAATAGAACCATCTTTGCAACCTCAAACTACTTGTTCTTGATGTGTCTATCATGTCATGCCTTCTTCCGATCTTTTTCTATTTTCTGACTCCAGCGAGCAACAACCCACCTCTCATCCAAACTACATTAACTTATCAATCCTCTCTTCAAGCACTTGTTCATCATCTAACCCTCTTACACATGCTATATGTAGTGGTGGTAACATGAATTCAATAGGTAACACATCTTCCACACCAAACACCAATTGAAAAAGTGTGGCCTTGTTCAGTCTCTTATAAGTAGTCTGATATGACCATAATATAACATAAACTTTGTCATCCCAATCCTTTGTTCCCACATCAAAAATCTTGGTTAACGTGTGATTCAATTTTTTTTAAACACCTCAATAATCCCATTAGCTTGTAGGTGAGAAGGAGGTAGTATTTTTATGGGCCACCATGAATTTTTCCAATAATATTCTAACTATCTCATTTAAGAAATGAGTACCCCTATCACTTGTTAATCTCAGCAAGCTTCCATACCTGCTGATTATATTTTCCCACAAGAACCTAGTTGTTGTTGCCGATGTGTAATCCCTTGTAGGTGCCGCTTATACCTACCTTGTAAGATAATATGTGCATATAATGATGTAGGATGAACTTTTCCTTCACATGGCTAGAGAAATAGGGCCTACAAATTCAATTTCCCATTTCACGAATGGTTCTACACTAAAAATTGGTCTTAATGGAATTTCATCTATTTTCCTTGGTTTACCAAGTCACTGGAAGTGGTCATACACCTTGTAATACTTGATACAATATTTGTAAACCATTTCCCACCTAAATCCTACTAGAAGGATCTTGCGCACGGTTGCATTACATGTATAGTGTCCTCTTACAATTCCAGCATGTGCTTCCTCTATGATTGTAGGGCGTTCATGCCCTAACACACACTGGTGCAAAACCTCATCATGGCCTAGATTGTGTAAGTACACTAATTAACATTTAGGGTGTGAAACATATGCCTAACTACTTCCTTTCCAAAGTCTTCTAAATCATAGGGCTCGTGCTACAATATGAAACATTTGTGCATGTGGCATTGTATCCTCAATGCTCTACATGTCCTCTCTTGATTCTATCCTTGTTAAATGGTCAAGCCTCAAATTACACTTAACCGGTTTTACAACAACCATCAACTCAAACTCTTGAAATAGTAGGACCCACCTGCATATGCGCCTTTGTAGAATAGACTTGTTTACCAAGTAATTAAATGTCATGTGGTCCATGTAGAATATAAAGGGTGTTACAAATAGATATTACCTAATTTTTTACATCACATAGATCATCAATAATTCCTTGCACTCAATAGTAGTATAGTTTTGTTTTGTTGGGGTTAGCTTCCTACTAGCGAATCACAAGGGGTGGTCAACAATTCCCTCTCTAGGTTTTCCTAAGATTTCCCCAATCGCCATCCTTAAAGAATTAACATATTTATGGAATGACGTATCCTAATAGGAAAAGTGTAAAATGGGCACAGTGATAAGCCTATTATTTAATGTGTCAAATGCCATCTGTTGCGCCTCTCCCAAATGAAATGTAATTTTGTGCTTCAAAAACTTTTCCAATGACGCGACGATCTTGGCACCCATAAATAAATTTATGATAATACCCCATATGCCCGAGGAATCAGTGTACCGTGCTATGGCTCATAATCTCCCTCAATTTCATAATAAAGACACCTTTGGCAAGATCTACCAGCAAGACTTCCTTACATATGATATGTCCTAACATGGTGCTAAATGGAGTAGTGAAAATACATTTCTTAATGTTGAGAGATATAATCAAATGTCATTACCTTTCAAACATTACCCTCACATTTTTGCAATGGTCCCTCCCTAATCCATATATTGTCCATTCATCTAGGTAGACTTAAAGAAACTTATGGATGAAGTCCTGAAACTCCTGAACCACAGCATGTGCATTCTTCAGTCCAAAAGGCATGATTGTGTAGGAAAAACATCCCCATTCAATGCCGAAAGTTGTCTTTTATTGGTCCTCCTTTGTAATACTAACTTGATTATATCCTTAGAATCCATCTGTGAAAGAATAAATCTTGGGCCCGAGTACTCATCCCAGGATCTCCTCGGTGAAGGGGGTTAGAAAATGGTCAATGACATATACCGCATTCAAATATTTGTAATCAACACAAATCCTTATCCTTCCATACTTCTTAATGCTGATGACCATTGTAATTATACATTTTTATTCTTCAACAACCATAATGATGCATGATACGACCATCTTGTTAATCTCCTCCTTGAATTTGACACATAGATTCAAAATCATTTGATAAGGTCTCATCTAAATTGGGCACACAATTTCCTTTAACTTGATCTTCATGTCTCCTAAGGTGTGGTGAAATACTTTAAGCTCGTGGTACCCACGTGGAAACAAATCCAAAAATTCACACAACATATCAATGATCTTTGAAACCTCCTTCTATGTCTAGTCATCTCCAATAATAGCCTCCTTAGGTTCCTCCTTCAAACCAATGTTAACTTTCTCAGTTTTTACTGTTTCATGGTAGGTGCACGCTTGCTCATCAACACTATCCATAACCTCGTGCATTCCCATAGTATAGTTAACATCTAGTTTTTCCACCTCTTTACTATCTATTATGTACACCAATTTTCCTTTCTATTTTTCCATGCATGCACACTCAAGTTATACCTCCTCTGATTCTTCCTCATCAAAGCACACTTCCAAGCCAGGTTCACCCAAAAACTCCAGTACTATGTCCTCTGCCATGGCACTATCTCCCATAGTAATGTGATTAACAACCTATAACCCCTCATTCACCAACGGTTTAGTACTCCAATACTCAAAATCTTGAAGGAGATCAGTTGTCAACTCATGTCAGTTTCCTTTCTGATGACGCAACTCTGAGTGAATGTACCATGTGTGTGTGCAACCTTGTAAGGTAGAGTAAATATTATGCACCTATAAATATGGAGGCAATATTTTCAAACCTTCCATCCAAGCCTTCTCACATGCTTGGATGTGAAATGAGGTGGGTTCCTTACCATGATAATTTTGTATAATAGTATGTGTATTGCTTCAGAGAAAAAAAATAGAGAACGCGATCCATACCTCATGCCACTCTAGAAGGTTATCGTGATGGGTTCCCCACAAAATTGTTGTGTTCCTGAGAAAGGTATAGCTAAACATCCTTCTCATTTCGATCTCACATCTCCACTAGTTCTCCATTGCTCATAGGAAAACATCGGGGTTTTCTCCCCAGTGTAACTTGGCAACTGATTTCCTCCTAGGCACCTAACTAAGCACTTATTTGTTATTCTTATCACAAAACCTCTTAACTTCCTTCCGACTAACTCATATGTCCTGTGCACCCAATTGTCACATGCCACACTAGTTGTATCACTTATAGATTAAGTGTCTTCTCACTGAATAACGTCGTATTTTATTGGTTGCATAACCTTAGGGTCCCTGATAGTGTGCACATAGATTTGATCTAGGTCTTCTTCTCCCAAGGGTTCATTATAGGGTGTTGACTTTCCATCTGTTAAAGGGATGATAATAATTTCCTCCTTGTTCTCAAAACTTATATACCCCTTATTGAAATGTAAGTCAATACTAATCTTATAGCACCAGGGGTGCCCAAGTAACACCAAAAACTTGTCTACCTCAACAAATGCCAAAATTTTGAAGTCTCTAGTGAATGTTTCCCCTTGGACAGTGATAGCAACATCCTTTAAAACACCAATGGGCATTCCCTTTGTTTTGTTAGCCATATACAACACATTTGAAGATAGCTGTAATGGGGGCCTTCCCATTTGATTCCATGCATCCAGGGTAAAAAAATTAACTTCCACACCTATGTCAATCATAATATTACTTAGGAGCCATCAATTAACAAATGCATTTAAGGTAATATCCTTATCATAGTCAAGGCTATGGCAAGGAAGGTTAGTGTGCAAGACCTACCTCTCGCGCTCTCCTCCAGTGCTTGGTACTTTATCTCTTCTCCTAATAGAGGGATGATATTCTCTTGGTGCAAAATCTTACACAACTCTCTAACATCATCTATATCTTACTGAGGGACCGAAACACTTTTCTTCTGCTCCAACTTCCTAGATTTCTCTTTTAGACATTTAATTTCCCCTTGAAGACTTCTGATTATGTCCATGTTCTTTTGATAAAATTCCTTCCTATGTGTAGGGTCCAGATACTTCCCTTATACCACTTACTTCTCTCGTAATCAGCAGCCTCTGCTTTGGTTTTTCCCTAGCACACATATCCTCAACTTGCATCATCACTACTACATGTTCTAACTCTGACTCTCACACCATTCTTGGTATCCACTATTTATCAACATGCTTTACACTCACCATCTCAACTCCCTTATCCTTATGCTACTTTTGGCTCATATTTTCAAATAATTTTGGGCACTCCTTGTATTTTTTCTTCTTTCCACACCAACTACACTATAATATATCAAGGCATTCATGCTTATAGTGTATCGTAGACCTACAGTTGTAACAAGTTCCATGTGGTAACTCACTTCTTCCACCTCCACGGTTTCCACGACCTCTAAATCCTTCATGAACACCTCTTTCACGATTCCTTCTATCCACATTCCCTTCATAATGGTGTCCATCATCCTTGGAACTACTTGTAATACTAGTCTAGCAAACACCAATATCAATGGCATCATATATTTGTTCAATCAATCTATAATCCTTACTCTCATTATTAGTAGAGGTGCTCATTTTGTAATAGCAAGACACAATATTACAAATCATATGTTGTAGAAATGTACACCTGCTTGCATCATGATCTATGTGGAAAATCTAATAGTCTACCATCATCGCATGTACCAATATCTCAGGCTAGCTATCCTTTGTATGCCCTTCTACCTCAATCTATACACCATAACCCACTACGAGTCTCATGAGATGAGTTCACAGATAATTTCTCCAGCTATTTTTCCATTACAACAATTAGGCTTCTAGGAACCGACTAAATCATGTATCAATGCTTCCTACTACATCAGCACATAAGGAAGCCTCCAAGTCCTCGCACAGATCTGTGAAAGACTTTTGTCAAATTTCCCTCCTGAACAATGTGATAAGTCCTTCGAAAAACCAATGAGCATGTCATGAAGGGTGAATGTCATAAGATAAATTAGATAGGATAGTATTGAAATGTGTGTCATACTCTTATACACTCTCTATCATTACTTACTGAATTTACTTCAACCCGCTTATGTTTTTCCTATTTAAACTTAGGTATGTGGAATTATGCCAAAAAGGCATTACACAATGCAATGTAATCCACCACTATCTGGTGTGGGTCATACTTCATGTACAAGCTATGTGTGCGTCCTTGCAGCATGGTTACAAAATAACTTGCTTTATACTCTGAGGTAGTGATTCCTTTCATGCACCATAGTAATTCACACTTGTGTACATGTTCTGCAACATCCTCAATGCCATTCTAGTTAGGTAGGTAGAGTGACATCTCATAAATCACATGTTTATGGTGTTGTGGAACTTGTCCTCTAGATCTAGGACCTTGATTCCCTCTAATGTTACCTCTACCACCAAACCCACTAGATCCACTAGTGTGAACTCCTCCAGATCCTCCTCGTATCGTAGGTAAGGGGGCCGAATGTAGTTATGCCCTGCGAACCCACTGTCATGCTAAATTTTATGCCGATAGTCTGTGATACCGAACCACTCCCAAATGTGTTTCCCACCTTGCTTCTAGATGTGATACTCAAACCTTGTGATCCCATACATTTCCCAAATATTTTTCTAGAAAAAATACCCCCAAACATAAGAAATGACTGTACAACCATAGATGTACCAAATGAAAAATTATACCTCCTAGGTGTTTCTTGACTACCGATACTAACTAGATTATCAAAACTTATCTCAAGAATAGGAAAATTAATTATGTGGGTTTGTTTTCCATGTGGGTTAAGATGCACACCTACAAATATTCTCCTTTATTCATACGATGATATCTCTCTAGAATCCGAGAGGGTTTCTCTTCCACGCTTGCCAAGATGGGGTAGCTCAGAATGCTCAGGCTCCATGTCTTCCGTGTAAAACCTCAAATCCTTCTGGCAACATATGCTTCCATAAATACATCACTCTTATCGCTTCATGTTGTCTTTCTAGCTCCCTCCACCAAGCTTCATTATAATTGATTTTCCTCTCCTCTCTCTCCATTTCTATCGTAAGGCTTGTCATCCTTCTACCATGCTAGCTTTCAGAATTTGTGCCTAGCAAGAGTTTAGCCATCCATGGAAAAGGATTCCAAACTAAAATTAATGACCAAGATCATGATAGCCAGTGGAATAGCATGTAAGAATGATCCTCTAGGCTACCTCAAGAACTTGAACCCAATAACCTTCAGGAAAGAATACACAGAAATAATGTATTCTAGGGAATAACTAGTCAGCACTCTACTCCACCAGTGATCAACAACATGGGTCTAGGTCAGATCAGCATCATGCAACCGCTCATATTCCTCCTGGGTCCAAACACGAGGTTTATAGTACCAACTTGTCCTTGATGTATATGATGATAACCATTCATATAATTCTGTTAGGAAAAAACATAAGAATGTCTCGTAGAGTTCATGATATAGGTTCTCCTTGACCCATTTTCATGCATCAAACTCATATTTAGTATTGAAATTTTGAGAAAACTCATCCTCCATGCTATTAAGCTAGGTCTCAATGCTTTCCAGGGTCATGTGCTTCGTCATTACACATCTATCTCACAATAGCTTCATAAGAGTTCTTGGTAACGAAACCAAGATATAGTCAATATTTTATGCTTAATACTTCTTTCTAACCCCAAGCATGTCAAACTATCATCTAGCATACGTTGGGCACTCACCCGAGGCACGCGTGGGAACCAAGCCCCTCCTTTATATGATATTTGTAAGAGTTTTTCATAATTAATGGAGGATTATTTGTAGAAACAGATGTACATGCATCTACTCAAAAAGGAAGAAGATATAACTAACAAATAAATACATTAATGCATCAAAAAAGCTAATAAACACTGTAAGAAGTAAAAGAAACTAGATCTGAGTCATGATAAGCCAAATAACATGAGGTTTTACACCCATAAGCAAGTTTTATAGTATAGATTCATGTATATCAATTTAACAGAGTTCTAGTGGCCATATGACATTCAAAAGGGTCATCTCAGACCATATACATCAAATAAAAGAGACTCAAATCCTACAAACCTATCTGATCAGATATCCTAACTATTCTTTTCCCCATTATATCCCTTGTTATAAATCCCAGTGCCCATACATATGCTTAATGGTATCCCTTACAACCCTCTAGCACTAAGTACTCCAAACCATTAGCATTTCCTAACATTTATGTAGTACTTTGTTAGTCTCCTTCTCTTTCTCTACCCCTTTGTACTCTACACACTTTACTTTGCACATTTTACTCTACACCCTTGTTCATGTTCCAAGAACTCCTTTAAATAGGGCCATCATCCATCGCCATGACTTCTCTCATGAGAAGATCACGTGCCAAGTGTCATTATGGTCCTCTATTGGCAAATTTTTATCCTCTTTAAAAACCTTCCACTTACTGTAATGATTCCTACATGAATATTCCCTATGTGGGATATCCTTTTCTTGACCTCTAAGGTTCCATCCTAGAACCTTATCCACTTATCATGCCTATTCGGTTCCTCACATTTTTCCTCAAGTGACTCCATGATGTCAAATATGGCAAAGTCCTTTAAAACCTTGTTCCACCTCCCACACGTGCCCTGGTTTCACTTAAACCCTTCTTAAACCCTTTTTCCTATGCATTTTTCTCTGAGCGTCATTCTATCTATTGATCCTATGCATGTGGACCTCTTGGTACTTAGCCAACATTTTAGGGTCAATCATTTACAAAAATCTTATGGGGAATGCCGAAGAGGTAGATGTTGTTTTCATAAATAAAAATAATGATAAGACTAGATTCGGTTGAGGTAAGTTATATTTCTTCTACCCACTTTTTGAAAAACTCAGTGGACGTGATGATAAAATGATGTTGCTATGAATAATGGGTATTAATAAGACCAATGAGGTAAAGGCCCCATTATGAAAAGGGCCAAAGATCCTGATCTGGCTGCAAAGCTTGACTAGGAATACAAATGAGATTGAAATAGTGCTAACATTTCTCACATTTCTCAACATATTCACAGTAATCATGATTAAGGGAAGGCTAGTAATAGCCAATACAAAGAACACAATTAGCAATGGCTAATATACTAAAGTTCCCACTACAAATACCATCGTGGACTTCCTAGATGGCACAAGAGGCTTCATGGGATTTGAGACATCGGAGAAGGAAACTATCAAATCTACATTTATAAAGAATGTTGCCAAGGAACATATAATAGTGAGCACGTTGAAGGAAGGACCTCTTAGAATTTTTGGAGAGGTTAGGAGGAAAGATGGATTTGGATAGATAATAAAAAATTTGCGAGTACCAAAGGTCTGGTGATTTAGATTCCAAAAGATTAACCTAAGGTAATTCACGAAAAGGATGGTCATGGAGATGAATGAAAACAAGAAGCTTAGACTCCTTTGTTTTTCATGGGATGAGAGATGTGAGGGAAGAAATTGTATGAGTCAAATTGATTTGTCAATCAGGGAACAACATATATGGTGTAAGAGTCAAAATATTCAAGGAGAAGATGAACAATGTCATGATTTTTTTGAAGAGTATAATTTTTACATTGATTCTCACCTATAACTTGTTTGATTAAGAGCTTAAAATCTCTGTAGATGTCAATAATTTGGAAACCTAACAAGACAACAGGTTCAAGACCCAAGATAAGAGCCTCACATTACACCATGTTATTTGTACACTCAAAATTGAGATATATGTGAGGGGAATAGGAGTTTTCCATAGAGGAATGAGAATGACACCAACGCCTCCCCCTTGTTGATATTTTGAGCCATTAAAAAAGAGAGTGAATTTGAGAGTTCCATATTCATGATGAAATTTATTAATGGATTCGTTCAAAAAATTCTCATGTGGTAAATAAGTACTAGGAAGAGAGGCTTCTACCAACTGGTCAGTAATGGCTTGCCCCTTATTAAATTTTCAAGGAATAAAATCAAGGTCAAACTCTGTCATGAACATGAGCCATCAAGTAACATGATCACTGTGATAAGGTTTGGACTACAATGTCTTAAGAAGGTGAAAGGTAATCATGACATAACTATTGTGTTTAAAAAGATAATGTCGAAGCTTAGATGTAGAGAAGAATAAGGCACAACACAACTTTTCACCTTCAGTGTAGTGGGTATCACAGTCATGTAGAGTATGAATTATATAATAAACAATCTACTCATGACCTTGGTCATCATGATGCTCTAACATGACCCCTAGAGCATGATTAGTAAAAGAGATATACAAATAAAGTGGCTCCCCATTGCGTGGAGGTGTGAGCACTAGTGAATATAGGAGATATTATTTAAGATATTCAAAATATTTTTGAGAATTGTGATTCCAATCAAATTCAATGTCCTTCTGAAGCAGGTGTTGAAAAGGTTGACAATGATTAGAAAGTTATGAAATGAAATAGCGAATAGATTGAAGGCATCCTTGAAGACTGCAAATTTGGTTGAGATTAGAAGGAGAAGGCATTTCAATGATTGCCTTAATTTTTGTGGGATCGAATCCAATGCCCCTAATAAAAATGACAAAGCCAAGGTATATGTCAGTTAAGAATTTAAATACACATTTATTTGGATTAAGATGAAGGTAAAAGAAAATGACGTACTCGAAAAGGACTTCGAGCACAGAAAGATGGTCACGTCATTTCTTATATTTTCTTAAAATATCATCAACGTAGTCTTCAATGGTTTTGTGGATGAGATCATGAAATATATAAGTCATGGCCAGCTGATAAGTAACACTGGCATTCTTCAAACTGAAAGGAATGATGTGATAGAAAAAGGTACCCCAAGGGGTGATGAAAGAGGTTTTTATTGTAACTAGATAAACCATCCATGAGAGAATACATCTCATGACCTACGGTAAGGTCCACAAGTTGATCAATGTTTGGAAGAGGGGAATCATCCTTAGGTCAGGTGATATTGAGATCCTGAAAGTCCATGCATATGTGTAGTTTTCCCAATGCTTTAGTGATGGGGACAATGTTGGAAACCCACTAGGGATAATCAATGGGAATGATGAAATTTTCTATAAAAATGCATTACAACTCCTCTTTACCAAGGAGAGAAACACGAGGATTTACTAGTTTAGTATTGGGATAAGTGACAATATTCTGGACTATGATAGAGGGGTCAAGATGCGGCATGTTTGAATATGACCATGAAAATTCTTGGCTATGACAAGAGAGAAATGTGGTGAAAGATTATAGTTCATTAAGATCAAGCGCTTGGTCCACCTTGAAAATACAAGGCTCCTGCGGAGTCCTAATATTGACATCAATGGTGGCTTCATTAAGAAGAGTAGGTGAATCAGATGGTAAGGTCTTCTCAAGATAAGAATATTCTACCCCTATGTGGGAGAGGATGGCATCATTGTCAACACACTGAAGAATATTTTTTTATCATCTCTGAATGGCAAAGAGGAAGGGACCTAACCTGATTGTCACAGTGATAAGTGATTAGTCCCAAAGTTATGGTGGAGAATAAAAAAATTTAGAGGCAATGGGGATGGTGTCATCTACTTCCATGTCCTCGAGAATCAAAAAATATGGGGACACTATAGTCATGTCTCCGGGAGTTATATGAGATGGAGAAAGTACATAAGGTATGTCCATATCTTTGAGCATAGCAATACCCCCGAGAGTTGAAAAATATGGAGAAGTAAGAGAGGATATGCCCTCATCTTCGAAAGATGGAAAATTTGGAGGATATGGAGGAGGCATGTCCATCAACATCTCTAATAGTAAGATGGGATCAAAGGCTCACTCTTTATTACCTAAACCAAATTTCTTGTAAGCTTTACGACGTTGATCGGGAATAGTGTTATGTGGGCCATGTTCGTAATGGCCCAAGCCATATCCATGCCATGTGTGATGAAAGCTAAAGCCGCTAGTATAAAGCATAGTGAATGGAATTTCATCGATGTGAGAGGAAGGGATATCAATGCCACTATATATAAGATTGGAGCGATGATCTGGTGAACCAAAATGGACAACATCCCTGACATCTAGTTGGTACATAGGTACTTTATCAGGTATACCAACATGGTTGGGAGTGGGAAGAGTATTAAGCATGAGAAGGAGATACTCCCCCATCGTAAGTCTGTTCACTATGTCATCTAAAGAGTCTTTATCAGGGAGTTCAAATGAGGGAATGATTGAACTGGATGATGATGCAAAAGGATCATATTTAGAAATGAGCATTTCATTTGGTCTATAAGTTATGTTATAACCTTGAAAGGGAGGAGCATCCCCCATAAAGAGTTAATATTTTTCCCTCATGCTCATATTTAAAGGAGCGATGAAGTGTTGATGGGACACAATGCATGATGCAGATCCATGATAGTCTGAGGAGAGCATTGTATTAAAATTCTCCATCAGTGATATAAATTTTTTGGTGGATGATCTTCTCACCAACAAATATAGGAAGAATAACCATTCCAAAGGTAGGAGTGATTTCAATTTTAAAGGCACGAAGGACCACCGATGTCTGAGCGACCATTTAATTTGGAATCTTAAGTTGATTGAAAGTATACAAAAGGATGATATTAATGCTTTCCCCCAAATTCAATCATGGACCTTTCAATGAATGTGTCATTGATCCTAACCATAATGAAGAGGGGAAGGTCATGTTCTTCTAGTAGGATGTTTCTAATTTCTGTTTCATTGAATGATATAGTAGTAGAAGCAGTAAGTGACCCTATAAGAGATGTGAAGGGTTGAGCTTTGTCATTAAGTTTTGGAATGAACTTTAAGGCTTCAATAAGAGTTTGTCTATGATCTGGTGATATTTGAATGAGCTCATAGAGTGACATTTTGATTGGGTCTTGATGAATTTTTCTAACAATTCTTTATTCGATAGGCTTAGGGGTTGCTAAAATAGAAACCTTTGGTTTCGAAGATACAACCAAATCTTCAGGGGGGAATGGAGATATAGCTCCCAAACCTTAGCTTAAAGGTTGTTTTGGGTTCACACAGGTCGTATCAAGTGGTTACCTAAACTACATTGATGAAAAAAGGATGGTCATCATTGGGTGATTATTCTCTAAAAGGAAAAATAATAGATGCCAAACTAGATGTGGGAGGAAGGGACTGACTTGGCCTAAGGGAAATTCTCCTTATTTTGATGATATTGTGAATAAAGGCCTGTACCACTCTAAAATTCTCAATGTCATGCTGAGGCATACGATGAAAGGCACACATAAGGTTAGGATCAAACCAAAGAGGCTTCTTTCCCTTAAGGTCGAAGGCCTTGATAGGAGGAAGCATAATTGTAGAGATTTGTGATAATTTTTGGAATATCTTTGTGTATGATCTAACCGGTACACTAGAAGATGTCTTATGAAATAATTTGGTTGTTTGAGAAAATACCTTAGTGTATTTTTATGATTTGGATTCATTTTTAGTGTTGATTGGTGTTTTATTATAGGATGATCTTAGATTGGAGAGTTGAAATGTTTGTAGTTCTGGAGAATATTATTTTGGATTAGATGGTTAACCTCTAGGAGGGGTCATGAGCTTTGTATGTGGAGAGACACTCTCAAGAGGAACATTAACAATATTAACTTGGGAATCAGATGGTAACATTATGATTGGTTCAGGTACAGGAAAAAAAACCTATCTGAGATGATCCGTGGAAGATGAGGATTGAGGGATTGTGGTGATGACATGGAAGAGACATTTGAGGTCATCACAAGGTAAATTGATTTTAAAAATTCCTCAAATCACGGAGCTAGGATAAAAAGAGTAGGTGGCACAAATGTAACCACAATAATTGGTATAGGTAAAAGAGTGGTTGGAGGTACTGGTATGGGTTCCATGGATGTTATGACAGGAAACGTTGGAATATATATAGGTGAGTTGACCAAGTCTGCTAGAGTAAATGAAATGAGTGATAAGGTGGATAAGGAAAGTGATGAAGGTATAACCCCATGTGTGGAAATGGGTTGAAATGGTTGTTTCATGAAAGTCTCTAAGGGCATAAATGATATATTTACTAATGGGGTTCTGGTGTTGTAGATGCGGGAGTAGACACAAAGATAGATGTAGATATAAAAGATATAGGGAGGATAGATGTGGTCAATGATGAAGTTGTGAATGGAACATGCTCCTGATCATTAGTGTTCAGGGTGTTATAGTATGTGCATTAGGTGCTTGGGTTGTGGTAGAAGTGGTAGCTTAGTTAGTTGATGTATGATTTGGGAACGATTGTTTGAAAATGTCAAGGGGTTGATTGGGTGAAGAATCTGGTTTTTCTACTTAAATATCAACCTAATTGATGAGTCTTTTGACCAAGTCCTTAAAAGTACAACATATTTCTACATCTTGACCTCAGACCTGGTGATACTTGTAGTAGTGGTCTTCATGATACCATATAGGTTTTGGTCTTGAATCATCAAATGGTTAGATAGGAAGAAGTGTGATAAGGTTGATTGTCATTAATTTTTAAAATATTGTATTGTATGAATTCCTAAGGAGAGTGTAGTTAGGCACTAGCCAAGGGAATCCTTGTTGATTCCATGTGTTATATGTAGACACATGAGATGATTTAACAATCACGACATTGGTTATCACCTTTGATTTATCATTTAGTGTGAAGGATTTAGAAAATTATTGTTTGGGTTTATTAGATTTGATTTTTAAATGGAATTTCTCAAGAGCGCGTGTTTCTAGTTTGTGGGTCATGGTGAAGGCCTCATCAAAGGTTCAAAACGATTAGTTTTGTAAATTCAAAGATATATGCTTCACACATGAACATGAGAAGAGGTTGATGAGGTCAACTTGTGGAAGAGGAAAGGATAATTCTCTTATAGTGAGGTGCCATCGTGTGATGATGTCTGTGATGGATTCATCTTGAAATTGTCAGATGGAATATCGATCACTGATGGTTATTTTCTATGCAATATTAATAAAAAATGTTATAAAAATAACTGTATGACTTAGGAGAAAGAGAATATTGAGTATTTGGGAATTCTATTGTACCAGTCTAGGGTGGGACAAACCAAGGACATGGTAAAAGTGTGAAGCATCAAGTCTTGGTCATCCACAATAAGATAACATGCATGTTTAAATGCATGAATTTTTTTTATTGTGGATCTGTTGGTACCCAAATTTAGAAGGCTCAAGTTAGAAGACTCAATAAAACATAAAAAATTGAAGATCAAATCATGCCTGAGGTACACCCAGAGGCTTATAAACAATCTCTGTCAACAGATGAAAGAAAATTGATTTTAAATCATTTATTTCATTCCTAGATGAAAGCTCTTCTAAAAATGAAATTGTAGATGCCACTAAACTATCACAAGGATTGAGATCTATGTGATTGAGAGGGATTTTGATACAAGATTGCAAAGGGAACAAGAAAAACCATTTACAGACATTAAAAAATGAAGTAGACACAATTTTTCCTAGAGTCAACACAGAATAACTCAAATTTGATTAAACTTATCAGCAGGGGAAAATTTATAGAACAATCTCAAAGCTTGTCAATGGTTGTAAACTCACAACCACCTTGACATGATCAAATTTAACACAAAAGAGATATACATGTTTCTCAAACAGTCCCTCAAGGAGATGGGCTCTATCAAGGTTTTCTCTTAGAAAATCAGTTCTGAGCCCTTACACTCCAACCATTTGCATGGTAAATTCATGTAATTTATAACATTTTACAACATATTTTTCCCCCAAAAAATCCAAACATTGAGTGCACCAGTGCTCACCATGCTCCCGATTGTGATTCCTAGAATCAGATCTATAAAAAGTTGTTAGGTGCTTAGGGGGTAGATCTCTTTGAACATCTCACGAATTCAACTCCTTCTTTTGGTAAACCACTCTTCCTTTTACCTGCTAACCACTTCTACCCCTAATCTATCCAATCTGGTTCCTTGGGTGCCCAGGAAAGAAAAAATGAAAGATCATATCGATCCTAGAGATCAGATGTCATCTTAATGGTAAAAGATGTCCCCAGATTTTCCTCACCAAACCAAGATATCAACAGGTCTTTTGTGTGCCAAGGAAAGAAAAATCAGGTCGAATCCGATAGTCAGATTGCATATTTAATGGTGAGAGATGTTTACAAACCTTCCCCACCAAACCAGGCTACCAGATTAATGTTCCTCTTCATTTGGCGTGCAGGAGAATCCAAGAAATGATAAAAAACCATAGGAATACACATCCCCAGGAGCTCTGGAGTGAAAATGGTAGAAAAATCAAATACAAATGCACAACTGCCATTGATTTTTATTTTAAATTTAGACCGTCCACGTGGGAGATCCATTTTAAAATGGGCCTATAGGTTTCCTTTTTCCTTTTGTAACTTTTTGAAGAAATGTAAAATTTTCACATTTTTCTCTGCACCTCTACCCTTGAGAAATGAGCCTGACACGTGTCCTACGGTGGGTCCCAAAGGAACTTCAGCCAAATTATGCTATCTCACCTCTTGTTTGGAAAGGAAAATTTTCCAAGTTCCCCCTGCAGCTCTACCTTTCTACTTTTAGTTTTTGACATGGGTCCCAGTGGAACCACACTTCATTTTACACTTTTAACTCTTTTCTCCACAAAAGGAAAATTTTCCAAATTTCCCCTGAAAGTCCGCACCTCCACCATTGACCGGGGAAATTTTTTTACTATTCTCTATTAGGCTTGTGGGCCATTTTGATGTTTTAATCCTTTTGATGACAAGAGTAAAAAATCCAAGTTACCTCCAATGGTCCGCTCCCCCGTCTTTTGAATTTTCAAACTACCACACGTCACAATGGCACATCTTGAGATGGTCCCCAAAAGTTGAGACCTTGGATGAGCGCAGGCTCACCACATGTCCTGGCCTAGAAAAATTTATTTGAAGGCTTAAAGCTTAGCAGAAGGCACCATGTGTTAGGCTCTAAGGCAATCTCCTTTGGCCATTGAAAATTCCAAGAAAAAATCAAAGTGAGCGGAGGCCTCCAAGTCTCCTCCTGGTGATTCTTTAAAATAAAACTCAAGGGCTTGTCCTCAAACATGTGCGGTCCCTCCACGTGTCCCAGGATTCTCAAAATATTTCGAAAAAATACTAAGTATGGGAAGACCTAGTGGAAGCCTCCATGTGTCTTCATGGCGCAATTTCAAAATGGTGCCAAAGTGGAGACCTTGAATGAGCGTGGTCTCACCACATGTCCCTGTCCTACCAGACTGTATTAGCTGCATAAAAATTTTTCTAAGTCTAAGAAAAGAAGCGGAAACCTCCATGTGTCCTCCTAATGCTACTCCAAAGCCAAACCAAAAAGAAAATCTTCAAATGAGCATTGTTCTTCCACATAGACAGGTTTTTAAGTTGAGGTGATTCATAAAATTTTTGAAGCAACCTGCCAAGCCGCATCCAACCAAAAGAGGCCATGTTTCCTATTGATGCAAGGATGTAAATTTGACTGGGATAAACACCCATCAAACCGTAAAATGTAGAAAAATGACCATTTGAGCCCAGAGATGAAATTTTCTCCAAGGACAGAGAATTTAGAAATGTTATAAGGCCTAAATACATTCCTCCGAGCTACATCCATTCATTTTTCTTCAAGTATTTAAGTCAAAAATGAAAAGGACAACAAATCCTGAATGTGAAAAATGGAAATAACACAAAAGCTTGAGTTTTTAGATGAACAGAGCATGGGAGACCCAAATTACAGACCCTTTCCAGATAAACAGAGAAACAACGAAACAACTATGGATCCATACGTGATCCTCGACCCAAGAGCAGATTGATTATGACAACAAAATGAAGGCAGAGACTTCTCAGGCATAACATGGGGAGATAAAATATGGCAGAGGCTGTAAATTGATAGATTTTTAATGGTAAAATGGGGAGAAACTATTTTGAATACCAACATCAGCTCCGACTCGGGGATGGGCACTCCCTACAAGTGCCACAAGAATAAAGGTAGACCAAGTGCAAAAAATATCCATTGGGAAAAGGAGTCAGCTTGCAGAGCAGAGAAACAGAGCCATCTCCCAAAAATGAATAGAGAAACCAGCTAAAATAGGTCACTAAGGACCAGAACGATAAAAAACACAAAATACAGGAAACAAACAACAAGCTATACACTGTACAATAGATTTTTTACCCTGGTTCTGGGGAATCAATCCAAGAAATGTTTCAAATTCCTACCATTAACAGGTAGTTTGAGCAATTCCCCATCCAAGTCCTTTAAGAAGAAGGTATGTTCACCAATCTTAATATCAATGGAGTAAGGGCCCATCCATAATGCATCAAATTTTCCATGCTTTCCCTTATCTTCATGCATGTTATCCCATAGTAGCACAAGATATCCAACATTGAAAGCTTTGGGAGTGACCTTCTTATTAAATAACTTCTTCAGCTTTTCTCTGAACTTTACATGCCTTTGGTGGGATGCCCTCCTTTCTTCATCAAGTTCAAAAATTTGGTTAATGTGGGCATAATATGGACTTACTTCTTGATCTTCCAATTTTTGCATGAACTGATATGAGGATAATTGCATATGTAGGGGTAGCAGGGCCTGAGTTCCATACACCAACTCAAATGGACTCTTTCTAGTTGCTCTTTTAATAGTAATTTAGTCAGTCTAGACTTCAAATTTCAACTACTCACCCCATTTTCTCGTGTTCATCTCCAAGGTTCTTCTGATAATCTTCAACAAATTTTTATTACTCAACTCAACTTGTCTATTTCCTTGAGGATTATAATTAGAGGCATATGTCAAATTTATCCCATATTCTCTACACATTACCACCAATGGTTTAGCTTTGAAGCTCATGGCATTGTCAGCAATAATTTTTACTGTCACCCCAAACCTGCAGATGATATGGTTCAACATGAATTCCATGACAATTTGGTGTGTTTCTCTCTTGGTGGGGATGGCCTCCACCCACTTGGTGAAGTAATTAGTGGCTACAAGAATCCACTTATGGACAACACTTGAAGGGTCTGAAATCTCACCAATGAAATCCATTCCTCATTGCTTGAATGGGGCTTCAATTGACACAGGCTGTAAAGGAAGGGAGCCTGAAGCTTTTAGTCTTCCAGAGAAGCATTGGCAACTCTCACATCTTCTAACCAAAAGAGTTACATCCTTGAAGAGAGTTGGCCACCAATAACAAGCCCTCATGATCTTGTGTGCTTTGACTTTTCAAGAAAAATTCCCCCCACAAACTCCTCCATGGAGATCAAAATTATCTTAGGGGCTTCATCTTCAGTAATGAACCTTAAGAGGACTCCATCAGGGTTCTTCCAAGATAACCCATAATCAATAATGACATATTTCTGGGAAGCCAACTTAAGGGCCCTTTTCTGGTTCTTACTCAAATACTCAGGGCAGTATAAATGTCTGAGATAAAAAATCACATCCTTGTACCACTCATAACTCATAAGTTTTTCACAGACATCTACCCTTCCTTCTACCTCATTCACCTCAATAGTTTTCAAGTTTCTCTTAGCCATAAGCTTAGCCAAGCCCAAACCTCTCACCAACTTTGTGGTTTGGATATCCATGTCATACTCTTGCAACTTGTTCACCCACCTACATATTTTTCTTGAGACCTCCATCTCTGATAAGATGTCTTTGACCATGGTGTGGGGAACATAAGCAAAAATTTTAGACCTCAAAATGTAAGGCCTAAATACCTTTGTTGCTTTTACCAAGGTAAATGCTTGCTTCTCCATAATAGTGTATTTCAACTCAGCCCCCTGTAATGCCTTACTAAAAAAGGCAATTGGCCTCTCATCCCCTTCATCATCTTTTTACAACAAGACATATGCAATAGTATTCTCTAAAGCAAAAGAAAATAGTTGAAAAGGCTTCTTATAATCTGGAGCTGCTAGAATAGGTGCATGCTTTAATGCCTCTTAATCCCATTGAAAGCTTGAATGGCATCTTCTTCCCACTTGATGACTTGGTCCTTCTTTAACATGGAAGTAATTGGAATGGTCAACTCAGCAAAGTTTGATATGAATCTTCTGATGAATTTTATTTACCCAAATAAATATTGAATTCCTTTCTTGGTTCTTGGAATTGGGACCTTGCTAATGGCCTCTACCCTTTCTGGATCAATCATCACTTCTTCTTGTGACACAATATGACCAAGAAACTTTTCCTTCTACACCCCAAAATGGCACTTCTTTGGATTAAGTGAAATGTCATATTCTCTACATCTTATCAACATCTTTTCCAAGTGTAGAAAGTGATCACCTCACCTTCTGGAAAACACAGTCACATCATCCTGGTAAACAACAATAAAATCATTGAAGTAACTGGAAAAAGCAAAATTCATTGCTCTTTGAAAAGTTTCTCTAGCATTCATCAGATCAAAGGGCATCCTGACATATACATAAGTCCCCCAAGGAGTGGTAAAGGCTATTTTAATTCTTTTTTATTCCTTCACCACAACTTGGTTATAACTAGAGAAACCATCCAAGGTAGAAAGTAACTCAAGACCAATCACTAGCTACAACATGTTATCCATGTTTGGTAAAGGATAATTATCCTTCATTGATGCTCTATTTAGGTTTCTGAATTCTACACATAGCCTAATGTCACCATTCTTCTTTCTGACTAGTACTAGGTTAACAACCCAAAAAGAATACCTTGTGGGCTGAATAATCCCTCCATCCCTCAATTTCTTTAGCTCCTCTTACATTTTAAGAGATAGGAGTGGATTGATTGGCCTCTGTTTCTACTTGAATGGTATTACATTAGATTCCAATGGAATCTCATGTTGAAATAGATCCTCTCTATATGCCTTTAGTTCAGAATAAGTCCAAGCCATGCAATCTTAATACTTTTTTAGCAATTGGACATAAGACTGCTTTTTCTCCTTGCTTTGATTGCTTCCCAACCAAATTTTCTTTGGATTTTCCTTTGTGCCAAGATCATGTTCCTCCACATCTCTTGAGGCTGCCATACATTTGTTAATAATGCAATCATAATTATCAAAGTTGGATTCAAGAGCAACCATCCCTCTAAGAATGGTATTAGTCTTCAGTTAGATAATGCCTTTGCCAAACAAAGTTTCCTTACCCTCTGCTATGCACACCATTGGCTCCCAATCAATACACTGATCAACAAACTCTCCTTTATTCTATAGAAATATTTTGACCTGAGCATCATCATCAAAAAACTACCAATGCTTGATGTTGTCAGGGATAGATGGCCTTATGAACACTTCAACATCATATTCACACTATGGGGACATTGCATAATTATCAAACTGAGATCCCAATACTGCAAGTTTTTCTGCCAAATCATTGAACTTCCTATCATGATGCACAACGTTGAATGAATCAAACATCTCAATGAAATCCCAAACTGCATGTTTGTATTGTTTCATTCGCTGATTTTTTGTGGCATATAGTTTTCAGGCTTGTTTGGAAATTAATTCTGAATCTCCCTTGACAATGATGTCTTTAACACCATATTTCCAAGTAATTTTTAGACCTAAAAACAATACCTCATACTCAGTAATGTTTTTCTTGCACTCAAAGTTGAGTTTGAAAGAAAAGACAAACTTTTCTTGGCCTGGAGAGATCAAAACAACACCAGCACCATTTTTAAACTTGGAGCAAGCTCCATCAAACAATAAAGTTCAAGGAGATCCTACTTATTCAAGACACTTACATTCTTCAATCTTGTGCTCATTTCCATCAGCAAATCCTTCAAAGTTATCAACATCAACACTTGTGTACAATACTTCATAGGATGCATTGTTAGGATCTTCGATGAGGTGTAAAATTTTCTTCTCTCCATACAACGTGACAAGGCTGCCCTCAATTGGGATGATAGAATATGACATGTCCATTTGAACACTCCCACCAACACTTGCAACCCATTTTCTAGATAACATACCCCACTTGGCTGGGCAAAAAAAAATAACAACATCAAGCATCAGGTGTTTACCTGGGTAACCTGTAAGCTACACCACCATACCTTTCACACATCCTACCACTGGCACTTCTCTAGAGTCCATAGCAGTACACATACCATATGCTACTGTTACTTTGATATCTAGCTCATTCATGACTTCTAGAGGCATAACATTACATGATGCCCCTGAGTCAAACATACAGTTGTGTAGCAATCTATCTTTAATAATCAGAGTGGTGAAGAATGGATCCACATTTAGCTAAGAATCCACCAAGGATGTCCCCAAATAAACCTCAGGTGGTTCACCCAGTTCCTCCAACACTGGTGGAGTCTCCACAATGTTTATATTTCTACTAATGGCAGTCTTCTCCTCTTTCAGCCCCAAATACTCAAAATCCCTCTTTTTCTGCTCAGGGATCTTGAGTAACTCAAAAATTGGAACTAAGATCTTGATCTAACTCAAGACTTGGGCAAGGAAACATTGTAAGGAAGGTTGACAAACTCATTAGATGGCACATGATTTTTGATAGCTTTGACATGAGAAGGGGTATGATTTTTATTTGGGACAGTAAGGCCCTTGGCAGATGCATCTTTCTTAGGAGCCTCTTTACGAATATTTGAAAGCAATGGAGTTTTTGGCTTGGCTTGAGGCCCTGTATCTTTGACAACCCTAATTCTTGTGTTGTATTCCTTTTCTTGGTCTATAACAACATTCATCAATAATTACCTGTCCTCCTCAGATGGGATTCCTCAATCATACTTATTTATCATTAAAGCTCTTAAATATTCAAATTCATTATTGGGAAATTCAAAAGCTTGTGCAGTATCTACTTATAAAGTATGAGAGGGAGGAAGAATAAGTACCCAGTGAATACAATCCTAAAATTTAGTAGTAGTTCTAGCACTTATTACCTCAGTTGAAGTTTCCCCTTGTTGCAAGCTGATGGAGCAACCCATCATGCAAACATCATCATCATCTTATTATTCTTCTTGTTGACCTTCCTCACATGTATCATGGGGAATGAAGCATATATCACACCAATCAATGACATATGTCTCCTCCACAACAACAACTCTGGTAGCCAAAGGGCCAGGAACCATTCTATTTTCCCTGGCCTAGGACTATTTATTTACAAATCCAACAGGTCCCTTTCCTCTGTCATCAGATCTCTAATCATTTCTATGATGATTTGTAAACTTGTCTTGGCCTTGTTGCTTGTGTTGACCTTGTGAACTCTGCCTAATCCCTTTTTCTACCCAGGCTAATTTGTATGATATTTCTTTGACAACCCTTGCCAAAGTTTTCAAAACTTCCTCCAAATCAGTAGTCTTACTTATCTGAGCCTTTTCTAGGTTAATTAGTTTCACACCCTCCCTTTTTGGAGGTTTTCCAATTGCCTTGATGTTATTCTCAATTTGTAGAGCCATGGTGAAGGCCTGCCTCAAATTAGTAGGGTTTTTGTCCCTCAAGTAGTAAGCAACCTTTTTATCAAATGCATCTGAATATTTGATCAAACATGATTCATCACATGGCCTTAAGCTTATAGGAAATATTCTCAAGGTCTTATTAAACCTTGTGTTTAAATCATGTACTGACTCATTAGGATTCTTCTTGATGTTTTCAAATTTTGATAGAAGAAACCTAGGGTCACTTCTATCACCATACTACAGTCTAAATGCATTGTTCATCTTTTTCCAAGAATCAATGGAATTATCTGGCAAAGCTTTATACTAGTCCCTTGCATCCTCTTCCAAAGTGTGGAAAAATAATTTGATATATACATATTCATGTTCCAATCTCAAAGTATTCCATCATATTGATAAAAAGCTTTAAATGTTGATCACCAATTATAGCGTTGTTTCCTTGGAACTTTAGTAATCTATTTCTTACATCCTGGGGAACTGCATTTGGATAACCAGCTATCCCTATAAAATTTATAGGACCAAAGGTGTTTATAAAAAAAGGAGGTTTGGCTGGGGGCTTGGCCATGTTGTTTTGAGGAGGTGACCCTAGAGGGTAGGAAAATTGATAAGGGGCAGACGGTCTTTGAAACATAGGAGTATAACTTCCAAAATGGATATCCCCTAAAGGTTTGGTTTCTTGGAAAACCCTATAAAATTTTGAAAAGACAGTGGCAGAATGAGAAGAAAACTTTTCAAAATCAAATGAAGGCCCCTCTCTAGTTGGAGAATTCAATTCCACAAAGAGGCTACCTGATTCAAAAGCACTTGAATAGCAGTCTTCAATGATAGGATGATCACTTTCATCAATAGAGATCCCTTTTCTTATCTGCTGATCTCCAACAACTCTCCAAGATTTTCTTCCTTCTGAATTTATTTGTAGTAGCTTTGGAAATAGTGTCCTAACAAAATCTCTAGCAAAAAAAGATCTTCTTCCTTCCATCTTTGCAAAGACTAGTAACAAAAACTCACTTGATAAAGGTTAAGACACTGGTACTCATCAGGAATCAGATCAACAAGGATTTGCCACTAAGGATTTCCACCTTAGTTGTGTAAATGCACTAAAATATGATCTGTCAAATGTCTGTCAATACTAGAAACTAGAGATGGGATGATATGACTTTTCTTTACCCAGATTTATCAATGAAATATGGTGCAATCATTGTAGAGAATGGAAATATTACACATAGCAGTTGTAACTATGAACACTTATTATAGGCCCTGAACACAAAATGATGCTTGAAATAATGTATTAGCAGTTATAGCATTCAAAAAGTGTTTAACATGGTCTAAATATGAACTGTAATCACTATGTCCTCAACAAAGACGCTAGAAGTGTGTTGACTAGCCAAATAAATATGAATGGGTAATAGATCAAAAAATCTATCTTAGCAACCCAAATTAGTTCCCAACAATAGAAATTAGCTCCCTGACAATGGCACCAGAAGCGTGTTGATGGGACAAATAGATATGAATGGGTAGCAAATTCAACAAATTTATCTCAATAACTCAAATTTTTCCTCGGCAGCAGTGCTAGAAGTGTGTTGGTACCTGAATTTAATCTCCTTCAAAGGTGAGGTAGCATCACAGATTTGATAGGACACTCAGGGGTAGATAGATGATTATGTATGTCATTTTGTAGCTGGGGAAACGATTTATCTGACTCGTTTGCACACAGGCTTTGGAAAGAGTGGGTAGCACCTTAAAAGGATGTGATCTTACCCTAATTATTTTAGGTTGTGCCTTTCAACCAAGGTAAGAGAACCTATTTTGTAACCTCTATTATTAAATAATGTTGGTAAATCCTTCTTTGGCATAAATTTTATAGAGAACTCAGAAGACCTTGGGAAAATATGATCAACACATAAAATATGACTCTCACGAGTTATCACTTCCAGATTATTAAGATATTTTCAAAACAAGGAAAAGGTTACTATTAGTGCAAATTCACAGCACCCCCAAATTGACCCTCAGATATGTTGTAGACAAATGACCAATTTGGTGTGAATGCACAATATGGAGTTTTCCCAAAGTTTCGGATGTTTGTAATTGGGGAAATCTCTCCAGATTAAAGCTAGTTCTTACTCCTCTATTTAGGTGTATGCATGTAATTTTTATAGAGGTTCTGATTCAAAATTCCTACTCTAAAACTACCAAGGAGACAAGGTTGAGAGAAAACATGGAAATGGAAACAAAACTAAGAAAAAATAGAATGGTGATACACCAAAGGAGTATTGGACTTCTTTCTTTGTATATTTGACATAGATCATGGAGATTCAACACTAAAACATGCACAGATTACATAATGCAATGAAAGATCAGAAGACAATAATAAATGCATGAGAGGATTGAAAATCAATCACAGAACATACATTATCATTTCCAAGTTTGATACAATACGTTCCATTGGTGACGAGGAAAAAAAAGAGTTACAATCTCCATGAGAGGTCTGAAATTCTAAAAATCTACCTGCTAAGGAAGAAAAGAGAGCTTGTAAAAGGAAGGGGGTCCAACCATTACAAAATGAGCCAAAACTAGCTTTATATCAATCAAACAGAATGAAGAAAGATGAAAAAATGTGGGAAAAATGATTTGACATCTCCAACCATTGACAAGATTCATTAAAATAGTAAGAGCACCCTCACAAATCCATTTTTCGATGCATTCAGCCATGCTAGAGAAGAAACAAACGCCATACTTCATCAATTTTAGTGGTTGGGGGTCAGTTCTACATTTTTTCCCATGCCAAGGACATTTCTTCGATTTTCTCCCACAAATCTCCATCAAAATTTAAAATTGAAGGGTCCATCGTGTAGATAATTTCAATAGGTTTCTAATGATATAGGGATCATGAAAATCTAAGTTCTGGGTCGAAAGATATGGCCCTCTGAATATTTAGGGAAAAATAGAGAAAATTAGGGCAAAAATTGGTTTGGTGGGCCAAAATTTACCTTTTATTACCCTTTTCACAAAAATGGAAAATTTTCCCAAAATTCTCTCCCACCCTGTCGGTCCGAGGACATGTGGCATCATTGCATTGGTTACGTGGGTTAAGCAATTTCTTTTCCTTTCCCTTTGTCAGATTCACGGGCCAATTTTCAACTTTAACCTTTTTTGCCCCAAAAGTGAAGTGCCAAAATTTTCTCCTTGGCCCCGCGAGTGCGCTTCATTCCTTCTTTGGGCCTGCGGGATAAAATTTGACTTTAAGAATTTTGACAAAAAATGCGTAAGTGCTAAAAGTTTCCCATCACTCCACAAGTATGCTTCCTTCTGGCCACGCGTCATCCTCTGATTGGTTGTGGGCTTTTGGAGTGGGATTTTACATGTGTCCTTTTATCCCAAAAGGCTAAGTGTCAAGTTTTCTTCCACCAACCCGCCAACCCCACCTTCATACTTGGGAAAAATTCGCATCCCACCTCCGTCGATTCATAACTTAAAAAATATTTAGAGTTAGGAGGACTTCTTTACCTTTTTGGAAAGGGGAGGAAAATTCCTATCTAATGAAGCCATCTCTAGATATTTTTGAGTGCCAAAAATTTGTAAAAATCTGACTGAATCATAAGGAAGGAAGAAATGAAGGCAAGTTAGCCCAAAATAAGCATGGGCTTATTTTGGATAAAATTTTTGGCAACTCAGAGGGGTCATCTTCCTGTTAGATGAAGTGATCAGCTATCTTGAAGCATCCATTGGGCATGGAGTCATGAGTAGTAGCCTACAAACTGATTTGAACTTTGAAAACTGACCCCATCAAGTTCCAAAACCATAACACTGCAAGGGGCAACAAGGCTCCACAAAACCATTATTTAAAAACTATAAAATCATACATACCCCAAGTGGGATATGTAGAGTGTGCACAAGCACTTCTTCTGCTGAAAAGAAACCTACCTACACTACTCTAACCAAGAGCAAAGGGAACTCAAACAAAGCCTACAACCAGCAGGGAGAAATAGCTTCCCTTCCTCAAAAATGAAAGCCATGCAACTGATTTGGCACTGAACATGGCTGGTTGTATGAGTGAAAAACTGACCATAAGCTGGTCCTCCACCCAAATCATCAAGGTATCAACATTAATGGAAAATACCTCCTCAAACTGACCTACCTTGGACTCCTAGAAGTATTCATGGTGACCCTTGATACTTTGATGCTCATCCTCATGCCCTGAAGTAGGCATGACTAGTTTTGGTTGTACCTTTGGCTCCAATGAAGCCAAGTACCTGATTGGGCATGGTCTGATCCTTTGGATGTGCCCATTAATCTGAAATTCAACTCCAAAAATGGAGTCTTCTTGTGGACCTTCTTGGATGGATGGCATGGGAGAAGTGGTAAATATCTCATACTCTTTCCCTTCTTCTTTCTGTGAAGCACAGGGAAGATTAAAATATTCCAATCTTGGTTCCAATGAGCTGTCACAAAATGCAAGCTGTTGTTTTGAAATGTTTTCCCTCGTGGCAGCAGGCTCTTGATGTTGAAGAATTAATGGTAGAGAAGAAAATGTTTTAATTTCAGCTGGCTCCTCCTCTAGAAATTCCTCTAATTCTGATAAACAATCAAACTCTTTGTTGTCCCACTGCAACAAATCTTTTTCCTCTTGCATGGTGACCTCCAAATCTGCATTTTCTTCACCATGTGCAACTTCATTTTCAAACATGTAACTTGCCAATTCTAACTCATCCAAGAAATCAGATTTTGGGAGAGAAACATGGAATTTCTTGTGCCTTTTGCTCACAATTTGAACTTGTTTTGTTCACCTCCATAATTGCTTCATCGATCAAATCAACCCCTTCAAACAAAAGAAAAAATGTATCAATAATGCTTCCTTCTTCTACTGTTACAAAACCTGACTTGATCTCATCCATTTTCTCCTCAAAAATGGGATCTTGAGCTGGTTTTTCTTCCTCCATAATGAATGATTTTGCAGTACAAATTGGATCAGTGTTTTCTTTGGGCAAAGTGCCAACATGGACACCCAACTCATCACAAAAAAAAATATTGTTTTTCTTACTTCACTACTGCTATAATATCAGCCTTGTTTACCACTTGTTCCCCAACTCCAACTTCCTATTTTGGCTTCACCATCAAGGGGATTTTTGTGATCCTGAATTTGAGAGACAAACTCAACAAACTTTGAATTTTTTCATCCTTGTTTAGCTCTTATTTTTGCTACTATTTTTCTTGACTGGCATTTTCATTTTTTCTTTCCCAACATGGATTCGGGAGTGCAAGAGGGGTGGGTTGTGGTTCAACTATTTTTTCAATTATTTGTGGTTTTGGAGGAGGTAAAAATTCATTTTTATTTGGAGGGAATGACTGTTTGGAATGGAAAAGAGAAGAGAAATTGAGGTGGGATGGGAGACTAGGAGGTGAAGAAATGGAATTAGCTTTTGGAACAACAGATGGAGAGTTTAAAACTTGACACTGGTGAGATAAAACAGATTGGGAAAGAGGAAAAGAAAAAGCATGAGATGGTGTGCTTAATCATTGACAAGGTTGCTGAATACTCCTCTCATACACCTCTATTCCTTCAGTCCACTTTGCAATTAATGGCAGCGTTGCAACAATGAATTCAAGTTTCTCTTATGGGATATAATGCCTTAGAACAAGTCCCACCCATGGAAAGGATGCTCCATAATTGATTCCAAATGCTTTCCTTTGTGCTTGAGCCCTTGATTGCACCATGTTTGCCTCCATCTTCTATATTTTCTCCAAAAAAACCAAATTTTATTCTTTATTGCCCTCATCATATGCATATTCTTGTGCTTGATATGCTTCATAGCCAAACTGATTTTTGCATTGCTCATATGGATATACATATTGGTTTTAAATTTGATCAAAATTTTGATCTGGAGGATTTGGAGAATGTGTTAGAGGTGGGAAACATTGTTGCTGTCGTAACAAATTCAAATTCCATGGGGAAAATGAAGTCATGATTGCACAACTTCATGGGATGAAAGAAGAATGAAGAGATGGAATGAAAAATGAGATAAAATGAATGGAAAGAAGGTTTACAACTTCAAAGATGGGTTGTTGATCAGATAGAGTCGCCAGATGTGTTTGTGAGTGCCTCTAAAGGATGAAATTTTAAACAGGGACACATCAACCTACAAAAAATGAAGTGGAACACCACTTGGACCCACTGGGTGTGCCAAAATTGTTAGTGCAAATTCACAGCACCCCCAAATCGACCCTCAAATATGCTGTAGACAAATGACCAATTTGGTGTGAATGCACAAAATGGAGTTTTCCCAAAGCGTGGGACCTTTGCAATTGTGGAAAAATCTCCAGATTAAATTTGGTTCTTACTCCTTTTTTTAGGTGTATGCATGCAATTTTGTAGAGGTTCGGATTCAAAATTCCTACTCTAAAACTACCAAGGAGACAGGGTTGAGAGAAAACATGGAAATGGAAACAAAACTAAGAAAAAACAGAACGGTGATACACCAAAGGAGTATTGGACTTCTTGCTTTGTAAATTTGACATAGATCATGGAGATTCAACACCAAAACATGCACATATTACCAGAATGCAATGAAATATCAGAAGACAATAATAAATGCATGAGAGGACTGAAAATCGATCACAGAACATACATTATCATTTCCAAGTTTGATACAATATGTTCCATTGGTGAAGAGGAAAAAAATGAGTTATAATCTCCATGTTAGGTCTGAAATTTTACAAATCTACCTACTAAGGAAGAAAAGAGAGCTTGCAGAAGCAAGGGGGTCCAACCATTACAAAATGGGCCAAAACTGGCTTTACATCGATCAAATAGAATGAAGAAAGATGAAAAAATGTGGGAAAAATGATTTGACATCTCCAACCATTGATAAGATTCATTAAAATAGCAAGGGCACCCTCACAAATCCATTTTTGATGCATTTGGCCATGTTGGAGAAGAAATGGATGCCATGCTTCATCAATTTTGGTGGTTGGGGGTCAGTTCTGCATTTTTTCTCATGCCAAGGACATTTATTCAATTTTCTCCCAAAAATATCCATCAAAATTTAAAATTGAAGGGTGCATCATGTATATAATTTCAATATATTTATAATGATATAAGGATCATGAAAATATGAGCTATGGGTCAAAATATATGGCCCTATGAAGATTTAGGGCAAAACAAAGCAAATTAGGGCAAAAATCGGGTCAGTGGGCAAAAATTGACCTTTTCCCCCTTTTCGCAAAAATTGAAAAAAATTACAAAATTCTTTGCGACCCCACTGGTTCAAGGACATGTGTCATCATTTAATTGGTTGTAAGCCTTAAGCAATTTCTTTTCCTTTCCCTTTGTCAAATCCACGGGTTGATTTTTGACTTTAATCTTTTCACCCCAAAAGCTAAGTGCCAAAATTTTCTCCCTGACCCTGCGAGTGTGCTTTATTCCTTCTTTAGGCCTGCAGGCTAAAATTTGACTTTGAGATTTTTGACAAAAAATTCGTAAGTGCTAAAATTTTCCCATCACTTCGCAAGTCTGCTTCCTTCTTACCACACGTCATCCTCTGATTGGTTGCGGGCTTTCGGAGCAGGATTTTACATATGTCCTTTTATCCCAAAAGATTAAGTGTCAAGTTTTCTTCCGCCAACCCACTAACCCACCTTCATACTTGGACAAAATTTGCATCCCACCTCCACCGAGCCATAACTTTAAAAATATTTGGAGTTAGGAGGACTTCTTTACCTTTTTGGAAAGGGGAAGAAAATTCCTATCTGATGAAGCCATCTCTAGAAATTTTAGATTGCCTAAAAGTTGTAAAAAGATGACTGAAGCATAAGGAAGGAAGAAATGAAGGAAAGTTAGCCTAAAATAAGCATGGGCTTATTTTGGATAACAGTTACTAAAGAAATTGGGAATCCTAATTGTTTCTACATGTTTTGGTAGTAAAAGTTATGCATTTGTATACACACATGACAAACAGGGGTAGTACAGGTAGGATTGGTTGTTTTTAAATGAATTTTTTGGTGGGAGGTGAGGCAGACTAAACTTGATTTTCTAGATCTTTGAGATTTTTTTACAAAATGGGGAGCTTACACAATAAAATGCTTCAAGATAGCTGAAATGTTCCTTTAACCAGAATGTGTGCTTCAATGGAAGCCTAAATTAGCATGTTTTCACACAAACTATTAGATTCTAGCACAAAGGCTTGAGTTAGAAGACTCAATAAAACATCAAAATTGATGATCAAATCATGCTTGAGATACACCCAAAGGCTTACAAACAATATCTATCAACAGATGAAAGAAAAATGATTTTAAATCATTTATTTCATTCCCAGATGAAAGCTCTTCTAAAAATAAATTACATATGCCACTAAACTATCACAAGGATTGAGATTTGTGTGATTGAGAGGGATTTTGATACAAGATTGCAACAGGAACAAGAAAAACCATTTGCAGGCATTCAAAAATGAAGAAGAATTTTTTTTAACCAGAGTCAACACAAAATAACTCAAATTTGATTAAACTTATTAGTAGGGGAAAATTTCTAGAATAATCTCAGATCTTGTCAATGGTTGTACACTCACAACCACCTTTACATGATCAAATTCAACACAAAAGAGATATACATGTTTCCCAAATAGTCCCTCAGGGAGACGGGCTCTATCAAGCTTTTCTCTTAGAAAATCAGTTCTGAGCCCTTGCACTCCAACCATTTGCATGATAAATTCCTACAATTTATAACATTTTATAACAGAGTTTTCCCCCCAAAAATCCAAACATTGAGTGCACCAGTGCTCACCATGCTCCCGATCATGATTCCTATAACATCTCAGGTGCTCAGGGGGTAGATCTCTTCGAACATCTCCCACATTTAACTCCTTCTGGTAGACCACTCTTCCTTTTACCTGCCAACCACTTCCACCCCTAATCTATCCAATTTGGTTCCTTGCATTCCCAGGAAGGAAAAAATGGAAGATCAGATCGATCCCAGAGATCAGATCTCATCTTAATGGTAAAATACGTCCCCATATTTTCCTCACCAAACCAAGATATTTACAGGTATTTCACGTGCCAAGGAAAGAAAAATCAAGTCGAATCTAACAATCAGATTGCATATTTAATGGTGAGAGACATTTATAGACCTTCCCCACCAAACCAGGATACCAGATTAATGTTCCTCTTCATTTGGTGTGTAGGAGACTCCAAGAAATGATAAAAAAAACCATAGGAATACGCATCTGCAGGAGCTCTGGAGTGAAAATGGCAGAAAAATCTGATACAAATGCACAACTGTCATTGATTTCTATTTTGAATTTGGACCATCCACGTGGGAGATCAATTTTAAAATGGGCATGTGGGTTCCCTTTTTCCTTTTACAACTTTTTGGAAAAATATAAATTTTCACATTTTGCTCTGCACTTTCGCCCTTGAGAAATGAGCCTGATACGTGTCCTAAGGTGGGTCCCAAAGGAACTGTGGCCAAATTATGCTATTTCACCTCTTTTTTGGAAAAGGGAAATTTTTCCAAGTTCCCTCCGTAGATCCACCCTTTTTATTTTAGTTTCTGACGTGGGTCCTAGCGGAACCACGTTTCATTTTACACTTTTAACTCTTTTCTCCACAAAAGGAAAATTTTCCAAATTTACCCTTAAAGTCTACACCTCCGCCATTGACCAAGGCAAAATTTTGACTATTCTCTGTCAGGCCATTTTGATGTTTTAATCCTTTTGATGACAAGAGGAAAAAATACAAGTTACCTCCAAAGGTCTGTTCCCCTACCTTTTGACTTTTCAAACTGCCACGCGTCATAATGGTGCATCTTGAGATGGTCCCCAAAAGTTGAGACCTTGGATGAGCACGGGCTCACCACATATCCCATCCTGGAAAAATTTATTTGAAGGCTTAAAGCTCAGTGGAAGGTTCCATGTGTCAAGCTCCGAGGCAATCTCCTTTGGCCATTGAAAAGTCCAATCAAAAATAAAAGTGAGCGGAGGCCTCCAAGTGTCCTCCTGGCGCTTCTTTAAAATAAAACTCAAGGGTCAGTCCTCAAACATGCATGGTCCCTCCACATGTCCCAGGCTTCTCAAAATATTTCAAAAAATGACTAAGTATGGGAATAACTGGCAGAAACCTCCACGTGTCTTCATGGAATAATTTCAAAATGGTGCCCAAAAGAGAGACCCTAAATGAGTGTGGGCTCACCACGTGTCCCTGTCCTGCCAAACTGTATTAGCTGCATAAAAACATTTCAAAGTATGAGAAAAGTAGCATAAACCTCCATGTGTCCTCTCGGCACTACTCCAAGGTGAAACCAAAAATTAAATCTTCAAATGAGTGCCATTCTTCCACATAGATAGGTTTTTAAGTTGAGGTGATTCATAAAATTTTCGAAGCACCCTGCCGAGCCACATCTAACCAAAAGAGGCCACGTTTCCTGTTGATGTAAGGATGTAAATTTGATTGCGAAAAATGCTTGTCAAAACATAAAATTTAGAAGAATGACCATTTGAGCCCGGAGATGAAATTTTCTCCAAGGATAGAGAATTTAGAAATGTTACAAGGCTCAAATACATTCCTCCGAGCTACATCCATTCATTTTTCTTCAAGTATTTAGGGAAAAAATTGACAAGGACAACAAATCCTGACTGTGGAGAATAGAAAGAATGGGAGAGCATGAGTTTTTAGATGAACAGAGAACAGGAGACCCAAATTACAGACCCTTTCCAGATAAACACAGAAACAAGGAAACAGCTATGGATCCATACGTGATCCTTGGCCCAGGAGCAGATTGATTATGGAAACAAAAGGAAGGTAGAGACTTCTCAAGCACAACACAGGGAGATAAAATATGGCAGAGGCCGTAAATTGATAGATATTCAATGGAAAAATGGGGTGAAACTATTTTAAACACCAACAAGATCTTATTTTCTATTGAACTTAGTGAATTTTGCCAATTCCGAGTGTAGAGGATATGGTTTAATTAGTATGGATGGGTGAATGGGTTCATTTCAGATGATAACGAAACCTTGGTCCCTAAAGTTGTAGCTTCAAGGTTGGATAACCTACTTACAAGGGCATGCATGGGATCATTTGAAAGAGTCTATTCATGGATAAGGGGTGGTGGCTACATGTAAGAAGTAGTTACATTGGTTTGTTTATAAACTTGCAAACTTGTTGGTGTTTAAGGAATTTATTGGGGGTAAGCCATGGGATGTGATTGAAAGGATGGTTGTTGAAATAAATGTTCTTGGCAGATTGGAAGATGGTGTGATAGTTGGATTTAGGAGCAGGGATGTGGGTATGAATAGGTTGGTGTTGTTGTTGAAAAGGGACTGCATAATGTAAAGCACCTATGAAAGGGGGATGGGAAGAATTGATTGGAATGTTAGATGCAAGAAGATCATGCTATTCAGACATGGGTTATGATGTTTATACATATTGAGTAGGGACACTAAAGGGGATAACGACCAAAGAAACGAGGGGAAGAGTAGTGTTAATTGTTGTGTTGAACAACGTCATAATGTGAGGGATCGAGGTGACTATTTGGGTAGTTTGGTGAGTTAAGGGATTGGTATAGGAGGAAGCAAGATGGGATACATGAAGCTCATTAGCTGCCGGATGGGTTTCTTGAGGATTGATTCGTTTGATAAGGATAGAGTTGCTGGAGTAGTGGTCCATTTAGGGGAATATGGGCTGATTTCCTAAGAAGATAAGCTTGAAGTGTGACTTGATTTTCATCTAGAATCTCTTAAAACATGGTATCACCGAGAGGGACCTTGGGTGGTCTAGAAGGTTCAGATCAGACTGATGGTGGGGAGGATGGCCTAGATGGGATAGATTGATGGTAAAAGAATGGATTGGTCTCTCCTAAAGTTGTAATGTGAACAAAACTTTCTAGTTGAGAGATGTCAATGAGTGGTTAAGTATTTAAGGGAACAGAGTAGGTGGGTGTTGTAGAGAACATTTTTTTAGACAAGGTATCTGTGGAAGTAAAGTTTTGTTCCATTCTTTTGGCTGCTAAATGAGTTACTAAAGACATGAAAATATTTTTTTACCCAAGCAAGTAAAGAAAACAATTCTTTATGTTCTTATGTTATTTAATAATGTATGAAAAGAAAGGGGATGGATAACTAAGTACCTATAAAAGTAAAACTATGTTTGGTTTTGAGTTCATTATGGTGGGGAAGCGCCTAAGGTGGTTTACTATTGGGTGATGAAATCCCAATTAGAAAACAAGGAAAATGAATATTTTTATTTGGTAATGAATTTGTGAGGTTTAAGGGTGTGTGTGATAAGATGTGTGAGATGCATAGTATTGAACCCCTATTTAAGTTATCTGGGCATGCATGATGTAAAAAGAATATTATGTTTAAGCCCAAAATGAAATGTGACGTTGGATGAGGAAACAAACATAGATGGGAAAGTATAATGCAAAAAGGAGTAAATAGGGAAAAAGTTGAATACCTGGATTACAATTTTCCTATTTATCTAAACTTATTGAATTATGAGCGATTGAAGCCACAAAATGAGAAAGCAATAAGCAAGCCCTTGTGCTGCAGTGTTAGTGTGAAAAAACAAGATATAGAAAATAAATAAACAACCTAAAGGGTGGTCCCACCGATCGTGCTAGGAATATTATACAAATTTATCATTCATTATCAAATTAATGTGCTAGCTACTAAAGAAACTAGCCAACTCAGAAGGATAAAAGGTTTATGTTACCTCAGATGCTTGATGCTTGATACAGGTGATGAACTATGGATTATTTTTGTTTCCAAACTTGCAAATAAGATTGAAACAAGATTTGATTAGAAAGATAGGGGCAAGGGCTTCCCGTAAAACCTGACTCAAGAAGTGATAACTTTCTCAGTGGAGGTTAGCTCTTGTTTTAGACAAAAAGTGATGTAAAGGAAACATATATTTATAATATGTAGATACTGGAAAAAGTACAAAATATCAAAGTAATACTAATTGATGTAAATATTCATCTAATTAAATAACTCAAAGATAAATGTATTTGTTCTAGGTCGGCGGCGACCCAAACTGTGCAAAGATAGGTCGACAATGACTTGAGGGGATAGATAAAGAAAACAAGAGAAATATACATATTATGCAAGATTAGAGTGTAATTTGGAGGTTGTAGAAGTTTGAAAATTCTAGACTCAACCTGCAAAGGAAATTTGAAGGAATAGAAACTAGTGAAACAATGAGAAATAGGGATTAGGGTTGGGGATTGAAACCAGGAGCCGTGTCGATGAAGACCATGGTATAAAAAACATGATTTGGTATGACAGAGAGGCTTAGATGAAGGCTTAGTAAAATGGAATAGTGGATAAGGACATGTAGAGGTAAAGTATAGCTCTGGAACAAAAAAAGGAAAAAGATATAGAGGATGGATTGACGACGATCTATAACAGTTGACGATGATTGGAATATGGATTGAAGAAGCCGAGTGAAGGAAAACCATATGATTAACCTGCAAGAGTGGATTTCCATTAAGAAGTTAATGACAAAGCCGTGAGATCTATTTATGATGATCTAGACTTGTAAAACGTTAGATGCAAAAAGTACAGGATAATATGATGAATCTGATTAAAGCTATCTAAAATAGTGACAATATCACCAAAAAATGATCTCGATTGATGCATGTATGTTGTAAGGAGTTTTAGAGGTCTGCAATGGATCTAGAACTGCTCAGGCACAAAAAAATTCCTGAAAGTTATGAGAAAAACCATTTGCACTTGATTTTATGATGATGAATGGAAAGGAATAAATCATTTTTATAGGTTCGACGGTGACTAGGTTGGATCACCGCCAATTTTGGGAAAATTCTCTTTAATAGGAAGATTTTTATTTTTTTTAGCATGATTTTGGTTTGTTTGAAGGGTTGGCTAAATGCACTTTAAAGTATTGAGTGGGAATGGGTTGTTTGGGAATGAATTGTATGTGAGTTAGAGATAAGGATAAGTTAGAAAAAAGCATGGGGATGCATAAGACATATATTTCGAATGAAAGCATTCAAAAATAGAATTTATTTAGGGCATGTGGATGTGGGTATCCATTAACTAATTAGTAGAAAGGAAATTAATTAATTAATGCAAATTAATAAAGGTCATATTATTAATTAATTAATTAATAGGACTTAATTAAATAATGTTAATTAATGAGGACTATATAATGATAAGATAAATGGGCATTTAATTAAATAATAAGGATGACGAATAAAATATGTGCACATAGGAGAAGATATAGATACCGAAATTAGGTGTCTACAATGGTAATTGGACTATGAAAGTGCCATTAAAATTATTATACACTTGCATCAAATTATTTAGAAATTTTTGGTCTTTCTGTTACGTGGGATGTAAATAATTCCATGGAATCTTAACTTAGGAATCCAATCAGATTGATTGATTATTTTAGGGTCTTCGAGCAGTTATATCAATTAGTGATATAAAATGTTTCAGTAAACATAGGAAGTTGGTTTAATGGTATTTTTTATTGGGTCCATTATTCTTGAAAGTTGATTTCTTGAAAAAATAAGAGGTTAGAAAATGTTAGATTAAGAAACCTACATATGATCCTTAAGGATCGTAGAACAAATCTGTGGCAGGTGGCACTGGCTACTATCTAATACTAGAAGACTAGAAGTAGTTGAGAAGGTTGGCACCCTCTGAAACAGTCTATCTCTAAGAAACTTGCATGTGAAAATGGAACAAAATGAATGGGGAAGGGTATATATAGGAAATGAAAGTATATTAAATGTGGAAGACATGTGGCGTATTAAATCTCAGATGAGATAAAGTCGTTAAGTTAATGGTTACCATATGGGAACACCATATATGTTACCATCTTGGAATACCATATAATATATACGTTACTATACGGGAACACCATATAATATATACATTACTATACGGGAACACCATATATATGTTACCATCTGGTAATGCACTATGTTACTAAGCTGGTAACATTATGTCATCGACTGGTAACACTTTTTTACTAGTCGGAAATACTATGTAACCGGTTGGTGACACCATGTTATCAACTGGTAACACTGAAATTTTGTTGTTGTTTGAAAGTTCATTGTACTTGTTGACCGGTAACATGTTGTTTACCATGATTTTCAACTAGTAGCAAAAAAACTTCTTGTTCCTCCACCATTTAAAAAAAAAAACATCTTCCTTTCACCACCATCACGAAACCCATTTTTGTACATTTTTCTACAGTGTGACTGTATATTTTGTTAGATTTTCCATCCATTATATAATAATTTTTTAGGGGGTTCTTAAAACGAACCCTTCCAATTCTGAATGAAATCATGAAACAAACATATACTATAGGGGAAGTTATAGCAAAAAATATGGATTTTAGTGGTGGTGGTTTGGATTCAATAGGAGAGGGCATTTGGATTCCACTAGAGGTACATCCTAGAAGATTTTCTTATAGGCCAAGCCTTGGAGATTCACCTTTAGAGAAAGGACCACTGCATACAACCACTACAAGTGGTAATCGAATGCATTTTTCTCTGGAGTAAAATCCTTGGTAAACTTTTCAGCCACATGTTGAAAATTCAAGAGGAGGAGTTGGCAATGAATTTGTTAGTGTTGTTATTGTTGGTGGTTCTATTGATAGTGGTAGCAGTGGTCAGAAATCACCATAATAACAAATTATTCTAAAGAGGCCAATACAGACATTTGATGTCCCTACTGTCCAACAAGGACCTAAGTAGAGGCAAAAGACAGACACAGAAACAATTAATCTTACACAAGGTAGAATTTCCTCAAGGAAACTTACTACAGAAGGTGGTTCCACCCCTCAAAAAATTTATAATCTACAAGTAAATTATCGTGAAACATTGGTTACTCATTCTCCATTCAAGCATTTCATTCCTCCAAATACCTCATATTTTTATTACCAGGATGATTTTTTCCCACAAATCGGAAAGAGATAAAATAAACAAGAAGAAAATGCTACACAATATTGTAACTTTATATCTTACCACAATGAGGGTACTGCCTACATATAACCTAGACATAGATACCATTGAATACATATATGTTGTACCCAAAATTATAAAACCAGGTAATCATATGGTTTCCAGTGACTACGATGTAACAACCCTTCAAATGGATTTTACCGAGATGAAAACTTGTGATAAAATAAATCTATCAAAAATAAACAATGATGTGGTCTACACAACATTTCTAAAGGTAGGCAGAGAGAACAATAAGTTGAATAATAAAATTAAAAATTTAGAGGAGGACCTAGAAAATGAGAAAGAAAATCGAAAAGTGGTAGTTAATAATACTGGTGATTTGGAGAAGAGGATAAAATCATCTACCTTTATGACAACAATCACTGCAAATGAATAGGAACATGTGAAAATGGAAGAAGTGAAGAAAATGTTACAGGAAACGAAAATTACGAATAATATATTAGAATAAACACTAGGAGAATTGAAAGAGGTTCTAAAGGTAGAGAAAAAAAACTCCAAAAAATGGTAACATATCTTAGAAGAAGAGAGAAAAGTCAAGGACATATTATGAAAGGAAGAAAGAAAAAAAAATTAAATATTGTAATAGGAGCTGGCAATTACACAAAATAAAATACAGTCTTCCAACACCAAACTATCCAAATGTTATAAAAATGGAGTGATAAATATGAAAGATAATGTTTGGGGGGAAATAAACCAAAAAAAGATGATTTGATTAGATTTTTTGAATTCATGGTTAATTTGCAAGGAATCTATGATAGGATCTATGTATATGTAACTCGTAGAAGAAAAGTGATGGATTTAAGAGAGGATATAACAAGGAAAATTTTGGAATCTATCTACAAATTTAGTGACATTGAACTAGCATCTAGATGAATCCAAAACCATATTAGTGCCTCAATAAAGGTATCATCTATCATTCAGAAGTGTGTGATGCTAGGCAAAGCACAAGAATTTTTTGAATAAGTGTTAAATAATTTTACAATATCTGCATGTAAAGGTACATGATTTCACAAATCTTGATTTTACAATGCCTTTTGACAAAACACACCAATTCATTAATAATGATACATTCCAGAACATCATGAAAGAAAAAAGGTGTAAGAGAAGAATTGCATTCTTGAGAAGGTATGTGAGACAAAAAAATTTGGCTTCCTTAAACCATTGATAACCTTATCATTAAGTTTACATACAATGGTAAAGGAAAGCTCCACTCTCAGTTATGAATTGTTAGAAAAGTTACATGTTAGTCACTTTGATTTATAAAAAATTGTAATTCCAACAGATGAAGAGTAGAGCATGTTATAGAAGATGCAATGATTAAGAGTAATTTAATTTTTAAAATTGTTCCATTTGTTGAAATCTTAAATTTTTTCATACAAGACATGTCTCGAGCAAGTTGAATGAGGAATAGATTTATTTTTCATTTCTGTACATAATGGTTCACAAAACTGAAAAACCTTTTATGTCAATTCTTTGTAGGTGTAAGAGAAATATAAGTGTTTTTGAATATATTATATTAACATCTATATCATGTGATATCCATCTCATAAGTGTTTTTCAAATACTGTATTTCTATTGTGAAGACAACAAATCAATGCAATGTATTTAAATCTTTATTCCAAAGACTACAAATCAACACATTGCTTTTATAAAAAATACAAAAAAGGAAATAGATATTATCAAAACAATCTACTGAATATTTGAAAATATTGATTATTATATGAACATAAATATCATGTGTAATCCACAAATGGAAGGTTCTAATTTGATTGTGGATCATCTCTATCATTTTCTTGACTAGATCTTTGACTCTCACTTTTTTGATAGTCAACTACTGGAATGGGGTGGTCTATTATATTTTTGGAATTGTTTTCGTCCCCTCCCCTTTCATTAATTGACTTCCATACTGCCAAATCCCTGTCATAGGGAAATTTATCCAATTTGTACCATGATTTGTAAATTCTCAAAAAAAATTCCAAAAATTTGTCAATCTTGTTTCACAATTTTGAATTTGTAAATGTCAAGGAACTAAAAATTCTCTCATCTTCAAGAGAACCCAAAATCATTTTTTGATATATCTCAGAAAATGAGAAAAACTTGGACATGGTTTCCTATAAGATAGTACTTAACCTAATTTTTTCCATAGCTAGTTTATTGCTCCACACACTAACGGATAATTCAAACATTTGAATTGCTCAATCATTGTTGAGGCGAATTCATGGGATTGATCAATAAAATTGTCCTTACTTAAAACACTTGGAATATTCATTCTATTGATATTAACATGCTTACAAATTTTTTGAATCAATGTAGTCAACCTCGTGTCGTAGTCTTCCTATAAAATAATTTCATTTTGGAAAGTATTTCAATCGAGGAGATTTACTAAAGTCGTTGCTTCAAGTAAAGCATCCCTAATAAATTGTTACCTTATTTCTTATAGTAGGGAAACTTTAATTTCTCGTAACGTTACCCTTTTTGATGAATTATCAAACAACGTCCCTATGACATTTCCTTTCTCAACCTTACTGGCTACTACTTGAAACATGTGCATCGGTATCTCATATCTATATACAGAAGCACATACCAAGTTTAACTTCAGAAAGATAATTTCATTTCCAATATTTATCAAATCATTCCAACCATCAAAATTTGGACCTGAAAAATAGTGTCATTGACAAACAAATATTCTATTGCCATAAAAAATCATTTCATCAAACTAGAAAAATCAACAATATAGATTGTTATGTCTTGGGCTTGTTTAATTAAATGACGGATTTCATCCAACATGATAAGGAGACCACAAAAAATTAACAATAACTCTATATTAGTGAAATGATGTATCAAATCATGGGCCTTGTCCACCTCCATGCAATTCTACCACATTACTTATAATAAGGATCGATACTCATCATACACCCTATGAACCAGTTGGTACAATGAGTTCCACTAAGTGTTGTAATATTTTAACATTTTATGTCCATTTATTATTCCTTGTATAAATATTTATAATTCCATGAACCTTGTAGGAATATGGTAGAAATAAGCCTGCACCTCTCAAATAAGTTCTTAAAATTTTTCTACAGGTTTAAATTTGAGAACTATTTTATATACTATATTCATTTAATGATCCATACAATGAAAAAAAATCATACACAGTAAATGAGATGTTTGGAGTCTTAGAAATAGGCCATTACAATGACCTTGTATTATAGATGCCACATCTTCCCTGAAACATACCAATTTTGATGAAATTAAAGCATCATCCATGCCAACGATCTCCTTCAAAAAAATTATCACTAATTTACAAAGCTTTTCAGAATTGGAGTTCTCTCTCATCTTTTGAATGACAAGTAACTGATGTTGTCTCACATGATTCTTAGTAGTATAAACATGCACAGATATCCAAGAAATATTATATACTACTGTAACCTCACCAATAGAAAAATACATGTATCATGTAAACTTCAGTTTCTCTATGAAATCTTCTTTCTCAATCATAGCTATTCATTTTCCCCAATCCAAATCATTATTTTCACACTAGTGAGAATGAGGAAAGTTTGGGACACCAAGAAAAGACAACATTTTCTTTTGTTTAGCAATTTTTTTTATAGGACGATCTCTTTTAAGAATGTGAAGAACAATAGCTAACTGAATTGTTTTACCTAAAAGACTATTTTGAATGTCCTTTTTGAATTGAGAGGTAATTTTCCTTCCATTCATTGCAACTATTCTTTCAGTTCTCTTTTTCTCTTCAATTTTTTTCATACCTAATATCAAAATAATAATCCACAATTTTCCATCCTGAAACATTCTTCACAATGCCATCTACAATTTTCTTTTCATATATCTTTACTACATGCTTCTTAATAGTATCCAACTTAAATTTCATTTTATTGTTCATACCCAATTTCCATCTACAAATTATACATTTACATTCTTTGGGAGGTTTATCTTTATTCTCATTTTCAAATATTTTAATAAATGGATACTTAGAAACCTACTCTAACCTGAAACTCCTTCCAAAGTTCCATTGTATTTCCTTTCTCTTTCTTCCAAAAATAGCTTGATGTATTTCTATGTCTTGAATTACTATCTTTTGGCCTCAATGTGAGAAAAAATATTATCGAGGTCTATAATCAAGTCATATGCTCCTAAAAGATTAGGGAATATGGGGTTATTATCCTATAAAAGGGAGTGAACATAAATATCCTATGGAGTATTGACATAGATCTCCACACCATTTGTATGCATTCATCAATCCAATGCATTCCATTTCATCTTCAAAATCTCAATTATGAAAAATAGATCTTATTCATTTTCAAGGTTATCCTATCACTCATTCCCTACTTGTTTTTACTCTAAGACACACTAGCTCCTTTGTTAAAATGACCAATTTCAATAAAAATTCAATTGCTCTTATTTATCCTTACATTGTCCTTTGTTAGCTTACCCCGGTCTTAGATTTTTAGCAGTCAATGCTTAATTTGAAGTATTCTTAGTAAAAATCCCATTTAAGACTTTAGAAACAAGGAATTTTTTTTTTTAATAATGTTCTCTATTCTAAATAATCATAATTTAGAACACACATTCCATGCTAATCAATCTCATAACAGATAACCATATGCAACTGTAATGACTCGGTGAAACACCGATCCCTCATTTCACGACTCAGTATCATACCTATCTCTCATTTTAACTCAATGAATTGTATACTAAGTATACTTGGTTCTCTTACCCCATTCTGGGTATTAAATGTTCTATTTAAGAGCCTATCTGAATATTTGTTACCAATATTCATCTAAAATCCCGCTTCTTAAACTAGGTGACATAGGATAATATAACCAACATCTTGTGATACTTTGGCCAAAGATTTTTAACATACTATTCAATTTTATATTCTTAGATGAAATACTCATCAAACAGAATACATCTTTCAACCAACTTCATTTGTTATCTAGAATGTTCTTCATTGACTCTCGTCAGTCCACTTGTTCAAGGTTTAAGCCTAACCCAGGTTAGCAACATAGTTTGGTATAGAGGACCACTTGCGAGGACTAAGGGTATGTAGACATACTCAATCGACCTAAGTCGATCACGTTTGTCTATTTATTCTAAGTCTTCGTGAGTTTCCCCCTGTACTAAGGCATGCTTCTAACCTGACCTAGAGTATAACTAAGATCAAGTCTGAGTTTATGTAGATCTAGGGTGTTGTAACATGTTAACTGCAAAAATGTATCCTCATGAAGGCCCAAGTCTTCACGAAGGTATAGTTCTGTAGTTGGTGTGTGCCAACATCCAACTGAATCACCCCATCTAGATGTACATACCCAAGAAATAATTTAATTAATTTATTATTTTTCTTAATTAAGATTTAATTACAACAGCCCTACAGATTCCCTAGATTCATTAACCATTAAGTTTGCAAGCCAAAAAAGGTTTGCAATTGCTATACAGATAAATATGCATCCAAACCCCTTTCCCGAAGGGTTTAATTTTGTTTATTAATTTAAGATTCAGTATTAAAATCAAAATCAGCATACCAATAGTAAGGTTAACTTACTTAACTTATCCACATCTAAGCTTGATTAAATTCTATATCATTTTCTTTTATAATAGACTTCATTAAGATGAAGTCTATTTATTATATGTGTATATATTCTTTTTCAGATACTTTAATCTATTTAAGATTTAATAAGGGAAAGCACACTTTCCTCTTTTCCGAATATCATTTGGGTATGATTTCAAAAGGTCTTAATGGACTGCATATCCTTTCAAAATGTTTGACTTTTCTTTTTGACTTATAAGAGTTAGGGTTCATTGCAACCTATTACATTGTTCAAGATATCATAAAGAGTTTGTACTTCCATTATCATCATTTATTAAACCATAATGATTTAGTTAAATGATCAGCCATGTATGCCAACTTGATAAGTTACATTTTAAATAAGGGATAGTGCATCTAATTCCATTACCACCTAACTCATTTTAAGTCAACTAAAAATGAGTTCCTTACAGATTTGATTATGAAAGAATAAATATGAGATTACAAATTCCCTTTACAGAATACACAAAGAGAATGACACACCAAGTACAAGTAAACCCTTAATCCTTTCCATTCATCAAGGTGGAATACACACTTTACAAGTCCAAACATTGAAGACATCTTTAATGTCAAGATTATCAATAAACTCAAGTTAAGAAATACAACTTTTTCATTTTACAATTACATTTCAATAAAGAATCATATTTCCTCATATAAGATCATGTCTTTAGGTAAACAAAGTAACATCATAAAATATCTTGTCTTCCTTTAACACTTACGAGGTCCATCTACAAAAATTACTAGCACAGGTAAGTTAAGTGAACTGAGCATGATAAGCACTAAGCATTAAAATGATGTGCTTTCAACTAATTGTTTCATAAAAAGAACTCTGCTTTTATGAAATAGTTAAGCATTTCATATAGATACATCATACTGAATAAGAGTCATAAAAGGGAAGAACAAAGTGATAAACCATATTAACATTAAGTAAAGAACATGGTGTAATCAAACAATGTTTAGCCAATGTTTTTATAAAGAGTTATATCAGATAATAAATACTCCATCCGAATTACTTACCATATTTCTACTTTAAATATTTAAAGTATATCTTTGAATTCATTCTATCTAAATTCAAGAAAGATACTAACTCTAATAATTCATGAATACATAATTATCTTAAAGAAGCAATGATCCACAATACTCAACATTAACTTAGTCCACCCTAGAATACCTTAGGCCAAGCTCATTCAATCTTTAGGAAAAAATTAGGATGAACCAACATCATCCTAAAATAAGAGTTTCCTATTTAAGATGCTACATCCAAATTTAAGCCACACTTTAGCCTAAGTTTGAGTTAAGCATCCATGGGATTGATAAAGGATGTATTTTATTTACATGCAACAGGAAATGGGTCACTCATCACAATAATTATATCCCTATCAAAACATTAGTCAAGGAGAAAAAGATAAAGTTTTATCCTCCAATTAACCTCTCTTTAAATCCTTCAAAATAAGACAACCAGAACAGGTCAGATCCTTACTTAGGAATATATAGATGAGAAAAATGAAAAAAGAGGGAGAAAGAAAACAACACATGACTTCCCTCAGAGTTTGAGGAGGACAGTAAAAAATACCTTAACCCAAATGGGAAAAGGATATCATCGAACAAGGATGAGACAAGCTCTCTTTAATCCATCCTAAAGAGAGGAATACATTTCAGAATCCAAAAGAAATGAGACAGATCCGACCAAGAGTTCATTCAACTCCAACAACCATTGAAGCACAAAGAACCATTCAATACAGAGATCGTTATCTACAACTGAAACAAGGAAGTCAGAAACCGAAAGTGAAGTTTCCCCTCATACAATTAGTACAGTCCACTGTAGAAAAAGCTATAACTGTAATGGTTATTCAAATGTATTTTTTTATAAATTATTCCCTAAGCAACTGAAGAGTAACCACAACTAAACATTAAATTCTTTCAAACTTTAACAACATCAGCCAAGAAGTTTCCCAATTTTCCCAAACAAAGAGAAACAAAGTAGCGTTAACCTTATGTGGCCACGATTTCTTCTCAAAGAGTTAACTCACAAAAAATAAGTTTACCCATCCCTTAAGGGTGAAATGAAAAATACGAAAACCAGACCTAATAATCAAATTTTCCATACAAGCCAACCCAGATCCACCTACTTTACAAGGATCAAAGGAACAGACCACTAGTTGGAAAGAAATATCCAGACCCATAATCGATCACAAATAGAAACAATGATTAGCAACATGACTCCACATTAGGTACATGAAGTCAAGCTCAAAGAAGAATAGAAAAACCAAAATCATTCCATTCCATTTCCTTAAGGTAATGCTATCAGTTAGATTGATTTGTTGAGACTCATTTACCAGTTCAGTCAGCAAAAAATCTTCCCACAACTTATAGGTGTAAGTAAGAATTGACTTAATTAAAGCTCAAGAAGAAACTAAACATGATTTAATCAAATTTCATGCAAGGGAGAACCAAAACCTGATTATAATTCTTCCATAGTAGAAACTTCTACTATCTAGCTTAGTATAGTCTAATAGGAGTTCTCAAATTCAAAACATATCAAGCTCAACAGAAGTAAACATATTTACTTTTATTGTCAAACAAGATGAATCCCAAAACATTGAATCCAAACAAACATTTCAGCATAGTTCAAACAGAAGTAACAAGATTTGAAAATAACTTCAAATTTTTAGAAAAAGATATCACATATCATACCTTCATCCAACAAAGGGAACAATACCCAGATCATGATTTTATCAAACTGTAAATTCAAGTAGAAATATACAGTGAAAAGTACAAGAAAGAATGCAAAATAATCATCACATAAAAACCCATTGTTTCACAAGAGCAGAGTTGTTTTAATGAAGACATTTAGGAAAAATTAGAACAACTTAATGGGTAGATCCTATCATGCCTGATAGAGATTCCTATCGATTTGTAGAAGATTTCCAACCGAGCCTTCATAGTCTCTCTTTATTTTTTCCAAGCGATGTCCACAACTCCAACATTCCTACTTCCTCTTATACCTCCACAGGATCCAAAAATAGTTCAAGAATGCCAAGAATAACGAAGGATCAAAAATAGAACTTCTGGTTTGAAGAACCAAAAAATCCATGTAGAGAAAAAATCAAAATGAACCAAAGATCAAACAACTTTCCAAAAATCCACCTTGCATATCTCCTAGGTGGTTTCTTCACCATTACCGAAGCTAATTAATGCAAGGACTGTCATTTTCCCTCTTATCTCTCCTCACCACCATCATCCAAGTTTGGTGAACCTTATTTTCAAAATTTGCATGAAATTTAAATTTAGTGATGATGCCAACTAGGCATCCCCCTATCTCCTCATGCCTATGCCAAAACTGGCAATTCAAAGGGTATTTAAAACCAAAATCAAATCTCATTAATGCCTTGAAAACTGACGCCACTGCCCTTACCACTTGCTAAGTAGTTTTTTGGTACCCTTTAGATAGCATTAGTTTAGGTTAGATTTACATTAGGTTAGAAATCAACCTTAGTCCTAGGAAAATAGTATTTTCCTTAGGTTGTTTCAAAACTTCCCAACCAAAAAACATACCATCTTAGGTTAGGTTAATAACCTTAATAGTTTAGCAATAGGTCCTAGGTAGGTCTTAACTACCTTAGGTTAAAATATAAATAGTATAGAACATTACAACTTAGATTAAGGTGTTTACCTTAATAACTTAGTAATAGGTCCTTGGTCCTATTACGCTATTCAGCGTTATAAAATATTTAACAAGAAGACCAAGGTTTACCAATTACAGTATGATGCAAGGAAAGGAAACTTGAAGCTGGATCCTTTAATTTTATAAACAAAACACAACTCAGTCCCTCTTCACCCTATGTTTCAGAATGCCAAGTCAACCAGATGAATCAGGTAAGGAGAACTGAAGCATACCTTCGATTCAATGGAATTGATCCAAGGTTTTAATGTCAACACTCAAATAGTTAATACAAAAATAGTACAAGCTCTTAATCCCTTTTTTTTTAAAAAAGAATTAAAGTTGTACAAAAGATGAATGGCTTCATTTTCAAGTAAGCAGAAATCACAACAAAGGTGAATATCTTCACAGTAATAATTTATCCATTGGAAACATGATTTCCATAAGTCATAAGAGTACACCTTCCTAAGACAAATCACATGTCAAGGTTTGTAATGTCAAGAGGGAATGTAATCACAGTAATAATTTTTTCAAAGATGTTACATACTTCCCTCCTAAAAATAATCATCATACCAATGATTAACTTAGTCAAATAATTTTCATTTAGGACAAATCAAATTATTATACTTCCATTCATATGTTCATAACATAACTCGATTTTCAAATTACGTAATCACCATTAAAATAGTTGTCCTTTTTTAATAGATTAATATCTGTCTGAGATTGGTAGATTTATTGACATAACATGAATAAAATATTAACATTTTATCAATCAACAGAATCAATTATGTTCAAACAAGTACAAAAAAGTAGTTTTCATATCTTCAAGATTCTCCCAGGTTGCACTTTCTTCGTTAAACTGATCCCACTGGACCTTACGTTGTCTTACTTCATGATTTCTTAAGTGCAATTGGTAAGTTTCCAACACTCGAATCAGTTTAACCATGATTATTTTTGGGTCTTGGACTTGAAAGGAATTCTAATTTAACACATGTGATAAATATGGAAAACATCATGCATTCGTGATAAAGCAGGAGGTAAAGCTAAATTATAAGCTACATGGTTGATTACTTCAACAATTTCAAAGGGTCCCACATAACAAGGTGATAACTTGGTATCCTTTCCAAAATTTATAGAAATATTTTTTGGTTTAACCTAAAGAAATACCTTGTCACCAAGTTTAAACTTCTTATCAATCCGCTTTAATTCTACATAACTCTTTTGCCTTTCTATTGTTTCCTTCAAGTTTTCACGAATCATTTTAACTTCTTGTTTCATTTTCGTAAGGATTTCAGGTCCAATGACCTCTTTATCCTCAATGTTGTCCCAACTAATAGGAGTTATGCATTTCCTTTCATATAATGCTTTGAAAGGTGCAATTTTTAGAGAGGCGTGATATGTATTATTATAAGAAAACTCAACTAATGGAAGGTACTCTTCCCATTTATACTACTAATCCATGAAATACATTCATAACATATCTTCTAAAACCTTATTAACTCTTTCAGTCTGTCCATCCATTTCTGGGTGGTATGCAAAACGAAATTCATCTTATTTCCTAGGGCTGCATTAAGTGTTTGCCAAAATATAGATGTCATTATTGGGTCTCTATCAGATATGATCAATTCAGGTACTCCATGTAATCTAAAAATTTCATGGATGAATCTTTTTTCTAAAACAGGTGAATCATCCATAAGATTACCAACAATAAAATGAGCTACCTTTGTTAGTTTATCAATTACCACTAGAACAACATCATGTTTATTTCTTGACATAGGCAACCCTTGAACAAAATCCATGATTATTACTTATCATTTATACTGCGATATGTTGTGAGGATACAGTAACTTAGCTAGATGCATATGCTCAGCTTTAACATGTTGACACTCTAAGCAGTGTGATACAAAATCAATCACATCCTTCTTCATCCCTTTCTAGAAATATTATTGTTTTAAATCAACAAGCATTTTTGTAATGCCAGGGTGTCCAGAAAAAGGTGAATTATGAAATTCAGCTAACAATTTCTTTCTTAAATCATTTGACAAGGATATGTATACCATGTTTTCAAACCGCAAGATTCCTTCATTGACAAAGTGAAAACCTTTATATCTCACATTATTTGGATCTGCAGCAAGTTCTATTTTTACTTGCTAAAAATAGGAATCATATTCCATGACACATTTTACTTAATCCTTAAACTGAGTTCTCAATGTTATACGAGTATAAATGTGCTTCCTATGACTTAGAGCATCTGCTACTCTATTTTCTTTGCCTTTAATATAACTTATGTCAAAATCATACTGAGATAGAAATTATAACCATATTTGTAAACTTGCATTCAGATTTAGCTGAGTAAAAGTATACTTCAACCCAAGATGATAAGTTTTTAGTTCAAAAGGTCTACCAAGAAGATAATGCCTCCATACTTGAAGCGTATGAACAATGGCAGTAAACTCTAGGTCATGTGGAGCATAATTCAATTCATGTAACTTGATTTTTCTACTTTCATAAGCTATGACATGATCATTTTACAATATAATACCTCTGAGACCCTCCTCAGATGCATCTGTTACAACAGTAAAGTCTCCATTAGGATCAGGTATAGCCAAAATAGGTGCTAAAGTTAACTGATCCTTAAGAGTTTTAAATGTAGATTCACATTTTTCATTCCAAAACAATTTCTTTTCTTTCTTCTGTATTGAAGTTATTGGTGCAACAATCTTAGAAAAATCTTTTAAAAACTTCTTATAGTAACTAATAAGACCCATGAAGCTTCTAACTTCATGGACATTATTTGGTGTAGGCCACTCAATTATTGCAACAATTTTTGAGGGATCTACCGCTATTCCATCTTTTCCTATAATACGACCCAAATAGTGCACTTTAGTATCATAGAAGGAACATTTGGAAAACTTACCAAACAACCTTCTCTTTCTTAAGATTTCCATAAATAATTTTAAATGTTCATGATGTTCTTCGATGCTTTTAGATTATATTAGAATATTGTCCAAGAATACAAGCACAAACTTGTCCAAGTATTCTTGAAAAATATTATTCATTAAATTCATAAAAGTTGCAAGTACATTCGTTAACCCAAATGGTAAAATTGTGAATTCATAATGTTCATACCTTGTTCTAATTTTTTTTTATGAATATCCTCATCCTTTATTCGTAACTAATGATATCCATATCGAAGATCTATTTTAGAGTATATTGATGCACCATGCATCTGATCAAACAGATCATCTATTCTAGGAAGTGGATATCTATTCTTAATTGTTGCTTTGTTTAACATTCTATAATCAATGCACAATCTAAGTGTTCCATCTTTCTTTTTCACAAATATTATCGGTTCTCCCCAAGGTGAGACACTCGATCTTATTAAACCCTTACACAAAATTTCTTGTAACTGTGCCTTAAGCTCTATCAACTCAATGGTAGTCATTCTATAAGGTTCCTTGGAAATAGGTTAGGTTCCTAGTTTGATCTCAATTATGAATTCAAACTCCCTTTTGGGTGGAAGACTAGGTAACTCTTCCGAAAACACATCCCTGAAATCTCGTAACAGCAGATACTTTTCTAAGAAGTCACTACTTTTCATGTTATTTCAGAAATTTTTACTGTGTAAAAAGAGAATCCTTTTTTTGGCCTTTTTAAGTTGTATAGCTGACAATTTCCTGACTGAAATCTCACGTTTTACACCCTGAATGTTTGTTTTATTCTATATATCATCCAAACAGATAATATGTTTTTCAAAATAGTCAACCTTTGCCTTATGCTAAGGTAGCCAATTAACACCTATGATTACATCATAAGACACCAAAGGAGCAACATAAAGGTTAACCTCAGTGGAAACACTTGGCAAGTCAAGGACTGCTCTGAAAAGACACATACTAACTATGTGTACAACATTATTTCCATAATGTACAACCCATGATTTATCCATTTTTATAGATTTTCTTTTTAATTTTGATTCTAATTTAATAGAAATAAAACATTCAGTAGCGCTAATGTCAAAAATTATAGTTACAGGTATGCCAAATAACTTACCTAGAACCTCTATGGGTGTGACTTACTTTTCATCATGTTTGTCATCTACTCCAACATGTATCTTGTGTTATTAATTATGGTCATCCTTATTCAAAAGACATCGATTTGCATAATGATCCTTGCCATAATTGTAACATCCTCCTACAGGTCCCTTTTTAGGCTCAAATTTATTTCCAGCCTTCAAGTTATCATTCTGGGCCCCATAAGGACTTCTGTCCATTATTATTACTCTTGACAAAGTTATTTCACACATTAGCAGTAGGTTTATTTGTTGTTGTCTTCTTGTTGTTTTCAATTACAAATTTATTTTTCATACCAAATTTCTTCCATGGCCCCTTTTTAGGTGCAAGAGACAATGAAGAGTTTGGAAATTTTCTTTCTAATTTCCTCCTTATGAGTAGAGATTATTTTCAATTTATGTTCCTGCCTTATGGATTTTTCAACAACCCCTTCCATAGTGGTTAGGCTGTGAACATCCACTTCACCACATATAATGGGATTTAATCCCATGATAAATTTTTGTATCCTAAACTTCTCATCAGTTTGATACTGAGGTACGTACTTAAGGAGTTTAGTAAAATACTCCCAGTACTTTGTTATAGTTAATTTTCCCTGGGATAAATTCTGAAATTCAGTCATTTTCTGATCATAGTAAAGTTGTGGTTGCCATCGTTGCCTAAAATAACTTTTAAATTGATCCCAAGTAATGTTTGTTTCCTCAATGTTTAACTCAACCTTACAGCTGTCCCACCATGAAGATGCTTCATGGGAAAGCTGATAAGCTCCCCATATTGCTTTTGTTTCCTCTGAGAAGACTTCTTTATTGCAAAGTACTTCTCCATTTCACTAATCCAATTCTTAGCTCCATCTCCTAAGTGTAGTGCCATCAAAATTGGGTGGACTTATCCTTTTTATATCATTAGTGAGTTCAGCTACCAATCTTTTCTTTTTTATTCTTAGGATGATTAGGTGCAGTGTCATTAGCATTAGCTACAATATTGTTATCAACGCCTAAATTTCCAATATTATCGTTTTCCACAGGAGGTGGCAGATTGTTATTACCCATCTTATTCCTCCTCTGCATTTCCCATTACTTGTTGTTCCAAGTATAGCCCAAATGGTCCCTTGTGTCCAACAAGGAAGCAAGGATCTCATCAAATTTTTGGGCAGTAGTGGCTTCTCCACCAAGTGGTGGGTTGTTTGCAGCATTTCCTCTTGTTCTAACCATTTTCTGTTAACAAGAAAATTTAAGTTTTATCAGATTATGGACACAATAGGTCCAAGAGCTGCAACCTTTGGCTCTGATACCAAGATGTAACATTCTCTTTTTAAGACTTTAGAAACAAGGAATTTTTCATTTGAATAATGTTCTCTGTTCTAAAAAAATCATAATTTAGAACACACATTCCATGCCAATCAATCTCATAATAGATAATCATATGCAACTGTAATGACTTGGTGAAACACTGATCCATTGGTTTCATGACTCTGTATCATAATGATCTCTCATGTTAACTCAATGAATTGTATACTAAGTATACTTGGTTCTCTTACCCCATTCTAAGTATTAAGTGTTCCTATTTAAGATTTGTTACCTATTCTAAACTTCTTAAACTAGGTGACATAGGACAATGCAACCAGTAGCTTGTGATACTTTGGCTAAATATTTTTAACATACTGTTCAAGTTTATATTCCTAGATGACATACTCGTCAAATGGAATACGTCCTTCATCCCACTTCATCTTTTATCTAGAATGGTCTTCACTAACTCCTATCATTCAACTTGTTCAAGGTTTAACCCTAACCTAGGTTAGCAACATATTTTGGTATAGAGAACCACTCATAGGGACTAAGGGTACATAGACATACTCAATCGACCTAATTCCATCGCATGTGTCTAGTTATCCTAAGTCATCATGAGTTTCCCCCTGTACTAAATCATGCTTCTAACCTGACCTAGAGTATAACTAAGATAAAGTCTGAGTTTATGTAGATCTAGATGATCCAATTTAGAGGGGTGTTGCAAGTCAAGTGGTCCTCATGAAGGCCCAAGTCTTCACGAAGGTATAGTTCTACATTTGGTCATGTGCCAACATCTAACTGAATCACCCCATCTGGATGTACATACCCAAGCAAGAAGTTAATTACTTAATTATTTTTCTTAATTAAGATTAAATTACATCAGCCCTACAGAATCCCTAGTTTTGTTAATCATTAAGGTTGTAAGCCATAAATGATTTGCAATTGCTATGCAGATAAATCTGCATCCAAACCCCTTTCCCAAAGGTTTGTATTTCATTTATTAATTTCCTAATTTAAGATTCAGTATTATAATCAAAATCAGCATACCAATAGTAAGGTTAACTTACTTAACTTAGCCAAGTCTAATCTTGATTAAATTCTATATCAGTTTCTTTTATAATAGATTTCATTAAGATGAATTCTATTTATTATATATGTATATATTATTTTTCAGATACTTTAATCTATTTAATAATTAATAAGGGAAAGAACACTTTCCTCTTTTCTGAATATCATTTGGGTATGATTTCAAAAGGTCTTAATGGACTGCATATCCTTTCAAAATGTTTGGATTTTCTTTTTGACTTATAAGAGTTAGGGTTCATTACAACCTATTATATTGTTCAAGATATCATAAAGAGTTTGTACTTCCATTATCATAATTTATTAAACCATAATGATTTAGTTAAATGATCAGCCATGTATGCCAGCTTGATAAGTTGCATTTTAAATAAGGGACAATGCATCTAATTCCATTACCACCTAACTCATTTTAAGTCAACTGAAAACGAGTTTCTTACAAATTTGATTATGATAGAATAAGGATGATCTTGCAAATTAACTTTATAGAATACACAAAGAGAATGACACACCAAGTATAAGTAAACCCTCAATCATTTCCATTAATTAAGGTGGAATACACACTTTACAAGTCCAAACATTGCATACATATTTAATGTCAAGATTTATCAATAAACTAAGTTAAGAAATACAACTTTTTCGTTTTAAAATTACATTTCAATAAAGAATCATATTTCCTCATATAAGATATTTTCTTTAGGTAAACAAAGTAACATCATAAAATATCTTGTCTTCCTTTAACACTTACGAGGTCCATCTGCAAAAAATGCTAGCATAGGTAAGTTCAGTGAATTGAGGATGATAAAAACTAAGAATTAAAATGATGTGCTTTCAACTAACTGGTTCATAAAAAGAAATCTATTTTTAAGAAACAGTTAAGCATCTCAGATAGATACATCATACAAAATATGAGTCATAAAAGGTAAGAACAAAGTGAAAAACCATATTGACATTAAGTAAAGAACATGGTGTAATCAAACAATGTTTAGCCAATGTTTTTATAAAGAGTTATATCAGATAATAAATACTCCATCTGAATTACTTACCATATTTCTACTTTAAATATTTAAAGTATATCTCTGAATTTATTCTATCTAAATTCAAGAAAGATACTAACTCTAATAATTCATGAATACAAAATTATTTTAAAGAAGCAATGATCCAAAATACTCAACATTAAATTATTCCATCCTAGAATACCTTAGGCCAAGATCAATTAATCTTTAGGATAAAATTAGGATGAACCATCATCATCTTAAAATAAGAGTTTCCTATTTAAGATGCTACATCCAAATTCAAGCCACACTTTAGCCTATGTTTGAGTTAAGCATCCACAAGCTTGCAAAAGGATGTATTTTATTTAAATACAATAGGAAATGGGTCACTCATCACCATAATTATATCCCTATCAAAACATTAGTCAAGGAGAAAAATATTAATGTTTATGCTTGAATTAACCTCTTTGCAAATCCTTCTAAATAAGATAGTCAAACAGGTCAATTCCCTACTCAGGAATTGTATAGATGAGAAAAAGGACAAAAGAGGGAGAAAGAAAACAACAGATGACTTCCCTCAGAGTTTGAGGAGGATAGTATAGAATACCTTAACCCTAAATGGGAAAAGGATATCATCAAAAAAGGATGAGACAAGCTCTCTTGAATCCCTCCTAAAGAGAGGAATACATTCCATAATCCAATGATCTGATAAAGATCTGACCAAGAGTTCATTTAACTCCAACAACCATTGAAGCACAAAGAACCATTCAATACAGAGATATTTATCTACGACTGAAACAAGGAAGTTAGATACCGAAAGTGAAGTCTCCCCTCATTCATTTAGTATAGTCATGGTAGCACAAAATTTGTAACTGTAATGGTTTATTCAAATGCCTTTCTTTACAAATTGTTCTCTAATAAATAGAAGAGTAACCACAACTAAACATTAATTTGTTTCAAAATTTAACAACATTAGCCAAGAATTTTCCCAATTTTCCCAAGCAAAGTGAAACAGAGTAGCGTTAATCTTATGCGGCCACGATTTCTGTTAGGTTGTGGAGCCTATTTTCATGTGAGAAAGTGTTGAATACTTTACACTAAGAGTAGTATACACTTTCCACAGTTGTCTCACATAGATCCAACTATTGCAAGTGGAGAATATACCAGGAAACATTTTCTTCTCATATGGGCGGGATTTTTGACCCATATGTTTATGGGACGGTTTTGGCTCATGGTTTTGATACCCACAGTTTTGTAAAACTACTAAGCATCTATCTAATTTTATGGTTTTATGCATATTGTAGATATTATGTAACATTATAGATGTGTTTTGAATTTGGGTGTGAATTCTATAGAGTTTTTTGAGCATAGCTCCAAACAAATATGGATATTGTTTTGAGAGAGCAATGGCTTGTAATAAAATCTGAGAAAGTGATTCTTGGTGGATGTAGCCCAAATTGGGTGAAAAATGTTAAATACTATCTCTTTGTGTTGTGTTATTTTATTCTGCAATTTTATTTGAGATCTGTAATATTTTCTACATATTAGTTTCTACTGTTGCGATTCTGTGAGGGATTATTCTACATATTTTATCCCTTATTTCCTAACAATTTCTTCTCAAAGAGTTAACTCACAAAAAATATCTTACCCATCCCTTAAGGGTGAAACAAAAAAGACGAGAACCAAACCTATTAATCAAAGATTCCATAAAATCCAACCTAGATCCACCTACTTTATAAGGGTCCAAGGAACAAACCACTAGTTTAAAAGAAATATCCAGACCCAGAATCAATCACAAAGACAACAATGATTAGCAAAAAGACTCCAGATCAGGTACACGAAGTCAAGGTCAAAGAATAATAAAAAAACCAAAATATTTCCATTCCATTTCCTTAAGGTAATGCTATCAGTTAGATTGATTCGTTCAGACTCATTTACTAGTTCAATCATGAACAAATATTTCGACAAATTACAGGTGTAAGTAAGAATCGACTTAATTAAAGTTCAAATAGAAACTAAACATGATTTAATCAAATTTCGTGCAAGGGAGAACAAAAAATTGATTATAATTCTTCCATAGCAGAAACTTATACTATCAAGCTTCAATACACTCTAACGAGATTTCTCATATTCAACACATATCAAGCTCAACATAAGTAAACATATTTAATTTTATTGTTAAACAAGACGAATCCTGAAACATTAAATCCGAGAAAACCATTTCAGCATAGTTCAAATAGAAGTTACAAGATTCGAAAACAATTTCTAATTTTCAGCAAAAGATATCATATATCATACCTTCATCCAATAAAGGGAACATACCCAGATCATGCTTTATCAAATAGTAAATTCAAGTAGAAATATATAGTGAAAAATACAAGCAAGAATGCAAAATAATTATCATATAAAAAACATTGTTTCACAAGAGAAAATTTGTTTTAATGAAGACATTTAGAAAAAATCAGAACAACTTAATCGGTAGAGCCTATCATGCCTGATAGAGCTTCCTATCGATTTGCAGAAGATTTCTAGCTGAACCTTCACAGTCTCTCTATTTTTTGCCAAGTGACATCCAAAACTCCAACAATCCTACTTCCTCTTATACCTCCACAAGATCCAAAAATAGCTCAATAATTCCAAGAATAACTAAGGATCAAAAATAGAATTGTTGGTTTGAAGAACCAAACTTTGCATGCAGAGAAAAAATCGAAATGAACCAAAGATCAAACAACTTTCCAAAAATCTGTCTTATATATCTCCTAGGTAGTTTCTTCATCATTACCAAAGCTAATTAATGCAAGGACTGTTCATTTCCCTCTTATCTCTCCTCACCACCATCATCCAAGTTTGGTGAAACTTCTTTTCAAAATTTATAGGAAATTTAAATTTAGTGATGATGCCAACTAGGCATCCCCCTATCTCCCCATGCCTCCGCAAAAACTGGTAGTTCATAGGGTATTTAAAACCAAAATAAAATCTCATTGATGGCCTTGAAAACTGATGCCAACCTCCCCTTACCACTTGCTAAGTAGTCTGTAGGTACCATTTAGATAACATTAGTTTAGGTTATATTTACATTAGGTTAGAAATCAACCTTAGTCCTAGGCAAATAGTATTTTCCTTAGGTTGTTTCAAAACTTCCCAATCAAACAAACATACCATCTTAGGTTAGGTTAGTAACCTTAATATATTAGCAAAAGGTCCTAGGTAGGTCTTAACTACCTTAGGTTAAAATCCAAATAGTATAGAACATTACAACTTAGATTAAGGTGTTTACCTTAATAACTTAGTAATAGGTCCTTGGTCCTATTACGCTATTCAACGTTATAAAATATTAACAAGAAGACACAAGCTTGCCAATTACAGTAATGATGTAAGGAAAGGAAACTTGAAGTCGGATCCTTTAATTTTATAAACAAAACACAACTCACTCTCTTCACCCTATGTTTCATAATTCCAAGCCAACTAGATGAATCGGGTAAGGAGAACTAAAGCATACCTTGGATCAATGGAATTGATCCAAGGTTTTGTTGTCAACACTCAAATAGTTAATACAACAACAATACAAGCTATTAATCCCTATTTTTTTAAATGAATTAAAGTTGTACAAAAGATGTATGGCTTCATTTCAATAAGAAAAAATCACAACAAAGTGAATCTCTTTAGAGTAATAATTTATCCATTGTAAACATGATTTCAATAAGTCATAAGAGTACACCTTCCTAAGACAAATCACATGGCAACATTTGTAATGTAAAGAGGGAATGTAATCATAGTAATAGTTTTATCAAAGATGTTACATTATTTGGATCTTAGCTTTGTCTTATACCAATTACTAACATGATTCAAGAATTTCATTTCACTCACTAACTCTGAATCTATGCAAACTATCATATTCTCTCTTTCACTAGCTCTTGCCATAACTTTCAACCTTGGTATTTCAAGAAATGAACTGATTTCTTTACTTCATACCCTGTACAAACAAATTGAACTCATGAATAATCAATTATTAATATAAATCCATATCTTCAATATGCTTATTTTTCCTATCTCACCTCCATCTTGCATGCTCTAGCTTCTTTGTATTCTAGATCTTAATAGAAAAACAAATAGGCTTTCTCCATTCATTGACCATTTATGACTTCCTTCCCTTCTTCAAAAGTTCAAACAACACTAAAAACACCATTAGTTTGGTTCCAAAATAAGCAAGAAATTCATTATCTCTTAGCTTGTCCAAATCTTCCTTTAAATGTTCTCAAGAACAATAGTCTTTGATCCATCATGGTTGAAAGGATTTTGAAAGGACCATAACAAATGAATAACATTTTCATTAATATTTTATCCTTAATAAAGTCTGCCCCAACTTTCATCAAATAATTCTTTGAGATTTTCCCTCAATTCAATTATTTGACTTCCTAGGCCAAAAAACTTGCACTAATGTTGCTACAATGTTCTGTCAGGAGTATCTTTCACTACCAAATGTTTTCATGAATAAAAATGACATTTTTAAGAGCCCATTTTGACATTCTTTCTAAGTTCCAATTTTCACAGTTTATCGCTCAATACAAAACCTATTTCTTTTGTAATTCTCACTTCCAACTTAGGTCTTCTAACTGTGCCATTGTATTTCCTACAAACTAATAAGAAAATATTACATTTTAACCAATGGAACACAACATATATTTATAATCCTTAAGTACATAACCTCTCGGTATAATTTTACAAATTTCATGTAAAAATTTGATGTCTAAATGCTCCAACCATAACACCCTAGTGCCTCCTACATGTAGAACACAATTTGACCCAAGAAGCATGTTTTCCTTATAAAATGAAGAGAGTTTATTTATAAGACCTAAAAATTGGTTCTAATATTGATCTAGATTTCCTTCAAATACATGTTCTCTTAGAGAAAAAACATTTCAACTAAACCCTTAAACTTTCTCTTGTTTCTTCACTGTGATAAATAAGAAACCCAAGGTTTTTGTACATGCTAGGTTTTTCACCTTCAATGAATTTTTTTTACTTCTCTGACTCTCCTTAAATGAACTTATTCCAATATTTTCTATAGTTTCCATTTAGGTATTACATCCATTTCGAGGTCTGTTGATTCAAAGTTGGTTCATACACACAAAACTCAATCAGAGTATTATTGACATGCACTTGACAGCCAATTGTCTAAGAAAATACCTATAACTAAATTATTGAAAATTATATGTACCCTTGGATTCATGATCACATTCTAATTCCAAGTCTCAATTCAAGCACAATAAATAAAAAAACAACTTATTACTGTCAAATACAATCTCATAATTTTTCCTTCATACTCAGAACAGAGTAAACAAAGATCCTTAAGTATAGAATGAACTTTTAAGATGGGTTATACTAAACCTTTAATGAATGTTTGAGGAGAAATAACAATTCACCTATCATACATTTCAACGTAGAGAATTTTTTTAAAGGAACAAAAACATGTTTTCTATCAAAATAGAGATATGCTATAAAAAATAAGTACTTTCTACAAAATCTATTATTTCTCAGACCTTATAACTTCCTCTCCCTTGAGGAATTACCCCAAGAACTCCCCCTTACCATTAAATTTTTAGGATTTAAATCCTTCTATGACAGTTACATCCACTTTTGAGACTTTACTAGTCTTTAAAACATCTAATTTACCTTAAACATGCTTTGGAGTTCTAACCCTAACTAGACTTCATGACCTTGGGTCTAACACCATGACCCCATTTAGAATTCTTAGGACATTTATGATCTTAATATAACTATTACAAACTTTACAAATAAATAAAACTCATCTTTCATTCCAAAATCCACCATAATACCTTTTTACGAATTTGAATTACATTTAGAAGGGAAACCTCACAGTTCAAATTTCTTAGGGACTTAGACTAAATTAATTATTCTAATGTGACTATTAAGACTTGATTAAGATCCCCTAATTCTAGTTTATTCTAACTCAATCCAAAATTTCCCAATTTGTACAAATCTCAAAATTGCCTTGTTGAAGAGATTATGCTCTTGCATCATACTCCCAACCTGAAGAAAATGTTTATCTTTTTCTTTCTTTTCCAGTTTCTCCTCATTTTCTTCCTTGTATGATTCTTCTCTTCAGTATTCCATCTCATAATTTATTTTTCTTGCGCTTGTTCATTCTTTTTCCTTGTTTGTTTCTTCTTCGTCTCTTCCATATTCATTTCTTTCTCAGCTTCAACTATAAAATAAAACAAAAAAACAACAAAAACATAATGATCTTCATGATATTTAATACTTTTCATTTATTCATTATATTTTCCCAACACATTCTTATTATTTTTTTGATTCAAATGGAATGGAAGTTGTCCATGTTTCTCAATCGTCACTTTTTTACCATCCAATTCCTCTTTACTATCTGGATTTTCTTCTTTTTGAACTTTTCCTAGGTCCACAAGCTCTTTATCATGAGCTTTCCCAATTTCTCTTTCATCTCCCTATTTCCTCTCTTTACTATATTTCTCTATTTTTCTCAACTTTTTATCTTCTTCATCTTCTTCCTCAAATGCTTTCTCATGCACTACACTACTCTTTTCATCTTCTTTCTACAAAAACATAGTTAAGGCCTCACCTAGGACCTTGTCACTTTCTTCTACATCTATTTCACATCTCTGAATAGTCAATTTTTCTTTCATTTCCTCATTCTCTCTTTCATTCACACATATTTTCTTGTATCTCACCAAGAATATCTGAATATCCATTAGTAAAACCATACAAGCTAGACTCATTCTTTTCTTTTCAACATACTTTTCACACAAATGTTCACTATTTCTTGTTTCTTCACACAAATATTCATTTTTCATTATAAATGAATCACATACCTCATCATTTACATTCTTTGTTGTTTTTTCACTCTTATCTTCTCCATCCATCCTTTGTAAGTATTCATACACACATTATTTTATTTCTTCTTCCTTTGTTTTCCTGGCATGCTTCTTCATTTTCTTTTTTTCTTCTCTTCTTCCTTGATGACCCTTTTCAATTGTTTCCTCTTATTCCTTTTGAAAATTTTATTAATAGGCCATTTTATATTTTTACTCATTACATATCCAACATCTCCATCTTCTCTCATCATCATCATCTCTTTTATTTTCTGTACATCCTCTCTTAGTGCCTTCAACTCTTTCTCCATCCATGCTTCTAGTCTTCTTTTCTCTTCTCTATTTTTATGAGATTCTTTCTCTTTTCTTTCTCTCACCTTATTTCCTATAAACTTCACCAATTCCACCACAATTTAATATTTTTCCATAGTTTCCTTTGTCTTCACCTTGCACTTTCACAATCACACAAAAACTTCACAATCTATTAGCAATCATCAATAAAACTTTATTAAAATACAAAGTCTTGCTCTGAAACGACTTGATGTAAAGCTCCACACAATTTATAAGCATTCATCAATCCAATACATTAAATTTCATCTTCAAAACCTCAATTATACAAAAATATATCTTATTCACTTTCAATTTTTTCCTATCACTCATTCCCTACTCATTTTTACTCTAAGACACACCAAATTCTCTTTTCAAATGACCAATTTAAATAAAAAGTTCAAATTCTCTTATTTATCCTTACCATGTCCTTTAATAGCTTACCTTGGTCTTAGCTTCTAAAAAATCCATGCTTAAATTGTATTATTATTTGGCTCTTAACTTTCTTATCTCATGTGTCACAAGTTCATATTAGTGTTATACCAATTACTAACATGATTCAAGAAATTCATTACACTCACTAATTCTTAATCTATGCAAACTGTCATATCCTCTCTTTCACTAGCTCTTGCCACAACTGCCATCCTTAGTCTTTCAAGAAATGAACCGATTTCTTAACTTCATACCCTATTCCAATAACTTGAACTCATGCATAATCAACTATCAATATAAATCCAAATCTTCAAAAAATTATTTGGCCTATCTCACCTCCATCTTTCATCCTCTAATTTCATGGTATTCTAGATCTTAATAGAAAAAAAATAGTCTTTCTCCATTCATTGACCTTTTCTAACTTCCTTCCCTGATTTACAAGTTCAAACAACACTAAAAACACCATTATTTTGGTTCCAAAAGAAGAAATAAATTCATTATCTCTTATCTTGTCCAAATCTTCATTTAAGTGCTCTCAAGAATAGTAGACTTGGATCAATCATGGTTGAAAGGAGTTTGAAAGAGAAATAAAAAATGAATAGGATTTTCATTAGTATTTTAGCCTTGATAAAGTGTGCCCCAAATTTCATCAAATTATTCTTTGAGCTTCTCCCTCAATTCAATTATTTGACTTCCTAGGCCAAAAAACTTGCACTAATGCTACTACAAGGTTTTGTCATGAGTATTTTTCACTTCCAAAGGTTTTCATGAATAAAAATAACATTTTTAAGAGCCTTTTTTGACATTTTTTCTAAGTTCCAAGTTTCACAGTTTATCCCTCAATAAAAAACCTATTTCTTTTGTAATTATCACTTCTAACTTAGGTCTTCTAACTGTGTCACTGTATTTCCTACAAACTAATAAGAAAATATCACATTTTAACCAATGCAACACAATATTTATTTAAAAATCCTTAAGTACATAACCTCTCGGTATAATTTTACAAATTTCATGTCAAAATTCGATGACTAATTGCTCTAGCCATAAAACCCTTGCGCCTCCTACATGTAGACTATAATCTGACCCAAGAAGCACGTTTTTATTATAAAATGAAGAGAGTTTGTTTCCAAGACCTAAAAATTGGTTCTAAGATTGATGTAGATGTCCTAAAAAGATATGGTCTCTCATAGAAACATCATTTCACCTGAAACCTTAAACTTTTCTCTTATTTCTTAAATGTGATAACTGAGAAACCCATGGTTTTTGTACATTTTTACATCCATTTCGAGGTCCATTGATTCAAAGTTGGTTCATACACACAAAACTCAGTCATGGTATTTTTGACATGAAATTAACAAACAATTATTCAAGATAATACTTATAACTCAATTCTTGAAAATGCTATCTACCCTTTGATTCATTATCACATTCTAATTCCAAGTTTCAATTCAAGCATAATAAAGAAAAAATACAACTTATTATTGTCAAATACAATCTCTGAATTTTTCTTTCATACTCAGAATAGAGTAAATAAGATCCTTTTGTAAATAATGACCTTTTAAAATGGGTTCAAGTAAACCTTTAATGCATGTTTGAAGAGAAATAATAATTCACCTGTCATACTTTTCAACTCAGAGACTTTTTTAAAGGAATAAAACCAAGTTTTCTATCAAAACATAGATATGCTATTAAAAGTAAGTACTTTCATACAAACTTTATTGTTTCTAAAACCTTCCTCTCTTCCTATCCCTCAAGGAATTACCCCAATAAATCCCCATTATCACGTTACATTTTGAGGCTTTAAAGCCTTCTATGACAGTAACATCCACTTTTGTTTAGTAGTCTTTAAAACATCTAATTTACCTTAAACATGCTTTGGAGTTCTAACCTTAACTATACTTTATGACCCTAGGTATAAACACCATGACCCCATTAAGACATCCTAGGATATTTATGACCTTAATATACCCATTCCACACTTTACAATTGACTAAAACTCCTCTTTCAAGCCAAAATCCACCATAATGCCTTTTTAAGAATTTGAGTTAACATTTGTGGAGGGAAACCTCCCGGTTCAAATTTCTTAGGGACTTAGACTAACTTAATCACTCTAATGGGACTAATTAATACTTTATTAAGATCCCCTAATCCTATTTTATTATAACTCAATCGAAAATTTCCCCAATTTGTACAAAATCTCAGAATTGCCTTGTTGGAGAGATGACGCTCTTTCATCAAGTATACTCTCTTCTCTGATTCATCATGTTGATTTCTGACTTAGTTTTCAACTCAATCAGTCCCACAATATTTATCTTGTTTCTTTGGTCCATGTTAGGGGTGACCTGAGAATTTATTTAAGTTCAGGATTTATTGTCATGGGTCCTAATAGGTATTCCTTTATTCAATTTTTGAGGATTTATTTTCTCATCTTTGGTACGTTTAAAAATAGAGTAAAAACATATGCACCTAAAATTAGTAATTACTAATTTTAGTAATTATTATCTCTTAATATTACTAACAAGCATCATACATCTTCTAACATTACCTTTTACCCCATCCTCCTAACATTCTAAATAATCACTTACTTAACACTAATAAAATCCCCTCACATACTGTAGTAATGTAGTATTCCTATTCACCTACCCCTATTAACCTAACATCTCCTACTAACTAACCTACTAATCCATAATAAAATCCTAATCATCTTTAGGCACTACTCTAGTATATACTCAGAACTCTCCACCACCTTTCTAGAATTCTGTAATTATAGAACCTTCTCATTCTACCACCTATGAAAATACTCACTCTCTATAATCTTCCATCCTCGCTTGAATAACCTCCATCATTGATCAAATTAACCATTAATTCATCCTATACCTCCATCTTCATATAAATTAATATACTACTATCTATGGAAGCTAAATAGAATAAGCATAATCAATTCTTTCCACCCTGGAGATCAATTAAGGTAGTTACAAAAAAGTGATATTGAATTTTAGAGCCAAAAAATAAGTAATAAAACAAAATAATTAGAAGAACCATGATAAAATATTTCCACCTTGGATATCAATCAATCCAAATACAAAAAATTGTTACTAAATTTTTAACCCAATAAACAAGCAATCAAAAAATCTATCACACAAGAAAATTTTGGGAAAATCTACTACATCAAGGAGAGTAACTAAAAATCAAGGTGAAGTGAGGTAAAAACGTGTCTTAATATTATGATTATCTTGATTTAATGGTTCCTTTGGCCCAATAGGTGGCATGGGTATTAGTTCTAGTCAAAAATATTTTATCAGTTTTCATGGATTTCAATGTTCATGCATGGAATCAAAACTTAACACAAAGAGATCCCTATATAGACAAGGTTGTTAAAATGTCTACATCATGTATCCATTATATAGTAATTATCAAGAATTATCTTATGATATATCAATAACACAACACAAGTGAGTAATTATTATTATTCAAGCATTATATTTCTATGTAAAAGGGCTACCATTATAGAGCTTATATTAGTTATCATGTTATATATGTGTTGAGGTATGAGGAAAATGTTAGGATAAGGGAGATAGATTTACATATACCATTACATGTGTACTAGGAATGCTTCATAGAGTTTTAAATTTAGTTTAACAGTCAGTATAAACCATATGGTACGGCCAATCAAGGTCATTCTAACTCAAACACTTAGCTTTATTTTGTGTATTTAATATCCGTTTAAGTGTTGGTGCATGAATCTAAGGTTTTTTACAAATATAGATATAGGTCCTATTGTCATAGGTCATACAAACATACACATGTGTAGTAAAATGTGATACATCAAAAAAAAATTATAAGCATGCAATCAATAGGGATGGAACCACTAGTTAGAAATAGAAGTGCCAAACAATTTAGTCGAAATTTTGATCGTATGGTCTAGGAGGCTTAAAGTAGACATAGAATTTCTAGGAACACTATAAGACCTATATAGAGGGTATTTTACCTGATCAATCACACAAATCATCTTTTTAACCATATAATTGGTCTCTCCAACCATAATTTTCCCTCATATGTTTTTTGTTAATGTTTGTGGATATAACCCTAGTGTTTAAATATGTATAGTGTTGTGCATTTTCTGATAGCTAAATTATTCTTTCTAGATTATTCTTGAATCAATAATATAAAAATAATTTAATTTTATGGGAAAATCGTGAGCATATCTCCACACCCTACATATCTCACAATACTTAGCTCTTCCTCAGTTGGAACTAAAAGCTTATAGTTTATGGTCTTTTGGATTTCATGTCTGTGTTGGCCGTTTATTTCATACTTTATACACCATTTAGATTTCAAAAGACTTTTAACATATTGAATTGCTTCTATCCTCCTTAGGACCACATCCAAATTTATCCTCATATTTTCATTTTTGTACATTCTCTCCTTATAATATTTAATGTTTTGAAATTAAATTTCTAGTATTATGACATCTTCCTTTCTCTAAAACTTTTTTTGAGAAATTATAAAAAATATTTTGTTGCACAATCCTTCAACATATTAAGATAATTTATTCTTATAATAAAATTTGAAGTCATTTTTTAATGAATTTTTTTATCATTTTTTCAAAATAGATTCCTATGGATTTTTTTAAACAAAAGCTTTAAATCCAATTTTTTTTAACTTGTACACTTATTCCTTCTTAATTTGTAAATTCAATGTATCTCTTACATCTAATAGAGTAAGTGTGTTAAGATCTAATTTGAAAATGAAATTTCAATTTCAGTTTCATAATTTTCTTACTAATTTATAACATTTTTTAATACCATCATCCATAATCCCCTTGGCTCCATTAATTCAAACCACATGTTTTCAAGTAGTTTTTAGGGTTTTTAGTTCCATTGTATGACTTTAAAGTTTTAGTAACTCATGGATTGTGTTACATGAGCCCTTGTTGAAGGATTAATCCCTCCCATATTATCAAAAATTATGGGACACTTATAGTGATTTGATTGTTGTTAGTTAACATACGTATAATGCTAGTCAGGTCAGTTCATGTGTAGTATTATAACTTGTTAAGCCATTTTTGTTTGTTCACTTCTTGTAAATACATTTACAATGCTTGCAATGTTTGTAAAACTAGTTCAGGATGTAGTATTGTAACTTAAATCAAGGATTTTTTAGTGCATACAAATATAAGATAGATAAATCATATCAATACGCATGTATTAAAATTAATATATGTTTTTTAAACTTGCTACATTAATTTTATCTTGCAACTTTATACTTGTATATTACAAGGAATAAAGGGATGAAAATTTGTTCCAAAGGAATTTTTTAAAAATATCACAAAAAGAGGTATCATATGATGTGATCTATAAATTTTAGAGAGTCAGATCTTGGTGATGAAAATATTGAAATGACCACCAAATATTTTAGAGAAATATAGAATAAGATAACACTGACGTGACCATATACTTTATAGTTCAAATAAATATGGTGAATTTCTCCTCAATATGGATAAATATTGTGGAATAATATAGATTGACATAAATGAATGGGATTAACCTTAATATGGTATCATTAGTTGTTTTTAACAACAAACTACTAAAAAAATATTATATAAAAAATGAGGTTTTAAAAGGAACCCTCAAACCTAGGACAAGCTGTATAAAAATAGGAACATTAAAATCCATATGAATCAAAAAAGAGAAAAATGATCAAATAGACTTGATCCACTAGCCAGAAAGGTGAGAATTTTTCTAAAATAAAAAATAAAATTCATACACTAGCTGATATGTAAACTAACATTAACTGAGTGTATCAATATTTTATTAAAATAGATACTCATTAAAATTCTCAAATTCCTAATTTTAAATGAATTGAGAAACTATTTAAAAAAATGATTTAGAACTGATTCAGAGTGATTAGAAACTCAAAATATAAATTTAAAATTAAAAACTCTACAAATTTTCATAATTTTCCTTTGGTTATTTTATAATCCATCTAAAAATGAATATAAAGTGATAAAAATAAAACAAATTGAAAGAAAGAATTACAAGGATCTTGTTAATGGTTTCAATAAATTTTATACATCTTTGGGTTCATTTAAATGATGAACTAATCCATTTTTAAATATATTAAAATTACATTATGAAAAATCATAACATGAAATGAATCTGAACTTGCAATGAATCCTGAAGGACCTGGAAAATTTGATCCACAAATTTCCTCCACGTATGGATCCAACCATGCAAGTTTCCCTTTGTTTGTTTGAGAGATCCTCTCCAATGAAAGTGACTTAAAAAATCTCAATTGTCTCACAATTACATAATGAATGATTAAAAATTCCTCTTCGGTATTTAGCACATATTCTAATTTTGAGAATTAAAAAATAGGTTCAAAATTCACTTTGGAAAAGACCTCTAGAAATCCAAAAATGGCTTAGCATTTTCCACATTCCAAAGCCGACTCATGTTTAAATAAAACATTGTGCCTTTTGTACCATTCACAAAGGCATGGATGATTGGAAATTATCCTTATCTTTTTACCCGAGGTCACGGGTTCGACTCCAACGATGGGATTTTTTTGGAATATGGGTTGATACAAAGTCCCACATTTACTAGTCATAAACCATTCTAAGGGTTTAAATAGCCTATTTGGATTGTATTGAAACATGGTTGTGGCCACATATAACTCTTATTTTCCTTATCTAAAAATAAATATCTAACATTGTTGACTTATGAAGGACACCAAACATATCCTTATATTTTTTACTTGTGGAGATCCTCACATTGAATTAATTTCAAGGATAATCACATCCTCTTCACTGTGATATTGAGCCATGAGGATCAAACAGAACCCATGCACATAAATAACATTGCACTCTAACAGAATCAAAAAATGTTCTTCAAGTAATCAATAATAATTAATCAGACAATATTCATAGATATAATATAGGTCTGCTCATTCAAATTTATCAAAATAAAAGAGTACAAATAGGATTTTTGTTTACCGCCCTATATAGGAATCATAATACCTCCTCAAGGAAGAAAGGAGTTACAATACAAAAATGTAATGTAATTCATGTCTGGTGTATTGACGCATATGACAGATTTTATGATGGAATATGTCATATAAATCCTATGACACCTAATGATCTATGACCTCACCTAAGTGAGATGAATCACCATATGTGAGGTCGAAAATTCCATGTATATAATAAGGAAAAAATAATACCTCACAACAACACCCCCTTCATCAAATATATTAGGTAGAGGCATGGAAAGCTATAAAGAGAAAAAGGATTCCCCTAGACAAATCAAAAATATGTTTCATACTAAAGGAATGATTATGAACTAAGGGAAACTAAAGTAAAGATGTAAATAATTCTAAAACACTCTTGTTGCATATATCATTTTTGAAATTTGGATTCGTTTTGATGTCACTTTTAGGTGTGAAAGTCGCTATTTGATAGAAAAAAAGGAAAAATTATTCTTCAAGTTCTTAGGGAAGGTGGAGGAAAAACACTTCACATCGTCAGTGTCTTTTGAATGTATGAAGTCATGAATTTTTAGGTTTTGGATCTATTATTGTAAATTGTAAGTTTTATTATACTTACAGTTTTGAAAATCTTAATGGATCGTTTCAAAATGAACCCGGGGACATAGGAAATTTCTAAACACCATAAAAAATTATGGTTTCGTCTTTATTATAATTTTTCATTTTCATTTAATAATTATTTTATGCATTTGATCAATCAAAATTTAAATTCAAACAAGCATATTTTTATCAACTTATAACATTTGCGGAAAATTGCTAAAAGTGAAATCTGGATTGTTTGATCAAACAAATGATTAAGTTGATTTTTTCAATCTTTCAATTGAGTTCTGGATCAGTTTATATTAGTTAAAATTCATATTTTGATTAGTTTTAGATTCATTATAAATCACAAAAAATTATAAGTTTAATTGATCATGTGTAAACAAGAAAAAAAAAGAAAGCAAATCCAAGTTAGTTATGGATAAATTTTTAGATAGGGAAATCCTCCAATAATTAATGATAGAGGAAGAGATATGTGTTAGCAACAAGTCATCAAACATAAAGAAATGAGGATAAGAAATGACTCATCTTGCCAAAAAAAATGTAAATATTATGTTCCGAGTGACACTTAGTGAACCCATGATGCAAGGAGAAAGGATTCCATCTTGGAATATTAAGCATGAGGGGCTTGATTAAGGACATATAGAGAGTTCTTTAACTTGTAAATGAGGTAAGAATTATTTACATAACCCATAGGTGCTTCCATGTATATATTTATTCCTCTGGGTCCCTATAAAGGAAGGCACTCTTAACATCGGTTTGATGGAATTCCCATTTGTTTGCATTAGAAATAGAGAGGTTAAATCAAATGAAATTAATATTTACAATGGGAGAAAGGGTCTCTGAATAATCAATCCAAGCTACCTAGGAGAAACCCTTCGCTACAAGTCAGACTTTATAATTCTCAAATTTCCCATTGGAAACATAGATTGTTCAATGCACCCACTTACACCTATCCATTTTTCTTCCTTTCAGAAGAGGGGTAAGATCCTAATTATCATTATTCACAATTGAGGAATACTAATCTTCCATTGGAAAATCCCACTAAGGAATTCTAGAATGGTCCTGGAAATACTGAGGGTCGAAAGCATAGGTGAAGAAGGCATGGGGTCTAGAAAACTATGAATAAGTTTGTCTTTCGTCTAAAGCATCCCCTATCAAATATATAACACTCTACAAGTTCTTCCTAGCCTAATAAGGATCAAAATCATACCTAGGATTAGTATCTACAGATTCTTTGCTTCACTAATAAGGTCCATAGTCCTTATCATCACTACGAATATAATAGAAAGACTCCAAAGCATGATGAGTGGGAGGAGGAGATTCATCAAAATCATCATAAAAATAATCATAATAATAATAATCAAAGATGGGTAAAAGGACCTCAATTGATGGAGAAGTGGAAGTATAAAATAACTCATAAAACTTCATACTTCTGTCAATTTAAAGTTGATGAGTAGTAGGGTTCAGAAATATATACTCCTTCATGTCATTTGGATATCCTACAAAGATACAAGGTTTGTAAGGTGGTTCTAATAACTTTCGTCTCTTTTTGGGAATCAGATCCATAGCAGTTGATCTGAAGATGTGAAATTTCAAAAAATCATGTTTACATCCAAACTAGGATTCAAGGGTGTCATCCCTTTTTCTACCTTATGTAAAACACGGTTCTGAATGTAGCAACTCTAGTTCACGAATTCATCCCAATACTACAGAGGAGTGGATTTAGAGTGAACCATATAATTAGCCATCTCCTTGAGTGTTTGGTTCTTTCATTCCACAACATCATTTTATGAAGGGTTGTAAGCAACTACATGTCACAAAGTAATCCCTTGTTTATTAAAAGAACCATAAATCATCAAACATGTTGCTCATATATTCATCTACATTGTCTATTAAAGAGAACCATGATATACCTTTCATTTTGTTTTTCAATAAGAGTCTTGAAGTCGCAAAAATGATCAAAAATTTCTAATTTCTATTTGAGAAAATACACCCAATTGTAACATAAAAAATCAGTAATTAAGGTAAGAATATAAATATCTCTATTAAATTAAGGAGATGGAAAGGGGCTAGAAATGTCACTTTGAACAAGATCCATGGGACGAGAATCTCTTCAAGCCTTTACATTGCCAAAATATTCTTAAGGTTTCTTCCTAAGGGAAAATTCCTCACAAATACCCTTATAAAATTTAACTCAGGGTAGTTCAATGTTCATTGACTAGCTCGTGTTGTCTCATTTGTTCAAGGTAACGATAATTTAGAAGACCAAAGCTCTCATTTCATGTCTTTCTGACCTCATCTACATGAGTGATCAAGGACGTGGGTGTATAATAATAAGAAAAGTGGGAGAAGGTGTACAAACATGAACGATAATCTACCTTTCCCTCAACCACTATATACTCACTATGAATCTCATGAATAATCATCAAGTTGGGATTAAATTCAGCTCACATTCTTTCACCAATATGATTTATTTGGTTATCTATAGCTCTTCAACACAATTTTTTCAATCTGGAGGTGGAAGGAGACTCCCTGAACATAATTAATAGCATAAATGGGAAAGGATCCATCTCTAATTTAACCCATAAATCTATTAAGAGTATTAAGGAAATGACCCCTTCTTTTAATCTTATCTCCTTTAAACATGTTTATAGGGAGGAAAATACCATTACGGAATTCTTTTCTAATATGGGAGTTAATGGATTTGAGTTGACACTTATGAAGGAGGTGGAAATCCTTGATCCAAAGGTGTGGGCACACTTATTAAAAGATATCAATGAACATGTATAAGGTACTTTCATGGGGTGTCAATCTCATCATGGTCATATGTCATAGAATGATTGTGTATTTATCCTTAAATAATGATGAGATCATGAAGGAGATCCTCTCGTGTTCATGGAGAGATCTTATTTCTTCCCAGGTCTGTAGAAATTTCACTTGGCATGCAAGTAATCTTCTAGTTTTCTAGATTTTGGGTCTTTTTGTGAGGAGGTTTTTGTTGTTTGGCCAATTGGGTGGTGTTATTGTCAGAACTGAACCTACAGACCTAGAAGGGGTCACGCCAGAGGCTATGGCTCTTTTTGATAGCAAGGGATTTACACCCTTTTTGAAATTTTTTGAAGGGAATTATGAAACTCTTAACAAATATTTTGCTAGTGCATGGAAAGTGACAAAAAAAGCAGGGGTTGTTGAAATGAAGGGGATCAGTATGGAGATAAACTATGGATTCAGTGGCCAAAGTGATGGGCATCCCTGCTGTGGGGAGGGAGGTCTACAAACCAAAGAAGGAAGCCTATAAAGAAATGAATCTTTTCCTTAAAGGTAATGAGAATCTCACCTCCCATTTTGTTGGTTACCTTCAAATGTCTCTTCCTAATCCTTATGATGAGGTGGCTCTCACCCTTATTCAATTTTTAACTCTAGAGGGTTGTCACAAGTGTATTTATGCCTACCACCTCCCTATGCTAAATAATTTTAGGTAGGGAAAGGCTTTTATTTTTCCCAAATTTTTGTATCACTCCCTGTGTGCCTCTATTTCATAGTTCCAAACGAGAAGAATATTTGTCCCTCTCCATCAAATATTTATCCTTTCCCTTGTAAAAAGAGTGGCTTTGGATATTGATAAAAATGGATCCCTTACCAAGGCTCTGGAAGCTTATGCGGATGAAACTGGCTCGGAATCAGAGGATGAGGATTCGAGTGATGAAAATGACTCTTAGAATGGGGACTCGGTTGATGACCAGGACAGGGTGGAGGTGGTGGCGGCCTAGAATCTTAAGGATTTGAAATTGAATCAGGTCCCTTGTACTTCTTTGTATACTAAGGGTGAGTCCAGTAAACAAGAATCCGAGACCCCTATCAAAGCTCAACTGGAACAACACTTTGAGGCTATGAGTCACGTCAGACCTGTAAAAGGGGAAAACCATTTGGCTATGATGGCGGTGGATATTGAGGAACTCAAGGGTGATATGTGGCTCACTAAGAGCTTGGTTCATTTTCTATTTAATGACTGGAATAAGATGAAAGCACAGGTGGAGGAAGTGGTCAGCAATGGGCATGGCAGAGAGATTGAGGTTTTAAAGGAAAACTTTGGTTTCATAACCAAAGAGATGGATCGTATTTGGGATATCCTCCATAGCTACATGGAATGGAGCATGATCATGGTGAAATCGACTCTGCAACACCTTAAGACTCTGGGGAAGATCACCAATGCATACTGTATTATGGATAGTCAGGGAAGGAAGAGAAAATCAACCCTTGATGGTTTCGACTTGGGAACCTTGGCAGATAATATTGATGCTTTGGTGAAGGAATGGGATAAGGTGCTAGAGGGGCTTGAAAAAGCCTATAAATGATCTAGGGTGGGATGTTGTAGTGCCCACATTTTTCACACCCAAATACAACAATAAAATACCAGGATAATTTTTTTTTTGACTTGCATTTCTCACTACACCCAACACAACATGGGCTTCAAGTACAGAACTTGACTCGCATACAAAAATCACCAAAAAAAATCATCAAATCACATAGACACACGAAAACGACATAGGCATGATGACCCTACACTTTTCCCAATGAAAGGTTACTAGTAAAGACCCAACCACAAGAACATGGCTTCAAGAATGGCAAACCCACAACACATCATTTCCTTAAATGTATTTTTGGTTAAAGTTAACATTCCAAGGACATTACGAGCAAGGATAAATTTTCTCGTTTGTCCACCCAAATTTTCTTAAGTTTATTCCGCGGTTGAAAATACAATTCGACCTTCCCAAGTTGGCTTCTTATACTTTATATAAATTTCCATAAATTACATACATATTTGGCATAAATCAAATTGCATACAAAGTACTTAATTATCCTATTATTATGTAAAAAATATTCTTCTCCAACATTTGTTTGATGTCTATGGTTTTACCCTTACAACTCAAGCGAAAGTGACTTGATGTCCAAAATGCAATGAAAGGATTTGATGGAGATATTAGATACAGGGCAGCTTTGCACCAAAATGTTTCTCGATTCACACTGAATTTATTTCTCTACCATTGTTATTATAATTTTAAAACTTATTGAATTCCTATAAGATTTATATATATCTATATATACATATCTTTTGTTTTCTCAAAGTTTGGTCGCACCAAGGTAACTTATATTCTTTGCAACACATGATTATGTTTAATTAAGTTTTAAGGACTTCATGAGTGACCTCAATCCTAATCTCAAATCTCATTCTCATCTTAGGATATGCTTATACATCACACTATGGTCTCATCCATAGCATTTTTGTGTAATCAGGAGTTACAGAAGTATTTGACTACCATCTTGGAGGGGTATATGGTCGGTAGAATTGTAAACCATACACGAACCACAAGTGACACCTCCTAATCAGCTGAGGTTTGGTTTCTTCCATTATGCACTCAATGATCTATGCCTCAACTATATAAGAGTTTAAGGCAGGTGCACAAAATTATACTAAACCACATTCAAGGACATACCAAGGTGCTATTTTGATAGAATCCATGGTTTCACCGCTTAGTCGTTCCTTCGAACAAGGACTCATAAGGTGACTTCTAAGGTGATCTTCAACACTCATCCTGGTGTTAGACCTGAAGAGAGGACATTCTTCTCATGATTACCAAAACTAGAAGGAAACCACATACTCTGGATAAGGTTGGACCATGTTATTCCTAAAATATGGGTTCACGACAATGTCGCTAAACCTAATGACTATGAAAGTAAACTCCAACTAGAGTTTTTATTTACCTAACCTAGGAGGTCTCATTGAGTGTAAGCTTAAGTTTGGTTCTACGGTCTTAATTTTCTTATATGGTAAAAAGGGATCACACACACAGGCAAGCTATACATGAGTATTTTATTAAGGTTGAGTGTTCCCATTAAAACTCTTTATTGTGTTTACAGGGTAAGAAGGTAATCCAGTAATTAATTTAATTGTTTATTGAATACTGAGAAGGTACCACAATATCTTAACTTCAATTTCAAATTTACTTTATATAAATCAAACCTCCCTTTTTTTTATACACAACTAAAAATCAAATTGAACTGGTGATTAGAGGCACATTTCCTAAGTATCCCTAAAACTGGCATATCATACATATTAACAAATTTCATTTATAACTTTTTGGTAACAAGAGACTGCATTAGACAGTTATTCATTTTACAATGACCTGTAAAAAAATTTACAATAATAATAATTAAATTACACATCGCCTTTTTCGTCGTCATTCTTCCATCCTGCAAAACCCACGTGAGCATGATATCAGCGATAAATCGTTGGCATGGCATCCACCCTAAAACAATCATAATTATCATTTTTCAGTTTCCCATTTACATCTAACAATAATTACAATTTGCAATCGAAATAAAAAAAAGGTCTAGAAACATGTAATCATTGCATTTCGTTTTTCTTCATTTTATAAACTTGGGAGAGAGAAAGAGAAAGGAAGAGAGAGAAAATATCATTTTGTCTAAAGTTCCAATACACACAACAAGTTTCATTATAGTGTTTTAAACAGTTATTACGTGTGTTAAAATTTTCCAGGGTGATTTGGCAACCCTACGAGGGTCCGCAGTTTTCTACTTTTACATTTTCTCACTAGCTACCAAACGTTCAAAACGGGCTCGGAGGCTAAGAAACTACTTCCAAAGGTTATCTTCCAATGAGCATGCACATCACAATTAACTTTCTACGTGTCCCCAGATATACCAAGAGTTCATTGCAACTGACGGAATTGAAAAAGAGCGCATGGTTTGCGTTTGGTGACAGTTAGTTTTCCGGGGCCACTGGTCGTAGTTCACCCAGTTGTAAAAAGATCCAAAAGTTAGCTCGAGGGCCCAGAAACATGCATCCATAACTGAAGTTCGAAGGAGAAGCACGCAACGAGACATCTCCTACTAGTTTCCCCTATATAAGGAGAGTTCATCAGAGTCGACGGGACGGAGAACTAGTAAACCATTTTCAAATGGCGACAAGTTTTCTGGAGCGACAAGATGAAATTGGACCAGTTTGACCTCGTCAAACTGCGACCAGAGGCCTACAAAATGGCTTTGCCAAACTATCCAGAAAAGTTGATCTTTCCTATACTGAATGTTCCATGCATTTGTCTAGTATAAACGCTAGAGGTTTGCGAAGACGGAACGTGATTTCTCTTTCCAGGGTTTCAATTGGTGGTCCCAAACGAAAGCCAACTTTCTAGTTTTAACAGCTCTCTACTGTTGTAAACCGGTGTGACAGGGCTCCTATAAGGGCGTCAAAAGGATGTCATATGATCGTTTCGGGTCAAAACAAAAATCAAGGTGACTCCTCGTATACCAAGGTACATGAATGAAACTTCACATCTCATTTCCAGAGTTGCGAAGGGTACTTAGTGAGTCTCCAAAAATTGCAAAATTTAACTATTTTAAGCAGGAAGAAGGTCAACTTAATCAATGGAGAGTCAAATTTGTCTGGTTGATAAAACGATATTGGAGCGATCAAAAGGGGTAAGATTTTTCTAGATCATCTCGAAACGAGGGTGATAGTTCCATGTTTTAAAGTAGGCGAGTTATAATGGCTTCGAGAGTTGCGACACGACACTTTATTGTTTTGCAATGAGTTGAAGAGACATTTAGTTGTATTAAAAATCTAATAACTTAATATTCTATTTAGTTGCAAAAGAGAACTAAAACACAAGAATTATGAGAGGTAAGGGAAGAAGAACCATGCCTGGAGAACGAAGTCAGTCGAAGCCACAGGCTTGGGTTCAGTCTCTTACTTGGGCACTTTGTCAACCAGTCCTCGGGCATCCTCAGCTCCACCATTTTGCCTACACGTCTACCAGGGAAGTTGCATTGCAAACAAAAACATCTTGTTTTCTATGCTTTGATGGTTTTCCAGTGGATCAATTCTAAAGCTCTTATTTTTGCACATGCGTGGAACATGCTGACAAAGGTTGTTGAAATTGGCTTTACTTCTGCCAATTGCATTTGCTTGAAAATCTCCATGGCCCTTTCAAATAAGCCCATTATGTGATCATCCTACAATGAATGAATTCCATGAGACCACATTCCTCTCAGGAATTGTATTGGAAAGGATGAAAGCCTCATCAAGAAGGCCATTTTGTGCATATCCTGCAATCATTGCAGTCCACGAGAATGCATCTTGTTGACTCATTTGTCAAACAGTTCATGTGCCTTTTTAACAGACCTATTTTTTACATGCTTGCTATCATAGCAGTCCAGGAAACCACACATCTTTCAGGTATTTTGTCAAACATTTCACACGCGTTGTGTAAGCCTTCACATTTTGCTACTATTTTGTGCATAACCTGAAATCATTACAATCCATGGAACTACGTATTTCTTTCCCACGCATTGTAGACAAACTATACGCACGTTTCCACATTTTTACATGCAAAACTACTATGGCACTTGCAACAACAACATCTGATACAGTTCCTAGATTTTTTTTGTTTACTCGTTGGGAGCCCACGCAGGTCTGGCGCAGCTGGGAGAATGTTGGCCACGTGACCAGCTAAAACAAATAGAAAAAACCTCCCCCATTTGCTTGATGGGTGTCCCAACTCTATCCCATAAGCATTTGGCACCAACAACCACATCTGGCAACCCTAACCTTCCTGGTGGAGGTGCTTCTCCTCCAGCAGCAAAGCCCAAGGAAGAACAACAAAAACAAAAAAATGAAAACAAAAGGAAAGGCAAATCAAGCAGCTCGAGCCTCCATGCCCTAACTCGCCCAAAGTTCCCCCCCCCCTTTTTATTTATTTATTTATTTTTAATTCTTTTATTTTATTTAACATTATTATTATTTCAAAATTCATCTAACTCGTTTCATTCACTTGAAAATATATTTCATTATTAAAATAATTTAATATGTTTTTCATTTTTATTATTATATTTTGATTTTGTCACGATATTGCCACACGACTCATGAAGTAAATCCTTAACAATGATTTGACAGGGTTTACGACCAAACTCGATGATGATCTGGATAGTCCAAATCAATGCTCAAAAACATGGAACATCACCATGTATATTATTTGAAGCCTGCCCGAAACTATTTTTTGACCAAAACACTAGTAGCAAAAATCGACCATATAAATTATAATATTAATACAAACATTATTATTATGATTTTACGGCTTAAAATAATGATAATAATTATTAATCCCATTAATGGAGATGACCAGGTAACTCTGACAAACCCTAGATTTCCCCTTAACCGGATAACCGCCATGACAGCTACGGGGTCCACAGTTTGGGTATCGATAATGAATCGAAAGGCAAGAAGGAAAGGGAAGGTGAAAAATATTCACTGCAACCAAGACAAGGTCAACAAGGGTCAACAAGAGCACACGCACACTAGTCTCCCAGGATTAGTAACAGGGTTGGCAGGTCAGGGACTAGGAAACATTGAACGGGGCATTACATTCTCCTCCCCTTAAGAAAGCATCGTCCTCGATGCGACATAACATAGAGGGAGGAAATGGTACGTAACAACAATAACAATTAAAGGTAAAATTACACCCTATGGTTTAAAATTTTAGCTACTTGAAGCACGGCCATAGGGTAGTCTTAGAAACAATTTGGTAGAAATTTCAATTTTCAAGGTTCTGTGAAGATTGACAGTTCTCTCTTATTCGTTATTTCATTAATCTCTTTCCATTAACATTATTTTTTTCTTTTTTTAATTTCAAGTCCTTTAAAATTTCATTCTTATCAAATTTTAGTTTATTCATTCCTATGGGTTCCCATCATGAACTACAGTCATAACACCCTACCAGGGTTATACACAACACCAAATTTTCACAAGCATACCTTTACATACTTTCACGACCGTAACACATCACAAGGGTTCCACCAGCCATGGAGAGTGACAACAAGTAGACCACATAACAATTAATTTCCAACAGTTACGCCCTAGACATAGACCTAGTACACACATATGACTAACAAACAAAATCAACACGTTGATACATATACACGGGTATCACATGACCCAAAACAATTCATGTCTATAACAACATAGTTTCAAATCCAATATCCAAAGGTCCATACCAACCAAGGGGAGAGTCAAGCCTCATACATAACAAGGTGTAAAAAGACTCATACAGGTACACATAACTCACTATACCAATCTCCACACATCACAAGACATCACAAAACAAACCCCAGATATCTCCAAAAGTACCAAGTAAAACTCCATATATCTCCTGAAGTATCCTAAAGCAACTCCATATACTCCCCAAAGCATCACCAAATAGTCTCCATATACCTCCCAAGAGAAAGAAACATAGTGCCAAAACCAAGTCGGGTCACTCAACCATAGAGCCCCATCCAGAATATCCGGTCACTCAACCATAGAGTGACATAAAGAATAATAGGTCACTCAACCATAGAGTCCCATCTCCTTTCTCCTTTTAAATGAGGTCGGGTCACCCTATGGCCCCAGGCACATAGAGCCCCGTCACCCCCAACCCAAGTGACATAATAACTCATGGTTCAACAACCCGCTAGTTATCTGTAACTCCTTGGGGCGTACCCCCATACAACGAAGCGGGTCCATAGGTTCAACCACTCCATGGTGAATCCCATGACCCTATTCCAACACATTATGACATTAGAACCAGCATAACAATCCATTCAAATGCCAAGTGGCAAAATCAAAAGCCTTGGGCTAGGCTACAAAACTTTCAAATATGAACAGAAAGTTTTAAAACCAAGAAAAAAAAATGGCTAAATAGCCTTGGTTAGTGCAAAATCCAAATGTTAATGCAACAATCAAATAAATGCCCAAAATATAAGAACATGCCAATCAAGAAAAATGGCTGGTTCTAGCGAAAAGAGAAAGATTAATTTACGAATAAAATACGTAACGAGAAAATAGCACATCACAATCACTATGTGGCCTCATACCGCCACCAAAGGGGTACTCATCGAGTTGCTGGCACTCGGACATCGAGCCTCAGCTCGTGATAATATACATGTAACCAGAAATGAGTAAATCAAATAATGTAACTGTCATCATCTCTGCCTGAACCATTCCTCCATACTCCCACAAGGATCAACATAGTCAAAATCACATAGGATTATTCAACAAACAATCCAATAGGAAAGAACAGGGGACACAAGGTTGCATAAGTTGAGCCTAAGGTGGTGCGCACCCATAATATACTAAGCAAACTCAAAGTATACTAAACAGATAGAAGTGGATTTTCAGACTACATGTAAGACTCCACTTCCTCACTCGTACTCGGCTCAAGATTATGAAAACCTGGTCCACGCCTCCTCTCTCCACACATACACTCTTGATATTTTATCCCCTTAGGGTCGTCGAGTGTAGGGTTTCACGACATACACATAACTATGTCACAAACACAATGGTAATTCACACACAACAACCATAACGTCTTGCGCATGGTATAAATATACAGGGTACAACACAATCATTACCTTCATGGGTTATGATTACATCACATTACCACATGCTGCACCCAAAGTGCAATTCACTGCACACTAGAGATCATACTCACCATATGCCCCTAAATCATGACATGAACCATCACATATTACATGAATTATATGTATAAGGAAAACAATGTCTAACATTACGACATATAATCCCTTTGCGATACAACATAGTGATAGGCACACAACTCATAACAACATGGTGATCGACATCACAATATGATTCAATTCACTCTACACCAATTTTTTTTCACGCAATACACCAATACATCTTCACATCACATAAGGTCAAAATGGTTTCAACACTCTGCAATTCACAATATCATTCCATTCACACAAAACAAGGCGATACATCACACACGGATTCCTCATTGGATCCACGAAAAGGAGAGTCAATACTCTCATCACAAGCAGTAATTCACACGTGAATTCTTCATAGAATCCACACGAAGGAGAGGGAATACTCGCATCCCCAGCACATCAACATGATAAAAAATGCGCACTAAGTGACATACACATCATGTGCGTTCACACTATCACAATTATGACATAGATCACATCACTCTTAAAACACATTACTCTTCCAATTTTTATCACCATCATGAAACACCATCACCATCATGCAACCCATCATGTAACATCATCACCATCATGCAGAAGTCATCACAACTCTAATCTATCCCAGAGGTTCGAGAGCATGAACCTCCGCTCTGATACCATATGTTGAAGCCCACATTTTACACACCCAAATACAATAGTAAAATACCAGGATAATTTTTTTTTGACTTACATTGCTCACTGACACACAACACAGTACATGGGCTCCAAGTACAGAACTCGACACACATGTGACAATCACCATAAAAAATCATCGACTCACATAGACACATGCAGACGACATCGACATGCTCGATACCTACACTCTTCCCAACGAACGAATACTAGCAAAGACCCAACCACAAGAAACGTGACTTTAGGAACGGTGAACCCACGACATATCATTACTTTAAATGTATTTTAGGTTACGGCTAGCTTTCCAAGGATCCTTATTAGAGTAAGCATAAATTTTCTCCCTTTTTCCACCTACATGTCCTAAAAATTCGTATTCCGCAGTTCAAAATATTGTTCAACCATTCCCAATTTGGCTTCTTTACCCTTATGACAAATCTTCCATAACTTACATAAATATTTTCCATATTTTAGATTTTATACCAAATTACTTAACTCTCCCATTCTTATGTTAAGATTAGGCTTCTCCAAAACGCTTATTCACATGTTTACGAATTTAACCTTGTTACAACTCAAGTGAACCTAACGTGATGTCCAAAATGCAATGAAATCTTGGGATTTGAGGAAGACATAGATTGAAATAGATTTTTCCACCAAGAACATTTCTCATTCGATCACTGGAATAGTTATTTCCATACCATTATCATTATAGTTTGAATAACTTATTGAACTCCTATAAGATTTGGATATATATATATATACATATCTTTTGTTTTCTCGAAGTTTGGTCACACCAAGGTAACTTATATTCTTTGCAACACATGATTATGTTTAATTAAGTTTTAAGGACTTCATGAGTGACCTCAATCCTAATCTCAAATCTCATTCTCATCTTAGGATATGCTTATACATCGCACTATGGTCTCATTCATAGCATTGCTGTGTAATAAGGAGTTACAGAAGTATTTAACTACCATCTTGAAGGGGTATATGGTCAGAAGAATTATAAACCATACACGAAACCACATGTGACACCTCCTAATCAGCTAAGGTTTGGTTTCTTCCATTATGCACTCAATGATCTATGCCTCAACTATATAAGAGTTTAAGGCAGGTGGACATATTTATACTAAACCACATTCAAGGAAAATACCAAGATGTTATTTTGATAGAAACCAAGGTAGCATCGCTGAATCGTTCCTTCGAACAAAGACTCATAAGGTGACGTCTAAAAAGTGATCTTCAACACTCAGCCTGGTGTCGGACCTGAAGAGAGGACATTCTTCTCGCGATTACCAAATCTAGAAGAAAACCGCATACTCTGGGTAAGGTTGGACCATGTCATTCCTATAATATGGGTTCACGACAATGACCCTAAGACATAAAGACTATGATGGTAAACTCCAGCTAGGGTTTTATTTACCTAACCTAGGAGGTCTCATTGAGTGCAAGCTTAAGTTTGTTCTACGGTCTTAATTTTCTTATATAGTAAAAAGGGATCACACACACATGCGCAAGCTATACATGAGTATTTTATTAAGGTTGAGTGTTCCCATTAAAACTCTTTATTGTGTTTACAGGGTAAGAAGGTAATCCAGTAATTAATTTAATCGTTTATTGAATACTGAGAAGGTACCACAATATCTTAACTTCAATTTCAAATTTGCTTTATATAAATCAAACCTCCCTTTTTTTTATACACAACTAAAAATCAAATTGAACTGGTGATTAGAGGCACATTTCCTAAGTATCCCTAAAACTGGCATATCATGCATATTAAAAAATTTCATTTATAACTTTTTGGTAACAAGAGACTGCATTAGACAGTTATTCATTTTACAATGACCTATAAAAAAATTACAATAATAATAATTAAATTACACATCGCCTTTTTCGTCGTCATTCTTCCATCCTGCAAAACCCACGTGAGCATGATATCAGCGATAAATCGCTGGCATGGCATCCACCCTAAAACAATCATAATTATCATTTTTTTCAGTTTCCCATTTACATCTGACAATAATTACAATATGCAATCGAAATAAAAAAAGGTCTAGAAACATGTAATCATTGCATTTCATTTTTCTTCATTTTATAAACTCAGGAGAGAGAGAGAGAGAAAGGAAGAGAGAGAAAATATCATTTTGTCTAAAGTTCTAATACACACAACAAGTTTTATTATAGTGTTTTAAATAGTTATCTACGTGTGTTAAAAGTTTCCAGGGTGATTTGGCAACCCTACGAGGGTCCGCAGTTTTCTACTTTTACATTTTCTCACTAGCTACCAAACGTTCAAAATGGGCTCGGAGGCTAAGAAACTGCTTCCAAAGGTTATCTTCCGATGAGAACACACATCACGATTAACTTTCTACGTGTCCCTAGATATACCAAGAGTTCATTACAACTGACGGGATTGAAAAAGAGCGAACGGTTTGCGTTTGACGGTTAGTTCTCCAGGGGCCACTGGTCGTAGTTCACCCAGTTATAAAATGCCAAAAGTTAACTCGAGGGCCCTGAAACGTGTGTCCATAACTGACGTTCAAAGGATGAAGCACGCAAAGAGACATCTTCCTACTAGTTTCCCCTACATAAGGAGATTTCTTTAGAGTCGACGGGGCTGAGAACTAGTAAACCATTTTCAAATGGCGACAAGTTTTCTGGAGCGACAAGAAGAAATTGGACCAGTTTGACCTCATCAAACTGCGACCGGAGACCTAAAAAATGGCTTCGCCAAACTATCCTGAAAAGTTCTCTTTCCTATACTGAATGTTCCATGCATTTGTCTGGTATAAACGCTAGAGGTTTGTGAAAGACGGGAACGTGATTTCTCTTTCCAGGTTTCAAATGGCGATCCAAAACGAAAGCCAACTTTCTAGTTTTAACAATTTTCTACTGTTGTAAACCAGTGTTACAGGGCTCCTATAAGGGTGTCAAAAGGATGTCATATGATCGTTTCGGGTCAAACCAAAAATCAAGGCGACTCCTCGTATACCAAGGTACCCGAATGAAAATTCACATCTCGTTTCCGGAGTTGCGAAGGGTACTTAGCGAGTCTCCAAAAATTGCAAAATTTAACTATTTTAAGCAAGAAAAAGGTCAACTTAATCAATGGAGAGTCAAATTTGTCTGGTCGATAAAACGATATTGGATGCGATCAAAAGAGTAAGATTTTTCTAGATCATCTCGAAGCGAGGGTGATAGTTCATGGTTTAAAGTAGGCGAGTTATAATGGCTTCGAGAGTTGCGACATGACACTTTATTGTTTTGCAATAAGTTGAAAAGACATTTTAGCTGTATTAAAAATCTAATAATTTAATAATCTATTTAGTTGTAAAAGAGAACTAAAACACGAGAATTATGAGAGGTAAGGAAAGAAGAACCATGCCTGGAGAACGAAGTCGGTCGAAGCCGCAGGCTTGGGTTCAGTCTCTTGCTTGGGCACTTCGTCAATCCGGTTCACGAGCATCCACAGCTCCACCATTTTGCATACACGTCTATCAGGGGAGTTGCATTGCAAACAAAAACATCTTGTTTTCTATGCCTTGATAAAACAGGTGGATGGTGCACGCCAAACAGTACTTATATTTGCACATGCGTGTGCAACATGCTGACAAAGGTCTAATCAGATTGGAAACTTTACTTTGTTGCATTGGCTAGGGAGGATCTCCATGCCCTTTTAAACAACCCATTCTGTGAGCATCCTGCAATGAATGCATTCCATGAGACCATGTTGCCCCTCCAGCCATTGTATTGGAAAGGCTGATAACACTTGCAACTCCAAAAATCTGCCATACGTCTTATCCCTATCCCTGTATCAAAGCTCTTATTTTAACATTGCAGTCCACGAGAATGCATCTTGTTGACTCATTTGTTGGAGACACACAGCCAAACAATGTGACCGTTTTAACGAGGAAAACCGTGTTTTGCTGCCTGCTATCATAGCTGTCCAAAAAACAACATTTCTAGAGACGCTGTGTATCCCATTCATTTCATTTGGTCAACTATTTTGTGCATACAGCGTGCAGAGAACATTGACAACTACGACATCTGGAAAAGTCCATTATTTTATGCTTTGATGGAAGTCCATACTGTTTCAAGCACGCTTCTATTTTGGCACATGGCAGTGAGAACTGCTAGGCAGGGTTGTTACAACAACATAGTTTTGTTGCTGCTGTTTACACTTGGTTGAAATATTCTGGGAGCCTTTTCAACAGGTCCATTTTGTGCAGATCCTGGGAGACCCTGACACTCCATGAGACCGCATTTCTTAAAGGCATTCAGAATAAAACAGTTCAGCACCATTTTCTTCTTAACAGACCCAAACTTTTTCCCATAAGCCTTTGGCTATCATAGTACATCTAGGAAACCGCACATCCTTCCTGGTAATTTGTCAAACATTCTCACACGTGTTGTGTAAGCCTTCAAGGATTTTACAACTAAAACAAAAGTGCACAACCTGAAATCATTGGCAAATCCATGGAAATCGCATTTCTTTCCCATGCATTTACTCGACCAAACTGTTCGCACGTTTCCATTTATTTATTTACATGTAAAACTACTAGGGCGCTTGCAACATTATTATTGATTTCAAAATTCATCTAACTCTTTTCATTCACTTGAAAATCTATTTCATTATTAAAATAATTTAATATGTTTTTCAGTTGTTATTATTATATTTTGATTTTTTCACAATATTGCCAAACGACTCATGAAGTAAATCCTTAACAATGATTTGACAGTGGTTTACGACCAAACCCGATGATGATCTGGATAGTCCAGAATCAATACTCAAAAGCATGGAACATCACCATGTATATTATTTGAAGCCTAGCCCGAAACTATTTTTTTGACCAAAACACTAGTAGCGGAAATCGACCATATAAATTATAATATTAATACAAACATTATTATTATGATTTTACGGCTTAAAATAATGATAATAATTATTAATCCCATTTAATGGCGATGACCAGGTAACTTGACGAACTCTAGAACCAGATTTCCCCTTAACTGGATAACCGCCATGACGCTACGGGATCCACAGTTGGGGTGTCGACAACGACTCGAGAGGCAAGAAGGAGAGGGCAAGGTGAAAAATTCTATTCACAAGTTTTACAAGGTCAACAACGGTCAAAGAGCACACGCACACGAGTCTCCCAGGATTAGTAACAGGGTCGGCAGGTCAGGGACTAGGAAACATTGAAAAGGAACATTACAAATGTAACCCTTCTCTGCTCTATATTTTCCACTGTCATAAATCCGGGTTGTTCCTTTCGATCCACATTGCTCAAATGTTTCACTCATGTTTCATTATGTTAACTCATTTAAGATTCAGTTCTCAATAGATTCCCAAAGCTCTTATTACAAAACACACATGTTATGGATTTTTTTTTGCAACAACTAACCAATTCTTGACATCCTCATCATTATGTCCAATTGGAGTGGTCTTGTCTACAGGGTAGGGCCCTTAGATTGATGACCATGAATATTTTCTAAATATTAACTCATCCAATTCAAGAGTTAGGTTGGTTTGACCAATAGGATATTTATAGATCAGATTAGGAGTGATTTACAATGGATGTTTAAATGTATTTACCATCACTACTACCAATTCACTTCTGTAAAATGGCTAATCTTAGTGTCTTCTTCCATATTGATTTGAAGCCATGCACAACCATCTGATGAATGTATTTGAAGTCAACATGAAATTATCAATGAACCCATTTGGTCAACGGGACTGTGAAAATCAATGATCCATGTAAATGAAGGAGATACTCTAATGGATACACACACTGAAAATACTTCATATATGTTCTCGAATATTAAATCCTTTTCTATATAAGACTCAAGTTTCACAGCATTTTCATTGCTACACATTAGGAATATCCTCCATATTTTTCATTCCTCATGTCCATGATCTTAAATGATCTGATTATTTTCTTGTGAAATGATTCCCTTCACGTATATTGTCACTTGTAATAAAAACACTTACATGCATAATGTATCCTTCCACCATAGATCCCTTTAATCAGTAGAAGTGCTAATGTTGGGTTTACAAATCCCTTTAGTTGGTCTTCAGTGTACCTCTTTACGTTGGTCCAAAACATCTTTCATTTTTTTGTGTTAATTTTTCTATATCCTTTCCACATTCCAGATCATTTTATGACAAGGAAATGCACTGAATAGATGAGTTTGATTTCTCCCATGAAAGAGGTCAGGCTAATGTCCTTCTTCCATGAGTTCAAGATAAAACATATCTGCAAATGACTTTGTTTCTTCCTACTCAATCTTTGCTTATGATATTTATTTTTAAGGCATGACCACCTATTTTACAAATGAATGACGTAGCCATATGACTTAACAGTCACTAATGTTTTTTTATAATCAAATGAATGAGTCAATAGCTGAAAACAAAAATCATATTACCTTAAAAAAATTGAAAGTCAACTCCATATTGCATTTATTAGTAATCTAGTGTGGATAGAATTACAAAATGAAACCCTTAAAGCGATGGGAAATATATGCTCCAAAAATAAATCATAAAAGTTGGTTCCCCAACATATTAAGATAATAATATGATGCATAATTTAAGACAAAAATATATGTGAATGACCTATCAAGGATGTTATTGCCAATCATGTGTTTTTAGGCTCAATGTGGATGCACCCAGTCATCGGATAAATGCACATTTCATGAGAAGACCTAAGGATTCATTACATTCGGTTGAGTACCAAGCTCTATGAAGCTTTCTTGAGGCCACATTTGGATGCCTTCTTTCTCCACTCTGCATGGTGACCCAATTTTTAACCATTTACCTCATAATGTTATAATCATATAAGATATCCAATAAAATAAGTTAAATGGAATGAGAAAAGGAACTGAACTAGCATCGATAATGAAGAGAGAGAGAGAGAGAGAGGTAGAGGGAGAGAGAGACAGAGACAGAGAGAAATAATGTAGAAAGTAAGGAACACACACATACCCTAGAACAATATTTTCACCCCTTATTTATGGAACTTTATAGTTTAGTGTGTTTATTACAATATGATGTGATTGTGAGTCATCAAATAGTTGGCCACTCACCTTGCAATCAACGTAAAAATGTGCAAGTGTGGAGACCAAAAAAAAGTTTCAAGAAATTACAATAATTTGACACCATAACAAGCACAAAATATAGAGAAAACAAGAAGAAGGAAGAAAAATTAAGTCTTGTGTGAGAAATATTATCTCATGTTGTGAGGATCTCCTTTTTCTCAAGTTTGTTGAAGATTCTCCCACTATCCCATAAGCAATAATAAGAGTTCAATTACAACCTAAAACAAATCCAAATAGAGCCAAGGGACCTCTAAAAATGTAAAAGGGCCATCGAAAGGTGAAAATACACCCCTTCACAAGTAACTTGTTTGAAATGTCTAGTAACGTTAAGTTTTTAAATATGTTTTCCTAATTAGTTTAACTTCCAAAGGAAAAAGATAAAAATTAAAGGGTTGATTAAAAAACTAGGCTGTAATTAATATTAATGATTGGATTAAAAATAATTTCCTTCCTTTTTAAAAATAATAAATCCTTAACTTTAATTTAAATATAAGTTAAGCTATAATGATTATAGCAACTTGGGATAAAATAAAATAACGTAAGTTAAAATACACAAGGATTATATACAAAATATGGGCTTCAAATTTGAAAAGGGAGGGAAAACAATAAAAAAAATTTTCAAAAGCATTGGACAAAGGACCGAGTGACATGAAAGAGGAATTCAAGGCATGGAACTCAGTAAGTGATCTTGGGTAGTGTAATGCATGTGAATGCAGGATAGTTCGTAAACAAAGTGACTAATCCAGTTTTTTGAGACCGAGTCTAGGAGAAGGTGTAGGTAATATATGCAGGTCGGTTAAGAAGGGTACAAAACAAACTCACTATGTTGATAAGGGTACATGTATTTGAGCAAGGTTAATGGATATGAGTCATATGGCCTATAAAATTGTAACTAGGGAAGGGCTAAGGATGGTATCCTGAGGTGATTTTTCTTGGGAGAATGATTGACGAGGCCGAGATGTCAAGAGACAAATGTCACCAAAAAATATTCTTAGTGATTAGATGATGTCAATGTGATCATAATGAATGATGCATTTGAGAGGTGATATTGTAGACACCTATTTTCGATACCCTATATCATTTGACCACACTCCTCATATTCACACTCAAAAACATGAAAAACCTATCTTATAAATCATAAACTATAGCCTTAGCCCCCGTAAAATCACATTTTACCCCTGTACTACTTAATTACATTCCTTAAAACCTTGTTAACCACATATAACTTATCCTAGCCAATATTTATCGTAACCATATAACCTCCTAACTCCCTTAAAAACCTCATAACTATTTCCACTCACCCACATACCCGAATATATGCATTTCAAAGTGGTTAAAACCACTACCAAGTGGGTTTACCCACTTTTCCTGGATCACAAGTGATCATGGGTGATTCTATATAAGCAACATCAAACCTCATATAACGGATCCTCAACCACTGCAATGAAGCCATGGTGCATTAGAGACATAAATTACATCATCGCGATCATCTTGAGACCTAAAACATCCCTTTAAAGCCCACAAAGACTCTATAAACATTATAAGGTTCCTACAGCAACATTTTTCAAGCATTCATTGGTCAAGGTAAGCACTTGTCATTTATTTTCATATTCATTCTAGTAACGAATCACATTGGAACCCATATCATGTCAGAAATCACTTGTTTTGCATTCAATTCACATTTTATCAAGAAATCAATCTTTTACAAATTAATTTCCATCTATTTATCAGGATCTTATGTGATTATCCTAAATCACCAGCTATCCCTATATTTTTATAATTTTAATCACATTTATCATATTTGTTTTCAAGTATGAATCTATTTTTTTTTTTCTAATCTACCTATTTATAAGCAATGTATCTCTATATATGAATGTACCAAGTCAGGAAAATCCCTCTACAAGTATATACAACCTTCCCATCATCTAGTAGCCCTTCGTTTGGGAATAATTTGACATTGTGCATGAAATCAGAATTTTAGGCATTTCCTTGACACCAAACATTGAAGATATCGAATATCAAATTGGGTTCATACAAGAATAGTGGAATGTTGTTGAATAATTATTGTTTTATTACTTGAAGGAGTTCGAGATTTCTATAACCCTTACTTGGGTTTCCTATCACATAGAGAAATATCTCTCTATCCCATTAGAATTATAGTCATTCCTTCCATGTCAATTATCTTATTATCATTAGCACATAATTTTAAAATGATTTAACACCCTTTAAGGCAACCCATTGATTCCTGGGAATAGCCTTTTTTGAGAAACTCGTCATCTCTTTGTCTAATATCTATTGTGTTAGATATATTTACATGTAGGTTCTCTCATTTGCTAGAAGGATTCCTACTTCCTTTACACATCCATTCATCCTGACACTGCATTATGGCATGCCCGGTGGGACCATTAGTCCCTTTCATTTGATTTAGATTATATAACTTCTTTTTTTCCTTCCTGTCACATTATTTAACTTTTTAGCTTGGATTTTATTGGTATCACTTCTTCAAAAATGTATAAAATTGAAAAAATGTAAAAAGGGAATAATGAACACAGGTACATTTATTTTTCCTTCATTTTTCTTTCAGCATCACACTTTTGTTTGATCTTTCTTCATCAAAATGAAAATTTATTTTGGGTCTTAAAATGAACTTCATTTTGTTTTCTCACATAGTCTAATCAGGGGTTAACACATTGCATTCACTATTTCCCCCTCACACATAATAAAACCACATCATAAATTGAACTTGTATCGAAAAAATTCCTTATAGGTATACCTACTTTGATTTCCTCACCAAGGGGAGAAGATAACTCAGTGTTCTTGACAAGTATAAAAAACTAGTGGGTGGTATATTGGCTAAGCACATAGAACCCTTATCATTTTGGGTACGCGAAGTGATGGGTTAGGCCCCAATATCATGCCTCATACTGACATCAACACAAATTTGGGCCTCACATACATTTAGGTGCATCGAGAACTCAGTCCTTATCTCACATAAAACCATCCTTTGATAGTCTCTTATATAGTTCCTTTTTAGCCATTTTTCATTTAACATTTTTACTTAAGATAATCAATATAATCTAAAACATTGTTGTGATTGTGTGGTTTTTGTTTCTCTTAAAAACCATCTTTCTTTTCTTTATTGATTTTTTTATTGAGTTCATGGTTCTAACTAGATTACAGTCTCACCTTAAAAAAATATCAAATATGACATACTCACTTTAGCAATCCTTAGAATCAACCTAGTATCAGATCCAAAACATTCTAAGCATGTCAGATCCCATATGAAAAGCCTTATAAATATATAAATAACCCCCACATTCATGCATTACTCAATCTACAACATTATAAGCTTCTTGTCTTGACCCTCCACAATTATTTGAGTGTGGTGACCTAGTCTTTGTAGAAATTTTAGATTCCAACCCGGTTTCCTATTACAAATACCTTGATTTAAATTGTATTCGTATGATCTACCCCTATCTAAAACATTATCCATTTATTGAGTTCAACACTTGCAGCTATTCTAGGATTTATGACCCTGACTATCAACCCATAATTAAACAAATCACTCCTTACCCCTTTACTAGTGATGCACAGACATCCACACCCACTTCATCTTCTCATGTTTCTAGTTTCAAAATTAATTCTATATCATCAAGAAACCTAACTATCCAAAAAATCACATGCATCATTAACTTCCTCACCTAGCCCGCATGTTACACCAACTCCTATTACTATCTCTTAACCCTAATCTATTCATGCACCCTCTGCCACTCCTCCTTCACCTGTGAGCTTAGTGGGTGTCCCTCTCTCCATAAATCATGTAATCATGTCTCATATTGTCTCTTTAAAACAATATATATATATATATATATATATATATATATATATATATATATATATATATATATATATATATATGTATATATATATATATATATATATATACACACACACACATATATATATATATATATTTGATTAAAAATACATTCATAGCCATCCCTTCTTCTATCCTACCTATCAACATGAGTTTCATTTATAGTACTCTTCCCTTCTCATAATGAGCATCTACTACACTTATCTCATATTACGATTATACCTCTTTGTAGTATATCCCACAACCATCACAACCCCATATTAACACCCTTTATTCATTTTCCCTATCAATGCATAAATCTTCAGAACCATTAACCTCAGAATACACTTATAATATCCCAACAAGTATTCCAACTTCTCAACATATATCATTACCATACCACTTGTATCAGTAGTAAAACCCACATAATTATAATAATTCCAGTCCATATTCTTAAAATACACAACCCCTTTGAGTGATCCCATGCAATAATTACTAATAAGAATAACTACCCTTGAAGCTACCACTATGGGACGTAAGAACAACCTTTCATACGAGCAGATTTTTAATGAACCTATCAACCCCTCTGTTCCTTTCAAGGCCTATCCTCCACACTGGGAACTCCCTAAATTCATAAAATTCTATAGTAATGAGGATCCACAACAAAAAATCAAGGCCTTGCCTCATGCGTGTTAACTTATCACTCATGTTGAGGAAATTCCCTATTTCCTTAGTTGGCCTTGCCCTTGATTGGTACAACAATATCTCGCAACTTTATCTTTTCTCATTTGCACAACTCATGCATTTGTTCTTAGAAAACTTCTCCATCAATATCAACTATAATATCTCCATCGCCGACCTCTATATCATCATACAATTTAAGCATGATTCTATTGTTGATTTCATCCCTAGATCACAAGGTAACTGAGAGGGGGTGAATCAATTATTCAAAATTGTGTCTCTATTTCAGTTATTAACTTATACACATTCACTGATTCATTAAACCATTCACCATTCAAAGCAGATAGTGTGCATTAGATTATAACATCATATATAAGAACACAATACACAACACACAAACACCATATATAAGTGGGAAAATCTTATGGGGAAGAAAACCCATCGAAACTCTATTAATATTACTCAAAGAAAATAATTTTAGTGAAGAAAAAAGTTCAAAAGGAGAACCAACCCTTAATTTAATGAGACATCAATCCCAAAAGGAGCACCAACCCCTGATTTAGTGAGACACCAATCTAACAAGGAGCACTAACCCTTGATTTAGCAAGCTACAACTTGTAGGGAGCACCAACCCCCTTTTATCTAAGCACCCACTTAGAATAAGATATTATAATTTGATTAAACAGAGTCAATATTTCTTACTCAATAGATTATGATCAATTTTTTATATCTTTCTCCACTCGCACTTTCCTCTCTCTCTGATCTGAATATTTATCGCTACTCTCCACCTCTTCTTGAGCTCAAATAATTCAATTTCACTTGAGCTATCTTTCTAATTTTGTCCCCCTTCTAACTCGCATACATAGATTACTTGCACAAACAATAGCTAATGATATCTCCGATCAGCTCTCACATTTTTCTCTCATAATTGAAAATGATTTTCTACTTTTTCACACAATTTCTTAGAGAATCTTTCACACACATGAGCAACTATTTCAACTGAGCTGAAGTTTTACTTTTATATGTATCTAATTTATCTAATGCGAAAGAGGTTGTCCTTTTATCTAGATTTGGTCCAAATCCCTTCATTAAATTCAAATTGTAACATTCACATATTACCCAAGTAGGCAATCCTTTTTCCTTTTGTAGAATCTTCAATTTATCCATGCATATTTGATTATCTATATCATGAGTCATCCTTCCCTTTTCTAGAATCTTCAATTAAAAAATTCATCACCTGATTTTTGAAATTTTCATGGCACAATGTCGGCTCCTACGAATTTCCTCTCCTTAGAGTGACTTAAATTGTCTTCCATGACTATTCTCTTTACTTCATAGATTTCTCATTCCTTCATGGTATTTTTAATTTTCCTCAGAATTATCTAGTCTTTCGCGACACTTTTAGTCTTCCGCGGCATTGGCTAGTCTTTCGTGGAACTTTTAGTCTTTTGTAGCATTCCTTCAAGCTTCCTTACTCCCGTAAATTTTCTTTTAGATAGTTCTTACTTCCACAGTTCTTCCTTCACATCCGCGCCCCTACCATTTTTACTAATTACACATTCTTTAACTCCTTTTGCTTTGGTGATTTCATTTCTTTATTTGCAGGCTTAGCTAGTCTTTTGCATCTTATTCTAGAGTCCCATGGATTCTTATAGACTTTGGCGGCTACTTCAATACTTTTGCGACTATCTCATCAAATCTAAGGGATGCACATAAAGCTTATTAAGTCCCTTATAAATTCTCCTTAACCATCTTGAGGCATCTGAGAGATGACACTACCAATCAACCTTCATTATTCTCACTTTCTCATTTTACCAATAATCCATTTTATCATCAATACAACTTGACAATAATGAAATCACATATGAAAAATACAAAGGTCCAACAATCTCCCCATATGATTCTTGCAACAATCTTGCCAATTGTTTCTTGACATCAATGAAAATACACACTAGAATGAAAGATCTCCAACAATCGCCCCCTTAATCATCAATGACAACACCTCACTTCATTTGATAGAAACATATCAATTTCAATATCGTAGAAACCTACAACCTTTGATGAAAAAATATTTTTCATACCTTTTTTCGTGATAGATTTCTATTTTTAGCTTCTTTCTCATTTCTCAAGACAACTAGCTTCTAGTTTTAGTTTCTCTCCCCTTTGCATGTATCAGGTTGGTTTCTGACTATAGATTCTCTCCCTCTTTCATAATTTCTAGGACTTTAGTTACTCTCCCCTCTTTGACAAAAATGAAAAAGTGTGATCTATTCTTCTTCATGATCCTAATGATCTGATGTATACGCGGAAGTACTCCCCCTGAGATGATGCATTTTCTAACTAAATTGAGCTAGGAAACTAGCTCCCCCTTTCTTCAATATTGTTTGGCACTAATTAGAAGTTGATATTACCTAAGAATTATCCCTTACCTTGTTTTCACATATTCTAGTTTTTGGTGGGATCATAAATGACCCCTAATTCATTCCTTAAAATGCTCAAATGTTGCTTTAGGTAGCAGCATTATCATTATATCTGCAATTTCTTATTTAGTGGTCACATATTCAAGAATGATTTTCCTATCAATCACTTATCCTCTCAAGAAGTGATACCTTATTAGTATATGCTTTGTCTTTGACTGGAAAAAATGATTCTTAAAGACACTTAGTGCATTTGTACTATCACAAGTTTAAGGAATTCGACTATCCAATACTACCTTGTAATCTTCCAATGTCTTCTTCATCCATAGAAATTGGGTACAACACATCGTTGAAGCTATATATTCTACCTCACACGTGGAGAGTGCCACTGATGATTGTTTCTTCTAAACATTTTCCAACAAATAACACTATGCCACTTGTACTCTTCCGGTCATCAACACTTCCTGTCCAATTTTCATCTATATATGCTTTCATATTGAAGTCACTACTTTTGGGATACGAGAGTCCATACTCAATTGTTCCAATGAGATATCTCAAAATTATCTTAACTCTTTACTTCCTTGAAGTTTGTTTCCCTTTGATCTTCTTGAAATATTTCAACTAATCCCACTACTTACATAATGTTTGGTCTTTATATTGTGGAGTAGAATACACTTCCTATCATAGATCTATACAAGGTTTTGTCTACCTTTGGTGATTTGTCATATTTTCTCGGCTTGCATCCCACTTCCATTGGTGTACTCATAGGTTTGAAATCTTCCATCCTAAACCTTTTCAACATTTATTTTATATATTTTATTTGGGATATAAAAATAACTTGGTCTATTTGGCTGATTTGGAGTCCCAGGAAGAATGAGAGATCTCCAAGCATGGAAATTTCAAACTCCTTTCTCATTAAATGAGAAAAATCATGGGTAATTTTATCGTGATATCCTCCAAATCTGATATCATCCACATATACTATGACGATGAGTAGATGATTACCTTCCTCTTTGAAATAGAGATTGATGTTAAACACACCTTTTCTGAAACCTTTCTCAATGAGATATTTTTCTAGCCTGTTATACCATGCTCTAGGTTCTTGCTTTAACCCATATAAATCCTTTTTCAACATGCACACATAATATTTATCATTTGTTAAGGAAAAACCATTAGGTTGTTCATGTTAGGAAATAAGAGATAAAATGTGCTGGAATAATCCCTTATAGAATCACAACAGTAGAAACTAATATGCAGAAGATATTACAGATCTCAAATAAAAGTGCAGAATAAATAACACAACATAGAGAGACAATATTTAACGTGGTTCACCCAATATGGGCTATGTCCATCAAGAATCACTTGCTCAGATTTTATTACAAGCCTCCACTCTCTCAATACATCACCCAGATCTGTTTGGAGCTATGTTCAACAAAATCTACAGAATTCACACCCGAATTCAAAGCACATCTGCAATACATTTTCTTGTTTATCTATCATATGCATAAGACCATATAAATAGACAATTACTTGAGGATTTTGATACAAAACTATGGGTATCAAAACAATGGGCAAAAAACCATGGGTATCAAAGCAATGGGTACCGAAAAAACCATGGGCCCAAAAACAACCCTTAACAGTTACCTATTACCCATGGGTTAATAAACAACCCATGAAAATTTACTTTGGGAGCTTCATCCCCGAACCCCCCTGACCCACTCACCGAGGAGTGGGACCTCCGTAAAAACACCCGAGTGTAACACATAGAAGGTGTACCACACTCTAACATGAAAACAAATTCCACAAACATAACAATCTCCCACTTGAAGACTGATTTCCACTGAGCAAGCTTCTTAACCCTTCACTGTCATCCATGAAGGCTAACCAAAGTTGAACATAGCTTTAGTTTATCCCTTGTGACCACCTTGGTCATCATGTCTATAGGATTCTAACTGGTATGAATCTTCTCCAACTTCAACTTATCTTCTTCCAAAGCTGTCCTGATGAAGTGATATCTGAACTGTATATGCTTCGTCCTGGAGTGGAAAGCAGAGTTCTTAGCTAGGTGTATAGCACTCTTACTATCAATATGCGGCTTACATTCCTTCTTCTTATGCCCCAACTCCTCAAGTAATTGTTGTAACCAAATAATCTCTTTGCTTGCCTTTGTGGCAGCAACATACTCAGCCTCTGTGGTTAATAAAGCCACCAGCTTCTTTGTAGTCGTGAAATCCAGCTCACTGATGTCCCACCTACAGTGTAAATATAACCTATCATGCTCCTCCTGATGTCAACATCTCCAGCCATGTCTAAATCTACATAACCATGTAAAGTGGTGTCTGATCCACTGTAGCACAAAATTGTCGCCATGGTCCCTCTCAAATACCGAAGGATTCACTTTACTGGTTGCCAATGCTCTTTACCTAGATCACTCATAAATCTACTCACATCTCCCACTGCATGGGCAATATCAGGCCTAGTGCACAGCATAGCATACATCAAACTGCCAACCACTGATGAGTAAGGTACCATGGACATCTGGTTTCTTTGTTGCTCTATCTTGGGACACTACTCCTTTGATAACTTAAAATGGCCTGCCAAAGGAGTCCCAACCGGTTTAACATCCCGCATCTTAAACCTATCCAATACCTTCTTAATGTACTCTTCCTAAGATAAAGTCAGCTTCTGTTCCTTCCTATCCCGAGTTATCCTCATAACAAGGATTTGTATGTCTACCCCCAAATCCTTCATATCAAAGCATTCACTTAGCTATTTCTTGAGTACTTTTATTTCCTGCATATTTTTACCTGCAACCAACGTGTCATCAACATACAAACACAGGATAATATAACTTCTATCCTCAAATTTCTTTATATACACGCAATGGTCAGAATGACATCTAATATAACCTTGCTCCATCATGAAGCTATCAAAATTCTTATACCATTGACGTGGAGCTTGTTTTAGGCCATACAAGCTCTTCTTCTAGTGTGCACACCATCTCCTCTTTACCTTTGAATTCATATCCTTCTGGTTGCTGCATATATAGCTCCTCCTCCAAATCACCATGGAGAAATGCAGTCTTTACATCTAACGGTATTCTAACTGTAAGTCTTCTGCTGCCACTATTCCAAGAACAGTTCTAATAGAAGTTGATTTTTACTAGAGGAGAAAAAATCTCATCAAAATCTATACCTTGTTTCTATACAAACCCCTTGACCACCAACCGGGCCTTATATATTTTCTTTCCTCCTTCGTCTTTAACTCTGTACACCCACTTGTTCTACAATGCTCTTTTTCCTTCAGGCAGCTTCACCAAATCCCAAGTTTGGTTCTCCATGAGAGACTTATGCTCCTCATCCATGGCTTGCTCCCACTTCTTTCTAGCATCTACCTGCATTGCTTCATCAAAGCTCTCTGGCTCTCCACTATCAGTGAGTAATAAATAATAAAGAGAAGGAGAAAAACGTTCAGGTTCTCTTCTTACCCTAGAAGACCTCCTCAATATAGGAGTTTGGGGGTCCTGTTGAGGAGGTTCCTGAACTGATTCATGTGTCACTTTCCCATCTAGAAGATCCTCTACCGCTGCATATTCTTTCTTGGATTCTTCCCTATTTTCCTGCAAATTCTGCTTATACATGACTTTCTCATTAAAGACCACATCCCTAGATCGAATGATTTTCTTGTCCTTAATACTCCAACATTTATATCCAAAGTCATCACCACCATAACTAATGGAAGTACATTTTTCTAATTTAGCATCTAGCTTGGTCATGTCATCCTTGTCTATATGAACAAACACCTCACATCTAAATACTCTAAGAAATGAATAATCAACTTTCTTACCATACCAAGCCTCCTCAAGTATGCCTCCATCTAAGGCACTTGAGGATCCTCTGTTTATCAAGTACACAACTGTGCTCACCGCTTCTACCCAAAAAGAAAGAGGCAGTTCTGCATGTATCCTCATGCTCCTAGCACATTCCATTATTGTTGTGTTCATCCTTTCTAATACCCCATTCTACTGCGGAATTCCTGGAACCATATTTTGCCTGCGGATCCCATTCTTAGAACAATAATCATCAAATTCATTGCTGCAATACTCCCCTCCCTTATCTGACCTGAGACATTTTAACTTCAGACCCGTTTCATTCTCTACCAAGGATTTCCATTTAACAAAAGTATCAAATACATCATATTTGTTTCAAATACAATAAACCCAAACTTTCCTTGTTGCATCATCAATAAAAGTAACATAATAACTTGAACCCCCAAGAGATGATACCTAAGTTGGCCCCCACACATCAAAATGTACCATCTCTAACTTACTCTTTTTCTTCGTAGGTCCAACCTTGAGAAACCTTACTCGCTTCTATTTGCCATATATGCAGTTCTCACAAAAATCCAAACCTATTTCTATATATCCAGGAAAATTCTTCTTTATGATTTCCATGCCCTTATGGCTCATATGATCAAGCCTATAGTGCCATAATGTTGTATCTACATCTGAAGCCACAAGATTACAATCATTATTACTATCAGTGGATAAATACAAGGTTCCAACCTTCTTACCTCTTGCCACCACAAGAGCACCCTTGGTAACCTTCCAAGAGTCAGCTATAAATATCAGAGTACAACCATCACTTCCCAATTGCCCCGCCGATATCAAATTTCTCCTTAATGTAGGCACATGTCTGACATCCTTCAATAGCCATGTATTCCCATTCTGCATCTTAACCTGAACAGAACCTTTTCCAACTATACTGTAAGGCTCATCATCACCAAGAAAAAAATGCCCAAAATCCCCTTGAATATAATCAACAAAATAATGCCTATGTGGAGTAGCATGAAAAGAAGCCCCTGAATCTAAAACCCAAGATTCAGTAATATTATGCAAAGAAAGAATCACAGCATCCTGACATACATTACCTGATGCCAAACTTTCCTCCTTGTTTTCTTCTTGTTGTTTCTTCTTTTCTTGAAGCTCCCAAGATTCCTTCTTTGCATTCCCAGACTTTCCACAGTTCCAACATACAATCTTGCTCTTGGATTTTGACCTTGAACCTGATCTTTCAATTTTCCACGGTTTCCTCTATTCTTTTGTCTCCCTCTAGTTTCCAATGTCAAAGCATTCCCTGAAGTAGAAAATTCCCCAGAGATCTTTTTCTTCACATTTCCTCTCTTAGAATCACCCCTACAACATCCTCAAACTTCAACTTCGAGTTAGCTGGAACCGAGTTCCTTACCGCCATTACCAGGCTATTCCAACTTTCAAGTAAAGAGAATATAGAATTAATAAAGCCCTAAATTCTTCATCAAATTCTATTGTAACCGAAGCTAGCATATTCACAACCGTACTGAAATCATTTAAATGATCTTGCTACTGAACTATTCTCAGACATCTTCATATTAAACAACTTTTTCATTAAAAATATCTTGTTAGAGGCAGAGGGTTTTTCATACAACTTCCCTAATGCATCCATTAGATCTTTTGTCATCTTTTCCTTTGAAACATTAAATAATACCGAAGATGCAAGACACAGCTGGATCATTACAAGTGTCTTCTGATCCAACAAATCCCATTTTGCATCTTTCATACTCGAGGGTTTGTTCACCTTCTTAGATAGGGGAGTATAAAGATCCTTCTGATAAAGGTAATCTTCCATCTGCATCTTCCAAAGACTGAAATTCTACCCGTTGAATTTATCAACCCTAGATCTTCCATCATCTACCATAGCTCCCACTCGAGCTAAAAACTTTCCCTGCGATTCAACAATTTAGCAAACTAAACCAGGCTCTGATACCAATTGTTAGGAAATAAGAGATAAAATATGTGGAATAATCCCTTACATAATCGCTAACAGTAGAAACTAAATATGCAGAAGATATTACATATCTCAAATAAAAGTGCACAATAAATAACACAATACAGAGAGACAATATTTAACGTGGTTCACCCAATATGGGCTACGTCCACCAAGAATCACTTGCTTAGATTTTATTACAAGCCTCCACTCTCTCAATACAATACCCAGATCCATTTGGAGCTATGCTCAACAAACTCTATAGAATTCACACCCAAATTCAAAGCACATCTGTAATACATTTGCTTTTCTATCTATCATATGTATAAGACCATATAAATAGACAATTGCTTAAGCAGTTTGATACAAAACCGTGGGTATCAAAACCATGGGCCAAAAATTATGGGTATCAAAACAAATGGTACCAAAAAACCATGGGCCTAAAAACAGCCCATAACGGTTACCCATTACCCATGGGTTAATAAACCACCACTTGAAATTTTTCTTTGGGGCCACTCACCGGACGAGCGGGACCACCCTAAAAATACCTGAGTGTAACACATAGAAGGTGTACCACACTCTAACATGAAAATAGGCTCCACAAACATAGCAGTTCAATGTATACCTCTTCATTTAAGTAGCCATTGAGGAATACTGACTTAACATCCATTTGGTGTGCTATGATTTTATTTTGAGCTGTGTATGCCAGAGAAACAATCTTATTTGCTTCCATTCTTTCCACTGGTGTAAATGTTTCTACAAATTCAATTCCTTCCATCTATGTGTATCCCCTTGCATACTATTCTTTCCTTATTTCTTGTCACTTCTCCTTTCTCATTCAAATTATTTCTTAATACCCATGTAGTTCCTATCACATTCTTATCCTTGGGTCTTGGAACAAGTTCCCCAAGTTTCATTCTTTTCTGTCTGATCCAATTCTTCATTTATGGTGTCTAACCAATGTTGATCCTTGCATGCTTCTGCAACAATTTTAGGTTCTACCATTGACAGGAGTGTTATATCTTCACAGTTATAATGCTCTGTTAATCTTCTTCCTGTGAGAATGTTGCCTTCTCTATTTCAAATGATCTGATTTAAGGGATGATCCCTTTTAACTTATCTTGAGGGTGCTTTAGTATCTAGTCTCTCTTCCACTTCTTCTACTTCTTTACAGTTTCATGGAATCTCCATTTCTTCATCATATTCTTTTTCTTCATGATTGCCTCAGAGTTAAGTGATGTTCTTGGGAGATTCATCTACCTTTACATTTTTGCTTTCAAATTTTTTTTTGCAACTACTTATTTTAGCATCCATATGTCGCGCTGAACTGTCGAGTATCCCAAAAATATACCTTCATCACTTCTAGAGTCTAAATTGACTAGATTTTATTCATATCTTTTAATGTAACACTTTATTTCAAATATTCTTGTGTATCACATTTGCAGGCATTCTCTTCCACAGTTCATAAGGTGTTTTGTCATTTTTTCCCCTCAATTGTGCTCTATTTAAGATGTAGACTGCTTCACTCCAATATCTATCTGGAAGCTTGGATTCATTCAACATGGTTATTCCTATTTCTTGTGTAGTGTTATTCTTTATTTCAATCAATACATTCTATTGAGGTGTCTTTGTAGCTAAGAATTGTCTTCTAATTCCATGTTCTTCACAAAACTCATTGAACTCATTGGACAAAATATCTCCACCTATGCCTAATCTTAAGCATTTGATCTTCTCATTCTCCACTAGTGCCTTGAACTTCTTGAATATATTTATAGCTTCTGAATTTTTATTTTAAACAAGACACCCATGTCCATTTTGGTATAAATCATCTATCAGTTAACATGAAATATAAATCACCTTGTATGCTTTTGGTTCTAGTAGGTCTTCATAGATCTGTATGAATTAATTCTAGAGGTTTGGTTATGGAGTGTTCCTTCAATTTGAATGGTATCCTTTTTTTTTTCGTGGTAAGCATGCTTTGCAGAGTGTGTCTCCTAGTTTTAAAAATATTTGGCATATGCCACACACAACCTTTAACACTTAATTTTTACCATATTTTCAAAGCTCATGTGTCCAAGCCTTCTATGTCTTTACCAGGTGTCATCAACCTTACTTGAGAAGCATTTTTCCGTGTTTATTTCATTCAGAACATAGATATTATTCTTTGTCCACTTGGCATTTGTAAACTTTCTTCTTCCTTGTTTTACAGTTTATAATGTCATAGCCTTTATCATGGAATATTACATTATATCATCTCTTGCACATTTAAATCACACTTAACAGATTATGTTTTGAGTCCTTCAACATATAAAACATTCTTTGTGAATTTCTTTCCATTCTCTAAACTAAGAGTACCCCTTTCTAACTATGTTTGAAGATTTTTTGTCACCAAATCTAACATCTCCTAATGCATTATTTGTTATAGTGATGAATTTAATTTTATCACATGTCATGTGAATGGAACATCCACTATTCAAGTACTACATTTTATCTTCATTTTGAACATGAAATGTAGTTTGTACTATTAAACAAGACTCTTTCCTTTCATTCATATCTTTATTAGCAACATACATCCATTTTTTTTTTACGATATTCTTTCTTACTTACTAATGCCTCATTCCTTTCTTGTAATAATGATGGTTGACAGCCTTATAGTTTCAATTTGGTGTATGATGGAGTATAATTTCTTCTATATCCTTTAGAGAAATTTCTACACTTAGCAACCTTATGGTTCAAACTGATTACATGAATAACAATAACATAGATAAATAATGTGTGTACCCTCCCAGCATATATAATTATGGGAGTAGTGGTATTTCTCTTGGTGGTTTTGATGACTTTTTTGTTTTGCAGCAGAAGAAGTGCTTGGTGTTAATGTAGTTGTGATATCCTTCTTCTTCTCTGATTCAACTCCTTTACTTTCTTCCTTAAAACCAATTCTAGATTTATCATGTGAATCATGCTGACTGCAAATTATTTCATTCAAGACATTATAGCTCTTTTCTAACTTATCATACATTATCAGCTTGTTGCCCATTTTTTCCATCTCAGTTTTTAGTTTCTCAAGTTCATAATTCAGTATTATGCACTCATTCTTATTTTGTTTGTAAGTATGTGAAATCTTGTCTAGTTGGGTCTCAAAATATATGAGCTTATTAGCATCTTCTTCTCATAGAGTTTGTATTTGTTTAAAGATTTGGATTTTTTAATTCATGGTCTTTTGATGTGCATATATAGATTTTGATTTTTCATTCTACATAGTCTCAATTATTCTAGAGAGCTTATCATTTCAGCTTCTAGATTCACTTTTGCTTCTTCTTCATCAGAGTCTTCACATTCAACTACATTATTTCCTCTTGAACTACCTTCTTTAGGGGCATCCTATGGCCATAAATATACATTCAAACTGGTCTTCATCATTCTCTCCTTTAGACATGTCTGAGTTGTCTGAATCAGATTCACTTGACTTTTTCTTCTGTGTAGTAAAACCTTCTTTTCTTTGAATTACTTCTTCTTACCATATTTATTTTTGTGATTATTATTTTTTTTGGCTGTGTCTGTGACTATCTTCTTCATGTTCAAACTAGTTTTCTCTATCCTTATTTGGGCATTTATTTGTAAAAATGACCACTTTTTCCACATTCAAAACATTTTTAAAACGAAGTTTCCCTTTATACTTACCTAATCCTTTGTTCACAATTTTGCTCTTGTGTAAAAATGGGAAACTCGAAAATTCGCTATGATGAATAGCATTGGTGAAGTATACCTAAGCTAGGGGTGGTTCTTTCAGAAAATATTGTTACTGTTGAATAATTAATGATTACATGAAATCTGCAACTATGTGTGCTGTTATAAAAACATAACAAATCACATAGTCTACAATTTCATGCCATCTTCAGAAGAAAAAAAAAAATCCCTGAAGGATAGTTGTTTTTGTCTTGATGAAGACACCAAATTACAGAATAGATGAAGTGTTAGGTTTTGAGGAGCAGCAATCATGACAGCAGATTATAGAAATCAGAGTTCATTACTAGATGTTACAGGTATTCTTTAATGTTCTTTCCTTCATGATTAAGAAATTAAATTATATTATTGAGTTGTTTAGTTCATCATATAATTCATACAGAAGAAGAAATGTGGAAAGAAATATAGAACTCAATTTCACAATTCAATGTTTTTATTCATAAGGAATTTCAAATGTTCCCACACAAGCCGTGGGATGTAACTGAAAAGTAAAGTACAACTACTAAAAAAGAGGTACATATGCATGAAAGAGAAAATAAAGGAGTATGAGTGAACCCATCATTTCCTTGGAGGTTTCTCCTTTGGTTGATGCATCTTCATCTTTAGCTTTGTTCACTCTCCATCTTCACTACTGAAAGCACTGTACTTGAAAATAGAAAAGAGAAAACTATTAGTTTATGAGCTCAGGGTACAATCCATATTCCTATACTATCCTAATTCATGTGCATATGGATCTCTTAACAACAAGAGATATACATTACATGAATATCAAGCAACAAATATGATTTTCTCACTCAGAAAGAAGGAGAGAGAATAAGAGAAAAACCATGGATACAAGAGAGGCCAAAAAAGTCTAAATATTTTCTAATTGTTTTCTTAAGTGTGCAAGTACAGGTTGTAGCTAAGAAGAAATAAATTATGTCTTACAGTCCTCACTAGAGATAAAGATTGCAAAGTTCAAAGACTTCTATCCTATGGTAAATGATGTAGATAATTCACAAGTACATACTTGTATGAAGGAAGAATGCAACTCAAAGGTGAAGCAGAAGAATTAGAATTTAAAGGTTGAAGTTAACTGGAAAATGAATATTATAACTGAAACAAAATGTGAAAGAGGTCTGGGAAAATTTTGATAGGGCTTCTCCATGAAAAATGGACATTTACAACTTTCCATCATGTTGTTTTTAACTAACACATCCTTTAAAAGCTATATATAAATCAAATAGTAATGCGGAAAGCACATAATGCATGGCATGATCAAAGATAACAGTTACTAGATTTCAACCCAAAATTAAGCCATGAAGCATCTAAATGAAACTGTTATAGTGGTAGATCAATTTACAAGTGCACACTTTCAAATTGTACCTCAGACCAAATACAAAAATTCTACAATACCAATGAAGTACATTTATGACAAGAAAAATAGAGTCAAATTTATGCATATAAAGTCATAACATCCATGAAATCAAAGAACTATTCAAGATATAAGTTTTCAAGTGATCATTTCAAGATACAATAATTCAAGAATTAAAATTAAGCAATTGCTTCCAGTTATATATCTAGTTTAAATACACAGAGTTACAACACACTAAAAGGAGAACCAGTTTCCAAGGTTGGAGAAGTCATGAAGAACAAGTACAAAAACATGAGTAGATAGTTGTGAAGAATCCTTTAAAGGCCTAATTTAAGAATTAAATAAAACAAGGAATGCATTTCATGAAGTGTAGATTACAAGTACAATAGGTACAAAAATGATCTAAATACCATATTTTATCAAGAAATTATAGATTGAGAGAAAAGATGAATCCAAAGTCAACCTGAAATACATTATTATGCAGTATTTTAGAAATAGGTATGACACAGAAGCAAGTACAGATGCTCAAATTCAGTATTCAACACGCTTCATGAGTAAGGAAGGAATACATGTTTTCCCAAAGGCCCAACTATATTAATGTTGAGGAAATAAAGAAGTGATGGAAAGGTTCACTTATATGCTTACTGAAATAGGGGCACCTCATCAAGTATTAAAGTAGTTTTTATTTCCAAATATCAAACTACGAGAGCCACCAGTTTGTAAGAAGTGAGATGAAGTGTAGATTCAAATCTTACTTGTATCAAATGAATAAATAGTTTCAGCTCAAGAAAATATAAAGCACATAATCAAGTTTCCAAGTATGTAATTGATATTACAAATGATCAAAATAGATACAAGCTAATAGATCAAGAAACACGTGTGTTATCAACAAATAAATCAGTGCCCAGTTATCAAGTATATAGACAGTATCTATGCAAGGATGGAACCAAACCACATTATGAGGGTACAATGACAAAATCAATAAGTATATAGCTCTGTTAAAGCTACAAGAGTTGTAATCAAGGTATTTCACAAAATGGAGAAAGTAATGATCTATGCAAGTAAAGCAGTTTCATAAGCAACACGAAATCATTTTTCAGATCAAACAAGACATTAATGGATTTAAGTTTCTATAAAGATAGATTAATGAAACTAGATAATCAAAGAGTTTGAGCAGGACAATCAAAGAAACACAAATCTAAGCTTTAGAGGATTCACAGACCACGCAGAGGTTAGGAGAATCAGAAGATCACAAAAATACAAAATACAGAGCTTCAAGTTTCATCAATGGCTGCAGATAGAAAATTTGCAAATATTTACCGAAGCAAATGGAGCTTAAAAATGCTAAGACATAAAATTCAAATACAACAAGGGCCCCCCTTTTGAAAGATAGAGTTTAGTTTTTCATTCTAAAGTAAATACAAAAGAATATTACCTTGCACAGGTGTCCAACTATCAGAGCAAAGATGAAGCCAAAAACCCAAATACCCATGTTGCTTATACAATAGATCTCACATTTTTTTAACAGAATATAGAATACCTAGGTCAAAATTCTCTGAATTTGATACTTTTCAATCAAATAATTAACACCCATTTTTGGGTTATTTTTAAAAAAAAATCCAAAGCACCTAACTAGGGTATGAGTAGATTTAGGTATCAACATATACATACAGTCAATTTAGAGTAAATCAATGGCACCCTTTTTCACAATAGAAAATATTATCAGGAATACAAAATCGAGCTGAAGATTTCATAACAGATCTGAAGCAATATACAAAACCTATATTTAAAGAGAAACAAACTAGCACACACAGATCTACAGATACCCAGAACTCAAAATATGTAAATCTATAAGTCATGATGTAGATTGATCCATAGAATATACTCACCTTTTTCCTTGGTAGCTTCGAGTGAAGTGACCATGAATACCCAAAAATCAAGAATCACGTGCTTAGAGGATAATGACTAGTTAGAGAAGGCTTAGAACCTGTTTCAAGCTCGAGGGAGCCATCGAAACCCACCATGAAGAAACACAGTAACTCAAAGAATTGAGATTGAACCCATAGAAATGTCGCCCACCTCAAAATCAATAACCATAGAGCCCAAGTGTTTGAGATTAACGAAGGAAAGAGGTCGAATACCTTCACTCATAGAACCTCACAGAGCTCTAAAATAATAAGAAATTGTGGTCACCACTAAATATCTTGCAAATAACTTGGAAATGGGAAAAATATGCAAATTATTGAATCCACATAGTCCTCATAGGCTTCACAAATGTAAGAAATAAAGCTCAAGACATCACAACAATGGTAGCAGGGAGAAATTTTTCCAGGGCTTCGCCCTAAATTTTCCAAAGTGTGAATAAAGAAGAATGATGGGGTTCAAGAGTTCTTTACTCATCCAACTAACTTCAATGAAAACCCTAGCTTACCATGGTTTAAAATCAATGGTACATATCATTAAGTACCAAGATGTATGGCATATAGAATAACCATTATGAAACCTAACTCATAAATGAGTTAAGATCGACGATAGAGATACTGATAGTACAAAGATCAATAGCCTAGGATCGAATTTACCTTTTCAATCCAAAATCAGAGTTACTAGTAAACTCGACCATAGTTAGGATCTTGCCACCGAAAAAGGAAGGGTCAAGTCATCATTGGAGGGGGGGCCAGCGTCAATTATTCGAAATCATTATTTACATTGACCCTTAAAATTTCTAAAATCATATGCTACATATCAAAATTGACAGCATGATTCACTATGATTATCAAAAAGGAGTTAGATCATATGTAAATCAAAAGAGGCCTAACTATAATTTAGCATTATAGTTTTATAGTATGATTAAAGAAAATGTAAGGTAAACTAATTTTAAGGTCCCTTGACCTTATTTTCTCTAAAAGTGCCAATAATCAAAGGGAGATCACATGATTATGAAAGTTGCATTGACTTATGCTCACGTGAGAAACAAAGGTATTTTATTTGCAGATGATGTTTTTAAAAGGTGGAAAAAGGGATCATGTTACCATACTAGAATACAAAGGGAATGTCAACATCAGAGCCTAAGCTTGAAGGTGGTCCCAATCAAGATAGATGTTTGGATGAATTATTTTTGCAAAGTATTGCAAATAATATAATTGATTTTTCTCACACAGAGAGCGAGATTAATTTATGCATATGCATCCAAGGTGGTAAGTTGCAAATGTCACAACAACAACAAAAAGAAAAAGATTTCATGCACATTGGTGAAGACTTACTCATCAATCAAGATTTATTATTGACAAAGTATTCACCCATGCTTTTCTTAAAAAGAGAATAGTCAACTACAGTTTGACTGAATGGTATTTTTATAACCAAAGGCTATTAATGCCTCTTTTTATTAGTTTTCTTTATTTTATTCCTTTGTTTATATTTAAATAAAGGATAAAAATAGAATGCATGGGTGAGTACAAACTTAGTCTATTGTTAGGAAGGGTGGGTGAATTAATTTTTCTATATATTGTGTGCCTTGGAAAAGCACAAAGAAAGAGGACTTTTAGATACACGAGTGCTGAAGAAGTTTCTACCAGTTTTTCCCTTTGAATGTGAATTATTTTCTTCCTTTCTAATTATTTGTAGTCTTGTGTATGTTTCCATTAATCTTGTGAATGTTGAATTCCCTAATTAATCATCTTCCCTTGTTGCAAATTCAGTAATTTTTGCATGATATTAATGTGTATGTGTAACTTAATAGTATTGTTGTGATTTTATCCCTCAATACATCAAAGTGTTTACCCTTAATTATCTTCAAAAAATTGTTGGCTTGTGCATCAAAAATTCATTCCATATAAATTGTGCATGTACTCAGTCAAAGACCTCATACAAATTTGGTGTATCACCTCAATTTAATTTCATTTTTTCAGTCATATTTTACCCTTAAAAACCCTGAAAATCAGTTTAGGATACATCAATAAAGAACTAGCCTTAATACCGGAGAGTCACCTCAAAATAGGTATACCCATAGACCTGAGGTGTTTCCATTGTATCTACGAAAGAGAGAGATACAATTTTCAATCTTAGAACACCTACAGTCATCTCTCTACAGGGTACACTTTTGAGAGATAACATTTTTTGGCATGCCCGGTGGGACAACGAATCAAATCTGCATGCAAGTTGTAGATATTTATAGCAAATTTACCATAGATAAAAGTTACTTTCGGGACAACAAGCTGCAACAATTTATTCTAAAGATTTAAAGATATATTTGGTGACTCCATAAAGCTGATTTCATACCAGTATTACAGCATGTTCCATGCCTAAGGTGACTACAAGATTATCGGCAAGAGGAATTCCTTCTAAGTTTGTTTCTTTACCTTTGAAGTCTACAATAAGGAGAAGAGTTGGTAATACTTTACCTTATAATAGGCTTGGTTTTGATAACCCTCCTCCTAATATTCCTTCACCACATATCAATTTATCTATCCAGATCCTAGTTTTTCAAATGGCTATTCAACCACCTAGGAATTTGTGACCTTTACTAATGACAACCCATTAGTAATCCCAATTTATCATAACATCCCTAATATTGCCATGAAATTGTTTTCATCGTTCACTGGTGAAAATCAGGTTACACCAACATAGCACATTAAAGATGTTGTAACCTTATGTGCAGTTCATAATATCTCTCATGAAGATGTAACCTTGAGACTTTTAGCTACATCCCTTAAAGGAAAAGCCTTGCAATGGTATAGAAATTTAGATATTAGAAGCATAAGAACTTGGGATGATTTAGGTGGCAAATTGCTGAAACAATTTAAAGATAATTCAAATCATTTATCTCTCATAGAACAACTAGCTACCATAAAAAGAGTCCCCAATGAATTTATATCTAGTTTCAACATTCATTTTTCCAAAACTTGGGAAAGAAGCCACAAGCTGATCATGCTTTCCTTTATTATCTTAGAGCATTAAACTGTGATATTTCGACTATGATTCAGTCTATGGGAGGTGAAACTCTTCCGGATGCTTATGATATTGCTATAAGAGCTGAAAATAGCCTTACTCAAGCCAGAAAATTAGCACCAAGGCCTTCAATGCCTTTTCTGGTAGATTTAGCACCTATCCCACAGCCTATCACATTTATAGAACCTTCTTTGCACCCCCATTAGATGACATTTTTAAAGCTTTACAAAATATGGGGAATAAGCTGACTTCAATTGAATGTAGGCTAGCATTACCTAACAGACCTTATCAGGCTCCTTATCAGCAAAACCAGTAAAATAGGTAACCTTACCAGCATAATCAAAATTATAGGAAGCCTTATCAGCAAAGGAAGTTTGACCCAAAGGCTCCTAGTTTATATAACAATTTAGTCCCAATTAATATGGGTACAGAAGAGTAATGTCAACTTTGTAATCAACCTCTTTAAGCTGCAAGTTGCCCAAATGTTTTTCTGAACATAAGTCTTGTTGCACAACCTCAATCTGAGATATTTTTCATGCCTCAAATGGAGGGGTGGGCAACAAGAGACTCAGGTTCAGAAGGCACCTGAGTAGAACTTAGTCAATTTTAGTGGGGATGATTTCATTGCAGTTATTACTAGAGCTCAGGAAAAGGCTACAGAGAGTAAAAAAATAGCATAATAAGCCTGTTCTACCTACTTTCACTGATAAAATAACAATTATAAGCCCAAAAATAGCTAACATTATTGTTGTTCCTAAAAAATAGCAGGTGTTACAGCTGGTAAAGAGAAACAAACACAACTACAACCTGAGCCAAGAAGGTTATTTATACCTCAGATATCAAAGGCAGCTGAAGTGAAATCAATTTTCGCCAAGGCCTATGCTAAAATAATAGAATCTGTCTCTAAAATTGTTGCTTCTTTTAACATTGTTGATGTAATGAAAAAACATAATGTTAACCTATCAATGTGGGATGCTCTAAGTATTCCAGTACATAAATATTTACTTTCTCATGAACTTGCTAAGCTACAAATTTCTTCTAAAACATCAGAAAAGGAAGTTCAGAAAACAAACATGGTCCTTGAAACAATGGAACAAGACTGCATCAAAGAGGTTAAATGGATGGTTCAAAAAGTTTTGAATGCTCACGACATCAAGAAGTCACCACCATTTTATTTATCACTAATTATTAGAGAAATTTTTGTTCATAACTGTATAGTGGACAGCGGTGCAAGTAGCATAGTTATGCCAAAAGTAATAGTAGAAAAATTATGCTTGCAATATGAACCTACAGAAAATATTGTTTTACAGCTTGATGGAACTACAACCAATATAGTTGGTGTCATCATAAATCTAGAGGTAGCATTACATGCTTTCCCAAATGTTTCCATTCTACAAGATATTAGTGTTGTAGATTTACCTCCTTACTTTGCTATATGTTTATCAAGAGATTTCACAACAAAAATAGGAGGTTACCTCTCTTCAGATTAGTCTTTCTTGTTGTTCACTACACCTTATGGTACCAAGGTTACTATAAATTTAGAAACATTGGCCAAATTTCACATTAAGCCTCAATCTTCTAATGCATTAGCTAACTATGCAGCCTTAGATCAGTCTGACTTTTATAATAAAACTCATGTTTCAATATTAGATGGTGTATCTAACTTGTTTATGGATGAAAAGACACATGAAAAATATGCTCATGATCCTTTGAAAGAAGTTGAAGAACACATGTTTGGTGTGTATTTTTTACATGAAGAAAACACACCAATTCCCTTGTTGTCCAAAATAGAAAATACAATAGAAGGGATTTGGAAGCTTCATTTTGATGGAGCTAAAAACAAGAAAGGACAAGGAGTGGGTTTGATGCTCACTTCCCCAAAAAATGAAAGGTATTTTTCAGCTTTTGAGTCTCCAATTTTCATGCACTTGTAACATAGCTAAATACAAAGCATTAATTCATGGCTTACTTTGGGCCAAAAAGAGAGGTATTAGCATACTACATATTTTTTGGTGATTCTGAGTTGGTTATCATATCCACTCCATTCCTAGAACAGAATATAAGCATGCAGATAGACTTGCAACAATTGGTGCTAGTTTTGAAGTGTTGGAAATGATTGAAAATAATAAAATTAAGCCCATATTAAGCTAATTCATCAGGCCTTCTATACCTGATAATGACTTGAATTGGTAGGTTTTTGAAAATGATGATCAAATCTACAGGTTTTTATAACAAGAAGGTGAATTTTTTACTGTAAATCAAGATAAATTACAACACTTATACGGTGACCAGGTTGTTCAATTAAAGATGAATAAACTGCCTCAAGATCTGGTCACGTTAGAAGACATCTTTAGCACTGATGATCAGTTAAGGAAAGACAAAACTAAGATGTCAACACATGATGATAACTATGAAGAGATCTCAGTTGATGAAGGAAAAAATTTGTTTCTTGGAAAGGTATGCTCCTTGGCTGAAAATCATTCATTTATTAATCTTTGCAAAGAATTTAAATATGTTTTCTCTTGGAGATACCAAGACTTGAAAGGGTTTGATTCCAGTTTAACACAATATATCATTAAATTACAACCAAATTCCAAGCCAGTTAGGTAAAAACAGAGGCCTATAAATCCAAAAATAGAGCCTCTAATGAGGAAAGAATTATCTAAGTTGATCGAATCAGGTATTATCTTTCGAGTCAAGAATTCAAGTTGGGTAGCCAATCTTGTTCATGTCAAGAAAAATAATGGAGAAATCAGATTATGTGTAGATTTCAGAGATCTTAATAAAGCTTCATTAAAAGATCATTACCCACTTCCAAACATGGATCAGATTTTAAGAATAGTTTCTGGTTCAAATAGACTATCTCTTCTAGATGGTTATAATGGATACAATTAGATTTTAGTTCGAGCGGAAGATAGGTACCAAAACAACTTTTACTACCAAGTGGGGTACTTATGCTTACAAAAGAATTCCTTTCAGCCTTTCAAATATTGGTGAAACATTTCAACGTGTAATGGATATGGATTTTCGTAGCTTGTTAAATAAATGCATCCTTGTTTATTTAGATGATTTTATTGTATTTTCAAAAAATTCAGAAGAACATCTAATACATCTAAGGCAGAATTTTTAGTTATGCACATAGTTTGGAATATCTTTGAATCCCAAAAAATCTATCTTTTCAATACATCAATGTAAATTACTTGATCATATTGTTTCTAAGTAAGGTTTAGAAATTGATCCTTTTAGAATCGAATCCATATCACAGCTATCATTTCCTCATCATAAGAAGGCATTAAAAAATTTTCTTGGGAAAATCAACTTTGTTAGAAGATTTGTTCTAGATTTTGTAGCATTGGTTAAACCATTGAAAACTATGTTAAAAAAATAGAAAGCTTTCTCTTTGACTAGCGAAGGGAGAGAAGGGTTTAAAGCAATCAAAACAGCCATCTCTCAGGCTCCCACTCTTGCAAATCCAAATTTCAATCAATATTTTACAATGTATGCACTTGCAGGTGTTGAAACAATCTCAGCCATATAAACTTAGGTTAATGATGAAAATATAGAATAGCCAATTGCTTTCTTTGGACAAAGCTTGCATGATTACGAAACAAGGTACACATTTCTTGACAAACAAGTACCTTCAGTAGTCAGAGGACTAAATAATTTTAAATACATGCTTTCAAACAACAAAATTCATGTTCTTGTTTCTCATCTAAGTGTGAAAGATTTTTTGTTAAATAAAGAATTGAATGAGAAAAGAGTAGGCCAAATAATGAAGGTTATGGAGTATGATGTTGATATTCAAGTTGCGAAGACAGTTCTAGATAAAGGTTTAGGTGAACACCTAATTGCTGATATGGAAAAGTAATAATCTATAGAACCAGAAGATTCAAAATAACATGCTGAAATTATGTATCAGCAATTAGACATCATGGTTCAGCTAGAAAATGAGCAACCTGAAGTTTCTTAAGAAGTTCAGGAATCAAGATGGATGACTGATTTAGTTTACTATCTATAGCATGGAGCTTATCCGAAAGGTATGGATAAGAATAAATGAAGGTATTTCATATTACAATTTTTACCCTATGTTTTTATTGATGGTGTCTTGTTCAAAAAATATATAAATGAAATATTATTGCAATGTTTTGACTATGATAAAATTCAGCAATTATTGTCAGAATTTCATGAAGGACCTGTAGGAGGTCATTTTTCAGCACGTGCCATAGCCTTTAAAATTATGAAAGCTATTTACTATTGGCCTAGCATATTTAAGGACTATTTTGAATGGATTAGAAAGTGTAAGAAATGTACTTTCTTTGTTGGAAAAGAACGATTATCTTTGCTGCATTTACAGCCTATTTCAGTTGATCAGCCTTTTATGTAGTGGGGTCTTGACTTTATTAGTATAATAAACCCACCTTCATCACAAGGACACAAGTGGATTTTGACTACTACAGATTACTTTACACACTAGACTGAAGCAGTAGCATTGATATATGCTAATGAAAATTCAATACTATCCTTTTATGAAGGTATTGTTTACAGATTTGGTGTTCCAGCAACTATCATATCAGATAATTCTTTAGCATTTCTTAGTGCAAAGGTAACAGATTAGGCTGCCAACCATGGAATTTATCTAAGTTTTTCATCTAAGTCTTACCCAAAAGGTAATGAGTTATCTGAAAGTACTAACACGAATCTTTTAAGGATCATTAAAAGAACACTCAAAGACAACCAGAGAGCTTGGCATCTTATGTTGAATTCAACACTTTTGGCTGATAGAGTGACTCCTAAAATACCAGTTAGCAATTCACCCTACAAAATTGTTTACAAAAGAGAAGAAAGAATTACTATCTCATTAAATTACCTGCATTAGATTTGTTGCATAAAATTAAGCTGCTTTAGAATGAACCATTTCAGGTTCGTTATCCAAAATTAATGGAATTACAAGAGCTAAGAGATCAAGCTCATGTAAACATGGAGAAGAATCAGAAACAAATGAAGAAGACTTTTGATAAGAAATCCAAGTTCATAATCTTCATTGAAAGAGATATCATGTCAAAATGGGATGTTGATCGTGTAAATCCAGGAAGACACATGAAGTTCGATACAAACTGGAATGGTCCTTAAATGATTTCAGCTTGTAAAGAACACAATGCTTTTCAGCTCTCGAGGCTGAATGGACAGGAACTTCCCATTCCTATGAATGGTATGTTTCTCAAACATTGTTATTGAAAATCCTATAGTGTCTGTTTAGAGTAGGATTTCCCTTCAATAAGTGCAGTTCCTACACATTGCAATGTTTTTTAATTCAATAAGTGCATTCATGCATGTGATCTGGTTTACAAGATCTTTTCCCAGTTTTAGTTCATTTTGAAAGGGTTGGACATTCGGAAAGGTAGATTTTGGTTACATGCTTTAGACTCCACACCCAATGGATAAGAGCAAGACACTGGTTTACAAGATAGAAAGAATATTTCCCTACAGGATCACCAAAAATGTTGACAATTTTTGCACTTGTGCAAAAACGGGCAACTCAAAACTTTGTTATGATGAATAGCATTGGTGAAATATACCTAAGCTATGGGAGGTTATTTCAGACAATATTGTTACTGTTGAATTAATTAATGACTACAAGAAATCAACAGCTATGTGTACTATTAGAAAACATAACAGATCACATAGTCTACAATTTCATGCCATCTTTAGCAAAAGAACACAAACCCTGAAGGACAGCTGTGTTCTCTTGATGAAGACACCGAAATGTAGAATAGATGAAGTGTTGGGTTTTGGAACGGAAATCATGACTGTAGATTACAGGAAATCAGATTTCATTACTGGATGTTACAGGTACTCTTAAATGTTCTTTCCTTCATTATTAAGACATTCAATTATATTACTGAGTTTTTTAGTTCATCATACAATTCATACAGAAGTAGAAATGCAGAAATAAATACACAACTCAATTTCACAATTCAATGTTTTATTCATAAGGAATTTCAAATGTTCCCACACAAGCCGTGGGATGTAACTGAAAAGTAAAGTACAACTACTGAAATAAGAGGTACATATGCATGAAAGAGAAAATAAAGGAGTATGAGTGAACTCATCATTGCCTTGGAGGTTTCTCCTTAGGTTGATGCATCTTCATCTTCAGCTTTGTTCCCTCTCCATCTTCACTACTGAAAGCACTATACCTAAAAATAGAAAAGAGAAAACTATCAATTTATGAGCTCAGGGTACAATCCATATTCCTATACTATCCTAATTTGTGCATATGGATCTCTTAACAATAGGACATATAAATTACATGAAGATAAAAATATATATATGATTTTCTCACTCAGAAAGGAGAGAGAAGAAAAGAAAAACCATGGATACAAGAGAGGCAGAAAGAAAATATAAATCAAATACTAATGTAGAAAGCAGATAATGCATGGCATGATCAAAGATAACAGTTATAATATTTTAGCCTCACCAACAAGCCATGAAGCATCTAAATGAATTGTTATAGTGCTAGATCAAGTTACAAGTGCACAATTTCAGATTGTATCAAACCAGATATAGAAATTCTACAATACCAATGAAGTACAACTACGAAAAGAAAAGTAGAGTCAACTTTATGAATATAAAGTCATAACAGCCATGCAATCAAAGAAAGATTCAAGATATAAGTTTTCAAGCGATCATTTCATGCTAAATGAATTCAAGAATTCAACTTAAGCAATTGCTTCCAGTTATATATCCAGTTTAAATACACAGAGTTACAACACACTAAAAGGAGAACCAGTTTCTAAGATTGGAGAAGTAATGAATAACAAGTACACAAAACATGAGTAGAAAGTTGTGAATAAGCCTTTAAAGGCATAATTTAAGAATTAAATAAAACAAGGAATGCATTTCATGAAGTGCAGATTACAAGTAAAATAGGTATAGAAATTCTCTAAATACCATATTTATTAGGAAATTACAGATTGAGAGAAAAGATGAATTCACAGTCAACCTCAAATCCATTATTATGTAGTATTTCAAAAACAAGTATGACACGAAAGAAAGTACAAATGCTCAAATTCAATATTCAGTATGCTTTATAAGGAAGGAAGGAATTCATGTTTTCCCAAAGGCCAAACTATATTAATGTTGAGGCAATAAAGAAGTGATGTAAAGGTTCACTTATATGCTTACTGAAATAGGGGCACCTCATCAAGTAACAAATTAGTTTTCATTTCCAAATATCAAACTACGAGAGCCACCAGTATCTAAGAAGTGAGATGAAGGGAATATTCAAATCTTACTTGTATCAAATGAAGAAATAGTTGCAGCTCAAGAAAATATGAATCATAGAATCGATTTTCCAAGTATGCAATTGATATTTCAAATGATCAAAATAGCTACAAGCTAATAGATCAAGAAACAAATGTGTTATCAGCAAATAAATCAGTGCCCAGTTATCAAGTATATAGAAGGTATCTACGCAAAGATGGAACTAAGCCACATTCTAAGGGTACAATGACAAAATCAGTAAGTACATAGTTGTATTAAAGCTACAAGATTTTTAATCAAGGTCTTCCAAAAAATGGATAAAGTAATGATCTATGCAAGTAAAGCAGTTTCATAAGCAACATGAAATCATTTTTTAGATCAAACAAGACATTAATGGATTCAAGTTTCTATAAAGATAGATTAATGAAACTAGATAATCAAAGAGTTTGAGATGGACCATCAAAGACACCAAAAGTCAAGCTCTAGAGGATTCATAGACCATGCAGAGGTCAGTAGAATATGAAGATGACATAAATAAAAAATACAGAGCTTCAGGTTTCATCAATGGCTGCAGATAGAAAATTTGTAGATATTTACCGAAGCAAATGGATCTAAAAAATGAAAAAACATAAAATTCAAATACAACGAGGGGCCCCTTTTGGAAGATAGAGTTCACTTTTTCATTCCATAGTAAATACAAAAGAATATTGCCTTACACAGGTGTCCAACTATAAGAGCAAGGATGAAGCCGAAAACCCAAATATCCATGTTGCTTTTACAATAGATCTCACATTTATTTTAACAGAATATAGAATACCAAAGTCAAAATTCTCTGAATCTGATACTTTTCAATCAAAGAATTAACACCCATTTTTGGGTTTTTTTTTTAAAATACCAAATCACCTAACCATGGTATGAGCAGATTTGGGTATCAACATATACATAGAGCCAATTTAGAGTAAATCAATGGTGTCCTTTTGCACAACAGAATAGATGATCAGGAATACAAATCTGAAACAATATACATAACCTATATTTATAGAGAAACAAACTAGCAGACACAAATCTACAGATACCCAGAACTCAAAATATGCAGATCTATAATTCATGATGCAGACTGAGATAGAGAATACACTCACCTTTTTTCCTTGGTAGCTTTGAATGAAGTGACCATGAATACCCAAAAATAAAGAATCGCGTGCTCAGAGGATAATGGCTAGTTAGAGCAGGCTCAAAACCTGTTTCAAGCTTGAGGGAGCCATCGAAACCCACCATAAAGAAACACAGTAACTCAAATAATTAAGCTCGAACCCATAGAAATGTCACCCACCTCAAAATAAATAACCATAGAGCCCAAGTGTTCGAGATTAACAAAGGAAAGAGGTCAAAAATCTTCACTCGCAGAACCTCACAGAGCTCCGAAATAATAAGAAATTATCGCCACCACTAAATATCTTGCCCAAAACGTAGAAATGGGAAAAATATGCAAATGCTCGAATCCACATAGCCTCATAGGATTCAAAATGTAAGAAATAAAGCTTGAGATGTCACAACAATGGTGGCAGGGAGAAATTTTGCCAGGGCTTCGCCCTAAATTTTCCAAAGTGTGAATAAAGTAGAATGATGGGGTTCAAGTGTTCTTTACTCACCCAACTAACCTCAATGCAAAACCTAGCTTACCATGGTTGAAAATAAATGGTCCATATTAGTAAGTACCAAGATCTATAGTGTATAGAATAACCATTATGAAACCTAACTCATAAATGAGTTAAGATCGATGATAGAGATAATGATAGTATAAAGATCAACAGCCTAGGATCGAATTTACCTTTTCAATCCAAAATCAGAGTTACTAGTAAACTCGACCACAATTAGGATCTTACCACTGAAAAAGGAAGGGTCAAGTCATCGTTGGAGGGGGATAACCTCAATTATTTGAAATCATTATTTACATTGACCCTTAAAATTTCTAAAATCATATGTTACATATCAAAACTGACAACATGATTCACTATGATTATCCAAAAGGAGTTAGATCATATGTAAATCAAAAGAGGCCCAAATATAATTTAGCATTAAATTTTTACCTTATGATTAAATAAAATGTAAGGTAAACTAATTTTAAGGTCCCTTGACCTTATTTTCTCCAAAAGTGTTGATAATCAAAGGGAGATCACATGATTATGAAAGTTTCTTGGACTTATGATCACATGAGATCAAATACAGAGGGAAATTATTGAAGGGGCTAAAGCCATGTAAATCCTCACGCTGACCTGCACTCCTCACCACAAACTTGCACAAAGAAACAACGAACAATAACATAATGGTGGAGTGAATTTCATTAAGCAGCGGTTAAATTTAAAAAAAATGGTGGGGCTTATACACATGTGGCTGTGTAAAATTCGAAGGAAGATAAATTTAAAAAATTAGAAATAGAAAAAGGAGATCCATTTCGTGGAAAATATTTAGCTTGGCATGGTTGACCCATTTCATAATGGGAGTGCCATCTAATTCCTCCAGTCAGTATGTACCATTTTCATGCATAGCTACTATTTTGTAGAGTCCCGTCCATTTTGGAAGAAATTTTTTTTGTCTTCTTTTTTTGTATCTCGAATCATATACTAGGACCAATTCATTCACATGAAATGGAGACCAATGGATCTTTTGATCAAAGTATTCCTTCTGCTTCATTTTCTTCTTATAGATTGTATCTTTTGCTATTTCCCTCATTTCCTCTAGCAAATGAAGATGTACCAACCTTTCTTTTACTGAATCACTTTCATCCATCCTTTTATTTTTCATAACTCTCACAGTGGGAATATCAAACTCAATAGGAAGAATTGGATCAATGCCATAAGCCAACTGAAATGGGGAGTATCCTGTTGCTGACTTTGATGTTTCCCTATATGCCCATAATGTTGCATGAATCCTTTTATCCCACTTATGTACCTGCTTCCACCACCTCATTTTGACTAGGGATTTTGTGTTCAATGATCTAGCATTGATGCTGTGCTTAATAGAAAACTTATTGACTAGGGATTCTACCACCTCATTAATGAAGTTACTTCCTTGATCTGTTACAATTTCTAATGGAAAACCAAATCTGGTGACAATGCGTTCATATATGAGCCTTGCCACTTCATCCATGGAAGTTGTTTTCAAAGGCCTAGCTTCCACCCACTTGGTTAAATAGTTTGTGGAACTACAATATACTTATTTTGGCGTGGGGTAGTTGGAAGTGGACCTACAATGTCTATTCCCCACTTTTCAAAGGGACCAAGTAGAAGAATAGGGCATAATGGAGCTGATGAAGTCTTACGGTTACCATGTGTTTGACAAATATCACATGTCTTACAATAATTATAACAATATTTAAAAAGAGTGGGCTAGTGATAACCTGCATCCAAGATCCTTCTTGTTGTAAGTTGTTCAAAGAAGTGCCCTCCACATGTACCATTGTGGAATTCTTCTATCAGCTCCTTCCCTTGATCACGTCCAACTACCCTCTTGTACTGTCCATTAGGTCCTATTTGAAATAATACTCCATGCAGAATAGAATATGGATAACTGGCTTGAGTAATCTTCCTCTTATTATTTGCATTGGCACCATCAGGAAACTTGAATTCATTAAGATAATTCCAAATATCTATGTATTCAATAGCGATTATGTTAAAGGATAACAATGTTGCATCTAGGAAATCATCATCATCACAAGATGAACCTAAACCATCATAGGCTCGAGAGAGTGCATCTGCATTGGCATGCTTCTTTCCTAGCCTATCTATAATATCAAATTCAAATTCTTGTAGCAAAATTATCCATCTTGCTATCCTCCCTAATGGGTTAGGCTTATTTACAATATATTTTAGAGCCTGATGATCTGTTACAACTATAAATTTTTTCCCTAGCAAGTAATTTCTAAACTTCTTTACAGCAAAAATGATAGCTACAGCCTGTTTTTTAGTTACAGTATAATTTACCTCAGCACTGCTCATTTGTCTGCTCCCAAAGTAAACTGGATGTTCATTCCCATTTTCATCCTTTTGGCTCAGAGTACTTCCTAGTGTTGCATCTGAGGCATCAGTGTACACAATGAATGGATTTCTCCAATCTAGATTCTTTAAAACAGGTGAAGACACCAAGGCTTCCTTCAGTTGTTCAAAAGCTTCATGCACCTTATTTCCTAGTTCATAAGTAACATCCTTCTTCAAGAACTGGGTTAGTGGCTGTGCAATCTTTGAGAAATTCTTGATGAACCTTCTATAGTAACCCACATGGCCTAAAAATGATCTCAACTTACTTCTATTCATAGGAAATGGTAACTCTTTGATTTTTGAAACTTCATCAGGATAAGTACCAATACCATCTCTTGATACAACATGCCCTAACAAAACACCTTTAGAACATCCAAAGACACACTTTGTAGGTTTTAGTGAGGTTTTTGCTTCATCTAACCTCTGAAATGTTGTCTCCATCTGGTGGAGGTGGTCCATCTTGCTCCCATAGATGCAAATATCATCTAGAAATACTCTGATGAAGTTCCCAATGTAGGGTTCAAACACCCTATTCATAAAATGTTGGAACGTTGCTAGAGCATTACATAGCCCAAAAGGCATAACTCTATAAGCAAACATTCCCCAAGGAGTGGTGAATGTGGTCTTCAACTGATCTTTCTCTACTATACGAACTTGGTTGTATCTGCTATATCCATCAGCAAAACTATAACACTCCTGGCCAGCTACTTTTTCCGAGATCTGATATGAGAATGGAAGAGGGTAATGATCCTTCTTTGTTGCCTTATTGAGCTTCCTATAATCAACACAAATGTGTAGCTTCCCATTCTTTTTTATTGAGATCACAATGGGAGAAACCCATTCTGAATTCTCCACAGCAAATATGAATCCTTCATCAAGCAACTTATCTATTTCTTCTTTTACAATCTTGGAAAAATTAAGATTCATTCTATATGGCATTTACTTTATGGGCTTAGCACCATCTACCAGCTCAATAGAATATTCTACCCAACTTACTTGATGGAGTTCCTTGTAATAAAAAATGAATAGGTGTATGTACCTTCGAAAGAGCTGGAGGTAGGATTCCTTCTCATTCTCCATCACAACATCACCAATCTTTATTTGTTGGAGACGATCATCAATTTCTTTTTCAGATAATTTTATGGGTTCATGATTTGGTGTGACTATAAGGATATCCATGACCAAAACATCAACCTCACTTTCTTCATCTTCTGTGTCCACTTCACTGGTACTAGAGTAATAAGAGGATGTCCAATCATCAGTTTCATCACTTGAATCCACAGGTTTTGTCTTATGAAGGCGAGGGATCATGCTTATCTTCACCCTCTCTCTACCATGTCCAAGTGTCATGAAGCCTTAATTCCAGTAGTTTCTTGCATGAACTCTCCTTAGCCATGGTCTTCCCAACAACATTGGGTATGCAACAGTACCATTTTTCATCACCTGAAATTCTACCACACATACAACACCCATAATAGATATTGCCACATTTGATACAACACCTTCTGGTTTAGTTTTTCCTTTATTTAATGACCTTAACATAAGTGTTGAGGGGCGATCAATTTTTAAACCCAACATATTCATTACATACTCGGTCATTACATTAATTTCAGCACCTCCATCAACTAAGACATCATGAATTGAAATACCATTACATAATACCTCATCTTGTGGAGCATAGGGATCCACCTCTGCCTCCAAAATAGGGACCTCAATCTCCTTCCTTTTTTGAGCATTGAGTCCACTTCGTAGCTCCCGCCTCTTCTCAGAAGACATAGCCAAGAGTTGACCATATGTAATATTTTCAGGCCTTTTGGATAGATCTTCTAAGATGGAGTATGGTCCTTGTCCCTGTGAAATTAGAAAATCCTACACACCCAACTTTCTTCTCCTATGTTTCTTACTAGTTTCTCCTTTTATCTTCTTAGGATCATTTCCATCTTGGTTATCTTTTTCTTTCTTTCTTTTTGTTACAAACACATCTACTTCATTATTTATGCTCTTACCTACTACATCAAAATAATTCACAGGTGCTTTTCCTTTATCATTATCTCTTGTACCAGATGTAGAATATCTATCCGGACAATTATACTTATAATGACCCTTTTTATAACAACCATAACATACAACTTTAGAAATATTTCTTTTTGGACCTCTATCTCCTCCCTGAGAACTAAATTGTTTTCCTTGAAGAACATTAATAGTTAACTGGCCCATCTTCCTGAGCAGATCTTCATACTCAGTAGATGTACTAGGAGAAAGATTTGTGCTCACCGAGAGTGGTTGTGGATTCTGGACCAAAGGTGTTGGTGTAGGCTATACTTTTGCAACAATTTCTTTGGGCTCCTCTTCCATGCTTTCTTCTTTCCTTCTTGCAATATCCTTTGCTTATTCAATGGTAGTTGGGCGGTCATACTTCACTCGTTGTCTGATCTTTGGCTTCATACCAAGAATGAAGTGCTTACAGAGGAGATTATCCATGCCATTCATCAACCCATCCACTAATCCTTCCTTCCGGATCTGGGCATTGAGCTTCCTCCTTAGCTCTAGAACACAAGAATGATAATCCCTTATCTTCTCCTTCTCTCCTTGGGATAGCTTTGTGATATCGATCATGAGATCTGTATATTTTTGTTGTTCACCAAATTCTTCAAGAAAACTTTCAGTCAATAAATCCCATGATTTTTTCACATTATCACCTAGTGTTTCACACCACCTAAGGACTGAACCATCCAAAAAGGTAGGAAAAAATTCATTCCATTGTTCCCTTCTTATGAGGCCATTACAAATGCAAGATTGTTTAAACTCTTGAATGAAAGAGGAAGCATCTTCATTAGATTGGGCTGAAAAAATAGGAATCTTCCCCATTTTCAAAAGTACCAACAGTGAAATACCAACCCACAAGTACAATCAACAAGACTTATGTGCACAAATAATTGGAATCACTATAATAGAAAATAGAAATTACCACGGTAACTATGGTAAAACTTGACTTACTGCGGTAAAAACTAACTTTACTTTGATAAACACTATTCACAGTAAAAAGTGAAGTTACTGTGGTAAATACTATTCATGGTAAAAAGTGACTTTACTGTGGTAAATACTATTCATGGCAAAAAGTGAATTTACCATGGTAACTACTATGCATAGTAAAAACAAGGTTACCCTCCAAATGTTTTCTGACTAAGTGGGAATATCTCTCCAGAAAATCCACCAACGAGGAATGGTCCCGACAACGGAACGAAAATGTCAACACCTCGTGCTATGATAATTCTCCACCAGGAACTCCTCATGCTATGATTATTTACTAATGCACAGCCTTTACTTTGGTGGATGTAATCTAGAAACACAACAACAAACATAACACAAGAATACCATAGACTATGCTACAAAGGAATGATGATAAATCTGAAATATAAGTGTAAATTAAAATATCAACATGAAATTGTTACAATATCACCCATGAGGTACTTCAAGTGTTACTGACTCCACTTGCCTTCCAACAATAACTATGGGAGAAAATTCACAATTACACCTCTTAATGGCTTGTTTAACACACCTTCAAAATGATGGCTTCCTTTATACTCTTACTCATACAATATTTCTCACTACTTCCTTCTATCCTAAATGAGGGGGGTGGCCTCTCTATTTATAGAACTTCCAGGCTTATCCATCTTATCTCTAAGATAGGATAAGAAATCCACTCTGACGAATCATATTCCATACCTTAACTCTTATCTGTACATGTAAGATTATCTTTTACGATAAGATAAACCTTATCATTTCACATGGGTTCCACATTTTTAGACTTTTTACAAATAAAATACACAAAATATTTATTACCTCACTCCTTGTCCTTATTACCAATACAATATTTCTAATTCCTAATCATGTAGACCCTACTTCTCTACTTACCCCAACTTTGACATTTTAACATTACTGGACCACTTACGACAAATATTTACTTTTTACCACAACATTCCTATTGTACTTTTGACTATTACCGTACTATACATTATTGGCGGCATCATACCAATAGCGTCGTTATCTTCTATCAGACGCTACTACTAATTATACTTAACAACATCCTATTCCTAATACATACATTAATGAAATAGAAATTATGGAGGAAAATTTTAGTGTCGATAGGACATCCACCACCAAACGTCGACCCCTTCATTCAAATCTGAGATCACATTGAATTTACAAAACAATACAAAGTATAGCATTTGGAAGTGATGGTGGTGAAAACACATTACATAAGTAGAGCTCGCAAGAATCCCTAGGGTCGAAGCTGTCGATCAACCTACAACAATCAACACAAAGGTGTTTCAATAAAACAAATATAGAGGGCAAGTATTGAAGGGGCCAAAGCCGTGTAAATCCCCACGCTGACCTGCACTCCTCGCCACAAACTTGCACAATGAAACAATGAACAATAACATAATGGTGGAGTAAATTTTAATAGGAAATGGTTAAATTTAAAAAAAATGGTGGGGCTTATACACATGTGGTTGTGCAAAATTTGAAGGAAGATAAATTTAAAAAATCAGAAATAGAAAAAGGAGAGCAAACAAAAAGCAGAAGATGGAGATACAAAGTCTCAGATCCGTTCTTTGAGTAAGAAAAACCCTGAATTCACCTTCCACGCATGCAGCTCCATGTGGTCAATCTGTCAGGTCACATTTTACAAAGGTTAGTCATTTTTTGAATGTATTAAATACAAGTTTGTTCATTTCATACTCCAAGCACACATAGTGCCAAGTTGGATAATTGGAAGTGGCTTAGGAGTAGGAGGTGCATGGTTCGAATCCCACCCCAACTTGTATTTTTCAATTTGTCAGAATATTTAGTAGAACTGATAACTTTAGTGAAAAAATCAAATTTAGTTATAACTAACTAAATTTAGCAGGGAAATCTCTAATTTAGGGCAAACAAATTTATTCCCCATTTAGCTTGTTTTTTCATTCTGGACATTTTTTTCCTAAAGGATTCCTATCCATAAATTGCATTTTTGCAATTGTTTGCGTAGTGGGTCATTTTGGGCTCCAGAGGCCACCAGGGCCCACAAAACAAAAACAATTTACCTGTCATTCAATTTTTTCTAGATTTTATAATGTAATTACATGCTACAATATAGTGTACTAATTTTTAGGTTGCCATAAGTCAACTGCAAACTTTGTAACTAATCAGAAATTGATAGAATTGTAATAAAAAACAAAAACAAAATTGGTTCTGTAACACTCACGAGATCCTAGATCTCATTCGTAGCATTTGGTATATATGGTGCCTCTGGGAAGTGCTTACGAGTAAAGCTGTCGTGACTACTACTGTACTTAACACCTAATATAGTTGTAATAACGGCATCTGGGCATCAACCCTTTAAATCGACGGGGAGTAATAAGGTCATAGTCCACACACTATGAGCCATCCCATCCGTCTGTGAACAATTGCATGACATAAATCCATACTGAGAAATTATCCAAGTATATAGTGAAGTTACGCACGCGTATGAGGATATTTCTTTGAGTTGGTGTCAATAATTGCACAGACCCCTTTCAGTATTGTCTTAGTACCACATATTGAATTCTTTCACGTACCACTAGATATATAGAAAGGGCGAGCTTCTTCCACGTACCGCCGAGTATATCAGAAGGGTGCGTATATAGAAAGGTTCGGTATATTGGACTGATGGTATATAGATTAGGAAACCTTATACCTGGAGTGATAAGAGCCAAACCATGTCAGTGATATCTGTAAAATGGGCATCAATACCCCCAAATTTTTTCTTCCAGATTCACAACTACTCAGAGGAAACAACTCTGCTGCATGGAAGACAAAAATCAAGACACATCTTGAGTTTGAAGAGATTTGGGCTGCTATGAATGGTACTCTGACCAGATCAACTACAAATACAACACAACATCGACAGTTTGATAAATCAGATTAGAAGGCAAAACTCATCATCTTGTTTAGAGTGTATAATGATGTGCAACCCCACATTTGAGATGACAAAACAAACAAAGAAGTGTGGAATAAGTTGAGCATAGTATACGAGGCCAAGAAAAATAATTTTATACTAAATTTGCAGTCACTTACACATATTGAAGTTCAAGCAGAATGAAAAAATAGAAGCTTTCTTAAGAAGAGTTACAGAATTGAGGGCTTCACTTCTAGCCCTAGGAGAAGCGGTCAAAGATGATGATCTCTTTCCCATTGTTTTGATAGAACTTCCTTCTTCATACATTTTTTTTAACAACACTAAACTTGTCAGATACGATAGTTAGTTTTGACAAATTTGTAAACTTACTACAACAAGAGGAAGCAATGCACAATAAGGATGATGAAGAAGAACAAGGATTTTCTTCACATCAAAAATGGAAAGGAAGAGGTAAAGGAAAACCTAATTCCTATCAAAAGTCCCCAAATCAAAATCAGTATCAAGGGTATAAACAACAGAAGAAGAAATGTCCTATTTGTAAAAGAGGACATAACCTCAAAGATTGTTGGTACAATACTTACAAGAAAGGTTCATCAAGCAACTCTGGACCTCCACAACAATCTCATAAGGGACATTCTAACTACAATCAAGGGCAAAAAAAGGGGAACTGGAAAATAAGACCCCATCAGCAAGGAAATATTATTAAGAAACAAGAACAGTCAGACATTGAAGACTACTTGTTCACTACTCGATCAAGTGAACCATCCACGTCATCTAGTGATGTTTGGTATATTAATTCGGGGGCCACTTGACACATGACCAGCCACAAAGACTGGTTTATTTCAATGAGGGACACACCATCAAAAAATCATGTTTCGTTGGGAGATGATTCTTCATATACAGTTAAGGAGATTGGGAACATTTCTCTACCCCTTGGTTCATGCAACTGTAGAATTTCAGATGTCTTATATGTCCTTGGGTTGACAAAGAATATATTTTCTAGTCAGTCAACTCCTTGATCACAATATAAAATTTGATTTTGATAGTCATTCCAGCAAGAAAATGTGTTTGATTCGAGACAAATCAAGAGGCTCGAAAATAGTTGCGAAATCCTCTAATGTGGGACGCATGTTCCAACTTGATTTTTTCCACAGAGATGATCAGGCACTTTTGGCTAAGAACTCTACCTCAACACATTTTTGGCATCATAGACTTGGTCATGTAAGTTTTAAGTATATTGAGACACTTCTCCAGCACAATATGGTACATGGGCTACCATCTCTTCATAAGGATACAAACAAGTGTCCTCACTACCTAGCAGGAAAAGAACACATGAGCTCCATTCTAGAAGAGTACATTTTGAGCTCATGGAAAACTTGACCTAGTTCATACCAATCTTTACGGTCTGATGAAACCAAGTCATTCTAGGTTCCAATACTTCATGCTTTGTGTTGACGACTATTCAAGAAACATGTGGATTTTTTTTCTTCACAAGAAAAGTGAAGCTTTTGAAACTTTCAAGAAGTTAAAATTAGAAGTTGAGAATGAAATTGGTCATCACATCAGAACTCTCCACTCAGATCGAGTGGGGGAATTCACCAGTAATGAGTTCAAATACTACCTACAAACTCACATGATTCATCGACAAATGCCTCCTCCACACACACCACAACAAAATGGTGTTGTTGAGATAAGAAAGCGTACTATCATGGAAATGGTGTGATGCATGATCAATTACTCTAGACTTGCAAAGAAATTCTAGGTAGAAGCATCAAAGACAACAACATATTTTTTGAACAGAGTGCCCACATAGTTGCTCTTGATGGAGTAACATCACAAGAAGCATGATCAAAGTGGAAACCATCTATTGTACACCTTAGAGTATTCGGGTGCAAAGCAAACATGCACATACCCAAGTAGAATAGAAATAAATTGGACATGAAGTCACATAAACTCGTCTTCATTAGGTATAGTGAAGAGACTCTTGGGTATAGATTGATGGATCCTAAGACTAGAAAAGTCTACACTAGCAGATATGTTGAGTTTTTTTAGAAGAAGGAAGCAGAGAATCCTCCTCTAGACTCGCCAGATGTATATTTTTCTCCAGTTGTAAAAATGAAGTTGATGTTCCCTCAAAAGATGAAAGTGAAGATTGGGATGATGGTGTTGATCAGATAGAACCACGACCCATGGGAACAGTTCAGTTTATGCCCAAGTGGTGTTCAAGCACATTATGAGATGCAAGAATGGATGCTCCACTAGATACATCCACCCTTGGACCACAAATTCACAGTAAAGCAAGAGAATAAGTTACCTTTGCTTTGATGAGTAGAGTTATTGAATTTTATGAGCCCTCTACAATCCAGGAAGCCCTACACTCAAAATCTTGGAAAGATACCATGAATTTTGAATATCAATCAATGATGAAGAATAACACTTGGCATCTTGTCGATATTCCACTAAGGAAGAAACCCATTGGATGTAGATGGATATTAAAAAAAAAGTAAAAATCAGATGGGATAGTGGACAAGTATAAAGCAATACTAGTAGCAGAGGGGTATGCATAGAAAGAAGGTATTGACTATGAGTAGACATTTTCTCCCATAACTAAGATCAAAATGATTAGGATGATCTTTTCTCTAGCTGCTCAGTTTGGATGGAAATTCCATCAGATGAATGTAAAAAGTGCCTTCCTAAATGGAGATTTACAAAAAGAAGTCTACATGGCTCAACCCGAGGCATATGTAGTACCTGGTCAAGAAGCAAAGGTATGCAGAATCAAGAAATCTCTATATGGCCTCAAACAGGCACCCCAGGCATGGTACATCAAAATTGACGAGCATCTCGTACAACATGGATTTGTTAGAAATGCATATGATCCCAATCTTTACCTCAAAAAGAAAGGGCGAGAGATTGTGATTTTCATAGTTTATGTCGATGATCTAGTCATCACTGGTAGTTCAGTGAGGATGATCGATGCAACGAAGAAATATCTTAATCGATCGTTCGACATGAAAGATCTCAGGCTAATGCATTATTGTCTTGGATTGGAAGTATGGTAGAAAGAGAATCACATCTTTGTTTCTCAGATGAAATATACCAAGACAATTCTTGAGAAATTTAGGATTATGGATTTCACACCAATTTCTACACCCGTGGAGGAGCAGACTATAGTTATCTTGTTCAGATCCATCTCCTGAGGTAAGTGCCACTCTCTATCGGTAGTTGATTGGGAGTCTCATTTACCTAACCTACACTAGATCAGATATCAACTTTACAGTAATCTATCTATCCAGGTTCAATCAAGAACCCAAAGTTTGTCATTGGAAAGTAGCAACGTGAATTTTGAGATATCTCAGAGGATCAATGGATCTTTCTCTAGAATACAAGAAGAATGAAAACTTCTTCTGGACTAGATATTCAGATTTAGATCATGCAGGAAATATTGATGACAGAAAATCCACTTCTGGATTTGTATTCTTTATGGGATCTGGACCAATATCATGGGGAAGAAAGAAACAACACTTCGTTTCTTTCTCTTCCATAGAAACCGAGTATCGTTCTGTAGGATAAGTTGTCTGTGAAGTGATTTGGCTACATCGCATACTAGAAGGACTTGGAATACCAAAGGACAAACCAACCACCATGTATGTTGACAATGAAAGTGTTCTCAAACTTGTTCACAATCTAGTTTTTCATGAGATAAAAAATCACATTGAAGTATAGGTTCATTTCATACGTGAACATGTGTTGAAGCACAACATCTAGCTTCAATTTTTTCCAGCAGCTGAATAATGGGTAGATATCTTCACAAAGTCACTTGCATGTGACAAGTTTGAGTTTTTCAGAGAGTCCCTCTCCTCATCTCTTAAGACAATACACAATTAAGGGGGGAATGTTAGGTTAATTAATTATGCATAATATAATTTGATTATTTAATTAATTTTATTAATTAAATAATGTTTTTATATGGTTATATTATAAACCATATTATTGTTGTATTTTGTTATATGGTTTTAACAACCATATTTATCTTTTATTTCCACATGTGTAATTGTTATAATTGTTATAACAATTATGTGCTTCACGGATGTAATTTTGGAAGCAGATGTGAGTTTAGTTTTACATGTGCAACCAATTTCTTTGTCTACACATGGTTGTTCAATTCCTATAAGAATTGCAACACTCCATTGTATTGTTGGTTGATTCAAATTAATACAATTTACATGCTTTCATCCATGTTTGCATCCTCTTTATATATGATGTTATTTGGAAATTACTAATCTTTGTGTAGTTCCAAAATCATGTCTCAAAGAATTGGAAGCTAAGACAATACTAACGTGTTTGATATAGGTTGCCAAAATGTGTGCTATATGTAAAACAACACTAAGTTAAAAAGATAAAAAAACACACTATATTCATCACATTATATTTGATGGTTCATAAAATGATACGTCCATATCCACTTAACTATAACATAACCTCTTTGGCATAATGCCTTAAGCTATAACAATTAGGAACCCTAAAGTAGTCCACCACTGAGTAACCTCATGGACGAAACATGAAGTGCTCCACACACCTAATTGACTAGTTTTACATTGTGATTTAGAGTTAAAGTTATCCACATAACGAACACAATGAGAATACACATGAATACATTCATTGCTCATCATAATTGAAGGGGGTAATGTTAGGTTGTGGAGCCTGTTTTCATGTGAGAAAGTGTTGAAGACTATACAATAAGAGTATTGTACACTTTCCATAGTTGTCTCACCGGGGTTTGGGGGTATAGCCCCTGAATTTTTTTTTGGGCCTTAAAACATGCCCAATATATCGGAAAACATGCTTTTCTCATATGGGCGGGATTTTTGACCCATAGGTTTATGAGACGGTTTTGGCCCATGGTTTTAATACCCATGGTTTTGTAAAACCACTTAAGCAGTTGTCTACTTTAATGGTTTTATGCATATGGTTGGTATAATGTAACATTACATATGTGTTTTGAATTCAAGTGTGAATTCTGTAGATTTTGTTGAGCATAGCTCCAAACAGATCTGGGTATTATATTTAGAGAAAGATGGCTTGTAATAAAATTTGAGCAAGTGATTCTTGGTGGACGTAGCCCAAATTAGGTGAACCATGTTAAATACTATCTCTTTGTGTTTTGTTATTTTATTCTATAATTTTATTTGAGATCTGTAATATTTTCTGCATATTAGTTTCTACTGTTGCGATTCTGTGAGTGATTATTTTACATATTTTATCTGTTATTTCCTAACAATTGGTATCAGATCCTAGTTTGGTTTGCTAAAGTTTTGAATCGTAGGGAAAGTTTTATCTTGAGTGGGAGCTATGGAAAATGATGGAATATCTAGGGTTGATAAATTCAACGGGCACAATTTCAGTCTTTGGAAGATGTAGATGGAAGATTACCTTTATCAAAAGGATATTTATATTCCATTGTCTGAGTAGGTGAAAAAACCCTTGAGAATGACGGATGTGGAATGGGATTTGCTGTATAGGAAGGAACTTGGGACAATCTTGTTGTGTCTTACATCTTCGGTATTATTTAATGTTTCAAAGGAAAAGAATACAAAATAAATGATGGATGCATTAGGGAAGTTGTATTAAAAACCTTGGAAAATCAAGGTCACAATAGATAAACTTGTGACACCTAGTTGAGTGAACTACCTAGGAAAGCCATATCTTCTTAGAGCCCACTTTGCTTGTCCAAATCATCGTGTCTCGTCAAAATATCACGAAGTGACGACTTACTTGGAGTCAAAAACTTATTTTTTGAACAAGGCAAAGAATCCACTTAAGTTGAAGCCAAGTGTCACTCATCATGAGATTTATGACGTATTACTTATCTTAGTTTCTTTCTTTCCTTAGGATGAGGCAAAATTTTGCCTAAGTAATGCTTATTCCTTTTCCATTTGAACTATACCTTTGCATTCTTGTTTCCCATTTGGGACAAAGGAAGGCATGTTTTACGAGTGTCAATAGATTTTATTCACCAACTTTATATCCATTTACGCTCATCCATGTTTGCAGCTAGGATGTTAAACATCTAAAGTGTTTGGGTACATTTTTACATCTTGATAACTACTTAATCTTGATTTCAAGATTATCTTCATAGTTAGGTTTGACCTCATCATTATTTCTTCTTTGAGTTGTTACACTACCCGCATTATATCCATATAATTATGACACTTACATCTTGTTTTCATTTGTGATAACCTGGTATAAGTTTCCATATTGTATTGTTACGCTGCTCGCATGGTTGATAAATTATTGTTATACTTGTACTTATTTTTTATTCCAACATCGTCTTAGGCTTTTGAGAGTGTTGATATTACATTGTTTGTACCGTAATAACATCATTTTGATACTAATACCTTGCTTATTCTAGGCTTGGCTAACATGTCAAGGTAGTGTTGTTACGCTATTAAAATTTGTAACTTCCATGGTAAAACACTTATATTTTTTTGTATATGAATTATTCGTAGTATATCTTATGGAGAGATCATGTCAACACAACCTTAGTAATTAGGTCTCGTTTGTATTAAAATCGACCTAGGTAGTGATAATGTGTTGTCACTATCTATGTTACACCTATCTTTGGAATATTAGCTTAAGGAGTAAACACTTGGATCGATTGATTTTTTTACCCATGAAATTACATGATTATTCCTTGTGTGTTAGCAAACTCGTATACTTATTCTAGGAAAAAAGTTATATTATCAAAATAGTGTCATTACGATGTATATTTTCCTTAGATATTATGTGGGGAATCACACAAACATCCCCATATGTACTAAATGTCTAGTTCAATGTCAATATACTTCCCTGTATCAACATGGAACTTCATTACCTTTGAATGAGTTCCATCACGCTAACTAGGTCTAGGCATTTTTACTTAAATGACACCAATAATGACTAACTATCACGTGGTTCCTCACAATTACAAAAATATGGAGCCTTGGTTTAGGCATTCACATCAAAATATGCCCATTACGAGTAAGCCTCATTTGGTTCTTCAGGCTAGAGGGCCTAGCCAGGTACCTCGTTCCCCACCTTCATCTCATAGTCGGTGGTATGGTTTGGATGCTTCTGTTCCAAATTAATTTTCAGGATCCCCCCACTCTTCTGTTAATTCTAATCCAAATTATTATTCTTATGCCTCTAATTCTTGTGAGGCTTAAGATCCAAACTATTATTCTAATGTGACTCCTATGTCACAGTATTCCCTTGCTTTGTAGGACCTTCTTCAACAAACATCTATTGTGACTCTTATGTTAAAGATCCATACGACTCAAACTCAATCTAGTCAGTAATCTCACTCGACTCGTACGTCACAATCTAAAGACTTTAGATTCAATCCTACTAGTTTACCGACACTATATCATTGTATAGGTAAATCCATTTCATCTTATTCATCTGCTAAGTCACCTTCTTCTATGAATCAGAATCCAATCCTTGTTTCTCCATTGAGCCCTTTTAACCATGTCATACTATATTCTCACCCATCTTTTAAAGATCAATTCCTCTATCCACAGAGAAAAATTTGCAAGAAATAATGGGCTAAGATATATATTTTCAACGCACTATAAAATTAATTTATGTATATAATATGGTCAATTATTTTCCTCATCTATATCATTACATATCTTCTAAAATTTCCATTCTTATTCAACCCATTTCTTCTAGGCAACCTCCTATGGCCAAAGAACAACAACCTCTAATGATTGATTTCTCTCAGGATGACGGAACAATCCAACTATATCAAGATATCCCTCTAGAGGATTGCAAACAAGGATTATTTCTGAAACTTGATACGCTCACGTATTGGGGTGAAGAAATTGATCCCTTTTGTCAAAACATAGAGGAAGATCCTAAGGTTATGGAACTTGATTCTTCTTTTCTTATTCCATCTTCACCTTCCTCTGAGCATGATGAGATTTCAGGGGTCTAGCATTGATCCATGGCCCTTCTGCATGATACCCAATAACTTTTTATCTATCATAATTCCTCAATCACAATCACACCATTGGACACATCCTGACAACCCATCCTCATATTCTCCTTAGAAACATCCTAGTAGCCCTCTATTATCTATTAATGGGTCTATTCCATATAGCCCTTTATCCTCCATTATTGGACCATGTCCTAGTATCCCATCATCTTTTACTATCCTGGGGCCACCATCTAGTAGCCCTTCATTTTCAACTTATGGGTCAACCCCTAGTAGTCCCTCATTATCTTCTTTGATTCTGGGGTCACGTCCTAGTAGCACTATATTATCTTTCATATATGAGTCACCTTGGGGTAACCCATTACCTTATATTCTTGGGTTGTATCCTAGTAGCCCTTCATTCTATTTCATCTATGGGACACCTCCAGGTATCCCATCACCTTCTATTTTCAAGGCATGTCCTAGTATCCCTTCATCCTCTTCTATCTATGGGAAACCTACCTATAGTCCCTTGAATTCCATCTTGGGGTCACATCCTAATAGACCTTCATCATTTTCTAGCCATGGCTCATCTCTTGGTTGCTTGTCCTCTTCAATTCTTGGACCCTATTCTCTTCATCGATCATATCATTCTAAACTTCCATTTATTCCTCCCACTTTTCAAGATCAGATAAGTAACGCATTAGCTTATAACAATCCCAAATTATTTCTTCATCAAGCTCAATTCAAAACTTCCAAGAACTTTAAATCTCCTAATAAGTCAAAGAACCATAGGGTTCAAAATCAAATGCAATTCAAGAACACACATCAATGCACCCATCAAGTATGGCACAAAGTGCATAAACCCATGGATAGGGAACTCAATCTCTCGCATACAAAATCAACATTTCAGGATAAAACATAGTCATTTGTTGCGTATGAACTCACCATGATCATCAAGATCAGGGATAACATGACTCTTGACAAAAAAAACATGCCTAATTTCCCTTATCAAGGAAATCGTAAACATTTTTTTTGGTTCATATCACACAGAGTGACGTTGTTGGTCCAACCATTCTAAAAAACTATCAAAAATATAAAAATAAAATAAAAGACAAAATGCACAAAAAAATAAAACTTCAAAAAATAAAATGTACAAAGATCAAACATTGCAATTGGGTATTGCGTACATGTGGATGTTCTCTCTTCCCCTTATTTTCATTCCTCTGCAGGGAATCTTCCATTTTCATCCCTTTGATGATATTTTAGTTAACATATTCACACATGTTTTGTGACATTTATATCTATGGTATCTATTTTACCCTCATCTTTTATCACCTTTGTAAATTAAAGAACGACCAAGCTCATGGAGATCCTATCACAATTTACATCTAATAAACTTGTTACGAGGAAAATTTGGACATATTTGTTGAGACTATCCAATGTCATCCTCACAATCACTTCCACATCCTTCTGTCAAGCCATCAGTGGTTCTTAACCCCTTGTCAAATCAGGAGAGTGGAAATAAATTTTTAGAAAGAAAAAGAATCAAAATCAATCAAAAATCAAAAGCTAAAAGTTACAAAGAAAAGGAAAATTGATATACAACTCTCTCTTGGGGTATGTCCAATAATCTCTATCGTGGCTATTGACGCATGACTGATAGTAGAGAAATGTTGGGATTAGAATCAAATACATATCTGTCGGGGATATGGATGCATGGCTGGCAGCAGAGAAATGAATGGATATCCTTCCACTTTCCTTTCACAAATCAACTTTGAAAATAAATCATTCCTGCATATTGGCTAGTTTGTCCTCATTTTTTGCCTATTAAATCTTTCCTTCAAGAGGTAATTAATTCCACATGCACACACTGGATCTCTATGAGACAACAGGATTAATATGTGACCAAGTGTCTTTATTTTACCTTGTTCAAACTCTTGCTTTAGTCTATATCTCATCTCATGATTTGTGCCTTAAGCTAATCATTTTTTCATTGTGAGGATTCTAAGCTACATTCATAACATTCGTTCTTCTTCTTCTTCATTCATAACATCCATGTGTACAGTATTGTCTTATTGCCATGTTTTCAGACACCTTTGTCCCCTTTCACAAAAAATCTTCTACTCCTCTCTATCAGTGGTCTCTTGGCTAGATTATGCTGGGGACATCATTGTTCCTTCCTATTAGTCATTAGTTTCCATTCATCATCATGATTGAACCTATCCATACTAGCCTTGATCCATACTTTGCGTGTGAATATTTTTCCTTTGAATACTCCCACCTAACATTGGGGCATTTTTCACATCTTCACTTTCTTGCGCATGTGTGAGGCATTCTACCCTTGTATGTCCCATCTATCACTAGGGAATCTACATTTATTTTTCTTACTGTACATAGCTTCAGAAAATTTTCAAAATACCAAAAACATTCAAATATGTTCAAAAAATAAAAACATTCAAATATGTTTAAGAAAAGTTATAGAAATAAAAAATCATCCTACAAAAACACCGCTCTTTGGTTCTCACCTATTCATATGCGTGACTTGAGGATCATTTGTATCTACCTCCATTGAAAAAGTTGGTTTTCTTACTATGTCTACACTTTGGGGCACAATGAGTTTCATGGTATTGTGTTGTAGTGCACAATTTATTTTCCATCGGACCCAAGTGTCCTCCATTTGTTCTTTTGCATGTATCCTTGCTTGAGGCACCATCATCAACCCTTGTCATTAATTCAGACAAGTCAGAACTGAACCTTGATAACAAAAACATTACATTATGTGTTTCTGCTAGGTTAGCTTGTTTACTTTCTCGTATTACATTCCATTATGTATGCAACATGAAGTTAGGCATCTTTTACTTTCTCATATTTCATTACATTTTGTTTGTTGCATGGAGTTAGTATTTTTAGAAAGGGAAATTTGTTCATATATGGCTTTTCATGTCGTACTACACTTTTGTTCATTCTATTTTCATAAGGACTAATGATAAATATTTTTAGCAATATGGTGTAATACATATTTTTTTATGCAATGAAACATCGTTGATAGCTCAATATCTCTTCCTTGTTATTTTATTGTTTCTACATTATTCTTATCTTCTACGTAGATCATCCCAACCCTTCTTAGCAATCTATCTATCTCATATCTTCTTTTCAATTTTCTATCGACCTCTTTCATTTCCCTATCGACACTCAAGCTAGAATCCTCCACCCTACCAATTTTTAATCCACCCCTTCAAAAATAATTTTATTCATTTGTGTTTGTCTACTTTCTTTTAAGTGGTGTATCTTATGTCATCCGAAAGAGTGGAAAATGTAGACACCTATAGTTTGATTAAAGAACTATTATTCTTAATATTGCACTAATTATTCTACTCCTCACAAATTGATGATACTTTGTCAATTAGGCCTATCTAACACTTTTTTTACAACATCCTTTTGGTTCATACTCCTCTTATAATTGACTAATCGGGCTAACATAGCCTCTTATTAGCTAAAACCTCTTCTAACCTCATTGTAAACCACACCTACCAGCTTCATATCCTATCAATCCATTTCATTGGATTGAGTAGACCCCTCATACCTCTCTCAGACTCCTAATTCCTCACTAATCAGGATTAACTAGCCTAAGGCATGTTTACCCTCTTCTAAGCCTAGTCGAATCTTACTTTGACTCACTAAAATTTATTTTTGGATTATTCATTTGTCCCACATGCACCCCAATCATTTCATTTCTGGAATTAGAAACATATAAATAGCCCACTACCCCTAGACCATTTCTAAGAACACTTCCTCCTTTCTAACATAAACTGTAGTATTTTGTTTAGGATTAAGAGCTTCTTTTCATTTGTTTATTGAGATATTTACTTTGTTATTTCACAACACACTCAAGATTTTAGTAAATGAGAATAGCCATATGGATTTGTAGCCACTAATGGTGAGCTCCCATTATCATAATCACAAGTTGATTGCTTAGAATCTTTATTAGGTTTATATACAAAGCTTTCAAGAATAGAGGATAACTAGACATGTTAGGTTTGGTTGTTTACTTCAAGATTAATGCATGAAAAGTAATGGATCCTTTCTTATTTCTTATCATGATAGTCCATTGATTTTTTTGTTTAAATATTTGGGGTTTCTTAAGTTTTCTTGCCCCATTTTAATAGCTTTTGTAACTTTTCCTTGTTCATAGTAAGTCTGTAGCTTAACTAGTTTTACTTTTTCATCACCTTCATTAATATTCTAAAGCTTTGTCAAGATTTATTTGGGATTGGTCTAGTGTATTAACTTTACAAAATTTGTGTCAGTCAAACCACACAATATAGTGTTCATAGCTCTTGAGTTGCATTTATATTATGTTTTATCTGCAGCTAAGGTGATTGGTATAACTGGAAGATAATGGCCTTTTTAAACACATTCCCAAAAATCAAATCCAAGTGAAAAAATATATTTCTTCATCCTTATTTTCTAGAGTTCATAATTCATCCAGTAAAGAGTGGTGATCTTGACATAGATAATCCACCTTGTGCTTGATCCCTATCATGCTTGTGAATAGAGGATCTCCTTGAAGATGTTAATCTTATGCTATAATTACTCACTATGATACCAATTATTAGAGATCAAAAGCTAAGTGAGAGGGGGTGTTAATCAGTTATTCAAAATTATGTCTCAATTTCAGTTATTAATTTATAAACAAACATTGATTTCTTAAACCATTCACCATTGAAAATAGATAGTTTGCATTAGATTGTAACACCAAGCATAATAACACAATACACAACACACAAACACCATATATAAGTGGGAAACCCTCATGGGAAAGAAATCCCACTAAAAATCTACTTATATTACTCAAATCAAAGAAGTTTAGTGAAGCACCAAATTCAAAAGGAGTGCTAACCCCTGATTTAGTGAGACATCAATCCCATAAGGAGCACTAATCCCTGATTTAGTGAGACACCAATCCCACAAGGAGCACCAAACCCTGATTTAGCAAGCTGCAACATGTAGGGAGAACCAACACCCTTTTATCTAAGAATCCACTTTGAATAAGATATTACAATTTGATCATACAAATTCAATATTTCTTGCTCAACAGATTATGATCACTTTTTTGTATCTTTTTGCACTCGCACTTTCCTATATCTCTCTGATATGGATCTTTGATAGCTGATCTCTGTGTCTTCTTTATCTCAAATAATTTAATTTAACTCAATCTCTCTGTCTATTTATATCTCCCTTCTAACTCGCATGAATCGATTCCTTGCATAGAAAATAGCTAATGATATCTTTGATCAACTCTCACATTCTTCTCTCATAACTGAAAATGATTTTCTAATTTTCCACACAATTTCTTAGAGCATATTTTGCATGCAAGAGGAACTATTTCAATTGAGCTCATGTTTTACATTTATATGAATCTAATTTCTCTAAAGTGAAAGAGGTCAGCCTTTTATCTAGAATTGGTCCAAATCCCTTCATTAAAGTTAAAATGCAATGGTCACATATGACCCAAGTAGGTCAACCTTTTTCCTTTTTAAGAATCTTCAATTTTTCCATCTATATTTGAAAATTTATATCATGAGTGAGCTTTCCCTTTTCCGGAATCTTCAATTAAACAATTCATCACCTGAATTTTGAAATTTTCATGGCATAATGTCAGCTCTTGCAAATTTCCTCTTCTTAGAGTGACTTAAATTGTGTTCTGTGACTATTCTCTTTACCTCATGGATTTTTCAGTCCTTCGTAGTATTTTTTATTTTCCATTAATTCTCTAGTATTTTGTGGAACTTTTAGTCTTCTATGACATTCGCTAGTCTTTCACGACACTTTTAGTCTTCCACGACATTCCTTCGAGCTTTCTTACTCCTGTGGATTTTCTTTTCAATAGTTCTTACTTCTACGGTTCTTCCTTCATGTCTGCGGCCTTACCATTATTACTCACTACCCATTCTTTACCTCCTTTTACTTTGGCGGCTTCATTTCATTATCCGCATGCTTTGCTAGTATTTCATGCTTCTTCTAGAGTCCCACAACTTCTTACCGACTTTGGTGGCTACTTCAAGACTTCTACAAGTATCTCCTCAAATCTACGGCATGCACACAAATCTAATTAAGTGCCTTCAAACTTCTCCATGACCATCCTGAGGCATCTGAGAGCTGACACTACCTATCAACATTCATTATTCTTACTTGCTCATTTTACCAATAATCTATTTTTTCATCAATACAACTTGACATTATTGACATCACATAAGAAAAAGACAGAGGCCCAACAATCTCCACATATGCTTCTTGTAATAATCTCACCAATTTCTTCTTGACATCAATGAAAATACACACTAAAATAATAGATCTCTAAGACCATTAGGTCCAGGGACATGAAATCAAGAAATGGTGTTCATTCAGAAATTTCTTGCAAGAATGTATTGACCATGGTGAGTTACAACATGATAATTCAAGTGTACCTCAAAATCAAAATATGGATGTGTTTAAAAAACCTTCCTAAATCATCCCCCAACCAGTATTCAACCTCCATCTAATGTCATAGGGTCTCATCATACCATTAATATTATCAACTAGTCAGCATCCACAACTACAACACCATTTGTTTACACAACTAGAACATTGACCGAACATAATCACTCCTCATATCTCCCCACCATTGACATCCCAAGCACATCCACATCAAAAAAATCTTACCCTACCAAATCCACCAATACAAAAACTCCCCACACTATTCCTTCGGGATCACCAAGAAATAAAGCCATTGTCAAAATCCTAAATATATGTTTCCAAGACCATGTCACCCAACACCAAGCCTGAAGCCTTTGTGATCCAACACAAAAATGTACACATCACCTACCTAGAAAAATAGATATCTTAAAATAAACTCTTAAGGAAAACACTCAACAAGGTAACATGTTTTCACCTTCCATTTTGGGGCCTCACCCCTCATCCAAATTTATGATTACCATCACAGATTCTAAAACTGTCCCATTACCAGTAACTACATGTGTCTCATAAAACACTACCCTAACAACTCATACTCATAAAATTCCAAATTATATACCCCATAATCCATCCTCATCATCAATATATTACACCAACTTCATTTAAAAAATCATTTGGTCATCTATCATAGCACTCCCACTTATTAAGGCCTCTAATAGTCAAGGGTGGAAACCTTTCTAGTATGATGATGAGACATTTTGTGATTTCCATAAAATATCAACACGATGTACTGAGGAATATAAATCCCTCCATGCTATAGTTTGAAGTATTTCTAGAAAATGGATTCTCCCTACAGATAAATTTAATCTTTCCACCAACCTCAATATAACCAAATCCTAAAATCAAATAAATATGACTCCATAATCCCCTAAGAATATAAAATACTAACCATTACTCGATATCATATCTGGTAAAAATAGGGATTCCTGTGGTAAATTATCTCTCTTATAGATAGACATCATCGATATAACCACAAGATAACATGCACAATATTTGAAATACCACCCTAAATTCTTGTTGTCATGTATTTTTTCAAGCCCCAAAAATTTAAACTTTAGCCATGACAACTCAGCCAAATGTGAAAATTTTCTCCAAATTGCTCCCAAATCCCTATCCCTATAAGCTTAACTCTGGTGTCATGATCAAATTTACCTTGTAGGTAATCCAAATATACTGAATGATAATGTTTAAAGTGAGGTTTCAAGGTCAAAAATTACATTCAATAATGTACAATTGAAGGCTAGCTCTCCAACAGACTTAGAAAGGCCAATTTTTGCCATTTCAAGGTAGGTGTGAATCTTCTGGGAAGCATATGAAAGATAATAATAATCTGGAGGTGGTTTTGGAGATAATTTAAGGTTTTGGAAGTGATTTAAGAATATTTAGGGAATATTTTGAGGTTTATGGATAGATTGTGCAGAAGCGGGTTTTTCATGTGTAAGGAATAAGTGGTCAAAATTGGAACCTAAAATTCTCTAGTTGATTCTAGGAGATCTGCATGGATGAAGGAGGAAGTAAAATAATAATTATAAATATTAAGGAATTCTATACATGGTGGAAGTATCACATTTTTCATAATACCTTAGTGTTTCTCAAGGCATCTTAATCATTTGTAGGAACACCCTCCTATCCCAAAGTCAAATGAGACCATTTTTAGAGTTATAGGAAGAATTGAATTCTAGAACCCATTACATTGTTATTTAAATGGTATTGGTAGTAAAATAAATATAAAATTTCATATGAAAAGATCATCTGGAGCTCTGGGAATTGTGTCTTCAAGTCCTCTCTCATGCAAGGTGTGTTTCTCATACTTAACCATATTTTGAAGTGACACATGTCATCTTCTAGCTCCATGGCACACTTTTTTGTCCCTCATGTCTCTTTCCCAAAGGGAAAAGGGGACAAAAAAATTTCCCCAGATCATTCCCTCTCTCTGATTCCTCATGCGACCTTCTCAGCCAGATGGAGTGCTTGACTAGCTAAACTCACTTTCCCAAGCCTAAACTAGATAATGCCAAGTGTCACAAAATTGCTCAGAATGAATTTTTTTGTCCCTTTCCCAAGGTTACAAATGGGAAAAAAAAATTCCCGTGCTCATCCCCTTTTTTGGTTCCTCATGTGACCGTTTTTCATCTCCCATGTGCTCAGGCTTGCTTTTCCAATATTCCTCTCCTTGCACCACAAGATGACAAACATCACCATCTTTCTCAAAGTGTATTTTTGTGTCCCTATTTTCCCTTTTCCCAATGGGACATAAGGGAAACAAAAATGGACCCAATATCAAGATATCCAACCATATTTTCAGCCATACTCAACTTTCTCTCACCCACGGTCAACTTGTAGTTAGCAAGAAGTCATGAAAACAAAGAAAACTCATTTTTAACCTATCTGCTTGGCATTATTAATCCATCCTCAATTGTTACACATGAAAAATATTCAAAAAAATCATAACAAAACAAACATATTTACCAACATGTTCCATACCATGTATAACTACAAAAATAGAGCTTTTCTCATAACTTGCTAACCAGAAAACTGATTGCACCAATATTTTCACTATTTTTTCTCATTCTAGGCACATTTTTCATCACTATTACTGAAAAATAGATGATTACCTAGTTTTATTTAGTATCAAATGTGAAAAAATCTATCCCAAAATTTCCTTTTTGATTTGTAAGAGTTCTAGTAGACGGAACATGAGAAAAGTTGAAGTACGGGATCATAGTCTAGAAATGAATCCAACAATAGTTTTTCAATTGCAAACCAATTTTTTTTAAATAGTTACTAAAAATATCATATGATATATAAAATCACATGCTAAAAATATTAAACCTCTCAAATTTGCAATTTCTCATCACTCAGCAAATCTAGAACAAAAAACAAGGTAAAATCGACAATTTTCCCAAAATAGAAGGTTTAAAAAAAACTTACTAAAAAAATATATATTAACAAAATGTGTAAATAATCATCAATGGATGTGAATTGATCACACCAAGATACTCAAAATACCAATTTTGAGAAAAAATGTAACATTTCTCAAAATAACAGCTCTTGGTCCCACTTTCCAAAAAAAGAAAGTTTCAATTTCCAGTATAGAAAGTTGTCGTTGGATCATTTTTCACTCATATCATAATTTTTTTCCATCCTCACATGTTTGTAAATTTATCTCATAGCTAAACCAATTAAATCCACCCTCCATGAGGATCTCAAAGCATCATTCTGATTATAATTGTGTTAAGGATCGAGACAGAGCATATCAAGGTGTAACATGTGAAATTCAGGGACATTGTGCTATTGGAAATAATTTTAAAAGTGTCAAGGGAAATATTAAAATATAATATCATAAAATAATGTGATCATATTCATAATTTAAACAAGTAACTTATCAGAAACATATAACCATTAAGGTATGTGAGCATCCCAGGTATGATCTCATTCAAGTACTTTGAAGTAGGAAAGGATAAAGAGGTTCTCTTCATGTGTGGCATCATGATGCAAGAACAACGAATCATCCCACTTTCATTTGAAATCACAATGTTATTAAAAACATAATAAAACACCTAGTATCATGGTCAATCCATCAAAGGAGGCCATCGTAACTCATCAAGAAAGTTGGAAACATCGTATCTTGAATCCATCGTCTTCTCTATGAAAATAAAATCAAGTGATCTAGTCAAATCATATAAGTATTCAAGCCACGCTATGTGAAGAATCAAGATCATATCCATCTCTTCATAGGAATCTAATTATGTCTTCTTCAATGGTGGAGATTTCCCATAATGATTAAGAAGTGATCCTACATCAAACCCTTGAAGGTGATCCGATGACCAAAAGCATGTCAACTCCTGAAGAGACATTCCCATGTATTTAAGGATTTATTGAAAGTGAACCAAGGAAAAATAACAATCTATAATTTTTTATCTTAGAGCTATTCCAAAAATCTTAAAATCCAAGCTAATGAAGAAGATCCAAAAAAATTCCCGCTTCTTCAGTGGTGCCTCAAGAAACCAATATGTAGAAGTTACACAGCCGAAGAATGTAAAGAATATTGAGGATATGACTCCCTCATACTCTGAGTTGATCCACATCTCATTGGTTGAATATTCACGTGAAGGTGACTCTCATTTGTTCAAGGAATCCTCAACTTTTATTCTCTCTCATAATGAAGAGTACATATGAATAATTGAGTAAGTGGAGGAATATGTAAAAACTCTCAAAGCATACATTAAACCTTTTGTGGAGCCCAATTAAGCACCTCCTGTTTTGGTGGAATACATTCCTCTAATTATTATCTTTGACCCCAATGTGATCAAGAAAGTGAAAATTTATATGATGCAAGGGAAGTATAATGAGATATGGATTGAGAGGATCATTGAGAAAGGGAAGACATTATTCTTTAAAGTTAACTCTCTACTCAAATATACATTCACCACTTTAACATAAGTAAAGAAAGTAAGGGAAGAGATTGTAAAATAGAAGATCAACTAGGATGATTTTTTTCCACTTGTGTTCAATATGAGATCCCTTGAATCTCACACTGTCATGAGTAAAAATTTGTTCACATAATCTACTAAGAACTTGTATACAGTTTGGTTCGGAATCATGAATGAAATATATGTTATGATAGAAGATATCATCTCTGAACTTGAATCTAATGAATGAGAGGATTTTGAGATTTTGAATGAGTCTGCAACTATTTTCAAATACTTAGATTTCCTCCACTCAATGAGAATTCATTCTCAGAAAAAATCACTAATTCCTTTCAAGAATCGGTCATGAAAGAGGTGGTTGATCCTCCTTCCTTTAATGAATATAGCTTGGAGTCCCTTGTCAACATCAAAAATTACATTTCTAATATTACAAGAGATCACAAAGACTGGTTGAATCAATGCAAGAATATAAATTATGTCCCCTACGAATGGATCAAAGGATTGAGATATGTTTGGATTCTAAAAGAAGATAATGTAGCACCTACAGTTACGGAGTTTAGGAAAGGATTCAAAAGACAAGAGCCATTCTAGAAAATCTCCCTCAGGGACCATGACTATTAAGTGATTAGGATAAGTGAAATTTAATGTGAGGGGTAGATGAAAGGACATATTGTAATGCTATAAGGGAAAGTGCACAGAGATGGGGGGCCAAAAAGAAGGCACATTTTTTAATTTTAAGTGAAACGTGAGTGCAGTTTTAGGAAAGCGCAAGCACGTTATGAATTTATAGGACTTGTAATTACCAAGCGTAAAATGCGCTCACACTATAACATGCTCGCGTTATAATCAGCTTACGTTCCTTTTTACTATGTGGTATATATGATTATGGGAGGGATAAATTTACTAAAATAAATGGTTTAAGTATAATTTTTTCTTTTATTAATCTTTATACTTTATTAATAAAAGAAATAATTATAGTTTAAATTTATTTTGGTAAATATAAGAAGTTAGGGTCACTATGTACCTTATGGAACAGTCTCACAGCTCCATCTGTCACGGTTTAGAACATAGTTTTTCAAATTCTAATTTGGTTAGTACATAAGTATTTTTTAGGATTTCAGCATTCAACCTAAATCTTTTTGGGGTTTAAATTCTACAGTTGATATCTATTTTATGAAAGAATATAGTCATGTTTTAGGTTTTTTGGTCTTCTTGATTGGTTATTAACATTTTTAAGAGTGTTAGATGTGTCAAAACTATATATTTTAAACCTCGTAACTCCCAAATATAGCAACAATTTCTCAAATATATGGACTCATGCAATTCCTTATAGCATATAATAAATCAAAACACATATGTAAGTTTTTATCAATTAAAATAATCAAGGGAATGGTCATCATGAGGTCTGTGAAGGATCTAAAACATCATTAGGTGATGCAGAGCTCCAAAAACATTTTCATGCATTGATCGACTCATAACAACATATTTTTATCATTCTCATTAGTATCTTTATTTTTAGAAGTATTTCCAATAAGATCTATAGGATTAAATATGCAAAAATGGAACAATCAACATAAAAATTACCCTTACAATCCCCATATCTTGCTCGTATATTTTGTACACAAGCCTGATAAATTTTTAAAATGACTCAATTTCTTATAAAAACCTCATTTTCTCAGACTTTCACTCTATTCCTCTCACTAGCTTTAAGTGTCCTAATTCCAAATCAAGCACAAATTTGGAATTTTTTGCTTCCATTTGCTCCTTCCAACTCTTTATATTGTTTCACCATGCTCAAACTAACATGAAACCATTAAAAAAAAGTGATAATTAATCAAAGAAATAATTAAACCTCTCGTTGTTTTATCAATCTTTCCATGTTTTAGCTCTCAAGATCCATTCCCAGGTAAGATTCATGATTATGCACATCTATTCATATCAAAAATAAATAATTACATCCTCATATACCCTTTGGGTTCAGTGTGATGTATGACAAAACTCAAATTTCAACCCTTTAAAGTGATCTTGTTATCACCTTTTCTAATTTTTATCGTATTAACTCTCTTCTAGCCCTGGTCTTGTGCATTTTCTAGTGTACCTTTCAATATAGGGGGTTTCAGACCATACTGATTGGTTTTCTAGATACCCATTTATTCCTTCTCCCACTACGCAAGAGTTGAATATGTTCTTCTTTGTAAAACATCCCTCAAAATGCTATATCGTTGTCTCCCTTTATATCATTAAACTATGACTAGAACAGTGCATACTAACTATCAATGATATCTCTAATTTTTGACAAAAAAAAATACTTAAAATTCCATAATATTCCTTTCAAGGACCTTATCTTTGATGATTCTTATAAATTTGGGGTCTAAAATCCCTTATTTGGATTTTAAAAACCTAATGCGTAGTTGTACCCTATCTTCAGTGATGGTGGAAATCATCTCGGGCTCAAAAATAATGCATATTTTATGAGAGTGTTTCTAAAAACTTAATCAATTCTTGGTAATGAAACGGACATCTTGTAAGTCAGGGAGGTGGAATTTTCATTGTTTCAGTACATTAGAGAGGTGAAGAACATGGAATTCATTCTTAGACATTCCTCCAAGTTTCATTCAGGCTTCAATCCTTCTATCACGAGGAGTAAACATATTTCCATGAGGAGAAATTGAGAAAGAGGGTGTCTAGATATCATAAACATGCTTCCACTCAGGTGACATCTTGGGTAGGGAGGTGAATTAAGAGATGAATAAGAGATCGCCATGTTCAAAGGTAAAAATTGAGTCTCAAGGAGTGAACTGATGATCATCATATCTTTATTTACCATTTTGTCTGAATATCTTCAAGAAACAAATAAAAAATAGATAGTGAGGCTATTGAGGCATCCATGACCATCATTTGAGAAGGATCAAGAAGTTACATATTATCATGAGAGGGATATGAGAAACAAGTGTATGAGAATCTTAAATCTGATTCCATTCAAGGAGGATTTTGAATCCTGGAAGGGTAAGAGGATGATATTCATATGGATATGTTGTCATGTGAATTAAATGACCCAAAACATGCAAAACTTAAACCATGAAAACCAAGGACATAATGTGAAATATTGCTCTAAAATCTTCTTGGATTGCTCTTTGGGCTAACTTGCATCCTGTGTCATGATCACCTTGTCCTTGAAGGTATTCCTATTATATTATGTGAACATGTATAATTTTTAAAAAATATTTAACAAGTTTCATTATTCCATTTATTGAAGTGTAGTAAAAGACTAATTCTCCATCAATCCTAAAAATGCCAACTTTGGAAATTTTGAAGCCTACGTGCATCCTCCTAGAGGGTTATGAAAAGTTTTTAAGTTTTCAAATATGGTATTTGAAAGCCTTGAAGGTTTTGGAATCATCTTAGGAATATTTAGGAAATTTTTTATCATTTAAGGATAGTTTGTTCAACAATGGGTTTTTTCAGTTGCAAGGAATGAGTAGTCAAATTGTGAACCTTGAATTCTCTAGCTCATTCTGGGAGGTCTATAAAGAGTTAGGAGGAAAAAATGTATGCACCAAAAATCTAGAATAACCCTTTATATTTTGGGAGCATACATTTTTATCCAAGGCCACCAAATATGATGCTAGTAATCATCTCATACTCTTAAGTAATACATACCTCCCAACATTATTTTTAAAAACTTAATTAGTACTTGGTAATAAGCTCAATACATTGTAGAGTTCAGGAACATGTGATACACCTTCAAGTTCTAATTCCACATGGATAAAATTGATCAAAAGGGTGTTCTCTGAAATGGTATTAAAGTCTTCTCTATAATGGTGTGATTCAAGAAGAATCCTAAGTTTTATAACCCAATTCTAGGTAGATTTATCTTCTAAGAATCCTTATTAGTTGAGATTTCAATATTTTCTTATTGAAACCCAAAAATAGAGTTTTAGATAACCTGATTGGGATAAAATTTGGATTTATTATAATACACACCCTTGTTTACTCATTTACCCATTTAATAAGCTTTAGGAGGACTAAATTCAAGTTTCTTCTTTTATAACCCAGATATGTGGACACCTAATATGATCCAAACATTAAGCTTTAGGTGAGGAAAACCATGAGAGTTAATAAAACAAAGTCAAGATTGGAAGTAAATGCTAGATGCCATGAACTACCAATGTATATTTTTAATGAAATTACTTAATAGCTTTCAATATCAACAAGAATAAAAAACAAAGAACACAAAAATTTAAATAATGATCACAATATGCAAGTATAATTTATAGGACTAAGGGGTGTAGCAATATTCAATCCCTTTCATCTTGATAGACATTAATATGTGCATCCTTCCAGTCACTATGAATCCTTCCTCTAACTATCTTTCCTTCATTTCAACCTTCACCATGGCTTAGAATAAATTCCTAACAAGGTTTTCAAGTTGTTTTAGTGTGCAAGGATGATTAGCCAAGGTGATAAAATAATTCAGTAAGACTTAGTTAAAGATAAATTTTTCCAGAGGCTTAAATAACATATTTGGCCATTTTTTAGCTAGTAAACACACTTTGGGAATAATAAGGGAAATTCTAAATAATTTGAGGGTGATTTTGAAGAGAATTTAAGGTCTCTGAAGTAATTTAGGAAAATTTAAGAAATAAAATATGATTCAGAATCCATCTATTCAACATTGGGTATTCAGGGTATATGGAATGCAAGATTCAATGGTGAATTTTGTCTTCTATGGAAGATTCTAGGAGTTCTTGAATGATTTTATATGGAAATAATATGCATTGAAATTGGTAATAGGAAGTCACTTGGACAATGAGTGCTATTAGGAGATTCATGAGGTTGGGGAAACATCTAAAAAATCAAGAAATTTATTGATATTCAAGTCATTAAGGGAATTATCATCATGATCATGGTGATAAAGGATCACCTTGAGTGGAAATGGTAGTCATCTCAAGCTCACAAATGGTGTATATATCTTTAGATTATTTCTAAACACATAATATTTACTTGGCAATGTGTTCACATCTTGAAATTCAGGGAGTGGATTTCACAATGCTTGAATGCAATTAGAGTTCAAGAATATGGAGCTCATACTCAAACATTCTTTCAAGTCTTATTCAGGGATCAATCCTTCCATATATAGGATTAAACCTATTTACATGAGAATAAATCGAGTGAATATGTGTCCAGATACTATAATCATGTTTCCACTCATGTGACATCTTGGTTAGGGAAGTGAATTGTGAAGTAGAAAAGGGTGTCATCGTGTTTAAAGTTGAAATGGGAAGCTCATAGAGTGAGTTGAGGATCATCATATCTTGAATCAGACATCATTTTAAAACCTCTTCAAGGAACAAGAAAAGATGAGCTATTTAAGCTACTGAGGAATTTAGGACCATCATGTGTGAAGAATCAAGGAATCATCTGTCAACATGAGAGGCATATGAGAAAAGAGGTGTATAAGTATCCTCAAGTTGATTCTATCTGAAGAGAGTTATATATCCACGAGGGGTAAGAGGATGATATTCATAAATAACACCATGTATGTAATAAGGGGAAATAATCTTATTTTGAATTGATGTTACTCATTTGGTAGTGTTCTTAAAACACTCATTTGAACCTTTTAGTTTGATCAAACTTCAAAGGAGGAAGGATATTATAACCACATCATTTCAGTCCAACAGACAGCCACATGAAAATAATATCATTCATTGAAAATTCCTTCCATCTATATGGTGAATACCTATTTCAGTAACTGATAGATAATTATAAAATGGTTTTTAGAATCATGTAGTCGATTTTTGATCACTAGGGTTAATTGTTGAAGCCCTATAAAGTAAGAGAGTTATCCTCGCTCGTGTCTTGTAATTAGAAGAGAGAATACTATTCACATCACAATATAGGTATCATAAAAGTGTTTCTAAACACTTAAGTAATCATTTTAGGTTATCTAAACATGTTTTCAATTCATGGTAACTCATGTTTTACCACTTTTTCATGTTAGAATTTTCGTCACTCAAAAACACAACTAGGGGTGTTAGGAAAGTGTTTTAAACTCACAAAATTTAGCATCATCCTCATGAGATCCTTACCCATGGAAAACAATACTCTATTTATCATAGTACCCATTTCCAAATTTACTTATCAATGTTTTAAAATATTCACCTATCACCATCTAGTGATCATCTCTCTTGAGATTACAAATTTAGTGCCAATTTTTTCTAGAACCGAAAGGGATAGCTACATTATTATGAAATTCTTCATGAGAAATTGAAGTCTTAGAAAAAATGGATATTACCAACATTTAAGGATTCACATATCTTTCCAATGCCTAATTTTTTCCTCCTAAATCCTTGCGGAGCTCCCAAAATCATCCAAAGAAGTCAAATTTCACCATTAGAGTGTTTGTTCCCAGCACCTAGAAAACCTTTTGTTGAGCATATTTTCCTTGAATGAGAAAACCTTTCCTAAATATTCCTTAATTACCTCCAAAAATTCCAAGATTCTATGACATCACCTTCAGATGCTTAATATATTTCTTTAACTCTCTTTATGGATGTTTGATTATCTCATAATGGACTTTTTAGGCCTCCAAAGGAATTTATCTTCCATCAAGTCACACTGAAATCATCAATCAACATATCAAATAATCCCTGCACATTGAAACAAAATTAAAAAAACCTTATTACTTTATTTTGATCCAAGTTGAGAGTGGTACTGAGGTAGGCTGGCCAGAGGAAGGATGCACCGTTGACAAAGAAGCGAAAGATGCATTACCTAAGCTTGTAAAGTAGTTACTCATCCATAGTATGATTTTACCATATTCTAAGACAAAATTATGGATTCAACTCCATGCTCATGGGAAAATTCATGAGTCCATATATTCAATTAGTTCCCACTACCTTTAAGACTTGTGAGGTTTGTAAATTCTATATTTGACACATTTAACACTCCTACAAATGTCAATAACCAATCCAAAAGGCCCCAACACCTAAACAATGAATATCTTATTTCACAAAACAAATATCGATTGTATAATTTAAAACCTAAAATTTTGAAGGCTGAATGTTGAATGTTGAAATCCTAAAAGGTACCTATGTACTGACCAGATTAGAATCTAAAAATCTATCTTCTAAACCATGACAGATGGAGCTGTGAGATTAGTTACATAAGGTGCGGAGTGACCCTAACTTCTTATATTTACTAAAATAAATTGTTTAAGTATAAGTTTTCTTTTATTAATAAACATAAGTATTATTTATTAATAAAATAAAAACTTATACTTAAACCATTTATTTTAGTAAATATATCCCTCCCATAAGCACATATAACACATAGCAAACAGGAATGCGAGCATGTTATAATGCGAGCGCATTTCATCTTATTTGGGTTTGAAATTCCCAATCCATAGGTTTGGATTTTCCTTGGATATACAAACCTAAGGTTTGGATTATGTAACTCGTGAATGAATCCATGTTTGATAAAAAAAATCAAAATCTCAAGTGTGCGCCCAGATATCTCATGTATTATAACATAATTTTCAAAACAAAACTATACTATGATATCAAGATCGGTTTTATCTTGATGACGAGATAATCATTTCTAAAAAATGATAAGTGTAAGGATTTCATCCATAATTTATTTCATTAGTGCCTTATTTTCTTACGAAAACCTACGCATACATTTTGGTGCACAATTTATGATTTTTTCATCCATTTTTTAAAATGGTATTTTCTAAACTCCACTCTCTACACACCCAAAAAAAAATTAAAAAATGACTTTTTTACTCAAAGTTATGGGGTGCACACAAAAATGTTTCATTTCCAGGATATGTGCACTTTAAAAATTAATAAAAATATATATCTTCATCCAAAAATTATGAAAATTAGTGGGACCTCACACAAATTCTTAGCTAACTTTCTACCTTAAATGGATTTAAAAAATAATTTATAGAACTCAAAAAATGGGGGAGCGCAAAAACAAAATGGGTTCTTATTTTTTGACACAACAATAGACATACTTTATGTACGTACCACATTTGGCCCTCTCAATCTACACCATCTTCAGAAAAAATTAGTAGTTTATAAACTAGATTCGAAGATCTACAATACTCATTCTTATCACTTTGTCAAATTTAGATCATATGCATGCCGAATTATTAGATGAAGTTTAGGCTTCACTGATTTCAGAAAAAATGTGTCCCTTTTTTACCCCCTTTTGACCCCCCATTTCCATGTACTTACCAATAAATTGGAATGACTTCTCCATTCGAAAAGGTTGGAAAATTATGGATTGAATGTATGTTGTTGAGAATACTACTTCTACATCAGGAAAAAAAAAGCTACAATTATTTTATTTCTTGTCTTATGTTCCTCTTCTCTTTGTTTCCAACTTTTCATATATGAAATATTTTGAAACCAAAAAAGGTGTCTGCACCTTTTATAAATGAATCAATGCAATTTTTTTTCTATAATTTGTTATGTCTTTTTATGGGTTCCTTTGTTTTTTTCTTATAGTTGGATGTTGACTTACTTTGGTTATTGTATGTAAAATTTGTTAGTTCCTACTCACAACGATAACCCTTTTATCTCATAATTTCCTGATCTCCCTTTTACCTCTCTTCGCTACAATTTCCTCCCTTGTACTTTTTACAAACAGTTTTCCATAGGTTTAGTGGAGTGTTCATGTGTGATCCTTGACCTATTGGCCACCCCACAACATTCAGATAGTAGTTTATATTAAATAATGGGAGCCTCCACATACATAAGGAGGATGGGCTCATCCCCATACTATTGGTGAAGACTCAATAATTTGCAACATGAAGAATTATTTTTCCAACAAGTATGTATCTCAATCACCCCTTCCAAGTCACCTAACACATCAGATTCTAAATCCAAGGTTCATTCTTGCGGTACCCCAAGCTCAAAAAACTACATCCTTACAGTAAATGGTTCTTAAACAACTACATTAAGCTCATTTCAAGATTTCAAATTATGATCTTGTTTAAAATTATCCTCAACATAGAAAAGTAATGATCAAATCCCTCTAGGCCATTTCATTACTATGAGATGATCCCCAACCATTTTCCAACCTCATTAGAGAACTTAAAATGTCTTTGTTATTGCATTTGACAATTCTAAAATCCCATCCTTACCATCAAAGGACCATGACATTCATCTCTTCATCTAAATCCCAAATCAATGACATTCTCGTCGAATGATTAATGATCGAAAATGATGCCAATATTAACATCATATCTACTCATGCCTGCAACAAGATTTATCTACTTGACACCATATTTTTTTAGTCACCTGCTTTCCTCCATGTTTTCAATGACACTATCACCCCTACACTGGGTACCATCATCCTACCTATCAAAATAGGTGTTAAAATCCTGCACGAGCTCTTTTATCTTGTCGAAGGAGAGTTTCTGTATAATATATTGTTAGGTCATCCCTAGATGCACACTATGAATTATATCCCATCAACACTACATCGATGTCTTAAGTATGAACAAAAGGGTAAAGCCTTTATAATTCCTACTAATATAAACCCATTAAAATCCTGTCACATGACCTACAGGCTTAATGACATATTTCATCCACCACAAAAATCCACCTCTTTAAACCAAGCTTCTATAATATCTTTTATCATGTCATCCAAATTACTAGATGATCATTCTATTATGAAAAAACCTTCTCATCATACTTTTTGTTCTAAGGTAAACCACATTTTTCCCAGACTTACCTCTACCATTACACATGAAAAGGATTTGGTCTGGGTTGTTATGAACAAGATCCACATGACTTTCCCTTTGAAGGATGGAAATAACCCTATGATAAACATGGCCTCAAATTTAAATTATCTCCTTTTGAACCATCAATATCAACACATAAATCTCAAGTTCCGGTGTCACCATTTTTAGACTTACCCTCTAAGGATGATGACACAATATCCATTCCCCCTTATGTTTTATAGTAAATACTATTACACTTGGACCAATAACTTATTAAGTTAATGGTAAGACCAAAACCATTCCCATAACGTTATCATATATGAAAGAGGAATATTCGCCTACTATCGAAATTCTCCATTGCCATGACGATGAAGATATCTTAACCTATATGGGTGATGAAGATCATCATCTTCAAAAAACCTTACCTTTTAATACATCCATGCTTCTCAATGAGTCTATGACCGATGTTAACATCAAGGCTTTACAAGAGCCACATGATTTCAAAATCAGCCAAGCCTTAGACCCTTTTGAACTCTTAAAATTCACCACTTTCTTATCTAAACACATTATCATTACCATTCTAGATGTTAAACCTCTAAATAAAAATATTTGTAGGATGCATCCTCGTGTTGCACTACTTGTCAAGGAATAACTTCAACCAATTCTGTCATTCAAATTCATATTTCTTATTGATTTTCCACAATGGGTTCCCAACATTGTACTTGTCACTAAAACCACTACAAAATTACAAATATGTATGTCCTTCTAAGACTTGAACCTCACTTACTACATAAATTATTTTCCTCTATCCAACATAGACCAACTCATCGATTGGATAGAAGGCCAAAAGGTTTTATCCCTTATACATGGTTTCTCTAGTTATAATCAAAACATTATCCCACTAGAGGATCAACACAATACATCATTCATCACCTCGTTAGGTGCCTTCTATTACAGAGTAATGCATTTCATCTTGAAAAATGTAGGATCCACTTACCAACACACCATGACCTACATATTTCGTGATGTCATTCAAAAAATCATAGAGGACTACTTCGATGATATCTTGATTAAATCCAAACACCGAAGAGACCACTTAGTTTTTTTTTGACGTGTTCTTTACACATATTTCACATTTCTTTCTTTGTCTTAATCCTACTAAGTGCATTTTCCAATTTCTCACGGGAAAACTCCTAGGTTTCATTGTGTCAATTAGGGTAATTTAAGTTGACCCTTCTAAATTCTAATCCATCATCACAATTCCTCCACCATATAATCTCAAACAACTTCATAGACTTCAAAGAAATCTTCATCTATCCATCGACTCATCTCTTAATTATCAGACCTTTCTCAATCTTTCCATCATCTTCTTAGAAAATACATCCACTTTAAGTTAGGGAAATCATTATCAACAAGCCTTTAATGCCCTAAAAAAATTATTTTATCCCCACCAGTGCTTACAAATCCACACAAGGGGGAGAAATTATATCTTTATATCTTTGTAACTGATCATACCTTAGAATCCATGTTGGTGTATCAAGATAAATAAGGTAAAGAATTATCCATCTATTAAATTAGCTACACACTTCATAAATATGAAATCCATTATTCTAAAGTTCAAAAGTTATGTTGTGCCTTATACTTTGCAACTCAAAACTCCGTCACTATCTTCTCACCCAAAAAACCTAGGTTATGACAAAATTTAATCCATACATTCTAAGTCATATCACAATGACAATATAACTAGATGGCTCGTGTTGATGACTAATTTTGAATTAGAGTTCATCTCTAAAAACTCCATTAAGGAGAAGGTCATCCCTGATCATCTCACAAAATCTATCCTTTCTGCTAATTAACTACCTTGTGAATACCTTATAGACAAATCTATTAAAAACCTGGATCATGAAAACACTCCTATTAAAATAACTTTGTTCTTTTATGGGTCAAAATGTAGGAAGGGAGGTGTTGGAATAGTCATAATAGCTCCTTGGGACACCCATATTATGTCATCCTTCAAACTACATTAATAACATGACATAATATGAGGCTCTCATCATGGGAATTCAAACCACAGCCTTCCTTTGTGTGTAAATCCATTGCATCTATGGGGATTCTTAACTATTCATCAGCCAAATCAAATAGATCTACCAATATAAGAATGAGGTCTAAAAAAATATAAAGTGATCATCGAAGACGTACTACAACATTTTTATCATTATAAAATTCAAACCACCCCTCACTCATATAACAAATTTACATACCCCATGGCTTCACTCACCTCCCTTATCCCTTATACTAGATGATTTAAAACTCTTCAGCATCATACAAAATCTCAATCAACCATCTTATATCATTTCTGATCTACTAAAAATCAATCATATAGAAGATAGTACATCTGACACCTGGTACACTTAGACATATGAATACCTTTTCACTAGAAAAATACCCCCAGATTTATCTAGAAGTTGTAAAAGATAATTTCAACAATATTTATCTAGTTATGTCATTCTAGAAGGTATCCTTTACAAAAGAGGATTTGACGGACTCCTCCTCCCATTTGTTATAACTCCGAAGGCTCGTTTAACTATTCAGGAAGTCTATGATGGCATATGCGGTGGAAACTTAAATGGTTTAGTTGTTTCTAAACACATCTTACGCATGGTCTACTATTAGCCTATGCTTAACCAAGAATGTTGTGACTACATCAAGAAGTGTGTTAAATGTCAAGAACACTCCAACCTCACACATATTCCTATTCATGCTCTTCAACCCACTCAAAACTTGTGGTCTTTATCATAATGGGGTTTTTATCTTATTGGCCTTATCAACCCTCAATCATCGTAATGACACAATTCCATCATTACAACAATTAAATATTTTACAAAATGGGTGGAAGCAATCTCCCTTATCTCCATTATACTAGATAAAATCATAAAATTTATTCATCATCACATTGTCTATCGCTTTGATATACCTCATAAAATTTTCACAAATGATGGGAAATCAATAAAAAATAAGAAGTTTCAAAAATTTTGTGACACTTAAAACATCAAACCTTTTTTTCCTCTCCTTATTATTTGCAAGATAATGGCCAAGATGAAGCGTCTAAAAAAATACTCAACAAAATCCTCATGAAATATATTGACCAAGCTGGTAGAAATTAGCATCTCCAAATCCCATTCACATTATGGGTATATCAAACAATATTTTGAACACCCATTGGCACTATGTTCTTCTCCTTAGTATACGACACCAAAGCCATCCTTTCTCTCGAAGTCCAAATCCCATCCCTATATGTTTCCCTCTAAGATATCCTCCTAGATGAGGGTTATTGGAAAAAACTCTTATCACAACTTGAGTTATTATATGAACTTCATATAACTATCCTCTAACATATCAATGTCTATAAAAAAAAACACATCAAAAGAGCTTACGAAAAAATCCTAAAGATTGTGACTTTAACATTGGTGATCTTGTTCTCAAAGAAAACAAACACATCACTAAAATGGAAAAGAGTAAATGTGGGACATTTACTCTGAACTATCTTGGACAATATATTATCACTTATAAATATGGGTCCAAGACTTATCATTTAGCCTCCCTTGATGGTAAACCTGAAACGGATCCTCTTATCTCCCTGCACTTGCAATCATTTTATTGTTAAAATATAAAATCATGAAACCTTATTTAAAATATGATCTCCATCCATCATCCCATCCATCCTATCATCCTTGTAATGATTTAGAATCATGTTCTCTCTCCCTCCATCATATTATGTCATGACCTTAAATATGGGCACCACGTCTCTGTTTATAGCATGTACCTCATGGACAAGTTCCCTGCTCACAATTAGGGAACCTCATGATCATTACTCTCACCATCCCCTATATTGTCCTCTTTCACAATTTGACAAGAAAAATAGTATGGATTGAACACCCATTTATCCCATTCTAAGTGGTTACCCATGCTTTCCCTCAAATAAAAATCAAAATATACATGGGATGGATCCAATCAAAATATAGACCACTTCATTGAAGGAAGGCTATCAGAAATCAAATTATGTCAAATAAGGTCATGGACCATTCCCTCAATGGATAACTACCATGAAATCAAAAATTTCAATAAAATCATAGACCACTCCCTCAAAGGATAGCTACCCAATCAAAATACACAATAAGGGCTTCGAGCATGGATCAACTCTCATATCAAAAAAAATTTACAACAAACCAACCATTCAAGGAAAGCATTCTGAATCGATAGTCTTTCCCATAAAATACAAGCTTCCTACATGGACCAGCTTTTGAAATATAAATTTGGGGGTAAAATAGGGAACTATTAAGAAGAACCCATTTCCTTGTGCTTAATACACAAAAATATTGCACATGTTAGAAAAGGATCAGTACAAATATCTAACACTCATCAATGATCATATTATGACTAACCCTTGTGAGTCATATGTTAACATTATTTACAAATCCACATGTGCAATATCATACATTTAAATTAGTTTACCATCATACATTATGTGTGTGTGTGTGTGTGGTGTGTGTGTGTGTGTGTGTGTGTGTGTGTGTGTGTGTGTGTGTGTGTGTGTGTGTGTCCAGAGTAATAAGGATGAAAACATCTGACATTCTATTACCACCCATTGTATCGTGCATCAATCAAACAACAACATCATTACCTTTTCATTATAATCACATAAATTTCTATAAATCTGAAAATAATCATTTCACATGCATTCATAACTCCTAATTACCTCATTTTATAAACTATCATCAACTACATCTATATCCATCACATCAATACCATGTATACATATACATATACATATCAAAAATGTTTATACATCATCAAAAAGGGCTTCAAACGATCCTCATAAATCAAAAACCTATACATCAAAATCCATATAAAAAACTATCTAGTAAATTTATTGTTCATTAATCAGACACTCCCTTAAGAACTACTACCTTGATCATCATTTGTGCCTTTGGATGGTATGTCACCTGAAACTTTAGGTGGTTGACACATGCTCACAACACTACCTTAATAAATCTTCCATCATAAAACAAAAAAAATTATATAACGGGGCTCACCTGGAATCCTCCGCCTCACTATATCCTTATAATTTTTAATCTCATCACATAAAGCATGGTGATTTTCCACACTCACATCACCAGGTGGCCCCATATGACAACTATTCTAGGCTTAGGATGCCTATAGCCCAGCCCCTAAATTTAATGTCCTTATCACTTCAAAGGCCTTTCACAAGGACACTCTATCCCACATATATCTATCTATATCATCTTTGGCTTTTGTGAGCTCTACCTATAGAGTAGTGAGCTATTGGCCTAACCCATCTCTCTCACTAGTCTGTGTGACCCTCTTATCTAACCACATGACCTTATTGGCCTCCAAACTCGCTATGGTGGCCTCTAAAAATGTCACTCTATCATCCTCACCACCACCATCTAATCATTCCATAAATTGATTCATCATAACATCTATATAAATATAAAATTTACTCCAAAAAACATAATTCAATGCTTAGGAATGTTCTAAATAGTTATATCTAAAGTAGAAAGTGATGCATTTCCCCTTATTTTGTCTGATGCAAAATAATGTCCAATGAAACTTCCACTAACTACTTTGTTGAGTGATTTGGTGACATATACAGGATGATGAGGCACATTGTTTTCCATTTTGTGTAGTCACAGTCAAAGGAGACTGATTCCATAGCCACTACACCATTTAAGAGGTTGACCCTTAACAAGCTACAAACTCAGACCCATTTTTCCAGAAGTGTTATGGGGTGTCATGGAACTTTAATGAAAATTTCATTAGTTAATCTGATTCAAATAGTTGTGGCATGTGTTGTAATCAATTGTGTCTATAAGACACCTCCTTGAACTGTTTCTTAATTAGTTTTTACCAGTATTACCGAAGTGAATAGAAAGAAATTATTTTCAGTTTCTATTTGAACTATGTATAAGAATTATTTTTTATCAATACCATTTATGATATTCTCAGGATATGTTTTTGTTAAGAGCCTCAATCTCGAAGTAGGGAAAGGTCCCACTCGACTGAGGAGATTAAAGAACTGATATTTCATGAAAAATATTTACATTTACCGAATTCCAGTTTTAATATCTTGGTTTGGTGATTATCTGAATGCAATCTTGTATCTCTTTATTTAATAAAATTTCCTTTACTTTTCATTTCCATTAAAGAAGCATTTCATTTCAGCATATTATTTCGTTTAACAAGCATTTCATTTAGTAACTTTGTTTTAGTAGCATAGATGCATTTGATATACTTTGTTTTTTGTTTAATAGTTTAGAAGCTTTTGATATTCAATATTTTATAAATTTACTCACTTTCTATAGTTAATTAGTATAGAACAAGAAAATAGATACCAAACAGAATCCCCCATAAGGAGAACCACCATAGTGATTGAGCATCATATCAACTTCTATGCATACAACCTTGAACACAACCATGGTCTATAATGACATAAACATTTAAATAGGTTAATAAAATTATTGGAAGTTGTAATGACACATCATTTTTGGCACTATTTCCAGGGACTAACATAAGTAAAATATGCCATTCTATTCACATTCTATGGTATGAGTGTTATTCAAGTAGCAATATAAAATCTGTAGAGATCCTAAGTCTTTCCTTAAATATAAATAATTATGTCAAGGATAAGGGACTTTAACAAGATAATTATACCTCGCAACATTCAAAGAATATTCCCAATAGGAGAACAGGTAGTAGACACTGATAACACTACTCTTGAGAGTGACACTAAATCTAATAATACTCTTGAGAGTGACACTGAATAGCTTGTAGAAATGGGAGACAATGGAAATAATGATGATAGACCCTTTGGTACAATCTTTACCTACCCCATTATCTTAAATGAGCATGAGGAAGCACCTATGAAAAACATTTCCCCATCCATTCTACCAATCTTTCGCAGAATTCCCATAGAAGACCAAGAAAAATTCTTGTTTGAATTCAAAATTCTATGCCAAACATATGACTACAAAATAGATAACTAGAAACTCAAGATCTTTCCTTCCACCCTCAAGGAATCTACCATGAGGTGATTTATGGGGTTTCTCTCTAACTCCATTCATTCATGGGAAAAAATGGAGACTAAAAATTTGGACAAGTACCATGGATATTGAAGGGGAAGAGATAGGAGGGAAGAATTATTTCAGATGACACAAAAGGAAGATGAAAATCTATAGGATTATTTGGATAGATTTTTTTTTGTCCATAAGAGAAGTGGTTATGAGTCAAATGCAGAAATAAGATATATATTCTTCCTTAAAGGACTCGATGATGAAGCCAAAGAATCCCTCCATATCATGGGTGGAGGTGATGTACACAAACTCGCCATGGAACCTTTTTTTGAGTTATGTAGGAGCTACTCTAGAATAAGAGGATGCATTAGAAGAAGGAAAACATAAAAACATGACTCTACTACCTCGGAAATTCTAGAGGATCTAGCCAATATGAAAATAGACATTTTGACATAGTTAACTTCAACCATGGATGGAATAAAAGCTAAGGAAAATGTTACAAAAGAACATCTAGACATATATTTTCCTAGATGTAGGAAAATACATCCTTTGAAATAATGTCCTCTAGATATCACAAAGATGTGAATGATCTATGATGTCCCTAAACATGACACCAACCATTATTATCTCCTACCTCAGCTGAAAGAAATATTAAACATTATGACTCAAACAACTGGAGAATTAAACTTTGGTCAAAGATCAAATAATCAGTCTTCTTATGCCCCTAGACCTACTCATAACTGTAGATTGAGAAACAGGGACGGAAGCCTGTATAATTTATTAATCTCAATCAACCAAAAAAAAACAGAGAATGGGCTGCAATATTTATAGATATTACACAGCCAAATACACATAGGAGAATAAGTTACATCAGTTGCAACCAAATGCCAAAATGAATAAGCTTCCAATAACATCCGGGAAGCAGGAATTAGAAAAAACAAATATATTGTTTAAAACAATATAACAGTATGTAAAAAAACAAATATGGTTGATTAACCATATAAAAAAATAACTATTATTATTTAATTAATAAATAAATGAACTATGCATAATTAATATTTAGGATAATAATATTTTATCCTAACAATAACCCCTAGATGATGTCATGACCCAATCAAACCCCCCCAAAAAAACATCGGGAAAACCCAATTGGACACCACAAAAATGGATGGCCTACAAAAATCCATAACTATGGATGCCTTCATATAATCAACAAGGTTGGACACCACCAGCCAATGCACATTCATGACCAAACCAACAATGGTTACACTAGTAGAACTATAATCAGCAAAGGAGGTTCACATGACAACAAAATTCAATGCCACCCCCCAAAAAAATCATCAATAGAGGTGAGAAACATAAACTTAACTTCCATCCTAGCCTGTCTCAAACCCCAAAAATCAACAAACAGCCTCAATTAGTGAAGTAGGACATGGTGAAAAAATGCAAGTTAATGTCATTAATTACTTGCAGCTAAGATCTGGAAAGACAGTAAACAATATTCCAATTGTTATTATTGAGATACTTGAGAAAATAGAGAGAGTAAGTGAGGAAAGAGAGAGAACTGAATATGTTCCACAAATTCCAGAAACTGGGGATGATTGGGAGAAAGACAAGAATGTGGATGCAACTCCTTTCCCAGAGAGATTAAAGGAAATATAGAATGGCGAAGAGATAACAATGGTTTAGGAGCTAAATTTTTTGAATATAAAGGTCCCACCCTTGTGAGAAATAAGTGACATTGCTGAGTTCAACTAAACCATTAGGAACCATTACATAAAGACAACAAGAAAGAAGAAGAAATACCCAAAAAGAGTCAAATTAGAAGGAAATCTAGCTGAAATTGTAGCTAGAAAACTTATTTCACCAAAATATGGGGACCCTAGTATTTAGGTAATTACTATTTTGTAAATGAACGCTCAATATATATAATGTTTTAGTGGATCTTGGTGCTGCCATCAATGTCATAACAACATATACATTTAATTTGTTGTCTTTGATAGGATTACATCAAACCACTATCATCCTCTAATTAGCAAATCAATCTATTGTTTTACCTAATGAAATAATTGGGTACGTAATGGTTACGGTTGAATCCTGGGAGTATCTAGTAGATTTATGGTCTTACAACATAAAACTTAGAAGATAAGATATCCAGTTATTTTAGGAAGACCCTAGTTATCTATTATTGCTGCATATATTGAATGTAGGTCACAAAAAATGACTATTTCAAATGGTAAAAAAGCCAAAAACATTTCTCTTTATCCTCATGCCCAACCATATGTGGATGTTTGTGAACGTGTGTGGGTATATTTTCGGATAATAAAAATATGAGTCTTGTTTATCTGGCCACCATCACAGTAAAATATGGACAAAATTACAGAGACATATCTAGTGTTAGATGAAGAAGATGGCTATAGAAACCAAAACTGTGGCTATGGAAACCAAAATTGTGGCTACAGAAATGATTGTTTTCAACTCAAAAGAGAATAACATCACCTTGGTAAGTGAAATTAATATAGAAGGTTGTGGAGAAATCTATGATTACCATCAAGGCTAAACATCAACTGATTTTCATTTTCCTTTAGCTAATATTGTATCTTTTGAGATTATGACTATTTTTCACACGCTACAGCATCACGTTTTTCCCTTAAATTCTCTAATTACTGAGGTAGAGCTGGCTATTTTGAAAGACACTAAACAAGATTGTTGAGTTAGGAAAATAATTGACTATCGGTAACAACTTAGAAGATAACCAAGAGACTAGGGTCGTAGACACCTTGAGAAATAATTCAAAACATTTTTCTTGGTATTATATTGACATGAAAGGGATTCATCCAAGCATCTACACTCATTATATTTACACTGAGGATGTCAAACCAGTTAGACATCCAGAATAAAGGATTAACCCAACATTAAGAGACATTGTCAAAGATGAAATAGAGAAACTATTGAGAGTAGGATTCATCTATCCAATATCTGATAGTCAGTGAGTATCACCACTAGTTATAGTTCCCTAGAAAAATGGTAAGTGGAGAATTTGTAAAGATTATAGGGAGCTTAATAAAGACACTGAAGAATATTTCTTTCCCTTTCCCTTTATAGATCAAGTTTTAGAAAATTTTGCAAGTAAGAAGTATTTCTCCTTCTTGGATGGTTTTAGTGGATACAACCAAATTAGTATAACACCTACTGATCAAGATAATACCCCCTTCACTTGACCATTATTAAAAATCATGTGAAGACTAATGTTGTTGCTGACTTTCTTTCAAGATTTAATGTTTCAAGAGAAGGTGGCATAGTTCAATATCACTTCCCAAATGAGCACTTGTTTGCAATATCAGCACGCCATCTATAGTTTACTAATCTTTCCAATTATCTAACTATAGGGAAGTTTCCAGCTTATTTCACTAATAAGGAAAGAAAGAGATTAGTCAGAAACAATGCTAAATATATGTGGTGTAATGGAATATTATTTAAATGTTTTCGTGACAAGGTTCTTCATAGGAATGTTTAAGAAGATGAAGTATATGACATACTGAGAGCATTCCACGATGAACCTAGAGGAGGGAACTAATCAGTAAAGAGGAAAATTCATAAGGTCCTTGGATTTGGGTACTACTTGCCCTCTCTCCACAAATCTGTCAGCAAAAATGTATGGAAATGTGAAGCATGTCAATGAATGGGGAAACCCACTATGTCTTCTTAAATTCCCCTCAATCCTCAACTGGTCTTAGGGGCCATTTGAGAAATGGGGGATTGATTTTGTTGGACCTATTTCCCCCTTATCTTATTAAAAAGAGTACCTACTAGTGTGCATTGACTATGTTACCAAATGGGCCGAGGTTCGAGCATTGGCATCTTATAATGAGGATGTTGTAGCTGAGTTTCTGTACAACACAATCATGTTAAGGTTTGGAGCTCCCATAGCCATAGTATCTGATCAAGGACCTCAGTTTGTGTCTAACATGATTGAGGAATTTTCAAAAATTTACCAGATCCAGCATAATAAATCATCACCGTATCAACCCCAATCCAATTGGTAGATAGAAGTCACCAATAGAAAACTAGAAAACATCTTGACTAAATTTATAAATGTAGATTGAAATAATTGGGTGTCAAGACTACCTGAATAATTCATGGCATACAACACAACTTGGAAAACCACCACTAGTTTCTCCTCATATGAACTAGTATATGGGAAGAAGCCATTAATCCTAGTGGCATTTGATTTACAGACTTGGAGAACAACACTAAAGATAGGAATTAAATTGGATGAATCTCAATGAAATAGAGTGATGTAGCTGAATGAGTTGGACGAGATACAAATGGAGGCACAACAATAATCTGAGATCCTTCAAGATCAAAGGAAGGTCTGGCATGATGACCATATGAAGACCAAAATATTTAGACAAGGAGACTAGGCCCTATTGTTTGAATCCAAATACCATCACTTCAAATGGAAATTGAGGACAAGATGGTTAGAACCTTACCAAATTGAGAAGATATTCGATAATGGATCTATGATATTTTTTCCAATTGATTGTGATAAAAGAACTTTTTTAATGAATGGCCAAAGACTGAGGCTAGATCAACAACCCCAAGATAAAGAAACCTTCTGTAAGGACATGTAGTTGTGTGAAAAATTCAATTCAATGGAAGAATTCAACTCTTCCAGGCATGATTAGTTTGTTGGTAATATACAAATAAAGGAATAATACCATAACTTTGGTACAATCCTCTTCCCCCTATATCTAAAAAAAATGTGTTTTATTTTATACATGCAAATAAAGGTTAGAATTATAAATTATCAAAATGTTGTATTAACCATAATTGCTTTTGAAATGTAGGAGGTGGAGTGCCAACAATAAAAAGGGCACTGAGCTCGTAAGGTGGTGTGTATTTACTTTTTGCCAAAGGTACTATCAATATTTTAACTTCCCAATGCACTTGATTAAAAACACAAAAATATATATAATGGAGTAATTAGAGAAATAAGAGGTAATGACGAATGAATAATGCATGATGTCATGCTTTTCTAGGGATGACATATGGCGCAAGTGATAAGGATAAAAGTGTGGAAACCATGTCAATGAATTAAAAGGTCACCACATTAAAAAATCACATCAGTTGTCTTCGTCATCATTCTATGCCACCATGATGCTATTATAAATTCACTAGTATTTCAAATTCAAACTACTAAGATTACATAAAACTACTCTTCCTCTTCTAAGGAACCATCACCATTGTTCTAAAAATATACCTTCTCACTACTTTTATCATTCTTATTGCAAACTACCATATTTGATAGGGAAGAAGAAGAAGAAGAAGAAGAATAAGAAGAAGTCAGAGACGGAATCTACGAAACAACTACTGAGGAATGTTGTGATCTCTTAGGTATTTCATGATACAAGTTGGTTAAATCTCATTTGAAAATTTGAAGGATTTGATGAAGATTTTATTCAAGAGTTTTTGTCACATTTTTAAGGAACTTGCTCTAGAGTAGGAGCGAAAATAATTGAAATAGATACCCGAATTATTAGCAAAATCTCTCATCTTCTAGATGTTGGACTCAAGTTTGTCACTAACTCCCCCCTTAAATAACTAATCAACATTTTTCATGAGAGGGGGGACATATTCTTGAGATAACACTTAATACCTTCAGGATACATAAGGATATTAAAATAGAAATATTGCTAGGACATTGGAAGGAGGTAGCTTCTTGGTCAAATAGGTATTTCATCTGTGACAAAAAACAAATAGTATTAGGAGGAGATACCCTAAAGGTTTTGACCCATTTAAAGAAAGGTAGGGAAAACCCTTCACTCAAATTCAATCTCCCCGAGTCCCTAGCAAATGAAGTCATAAAAGTGGGGCAAATTTATGAAAATGGAGGTGGATACGCTGCAATTAAGCACCCAGGGCTTATCCAATTGATTTTCATGCACCATGCCTTGAATAAACCCAAGAGGAAAGTAGAAAATATGAATTTAGGAGAAATTTTGAGGAAGAAGAAGATAAAGGGGGATTGTATGCACATTTCTTCTAAACCAGCCCACAATGCTCAGCCTAATATTCAATCTACTCCTTAGTCTGCCCTTGTGTTTATTATAGATTTTTCAAATGAATCCAAGTAGCCCATGAGCCTATAACCCTAAAGAAAAAGGATATCATGAAAACCCCTTCTTAAAATTTGTTGAGAAAAATAATATCTAGTTCAACATGTTAGAGATCACAAGCACTAAGAGGGGGGTGAATTAGTGCAGATTAAAATTTTCAATAATATTTATCTAGATTTCTATTAAGTAGTGAAATCATATAGTCAAAAGCATTTAAACAATCATATGCCAAGAAATATAATACAGAATAATAAATTTATAGTGAGAAACCCTTTCAGGAGAAAATCCCACTTGAAACCATGGCTTTACTAGAAACACCAATTCCAAAGTCATATAATGGTTTCAATTGATCACCCACTCAACATGTGAAGCACCCACTTCACCACTTCAAGCACCCACTCAAATATTTATTGAGCACCCACTTAGTGAATTTTAGCAAGCACCAACATGCAAGGAGAAACAAGCCCTAAGTTAATCAGCTACAAACGATATTTTGTAGGAACCTACCCACAAAGAGGTTGTAACCCCCTTAAAATGCTAAGTTAAAACTTAGACTTCTTGTTTTCACAAACAAATTTTGATCATCTAGTATCGAAAAATCCTACACAATAGATTATGATCACTTTTATGTATCTGTGTGTGTTCACTTTGTCACTCTCTTCTCATCATCTGATTTAGAAATATTCTTGTTCAATCAATATTGTCGCACTGATGTTCTTCTCATCTAATATATATTCTTCACTTCATCTCTCTTCTCTGATCCTTCCTCTCTCTTTTCTTGATGTCGCTCCTTTAGCTTGAATGCATTGTCTTCTCACTTGAGAAAAACTTGTATTGGCATCGAATTTCCTCTAGATATATAATCGACCCATTCTCACATTTTATTTGGTTCTTCGTGTACCCTTTCCTACTTCAATGCCTAAAAATTTGGTCCATTAAATGAATACAACTATCTCCATATTTTTATCTTGATATATTCGGCTTGATTTCACTTTTTTCTATGCATTCACCAGAAAATATTTATTAGCCAATACCTAAAAATAGATTTCTCATCTTTCTCAGATTTCCAACGTGATCAAGATGAGTCGAGTTGTTCTCTTCTATGATATTTAATTTCTCCTTGAAATCAGGAATCACATAGAGAACTACAACTAAATTTGTAAAAATTTAATGAGCATTAAATGTTGACAACTAGAACTATAGATTTCTTCATTCTTCATGGAGCTCAATTCATATACTCAATCGGAATCACCAAACAACAAAATCACCATCGATTTTGGAGAATAAAATCTGAATTTTCCATGTTTAAATAAATTTGATTGTCCTCAGAGCCTTGTCCATTTCATACTTGTTCAATCTATGGATTTCCTTAGTTTCTTTGACTTTTTCTTTTATATCACGACTCTATCCTTGTTATGTAGATTTTCTCCTTTCTTGGCGGTTTTTTTAGTCATCTATAGTTTTTCTTTACTTTGCGGCTCTTTCAAATTTTCTTGGCTTACCTTCTTGTTTGCTTCCATCCCAAAAATTTATTCCATGTCTGTGACTCTATCCTCTTACTTGTGGTTGTTATCATTCTCTACGGCTATCTTCTATCCTTAACATCATTTCTGGTTCTTCGTGAATTTTCCCTTATGCGTGGATTCCTCAAGAATGCCTTACTCTCACAGCTTTTCCTTTAGAATATTCTTACTTCTATATCTCTTCCTTCACATCTACAACTTTACCTTTCTCACTCACAGCTCCTCCTTTATCTTCTTTTTTATTGTCATCTTCATTCCTTTACCCACGGCCTTCACTAAGCTTCTGTATCTTTTCTCTTTTGTTCCGTGGCTTCATCAAGTCTTCAATGTTTATCTCCTCATATATCTTGCTTGAAAAAAAATGGATTAAGTGCCTTAGAACTTATCCTTGATCATCCTAAATCCTCTTAGAGCTGACACTACCAATCAACCTTCACATTTCTCTTGCCAAATCTTTCTCTTTATACAAGGTTGATATGCATAGCACTTGCATTATAATTTTTCTTTCCAATTTTCCACCCATTACTTTAACATCAATGAAAACACATATGAAAAAATGAGAAAGGTCCAACAATATCCCCCTTTGTAAGTGATGGCACCACCTTAACACTTCAATACCGCAGAAAACTACAACCTTTTGATGAAAAAACTCTTGCATACCTAATTTCTAAAAACACTCTGCAACTCTCCCTTGGTGGATTTATGTTTTCATCTTCTCTCCTCTTTTGAGTTTACTTGGTTGGTTTTAGCATCTCTCCCTCTTTCGATATGACTGGCTAGTTTTTGACTTCAGCTTCTCTCCCCCTTTGACAACAATGATAAAGGGCCATTTATGCTGTATTAAGATGAAAATGTTGGTAAGCTGAATATAGCATGTTCCTACCTCAAGAAAAATCCCCCTTGGCACATCCTTCTGATCCATATGACATGATATCCTAATTAGTGTCAAACAATATTTGTGATAAAGGGGAGCATTGCCACGAGCATATCATGTCATATGGATTAGAAGCATGTGCCAAGGGGGAGTTTCTTGAGGTAGGAACACGCTATATCAAAGTATACATCATCTCAGGGGGAGAATTGCCCTCACCTTGTCTATACACCTTCTGTTTGTTTGGTGGGATTATAAATGACCCCCAATTCAATCCTTAAGTACTCAAAATTAGCTTTAGGCAGCGACTTGGTCATAATGTCTACAATTTCTTCTTTTGTTCTCACATACTCTGGGATGATTTTTCTATCATTTACTAGTTCCCTCAAGAAGTGATATATAAATGGAATATGCTCTATGTTTGAGTGGAACATGGGGTTCTTAGAGACACTCGGCACACTTGTGCTATCCCAAAATAAGGGAATTTGGACTATTATTTTTTACCTTGTAATCTTCCAATGTCTGCTTCATCCATAAAACCTTAGTACAACACATTGTGGGAAGCTATATATTCTGTTCCCATGTTGAGAGTGTCACTAATGATTACTTATTGCTTAACTAAGATACAAGGTAATTTCTAACAAATAATTTCTTAAAAAAAATAAAAACTTCTAACAAATAATTCCCTTCCACTTGTAATCTTCCTATCATCAACACTTTTAGCCCAATCAACATCTGTATATGCTTTTTATGTTGAAATCATTACTTTTAGGAAACCAGAGTCCATATTCAATTGTTCCCATGAGATATATATGTATCCTTTTAACTTCCTTGATGGTGTGTTTCCCTTAGATATTCTTGAAATCTCCCAATAAGACTTGCCACCTGCATGATATTTGTTCTTGATGTAGTGGAATAGAGTAGACTACCAATCATGGATCTATACGATATTTTTTCTAATTTTGGTGAGTTGTCCTCTTTGCTCATCTTACATCCTATTTCCATTGGTGTTCTAATAGGTCTGTAATCTTCCATCCTAGACCTTTTCAACAAATTCTTTGATATACTTGGTTTCGGATATGAAGATACCTTGGTCTAACTGACTGATTTGTAACCCCAAAAAAATGAGAGATACCCAAGAAAAGACATTTAAAACTCCTCCTTCAGATCAGAAAATTCATAAGTCATTTTATCATGATATCCTCCAAATATGATATCATCCAGATACACAATGACTATGAGCAAATGATCTCCTTCTTCCTTGATGTAGAGATTATTGTTAGCAACACCTTTTCTAAAGCCTTAATCAATGAGGTATGAATCCAATATGTTGTAACAAGCTCTAAGGGCTTGTTTGAGTCCATACAAGGCCTTTTTCAACTTAAAACACAATAGTCTATGTCTTCAATTAGTGATAATCCATCAAGCTGTTAAATATGAACCTCTTCATTAAGAAAACCATTAAAGAAAACTAATTTCAAATCCATTTGAAATACTCTTATCTTCTTGTAAGCTGTGTAAGCTAGGAATAGTCTTATTGCCTCCATCTTTTCCACTGGTGAAAATGTTTCATCAAAGTCGATTCCTTCCATTTGCACATATCCTTTTCACACAAGTCTTTCCTTATTTCTTGTTACTTCTCCTTTTTCATTCAATTTATTTCTGAATACCCACTTTGTTCCAATTATATTTTTATCCTTTTTTCTTAACATGAGATCCTTGGTTTCATTATTTTCTATCTGATCCAGTTCCTCATTCATTACGTCCACCTAATACTAATATTTTCTTACTTTTGCAACATTCTTGGGTTCTATCATTAAAAGGGTTACTATATCTTCATGATTTTACAGCTCTCTTAATCTTCTTCTTGTGATAATTCCACTTTCTCGGCTTCCAATGATCTGATTTGATGGATGATCCCTCTTAACGTGTCTTGATGGAGTCTTAATGGCTGGTCTTTCTTCCTCTTCATCTACTTATTCATGCAGACTTTCCATTTATTCATAATCTTCTTATTTTTCATGATCATTATAGTGTTGAGTGTTGGACTTAGGAGTTTCATCCACCTTTACATTATTTCTTTCAATAATCTTTTGCAACCTCTTATTGCATCACTTGTAAGCACGCTAACTGCTTAATATCCAAGGAATATTTCTTCATCACATCTAGAGTCAAATTCTCCCAATTTGTCTTCATCTCTTTTGATATAAGATTTACTTCCAAACACTCTGATGTGTTTCAAATTCAAATTCTAGTTCTTCAATAGTTCATAAGGTGTCTTGTCATTATTTACTCTCAATTGAGATTTATTTAAAATGTGCACCGTGGTGTATATCGCTTCACTCCAATATCTATCAGGTAGTTTGGAATCATTCAGCATTGTTCTTGCCATTTCTTGCATAGTCTTTTTCTTCCTTTCTACAACTCCATTTATTTGAGGTGTTCTAACAGCTGAGAATTGTCTTCTAGTTCTATGTTCTTCAAAAAATTCATCAAACTCATTGGACCAAAATTCTCTTCCTCTATTTGATCTTAAGCATTTGATCTTTTTGTTCTTCTCATTCTCCACCAGTGCCTTAATTTATTGAATATGTCTAATGCTTCTAAATTTTTATGTAAACACGCTACCCATTTCATTCCAATGTAATCATCTATTAGCAACATGAAATACACCTCACCTTGTATACTTTAAGTTCTAGTAGGACCGCAGTGATATGTATGAATCAACTCCAAAGGTATGGTTGTAGATTATTCCTTTGAATTGAATGATCTTCTTGTTTGTTTACCATGCATGCATGCTTTGCAAATTGCATCTGTAGGTTTTATAATCATTGGCATATGCCTCATGCACCCTTTAGCACTTAGTTTTACTAGATTCTCAAAGATAATGTGTCCAAGCCTCCTCTGCCCCAACCGGATTTAATCAACCTTGCTTGTGAAGAAGTTTTCATTATTTATTTCATTTAGAACATACATGTTGTTCTTTGTCCTTTTAGTTTTTACAACTTTCTTTCCTTTTTTTCCATTAATGATATCATAACCTTTGTCATGGAATATTAGATTGTCTCCCCTTTTCCACATTTGACTTGCACTTAATAGATTGTGCTTGAGACCTTTAACGTATTGAACATTTTCTGTGATAGTATTTCCATTATCTAGACTCAAATTTACTTTTCCAACTATATTTGTTGAAATGTTATCACCAAATCTCACAGCACCTGATGCATTGTTTGACAGTGAAATGAATTTCATTTTAACACCTGTCATATGGCTGGAGCATCCACTATTCAAATATGAGATTTTATATTCATTTTTCACATAAAATGTAGTTTGCACTACTAAGAAATACTCTTTTCTTTTTTTTCATCTCTCTTTACAACATACACCCATTTCTCCTTTTTGGACAATTATTGTTTATTGGTTGAAGTTTCATGACCCTTTTGATGATACTTGTAATGAACAACACTATAGTTTATTATAGTATAATATGAATTATAGTTTCTTCTATAGCCTCTAGTATATCTTTTACATTTCACAACTTTGTGTCCAAAATGATTACATGAAAAGCAATAACCATAGAAAGAGTGAGTGTACCTCATTGCATAGATGATTATGGGGGCATTTTTTCTTCTTTTGATGATTTTGATGTCTTCTTTATTTGAAGTAGAAGAGGTTCTTCGAATTGATGCATTTTTTCCTTACTCTCTTCCTTGAAACCAATTCCAAACTTATCATTTGTATCATGTTGACCACTCAGTAGAACTCTTCTCCATCTTTTCATACACTATCAGCTTACTCCTCATTTGTTCCATATCAACTTTTAGTTACTCAAGTTCTAAGTTCAGTATTGTGTATTCATCCTCCTTTGTTTTGTAACAGTGTGATATCTTTTCAAGTGGATTTTCAAGCTCTTTGATTTCATTTCCCTCTTATTCTTCTTTTATAGTTTGTCTTTCCTTAAATATGCAGATTTGTTCTTCATAATATTTTAATGTGCATCGCATCTTTTGGTTCTTTCTTCTACATAGTCTCCATTATTCAATAGCAAATACTAGTTAAGCTTCAAGATTCACTTCAACTTCTTCTTCATCAGATTCCTCACAATTGACCAAATTCTTCCATTTAGAATTGTATTCTTCAGATGCATATATGGCCATAAACAAACATTCAGACCAATCTTCATCATTTTCATTTTTAGAGCTACCTGGGTTGCTTGAATCAGATTCACTTGATTCTTCTTTTGAATAAAAGTTCCTTTTGTTCTTAAAGAACTTCTTCTTGCTATTTTTATTTTTACATAAAGTTTTTTCTCTTGTTTTTTTTATGATTATCCTCTTCATGTTTAGACTAAGCTTATTTATTTTTGTTTCGAAATTTAACAACCAAAATGACCTAGTTTTCCACATGCAAAGAATTTTAAAGGGTGTTTTCATTTATACTTTCCTAAACCTACTTTTAATCTTCTTATGAACATTTCTTCAATATTTACATCATCTAATTCATTCCCTAAATCCGATTCTATTTCTTTTTCTTGTTTGGACAGGGTTTCTTTCTTAACCTTGAATGCTACCTCTTGTTTGTTAGTATTAGTTCCAATCTTCCTCATCTCGTATGTTGAAAGAATGCTATGTAATTCATCCATTGTGATATTCTTCATGTCTCTGGCTTCTTCTACCACTAAAACATTTGCATCAAATTTTCCAATCAGAGATCTCATAATCTTTCAGACAATAACAGATTCTTCTAGTTTCTCACCTAGGCCTCTGATCATATTGATAACATCATCTATTATCTACATGTAGGATGTTATGGTCTCATCTTATTGCATCTTCATATTCTCAAACTAAGCTCTCTAGGTTTGGAACTTTGCTAACTTGAATTTTTCATCTCCTTCATAAATACTCTAAAGTTAGATCCAAAGCTCCATTGTTATTGTGAAGTGCATAAATTTTACAAATTTTGATTCAGTCGAGCCACATAGAATGGAATTCATAGCTCTTGACTTGCATTAATATTTTTCTTTATCTATTGAAGAAGTGATTGGTGTGGCTAGAGGATTGTATCCTTTCTTAACACATTCCCAGATATCAAAACCGAGTGATATTAGATATGTTTTCATCCTTATTCTCTAGAATTCATAAATCATTCTAGTGAAGAGAGGTTATCTTGACAGTGAACATGTTAAGATCCTAATAGAAGGACCTCACTCTGATACTAATTTTTAAAGATCACAAGCACTGCTAGGGGGTGAATCAGTTCAAATTAAAATTATCAACAATGTTTATCCATATTTATATTAAGGAGTGTAATCATACAGTTAGAAGTATTTAAACAATCATATGCCAAAAAATATAACCCAGAACAAATAATTTATCGTGGGAAACCATTTCAAAAGAAAAACCCACTTTAAACCATAGATTTATTAGGAACTCTAATTCTAAAGTCATATAATGGTTTCATTTGAGCACCCACTCAACCTGTGAAGCACCCACTTGAAGATTTATTAAGCATCCATTCAGTGAATTTTAGAAAGCATTAACTTGCAAGGAGCACCAACCCCTGATTTAATTAGCTACAACTGAAATTTTGTAGGCACCTAGCCACAAGGAGGCTAAAACCCCATGAAAATGCTAAGCTACAACTTAGACTTATTGTTTTCACATAAAAAATTGATCATCTAGTTTTAGAAATGCTTACATAATAGATTATGATCACTTTCATGTATCTGTCTGTGTTCACTTTTTCACTCTCTTCTACTTATTTGATTAGAACTCTTCTTTTTCAATCAATATTACACACTAATTTTCTTCTCATTTGATATATCTTCTTCACTTCATCTGTCAGCACTGCTCCTTCCTCTATCTTTTATTTTTGTAGCTCCTTTAGCTTGAATGCAATGTTTTCTCACTTGAGCAACACTCGTATGACATAAAATTTAATTTACATAGACAATCGAACCACTCACACATTTTATTTGGCACATCATGTACTCTTTCCTTCCTCTTCACATGATAATATGGTCTGTTAAATGAATACAACTATCTCCATATTTTTTTCTTGCTATATTCGGCTTGATATCACCTTTTTCTATGCATTCACCAGAAAATATTTATTATCTGATACCTAAAAATAGATTTCTCATATTTCTAGGATTTCCAACATGAGCAAGATGAGAGAGAAGTTCTCTTCTCTTATATTTAATTTTTCCTTGAAACCAAGAGTCTCATAGAGAATTGCAACTGCATTTGTAAAAATTTAATGAGCATTAAATGTTGACAGCTAGAACTATAGATTTCTTTGTTCTTCATGGAGATCAAGTCATATGCTCAGGTGCAATCACCAGAAAATTGAATCATCGTTAATTTTGGAAAACAAAATCTCACTTTTCCATGTTTAAATCAATTTGATTTTCCTCTATCCTTTTTCAGGTCATACTTGTTCAATCCATGACTTTCCTTAGTTTCTTTTCCTTTTTCTTTTGTATCGTGGCAATATCCTTGTTCTGCGGATTTTCTCCTTTCTTGGTGGATTTTTAGTCATCTACATATATTCTTTATTTCATTTCTCTTTCAATGTTTCATGGCTTACCTTCTTCTCCATTGCCTTCCCACGACTTTGTTCCATGTCCATGAATCTATCCTTTTACTAGTGAATTTTATAATTCTCCATGGCTATCTTCCATCCTTAATGGATTTTCTGGTTCTTCATGGATTGTGCCTTATGTGAGGCTTATTCAAAGCTTTGTTACTCTCACATATTTTCCTTCAAACTATTCTTACTTCTGCGTATCTTCATTTACATTTTTTTCTTTACCTTTCTCACTAGCATCTCATCCTTTAGCTTCTTTTTTCTTACAACTACATCCCTTTACCTGCGTCCTTCACTAAGATTTTACAGCTTTCCTATTATGTTCTGCGGATTCTTCAAGTCTTCGACAGTTATCTCCTCATATCAGAAAATTGCACAAAAACTAATTAAGTCCCTTGGAACTTATCCTTGATCATCCTAAAGCCTCTCAGAGCTAACACTACCAATCAACCTTCACATTTCTTTTGCCAAATATTTTTCTTCATACAAGGTTGATCTGTACAACACTTGCACTATACTTATGCTTTTCATTTTTTTCATCCATATAGTTTGACATCAATGACAACACATATTACAAATGACAAATTTCAAACACAACAAGGAAGGATGAAGTTTCAATATCTACATTATTTTGTGAGGGTGTAACCCAGATATTAGAAGAGTTTGTTAGAACTAAAAATTCTTCTGCTCCAAGAGATTAGTCAAGGGATTTTTTATTTTACATTGACCATTCAAGGAACAAATACATGCCGCAGAGGCACCAAAAACTCATTTGGAATCTCTAAAATCTCTTTCTACAGCTTTAGAAATCCCTATGATAGCTACAAAAATTTCTACACAAGGATTTGGATGTGCAGAATCACAAGGAGATGAGATTTTGAGACAACACCAAGAGGAAATTGTTGCTCTAAAATAAAAATAAAAATTTATGGGAGAAACTCATTTGTATCTTCAAAATGATTTTGTGCAAAATAATATAGAAAAAGATAAATAAATAGATGTTTTGAGAATGAAAGTTACTAGTTTAAAGAGACTCAACTCTCGATTAGAACAAGGAGTTGGTAGAAGAAAATATAAAAAATCAAGGAAGAGGATGAATCTAGCTCTAATGCAAAGACAAAATTGGAAGAAATTATTGAGTATGTCTAACCTTTAGCTTGTAAAATTTTAGCTTGTAGAAAACCATCTTTAGTTTATAGTTTATTTCTGTAAGAGAAATTTTATTCATGGAATTTACATAGAATTTTTTCTGAAGAACCTCATGAGGCTCCTGATGGAAAAACCTTTTTACAGATTTATCAGAGGTGTACTCCATAAGTACAAAACTTGTTGTGTGAATTTTATCTCCATAACATCATGGTTTAAAATTTTCCTGATTTTTTCATAAATTTGTCAGTAGGAAAATTTCAATTGAAATCTTTTTAGTCATTGATAAGGAATCAGATTGTGTGGGAAGAAAAAACTGACATCTTTACACAGCAGGACAAAATTGTTTGTTTTTACATTCGACCTTAACACCACAATGATGTTTCAATGAAGAAGGATTTTAGGTATTTGTATTACTTGGTCAAAAATTATAGACACACCTCTGAGATATTGGAAAAATGTGTCCAAGAATTTGAAGCTTACTATCAACAAAACTTTGGCTAGGCTATGACAGCCTGTGAAAATAAATGGGACACCTTGAATCTACCATTAAAAAATAAGAGAAGTGATTTCTCCTCCAAATCTCGGTTGGAGCATGAGAAGAGGAGATGCACTTGTGGAAATTATTTGGAAATTAGCACAAAAGGTAACAATGAATATAGTAATGAGTGGGTTGGGACACAACTTAGACCTCTTCTGCTTCTTATCCTAATGACTACTTGGTAAAATAGTACTCCTAAATCAAATGACATCTTTACAATATAGGAAGAATCTATGTTTTCAAACCAAGGATTTAAGGGCACCAGGAAACATTATGTAGATCAATTTGAAGAATATGACATGGTAAAATAGCTTGAAAAACAAAAATTAGGTTGGAGGTAGTTTGCACAAGGACTTGTAAAAGGTAAAGTGTAGGGGAGATGATGATTCCATAAATTGATTCATCATAACATCTATATAAATTTAAACTTTACTCCTAAAAACATTAATCAATGCATGGGAATGTTCTAAATAGTTATATTTAAATTATAAAGTGATGCATTTACCATGATTATGTCTTATGTGAATGAATGTTCAATGGAACCCCCACTAACTACTTTTTTCGAGTGATTTGGTGACATATGTAGGATGATGAGGCACATTTTCTGCCATTTTGTGTAGTCACAGTCAAAGAAGACCAAGTCCATAGCTACTATACCATTTTTGAGGTTGACCCTTAAAACGCTACAAACTAGGATCCCTTTTCTAGTAGATTCATGGGGTATCATGGAACTTTTATGAAAATGTCATTGGTTAATTGGTTTCCTATAGTTTTGGCATGTGTTGTAATCAATTGTGTCTATAAGACACCTCATTGAACTGTTTCTTAGTTAATTTTTACCAATATTAAAATAGTGAATAGACTTAAGTTCTTTTCACTTGCTCTCTGAATTATGTAATATACTTATTTTTTATCAATATAATATGTGATACTCTAAGGATATGTTTCTGTTAAAATCCTCAATCTTGAAGTAAAGAAATGGCCCACTCAACTGAGGAGATTGAAGGACTAGTATTTAACATAAAATCTTTACATTTACTAAGTTCCAGTTTTAATATCTTGGTTTGGTGATTATATGAATGCAAACTTGTATCTCTTTATTTCAAGAAATTTCCTTTACTTGTCATTTCCGTTAAACAAGTATTCCATTTCACCAAAGCATTTCCTTTACCAAGAATTTCATTTAGTAACTTTGTTTCATTAGCATAGATGCATTTGATATACTTTTCTTTCCTTTTAATAGTTTAGAAGCAATTGACATTCAGTAGTTTAGACATTTACTCACTTTCTGTAGTTAAGTAGTATATAACAAGAAAATATATATGAAACAGAACCCCCCGTAAGGATAACCACCATAGTGATTAAATTTCATATCAACTTATCTGCATACAACCTTGAACACAATGGTGGTCTATAATGATATCAACATTTGCATAGGTTGATTAAATGATTAGAAGTTACAACGACCCATCACCATCACCCTCTGGTGTAACCTCTACATGGGTTGAAACCCACTTCTCAAAATCACCTAGTTGTCGTTGTCACCATGAAACTAAGCCTATGTCATCCTGCCATCTTCATGAACCACCAATCTCTTTTAATCCACCATATCAATTATATTTTGAATAGTTGGAAGTGTTATATCTGACTCTGCATCATCTCGTCGATAAGCCACTACTGCCTCTGACATATCCTAGATAAATTTTAATTTTCACTTAACGCGACCAAATATAATAAAATCCCATTGATCCTCCCTTCATCCTCACACCTAACTATCTTTTTTCATGGCCCAAAAATCCCCCTCTGCACCATTCCATATCGAAAAACCTCTGTAAGGCCTTTAAACATCATCTCCACTATACAAGCTAGGTAGGAGATGTCAATGGTCCTCTCTCTAATAGGCCCTTTGGTTATGTAATTTGAGAACCACCTCATAAAATCCAATGAATACTCCAAGTCAATTGACCTCACTCATGGCACTCCCTTCGTTCGAGCCACTACAATGTGCTCGTAATCCCATCACTCTAATGAAAACAATACATCAACCTTGAATCTACATCAAATCTTCAAATAACATAGCTCCATATAAATACGTTCCAACAAAATAGGGGGCACATGAAAAATTTGTTATGTATATCATCATATCCACAACCATCCCAATTAACATCTATGGGAATTACCCTTCATCTGAATCTAGTAAGGCATAACAACTAATTCCCATCATCATTATAGTGACTAGGGCCCATCCCTCCTCACCCTCACAGTACGAGGATCTATAAGAAAAATCCCCATGAGTAAAAACCACATCATCTCCATAAACCCTGTACAACCTCTGCATCAGAGTAACCGTACCTACCTCATCAATAACATAAACATGCTCACCTTGTATTAGTAAGCACAATATCCAGTGAATATCCTTGAATTTCATTGTCATCTTTTTGTAGTCAAACAAAAAGTTCATGTGACATGGTCCCATCGCTCAAATATGCAAAAAATAACCCCATATCTTTTTCAATACACCTATAATGATGTATTCCCCCAATCCTAACTCCTCTAATGATTCCAATCATAATTTGATAATTGTACTTCCATATCATCCAATATCTTCATGATCTTATTACATGTATACAATATCTCTCTAGCTTGCATTCACAATCAAACAACACTCCATAAAAAGAAACAATAAAAAATAAATCAAATACACTTTAAAAATCACATCTTTGTATCAAATCATTAGAATCGCTACCACCTGCTAAAATCATCAACGACCAACCAATCATAAGAAAATTTATATGAAATCACTAGAAGTTTCTAATTGATTCCAATTTTTAGAAAAAAAAAAAACAAAATAACAAAAATTTAAAAAAGGAAACACCTATTATGGCACATGTTGGCCTTTGTCACCTTTGCAGACCTCCAGCTGCATCCATCTCACTCAAAAATAGTAGAAAAATAGAAAATCAAGGTTTTTTTTAATTTTCTTAGGTTATTAAATCATAGTATACTAAATGAAACTTTCAAAACAACTTTTATATCCAAACATTTCCAGTCCAGCTGGTTTCTGTTGATTGGGCTAATCGTTGATTATTTTTTTCAAATCACTAATGACCTAAGGCCATCACTAGTGATTGCCTCCCCTTAATCTAAAACATCATTTTTGGCTTCCAAGCCTCATCAAATCATCATTTTTCTCATCATTCGATGCCAAAATTACACATTTCTTAGTTTGTTTCCTTTTTGTGCCCCATGACCCTCTAAAAATCAAAATTAATCAAGCTATACAAATCATACCTTTATCAAATCCACCTTAGATTTTGCATCTTGTTCAGGAAATCATTTTTCCTTGTCATTTTTAAGTCATGTGTGCATTATACATAAACCCATGGATTCCCATATCACTTGACTTCCTAACTTCGTTATTCCACCTTTTTGGAAACATCCTTTATATCAAACATGCGTCTCTTGATACACTGTGGCTATTGTACACCTTAATGAAACTTTTTCCTACAACCACTTCCTATGAGTCATACATCTATAGGGTGAGAAATCCTTGGTTCCCCTATAATCTCACTATATAATTACACAAACCCACCTTTGTGGATATTTTTTTTCATGCCCAGTATTCGAGAATCTTCAATGAAAACACATCAACACACAAGTTTATCCCCTTGTCTACCAGTCTAATAAAACTAGTGATCATTACACTTCATCGCTATAAACTCTAGTTTGAGGGGAGGAGATACCTATCCAAAAAAAATTTGATCATTCCACTCATTTTTTCCAGTGGATTTTCCATCACAAACCACTTAACAAAAAGGCGTAAACCTAAACACCAGTTTTTGGTGCCTATTGCCATGTAAAATGTCATTGCATTTTATATGACAACCCAATTGATATGTTTTCCCTTTTTTTTCAAACTAGTTACAACTTCAAATCAAAACATATGAAAAAATTAAATAATGGCATCCATTAGAGCTCCTTTTAAGCTGGTGTGGTCATCCAATTGGTAATAAACATATTTTAATGCCCTAACTACCTCAATCATGTTTCCTTCATATATCCTAGCCCATATTCTTCGTTTACCACCAAATTATAAACATAGATTCCTTGTGTGAACACCTTAAATATTATGTACTACTAATGACACATGAAAAATAGATTTAAAATTTATTTATGACTGTTTATTTTGGAAAACTTGGCTTTAACACTCCAAAAAATCAAGATTTACAAGACAGATTTCTTTCAAAATCCATGAACGAATCATTTGAAATTTGGATGAATCATTCCTATGATCAAATGAATTTTTTTTATCCACCATTTATGATCTCAAGTTGAATAAATCAAAATATATAAGAAAAACTCTCCTACAACTCCAAAACCCCACACCCCTTAAAAATTGATTTGATTTGTTCTCTCAAAACCCAAGAGATAATCCCTTGAAATTTAGATGCATCCTTTCCTCTCCCCAATATATTCTAAAAAATCCTAAGATTACATCAAATTGATCAAAAATTTCTCATGGAATGATCTGATGATTTTTTTCCCTACCTCTCATTTCTGTCATTTATCAAACTTTCCTCATAACAAGAACCTGTTTTCAAATATCCCATTGATTCCGATGAGATAATATAACATAATTTAGAGAAATTTTCATCATGGGATTATATTTCCAATTAATTGAGTTGCTTCTAATTTGGATTTTTATTTTCTCAAAATTTTCCCAAATTGTGAAATTGGCAACCTGTAGCACCAAATTGTACACAAATTTACAGGTTTCCAAAAAAAAATTACAAAATCCATTTATTCCTACACCATATCATTCATATCACTTTCTAAGGCTAGTAGGATCATAAAAAATGCAATATTAAGCTTCAAAACTCCATATATAGGCCATTTTCAATTTCAGTGGAGCACGTGGATTTCGATGATCTAAAGCAAAAAATGAAGAAGGAAAAATAATTCATGGACTTGTCAGCATATGTTGGAGGATTATTGCTCACAGAAAACTCAAATGGATTATTTGAAATAATTCATAATGGGAAACATGATGGCGATCATTTCTATGTCTCTGTCGAGGATTCTCTTAATGTAAATGGTCACATATTTCAAATTGCATGGATATTGTTAACCCTTGTATCATATTGTGACCAAGTATCAGTACTTGCCTCATATGAGCGAGGGGAAAAAAATCATCCTTGTAAAGGATTGAAAGATAATTTGTAACTCAAGTGGAAATAAATCCCTCCTAGTTCCCAATTTTGGTATCAAAGTGTATTTTGGTACCAAACGACATTTTGATTCATCTCATAGAGGGTTATATAATCATAAAGTGAATGAAGTTTCATTCAATATCTTTGTACTACCTTCACCCATATCAGAGTTAGAAGGTGTTGAGCCTCAAACTTCATTGTTCATTGTATTCCTAGGTGGAAATGTCATCATGTTTACATTGTGTGGGCAATTGTCTCAAGTTCTCATCATGTACAAGAAGGTCAAGAAATCATGAAAGTGTTTCAAGAGTTAAAATTCTTCGTTAGGAGCATCACTAAAGATGTTGTATACATTTAAAATGTTGACATCCTTAATCACGATTAATACATCCTACAAATATCCCAACATCATCCATATAATAATTAATCAAAAGATTAATTATTATTATCCTTTTTATCATTATTTTAATCCATGTTTTTCCTTATCATTATTTATGATTCCATGATTAATGTTTTTAAATCATTATTATATCCCACTTTATCATTAATCACTTTAATTCCTTGTAATATCCTATTATCCCACTAATAATCCCTTTTATAATTTTAGGAATTTAATAATCCTACATCTCACCTACCACCTACCCTACACATCCCTACACCTATCCTTTCCATAAAATTAAATCCTTAATCATCATTTATTAACCTAATCTAATCCTAATCCTAATAATATCCTCACCATTAAATCTAGATGATTCTTTTTCTAGAACCATCTATAAATTTCCCTCTTTCATATTTAAAAATTAAAATATCTCCCTCCCTCCATTCAAATTTTAATGTAATAGAAACCTCTCTCAAATTCTAGAGCTTTCCACTCTAAAATCCTCCACTCTTCTCATCAATTCTCCACCCTTGATCCAAATCCAAAATGGCTTCATCCTAACCATTTAATCCTCTACTCCTTAGTTATAAATTTTTCTCTCATCCTCCATGAGAGCACAAGTCAAATATTCATATCAAATATCTTCTATTTTTATCACTCAATGAATCTAGCAATCCATATTAAATCTAATCCAATCATCCATCCATTGATCTTCATCAAGCAATATTCATCAAGCAATCTTCAGATGTTGCCCAAATAATCCCATAAAATCTAAAGCACAATCAAACAATAAAGAGCACATCTAAAGCAACAAGGGAGGAGTCTTGAGAGATTTTAGGTAAGTACATGCATTGTATTCTTCATCCCTTCTCATCTTTCTCAATCAGAGGTAGATTGATAATTGTGTTAGATTAGGAACTAGTTAATTTAATTCTTATTTTTGCATTTGCATACTAACACAAAAAAATTCATCTACATTTTGGCACCCACAATGAGGATTACCCCCCAAATTTTAATTAATTTTAATAGCATTTTGTGTTATAAACAAGATCTTCAAATTTTGAAATTTTTCATTAAGATTTGCACCCTAAAATTTTGAATTTTCACAACAGTCGTCCATTTTAGCACTTTTACCTGTCCAACAATGCATATGTTTATAAAATAGTGTTTTTTGGACCTAAATTTTTTTTTGGATGTATTACTAATTTCTTTGTGTACAAGGATTTACTTCAGTGCAGTTTTTAACCCATGGAACTTTTTTGGTCCTAAATTAGCACTTTTGTGTTCATATCAATGCTTTTGTATCAACTTTAGCACTTAGGCATTTGTTAACTTTTCACTATGCAGGTTTAGCACATTTTCATCTGTATCAGTGATTTTAGATTAACTTTAGTATGTTTGGATCAACTTTAGTGTATTTTTATCAATTTTACTGTGTTTGGATCAACTTTAGCATGTTTGGATCAACTTTAGTGCGTTTGGATCAACTTTAGCGCATTTGGATATACTTTAGTGCTTTGGGATTAACTTCAACACATTTGAATTAACTTCAACATTTTTGTATCTGTCAATTTCTCAGTGTGTAGATTTGGTGCATTTGTCTCTTTATCAATGCTTTTTGTCATATTTTAGTGCATTTGTCACTATATCAATGCATTCATATCAACTTTAGTACTTTCATTTTTGTAAATCTCTCACTATGTAATTTCAACTCATTTGTATGTAAAATGGTGTTTTACATCAAGAATAAATTTTTTGGCCTATAAACAGTGCTTTTGATCTAAAAATAATAATTTTGGCATGTAAAAAAATTTTGCATTATTAAAAACATAAGGAAAGTAACGATTCAAACGAGGGTTTCAAGCAGAAAAATTATAGGAGTAGCAGGGAGAAGGAGATGGGAGGTGCCCCGTGCCAACTGGAGCCTTGCAGTGATCTGGCTTGGAAGAAAAATGAGGAGCTTTGGAACCTCCTTCAAAAGGGAGGCATTTCCAACTTCATAGAGTGCATCCAAGGGCATGACAAAAATATTTTGGTTCATTTCACAATGGACTGAAAGGATAGAAAGGTGGAGTATGGTGGTCACCGAGTAATTATAAATGAAGAACTAATAGCTGAGGTAACATGCCTCGAGTTGGAGGGATATCATTTTTTCAACAAAAGGATTGATAGGACTACTGAGGAAAAGAAATTATCTGACGATGGTGAGGATCTTGAATTTGTAACTGCAGGTGTTAGGGTAAGCTCTATCCCCAAGCCTTTTGATGAGGTTACAAAAATGATGGTTAGGTACATTTCTTTAGAAGGATGCTACAAAAGAGTTCCTGTCAAGCACCTAGTATTTCTTAACCAATTTAGAAGACAATTTGCGGTCTGCTTCCCGCATTACTTGCTAAATTCCATTCACCGCTCCATTTTATAATTCCAAAAGCACTCTCATGTCATTCCTCTTCACCAAGGCCTTATTTTTCTACTTTATAAGCTCTTTGTATATAATTTCCCCTACTTCCCACCCTCTCCCAGCGATCTACACATCCCTACCATCATTTCTCCCACTTCCATCTTGAACACCTCTTCCAAACCCAAGACTATGAACCCAAAACTTCCCAAAATTGACATCCCTCACTCTACTCGGGTTCTTAGAAGAACTAAAGAGCTGGAAGTTGCACATAATCTGCTACATATTCGTAATGTTGGCCAAGATATGGCCTTACAATAGGAGGGGAATAATATTCCTCATAGGTTGGATTCTTTGGAAAATGAGATGATGAAGTTAAAGAAGGACTTGCAGCACATTGCCAAACAAAACGGAAAAAGAAAGGATGATGATGAAACTGATAATGGGAATGATTAGATTGCAAACATCTTCAAGAAATTGAACTCTTTGGACAACAGATTGGGGAGAGAAAAATACAGTCATGATCATAATATGGCTATCTTCAATGCCATTACTGACTTTTTGGAACAACATGTTTGCAGCATTTCCATGCTTAGCGGGGTCCCTGACACTATCTGGAGGACTGACAAGGAGAGAAGTTAGACCATATCAAAGTTGAATGCAAATGACCCCATGCACATCATCACTTTGACGTTGTCCACTTCACTACAAACAATCAAATCCAAGATTGATAGAGCTTCCAAGAAATAATCTCCCTCGAGCTGGAGGGTTTCATTCTAGATGTTTTTATATTTCAGTCTTTTCATTGTTTTTCTGTTGTTGTTTTGCTATCATGTTGTAGTTTCTATTTTTTTTGCTTTCTACTAGTAACTATGTTTTGGTTACTACTGGGCATAATGCTTTATTTGGATTTTGATCCTCTTTTTTTGTCCCTTTATAGCTCTATTTGGTTGTTGAGCCCTTATTGTAACAGGGTATAGTCCCGTCAAAACTATTTACCAATAATAAAAAAAATTGCATTAGTACTAACTAACTAATCATACTTTTTTTATTCTTAGTGATGTTTTACAGGTTCTTACTGTTGATTTGTGGAGCTCAATTTCATCAAAAATGGCATGTTTTTTTTAACTTGCTATAATACACAATAATCGGCGTCGAATGGGAAACCACCATCTATCACCTGGGGACTGACATCATTCAAGCAAGTAGGAAGTAGTATCTGTTAGGGTAACTAGCATCAATTTTCTGTGTGTTATTAATTTTATTTAAGTCATGAGAATTAGATCTATCCTTTGATATAAATTTGATCTAATGGTTGTAATTGCATAGTTAGGTTGTCCTAAGTTTGTATATGCTTATATAAGCTTGAAATATAGGGTTAGAAAGGTTAGATTGTGAGAGATTGATGATAATTGTAAGAAGGAATTCTTGGAGAGAGAAAAGAGAAGCTTGCGAGGAAGAAATTATTGTACATCCATAAGAAGGTGTGGAAGATTACATATCTTTTTTGTATATCCTTTGTAAAGATTTGAATAATAGATTGGTTGTTAATTGGTGGACGTATCCCACACTGGGTGAACCATGTTATATATTTTGTATTATTCTTCTGGTTTATTTCCATATTTATTGATTGTATGCTTAGATCTAATATATATCTATATAATTGTTTTCATTAACCGCAACAACTGGTATCAGAGATTTTTTATTTGAGGGTTTTGTGTGTTGATAGATTTACTCACAAGGGGATTTTTGATTTAGTGGGAGCTACAACAATGGTAGAAGATGGAAAATAAAGAGTTGATGAATTTTACAACTGTAATTATATTATGGAAGATGTAGGTGGAATATTATCCATATCAGAAAGATCTATACTTACTGTAGGATGAGAAGGAAAGACCTATAAAGATGATTGATGAAGAATGGAATATTCTTAACAGAAAGACTTTTGGATCTATAAGATTGATCTCGACAACATTTGTGGCTTCAAATATTACCAAAGCAACAACCATGACAGATTTTATGAAATATTTAGCTAATTTATATGAAAAACCTAGTGTTTCAAATAAATTATTTAATTGAAAGATGTAAGAAGGTGAATCTGCATCAAGTCATTTGAATGATTTTTGTTCCATTGTAAATCAATTAAAATAGGTTATTATTTTGTTTGATGATGAAGTGAAAGAAATTTTATTCCTATTCTCTTTGTTAGATAGTTGGGATAACTTGGTAATGGTTGTTAGTAATACAACGTCTCCTACTAATATTTTTAGAGTTTGATGATGTGGTTAGTATAATCCTAAATGAAGAAATACGCAATAAAATTACAGGAGAATCATCATCTAGAAATTATTTTAATGTAGAAATTAGGGGAATGCAGAAGGAGATATCCAAGAGAAATAATAATGGGATATCAAAATCTCAGAATGGAAGATGTAAATCTAGAGGTAAAGGGATAACTAGATAGAATTGTGGAAAGAAAGGACACGTAAAGAAGGATTGTTGTTTCAAGGAAAATAGAGAGAATGTACCAGAGAAAGATAAGGAGGAAAATGTATTCTTATTCTATCCTTGGATAATAAAATTGAATCATGGTTTTTAGATTCAGAAGCCTCTTTCCATGCTACACCTAGTAAGGGTTATTTCAGAAATTATGTCTAGTGTAATATTGGGAATGTTTATTTAGGAGATGATGAACTATGAAATATTATTGGTAAAGGATAATTTTATCTAAAATTGTAGAATGGAAATGTTTGAATATTGAAATATGTGAGGCATGTGCCAAGCCTCAGGAAAAAATTAATTTTTGCAGAACAACTAAGTGAGTCTGGTAGCATGGTTACATTCATAGTCAACTCTTAGAAGGTTACTAAGGGATCTCTTATTGTAGAAAGATTCAAGAAGGTAGTAACATTATATTTATCTACATATATTATTGATTCCTTTTATATGCTACATACTTAAAATTTAGATACAAGCATATGGCATAATTGGCTAGGCCATATGAGTCAAAAAGGATTTTGTAGATCTTAAAGGTAAAGGGTAAGTTATCAAATTTGAAAGATGTAGTTATTGATTTATGTTAGCATTGTATATTTGTATGGAGAGTGAGAGTTCTCAAAGTTGGGGCAACAAATAAGGAACAAAAAATGGAGCTTGTGCACTCAGATGTGTGGGGAACATCCCAGGTAGTTTCTCATGGAGTATCCCAATACTATGTGACTTTCATTGATGTTGTCACAAGAAAGGTATGGGTTTATTGTATTAAACATAAATATGATGTTTTTAATACTTTTATAATATGGAAATCCCTTGTCGAAAATGAATAAAATTCAAATTTAAAATTCCTTAGATCTGAAAATGGTGGTGAGTACTACAACAAGGATTTTAATGATTATTGTTTAGTGAATGGAATATGTAGAGAAATAATTGTTCCTAGAACACCACGAGAGAATGGTGTTTTAAAAAAAAATGAACAGAACAATCATGGAATGTGTAAGAATCATGAGGATACATGTTTTATTACCCTTGCAATTTTGGGCAGAAGCAGTAGACAAGGTAGTTTATTTCATTAACCATGGGCCTTCAAGCGCATTGGATGGTGGAATATCAAACTAAGCTTGGACTGGAAAATATATAGATCTTTATTTTCTTACAATATATTGTTCAAAAGATTTTGTGCGTGTTGATAAATAAAATAGAAAGAAGTTGGATGCTAAATCCAAGAGATATACTTTTATTAGTTATGGCTCTGGTGATTCCAGATACTATTTTTGGGATTTTGAAGCTTCTACAATTGTTAGGAATCATGAAATTGAATGGAATGAAAAGATAATTTATAAGGATCAATTTTTGGTACCCAAAGATGAACTGGTTGGAAAATTTGTGGAAGAAAACTCATTCTTGGATTTGGAAAAGACATCTATAGGTACCTGTGTCAGTCATTTTGAATCGGTATTGGTTTAACATAACTTACATCAATCACCAAGACCAATGTCATATATAGAAGAGAATGACTAGTGTTGGTTAGTTGAAACATCATCGACAAGAGGTGACCGACGTCAGTCACTGTCAGAGATAGATACAAATTTTTAGAATGAGCAGATTGAGCTTCCGGCGCCCCAAATATCTATGAGAAGGTCACAAAGGGTAAGTAAACCTCAAGAAATATTTATACCTTCTTTATCTTATTTATTATTTACTGATAGTTGTGAACCAATGATTTTTTAAGAAGCAATGATGGATGATACCCATGTGAAGTGGGAGCATGGCATGGATGAGGAGGACTCCTTGGAATAGAACCAAACATGGGGTTTAGTAAAGTTTCCATCTGGTAAGAGAACATTACAAAATAAATGGGTTTAAATGATCAAGGAAGAAGACGGTGGATATAAAAGATACAAGGCAAGGCTTGTGGTGAAAGTATTTGCACACAAATCAGGTATTGATTTTTGTGAGATATTTTCTTCTATAGTAAAAAAGGCTTCCATACTTATTTTATTGAGTTTAGTTGCAGTAGAACATTTACATTTAGAAAAAATTCATGTCAAGATGGATTTCCACTGCAGTGATTTGGAGGAAGAGATATATATGCAGAAGTCACTTTGTTATGAAGTCAAGGGTAAGGATAAATTTGTTTATAAATTTAAAAAGAGCTTGTATGGGCTCAAGAAAGCCCCAAGGTAATTGTATATGAGGTTTGATAGTTTTATGCATGAGCATGGTTATATGAGATGTGAATATGACCATTGTGTTTATTTCAAGAAGCTTCATAATGGAAGCTATATTATTTTGTTATTGTATGTGTATGATATGCTTATTGTAGGTTTTAGAATGCAGGACATTGACAATATTAAAGAAATGTTAGCTCACACATTTGTAATGAAGAATTTGGGAGCTGTAAATAAAATACTTGGCATGAAAATTCATAGAGATAGGAAGAACAAGAAATAATATTTATCTCAGGAAGCTTATATCAATAAGGTATTGGACAGGTTTAATATGTAGAATTCAAAACCTATAAGTACACCTATGGATGGACACTTCAAATTAAGAAAAGTTCAATGTCCTACATCACATGAGGAGGTCAAGTACATGGCACGAGTTCCATATGATTTAGTAGTTGGAAGTCTTATGTATGTTATGGTTTTTACCATACCAGACATTACACATGCAATGGGAGTTGTGAATAGATTTATGACAAATCTAGGTAAAGAGCATTGAAAATTATTCCAATGAATTCTCAGGTATTTGAGAGGTATTTTAGAGGGTCAGATATTTCTTTATGCAGATATGTTTATTTAGATATGACTAGCGATTTGGATGGTAGGAGAAGAACCATTGGATATGTGTTCATAGTAGGTGGGATGGTAGTTAGCTGGATTTTGATATTGTAGAAGGTTCTGGCCTTTTCTACTACATAGGCTGAATATTTTACACCTATAGAGGCTACCAAAGATATGATATGTATGATAAGTTTCATAGAAATGAGCAAGAGGATTGTAGATTGTATAGTGATATTCAAAGTGTGATTCATCAAGAAAATAAATTAGTGTTTCATTTAAGATTGAAACACTTTCAATTGATGTATGACTTCATACGGAAGGTGTTGGAGGATGGGCAGTTGAAATTGGATAAAATTCATAAAAATAAAAAACTTGCGGATATGCTAATGAAGCAGTTAGTAAAGCATAAGTTAGAGCCTCACTCCACTTTTGTTCGTCTTCTAGTTTGAGACTGGAAGAGGAAGAAACAAAATAAAGAAAGGATCCAAGAATGAATTTGTATGGTACAATGCAGTAATTTATCTCCAAGTGGGAGATTGTTGAGTTGTGGAGATCAATTTCTTCACAAATAACATGTTTTGTAAAATTTTTGGAATACAGAGTAACTGGTGTTGGTTGGGTAACCGTATTTGGTCACTTGGGGATTGACATCGGTTAAGCAAGTAGGGACCATTATCGGTTAGGGTAATCGACATCAGTTTCCTATGCATGATTGTTTTTTATTTAAGTCACGGGAATTAGATCTAACCTTCGATATAAATTTGATCTAATGGTTGTAATTGCATAACTAAGTTTCCCTAAGTTTGTATATGTTTATATAATCTTGAAAGATAGGGTTAGAAAGGTTATATTTTGAGAGATTGATCATAATCGTAAGAAGGAATTATTGGAGAGAGAAAAGAGAATCTTGTGAGGAAGAAAGTATTGTACATCCATAGAAGGTGTGGGATATTGCAAATCTTCATTGCATATCCTCTGTGAAGCTTTGAATAATAGATTGGTTGTTTCTTGGTGGACATATCCCACTCTGGGTGAACCACATTATATCTTTTGTATTATTCATCTAGTTTATTTCCATATTTATTGCTTGTATTCTTAGATCTAATATATATTTCTATACAAATGGTTTCATTAACCCCAACATTTACATTATGTTTTTGTAGAAATATTACAAGAATAAGGGGAAACTCTATCAATTTTAATATTTGATTATTATTTTCCTAACACTTGTGGCTGCAGGATATTGATTAATAAAAACTAATAACTCTTTGTCGTATAGCTCGAATGGTCCAAGAACATTGGGGTATAAAACAAACTACTAATCCTTTTTTTCTTACAGGTCCCCTTGTCGAAGGCCCACACAATAAAAAAATTATCACTAATTTTTTATTTTTAGTTTTGAATTTTATTTTTTCTAATTTGTGTTGTTACTTATTTTGACCCTAAGATGACACTGTGTATGCTTTCCTCTCGCATCCTAGGATGCTCTTAAGGATCAAAAGTGGTTAGTCTTCCCTCTTTTTTCCTTTTTAAGGGGGGGTAACATGACATGGAAGTGATATCCACATAGTTACCATACTCCTAGGGGTCTTGTGACCATGGGTTTCATCTCCACGCATGTAGACACACCCCATGTTCCAAAAGGGTATATAAATTCAAGGTAAACTATCATTATTGGCTAAGTGTTTTCTTGTTTTAAGAGAGACATGAAGTGAGGGGCTTCCATGTCCCAAAACCTAGGCCTTAGACAACATTCCTGCAGCATGGACTTGGGCCCCATATACCACAAGGTATATTAGGGACTCCCCTGGTGAGATTTTGCATCCTAGAATAGGAAACAATTTGGCCGCATATCAAGCTATAGTGCAAGAATTCCACACTCCCTAAGATCATTCGCTAGCTGACCCCACATAGACACATAGGTTGAGAGATAATTGTGGCACCATCGATGGTGTGTGATATTGAAAGCTTTATATAGATTGATTGCAATCCAATTTCATTAGTTAGGGTGTGTATTGAATGTCTTTTGTGTGCTTGTAAACACCCTTAGCCATCCTAATCACATTAAAATTTTAATTAATCAAACATTATCATAATGATTCATCCTTAATCACATGATCCCAATCCTAATCCTATCGCCATCCTTAATCCATAATCCTAATCCAAAAATAATTCCCTACACATCCTATCAAATTATGGCCTTTAATAATCTATCCCCATCCTCTCTAGACCAACATCTAAACCTCTATCTCTTTTCTAAACCTATCAACAAAGCTATCACATAATCCCCCACACACCTAAGTCAACCATATCACTTTGACAATGAAATCCCACACAATGTCTAACATATTAATAAACAAATCTCAAATCTAACATCCTACCCCATTCAATCATCTCCTCTCCATCCAAATAGACCATCCCATATCAATCCTAGCATCTTTAAAACCATCCAATAACTAAATCAAAAAATATCCAATCTTCAATCTTCAATTAACCAATCACCCCCTAAACCATCATCTTCTAACCAATCCCAACCATAATTTCCCCTTCCTAAGAACCTTACCCCTCACCCCATTGACCTCATCAATGAGGAACCCAAATCATCTCAATCCACACCATGACTCAATCAACATAAACCATAATCCCCAAAAGACAATTACGTCAACTTTGACCACCTCACTAACTTTGACCTAGACTAAGAGGGCATCCTTTATTTCCTTGCTAATCTAGCCACCCATCCCAAACCCACACAACCATCCCAAACCAAAACCTCTAAATCCCCTATCAATAATCATGACCCACATCTTCCTACCATCAAAACTCATACAAATAATGCACCATAATCCAAAACCTCAACTCCTAAATCCAATCATGTTAAAACCTATCATCGAGTCCCATTCACATATCCACAACAATCCCAATAACTTCATCTAAAATTATTATTCCTCCCATCTCATCTTAGTCCACCATCCTCGTCATATTAATCACCCCATTCTGATCCCATGGAGTATCTCCTAAATATTTTCAAATCTCTTAATCCATCATCAAATTCAACCTCTAAGCCTATTTCATCCCTTCCATCACCTACACCCAATACTATCAATACTATCTCATCCACCATGACCCCTAAGTCACCCTCATCCCTTTCTATCCCCAATACTAAACCATCTAATAAGGATCCTACACCACCCTCATCATCTTCATCCAAATTTAATCCTAATTCATCTCCTTTATCACCTAAATCTCACGCTATCATATCTTCTAATCCTATTTCATCTCCACCATCCCCCAATCCTAAAACATCCAATGTGAATCCTAAGTCACTAAATCATAAACCTAGTAAATCCAATACAAATCCTCTCCCCACCCCATCTCCTACCCAATATAATGAGGCTCCTGTGATAACTTCATCTACTTCATCCCTTAAACCAACCAAATCTAATATGGTTCCTACACCACACCCATCTCCCAAATATCCTTCATCCCCGACATCACCTAGATCTAATGTGACCCCCATATTACACCAATCCCCTTCATCTAAATCTAATCCTAATCCAAAACCATCTCCCTCAAAACAAAATGCTCTAAGAAATCCAAAATTAACCAAATCTACTTCCTCCTCCAAGCCCAAACCATCCACTTTGGCCCCCAAGCCTAATCCATCCCCTTCATTGTCTAAACCACACAAATCCAATCAAAATATTAAATCCAAATCCACCTGAACATCTCATCAACCACCTAATCTTACACAATTACTTCTAAATGCATCCAAACAATTACTTCTTACTCCTTCCAAACCATTACTTCCTACTCCCTCCAAACCATTACTTCCTAATCCATCTAAACCATTTAACCCACACCACTTTACTCCTTTAGGAGAAAATTTGACCAAAATTTTCCATTGTCTAAAAAAATTCAACCTGATCATCCATCTCCTAATCAAATCATGTAATCAAAACCTTCCCAAACCATCTTGGTATCAGGAACACTACTACTATGACTTTCATCGCACAAATGGACATTCAACCAATCGTTGATGCAATTTAGGTTTGATGTCCAAACTCTCATTAACCAAATAATTCTTATTCTTTTACCTCTCTATCCACCACCTTTTCATCCCAATGCTATCCCTAACCATCGTCCATCATCCAAACCCCACTTGGCATCCAAACATCGTCAACCATCCAAATTCCATCATACATCCTAACATCCATCACCGACCAAAAATCAAAACAAATCTCACCTCCTATCCTTTTTTAAGTTTGACCTCTTAGCTGATAAAAACACTACAACACCTAGTATCATGCTAACCACATGACATCATCCTCCTAATCCAATCAATATCCTATAGAAAAAAATATGTTTACTAATATGAAACATCAAGGTAAAGGCTTAGGCATCCACAAACAAGGCATTCAAGAACCCATCTCCCTCCATTAAAATCTAGGACATTTAGGCTTAAGGTATAATCCTAATACTAACCACGTCCATCACACTAATCCATCAAAATGAATTTATACCACTACTCTTGATCCTACCATCCCAACCACACAACCCAATCACAAATCCTTTAATCCCCAACAAATACCAAACACCTAAAAATGGATTGAGCACATAATTCTTCACCTATTCATGGATGTTATTTCCTTACCACCCATCCTCCTATATCCAAATACCCTTGCATCTAATCTAGTCTTATCCATTAATATCATATACAAATCCATTCATTTGAACACTAGATCATATTTCTTAAACATTTTGTAAGCTAGTAGTACCTACTGCAACCGTGTGACTTTGGTTTGTCATTACCTCCAACATTCCAAAACAATTATCCTCCTAGAGATCCACACACTTTAACACACTTAATCAACTTATGGCAAATACCCTTGGGTGTGTCTATTACCACTCTAGCTAATGTCATCTTCACACTCATCTCCATCCCCCCATTCGGCCACTAATGATTCTTAACCCCTTGAGATTTTTCAAGAGATTGGAAGTTCTTTGTGTAAAAAAATCCAAATATCAAAAAATAAACAAGTAAAAACTCATATCAAAATTAAAAATATCAAATAAAATCCACCTCAAGACTTTCTCTAGCAGTGTTTCCAGCAACTCTACCAAGGGTATGGATTCTTGGCTGGAAGTAGAAAAATGTTGTGACAAGAATCAGATGTATCTCTGGTGGGGCTATGGAAATTTGGCTGGCAACTGAGAAATAAACGGATTAACCAATTTTTAACCTTACATTAACCTACTTGACTTAATCACAGCCTATACATTGGCTAGTTTTTCTTCAAACACTACCCATGTTAATTATTCACTTTAAGTGGTAATTAACCATTAAAATCACACACACACTTTAATATCAAATATACATAGGGCTTACATGCTGTTAGGTATTGTTTGAACCTTGGTTACAATTTTGTTTTAATCTAACTCTTTCCTTATAACATTTTTTGGTATGCTCATTTTTCATTCATTACTCCATCCATAACATCACATTCCTTTTGATCAAACATCCATGGACAGACAATGACTCTTTCCTTTTCATCCCATCCTCCTCATGTCCCTTTTCAAATGTCATGATCATGACTCAGGGAAGCCTTATAATCATCCGCTAGGGGCATCATACATTTTAGATATCCCTCACTTCCCATCCTACCATAAACCTGGAGGCAAATCAAACCCATCCATCCATCCACATAGGAAACCCTATTTTATGCTTGAGGGAAAACATCCATATATCCCTCAATCCACCCCTATACTTGGGGTCATGTCTTATCATTTTCCATATCCCCCATCTTATCCTATACCACATCCCTCATCTTATATATCTATCTCACATCCCATGTCCCATATAATTCTAACCAATCAACCAATCCCTATCCTATCCAATCTATCTAATTTACCTCAATCCTTCCCTTTCATCCTACCCTAAACATAATTTGGGACTTATAGGTGAAAGTTGCATCCCACCTTACATACCTTCCCCATCCCCCATCACTCATCCAAACATCCAAACTCTGACATTAAATAATCTAACAATCCAAAATCCAGAAAATTCAAAATCTCCAAATCCAATATTTAAAAATATAAAATCCAACGTCAAAAAAATCCAAACATCCAAAATCCAACATCAAATAATCTAAAAATCACAAATACAAAATCTAATAATCAAACATACAAAAATGAAAACATTCACAAAAAATATAAAATGCACCAATGTGTGTTTTTGTTTTCTTTCTTGTCTGCATTTACATTTTTGACTGATGATATGAGGCCAATTTGGTTTCTTTTTATTTTTTAACACAATCCAATTATATGAGGAATATCATTATATTATATATGTCTAATGATATGAGGAAAAGGGAATTTGGAAATTCAATCATCATGGTCCTTTATACTTTGATGCATTTTTCTTTGTGCATGATGATAAAAGTGGGCACTTAATGGTAGCACACTCCTTTTATCATCATATTTTAAACCTTATCATCATCCAAAATTAATACTTTTCATCATATAACTAATTATCTAACCTCCTCATCCTCTTAGAAAATCAATCCTTTCATCAATTAATCAATATCCTCACCTAAATCTTATCATCTCACATTCAACATCAAAAATCCCCACCCCCTGGTTTGGGGCATCTTTGATCCAAAAAACCAATCCTCATTATTTTAACCAAAAATCCTCAATCATCTAATCCTCAAAATAAAATCCAATAACCTAAAAATGTAGCATATTTAAATCTAACATCATCAAATCCAACATCCTCAAATCATCAAATCCTACCCCTAGATTGGGGCATCTCAAAATCTAACATATTTATAAATCCTAACATCGTCAAATCCCAAAATATTTTAATCCAAAACCATAAATATTCACCCCTTGTCATACATTGTTGACTTGGGCATCCTCTAATCCAAAAATCCAAAATCCACCCTTGTCATACATCATTGGCTGGGGCATCTAAACTCTAAAATCTAATATGTACTAATCCTCTAATATTATACTCTTATCATCCTCTCTCCTAATCCTTTTAATCTTAAAAATATCCTAATCCTCTTAATCATACTCCTCTAAATACCTGAAAATTATAATCCTCTAATCCTAATCCTCTGAATCCTCAAATATTCTAATACTCTAATCCTCATCCTCTAAATCCTCAAATCTTCTCATCCTTTAATCATCTCTTAACATGGGTCTCTCATATTTTTGATTGGTTACCTACCTCGTTCCTCCTGGCCCTAACCCCTCGAGGGGTCATCATATCACCATCCTCTTTTTCTTCTTTTTCTTTGAACGATCATTACTACATTATAACCATTCAAAAGAGGGGGAAAATGTAGACATATAAAACGTCGATCATGCTTAATCATGATTAATTTGTTCCACAAATATTCCAACATCATCCATATAATAATTTAATCACAAGATTAATTTATTATTATCCAATTTATCATTATTTTAATCCATTTTTCCATTATCATTATTTATCATTCCCTTGTTGATGCTTTTAAATCATTATTATATCCCATTTTATTAGTAACCACTTTAATTCCTTATAATATCCTATTATCCCAACTAATAATCCCTTTTACTATTTTAGGAATTTAATATTCCTACATCTCACCTACCACCTACCCTACACATCTCTACACCTAGACTTTCATCAAATCACATCTTTTATCATCATTTATTAACCTAACCTAATCCTAATCCTAATCATATCCTTACCTATAAATCTAGAATCTTCTATTACTAGAAGCTTCTTCTAATTTTCCCTCATTCATATTTAAAAATTAAAATATCTCCCTCCCTTCATTCAATTTTTAATTCAATAGAAACCTCTCTCAAATTATATATCCTTCCACTCTAGAATGCTCCATTCTTCTCATCAATTATCCACCCTTGATCTAAATCCAACATGGCTTCATCCTAGCCATTGAATCCTCCACTCCTTAGCTATAAATTTTTTCTCTTCATCCTCCATGAGAGCACAATTCGAAAAATTCATATCAAATCTCTTCCATTTTTAACACTTAATCAATCTATCAATCCATCTTCAATCCAATCCAATCATCCATCCATTGATATTCATCAATAAATCTTCATCAAATAAAAGGGAAGATGTTGCCCAAATAATCCCAAAAAATCTTAAGCTAAATCAAATAATCAAGAGCTCATCCAAAGCAACAAGGGAGGAGTCTAGAAAGCTTGTAGGTAAGTACAAGTATTGTACTCTTCATCCCTTCTCATCTTGATTTATCAAAGGTAGATTTATAGTTATGTTAGATTAGGAACTAGTTAATTTAATTCTTAGTTTTACATTTGCATACTGACACAATAGTTTTCATCTACATAGGTCATCAGGATAAGGAATGGATCTTCTTCATGGTTGGATATTCTTCATCCTTCATCGTTTGATCTTTGAGTTTCTTATCTCTTTTTTATCTCCTCTCTTTCTTCTCTTTCTCTCTCTATAATTCTATTTATTCACTCATAAGAAAGTTGTTAAAAGTGATTTAAGTCACTTAAAGTTCTTGTTATCCCAAATTTTCCCCCCAGGTTAATTTGGATATTTCATTATAAATGGCCTTAGTGATTCAAATTTTGGTACATGCAGGAGGCCGTCAAATTCAATGTTGAGTTGAAGAGAAGGACAACTTAGGATGGATTAAAAGTTAGAATTGAGAATATATGAGTTGTATAGTAGGTCAGGTCTCGAAGTGAGTTGGCTTGCCATGGCGAAGGTTTGGGGCCATCTCATGTCATGCATCAACCATGCATCAAGCATCACCTACTGACATGTGTCACCACCCTTGTTTTCACGCATCACTACCCTATTTTCACACGTTAACCATGTGTCAACACCCTTTACTGTCGCACGTCATTTTTCACCTAGTTTTTCACGTGTCAACAATACATCTACACCCTTTGTTGTTGCATGTCAGCCATCCCTCCCTGTCACTCATCAACGCCTCTTGCTGACGTGCATCATCCGTCCCTCCCTATCACCCATCAATGCATTTTTTTGATGCGTGTTAGCTATCTTCATCATGTCGCGCATCAACATTCCATCTTGATGCACATCAACCTTCCTTCATTATCACGTGATAACATTTCTTCTTAACGTACGAAAACCCCTCCCTGTTGGTAGAAAACTTCTTTTGTTCTTGTCATACATCAACAAGGAATGTCAGGTACGGACCAGGCATTAACGACATTGTACAAGGTATCTCAACAACTATTTTAATGAAGCATGGTGCCCATGTCTTTTCTACTAGAAAAATACCCATGGAAAGTAGACTGGTATGGTTGCCCATACCTTCATACAGGAAATTAATGAGGGTTGTCAGTAGGTGAGATATATAATTTATTTGATCCCCTCATTTTTAAGAGAGACATTCTAAGAGTTGGGAAAACTCTTGCAAAATTTTCCCTCAACTCCATTTGAGCTATAAGCTTTCTCTTGGGCCTAGCAATGTAATTATTCCTTTATGCATCAAATGTAATGGTCTATGCATACTTTGAAGAAACAAAAATTATGTTTTTTGGTGTTTCTTAAACCCTAGCTCATTTTTATTATATTTCCTTGCCTCCCCATTATTATTATTGTATTTTGTGTATATTCTTTCACTTGCAGGTTTATGATGTTGTCTTCCATGGAGTTTTGTTGGCGGATTAGGATTTGGGTCTATGTCACATTTGTTTGACCTCCCTCTGCCCCTTTTTCCCTATTTCATCCTCCCTCAACAAAGTATATTGCCCCTTTTCTTGGTGTTATCATCCCCGTTAGTTTAATACTTTCATTTTTATGCATATCTTTCTTCCTCGGCCCTTTGGAAAATATAGGTTAGTGTTAGGATAGTTACATTCCCCTTTCTAAGAGTAGTGTAACATTAGGATTAGGTAGAAGGAATTCAGCCTTCTCCAAAGTTCCATCTCAAGTTTTCAAGTCCCACAACTTGAGATATGGACCCATGTTAGTAAAATTGCACTGATTTCCCCACACACACATAGAGAAAATCGGGGGGTGTTGTAATTTTGACATAACAATTTGATTTATTCAATGAGGATTGAACTTTAAGTTGAAAAGTCATAAGGGAATACAAAGAGACACTAGACTTGGTTATATATTGCAATTCCCTCTCTTTTCCAAAGGGTTTGAAATAATTGGTTGAATGTATGTTGTTGATATTACCACTTCTACATCAATCAATAAAAGATACGATTCTTCTATTTATTTTTCAATGTTGCTCCACTCTCTCTACTTTCTAATTTGGTGAGCATTATGATCTTGTAAAACCAAGAAGAAATTTTTTGTCCTTGATTAACAAATTTGTATAACTTTGTGTCTCTTGTTTATCAATATTGCTAATGGCTTAAATTATTGTGTTCTTCTAGTTAAATGTGGAACTAATCTAGTTAATGCTTTTGAAGCTCTGTTATTGCTTATTTATAAGATTAATCCCATGTCTCCTTATTTCTCCTACTCTCATTTTCCTTTCTTCACTAGAATATCCCCCCTTGTAATTCATATAAGGACTTTACCATAGGTTCAGTGGATAGTTCCTCTATGATCCCCAACCTAACTTCCACTCGCAACTTTAGGTTATTTTTACATTCAATAATGGGAGCCTCCCCAGACTCAAGGAGGGACTTATCCCTGTGACCATTGGAGGACACCAAAAAAAATTCCACAAGAAAAATTATTTCACCAATAGTTTTTGGTGACCATGTTGGGGAAGATATGCCCTTTTTTCACCCGTAAAAGATCTCTAAATATCCAAAAAACAATACATATTAAGAAAAAGATCCATAATAAACTAAAAACCAAAACATTCCATCTAAATGTTCAAAATACTTGTTGTGATCCTATTAAAAATATGCATTTTTCCAAGTTACATTACTATCTAAAACATTTATAAAACTTCTAGAAAAGATACACACTCATGTTGATCGTGCAGGTGGCATAATTGACCCGGTATTTGAATTGTAACCACACGCTGATTTTAGGCTTCTCATTGTTCAAATAGCAAGGTAAACTAGTCAAGATTTCTTTCCTTAATTTGATCCTATCTTACCTCTTGAAGGTCATATTGAAGAACCAACTAGTGAACCACTAGTCCTCATTCCTCTTGAAGAAGAAAAAGAATAAAAACTAGAGTAAGAAAAAGGAAGAATGGTTGCACTTCTACCATGGGGAAAAAACATTGGTTTATTGTCTTTGGCTCCAAAACTTGCTAAAATTCCAAAAGGTTCATAAATGAAATTCACTAAGTTCTATGGAAACAAAAATTAATGTACTGATGATCGTATCACATATTTCATCACAACGTATGGCATCCTTGGAGTGCAACACAAAGATGTTGCAGTGTGGGTATTCATGGAATAGTTACAAGATGCTAATATAGACTAGTTTTACTACTTTCTGTCACACTCAATTACTGACTGGGATGGTATGAAAATAAATTTGTAAGAAATATTAAATATTCTAGAATATGCTCATGCCCTTCTTGCTCAACTATCCAAGATGAATAAATAACCATAAGAGTTCATGAGATATTTTTTGGCCAAATTTAATAAGTTGATTAAAAATATTCTTGATGATGTTCTTCTTACCACGGATAATTAGAAAAGGTTCTTCATGAATTCCTGACTTATTTAAGTTAGTTTTGTAGTATGGATATTTCAACAAATCAATGTATACAATTCTCAAGAACTTTCCATTGGAGAGGAAGATGACCTGATCAAGTCAGGGAAGATCAAGAATCCTTTAGTGATGGATAAATCCTAGAGTTATAAAGATAAAAGAGTTAATCCATTATTACAAAAGTTAGTAATTGATTTGACAATATTAAAGAAGTAATTTTCCCAACATGCATCATATAAGAACTGGAAAACAAATTAAATTACAGGAGTACCCCAAAGGATTGACTTAAAACCTCCACCACTCACTAGACAAATATTTTGAATAATCCATGGATAACTACACATGTGCAGTATTTACTCGGTCACAAAGAAAGAAAGAAGCCTCTTCTTTTGATTCCCAAGCTAACCAATTGGATCCTCAAGTGGAAACTCTAAGAAAAATAATAATGAAAGGAGGATCATCGATGTCCGCTTCCATGGGATCATCCAAGAAGAAGCTCGAGACCACATAAGTTAAGAATCCTTCTACATCTTCAGGTAAGTTTCATTCATCTCTTCTTGAAAAATTAGTTTCTACTTATGTTGATCCTAAGAATGTGTAGAATAGGGGCAGAACCCTGTAAATTATATTAATCAACTAAATCAAAAATACAATGGAGTGTTGCAATTCTTATAGGAATTGTACAACTGAATACATACAAGGAAATATGTTGCACATGTGCAATAAAAAAACTAATTTACACAAGCTTCCAAAAAGACATCCAAGAAGCATAAAAAATATTAAATATAAACAAATAGTATTATTAAAATAATATAACTCATGGATGCAGGATAAATCAGAATAGATGGTTATATAAATACAACCATGTTACAATTATTAATGAATACCTAATTATTATAGTTAAGGAAAAGTTAACTATAGATAAATATATATTTCCTAACATTCGCCCCCTTAATTTTGCATTACCTCAAGGGATGAGGAGAGGAAATCTCTAAATAACTCGAACTTGTCACATGCAAGTGACTTCGTAAAGATATCAGCTCGTTGTTCAGCAGTTAGATGAAATTGAAGTTGTATATTGTGCTTCAAGACATGCTCGCGTATGAAATGAACCTGTACTTCAATATGTTTTGTTCTTTCATGAAACATTGGATTGTAAACAAGTTTGAGAACACCTTCATTGTCAAAATACATGGTGGTCAATTTTTCTTGTGGTATTCCAAGTCCTTCGAGTATGCAACGTATCCAAATCAATTCACATACAACTTCTCCTTCAGAACAATACTTGGCTTCTATGGAAGAACGAGGTGTTATTTCTTGCTTCCCCATGATATTGGTCTAGATACCATAAAGAACACAAATATTAAAGTGGAATTTATGTCATCAATATTGCCTGCATGATCTAAATATGAATATCCCGTCAAGAAGAATTTGTCATTCTTCTTGTATTCTAGACCAAGATCCACTGATCCTTTGAGATATCTCAAAATGCACCTTGTTTCCTTCAAATGAAAAACTTCGGGTTCCTTCATGAATATGGATAAATAGCTCACTGCAAAGCTAATATCTGGTCTAATGTATATTAGGAAAATGAGACTCCCAATCAACTACCGATAGAGAGTGGCACTTACCTCAGGAGATGGATCTGAATGAGATAACTACAATTTATTCTCCATAGGTGTAGAAATTGGTGTGCAATCCATCATCCTGAATTTCTCAAGCGTTGTCTTGGTATATTTCATCTGATAAAAAATATGTGATTCTCTTTCTACCATACTTCCAATCCAAGACAATAGTACATTACCTTGAGATCAGTCATGTCAAATGATCGATTAAGATCTTTCTTCTTTACATTAATCATCCTCACTGAACTGTCAGTGATGACTAGATCATCGACATAGACAATGAAAATCACAATATCCCCCCCTTGCTTTTTGAGGTAGATATTAGGGTCATATGTATTTATAACAAATATATGTTGTACGAGATGCTCATCAATTTTGATGTACCATGCCAGGGTGCTTGTTTAAGACCATAGAGAGATTTTCTAAATCTGCATACCTTTACTTCTTGACTAGGTAAAACATATCACTTAGGTTGAGTCATATAGACTTCTTGTAAATATCCATTCATGAAGGAACTTTTTACGTCCATCTGATGGAATTTCCAACCAAATTGTGCAGCTAGAGCAAAGATCATCCTAATCATTTTGATCTTAGCTATGGGAGAAAATGTCTCCTCGTAGTCAATGCATTATTTTTGTGCATACCCCTTTACTACAAGTCTTTCTTTATGCTTGTCCACTATCCCATCTACTTTTTACTTTGTTTTGAATATCCATCTGCATCTAATGGGTTTCTTCCCTAGTGGAAGATCAACAAGTTGCCAAGTGTTTTTTTTAATTACTGAATGATATTCAAACTCCATGGCATATTTCCAAGTTTTTGACTGTAGGGCTTCCTGGACTGTAGAGGGCTCATCAAACTCAATAACTCTACTCATCAAAACAAAGTTAACTTCTTCTCTTGCATTACTACGAGTCTATGGTCCAAGGGTGGATGTATCTGGTGGAGCATTCATTCTTTCATCTTATAATGTGTTAGTACACCACTTCGGCATACGTTGAACTATTCCCATGGGTTTTGGTTCTATCATATCAACACCATCATCCCCATCACCAATTTCATCATCAGTGGGAACATCTACTTCATTTTTAACAACTGGTGGATAATCTACATCAGGTGAGTCTAAAGGAGGAGACTCTGCTTCCTTCTTCTCAAATAACTCAACATCTCTACTCGTGTATAATTTCTTGGTTTTTGGATCCATCAATCTGTACCTAATATTTTCTTAATTGTACCCAATGAAGATGATTTTCTATGAATTCATGTCCAATTCATTTTTTTTTGCTTGGGTATGTGCATACTAGATTTGCACTCGAATACTCCAAGGTGTGCAATAGATGGTTTCCGATTTGACCATGCTTCTTGTGGTGTTACTCCGTGAAGAGAAACTATGCGCACTCTGTTCAACAAATACATTGTTGTCTTTGTTCCTTCTACCCAGAATGTCATTATAAGTCCAGAGTCATCGATCATGCATCACACCATTTCCTTGATAGTACGATTTATTCTCTCAACAACACCATTCTATTATGGTGTGTATGGAGGAGGCATTTGTCAATAAATCCCATGAGTTTGTAGGTAGTCTTTGAACTCGTTACTGGTGAATTATCCCCTCGATCTGAGCAGAGAGTTTTGATGTCATGACCAACTTCGTTCTAAACAACTAATTTTAACTTATTGAAGGTTTCCAAAGGATTCACTTTTCTTGTGAAGATAAAAATCCACATTTTTCTTGAATAGTCGTCAACACAAAGCATGAAGTACTAAAATCTAGAATGACTTGGTTGCATCAGACCAAAAATATTGATATAAACCAAATCAAGTTTTCCATGTGCATGAAAAGTACTCTTCTTGAATGAATCTCTATTTTGTTTGCATGTTAGGCAGTGAGGACACTTGTATATATCCTTCTGAAGAGATGGAAGCCCATGTACCATATTTTACTGGAAAAGTGTCTTGAGATACTTGAAAGTAACATGACCAAGTCCTCAATGCCACAACTGTACTGAGATAGACTTCTTAGCCACAAGTTCCTAATCATCTCTATGGACAAAATCAAGCTAGAACTTGCATCCCAAATTGGAGGATTTTGCAAATATTTTCAAGCCTCGTGATTTATCTCAAATCAAAAAAGTTTTCTTTTTAGAATAAGTATCAAAGTTAATTTTTAGGTTGTGATCTAGGAGTTGACTGACTGAAAAAAAATTTCTTTGTCAACCCAGGGACATATAAGACATCTGATAGTCTACAATTATGTGAACCAAGGGGTAGAGAAATGTTCCCAATCCCCTGAATTGTATATGGAGAATCATCACCCAACGAAACATGGTTTTTTGAAGATGTGTCTTTCATTGAGGTAAACCAATCTCTATGGCTAGTCATGTGTCGAGTGGATCCCGAATCAACATACCAGACATCAATAGATGACGTGGATGGTTCACTTGATTGAGAAGTGTGCAAGAAGTCTTCATTATCTGAATGCTCTTCTTGCTCAGCAATATTTCCTTGTTGATGGAGTCTTCTTTTCCGATTTCTCTTTTTATGCCCTTGATTATAGTTTGTATGTCCTTTGTGATATTGCTGGTGTTGAGGTCCAGAGTTTCTTGATGAACCTTTATTTTAAGTATTATACCAACAATCTTTTAAGTCATGTCCTCTTTTACAGATTAGATTGCTTCTTCTGTTGTTTGTCCCCTTAATGTTGATATTGATTATGATGTTGGGACTTTTGATAGTAATTAGGTTTGGGACTTTTGATAGTAATTAGGTTTTCCTTTCCATTTTTGATGTGAAGAAAGTGCCTGCTCCTCTTCATCATCCTTATTATACATGGCTTCCTCTTGTTGCAGTAGGTTTACCAACTTGTCAAAACTAATTGTTGTATCTGACACATTTATTATTGTGAAAAAAATGTGGTAAGAAGAGGTGAGTGTTCTCAGAACAATGGGAATGAGAGCATCATCTGTGACTACTTCTCCCAGAGCTAGAAGTGAATTCCTCAACTCTGCAACTCTTTTTAAGAAATCTTTAATTTTTTCATTCTGCTTAAACTTCAGCGTATGTAACTAAATCTACAAATTTAGTATGACCTTCTTATTTTTGGCCTCATATACTATGTTCAATTTATCCCACGCTTCTTTAGCTATTTTGGCATCTCAAATGTGGGGTTGCACATTGTTGGACACTCCAAAAAATATGATGATTCTGGCCTTCTGATCTGATTTATCAAACTACCGGTGTTGTGTTGTATTAGTGGTTGATCTGGTCAGAGTACCATTCACAATAGTCTAGATCTCTTATAACTCAAGTTGTGTCTTGATTTTAGTCTTCCATGTAGCATAGTTGTTTCCTCTGAGTAGTTGTGAATGAGGAAGAAAACATTTGGGGACATTGGTGCCCATTTTGTAGAAATCACTAACAAGGTTTGGCTCTTATCACTCCAAGTAAAAGGTCTCATAATCTATATACCATCAGTTCGATATACCGAACCTTTATATATACACGCCCTTCCAATATACTTGGTGGTACGTGGAAGAATCTTGCCCTTTTTATATACTCAGTGGTACGTGAAAGAAGTGTTAACGTATGTGAAATAATTCAATACATGGTACCAAGATAGTACTGAAAGGGGTCTATGCGATTATTGACACTGGCTCAAAGAAATATTCTCATATGTGTGTGTAACTTTTCTATATACTCTGATAATTTTTCATTCCAGATTTATGTCGTGCAATCATTCACAAACGGATGGGATGGCTCATAGTGTGTGCACTATGACCTTATTACTCCCCATCGATTTAAAGGGTTGATGCCTAAACAACGTTATTGAAGCTATATTAGGTGTTAAGTGCAGTAGTAGTCACAATGAATTTACCCATAAGTGCTTCCCAGAGGCACCGTATATACCGAACGCTGCAAATGAGATCTAGGATCTCATGAGTGTTTCAGAACCAATTTTTATTACTAATTTTTATTACAACTTTCTACTAGTTTCTGAGTAGTTACAATATTTGCGGTTGACTATGGTAACCTACAAATTAGTACAATATATTGAAGCATGTAATTACATTCAAAATTTAGAAAAAAATTGAATGGAAGGCAAAAAAAAATGTTTTGTGGGCACTGATGGCCTCCAGAGCCCAATACAACCCTTTATGCCAAAAACCATTAAAAATTGGCCCAAAATGAAGTTTTTAGACAGTATTCCTTTGGAAAATGTTGTCCAAAATAAAAAATTAGGCCTATTAGGAGAAAACAAAATTACCCTAAATCAGGGGTTTTCTCACTAACATATTTAGAGACCTGTTTGGTTGTAACTAGTTGTTTAGAGGTGGTTTTTCCACCAAATTCACCTCCAACTGTGGCAGATTTCCCAATTTGCCTCTAAATTTCAAAATTCAAAAAAAACAATTGGTGGTGGGTTTTGAACCTTGCACCTCACCCACCCAAGTCGTTCAACTTTTCCAACTAGGCACTATGTGCACTTGGTATATGAAAATGAGAAAAAATTATTTAAAGAAAATGAATTTGCAAACTAACCTTATGAAAAATGTTACTTGGTTGAGTTCCACATGGGCTGCGAGCTAGAGGAGGGTGGTTTAGGGATTTTATTGAAATCTGGATCGAGCCTTTTCTTCTTGTTTATCCATTTTGTAAAGAACACCGCCACTTTGATTTTATATTCCACCATTTTTAATTTGCTTTAGTCACTTCTCATTGATTTGTTTGTTGTTTTTGTAATGTGTTGCAGGTACGTTGGCAGGGAGGAGCTCATGGATGATGGTTTGTATTCTTGTTACAGGTTTTGATTGATGAATATCTCCACTGATTTGTAAATATCTACCTAGTGAATACATGAGTTTTATACAACTCCCTTTAATGCTTCCTTTCTATCCAGATTTGGTCCTTCAAACAAGCCTCAGTTAGTATTATAGAGGTTTGATGGAGCACAACTCGGTTGCTGAACAATTTTCTCGTAGACAATACACTGAAGTAGCTCAATCCACATACAACTCAGCCCAATCATAAGCAGGTCACTTTCTAATGATTTGAGAGTGCGGTGTAATGCAGGGGTTCATTGGCTCGTGGGAGAAGAGGTAGTGTGGGCTTGAATCACCAATGAAATCAGGAGCTCTCCAATGCAATGTTGGTTCCATGATTGAATGAACTTGGCCAAATACATACATCTTAGTGGAGACCTTTACAACTCAACCCAAACAATATGAATTTTTTTTAATATTCTGAAAATGATCAGCTTCGAGGGAGAAAATTTTCTTGGTGTAGAGGGCACCAACGAAAAAAAAAATTACTTTACGTTTACCTGGAAAACACACAGGACGTTATGGGACTACAAGGAGATGTGGGAAGTTACTAGAGGCAACACTGGTTCTCCGTTGTTCCATATTTCTTCTCCATGAATTCTTCTTCCTCTGTAACCTTCTCCAATATTTTCAGGAACTTCAAATTTCTCTAGTACCAAATTTAGAATAGGGATGGAAGCCTGTAAATTATATTAATACACCGAATCAAAAATACAGTGGAGTACTGTAATTCTTATAGGAATTGTACATCTGAATACATACAAGGAAATATGTTGCATAGGTACAATAACACAATAATTTACACAAGCTTCCAAAAAGACATTCGGGAAGCATAACAAATATTAAATACAAAAAATAAATATTGTTAAAACAATACAATAACTCAAAGATGCGGGATAAAACAAAATAGATGGTTATATAAATATAACCATGTTATAATTATTAATAAATACTTAATTATTATAGTTAAGGAAAAATTAACTATAGAGAAATATATATTTCCTAACAAAATGAAAATTCCACTCACGTGAAGACTACCATAATCCTTGATGTGCCTGAAATTATTCCATATTTTGACATCATTTATCATTGCAAGAAATCCAATATTCATATTTCTGAGTTCAAATAATTGAAGACTCATCCAAAATAATTTGATAGACTTGTCCAATTCTTCAGAGAAAGTAGTTCAATTTCATGTTCCAAAAATTCCACTGCCAAACAAATACCTCCCACTCCTCATACCACTTCTCAGAATTTTCTTAGTTCCACACCCTCCACCTCTGTAAATATAGAACTTTTTTATCTAACCTTGTTGGTTAATGGGTACAAAATGAATAATTACATTGTTAACTTTGGTTCCTCCAACAATTTCATGCATGTGAAATTTTAAAAATCTATTGGTATTTCCCTCACTCCTGCTAATGTCCATTGCTACTCCATATAAACCAAAGAAGTATATCTTGTTGGACAGGTCAAGAATCCTAAGGTAGCATTTTCATATTTTCCTAACAAGAAGATCATGATGAAAATTATTGTAACGGATATGTCAGCTTCATATAGTATGTTAATAATCTAAATATTCTATCGAGATGTTAGTGGATACATACAGATGGATTGGTCACACACCACCATTTCATTCAATGGAAAAATGAAGAAAATCCTCCCCTTTGGGAATGAAATACACCATTCAAAGAACAAATGATCCAAGGGTGAACATCCTATTTCAAAATTCAAGGGATGACAACTTTTTCTTAGCTTCAAAGGAAGATGTTGAGTTTTCCATGTTGATTGAAGAGTATCCAAGTGTCATCGAACTAGTTAGAAAGCATCATGATGATTTGATAGATTTAGAATTTGAAATCATGTACTTCTAGCTGGAGGTAAGCATGAACACATTCTCTCTACTAAGTGGTGATGATGGTCACGAAGTTCTTAATTTTAAATAAAGAAATATCAAGGTAATGATCAATGTGGGTCATGAATACAAAATTATGGAAAGAAAATTATTTTTAGGTGATTTCAATATTTCCAATCATGATCTCAATGTTTAGCATAAATAGTGTGCTTGTGAATAAGAAAGTTTCTCTTTCCCATTGGGAGAGAATGACTCCCCCAAAAATAATGCAAAAATGTCAAGATGCTTGGGCATCTCGAAGTTGAATCTAATCAAGATGAGGATGAATTCATCATGGAAATGGATTCCCTAATTCATAATGTTCAATACTGGGAAAATGATGATCTTGATGTTTCAAACCCAACATTGTGCTTATTTCACAATAATGAAGGTGGATACGTTCTCAGTGAAGGATGGATAAATAAAATGATGCTTGATTATTCCAAGGACAATTTCATCCTAAATAAGGACCCTATCAACAAGGTATATATGAACAAGAACGTTCTCAAATATTTCAAGGTAAACTTCACTCAAGGAAAATATGTTTTTGTTCTGAAGATGGATCTCGAGACTTAAAATGGCCAAGATGGATAAGAGGATGGTTTTAAATCTTCATACTAGATGTTGTACCCATTTTATTTCCAAAGAGTGAAGCAATATGAAAATCACATCATAGTAAGCAACATGTCAAAAATATCCAATGCATAGGAAATAAGAATGCTTGGAAAAAATAATAAATGTGAGGCATCAAGAGGCTTGTAATAGTGTTGAAGCTCCCAAAGCATCCGCTAAGAATCAACTCATGAAAAAACTTGTCATGAAGCAGATGAAAAATGAATAACAAAGGTCTATAAAATGCCATAGGCCTTAGTATGAAAATTATAAGTTTGGTATTATCAATTTTCGTCTTTGTGACAAAGGAGGAAAATAAAAAATTGGAATGAACTTGGGAAACGTTGAGAAGAAGGAACCAAAATGCCAAAGCAACAAAGAAAATGAAATAACCAAGTGGATCCTCAATTATCATGGCAATCATGAAATAATTCTTCATAAATTGAGGAAGGATTCATATCTTAGTGATCTTATCAAAAATTTTGTGGAGAAAAAGCATTCAACGATACCCATATACAAGTAAGAGTTCAGTTTGATTTTGGGGTACAGTTTATATACACCTAATTTTGTACGATTTCTATAATCATACCTATTGCTAATAACTTGTATTTCCAACTTAGAGGTCACTAATGCATCTATTTCTAGGAATAGGTACCTCAAGGGGCTCATTTTGGGATAGGGATATGATTATTCATGTAATCATTAGGTTAGGGCTAATACATGGAAAGAGAACAACTCTTTGTCATAGTTATGTCTTTATTTTTCTATTATATTCGTATTTTACCTCGCATTCTTCCAAAATTTAGCTTGGTTATGACCCCATTTCTTATACCTTGCATTATTATTTCTTTCTACGAAGCTTTGTACACTCCCCTTTGTATTTTCATCCCCGGCTGATGCCATCACTTGTGGCTGATTATGTCAGTGCAAATTCAAAATCCTGGTCGATGCCTTCACCCATGGGCGATGATGTCGGTATAAATACCTCAACTCAAATTTTCACATAAGAAAAATAACATCGTATGAATAGGAACTTGTCATTTTATCTTCTCTCTTACGCCAACTTGTACCTATTTGTTTATCTTCTTATTTATTGCATCTTGACTCTTGGCTTGGATATTCTTCTTGCTGGGATTGGTTTTCTTGAAATTTTGGGTCATCTTTAGTGAGATAGGACTAGATTGTTTCCCCTTCTCCACCTTCCACCTGGAATTTTTTATCTCTTGGTGTATGGTCCTTTAAGAGATATATTCATTAGCAACCACTCCCTAATAGGTAAGTACTCTAACCAACTTTTCATTTTTTATAGAGTGGTTTCCTACATCCTTGTTCATACTATATGTTATCTTAGTATTTTATTAACATGTTGCGTTAGCATATTAAATTTTAGTTCCTTGTATTTTAAATGATTTACTTTGGTTAGCATAGATATTATATGTTTATATCATTCATAAAATCCCTCCATACTATTGATACCTCCATAGGGTTCCTTCCACTTCTTCGACCTGGGTCCTTGAAAAAATTAGGTTGTCCTAGTGTAAGGGTTACATATCTTGGGGTATGTGATCATAGCAGTCCCTATGTCCCCTTTAATTATATATGTGTGTGTGTGTGTGTTAATCTTGGTGTGTCCCTCACTCGTTTCCATGATACTCTAGTTGAATGGATGAAAAGAGTATATGATGTATAGACAAATGTTTTCCCTTCATACATACCCAGTGAACCCAATGTGAATCCTTATTTTGTTCCTTATGATCAAGAACAACTCGTTTAAAGCACCCATTTGAATTTTTGTCTTGTTTCAGTATTTAAAAATTCTAAAAATTTCCTAAAAATAAATCTTCCCAAACATCATCGACCCTTGTGTCATTTCTATGTAGGGACAATCATATATAATCTATCTAGATCCCATCATATATGCCTTTGGACCATGTGAATCGTTGTTTATAGGGTCTATTTTTTCAGTATATTATTCTTCTGAGCTTCTTCTGAGTCAAATAAACACTCCATCATGGAGTATATTGGCCTAGGAGTCCCCAACTTTAGTGAATAGTCATTTTTAGATATTAAGCACACATAATCCAGTTTTCCTTTATACTTAGATTGTTCTGTGATAGGAGATAATAGTAAAAAGTACAACTATAATAGTAATGTCTTAGGTGATGAAGAGGAAGAGATTCATATTGAATACCTTTCTGATCTTCCAACTGAGATCCAAAAAATTCCTTGATAAGTTCCCTCAATAAAAAGGGGAACTTGAGTCAGTAATTCATAAACACCTCCTTAAATTTGTATCTAATAAACTTGATAATAAGGTGGATAGTGGAAAGGCTACTATGGTAGGATCATCTGAAAACACCTCTAGCTCTAACCCCATTAATATTATCCTCCAACCTATAGAAAAAATGATTCAACAACAAACTACCACCATGGCCCAACTCCTTCAAATTCTATCCAATATGGTCCAAATGATTAACCAACCTAATCTGGGATTTAGAGGTGAAATTCCACTGCCCTTTCCTAATGGACCTAATGGGGAAAAAAATTTCCCAACCTCCCATTCAAAAAAAGGTCTTGTGGGAATTCCAACAAGATCCTTTAGTGCCCTACATTTTTAGCATGGATATTGGAGGCATTTCCCCTTTTACTTCATATGATGGGTCAGTCGATCTTGCTTTAAACATCAAGGCATTTAGTAATATTTATAAATAATGGATCAAAGTTAATTCTTATGTTTCCACTACAATATTAACTAAAAATCTTACTGGAGATGCCTTAGACTGGTATCACACTTTACCTCCTAACTCCATAGTGGAGCTAGAGTCTCTAATGATAGCCTTAGTTAATGAATTCCAATATCATAATTTACCTGAAAATAACATCAATGCCTTCATTAACTATAAACAACATGATAATGAATCATCTCAAGCCTTCATAAAACGTTGGAATACCTTATCTACTAAGGCAAAACACAATATGCCAGATGATAGTTTTTCCACTCTTCCTTCAAGCCCTAGAACCTTGTCTTCAATACAAGTTTAGGTCCTTTTCTCCTACCTCCCTTAACGAATATTTTGAACAATCTAAATGAAAATATGACCTCATGAGGTTATTTAATATGGTTCCTCTTCAGACCCAAGAAACTAAATAGATAAAAATCCTTCAAAAATCAAAGAAAAAGAATGCCACAAATGATAGGGTCTCAAATACCCTTCCTCTTATGGCTTCTGCAAATAAGAATGTCTTTAATATTGATTCAAAATCTAAAAATAGTAAAAAATAACCTAATTTTTATCATCCATTAACCAAGGATGAGTTGTGAAAGTGTATGCCTACAAAATTTAGTCAGATCATTGATCCTTCTTGACATATCCCATATTGGCATGATGAAAACAATTTTTGTTAGTGTCACGCCAATTGGGTCCATTCTCATAAGAATTTTCATGCCTTCAGGTGACTACCATCACTTTATTTTTAAGCCCTCAATTTTACCATGAATCTATCACCAAAGAGAATTTTATTGAAGTGTTCAAGGATCAGGATGCTCAAAGGAAAAAGCATCGTCATAATGTCATTAATCAATCTAATAAAGAACTAAATGATTTCTTTTACCCTATGCCTAACCATAGTTTAGGTGAAAGATATAAAAAATTATAGAATGCCACATCAAACATGATTAATCGTGATAATCCTCCTGATAATATAGTGGTCATAAATAATGTGAGGTGTGTTATAGCATATATAGAGCCTAAATACCCTTCACCATTTTATAACAAAACTCACATAGTCATTTACCCTTGTGTCTCTCAAAATCAGACTCCCAAATACAAGGCCTCATTTCCTACAAATGACATTGGCCCCTGTGATAAAATTGTTAAAGGGACGAGGGCATCTAGAAATTCTTCTCCAATCACATATGCCTTCGGCTGGGTCAATGGCGTCAGGCATAAACAAACTATAATATACAAAGTATCTCTAATCACTCTTCCTCATTTTAAACATGTTTTTTTAGGATCCTCATCACTCTTAACATGTTTCTTTGACCATCCATGAAGAATAGGATCCTTTGGAAGCATTGTATTCAATTCCCAGTCTAATTCCCTTTTTAGAACTCATACGCATGTCACCTCACCATTGTGATTTTCATATGACTATGTTATTTGATATCAACATACCCTTCCCTTCTACTTTGGGGAAGTCTCCTATGTTTCATGGTTCAGATGAAAGTATTTTTTTTCAGTTTGAGGAAATCTCCATTTGTATGGATTGTACTAGTGATGTTAAAAATTGCATTCATTTTCCTATAGCTTCCATGATTCCATATGATCTCTTTCTTTGGGCAGACGATCCTCAAATTTTTATTTCTATGCAAATTTGTCAAAACACAATCATGTGTTACTTCATTGATGAAGGTGACGAAACTTGTGTGGCTTCTTTAGGCTTCATCAAATCTGTTGGTTACTAAAAATACTATCTCAAAACTACACATATTACTTGTCAGGGGTGTGATTACCAATAGATACCTCTCATGGGATGCATTTATTTTCCTATTACTATCCCTTATGTAGACACAAAATCATGCACTTTGGGTGATTATCTAGTCCTGATTACATACTAGTATTCATATGATTACTAAGTAAGAAAAGTAATAATTAACTGATGTCTTTGGCAACCTTTATTTTCCTTTTGTTACTATTTTTAGTCTTGCACCTTTACTTTCAAGTCTATGTTATTATACTCTAACTTTTATCATCTTAGACACCAACACCTAGCTAGGATGCCAATGTCAGCAGCCCTCGCCCCCTCTAGGCACCCCTGACCCCTTTGCACTTTACTCACACTTTTTGGGTCCATTCTTTCCATTTGAACATGTTATCTTTTTGGTAGTCATCCTTTTCGAGGTTAATTAAAAATTCATGAAAATAAATCATACAAATATAAACTTATGTTATCATAATAAAGGACCAAACAGTAAGCATTAGCTATCACCACCTAAGGTTGCATCCACCAAGCATCTAAGAGCTTCATTGGATCCATCTAACACCATCATAAGGGACACAATGGTTGGTTACTCTACATAAACTTCATATGAGGGAAGTTCATTCTATTCCATGCATGCATCTATTACACTTATTTGCATTTATCTATTTTCTTGCTAGAAAGTGTGACTCACACAAGAGCCACCTAGGGCACGATTTTACACACACGTGCATAGAAATACATTCGGTCTGAGATGTAGTGGAACATTGAGTCATAAGTTCACCATTGTTAAAATTAAGGATAGTATGACCCCTAATTTTACATATTTTTTTAAGAGTTGATGTTTATTTGAGGGTTTTGTAGGTTCATATTTCTTTGCAGGTTTTTAGCAACTTCAGCAATCTTGGTGTGACCCTAGAATGACTAATACTAAACATCTCATGACCAGCCATAGGATATTTTCTAATATTTTATGTAGACCCAGGTGCCCTGAAAAAGGCCTAAGGCTCCCACAGGTACCCTTGTCCCTCTTTAGGCGCCCTAGTCTAGCCTATTTGTCTAGATCTAATTTTTTGGGGGCCTCTATGCACTGATTTTTTTGTTTTTATCACCTGGCTAATACTTTGGTATAGTTCATAATTTATTGTGAATCATCTAAGTACCTTCTTCTCCTGTTTGCAACAAGGGTTTAATAAATTATTACTTAGTTTTATTGGGTTTCATTTCTGTACTTTATTACATATTTATGTACTGCTATAATAACATTACATTAGGCTTTTATTTGGGTAAGTGCAAAAATTTGGTGGATCAAAAAGTAGACATGAAAACCCAAAATCCATGTACCGCGATCACGGTTTTTAAACAGCGGTCATGGTTTTAAAAACTGTGATCACGGACTGTTTTATATAGGTTTGGGAATTTTCAAACCTAAAACCACAATCATGGTCCTCTGAGACAAAAATAACAGACCAATGACACCTCATTTCCCCCCATTTTCCACTGTGAACCATGATTTCTCCTCCACTTTTGGCACTCGCACTTTGAATAACCCCTATAAATTGCTCTTCGTACTTCTAGATCACAAAATTTTCAACAATGTCACCAAGACGAAGAGGTAAGCCCTCAATTTTCATCAATTTTCTTACATTTTAGGTTTTTTTTATGATTTTCATGGGTTTTCCAAAAAAAAGTATGTATACAATTTCTTTGTTTTATCAGTTATTAGACAAGCTCGTAATCCTACAAACCATCCAAATATTCCTCAAATTACTCCAAATATTCCTTAAAACCCTCCTACAAATGTAGATCCACCTCCTATGGCTTCTTCTGTCCCCACGGAACAAGTAAGAACAAAAGTTGATATCCTTGGAAGAATCCGACAAAATAAAATTTCCATTGAGAACCTTATTTAGACAATAAGACAAAAATCATGCCATAAATTTGTCCTGCGTGACTTTAGCCAACACATTATAAACATTGATTGGTGAAGTTTACTCTATAACCAAGCAAATAGATAGAAGAAATACCGTTATAGATGATTGTAGGTGGTGGTATACATATAAATTATCCCATGCAGCTGTAAAAGAAAAAAAATTGCAAAAGACTACATTTGTGCATTATTTACTGACCCGAGAACCAATGTCCCCCCGTGACTACTTGCAAATGGTTCCCAATCCATGGTGCCATGATGACATAATCAAGAAAAAAAAATTGGACGGATGGTGGATGGTTTTTGATTATACACCATACAACAACAACGAGGTTCTTGTCTATTTTTTGAAGAAATTATGTTGCGAGTTTGTGCTTAATGAGGTCCCAAATTATTTTGACTTTTTTGAGTTTTATGGGTGAGGAGGTGGCTCTGTAAAGAGTAAAATAGGTGCACATGTTTGTCAACCAAGGATCCCTCATGCCCCAAAACCCCCATTGCCTTTAGTTATCCCTCCTAAATTGACGGAGGTTGAGGAGATATACACACTACATGCATTAAAGGAGGTTCTGGAGATTGAAGGAGGAAGGTCACTGACACTCTGACCCATAATAGTGGCCAGATTACATCTATTGATGTTGGTGGAGGTGTTAGTTCTAGTGCACCACACCACTATGGATCATGTGGTTTCATATGCACTGCGAGCGAGACATCATTTACTGGATCACATGATTTCTTTTCTCTAGATGAGATGATGGTGGATGTTTTTAGAATATGTGCAAATGATCTTGGTCTTTCACAGGTAAATGTCAAATAAATATAATATATAAATAATATTTTATTTCATTTGAGATTTTAATATATATGTATTTGATTACGTCATGTACATACTAATCCATAGGGATCCAAAATAAATCTACTTCATCAAAACAGTCAGCGTGAAGAAGGAAAAATGATACATGGAGGTTCTATCTTTTTAGTAGTAGGGCCCACCGCTCTATGGAAAGCGGTGGTTACAAAACCACCACCCAACCATGGTGGCAGTCCTGGGACCACCGGTTTGCATTGGTTGGCGGTCCTAGCTCTTTCAGATAGAAAACAAAAATATGAAATAAAGAGCCCAGAATTTGGAAGGTTGTTCATCGTCTCTTCTCCTCCATGACCTTTCCCATCCTCCAGTGCATGGGAGAACATGATAAAGGCTATAAATACATGTTTATAGAAGAGAATAGGATCATCGAAGCATGAAGGCAAGTGAGCAAGAAATTCTTAGTGTTGGAATTGTGTTTTTTAGAATAAAGGAGTGTTGAGACAGAGCAAACAAGTATTTCAGAGGAAGTGTGAGATATTATCTACTTCTCTTTCATACTTATTGTAAATTTTGTACTTTTTATTTTGAATTGGCCAATAAAAGTGGGAAGAAAGAGTGATTGCCCTTCCTGGCTAGTTTTTTTCCTCCTCTGGAGGTTTCTAGGATAAAATTGGTTGGTGTTTATGAGCTTAAATTCCTTCCTTTCCTGGAATTGTCGATTCTATGCATAAGCATAATTCATTCACTAGCTATCTCTATCATTTTCTAATAGAAAGTAGAACAACAACTTTTATTTTTGTTTCCATGGATAATTCCAAATTTTAAGAGTTTACAGATCATTTTGGTATCAGAGCTAACAATTATTCAGGACTGTGGTATCCGTTATTGGATTTGTATGACAATGACGAGATCTAAAGGTGAAGAGGCTTTACCTTGCGATCCAAAAATTTATACAAAGAAGTGGAAACAGATAATTTAGAGACAAATGGAGGAAGAGAACTTGGTCCGTAGAATCAAGATGCTGGAGACCGTGATGGATAGGATGTTTAGAAGGTAAGAAGAGCTTGTTGATTTAAAAAAGACACCTTCTATCAAACAAGACTCCGTGGACTCAGTGGTTCAAGGCTTAGCTGAAAGGTTTGGCATAGGAAGGAGCCACCATGAGGAAAGTTATGGGGAAGAGCATGAAGAAGAGACTTCAAAGACAAGATAAAAGGTAAAATCTAATCATACTCCTTTTAAATTTGAGACGAAATTTGGTATTAAAATATTTGAAGGAAAAGTAGATGTGGAGTTTCTTGATAAATGGTTAAAACAGTTAGAAGTCTACTTCAGCGTTCATAATGTCATTGAGGCATAGAGGATCACCTTTGCACATCTCAAAATGGAGGAACATGCTCTGGTTTTATGGGAAACCCACCTAACCACTTGTGAAAAGAATAAGCGTCCTATTGTGAAGTCTTGGAATGAATTTAAAGAATTACTTAGAGATAATCTCTATCCTATTGGCCACAAGACTGACCAAATGATTAAATGGTAGTATTTTAGACAAGGTAGTGGTCAAAGTGTGCAGGACTATACTACGAAGTTTCGGAGGTAGACCATGTTGCTAAACATGGACTTGGAGGATGAGGATATTCTAACTAAGTACTTGGGAGGACTTCACACTCACCTTTGAAGAAAATTCATCTCCACTAAGCCCAAAGATCTCAATGAGGCGTGTGTACAAGCATACTACATAGATGATGAAAAGAAGCAAGGATAAGTAGATCTGAGGGCAAAGCAGTCGACAAATCAATAGAAAAAATAGTATGGGCAAACAAGTAACAAGGGTAAGTGGAAAGGGAAAGGTAAACAAGCTGCCACTAATTTAAATACTTGTAAAGATCCCAAGAACTTTTACAAGAACTGTGATATTAATGGTCATACTGATGCTACATGTTGGAAGTTGTATCCAAAGTTGCATCCAAAGAACCGAACCAAGGACTCAAAGAATTCCATGACAGCTATAAGAACATAAGGGGAGGTGGAAGTCAAATATGACTCTGATGTAGAAGAAAGGCTTGGATGCACGGCCACCAACATGGAAAACTAGGAAGAGGAGATGAGTAGACTATTCTTGATCAAAATCTAGATCAAGAGAACTAAGTTAAATGCTTTAGTGGATATCGGTTCTCAGTCTAACTTGATTTCTGAAGCAGTTGTAAAGAAGCTATGTATTAAGACTTACGAGCATCCACACCCTTATCCTTTGGGTTGGGTGAAGAAAGGTGTTGAAATTTAGGTAACAAGAAGATGTAAGGTCAAGTTTGGGATAAATTCCCAATATATTGATGTTTTGGAAGCTGACGTTATTCTATTTGATGCTTTTGATGTTGTATTCGGGAGTCCTTACTTGTCTATCACGGATGTTATATTTATGAGAAGGGAAAAGCGGTACCGATGGGTCAAGGATGGGATCAGCTACAACACCAAGAACACTAGCATAAGACATGGGTTATTATGGTGAGTGCTAACCAAGAAAAATGACTTATTCAGGAAAATCATAATCAGTTTTTTTTTACTTTTGTTAAAGGATAAACATGATGGGGTAGAGGTTTCAGATATTTCTAACCAGGGAAAGTATGATTTGGATAGTATTATTTAGTCCTTTCAGGAAGTTTTTCAGGCTCCCAGTGGGTTACCACCAAAACAGGAAGTAGAGCATGAGATTCAACTATTGCCAGAGTCCCCTCTACCGAACATTGGGTTGTATAGGCAATCCTTGCTTGAGAGTACTAAAGTAAAGAAACAACTCTAGGAACTACTAGACCAAGGGGTGATACATCTGAGCACCTTACCATGTGGTTTGCCTATTTTGATGGTGTCAAAGAAGGATGGTTCTTGGAGAATGTGCATCGACTACCACGCTTTGAACAAGATCACCATAAAGAACAGATATCCACTTCCCCACATAGATGATCTCTTGAACCAGCTTCAACATGCCAAATTCTTCACAAAGTTGGATCTCAAGTTCGATTATCACCAAGTTAGAATGAAGGAGGAGGATGTATGGAAGACTGCCTTCAAAACAAAATAGGATTTGTATGAATGGTTAGTACTTCCTTTTGGGTTATGCAATGCACCGCTACATTTATGAGATCTATGAAGGATTTATTGTGGGATTTCATATATTCATGTGTCATTGTATATTTAGATGATATTATGATTTTTATTTCCACATGAGAGGAGCATCTAACCCATTTACAGCAAGTCTTGTAAGTTCTCAGGGAGAAACAACTGCTTTGTAATATGAAGAAATGTGATTTTTCCAAATAATCACTTGGCTATCTTGGGCATGTGGTTAGAGGAGGAGAGCTATGAGTGGATCCAAAGAAGGTGGAAGACATCACTAATTGGCCAACACCAAAAGGAGCCATAGAGACTAGGAGTTTTTTGGGAGCAGTACAGTACATGCGGAAATTCATTTTGGGTTTCTCCATGATTACAACACCTCTACACACAATGACCACAAAGATTAAGTGTTTTGACTGGGGTAAGGAACAAGACAAATCCTTTTAGTTATTGAAATAAAAGATTAGTCATGCTCTAATACTTTCTCTTCCTCATTCGTAGAAGCCTTTTGAAGTAGAGACAAATGCCAGTGATTATGTCATGGGTCCAATGTTGCTTCAAGGAGGTAAACCTGTATGTTATCATTCTAAAAATTTCACTTCAGCGGTTAATGGATATTCAGTATATGATAAGGAAATGTATGCACTAGTTCAGGAAATTAAAAAATGGAAGCATTATTTGTTGGGTAAAGAAACTATTGTGCACACTGACCACAAACCTCTCAAATATTTACAAGAATAGTCTAAATTTCAGTAGGAAAAGAACTAAAAATAGATGGGATTCCTTCAGTAGTTCCATCTGGTGATCAAATACAAGAAGGGTAGTACAAAATTGGTGGTAGACATGTTGTCTAGGCCACCCACACAGGAGAATTTTTCATGTTTGGCCATTATCTCTCAGATCAATCCCTTCACAAAGGAAGCTTACGGAGAGGCATATGCCCAAGACAAAGAATTTGGGGTGACATTTCAGTAGTTGCAGTCCCAAGGGGTTAAAAGGACAGAGATTGAAGATTGTTATCTCAAAGACAAGCTGCTCTACCGATGGGGCAAGCTTTGCGTGCCAAAATAAGAAATAATTCTATTGATGAGGGAAACACATAGCTCAAAACTAGCGGGACATTTCAGTGCTGGTAAGACCCTAGCCCACTTGAAAAGGTACATGTATTGGCCCAATATGCAAGAAGAAGTATCAAAATTTATGTGGATGTAAAATTTGTTGTACTAGCAAGCCTAAGACTAGGAAGGAGGGTTTGTATCTACCTTTTCCAGTACCTAATCGTTTGTGGGAGGACATTTCTATGGATTTTTTAGGAGGATTCCCTATGTCTAAACATTGCCATGACTATCTATATGTTGGTGTTGATAGATTCAGTAAGTTGTGTATTATTATGGCATGTAAAAAGATATTAAAAACACATGAGGTAGAAGATATTTTCTTTGCTAATGTATGGGTGCATTTTGGTTTTCCAAAGTCTATCATTTCTGAAAGGGATTCTAGGTTCTTGGGGAATTTTTGGACTACTTTGTGGGATAATATGGATACCAGGTTACAGATGAGCATAGCTTTCCATCCATAGACAGATGGACAGATAGAGGTGGTAAATAGGACTTTGGTACAATTGATCAAAGGGTATAACAGCAAATATCTAAGGTCTTGGGATGATGCCTTAGCCTACATTCAACATTCCTATAACTGGGCAATACACACATCCACTATGAAGTCTCCGTTGGAAGCATTCTTGGGATATCTACCTACAACTCTGCTAGACATAGTAGTTAGGTAGAAGGATGAGGAGGAGACAGGAGACATAGAGGTGACTAGAGAAAATAAATTCATTAAGAGGATCCAGAAAATCCATCTCAAATTCAAAGAACAACTAGAGAAATCTCAAGCCAAGTACAAAGCTAGGCACGATCAACATAGGAGAGAACATAAGCTACATGTTGGAGATAGATTTTGTATTTACTTGAGCAAGGAGATATTACAAGGCCAAGCATAGAAACTCAAGCCACTACGATATGGGACCTTCACCATATTAGAGTGGGTTGGAGAAAATGCTTTTCAGCTTGACTTGCCACCATTTATGAGGATGTACTCTGTAGTAAACTGTGAGAACTTTCACCTATATGATCCATCCATGCTAGATGAATATGAAGATCTATAGTTGCTACCTTCCATCAAGGATTGTGTCTTGGACTCACAAGGAAAATTGGAGGAGGATGTAGTGCTACAGTAGAATGTCAGAGAGACAAGGAGAGGTCTTTGGGAGTTTTGGTAGATTGGACTAAAAGGAAAGACACCAAGGCATGCCCGATGGTACTCAAAGGAGAAAGTGAGGGAATTATTTCCTCATCTACTCCCCCACTAAGATTTTGTGGGACCAAAATCCTCCTAAGTAGGGGAGGTGTGATCCATAGGGATCCAAAATGAATCTACTTCATCAAACCACTCAGCACGAAGAAGGAAAAATGATACATGTAGGTTCTATCTTTTTAGTAACATGACCGCTTCTCTATGTAGAGTGGCGGTTACAAAACCACCACCCAACTAGGGTGGCAGTCCTAGGACCGCCGGTCTATATTGGGTGCCAGTCCTAGGTATTTCAGATAGAAAACAAAAATATGAAACAAACATCCTAGAATTTGGAAGGTTATTCATGTCTCTTCTCCTCCACGACCTTTCACATCCTCCAATGCATGAGAGGACATAAGAAAGTCTATAAATACATGTTTGTAGAATAGAATAGGATCATCGAAGCATGAAGTCAAGTGAGCAAGAAAATCTTAGTGCTGAAATTGTGTTTTGTAGAAGAAAAGATTGCTGGGACAAAGCAAACAAGTATTTCGGAGGAAGTGTGAGATATTATCTACTTCTCTTTCATACTTATTGTAAATTTTGTACTTGTTATTTTGAATTGGCCAATAAAAGTGGGAAGAAATAGCAATTTCCCTTCCCGACTGGTTTTTTTCCTCCTCTGGAGGTTTCCAGGATAAAATTGGTTTGTGTTTATGAGCTTAAATTCCTTCCTTTCTTGTAATTGTGGATTCTAAGCATAAGCATAATTCATTCACTAGCTATCTCTGTCATTTTCTAATAGAAAGTAAAATAACAACTTTTATTTGTGTTTCCGTGGATAATTCCAAAGTTGAAGAGTTTACAGATCACATACATGTAAAAACTAATATTTTTTATTTTAAATAGCAAGAGCCGGTGTGTTATCCCGTAAAATTGACAAGGGCAATTTTACCGATAACCATACCGAAAATTTTGTCTTGATCCCTCGATAGGGATCCCTCGCGTTCGAAACGATTTAAAATTCCTTCTCGGGAAATTTAGCTTTCGAACTTAGTCTTTTTTGAGCCTTTTTGGCTGGGCACATGTATTTGTCTTGCAACATCGTGTTTTGGTGCGCCAAAGGGCACACATTTCCCCATGTCGACATCCCTTTGGGCGCGCCAAAGGCGCACCTATGCTCCTGTTGTCATTCCTTTTCGCGCGCCAAAGGGCGCACGCTTTTTCCTGTCGACAACAGTTTTCGCGCGCCTTTCAAATGGTGGTTGGCGCATTAATGACAAATTTTGTTATATATACCTGTGCGCGCCATGTCATTTTCATTGCATTTTGTCAAGGCACGTGGTTGCTCTGGGTGTGTCAGCTCTGCTCTGTCAATTGTCATTCGCTCTGTGGACCCGCTTTCCAAACCGTCGTTATACATTCGAAGGTAAGAGGTCCATCCTCTTTTTCATTTTTGTGCTTTGGTGTGCTCGGTCTGGTTTTCGTTTGATGGCCTGTTTTAAATGTCGTTTTGCATTGGGCTGGTTCTTCCCCTATCCCGCATATTTTAACTTCTTCATCCTCTCCCTCCCTCATTTCCAGTTTGTAGGGGGAGTTGGTTTGATTAGGCTTGGTGTGGTTGAAACCCTTTTTTTTTTAGGCCTAGTTCCACCAAGCCTCCTTTGTGAGTGTTAGAATGAAGAATGTTTAAATGTTTAAGTGTTTTGGTATTTCCCGTGGAGCGCTGTCGCGTCATGTTACACCTTAGACAGTCGCGCCCCTCGGCGCGTCTATCCCCCATGCTGCAGTCAAGAATCATGCGCCCCTAAGCGCACCCTTTCGGCCCGTAACACGCTCAAAACCCGCGCCTCCTTATATCCCTTTGGCGCATCTTTTACCCCTGTTGCATCCCTCTTCTATGCGCTAAAGGGCGCGCCCAGCTTCCATGCAACGCAAGAGTTATTTGCGCAAGTGTAAAGCCTCCAAGGCGCGGGCGCACCTTCCGTTGCAAGTACATGATGTTGTGTAGACCCTCCATGCGCCGCGCCATATACCTTTGGCGCGCCTTTTTTCCATGTTGCACAATCTGCCCATGCGCCAAAGGGCGCACCAAATCTCAATGTAACATGCATTTCCTGTGCGCCCTTCTATAAAATGCAGTCTGCTTCATCCATGCGCCATGCGCCTTTGGCGCCAACTTAACCTCTGTTGCACCCTTTTCCTGTGCGCCTTGACTATTCAGCCTGTTATATACATTTTTCATGCGCCCTGCGCCCCGAACCTTAAAAGTTCTAACTCTTTCTTCTGCTAGTATTCCAATGGAAGATCAAATGACTAATTCAAGCTTCTTGGATTGGGTTTCGCTCCTTCTACGTGCAGATCATCAGATAAGCCTTGAAGAACACATGTCTACGTCAAGCAAGAGACCCACCAAACCAAGAGGGAAGGCAAAGCTAACAGAAGAAGAAATGAAATACAAATATCAGAGGGTCAGGATGCCCGAATCACAGGCAGAGTGTAATATGGATGTCAGGGATTCTGAACTGGGCCACATTGACATAGAGGAATTCTGGGTAAGGACTCAGAAAGTGACAAGGAGTCCATGGATGGATAAATTGATAGGCAGCGCCCTGCACTTCGCCGGTGGGATTCCTGTCAGTGCTGTTAATAACGAGTTTATGATGGTTGTTGCACAATCCTTCAACAAAGACACAAGATGTGTCGAGAATAGCAAGGGCGAGGTAGTTATAAACCTTACTGCCCGTCGCTTTGAGTTAATGCTTGGCATCCCTCATCACCGGAACTATGTGGCTGTTAGCCAGCAAGAATGCATCAAGGCTTGGGAGGACAACGAGGACCAGTGCATGCAGTTAATGAATGAGGTCTACCTTAAGAATAAGAAGGTAGTGACCCGGTGGCCTCAAACTATCCACCGGAGTGATTTCTCAGAGGAACTCAGTGATACAATCACCTTCCTGAGCAGAGTCTTCGGTCTTTCAGATGCTCACTACTTCCATAAGTGGATGCTGCGGTACCTGGAAACAATGAATAAGAATCTGCCCGATCAGCGTTTCTGCTGGGGGGAGATAATAAGCAGCACAATATCCGAGCAACTGCAACAGTTCGCTACGACAGGAGTATTCCACATGAACTCCTACGTCGTCTATGCTGCCGCAGCTGAAAGAGATTATCCAGGGCTGCACCGAAGTGGAACTTGGCCTCAGGCCAAAATATATGAATACTATCAAGAGCTGAAGCTGGAGAACAGCATCCAACACTTCGCTAAGATCAATGATGTTTTCTTCTACCACATCATGTGCATGTTGCGGCCGAACTTAGCTCATGGTCGCACGACCAAGAACACAGTAACTGGCAGTCACAGAGAAATGGGGGGCCTTGTTCACCCAGTTTCCCACGTTCACCTATCTAAGGGCGGTCAACTTTTTGGGAGAGCCGACTAGGTTGCCAAGGTATGCTGGACCAAAGCTGATTTTATTGGAACTATCAAGACAGCTCGTCACATACCATGAAAAGTGCCTCAAGAGAAAGAAGGGCGGAACTCCTTTCCCCCTCACAGTAGGCCGTTACACATGCTCCTCATATCACAAGGCGAAGGAGATGTTTGCTGAGCTAGAATTGCTCAACCTAAAGCATGATTTCCCAGCAAGGCCTACATTCGACCCTAGGGGCTGTCTACCAAGGGCTAAGCTTGATCCGATTCATGTCCCTCAGATTGAGGATATCTACATTGACGTTCTCCATGAGGTAGAACTCAGAAGAAAGGATCACTCTCGCTTGGCATTAACGGAAATCATCCATTACGGAGTGGCCATTGTCCCAAAAGGCTTCCAAACCACGGAAGACGAAGTAGACAAAGTGTATAATGACACAGAAGGGGATGATTGGCCCTTCCCGGACATTGACAGAAGCAAGGCTCCTCAGACAATCGAGGAGAGGGTCAAGGAGACTATGCGGAGAACAGAGCGTTGGTGCCGCATGAATGGGTTAATCTACCTCGGTGTAGATTTTACAACTTCTCCTTTGGGTAATGCACCTCCAAGGTCAAAGAAGCAGCTAAAAGGCAAAGCTGCGGAAGGTGAGCCTAGCACCATTCAGGAGGAAGCCCCTGAAAGTCCTCTTCCTTCAGAGCCTGAACAAGTAATAACTCTGGATTCGCCAGAGAAGGAATTGACAGAGGATAGTCCTATACGCCCATCCACCCAGGATGTCGGCATCGCTACAACTACAGAGGTCCCTTCTATCCCTTCTTCTTCTCTTCCTCCCCTTCCTCAGATGTCGGCAACCACTCCTTTGGTTGTGTCCTCTCCCCCTTCTTCTACTCTCTCCCCTGCCTCTTCGTCCATCTTCTCCTCTCTCGCTGATTTGTCTTCCTCCATTTCTTCCCTCATTTCCGGGCTCCCTTCCCTTCCCATGTCTTCTACAGCTGCGGTTTCCCTTCCTCCCGTGGGCATGTCTTCGGCTATTCTTTCAATGCCGCCGCCGCGTGTCTCCACGTTCTTCCCCTCTTCTACTGTTGCTGCCTCCCCCTCTGTCTCTGGTCCTTCTTCAATAGGACCAGCTTGGATCTCTCAGCAGCTGAGCCAACCAAAGAGGAAAGTCCCCATCGCTCCGATGGACTTTTCAGTCATTCCGGCTAAAGGAGCAAAGAAGCACAAGCCGGTTACACGCTTCTCCAAGAGCGCTGCAGGTGAGAGGGTTATGGAAATTGCCTACCCCGATCCCACCAAAGAGAAAGAAGATCTGTCTCCGGCAGATTTCACAGTGACCCAAGTCACAATGGGGACATCCTCTGAAAGTCTCCAGGGGGAAGCTCTTTCCGCAGTTGATGCACTCTGCGAAAAGCTTCAGGAAACAAAGGAAGAAAAGAGGCTACTGAAGGAGCAGAATAAATACCTGCTTCAAGCCCTACAGAAGATGGGAAGTGCACCTCCCACAACTGCCGCCGAGACTCCTGAGCTGCTCAGTCAGGAGAAGATCAATGAATATTCAAAGATCGGCGAGCAGGGTATGGCTGTTTCTGCTTGGAGGAGCCAAATCCTTAAGGATAGTGAAAAGGTGATCGCCGAGTATATCAGTTTATACCTGAACATCGAGAAGGCGAATAAGGAACTCCAAACATTAGCAAGTCCAGTATCAGAAGAGCTCGAAAACGCCAGACTCCAACACGAGGCCTTCCAACAAATGTTCGACTGTTCAGTCGAAGATTTGGTCAAGTTTGGAGTATTCGGTCATCCAAGGACCCTCAACAAGACCATGTCCACTCTGGACTATCGGATAGATCAGCTCGAATTTGTGTTAGAGAAGATAGACAAGGTGAAGGAAGAAGCCCTGGATGCGATGCATCAAATGGAGAAGATTGTTCTATCTATGACTCCAGGGTTGCTCACTCCTTCCCTCACCTTGAGATCAGCTGACGATACTATCCGAATTTTCAAGGAGTTAGCTTCTCAAGGGACAGGGCCAGAAGTCACTTTCGACATCGAATCCATCAACAACCTACTGGCCTGTAGAGACTTCATCGGATCCCTAATCGAGGCGGGTAAAGACTATTCCAAGGTCCCCGAAAAGCTCATTGATGAGCGGGAAACTTGCGAAGCAATCAGTGAAAGGCACAAGGATCCATCACAGGATCAATTTGCGCCAATGATCAGCAAGTTCTTGGAATACCGCGCTCAGTTCCACATCTCATCTCCTGATCAGCATCAGAAACAGGCGACCCCTTTTAGGCCACAGGATGATGATGATGAATAGCTTCTTCTTCTTCTTCTTCTTCTTCTTCTCCTCTCTTTTCTCCGACTTTCTCTTCGAAATATCTGAAGTGTGTTGGCACAAACGATGACATCATCCATGTTGCATCATGGGATGATGTCATCCATCCAAGTTGTCAAAGTCAACATGACTTTTGGATATTTTGTAAATATCTTGTGAATAAGTGGTTGGCTCCATTTTGCCTTCTCTCTCCCTCACTTTCTATAAATACTAGAATACTTGTTGTATTCAAAGGGGTGAACATTTTTCAGATAGAAATAGAGGTGAGGAGAGAAAGACTTTGAGCTTTCTTGTAACAGATAAAAACAATTAATACAATTATTCAGACTTTGTGCTCAATAGCTGTGTTATACATTAGATCTTTCTTATGTTAGATCTGCATGTGTCTTTTCTGTTGAATTCATATCTACTTTTCCGTCACTTGTTTATCAGTATTGCTTTGTTTATTTATGCAAGTAGGTTTGGCTCTGTTTACTACCAAGCCCAAAGCATAGATTTTCTGACCCTTCCGCTTTGGAACTCATTTCTTTTCTTCCTTCGGATCTGTTCTTTCTCTTCTCCTTCTTTTATTCCTTTCTCTTCGCAGCCTAGAACACTCTACTGGGATCAGATCCCAACCCCCGAAGGCAGAATCTGTGAGACTTGCATAGGTTCCTGCTAGTAGAAGTAGCAATAAACCAGTTTCGCTTTGCTGTCTCAAAGAGGGGCTAAGCCCTGCACACCGTTGGCCCGTCTATCCATAGATCTGTCCACGCGACAACAGTTTTTGGCGATTTTCTAACAGGACCAACAGTTTTTGGCGACTCCGCTGGGGATCGGATTTTCTAACAGATTTCGCCAACAGAAACAGATAAATCTGTCAGATCTATGCTGGTAGTAAAATAAAAAATCAGGAAAAATCAGCAGGTTGCTGCCAGTTTGCAAATCTAAACCTTTTTGTTAAAAATCCTAAAAATTTGCAAAAGTACTCAAATTGAAAATTTTCTTCTGAGAATCATAGATCTGGGCCTGTTACATATCTTTAGTTCGCTGAGTTTTTATCAAAAATCATCATTTTCCGTAGATCTGAGTTTTTAACTATTTTCTGAAATGTTCTAAACCCTCTGAAAATTAAAAACCAGATCTGAAAAATCAGCTTACTATCTTCCCTGCCATCTTATCCTCGCTGTTATTTGTCATTTAACCGCAATCGGTTTCTGAAGAGGATAATTTTCAAATATCCAGAAAAGTGCATGCTGCTGGTTTTTGTCAGAAAAACCAGAAAATCAGCAAGTACACCCAAAAATAAAGTTTAAATCTGCGCTGTAATATTGCAGATCTGAAAGGTACACTGGCGAGTGAACCTTTTACGCGCAGCAGAAGAGCCCGTGGAGAAGCTGATCCTACTTTCGATCTGCTTCAGAGGCACAATTTCAGCGTAACACCGGCACGTTTTTCAGCGCTAAGCTCAGCTAGCCGGTCATCCAGGAGTGTCTCGCCTTCACGAAGAAAAAGTCTTTTGCCAGGAGCATCCACATCCCTTTGTAGTGCTTTGCTACTCAGCGGAACTACACTTCCGGCTCGCGTTCTCTTTCCAGCCTTCCAAATGGCGGTACCATGGGGAAATGCTATGGGTCCTCTCGCACTGCCACATCCAGTTCACGCACTCCCTCACGGAAATCGAAAGAATTTTCCTAAATTCGACGGGAGCGGAAATCAAAGCACGGATTCCCACATTTCTGCTTTCATTATGTCATGCAGTATTTTGGATGTGACTCATGAAGATGTGTCAGTTCGCCTTTTTCTGGAAACTCTACAAGGGCCTGCAGCTGAATGGTTTCAGCATTTGCCGGCCGGATCTATCACTAGTTGGGCAACTTTGCGGGACGCTTTTGAAGACAGGTATAAGCCTTCAGAGGATGCATTTACTTTATTGTCACGAATCACTCATCTGAAGAAGGAGGCAAATGAGACCATGCGCGATTTTATCGCCCGGTTCAATGCGCTAATCAACCGTGTCCCTACTGCCATGCTTCCAACGCCGGAGAACCAGAAGTGTTTTTTCGTAAATGCCATGAGCTCAAAAGTTAGCTTCTTACTCCTTCAAGAGCGAGTAGCTACTCTACCTCTCGCTCAGGCTGCTGCCATCCGTATAGAAGACAATTTGATAATATCTGGCGAGTTGAGAAAGGAATCAGTAAAGCCTAAGTCTTTGGGCCCTTCGCCTACCACTTCGTCTGATCCAGCATTCCAAAAAATGGCGAATGATTTGCTTGCACTAAAGAAGCAGCTGGCCCAGGCCTCTCCCAGTTCCTCGTATCGGGATATCCCGCGGAGGAATTTTGTTCCTAACAACGCTTCACAAAGGCCGCGCTTGCCTACAGCTGCTCCACGGTTGGCGCTTGAAGCTCCTCCGGTCAATGCTCTGGCCGAGATTGAAGAAGAAGAGCAGTACTATGAAGAACCTTCGCTCCAAGGCGAAGATGATCAAGATGTCGGTGAACCGACTGGCGACTCTACTATTGGATACATGGAATTTGATGAGGACGAATCTGATGAAGAAGAGAGTACGCAAGGCTATGCAAGCGGACAATCCTACGCTGTTTTTACCCGCTCGCAAGGAAAAGAAGCAGAAGTTGCTGCCCATACGCAGAAAGAGAAGGCCGTGTCAAACGCGCCTCCAACCATTGTTAAAAGAGGTAATCCTCTTCCCACTCAACTCCCTGTTAAATCTTTTGCAAAGAAGTCTTTTCCACCTATCTCTCCTCCGAGTCAGCCCTCTCATATTCCTATCAAGATCAGTAACCCTATTCCATCATCGCGGGGTGAAGGACTCATTCCTTTACCAACGCAACCCTTGGCCGCATTTGATATAATAGATCATGCAAAAAAGACCAAGATCCAAATGTCTGAAGCTGAGTATCTTCAGTCAAACCCCGAACAGCTTGTAAGATTGACTAAGTATATCCAAAGCCAAGCTGTTATAGTTAATCAGGCTTCCCCTAAAGGAATCCTTTCCACTCCTCCTGAATCCCATATAAATGTTGCCTCAACATCTGCATCAGGCAAGATAGAGCCTTTCTATCTCTCCCTCCTAATCAATGGCCATAAGTTGAGCAACTGTATAATTGATTCCGGAGCTTCCGATAACGTCATGCCAGCGAAAGTCGCCCATGCTTTGGGCCTCACTCTTACCAAACCTTTCGGCAGATGTTACTCATTGGAAACTAAGCAGGTGCCATTGATTGGTCAAATCAAAGACGCGCAATTTGCGTTCGCAGCATTTCCCGAAAAGAGGGTAAAAATGACCGTCCTTGTCGCTGAAATTCCGGCAGCCTATGGAATTTTGCTGGGAAGGAGCTTTTGCAGTGAAGTTGGTGGAGAAATTCACATGGACTGGTCCAAAGCCAGAATTCCAGTCAAAGGCGTAATGCAAACTTTGGAGCCGGAATCCCAAAAGAAATACTTGGTCACTAGCTCTGAAGACCCCAAAGCTCAAATCCTTTTTGAATCATCAGGGATGGGGAACTACTTCTTATCCACCGAGGCGGATACAAAGGAAGTTTTCATTCAAGAAAAGGACCTTAATAAGGTCTGGACCTTGCAATTCGATGGCAGCTGCGCAACTAGCGGATGTGGCGCTGGGGTTGTGCTGATATCTCCTGAGGAGGAGGTCATTCCTCTCTCTTTCAAATTGCAGTTTTTCAATACGAACAATACTGCTGAGTATGAGTCTCTCTTACTCGGTATGCAAGCTGCAAAAGAAAGAGGAATAAAAAATCTAAAAGTTCAAGGTGATGCCGAACTAGTTGTAAATCAGGTCAAAAGGATTTACCAAGTAAAAAATGAAAGGCTCAGGCACTACCGTAATGCAGTATGGGACAACATTGAGGAATTTGATGCCTTTTCAATAGGAGCGATTCCAAGAGCTCAAAATGACATGGCTGATTCGTTGGCTGTTTCAGCATCTCTCATGCTCCCACACCCAGGTTTGAAGACGAACAAGTACACCATTGAAGTGGTTTTCCGCCCAAGCGTGCCAGACAACTCTCAGCATTGGCAGGTATTCAACGATGATAATCACCTCATTGCCTTTCTAGAAAAATCAGAAAATTTTGATGAGTTGTATTTTGAAGGATCCACCTCTCCATGCCGTGAATCAATCAACAGTCAAAACCACGAAACAAAGGAGAACGACGGCATTTGTCAGCTTAAGGGAAATAAAATCCCGAAGGGCCTGGTTTCTCTGGAGCACCTGTTTGACAGGCATGACCATTTTGTGAAAAAGAAAAGGCGAGATGATCCTAGCTCATCTCCAGAGACAGAACCAGTCAATATAGGTTCTGAGGCACATCCGCAATTCGTGAACATCGGGAAATGTTGCACGCCAGAAGAAAAGCGGAAATTTGTCAAGTTGCTGAAAAGATATATGGATGTATTGGCATGGTCCTATGCCGACTTAAAGTCCTTCAAGCCAAAGGACGTTCAGCATGATATACCGCTGAAAGAGGATGCCAGAGCCTTCCGTCAGAAGCAGAGGCACTATAATCCTAAGATTTCGGGCACCATTCAGGCCGAAATTCAGAAGATGCTGGACGCAAGAATCATCTTCCCTATCCATCACAGCACTTGGGTGGCAAACATTGTGCCGTTACGCAAGAAAAACGGTGAAATACGCATCTGCGTAGACTTCCGAAACTTGAATCAAGCTTCGTTGAAAGACAACTACCCTCTTCCCATAATGGATCAAGTTCTGCAAGCAGTAACTGGATCAGAAATGCTGTCTATGCTTGACGGTTTTTCAGGCTATAATCAGATTGAAGTCTCGCCTGAAGATCAATTCAAAACAGCATTCACTACTCCATGGGGTACATTTGCCTACAGCAGGATGCCTTTCGGCCTAACCAATGCTGGTGCCACTTTTCAGCGGGCCATGGATTTCGCATTTAAAGGCATGATGGGAAAAGTCATTGTAGTTTATCTAGATGACTTAACCGTGTTCTCCAAACGACGAAGTGATCATTGTGATCACTTGGAGCAAGTATTGGCCAGGTGTCGAGAACATGGGATTTCCCTAAATCCTAAAAAGTCTGTTTTTGGGGTTACTGAAGGGAAATTGCTAGGCCATGTGGTTAGCAAAGAAGGAACCAAGATTGATGCCGAAAGAGTTAAGGCTATCCAAAGCCTTACTCTGCCTACAAGCAAGAATGGTGTTCATTCTTTCTTCGGAAAGGTGAACTTTCTTAGGCGTTTTGTCCCTGATTTTGCTGAGAAGACCCGCCACATACTGAACATGATGAAAGGGTCACCCACTTTCAGATGGAGTGATGAGGGGAAAAGGTCGTTTGAAGAGATAAAAACTTCTGTTGCTCATGCACCGGTCCTGGTATGTCCGGATTTCTCCAAGAACTTCATCATGTATAGTTACGCCTCCGAACATACTGTGTCTGCAATCCTAATGCAAAAGAACTCGGAGGATGTTGAATCTCCAATCGCATTCATGAGTTCTCCTCTCAAACCTCACGAGTTGAAAATGACTCAGCTGGAAAAACACGCCTTTGCCGTTGTCAAAGCGGTGAAGAATTTCAGGTATTATATTCTGAACTCGCATACGGTGGTGCTGGTTCCTGACACTGCGGTGAAGTCAATTCTAACTCAGCAGGAGTTAGGAAGCTTGAGAGGGAATTGGATCGCAAAGGTCCAGGAATATGACCTGGATATCAAACCCACCAAGCTGGTAAGGGGTAAAGGCCTGTGCCAGCTAATGGCTGAGAACAAGGGTTCAGAAAATCCTGATGAAAGAGAGGACTGTACCGACAAAGAGCAAAACCCTCTAGAGGAGCCTAATTCTCTGCCTCTGGTTCTATTTATTGCAACCAGTGACGAATGGTACTCCGACATTGCTTTCTTCCTTACCTACGGCGAATGCCCAATGCACCTCACTGCAAAGGAAAAGCGTACTATAAGGCTCAGGGCAGCTAAATATGTCATCTGGGATGAAGGTTTATATAAGCGCGGGATAGACGGTGTCTTTCTGCGATGTGTTGACAAGCCCCAGCAAGTAAAACTGCTGGAAAGTTTTCACAATTCAGCCTGTGGAGGCCATTTTTCTTCTTCCGTGACAGCGCACAAAATCATTCGAGCCAGGTACTACTGGCCGACGCTCTTTCAAGATGCGGCTACCTGGGTGGCAAAATGTGAACCCTGTCAGCAATTCGTCGGCAAGCCCAAGTTGGCTGCCCTCCCCCTAAGGCCGGTCATTATCAATGAACCATTCAGGCAATGGGGAATTGATTTTATTGGTGCACTCAATCCTCAATCGAGTGCTGGACATAGCTATGTCCTCACGGCAACAGATTACTTCACTAAATGGGTGGAGGCCATACCTGTCAAGCATGCCACTTCTGAGGTGGTTTGCAGTTTTATCAAGGAAAATATCATTGTCAGGTTTGGCATTCCAAATAAAATCGTTGCTGATAATGCTTCTAACTTCTCTTCCCGGGAAGTTATTAGTTTTTGCTATGAATATGGGATAACTTTAGCACATGCCTCAGATTATTATCCCTCAGGGAAATGGTCAGGCAGAATCCAGTAATAAGAACTTGGTGACCATCATACGGAAATTAGTAGATGAAAATCAGCGGATGTGGCACAAGTCTTTGTACGACGCTTTGTGGGCGGACCGTATTACTCCCAAGAGGTCTCTCGGCATGTCACCTTTTCAAGTGTTATATGGCACTGATGCCGAACTTCCCGTTTCCGCTGAACTTCCTGCTCTACGCTTAGCGCGAGCAATCGAAGATGAAACTTTTCAGAGTTCTCTGGAAAAGAGAATCATGTACCTTGCGGAACTTGAAGAAAAGAGAGTAAGGGTGGTCGACAGGATCACTGAACATCAGAATCAAGTGAAGAAGCTTTTCGACAAGAAGGCCAAGCAGAGGAATTTTGAAGTGGGAGATCTCGTCCTTCTCTGGGACAAGCGAAGAGAGCCAAAGGGTATGCACGGAAATTTGATTCCCTATGGAGAGGGCCCTTCAAAATCAAGCAACTCAATGGAGAGAATAGTTTCTATCTCTCGTATCTGGATGGGGCTGAACTCCCGCTTCCCTATAGCGGGCAACATCTCAAGATCTTCAGGAAGTAGAGCTTGCTCTCTTCTTTGTACAGTTTATTTTAGTTGTGTGTTTGCTTTTGTTGTGTGTTTGCTTTCGGTTTGTTGTGTGTTTTCTTTGTTCTCCCTCCGGTCCCCCTTGTTTTTGACTCCTTGCCCAATGGATAGGCACATGTGATCTGGGATTCTCTACCCCTGAGTTTACTCAAGGATAGTCCCCAGAAAGAGCCAGCTGTTATCCCGTAAAATTGACAAGGGCAATTTTACCGATAACCATACCGAAAATTTTGTCTTGATCCCTCGATAGGGATCCCTCGCGTTCGAAACGATTTAAAATTCCTTCTCGGGAAATTTAGCTTTCGAACTTAGTCTTTTTTGAGCCTTTTTGGCTGGGCGCATGTATTTGTCTTGCAACATCGTGTTTTGGTGCGCCAAAGGGCGCACATTTCCCCATGTCGACATCCCTTTGGGCGCGCCAAAGGCGCACCTATGCTCCTGTTGTCATTCCTTTTCGCGCGCCAAAGGGCGCACGCTTTTTCCTGTCGACAACAGTTTTCGCGCGCCTTTTCAAATGGTGGTTGGCGCATTAATGACAAATTTTGTTATATATACCTGTGCGCGCCATGTCATTTTCATTGCATTTTGTCAAGGCACGTGGTTGCTCTGGGTGTGTCAGCTCTGCTCTGTCAATTGTCATTCACTCTGTGGACCCCGCTTTCCAAACCGTCGTTATACATTCGAAGGTAAGAGGGTCCATCCTCTTTTTCATTTTTGTGCTTTGGTGTGCTCGGTCCTGGGTTTTCGTTTGATGGCCCTGTTTTAAATGTCGTTTTGCATTGGGCTGGTTCTTCCCCTAATCCCGCATATTTTAACTTCTTCATCCTCTCCCTCCCTCATTTCCAGTTTGTAGGTGGGAGTTAGTTTGATTAGGCTTGGTGTGGTTGAAACCCCTTTTTTTTTTAGGGCCTAGTTCCACCAAGCCTCCTTTGTGAGTGTTAGAATGAAGAATGTTTAAATGTTTAAGTGTTTTTGGTATTTCCCGTGGAGCGCTGTCGCGTCATGTTACACCTTAGACAGTCGCGCCCCTCGGCGCGTCCTATCCCCCATGCTGCAGTCAAGAATCATGCGCCCCTAAGCTATCACCCTTTCGGCCCGTAACACGCTCAAAACCCGCGCCTCCTTATATCCCTTTGGCGCATCTTTTACCCCTGTTGCATCCCTCTTCTATGCGCTAAAGGGCGCGCCCAGCTTCCATGTAACGCAAGAGTTATTTGCACAAGTGTAAAGCCTCCAAGGCGCGGGCGCACCTTCCGTTGCAAGTACATGATGTTGTGTAGACCCTCCATGCGCCATGCCATATACCTTTGGCGCGCCTTTTTTTCCATGTTGCACAATCTGCCCATGCGCCAAAGGGCGCACCAAATCTCAATGTAACATGCATTTCACTGTGCGCCCTTCTATAAAATGCAGTCTGCTTCATCCATGCGCCATGCGCCCTTTGGCGCCAACTTAACCTCTGTTGCACCCTTTTCCTGTGCGCCTTGACTATTCAGCCTGTTATATACTTTTTTCATGCGCCTTGCACCCCGAACCTTAAAAGTTCTAACTCTTTCTTCTGCTAGTATTCCAATGGAAGATCAAATGACTAATTCAAGCTTCTTGGATTGGGTTTCGCTCCTTCTACGTGCAGATCATCAGATAAGCCTTGAAGAACACATGTCTACGTCAAGCAAGAGGCCCACCAAACCAAGAGGGAAGGCAAAGCTAACAGAAGAAGAAATGAAATACAAATATCAGAGGGTCAAGATGCCCGAATCACAGGCAGAGTGTAATATGGATGTCAGGGATTCTGAACTGGGCCACATTGACATAGAGGAATTCTGGGTAAGGACTCAGAAAGTGACAAGGAGTCCATGGATGGATAAATTGATAGGCAGCGCCCTGCACTTCGCCGGTGGGATTCCTGTCAGTGCTGTTAATAACAAGTTTATGATGGTTGTTGCACAATCCTTCAACAAAGACACAAGATGTGTCGAGAATAGCAAGGGCGAGGTAGTTATACAACCTTACTGCCCCGTCGCTTTGAGTTAATGCATTGGCATCCCTCATCACCGAAACTATGTGGCTGTTAGCCAGCAAGAATGCATCAAGGCTTGGGAGGACAACGAGGACCAGTGCATGCAGTTAATGAATGAGGTCTACCTTAAGAATAAGAAGGTAGTGACCCGGTGGCCTCAAACTAATCCACCGGAGTGATTTCTCAGAGGAACTCAGTGATACAATCACCTTCCTAAGCAGAGTCTTCGGTCTTTCAGATGCTCACTACTTCCATAAGTGGATGCTGCCGATACCTGGAAACAATGAATAAGAATCTGCCCCGTGATCAGGGTTTCTGCTGGGGGGAGATAATAAGCAGCACAATATCTGAGCTAACTGCAACAGTTCGCTACAACAGGAGTGTTACCACATGAACTCCTACGTAGTGTATGCTGCTGCAGTCTGAAAGAGATTATCCCAGGGCTGCACCGAAGTGGAACTTGGCCTCAGGCCAAAATATATGAATACTATCAAGAGCTGAAGCTGGAGAACAGCATCCAACACTTCGCTAAGATCAATGATGTTTTCTTCTACCACATCATGTGCATGTTGCGCCCGAACTTGAGCTCATGGTCGCACGACCAAGAACACAGTAAACTGCCAGTCACAGAGAAATGGGGGGCCTTGTTCACCCAGTTTCCCACGTTCACCTATCTAAGGGCGGTCAACTTTTTGGGAGAGCCGACTAGGTTGCCAAGGTATGCTGGATCAAAGCTGATTTATATTGGAACTATCAAGACAGCTCGTCACATACCATGAAAAGTGCCTCAAGAGAAAGAAGGGCGGAACTCCTTTCCCCCTCACAGTAGGCCGATACACATGCTCCAGCATATCACAAGGCGAAGGAGATGTTTGCTGAGCTAGAATTGCTCAACCTGAAGCATGATTTTCCCAGCAAGGCCTACATTCGACCCAAGGGGCTGTCTTGCCAAGGGCTAAGCTTGATCCGATCCATGTCCCTCAAATTGAGGACATTTACATCGACGTTCATCCATGAGGTAGTCGCTAAGAAGAAAGGATCACTCCCGCTTAGCATTGGCAGAAATTATTCAGTATGGAGTGGCCATCGTCCCCGAAGGCTTCCAAACTTCGGAAGATGAAGTAGACAAGGTGTACAATAACACAGATGGGGACTGATTGGCCCTTCCCGGCCATTGATAGAAGCAAGGCTCCTCAGACGATTGAGGAGAGGGTCAAAGAAACCATGCGGAGAACAGAGCATGCTGGTGCCGTATGAATGGGTTAATCTACCTCGGTGTAGATTTTACAACTTCTCCTTTAGGTAATGCAACCTCCAAGGTCAAAGAAGCAGCTAAAAGGCAAAGCTGCGGAAGGTGAGCCTAGCACCGTTCAGGAGGAAGCCCCTGAAAGTCCTCCATCCTTCGGAGCCCGAACAGGTTATTACTCTGGATTCGCCAGAGAAGGAATTGACAGAGGATAGTCCTATACGCCCAACCACCCAGGATGTCGGCATCGCTACAACTACAGAGGTCCCTTCTATCCCTTCTTCTTCTCTTCCTCCCCTTCCTCAGATGTCGGCAACCACTCCTTTGGTTGTGTCCTCTCCTTCTTCTTCTACTCTCTCCCCCTGCCTCTTCGTCCATCTTCTCCTCTCTCGCTGATTTGTCTTCCTCCATTTCTTCCCTCATTTCCGGGCTCCCTTCCCTTCCCATGTCTTCTACAGCTGTGGTTTCCCTTCCTCCCGTGGGCATGTCTTCGGCTATTCTTTCAATGCCGTCCGCCGCGTGTCTCCACGTTCTTCCCCTCTTCTACCATTGCTGCCTCCCCCTCTGTCTCTGGTCCTTCTTCAATAGGACCAGCTTGGATCTCTCAGCAGCTGAGCCAACCAAAGAGGAAAGTCCCCATCGCTCCGATGGACTTTTCAGTCATTCCGGCTAAAGGAGCAAAGAAGCACAAGCCGGTTACACGCTTCTCCAAGAGCGCTGCAGGTGAGAGGGTTATGGAAATTGCCTACCACCGATCCCACCAAAGAGAAAAAAGATCTGTCTCCGGAAGATTTCACAGTGACCCAAGGTCACAATGGGGACATCCTCTGAAAGTCTCCAGGGGGAAGCTCTTTCCGCAGTTGATGCACTCTGCGAAAAAGCTTCAAGAAACAAAGGAAGAAAAGAGGCTACTGAAGGAGCAGAATAAATACCTGCTTCAAGCCCTACAGAAGATGGGAAGTGTACCTCCCACAACTGCCGCCGAGACTCCTGAGCTGCTCAGTCAGGAGAAGATCAATGAATATTCAAAGATCGGCGAGCAGGGTATGGCGTGTTTCTGCTTGGAGGAGCCAAATCCTTAAGGATAGTGAAAAGGTGATCGCCGAGTATATCAGTTTATACCTGAACATCGAGAAGGCAAATAAGGAACTCCAAACATTAGCAAGTCCAGTATCAGAAGAGCTCAAAAACGCCAGACTCCAACACGAGGCCTTCCAACAAATGTTCGACTGTTCAGTCAAAGATTTGGTCAAGTTTGGAGTATTCGGTCATCCAAGGACCCTCAACAAGACCATGTCCACTCTGGACTATCGGATAGATCAGCTCGAATTTGTGTTAGAGAAGATAGACAAGGTGAAGGAAGAAGCCCTGGATGCGATGCATCAAATGGAGAAGATTGTTCTATCTATGACTCCAGGGTTGCTCACTCCTTCCCTCACCTTGAGATCAGCTGACGATACTATCCGAATTTTTCAAGGAGTTAGCTTCTCAAGGGACAGGGCCAGAAGTCACGTTTCGACATCGAATCCATCAACAACCTACTGGCCTGTAGAGACTTCATCGGGTCCCTAATCGAGGCGGGTAAAGACTATTCCAGGGTCCCCGAAAAGCTCATTGATGAGCGGTAAAACTTGCGAAGCAATCAGTGAAAGGCACAAGGATCCATCACAGGATCAATTTGCGCCAATGATCAGCAAGTTCTTGGAATACCGCGCTCAGTTCCACATCTCATCTCCTGATCAGCATCAGAAACAGGCGACCCCTTTTAGGCCACAGGATGATGATGATGAATAGCTTCTTCTTCTTCTTCTTCTTCTTCTTCTCCTCTCTTTTCTCCGACTTTCTCTTCGAAATATCTGAAGTGTGTTGGCACAAACGATGACATCATCCATGTTGCATCATAAGGGATGATGTCATCCATCCAAGTTGTCAAAGTCAACTTGACTTTTGGATATTTTGCTAAATATCTTGTGAATAAGTGGTTGGCTCCATTTTGCCTTCTCTCTCCCTCACTTTCTATAAATACTAGAATACTTGTTGTATTCAAAGGGGGTGAACATTTTTTAGATAGAAATAGAGGTGAGGAGAGAAAGACTTTGAGCTTTCTTGTAACAGATAAAAACAATTAATACAATTATTCAGACTTTGTGCTCAATAGCTGTATTATACATTAAAGATCTTTCTTATGTTAGATCTGCATTGTGTCTTTTCTGTTGAATTCGTATCTACTTTTTCCGTCACTTGTTTATCAGTATTTCTTTGTTTATTTATGCAAGTAGGTTTTGGCTCTGTTTTACTACCAAGCCCAAAGCATAGATTTTCTGACCCTTCCCGCTTTGGAACTCATTTCTTTTCTTCCTTCGGATCTGTTCTTTCTCTTCTCCTTCTTTTATTCCTTTCTCTTCACAGCCTAGAACACTCTACTGGGATCAGATCCCAACCCCCGAAGGCAGAATCTGTGAGGACTTGCATAGGTTCCTGCTAGTAGAAGTAGCAATAAACCAGTTTCGCTTTGCTGTCTCAAAGAGGGGCTAAGCCCTGCACACCGTTGGCCCGTCTATCCCATAGATCTGTCCACGCGACAGATTTTCGGACCAACACGGTGAAGGACACATCCAACATCGACATGCTAGCTACTGTACTTGGGCATGTTAAAAATGTGAGTTTCAATTTAACTTACATTTAAAAATTCATTTAATTACACTTTTATTATTAAATACACATTTTTAATGTTTTTGTATAATGTTTCACGTGTACATGTACATATTAATATGTTTGTCTTTTATACACAAGAGCCAAGAGGGTCGTCATCTGGTCTAGGCATTGAGGCTACTGACATGCCTCACGTGAATTTTACACAGGTTAGTTTCTCTTTACAATTTGTTTCTAAATGTGAAATTTTCTAATTGTGGAATCCTCTAGTATTTTACAATCCCATCACCCTAGCCAGTACAATTTTATCATAACATTAAGCTCTTATGATGCAAGGATTAAGTTTAACACTCTCCTAGATATACAAACTCTCCTTTTATCATGATCATGGACACTTACCTCTATGTTGGACATGTTTCTAGAGCATTCCATCTCTAATGCTTTATACATCATCCCTTGGCTGTGAGGATCTCTTTTAGCTTCTTAGGATGTATGCATAACTGACCTTGCCAACATTGTTAGTTCTATGCATTCTTTATTAACCCCTCTTCTCTCTAAAAAACAAAGAGATGACAATATGGGATAAGTTTCCTACACTTATAAATATATCATGGGTCCCTTGGTTCATGTTTATCACCAATATTCCCTAGGCAATTCTATACACCCAATCTCATATTATATATATGTTATTCATGAAGTTTCTCTATATTTTCATTCTCATGTACACAATGGATATAAATTTGTCACTTGCCTAGAACCAATTTCTACATACTAGAAATACATTCCACATCTTTAATGAATTACTTCTTAAATATCTCTAATAACCCTTTTTGTGACTTAATATTTTCATCTACATCCAGATTTCATTCAACTGATGGCATTTTCTTTATTCCTACACCCCTAACATCATTCAAACATCTCATGCATACCTGATATCACCTTCATACCTAGTCTAAGATCATGATTTATCAAATTATAGTGAGAATCCTGACTTTTTCCGTCATTTTTGTACATTGTACTTTTACCAGGTTCCTCGAAATAATTGTTAACTAGATAACACTCACTGCATTGTATGAATCAACATGAAATATTGGGGGTCTTCTAATTCATGCACAAACAAAGATAATTTTAAATTTCTATCAAGATTCACCTGTACAATCAAAATTTTAACAAATCCCTAGATACAACCCGAGAGCGTGCAATTTTCTCTAAAAACCAAATTATGCAATTTCAAGACCCATAAAAATTATGACTATGATGTAAATCACCTGTAAGACCTTTCCATATTAATATTCAAGAGATATTATGTAAATAAATAGGACTAACTATCCTTCTCTACTTTATCATAAGGTGTTTTAGACTATTGGTTCAGTTATGTACACTTGCAATCTTACATAACTCTCTATTTTAGGCCTTATTACTACTAGTCTTATTCTCATGTTAATACTCATTACTAGATAGTTTTAAAGTAATATTGATCTACATATTTTTTGTATATCTTGTGACTGCAAAAGAGACTCCTCCCTATATGCATAATGTGGAGGTTCCTTTAGATGATGCCATAGCGTCTGCAGATCCACTAACTCAGCTACAATTTTTAGAATTTTGTTAAATTTTGGAGGAATTTTTTCTTATTACTTATCTACAATATAAAATTTTGTACATGAAATATTTAATTTGAACTATTTATTTGTATGTAGCCTACCCCCTCATGAGGCTATCATTGACCCTACAACGCATCGACGACAAATTGATAGGGATCATGAGATTGCGGTAATATTTTCACATGCATTCTAAATTCTAATTTCTAAATTTTGAATGTATTTTTAAAAAAATTGGTGTTCAAAACTTGATGTTTATGAATGTGCATACTAGGTTTCAGTCCTGCTTAGAGAAGCCTAGGACCACATAGATGAAATCAATAGTGGCATCTTCCTCCACTACATCCATCGGTCTTGGACATGCTTCTTCTAGTAGGGTGAAGAGAGAGAAGATGTTTCATGATTATATTCATAGGACCCATGTATAGATATATATGCCATCTGGTCCTAGTTCATGATTCTTCATAGTTCATGTATATAGCCTTATGTGACCGCATGTGGTCCTATATGTATGGCATGCTTAGTTTGATACATTATGAACTTATATTTTCAGAGACACATGACACACTTAGTTTGATACATTATATCCATATTGGTTTTCATAACGAGATTACTTCTATGTTTGATTTGATTTCATTGCACATGATATATGTCTATGTATGTTTTCATAACCACATTAGTTCTATGTTTGATTTGATTTGATTTGATGGCCTTGATTATGTGACCATTATCCATATGATATATGATGTTATGTTATATAATGGTTTTTGAAGGTTCTTGGGTGCAAGATCATTTTTTTCAAGAGATTCAAGTGTCGACTTATATCAATTTTCTTATTTTAAGCACATGGTTAACACACTCCAAAGTGGGATAAAATGTACACAATTAAAAAATGGTCTAGAGGGACTTATTACAAGTCATTTTATATGTTTTTAGTGTACTTATAATTTATTTGTTAGGTATTAGTCTAAATTAAGTATTATTGATGTGTGTAACAATAAGGTCCTAATTTGAATTCACTTGTTGAAAAAAATATAGAAACATTGTAGTTTAGTTGGCACAAGATATGCAAAAAAATATTCTTAACACTCTATTGTGTATTTACATGCTTTAAAAAGATATCAAACAATCATTAGAGTATTTACATGGTAATGTGTTTACCTTGTTGCAATCTCATTGATGCAAGCCAAGTAGTGAGAAGTCATGCCCCAGGACATCATGGGAGAAATATTTCAATGCCAACATGTTTGATTGGGGGGGTATATACCTTTGGGTGTTATGGTGGGATCTAGGAGGCCTAGTTTTAGAGTCAGACCACTCGATCCAGAGCCAAGAACCCCTTCCATATTAATCTCAATTCATGTTTTCACTGGAAACTTATGAAGATCACAACTTGGCACTCGGTCATCCAAACTAAAAACTGTCTAAGAAAAAACTTGAGTGAAGGAGGCCTCTAATTGTACCTAATAATTTTAGGGTCATATCATTCCTTGAGCCTTCATGGCATAATGGTTTACAAACTACCTTGTCTAGGCAGTCCTAGGAAATGAACGAAGCCAAGTAGTAAGAAGACATGCCTCAGGATGTGGTGGCATCAAAATGACTACGCCAACACATTCTGGGTGGCCAGGTAAACATTAGGGGAGGCATCATTTTAGTGCATGACAATGTCATTGCTTTTAGGCTACTTCGTTTGGGCGTAGTCCCTTAAGAACCCTGAGACCAAAAAAAAATTCAACTTTGACGGGTGATTAATCAATCTCCATGGCACCTAGAGATGTCTCTTTAGATCTTACACCTTGGTTTAGGGACCATATATAATAGCCTGTCTCAGTTTTTTCTGTCTCCAATTGGTGCTCTTTGTGCCTTATTGTTTGCAAACACATGAAATAGTACAATTTGAGCCAGTGTAAGGTTGTCAAGAGCTATATTTTGTAAATGGTGGGTCAAGGCACCAAATCGACTATCAAATTTTTTTTGGATGGCTAGGTAAATGATAGAGGAGGTATAGTTTTGGTGTGGGACAATTTTTTTGGTTCCAAGCTACTTCGTTCGGGCATAGTCCCTTAAGAGCCCTGAGACCAAAAAACCATTCAACTTTGATGGATGATTACTCGATCTCCATGGCACCTAGAGATTCCTCGTTAGATCTTAGACCTCAGCGTAGGGACACTCTATAATAGCCTGTCTTGATTTTTTATCTCCAATTGGTGCTCTCGCTACTCTATTGTTTGCAAACAGGTGAAATAGTGTAGTTTGAGCCAGTCTAAGGCTACCAAACCTTATATTTTGCTAACAGTGGTTTGTGGCACCAAACCTACTATGCCAACACATCTGGGCGGCTAGGTAAATGTAAGAGGATGAATCATTTTGGTGCGGGATAATTTTTTTGCTTCTGAGCTACTTCGTCCAGGCATAGTCCCTTGAGAGTTTTTAGACTAAAAAACCTTACAACTTCGATGAGTGATTACTTGGTCTCCATGACACCTAGAGAAGTCTCATTAGATCTTATAACTTGGAGTAGGGACCTCTATAATAGCCTATCTTATTTTTTCCCTTCTCCAATCGGTGCTCTCGTTTTCCTATTGTTTGTAAATGCATGAAATAGTGCAGTTTGAGCCAGTGTAAAGCTATCAAACGTTATATTTTTTAAACAGTGGGTGGTGGCACAAAAATGACTACACCAACATGTCTAGGTGGCTAGGTAAACACTAGAGGAGGCATTTTTTTATGTGTAGGACATTGTCATTTCTTCTGGGCTACTTTGTTCAAGCATAGTCCCCTTAAGATCCCTAAGACCAAAAAAACCGTTCAACTTTGACGGGTGATTACTCGGTCTATATGGCACCTAGAGATGTCTCGTTAGATCCTACACCTCAGTATAGTGACCCTATATAATAGCTTGTCTCATTTTTTTCTGTATCCAATCGTGCTCTCACTGCCCTATTTTTCATAAATGCGTGAAATAGTGTAGTTTGAGCTAGTGTAAGGTTGTTAAACGATATATTTCACAAATGGTGGGTCATGGCCTTTTAAACACTTAGGGAGGTTTAATTTTGGTTCCTTACACTCCCGTTGTTTCTAGGCTACCTCCTCCAGAGCCAAGAACCCCCTCGACAGGTACATAAACTATTGTTAGTTGCTTGTCTTTTCTTGTAAAACAATGAAATATTCTCTTAGCTTCGAGGGACCCTCTACAATAACCTCTACTAACAGTTTTAACTACATAAAGGTGGAAGCTTTTATGGCACAACTAACTTGTATAAAAGTCGTTAGTCAAAGAAATTTAATTTGAATCAAAACCATACTAGATATATACAAAATACATAAATTTAATAAAATATATGAACTTGAATCTAGAACTGAAAAATTTAAACAATTTTAAAATAAATTATATATCATAGACGAGCATATAAATTTCATTCCAGTGTTCACCGTAAGGATGTGAAAGTGGAATATTTTCTTACACCACTAACCTGCATAAAATTGTTAGTCAAAGAAGTTTGAGTTGAATCAAAACCAAATATTAGATAAATACAAAATACACAAATTTAATAAAATATATGAACTTGAATGATCTGGTTGAAAAATTTAAACACTTCAAACAATGAAATTCTCTATAGCTTCAGACGAACATTTCTAAATTAATCTACTAACATGATGCCAACCAGGTCGTGAAGGTGGAAGCTTTTCTGGTACCACTAACCTGCATAAAAGTGTTAAAGTCAAAGAAATTTAAGTTTCAAATCAAAACCATTCTAGATATATATAAAATACACAAATTTAAAATAAAATATATGAACTTCAAGATCTAGTCTGAAAATAACAAATTTATAAATATTCAAAGAAATTATATATACGAGACATCAGCATTGTAAATTCATTCCAATGAACCATACAGATTGGATCTACTCTGAATAGTGTACAAGATTGTCTTCATGATCTGACTCTCGAACCTTCCAAAGAATCTTGTTATTAGGCCTTCCTCGATATCTATACAGCTGAATATTTGTCGCTAGAACTAGATGCAAATATAAGAGTATTTTCCTGTGTCTCAAAGTCTTCAAACACCCAAACATAGGAGTTTTTTAATGGATATTGTCAAAGCCAAGTTCCAGTAACTACCACTGACCCTGTAGGATACTCAATATCTTCGCCATATATAATAGGAGAAGTCAAATTATTTCTTTCCTCGATGCAATGACATAAGAAATAGTATGTTCCTTCTTCATTGTCTTCTGTCGCAATAACTATAAACACATGTCCTACAAAAAAATAAAGGTTTAACAACTCAAATTTAAATTACATATTAAAATTTCAATGGACATAACTCAATACAAAAATTAAATAAATAACCATTTACCTTATTGCACCAAAATCAAAATTTCGTCAAAGTCCTTGGATGTTGCAACTTCATCTGCAGAAACAAGTCGTAATGTCTTGTGGAGGTTGATAACTAGGAAGCGGAGTTAGAGGCCTACAAATCCATCCATCCACCCATTCTTGTGAATCACACTCAATAGTGAAAAATTTGATACAAGATGCAAAAAAACATGTCCAACTTTCTTGTCCATGTGGCCCATGAAGTAGCGTTTAAGATACAAAATGAGTGCATATCACTGGACCCTGTGAGTGTCATAGAATCCTCATAGTTATCAATTTTTTGTTCCTCTATCAACCAAAAATATCTACGAATTATGGAATTTTTTTGAGAACCTCAAGCCATGTTGTCAATACACCATTCCATTATGCTCTTTGCATCTTTTAATTTAGCACCATCTTTGTACTTCAACTCTTCTCTTGCAAGAGCTCTTTTCACACATGCCCCTGCACCGTCATGCTCTCCTTTTCCATGTCCAGCCTCAGTGAAACTCCAAATATGTTGCACACCCATCTTGACGTGCATTCTTGCTCATCCAATAAAACATTCATGCATTCTTAAACTGAGATATGCAATTATCTGACCATATATAATGTTGTTTGAAGTGGATGTCCCTATCAGACAAGTTTCCATAAAATAACTGGAAACACCCTTACACAAATTCAGTAGAATGAGTACGATCATCACTGATATAAAAGTGGCACTCTCTTAAAAAAATCAATCATTCTCTGTACTGTCAAGAGAATGTAGAAATGCTATATGCACAAAAATGGCAACTTGTACTGAGTTGTAATATTGTGATTGAACCTCCATTTGTGGTTGCAATGTGTAATTCTCTGCAAAATTGACCACTGAAACAATAGTACCAATAGGAAATGTGTCCTTGCATATCTTGAACTTGTTCATCCAACCATCGAGCTCTATGTGTATGCCTAACATACTCATAAACAATTTCATCCTTAAATTTTCTCAAAAATTAGAAAACGACATTTGTTCTGTAACTAGCTCACACCATTTAGACTCCTTTCCATCTTTCAACTGGGTATGCATACTGATTTATATTTATCAAACTCAACTAAATTATTTCCTATTGTACCTTCAATTTTCTCATGGATGTAACTTTCCAATTTAGGTAATCCGCCGCATGTACTACAACTTCCATCTAAACAATCCTGACTATAAAAAAATTGTCCAACTTCTTTTTCACAAAATATTAGTAGGAATGAAATCCCTAGAAGATATTGGTGGAACTTGAACACCACATTCCGATAACATAGTTTCAGAATGAAAATTAGAATGAATACGTAAAAATTTAGCATAATGCATCGCAAATTCAACATGTTACCTACAACAAAAAGTGGTGCGAGCGTGGTTGATTTTCACATAGAATGGTTTCAACATTTCAAAAAAATATTGACTAATTTCAATTTCTAGATGCTCGTATTCAAACTTATGAAAAAATTGATTTTGAGTCATATATAAGAAATTCTTTAGATGTGGTTCGCAATTAGTAGAACCAACTCTCTATTATACAACATATCTTCTATTAGGTGAAACTCTAGTGTTATCATGTCAAAATTGAATAGAAACTTCTCTTATAACATCAAATATATCTTTTTCCTTACGTGGTGCTCTAGTAGAAAATGCCCAAAAATCAGTGTTATTGATTGATTAAAGGATATTATGTCTTTTAATTGATTTCAGTAGATTTTTTCGATTTACTTTCAACATTTGACTTGTTTACATAATCAAACGTTGTTTTTTAATTGATTCACTTACAACACTAGTAGTAAGTACACGAAGTGCAATATTACTATCCCTTGTGCATCTCTTGACACCAACAATGTGATATGCATCATGAAGATTTTCAATAATTGTAGAGGTTTGACCACGGATATTAGATATTGTCAATCCTAAGGTGTTTAATGTAGGTCTCATTTTATTCAATTTCATAAAACTAACCAATAACTGACATATTTGGGAATTATTTAAAATTTCAAAATGATTATCCCAAATTTAAGTGGATTTTCTTCTTATTTTCCATTCAGAAAGTTTGTCAGAAATTGGTTTCAAAATTTTCTCATCAATTTCAATAAAATAATTAGGTCTCTTACGTAAAATCCTAGGAGGTGTTTTTGTCAAATTTTGCTTGTCTACAATCTCAACCTGAATTTCCTGATTCACATTTTCATTGTCTCCTTCAATTTCAACATCACCTACATCACGATTATTTAATTATTCTTTGAAATTGATGATAAAAATATCTTCATCATGAGTATTTAATTCATATTCAACATTGACAGTAGAAACATTACTTGGTTCCTCATTTCTTACAATAGTAGGGGTTGAAGATGAACCTCCTCTTGATTCATGAAGATTCTGCATTCGCTCAGTATTTTAAAATCTTTTTTCCTCTAATTCATTTGGTGTATTGTACTTATTGACTTCCTTTTTTGACTTTGTTTCTTGTCTCCCATGATTTTTTTCTTCTGTTGATAAGAAAAATGTGCATAAAGTGATAGAATTTCATAGTAATTCGTACAGTAAGGCCAAACAGTAAAAATCACATGGTAATTCGAACATTGGGATGCATGTAAATATGATTTAATAATCTCGATCACACTTTATTAACCACGATCATGGTTTATGAAGCGCAATCGTGGTTCTAATATCAAATACCGCGATCGCGATATGTATCATCAAATTCGACCCTCAAGGCTCGAGAAATCTTTATTTTTTCCCAAATAGAGCTATGTGAGGTCATTATGGTGTGTAAAAGGTCAAAAGCTTCAAATTTTCTCTTCCGCAAACTTGAACCATGCTGAATAATTGAAAACATCTCACAAAAATGGTACTATCGTGTAAGGGAGATGGTTAGCTTTGTAGAAATATTAATTTTAAAGTGAATAGAATAAGATAAATATCATTTTATAATTTTTTACTAATAGTAGGTCTTTAAGACATTTTTTCCCGTGCAAATGTTCATTTCTACATTTAAGACTGCAACTTTTGTTTCACTTATCAAAATGTGATAAAAATTATACCATCCCAAGCATGGAGAAATTCTATACACGTTAAAAGAAAGTATTTGATTTTGATATTTTTTGATATAGTTATGGCGGGAAAATGGAAATTGCTCCATTTTTGTAAATTTTTTCAGACCACTTTCACAGAAAAAATCATAAAAGAAATATTGCTCCAAAAAATATATATATAATCCATCCCAAGATAGACAATGACATCTAACTTTTCACCAAAGGAAAAAAAATAACAATATTTGGTCATCCAAATCGTGGGCAAACGGACTACAATATTATAGGTTTTTTCAAAAAAATACCAAATCATATAATTTTTTAGTGTTTAATATAGCTAAACTTGTCCAATTTTAAAAAAAATTAGTAGTTTAGAAACTGGATTCTCGATCCTATGATTCATATTTATATAATTTTTTCTAATTTTGAGTGCACGTATTGCTAATAATCTCTACAAGTTGAGATTTCATTGTTTTCTACAAAATGACGTCCACTTATGACCCCTTTTTGTTCCACTAACTTACTGCACTTACCCATTTCACATTTTAGCTTAATCATTTTGGTGAACCCGACCTTCAAATCCACCTTCCATTTAGAGTTCTTCTCCTAATATCACTATGGCTCAATCTTCTGAAAAATTTACTAAAGACAATCTTAAAGCCCTTAGTGATCATATTTCTAAGTATCCCTAAGATTTATACATGGTTTTATATACTTCTTATGAGGAGGCCACTAACCTTGTAGAGCTTACAACTTCTTTTGTTATCCCCACCTCCATTTCCATTCAACCACTTATTGTCACTCTTGTTCCTACATCCACTATTCCGATTTTAGTTCCTACTCTCACCAATCACTTCACTCCACCCCTTATTTCTCACACACGACAAGTATCTTTTGTTGTCACTCAAGGTTTATCCTCTCTCTATCGAGACCTCTAAGTGAAAATCCACTAATTGTAGTAGACTACTTCTTTTGCATCTCCATCTTTGGATTCCACTTTCTTACTGCACACTCCATTCGCACCCGCCATATTTTATTAATCACTTCCACCTAATGTTGTCACAGCTAAACTGCACATTTTTTATGGACATGGTGACCCACGGGGGCATATCTGAGCATTCAATGTGGCCTATCTAGATTTTGTGGATGATCAAATTATTTTAGCTAAGCATTTTCCTCATATTCTCCATGATTATGTGATGCATTGGTTCTATTACCTACCTATTCACTCAGTAACATATTTTATGCATCTAGTCAATGCTTTTCTTACTCATTTTTCTATTAATATCAGCTCTAAGATCTCATATGCATAACTTGCACAACTTAAACAAGGTTCCAATGAACATCGAGTAGGCTATGTCTTATGATACAATAATAATCTAGTTAAGATATCTAATGTGCTTGCAGACTCTAAGCTTCAAGATTAATTCATTCATAGCGTATTGTCACCTCTTCAGGAGAGTGTTCTATTTTATACATCTCACTCATTTGATCACTTGTGTCACACTCTCAAGCTATGCAAGACTAAAATCTTATCTATAAGCAAGCTTAAGTATCAGGAACAATCTTCAACCTCTATGCACTTTTAAAGTAAATCACCTTCTAAACCAACCACAAAACCTACTGACACTAAGGTCAATATTAATGTTGTCTCCAACACAAAATATTTACAATGGAAGTTGCCCAAGCGTAAATAGAAAAAATTGACTATTGCTCCACAACTTATATTACAAATTCTTGAGATAAATCTTATTACACTTCCTCCTCCACTTGACTTAGACCCATCTCATCCAAAAATCCAAAATTACAATGATAAAATTTGATTTTACTATCATCAATGTGTCAAACATTATACAAATAGGTTTCTTCATGCTTCGCACTATCATCCAATATCTTATCGATGAAAACAAACTTGAGCTTCCAGACCCTATGGCCTCTCCACCAGTCAATAAAAAATCATAAGCTCAAAATAATCAATAATCTGCAACTAAAACATAACAAGAAAGATGATGACTCCTTGGCTAATCATACATATCACACAGTGCCTCATCCTACATCAAGGGATCATAATTTTCTTACTAACAGTTATCTACCAATCATTTCTTTCACTAATCATGATCATCATGCTACATTATTTTCTGATCACTTGCACATTAGCACCTCTATGAGATCCATCCCTATTAATAAAACTAAATTTTATCCATCATGGTGTATCAGTGCATGTTTTATTCCACTTCTTGTTACTATTGTCTATACGCTCTCACAAATTTCATATCCAATGGATAACTCATATGGGGTAGTCAAGCTTCAAGTTTTTTACAGCCCTCTCACCATGTTTTTTCCCTTTCTTATAGAAAAAAAAATCAAAGGGTGTGACATGCTCCTAGGTATTAATTGGATTCATCAGTCTTAGTTTATCATCACCATGAATCACTTGTGTCTCAAGTTCATTCACAACAATAAATTCATATCTATCAATGGTATGCCTTCATCCACTCCATGGTCGCAACCTCCTCTTAAGGTTTTCATTGCATCATATATTCCATCTAGTTCCATATGACCTAGTGAACCTAAAGCACATTATGTTCCTAGCTCGCATGTTCACACATGACCTGTGTGGTCTCACCATTTTTATATTCGAGTACATAAGTCTAGGTCCATCAAAAGTAAAACTCCTATTTCTTGGCATACTTATCCACCTCATTTCACTCCACATAGGCATCCATTTCCTCCATGCTCTTCTTCACATAGGTCTCAATCACCTCCACATTTTGAGACAAAAAGGTGCCCACCATATACTCACTGGTTACATGTATATATGCTTCATTTACCTACACAATGTCTATCTCATATACCACAAATCTACGCCAGCATCGGGTGGAGGGCCTTCATATTTCACTTTTATTAGATAGTACACTCACCATCCCATGCTTGAGGGGCATCAAATTTATTCTCTCCCTCCTCTAGCATCAACATTTGTCTTATACTCTCATCACATTAGACCTAGATCTTTACACACAACATACATGTCAGTATTGTAATTTCCCAATGACGCACTCTTGTGCTTTGGTTCACACTTAACTGTTAAGGGCATACTATACACATGAACCTCACACACTACACATTATACAAACTACTTTGCATACTACATACCTCACACATAACACATCATACACTTACGAAATCTTCTCTCACAACATCTTCTACACACCTTATGTCTTCTTCGTTATGCACATTCGTGCTACATCTCTCCTATATATACTTTTACACATTGCGGTCATTACCCTATGACACACTCTAGTTCCATAGTCCATACTAAACTCTTGAGGGTATACATCTCAAATATACCTCATCACATTCACGTGTTTAATCAGTCACACACTCTACACTTTATGCTTTGATGAACACATATTTTGAGTACACACATTTCAGACCATTTCCCAATGACACACTCTCATTTATGGTTCATTCTTGACTACTAACGAGGCATAAATAAATGAACCTCATTACATACATACACACTCACTTATGGGAATGATGAAATCCTATCATTCACACTTCATTCCATTCCATACCATCCACAACATACTACATATCTTGGTTGAATTTACTCTTGCTTGTTTATGCTTTTCCATTACATATTATTACACATGTTTGATAGATATATTTTATATCATTATTATTTTCATACACACATGTACATTCACTTTCCTTTCTATTTGTAATCACAGATTCTACATATCTATTACATGCAGCATGGATGTTTGGGGGATGTACCTATTACCAGTCCTACAGAGGCTCCTGGGGCATCTAATTTCATACACTACAAGTTTTATCATTTCATAGAATGTTACTTTATCAGATTATACATGTTTTGACATACTTTTTATCTTTTTAACATGCTAACATGTGTTTCATGTGTATCATTTGTTATGCATGACTATCTGCTTCCATGGTTGTCTGTTACATTCTTTGTTATTTCTTACTCTTTTTATTCTCATTTTTTTGGGATTTTCCCTTTGTCTCATGTGCAAACTTGTCTACTTACGGCCATTACAACCTTGATTGTCTTACAACATTGTGATTTATGTACCATGTTTACAACCCTCTTTTCGTGCTCTACATTATCTTCTTATGTGTTTACTTGCAACTTAGCTTGCACATTTTCATCTTAACTTACATGCCATCCTATATATGCATGTATGCTCATACTAACACTTGTCTCCTAACCACTTTTTTTGTGTTTTCCAAGTGGATTCTACCAAACACATTCCCTTCCCCCTATAGGGCATAGTTTTAAGACAACAGTTGGTTATCTTTTGGGCTATATACTCCTTTAGTGATGTCACATGCACCCTAAACAAGGGGGTATAATATGGGTGAATCAGTCACGCCATACAACATTATATATAGCACAATACTGGTACATCACAATTTTTTGTTTTGGATAAGTCTCAGAATCATATTTTTGCTTAGGTATTTAACATAACAAGTTTCTTCCTAGATGCTAGTGACCAAAGGGAATATCTTCAACACTTTTTAGTTTAGCAATTTTTTTCGGCATGTCACAAAGGTTTTTAACAGGGAAGAGATTCCTTAAGCACTAGTACATTTACATTGGGGGAAAGTATAGACCATCTACAATGGTTTTTTCATTCCATGGAGAATTTAAAGGTTAGAGGATGACACCATACTTTCCTCTCTACACTACTTCTTTCGTGACGTAGGATCACCCAAAAAATTAACAATTCAAAGCTCTCTACAAATTTGGGAAGCAGATAAAGGTTGGAGGATGATACTATACTTTCCTCCCTATAATTCTTCTACCATGGCATGATATCACACAAAACATTCACCCTTCATTGACATCTTCAAGATACTTTCTACACTCTTTCCTCATCATAGATAAGGTGCACTTGTTCCTTTTTCATTTTCATAATTTATACACTTTCTTTACATACTTTTTACACATATAAATGTGTATTTGACTACTTGTTCATTTTTCTCTTCTGTAGGTCCATCTGTATGGGAAGAGGTAGTCAACATCATCAACTTCATCACAACAACAACAACAACAACATCAACAATAGGTACATTACAACATCTAGACATGCATGTCTACCCTAAGGTTCATTTTCATCATCATTTTTTTGCACTTTCTCCTCCTAAGCATCCACACTTCATATTTTAATTACTTCACGCTTTATCTATTCCTTCACCATGCTTTCATTATTAATCTAATAATTATCATGTACACATCTCTATTTACTCTATGTTACCGAGATTTCCGATCACCAACATAAAGTGGGTGAAAATGTAATCACAAAATCATGCACGTTGGAATTATCTAGTCTTGATTACATACTAATTTTAATATGATTCCTAATTAAGAAAATTACTAATTAACCCATGTCTTTGGCAACCTTTATTTGTCTTCTGTTACTCTTTTCAGTCTTCCACCTTCACTTGCTTGTTTTTCTTTATTATACTCTTGATTTTATCATTCTGGACATCAGTGCCCAGCCATGACACTAACACCAGGTGCAATCATCCCCTCTGGGTGAAATTTAACCTCTTTACACTTTGGTCACACTTCTTAGGGTCCTTTATAGTCATTTGAGCATCTTATCTTTTTAGTAGTCAGCATTTTTGGGGTTAATTACAAAATTCAAGGCAAAGGAATCATATAAATATATAAGTTATGTGATCATAATAAAGGACCAAACACTAAGCATTAGCTATCACCACCTAAGGTTGCATCCATCACGCATCTAATATCTTCATTGTCTCCATCTAGCACCATCACAAGAGACACAAGGTTTGGTTACTCTTCATACACTTTATAGGAGGCAAGTTCATTCTAGCCATGCACACATCTATTATATATATTTACATTTAGTTATTTTCTCATTATCAAGTGTGACTCACACAAGAGAAATCTAGGGAATGATTCTGCAACCACACCTAGAAATAAATTTGATATGATATGTAGTGTAGTGCTCAATTGTAAGTTCATCATTGTGACAGCTGAGGACAGTCTGACCCTTCATTTCACATCTTTGTTTTTAAGTATTTTATGTCTATGTAGGGTTTTGAAGGTTCATATTTTATTGCAGGTTTTCATAAACCTTAGAAATCTAGGTGTGACCCCAAAGAAACCAAAGGAGGAATAAGAGCTAACATCTTGTGATCACCCAGTGGAGATTTTGTGAGCTTTTCCGCAAACCCAGGTATAAGTAGTTATTTATTCCCATTACCATTTTTTTGAATGCCTCAACCTATTCCATAACAAAAAGTTGAACTAGAAACCACAATTGATTCTTGCATAATATAAAAAAATAACCCTAAATATGAAGATGGTTACACTTTATATGATCCCCATTTGGCTATTTATATCTAAATTCGGGACAAAAAATTCTGATGTTACAAAGGCTTCCTCTAAAGAATGCTCACTCACGATGTGAATGTAATTCTTGTATAGAAGGAATCCTAACATTTTGGTAAATCCTCTTCCTAGAATATTGGTTCCTGAGCCTTAGACATCTCCACCTAACTCATCCTCTCCTCACATACCTCCTCATCTAAAAAGAAGGGGAGCACATATTTGGCTTGTTGGCATGTGAGATTTTAGGTGTTGTCATTGATGTAAAAATATCATTAATGACAAAAATGGGATGATGGAGGTGTGATAGAAGGTTCTTATCATGATAATGATATGGATACTCAGGTTGGGTTCATGATGACAAGATTGGAATAAGTGGGATTGGGCTTGGACTAGCAAGCCTATTAAAGTGACCTGGCTAACCTAGGTGATGGCGTGTGTGATGGCTTTAGTTTTTTTTATTACTTTAATTTGTATGGTAGAGGCATGGAGAGAATTATTAGAGATGTTTTAGACACTCACATGATTTTTTATAGGGTAGGGTACAAGTTGAAGACCCAACTATAGGTGTTAATTTAGACCTAGTCTAGATGCTTAGAGGCCCAAATTAAGAATAAGGTTCAATTTGAGAGCTATGTGAGCTCATGGAATAATTAGGTGAGTGATACAAGATGTATAAATTTTTTTCAAGGATTTTTTTGATAGGTTTTAGGATGAGGTATAATGTTCATCTATTCTGATCTGGCCTAAAACATGTAAAACCCTAAGGCCTAATTGTGCAAATGAGATGGAAAATGAAGATGTAGAGATATTTATAACATTGTGAGCATTAGATATGTTTTTAGGGGTACATCATGACATTGTGAAAAAAAAATTGAGGTTGTCATGAGGAACATTTTGCAAGATACATCAGTTTAGGCAAAACAAGATCCAAGAAAGTGTGTGTTTTCCAGCTCGATAGGAAACTTCATATGATGATTTTGAATTTTGTGTTTTTGTATGGGACCCAAATGTTTTTTAGGGATGTTTTAAACATTTATCTTTGATTTTTTTTCAAAAATAATGGGATTGGTTTCATCGTCAAGTTTTTTACTGAACGAATTTTAGGAAGCCAAAACTACTTTGTATGGGTTTTAAAAACCTCAAGTTGAGAGTGGTAAGAGAAATCCTCCTAGTATGGGGAACATAATGTATTATTTTTTGCAAATTTAATGATTGGATGTTGTATAAGGCTCCTCAATATTTCTAGAAAGGTATAATAAAACTAGTGAAAATATGTGGGGCCCTACTCAAACGTGCGTGTTTTTTTACTATCTTCATTTTTTTGGAAACTTTTTCCCATTGAAGGTATTGATTAAATCAACATTGATTCAAATATTGGTAGTTTTAAAATATTTTCAATTATATTTTCAGGTCATGGTTGAGGTCCTTGAGGAAAAAAGTGTGCCCTATTTATGAAGACTAGCCTTTGGGTCTAGAAATATAGTTTTGAGCAGTTTTAGAATATTGACTTGGGTTAAGGCCTTCCACTTGGAATTGTAAGGAAATGTAAGATGTTTTAGAAATTAGATTCAGAGACATTTTATAATTATATAATTTTTGTCTCTTGATGAGATGTTTTGATAGGTGAACTAGCTCACTTTCGGAAGATTGATTTTGATTGTTTCAGGGATAGGATTGTTTTGGTGAGAATATTGATGTAGAAGTCTCATGTTATGGATTATCTTATGATTTATATCCATTGAAGAGTGAAGAGGGATGAATTTTGTTACTACTTAATAAATCTATAGGTATTGAAAGTGATATAAAGGGTGGTAAACTAGTTAAGTTTTCTAAAACTTCTTTGTGTGTAGTAAAAGTTTGGTGAAGAGGAAAGTTGGCTTCTTTTGTATTTTTTTAATGTTTTATGAGATCTAGCTAGCATTAATGTGTTTTAAAATTCATTGGTTTTCCAATTAGTAGATATATGTCATAGTTGAGGTGTTTTGGGTGTGGTCTTCAGCATGTTTTGGTGAAGACTGGTTATGAAGAAAATGATTGATGAAAGGTAATTTGCACAAGTGGATGATTTTTTTATGATATATTTGTAATGTGTGAGGCCTTTAGAGGATTGAATAACCATGGTGATGATTTTTGGAGGTATTTAATGAGCCAAGTGATGGGGTTTTAAAGCCTATTTTAGCTTGTTTAGTTATCTTGATGCTATGGTCAACTTACATGGGTCCATTTTATGAATGTGTATGAATGTAATCTTATATTTTTAAAGTTGTAATGGTCAAGGTATTTTTTTAAGACTGACCTATCTTATGTTTTTTATTTGAGAAGAATAGATAGTTATTGTTTTGGTTCAAATTTGAACTATTTGATTAAGAGGGAAAAAAATGTGACCTAGGTGAGGTAGTGGAAGTGGATCAAGGAAATCAAGATAGATTTGAGGATGTGTCTGAAAGTATAAAGAATTTTTGAAGAACATGTGTGCAAGGGTTTGAATCCAAATTAGTCCATGAAAATATCAAGATAGAGAAAGTTGAAGGAGAAATAAGTTAAAGAGAGTTTAAGGTGTATGAACTTGAATTAGTGATCTCAAATTAGTTGTGTGGTAACAACAATATATCATAGATATTCTTCTAAAGGTGGTTGATTCGGGTGCTTTGATCATCTTACAAGGTTGTAACCTCATTGTGGAGTTGGTGATTCACTAAATCTCTTTGATTTGTGTAATATAAGCAGATTTTCAGTGGTTTTTCTTCCCCTTGATGGTTTCCCAATTATATATTGTGTTCATGTGTACTCTCTCTTAGTTGTGCTTATGTGGTTGATTTTTTCATGATGTTAAATTAACATTAATAGTGGATTGTTAAATTATAATGGTGCACACAAGTTAATCTAAATATTTTTAAGGGTTTAAATAACTGAATCACCCCTCCCTCAATTCATTATGCTTGCAACATGGATTTTACTACGAATTCAATGACCTCATGGATGATGAAGTTATAGATGCATCAACATCATCCATAACAACCCATACTAGTCATTTACATCCTTCCCTACCTCTTACCCTTATGGATCCTCAAATTTATGTGGCATAGCCATATTGCACATGACATGAGGCTCTAAGACATGATGTATCTAATTGTAGATCCTATAGAAAACATATTAAAAATATTGAAGATTAGGTTAGATGAGATCAAACTTAGAATACCACACGACCTTCTTCCTCAGCCCCACTATATTGTTCACACCATGTCTATTACTCACATACTGACATTGATTGTTAGGATATGCATGACAAGCCCTTGGTTCCTAAGTTCTCTTCATGATGAAACAAGTATAGAGAAAACTCCTCTCGGAGCCACCTACCTTCCCATAGACCACCTAAATCACAACCTACATATGGGCCTCTACCTTGCCTAGATCCTCGCCCCTCCCTTAATGAAATTTGGTATGGCATCCTCACTTGGTTTGAAGACCAAAATGATGACACTTTGTTTACCAAATGATATGAATTCCATCGAAAGGTAGCTATTATGTATCATGCTATAGAGAACCTCATGACTCATGCTTGAAGTTACATTTTGAACCAGGTTGACAATATCATCACTAATATTCTACATCAATTCTCCCCTCATGGATAAGCACCATCTCTAGAAATAACTTGACTACATTTTTCTTTGGCATGGGCTCTCACATTCACTTTGGATCTTGGCTCCCCTTGGGTTTTACACAAATCTTCAAAACTCTCCTACTCTTGTTTGGTCCCTTTTCCCTATTTGGGTTTATCATCACATCTCTTTTGCACTGACATATCCTACCATTCAAATTTCACAGTATTGATTTTGTCAATTTTGGCTTCGATTCACCCTAGAATTTTTTAGTGAATAGTCATGGTCTTATGCATCCTCTCTTAGGTCTTTAACCCTTCTTGGATTTATATTCCTTATTATTAGAATTTTCACCTAAATATCATTATCATTCTTCCTAAAGTGTCATATATCAACACCATAATCATAAAATAATCATATATATATATATATATATATATATATATATATATATCGATTCAATTTTTATAAAATGAAAAAAATACAATAATGATCCATCACAGTACATCATCAAATATCTAGGTTGATCAAGCATCCTCACCCCCCTTGGGGGTCTCTAAATGATTTGTGTTGAAGGTTTAGTGTTGAATTCTTGGGATGTACAAGCTAGATACTCTACCCTAGATCAGGATTCAGAGGGGTCTTCTTGTGCTCTTACTAGCTATGCCTCTAGTCTTGTGATCCTCTCTATAATGTTCTTGGCATATTATAGGTGTGCTACCTACTCCTGAGCTAAGGAACCCACTAACTTGCCAACTGATGGCACTGTGGGGTCTTTCATGACTGAGGTATCATGAAAATCCAATACAGGGTCTAGGATCTCGTGGTATGCACTCTTTATTAAGAACTGTCACTCCTATATCATCCATTGTGTAGATTCACTAATCAATACCAATCTCATAATATACTTATTAAATATAATTATCTACATTCATAAGCAAAATCATCATATTCATACCTAGCTTCTTGGCCCACTCGATGAAACTCTCGTTGTCTCTTTAGCCTCACAATATTACCTCCACCTCATCAAAACATTGAGATCTCCACCTGACATATTGTGTCCATCTATCTTGGGGAACCAAAATAATATCTCCTTTGTGGTGGGCATTAGGCATGTCATGTAGTTGTAGGGATATCCCCATCCCCAATGGCATCAGGTAACCACCTCCTAGACACTGCATCTTGTGATCTCTTAGCCATGGTCCTAGCTATGTATCCTCTCCTCCTTGGGTGCTATCACTAGTTGTTCCTATATATCCTACCTATGGGTCCAGACCAGAGGGTCCTCCATCAGATCCCTCACCTAAACTCTTCACTGTAATAATCTCTTTTGGGTCTTGAGCTGCCTCGCCTCTCTATTTCTGTCTCTCAACCTATCTGCATTGGTTCATACTCTCTGGGGCCACATCATTGGTACTCTTTCCAATGTACTCGTATCTTGTCTCATATGTCATTGGCTATAGATTGGTAGTGGTTGTATCATAGCAATTTCAGGGCTCCTAAAGTACCTGGGTACCCTATTTCCTAGATGGGTCTCCACCCAATCCAAGTAATGTCATGTCACCTCATCCATTTACTCTAAACCCTCTTCCAATGGTGAACTGGTCCACTAATCCACATTCCCTGTGAAAGGCTCTCACATGACCTCATTTGGATGTACTTTTTGTAACATTTTGGTATCCCTGAAGTTCTCTCATTGTCGGCCCCTATGCGTAGTGTACTATTAGGGAATTTGTTTTTTATGGAAAATGTAGACCATGTGGTCTTATACATAGGAAATATCTCATATATCTAATATTTCCATAATATCACGGGACCTCTGGTCCTTTGTGCCCTCCATCGGACCCTGTATAAGTCATTCACCTGCTACACCCATATAGTGGTCCCTCAATTGAATAAAACATCCCACTCAATAACATCTCTACATACACCCACTAAAACAAATCAAATGGTCCCATCTTCTTTGTGACATAATATACATGCCACGGTAATGCCCATCACCACCTTTTGGATAGCTGTAATCTATATAATATGTATTACATTACGTCTAACACTTAGAATCCCATCACCATATGTCTAGATACACATGGCCCATATGGCCAAGGCCCTTCTCTCTATAAAATCCATGGTGAGATTGCAATACATGTGATATCCCTCTAACAACAAGCACAATATCTTGTGCACATCCTAAAGTGTCATGGTCATCTCCACTGTCTTGTCTTCCCACCCTTGAAAGGTGATAACCCTAGGCTCCAATTATACCAAAAACATCTATTATCTCTCGAAAGTGCACCTTGTAGAGAGATTATTGCAGGTTTTCTAAGCTTGCACAATTGATCTCTCTCTTTCGTAGATACAATGGAAACACCTCAGGTCTGTGGGTATACCTATTTTGAGGTGAGTCTCCGAGATTAAAAGGTCGGATCCTTATTAGTGTATCCTAAACTAATTTCTGGGAGTTTGAGAGTAAAATATGACTAGAAAATAATTAAAACTGAGGTAATACACCAAATTAATATGAGGTCTTTGACTAAGTATATGCACAACTGATTTGGGAAGGATTTTTAATGCACGAACCAATAGTTTTTTTGTAGAATATCTAAAGGAAAAACACTTGATTATACTGAGGGAGAATCACAACAGTACTAATAAGTTAACATGCACATTAAAATTAAGCAAAAAGGACTGAATTTGCAGCAGGGTAAGGTAATTTGTCAGGAAATTGCTTGACAAGACTAATGAAAGATACACAAGAATGCAAAATAACTTGGAAAGGTAGAAAATACTTCACACTCAGAGGGAAAAACTGGAAAAAAATTTCTTCAGTACTCCTATATCCAAAAGTCCTCCAGAATTTCTCCCCTTGTGCTTTGCAAAGGGAAATAATATATAACAACAAAAAGTTCACCCTCTTCCTAAAAATAGTCTAAGGCTTGTACTCGCCCATGCATCCTATTTTTATCCTTTATTTATAAATGGATAAAGGAATAAAAATAGAGCATGCAACTACAAATAGGCATTATATCCATCAATTAGAATTGGTCAACTAAAGTTGACTGATCTATTTGAAAGAAGAGCATATCTATTTTTAAGAAAAGTAGGAGTGGATGTTGCTAAAAATAATCTTTCCTTGCTCAGTAAGTTTTTATCCTATGCACGTAAATTTGTCATCTTGTGTGTTTTGTACTCTTGTGAAGCATGTAGAAACAACTCCCTGTTCATGATGTAATACTTGCAATATTTCACAAAAAATAAATGAGCTATTTCTGGTAATTAATTTCCCCTAGTTTCCACTCAGGAAGCTTTGTATTTTCTTGAAAAACTGGTCATCGATGCAATGTCTGAAACTAGTTAAGTCCTCTTGTAGATCTTTACATTTTACTACCTTGAAAGATAACCATGCTTGAAAAATCAATCCAAAACGACCTTGTAAAAACAACCCTAACGTTTTCTGATAAAACTTGCATATTTGAAGTATTCGGTTTGCTATTTTTTTTGGTCTGAGCTCTGCACATTTTCAAATTTTACTTCAGCAAAAACACGGCCCAAAAATATGCATTTTTCCCTTTTTTCGTAAAGGGCTCAAAACTGAAAAAATTCTCAACAGTTCACTTCTCTGATTTGTCATTTAGCAATGTGGTGGGGCCATGGGAAACTTTATAAATTTACTCTATTTTGTGAAAAGTCTCAAAACTTCAAGAAGACCCATTGCTCCGCCAATGCTTTATGGAACCGATGTTTTACTTTTCCCTGGCTTTACTTTCTACCACTAGGGTTGTGGGGCCATTTGAGATTTTAAAACACAAATAACTTCCAACCTCCATTTCTTTGCTTCTACTGTAAAGGTGACACGTGTCCTCTCTGGGCCTGCGGGTCTGTGGATGAATTTTTGACAATTTGAAATTTTGATATTTTATTAAGTCAGTCAATGACCGCCATTCCACTTGCATCAATTTTGATTAGCAATTTTTGAACGTCTATCTTTGTACTTGTTAATTTTTTATCATTGATGCACTAACCGTGGTTAATTTTTGTTAACTCACCCCTCAGGTTTTCTTGTTAAAGGTCAATTTGACCCTAATAATCATTTCATTTGGGTTTTCAACTCGCAGGCGAAGCCCTGGAAAAACATTTCCTCGGTGCCTTCGTTGAAGCTTTGAAAACTCGATTCAATCCATTTTTCTGGTATTCGAGCATTTGTATCTGTCGTCTTTGATTTGTTGGAGTTTTCTGAGCAATTTTTTGAGAGATTTTGCCATTGTTTGAAGTTTTTTTCCGAGCTCTGTTACTTCGGCTCTACAAAATATCATGCATGTGCTCATGTGGTTTGTACTTTGAGAGGATTCAATTTAGTTTTGAGAAAGTTTTGAGCTCGAGTCTACAGCTCCCTGCCTTCTTCAAAACTATGTGAGCTTCTAGGTTTTTTCCCAGGATTTTACCCTATCCTTGGCCACCATTGTTCGAAGCTCTTTGAACTTTCAACAACTTTTATGTGTTATCTTTCTGATCGAAGCCATTTTTTTTCAAGTTGGCTGTGTAAATGGGTTTGAAGTCTGGTAAGTTTTTAATCTTTAAGCATGGTAATCGACTTCCATTCCAACCTCTGTTTTGGGGTATTTGTTATTCATCTCCTCCTTGCATTGCATGTAATCCCTTAGCTCAACCTCGGCCATTTCAAGTTTGAAACTTATTTTTGGGTTTTGGGATCTCTGATTTTACCCCTGATTTTGACTGTAACTCGCTCGTTTTTGGAAATAGGAAAACATATGAATAATCCTTATTTATCATTGATTCTGAGTTATATGTTTTCGTAAATGCTTTTAATCCAATCATCTTCGAAGACTTCCATATTGCATCCTTTTTGGAAATAAGTTTTGAGTGTGGTGGTCATTATTGCAATAATCTAATCTTTGCTCTTCCCTTGCTTCTTTTATGGATTTCATTGAGGATTTCGAATCTAGAATTGATATCTCTGGCTTGATCCATGGCTGAGTTCTTAATAATCTACTTTGTCTTGCTTAGATCTGCTTAATTTCTCATGTGGGTTTCTCTTAAAATGAATCTCTCTATTTTTCTTGATTGTATATTGATCAGTCTAAGCCTTGTAAAGTTGCATGATGTTGATAAAACTTGTAACTGAAATGAATTGCTTGAAAACTCTACATTTTATCTCCCTTTCTTTAATTCACCTTTTGAAATGCTTACTTGTAACCTGTAGTTGTATTTATACTCTTTGACCTGAAGATGATAAGATTACTATGATTGAATGTTGAACTAAAAATGCCAACTACAAATAGAAATCCATTTCTGATATTTTGTAATCAAGATGCCTTTGTATCCTACAAGTAATTTCTGGAGATTACAAGCAATTCTTCTTTAGTGTAATACCATTTTCAGCCATAAGCCTTGATTCAGATACTTTATTGAAATATTGTAATCTGTTGCTTTTACTTCATTTCTCTTTATTTCAGCTTGATATGGATACTAGAAAAGTCATAAATGTCCATTTTACAGGGTGAAACCCTGTCAAAATCTTCCCAGCATTCTCTCTCTTCCAAGCTATCTTCAACCTAAACATGTTCCTTACCTGCAAGTATCTCTTCTATTCTAAACTGTGTCTTCTTCATTCTAGCATATACTTATGACTTATCTTCCCTGTGCCATATTGAAATTTGCAATCTTTATAAGACATGTTTTATTTCCTCTTAGCTACAACTTGTACCTACACACTTGAGAAAATAGTTAGGAAATACTTAGGCTTTTGGCCTCTCTTATGTCCATGTTTCTTGTTCTCTTTTCTATTTCTTCTTCCTGAGTGAGCTATGCAATCTAATCTTCAAGTACTCTACATCTCTTGTTGCTTAGAGATCCATATGCATGAATTAGGATAGTGTAGGAATATGGATTAACCCTGAGCTCTTTATTAATGATTCCTTATCTTTTACTTTTCAGGTACCATGATTTCAGCTGTGGAGACAAAGATGAAACAAGTTAGAAAGAAGATGATCTACACAATAGAGAATATACAAGGTAATGATGGGTTCACTCATACTCCTTTAATTTCTATTTCATGCATGTGTACCTCTTACTTCAGTAGATGTACCTTACTTTTCAGTCACATCCCATGGCTTGTGTGGGAAACATTTGACTTTCCTTATAAATAAAACATTGAATTTTGTAAATGATTTGTATATTTCTTTCTACATTTCAACCTTTTGTATGGATTTTATTAGGAACTAAACAACTCAGTCATATAATTGAATGTCTTAAACATGAAGGAAACAACATTAATGAGAACCTATAACATTCAATAATGAACTCTAATTTCTATGATTTTCACTTATGTTTGTTGTCCCAAAACTCAACACTTGACCTACTCTATAATTCGGTGTCTTCATCAAGACAACACAACTTTCCTTCAGGGCCTTTGTGTTCTTTTGCTAAATGTATCATGAAATTGTAGACTATGTGATCTGTTATGTTTTGTAACAGCACACATAGTTGTAGATTTCACTTAATCATTAATTAATTCAGCAGTAACTAATAGCATCGGAACTTCCTTAACTTAGGTATACTTCACCCATGACTTTCATCATAATGATGAAGTTTCGAGTTTCCCATTTTTACACAAGTGCAAAAATGGTCAACAACATCTACACAAAATCTAGACTCAATAGTATCATAGGCATCTTTATAATGCCCCCAAAATGCCCATCTATGTAGTTGTGTTATCTCATCATTTCTCAATTTTTAAATCATGTCATTCAACCACACTATATCAACTACTCGCCATACATGAATCCTCTAGTCCTCCTGCAATCATAAATAAGAGAAATCAAGGCATTATATTCATCCAAAAATCAATTTAAAACCTAAAACCATAAAAATCATGTGCATTTATAATATTTCTTAAATCATTAGCCCTCTAGTATATTCCATTGGCCCCTATCAAATGTTTTTCATGATCGCGTTGCTATCAGCCCTATTGTTTCATAGGGTTGAATGCTTTCTAAGTCCATACGACCATGGATTTTAACAATTAAAAAGTAAAAAATTAACAAAACAACAAATCTAAAATCAAATCCCTCCCAAACCCACTTACTTTTTTTCCTACCCTTCCTAAATACATAATTTTGACTTAAAATGGCGCCCTATTACCAACAATTTATAACGGGAAAAAAATTGTCTAAACATTTTGCACTCTTATCATCTGTTCAACTAGGGTATTGAGGTAACGAATGAGAGACACACCAAGACCAAAACACAAACGAATAGAATTAAAGGGGGTACAGGGACTACTATTATCGCATACCCCAAGGGAAGTAACCCTTACAATAGGAAAACCTAAGGTTTCCACGACCCTAGGTCAAAGAAGAGGAGGGAAAACTATGGAGGTGTCAGAAATATGGGGGAGGTTATGAATTAAATAAACATGCAATACATATGTTGACCAAAGTAAAACATGTAACATAAAAGGAACAAAAATAAAATATGCTAACCTAGCATGTGCATAAAATACTAAGAAAACATATAGTATGAATAAGGATGTAGGAAACTACTATATACAAAATGACAAGTTGGTTAGAGCACTTACATGTTAGGGGATTCATTGATGCATCTATCTCCTAAAGGACAATACACTAAGTCAGAAAAACTTTCAATTGGAGAAGGGGAAACAATCTAGTCCTATCTCACTATAGATGACCCAAAAGTGCAAGAAAAATAATCCAAGAAAGAAGAATCTCCAAGCCAAGATTCAATATGCAATAAATGAAGAAGATAAGTGAGTAGCTCAAATTTTGCACAAGACAGAAAAGATAACAGTGACTTCTTATTGATTTGATGTGATTTTTCTCATGTGAAAAAGTGAGTTGAGGTATTTATACTGACATCATCACCCGCAGGCAAAGGCATTGGCCAGGATTTTAAATTTTCACTGATGCAATCTCCCACAGGTGATGGCATTGGTTAGGGATAAAATTGCAAAGAGGAGGGTGCAAAGTGTTATGAAATGAAATAATAATGAAAGGAGGAACAAATGGGGTCATTAAAAAGCTAGATATCGAAAGAATGTGAGGAAAAATATGAAGATAATAGAAAAAGAAAGACATAAATGGGACCGAAAGATTTTCTCTCTCCATGTATCATCCCTAACCCAATGTTTAAATGAATAACCATACCCCTATCCTGGAACAAACCCCTTAAAGAACATATTCAAAGAAATAGATGCATTATGACCTCTAACCTGGAAAGAGAAATTGTTAGTAACATGCATGAAAATAGAAAGATGATAAAAAGTAGGTGTATACATATGCCCCGGCCATTGATTACCGCATGTCACAGTAATGTAACATGGGGTATTCAGTGTAAAGAAAAATGAATAACACTAAAACTGAAAATAAGGAAAGGACTATCTAAAATGAAATACACCCACCAATGTATACCTAATAGTGTCAGTCATCTACCCACATTCAAGCGGAAACCATGCTACTAGAACCGTGAATAAGAAAAATTTAAAGGAAACAATATAGGATCATCACTAAAATAAGACATAAATCACCTAGCTAGGGGCACACTGGGTGGATGTCGTGATATCAGAAATTGGAGATGAGGTTTGATAGTTTTAAATCCAAGCAGTGGTTAGAAACACTGAAAATCACAAAAAAATGTATGGTAGAATCTACAAAGAGAAATTTTCATAAAACCTGAAGGCTTAAATAAATATAACATGGATGATTAGCCCAAAGGGAAGATAGAAATATTACAAATTGAAAAAAAACCATGAGGTAGATGTTATAAGAATAAAATAAATCCAAGCAAGACTATGAGCCTAAGAAATGATGCACAAGACTACAATGTTTCCATAGGAAATTTTAGGGCAGAAGAATTAATAACATTGTCAAAGATGGTTGATGAAGAAATGAATTGGGAAAAGAAAAGATGAAAGATGGAAACTGAGTGTCGAAGATCTCGAAATTCACCATGCATAGAACTTTTTAAGAAATTGGGCATTTGTTTATTATTTGAAGAATTGGCCTTCATTGGTCTGAAGGTGATATGTACTAGGGCCGATAATATCCTTGATAAGGTAGGGATCCCACCATTTCTGAGCATATTTTCCTTCTTTATCTTGGGTATAATCAAGATTGAGAATAAATTTTCCCACGTCTAAAGTACATGGAAGAACAAGCTTACTATGTTGTACAACCATGCCCTAATTTTGATTTTGATTACAAGTATAAGAATGATCACGTCATTCTTCTAAAATATCAAGTTCATGAAGGCACGACTCATGGATTTCCTCATCTGGAATGGTGCTGCAGAGGGATACATGAAGTGAAGGAAGTTTCACCTCAAGTGGAAAGAAAATCTTGGATCCATAAGTAAGAGAGAAATGTGTTGTCCCAGTGGTCGTTCAAACAATGGTGTGGTATATCCTTAATGTAGGATATAGTTTAGTATTTCAGTCCATATGTGATTCACGAACTATCTTTTGCAGTTTTTTATTAATGATTTTATTTATAAATCCAACTTATTTGTTGCATTAGGGATGATAAGGTAATGAGAACCAATGCCTGATTTTGAACTTAACATAAAGTTATCTCATTTCATTACATTTGAAACTCCCTCCATTTTTAGACATGATGGTATGGGGAATTTTAAAGAAGAAAATGATTTGGTTCACAAAAATTTTAGAGGTAGTAATGCCAGACATATTTTTGAGGGGCATGGATTCAACCCACTTGATGAAATACTCCATGGATGTTATAATGAAGACATGACCTTCTTGGGAACAAGGTAATTTTTTTATACAATCCAATCCCCATATAATGAATGGACAGGGAATGGAAATGGATTGCATCTTAGTTGGAGGGGAATGTATTAGATCATCATGATATTGACAAGGCTTACATTTCTTAGTAAATGCATGAGCGTCATATTCTAGACTAGGCTAGTAGTAACCCATACATAGGAATTTACGAGTAGTATTATGACCTTTACGATGGTGATGGAAAGTGCCCCCATGTTCCTCTTCCAAGACAAGGTAGACATCCTCCTTGTTAACACATCAAAGTAGGAAAGTTTCGATTATATAATATGTCATCTTTGAAGCCAAAATTGAGATCCTTTTTACATATGTGCAATCATTTTCATGAGTCTGTGACATCCAGGTAGGTCTAATGTTGGATAAAATGGTGAATTTTTACATACCAAGGATCAGTGGAAGAAGCATCTGGTTCGATTTGGGAGATGTCATGGACATATTCATGATGTGTAGTAGTAGTATTTTGGAAAATTTGTACTAAGGGATTGGTCTCATGAGAATCAGAATGTGGATGGAATTGTGTGGCAGTTGTGGCCAAGGAGTCAGCCAAGGCATTTTATTCACATGGGATTGATTTGATAGTAAATGAAGTGAAGCATGGTTTTAGATATTGAACTAAGTCATTATAAGCTTTAAGGTTCTCTCTACGACAATCATATTTGTCACTGAATTGTTGACACAATAATTGAGATTCAAAAATGGCATGGAGATAATAAATATTCTTGTCGAGCCTAACTTGCATGCTTGGGATAAGAGCTTCATACTCATCCATGTTGTTGGTGAATTTTAATTTTAATCAATAGGAAAGGGGTAAATCTTTGTCAGAGGGATTGGTGATAACAAAACCTGCCCCAAATTCCTTAATGCATTTTACCCCATCAAAGTGTAGCAGCCATGTGTCCTTGTGTAAATCAATGATAATTTATTCTTTGGTCATCTTGGGGTTTGGTTTCAATTTAGGTGAGGGAGGAAATTTTTTATCGGCATCAAAGTACTATACCTCAAGACTATCTGTGAAGATAAAGAAATAAGATTTAAAGGAAATAGAATTTTTGATATTCTTAATGAGGAGGATGTCCTCATCAAGTAGAACATCATGGATAGGTTGAGTAAAAGGTATGGGAGTGATGGCCAATTGATCTGTGATAACTTGGCCTTTTACTCCTCGTTAGGTGATGATACAGAGGTCAAAATCCTTAAGTGATCCACTTCCCAATTTAGTCCATTGGTAGGAAAATTAACTTACAAAAAACAATATGAAGTTCATTAATCTACAATTATTTAATTATCGAACAAAGGGATGTAAACTTTAATAATGCTAGTGTTGTATGTTCATTTACAAAGTGTTTAGGAGGTAATAAAATTTCTTTCTTTCACTACAATGCTTAAAATAACAAAGCTTCAAATTACAATTCTTGAAAAAAACTAAAATTAGACTGAAAGTAAATGGCTTTCAAATACTATAACTAAAAATTAATTTATAAATTTAGAATGAAGATAAAGGAATGAATTACTTTCTAATCTATCCATGCAACAAAACAAATCAACAAACTATAGAGAGGGTTATCAAACCACAAGTGGGTCATTCCTTTGGTGTTAATCCCTCTTAAGGATTGTACTAAAAAGTTATTAAACATGACTCAGATTCTTATTAATTTGGAATGAAGATTACATCTGCATACAAAGAAACATTTGTATATTTCCTACTCGATATTCTCAGATTCCTCTATAGATCTACTACTCAATACTACTATTTCTAGCCTTCAATCTCTTTCTTTTATATTCTTTTAAGTAAAAAAAAAGTGTCGGAAGTAGATTTCGATTCGGAGTTCAAATAAATCAAGTAAAAGATATCAAACAAATTATCTAGAGATTTGATGCATTCAATAGAATTAATCAATGAGTGTTTAGATGTCAAACACATAACTTAAGTGACCGATTAGTTCAATCAATTAGTTTCTTATTTAGTTTCAATGAATCATCAGGTCTAGAGTTGTGTTATCTCCAGTTTCATGCTCTATTTTGTAACTACCCTCGTCCATGAAATGTGTAGATTTGGAGTGTCATCCTTCAAGTTCCAAGACATATTTGCAATCATGACTCCTTTGCTGTAGGAAACTTCCTTTGGTTACGGATGGGTTGTTGCGGATGGGTCCTTTACTGCAGGTAACAAGTTGCTAGAAAAAAATATTAGCATCACACAAAGCATCTTTTAAACACTTATTACAATCAAGAGAATAAATTCATACTCAAAATAACACAAAATAAAGTTAACTAGCCATAACTATATTAATTAGTATTAATGTCATAAGTTTGGGTTATAGTGGTAATGTTAAGCAAAAAGACATGGAAATATAGGGGCACTGCCTCAATGGCTTAAGAAAAGTAAAAATGATGAGTTATTCGTAAAAGGAATTTAATCAACTCATCACACCCCCAGAATTAATCTTTTGAATGTCCTCATTCCTGTTTCTTTGACTATGAATTCCAATGGGTCTATCCATCTTTGCTATTTTGGTGAAAAAGTAACCTCCATTTATCCTTAGCGTGTTCATAACTTTTTCCTATGCTATTTCATTTAATGGTGGATCACCTGACCAATGTGGTATCGAAAAGTGGAAGATACGTCGATGATATGAAATTAGGAACCAATTTTATGAACGTATGAATTCACTCTCCTTAGATTCGGTATTATGTTAGGGTACAAATGCATTTCCTTCTGCTTCATTTCAGGATTCATTTCATTCTAGCGCATTATACAGGCTTGAAATATTTGAATTCCATGATCTTTAATCATATCTCTGACCTCCTCATGAGATTCTTTCCTCATCTACCACACCCTTTTCTAATTTCCTTCTTTTCCATATACTTTCCATATTGCTACATAATTTCCTTGGTGTTATTAGCTTCATCCCTAACCATGAGTGGTTGTACTTTCTCCAAATTCATATTCCTCCATTTTCCTTTCTCATCCCAACTCATTTTGAAAATAGGAACAAATTGCTTTAACTGGAACATCTCAAATGTATAGGAATGGAATTCAGTCTCTATCATATTCAAGAGTATAATTATAAATGTAGATTTCACAAAGTAGAAGTTGAGTTTCATGAGGGCTATTCACATACAACTTGAAGAATTCCCTTGTTCCACTGATGTCAAATGGAATATCAGAGTTTATACAGGTAAGATCAAACTGCAACATATTTTCTTTTAAGAAAATGGCATAGACATTGGAAGGATGCTTGTGTCTGAATATTTCATGGGTCACCTTAAGTGTCTCTTCTTGATTATTCTTTAACCATGTAATTTCTTTATCTTGTACGTCAATATCTTTCTTGTTTTGGAAAAGGAGTTCTTATTTTTATCTTTCATACTTTTTTTTAAACCTATTTACATAGGTTTCAAATTGATTTACCCAGTAATCCATCATAGTTGTTTGTGTTTCCATTTCTCTATAGACTGGTTTAACAGACTCTTTTATAACTTCCTTAATGACAATTTATTTTTGCATTCTAGCATGTGGTAAAAAATGGTTGTACAACTATAGGGGTATGTTCTAGTACATGTTCAATTCCCACAGAAATGATCTCTTCCTCAATTACATGGACCCAAGTGCTCAATTACATTCTTAACATATACAATTTGTTCACTAATATCTTGTTTTGTTTCTTCCCCATTACCTTCTGATACATAAATTTTTTGGTCACCTTTCTTGCTAATTTCATCTTCCATTTTCTCCTTAGGTTATTTCATTTCACAAACTACTTCATCAGTATAAATGTAACAAGTTTCTTGAAAACAATAGTAGCATCACACAAAGCATCATTTAAACACTTATTGCAATCAAAAGAATAATTTCATACTCAAAATACCACAAAATAAAGTTAACTAGCCATAAGTATATCAATTAGTATTAATGCCATAAGTTCAAGTTATAGAGGTATTGTTCAATAGTAAGACATGAAAATATAGGGGCATAGCCTCAATGGATTAATAAAAGTAAAAAGGCTGAGTTTTTCATAAAAGGAATTTAATCAACTCATCAACAATGTTTGAGAAAAAGTGTCGTAAGGGATTTGTGTGAATAATGAAATTGGTGGTTGGATAAACCATATAGTGGCAAATTTATGTAGTTGCATAGTAGATGGCTAGGCATGATCATTTGATGGAGGCCTATCATATCTCATAATCTAGTAGGGATTAAATAACATAATAAATGACACACTCCTTTCCTGTTTTGTCCTCTTGAGCTAGAATTTCGCCAACAGACACCGGAGTAGAAGAGGTATATAACAACATAGGTAGATCAAGAGAAGGAGATTATAATGTCATTATTCAAGTGATATATTTCTTAATTTTTTCGAAGGCTTGCTGAAAATCCTTGGTTCAATCAATTTTGGTAGAATTTTGAAGTAGGTTGTTTATGACATGCTCACAATAAATGGATTAAGGGTCAAATCATTAAACTTACAAAAATTTTTGCAACAAACATTCGTATGTCGGCTATAGAAGAGGTTCATGGAATTTTGATGATGGCCATAATATTTTTGGATCTACATCTATGCCACACTTCAATACTATGAAGTACAAAATTTTAAATTAAGTCACCACAAATATACATTTTCTGGGATTGAGACGGACCTTGTATTTACAAGGATTCCCTATGAAAATTTCTAAGTCATGAGCATGATTTTTTGTGTGTTGAGATTTTACGAGTCAATCATCCACATAAAACTTTGATAATATTTTGTATTATGGTCGTGAAAGATGCGATTCATAGCACATTTATATGTTGCACTGGAATTCTTGAGTCCAAAGGGCATTTTGACATAATAATAAGCATCCCATTCTATTGTAAAAAGTGATATTATGTTAATCTTTAGGATAAATTTGGATTTACTTATACCCCGAGAATCCATCCATAAGAGAGAACATTTTGTATACTTCCATAGAATAGACGATGGCATCGTTAGAGAGAAAAAGAAAGTTATCCTTAGGAAACACAAGGTTAATATTTCTAAATTGATGCAGACACAAATGTCCAGAGTAACCTTCTTCCTAATGGGGATGATATTAGAGACCCACTCTGAATATTCTACAGTGCAGATGAATTCGGCATCTAAAATCTTAATGATTTATTTATGTCAAATTTCATTGATCTTTGGAGTAAATTTTTGTGTCTTCTTTTGAAATGGTGAAGCATAAAAAAAGGTGATAATATTATGAGAGAGAATTTCAGGATCAATACATAACATGTCATCATATCCCCATGCAAATACTTCCTTGTGTTTTCATAAGATATCAATGTGATGCTCACATAAATGGGGGAAACAATCCTAGAGCATGAAAACATGTGAGGGATCATCATCTTATTGCACATTAATTGTATATTCATCTATCATAGCATTTCCATCCTATAAATGGTATAGAGCCTTAGGAAATATAGCTTCCTCATCTTGACAAGGATCGATGGTAGCAATAGAATCATCGAATCACATAGGTGTTTTAGGAAAATTCCAAAATTTATGATGGTTTCGAGGAAACTTGTATTCCCATGTATATAGGAGCTTTAGAATAGCCTCATAGTTACATAAAGTGGGGAGAGGATAATGATATTCCACATTAATTTCTAGTCTTACGTATCATTTTTCGTCTCGATGTTGTCTATAACTAGTTTTCCACACATCCAACACCATAGTGTCCAAGGTAACCTTCTTAGGTATGGGATCTTTGATGGCCATGCTAGTAACACAAGGACCATCATCGACTGTAGAGGGTGTCTTAGAATCTGATGTAAGTGACAAAGGCATTGCATTTACTCATGTTTCTTGGATAGCAAGAAGAATAATCATGCATTTTTTCCAATACCCAAGGATTTTTCAAGAGTGGAGGATTATCGGGAGGAAAATAGGGAAGCATTTCCTCTTGATCCTCATTGTCGCTAGTTTCATAAATATGAGGTTCATAAGATGAGTCAATGGTGTTAGATTGGACTCAAAGGGAATTCAATTTTTCTAAGGCATGTTGGTAGTACAACACTTCCAAGTTTCTAGACTCATGTTGCGAAACAATGTAGACTTCGTCATCAGGGTGAAAATCAATCTCTTCTCCTTTGAACACCTCCTCTTTTTCCATGACATTCATCTTGATAAAATATCCAGGCGAGATGGGAGGGTGATCATAAAAGAGTTGTGTCATTCCTAATTCATTACATTCTAAGTGATTGGAGGTCGAGGTGTGATAAATAGGTTCTTCTAGTTCAGGTTATGAAGGATACTGCTCCCATAGGAGGAGGACTAGGGGTAGTAGTTGCATTATTTTATTAGGTAATCTATTCTTGTAAACACATTTTTTGAGTTCCTTAGGTTTTTCGTCATCTAAATATACAAGTGTAACCTAAATTTTAGACTTAAGATCAAATAATTCAGATATGGAATGCCTTAAATCTTAGGAATAGTGGGCATTAGGAAGGGTTCATTAGGGAATGGTACTGAAACATCCCAAGGGTTGGGATTGGTGTCATTCCTAAAGCATTGGTTGTTGTGAATTAATTTGACACATTGGTACTTAGACAATGTGATTGTGCACATCCGATGTGTTCAAGGAAGCCTAGTAATATATTGTAAGAAAGAGGACGATCTAGGACCATAAGCTTTATAGGATCCATTTTGGGTCCGATGGTAATGGGTAACTAAATACATCCTATGGGATTTGTTTAGCTTTGTTGAATCCTCGATAAGTTAGGCAAGTAGGTTTAAGATTCTCAATAGAAAATATGACATTTTTGATTAGGGAGTAAGAAGCTAACTTAGTTCTAGACCCTTCTTTTGCAAGGATTCTACACACTTGTGCATTGTGAATAAAAATTATAATGAGTAGGGGTGGATCGTCTATATGAAATAATAATTTCGTTGTAACCATGTCATCCTACACGAATTCCAAGGTTAAGGAATCAAATCGTGAACCTTGAGGAGGTTTCCCTATGGTCTCTATGTGATGGATTTATGTATTTGTAGGCATGGAGGGGACTTTGGGATCCATATAAGAAGGATCCTCAAATATTCATAACTATTATAGGGGGAACCTTGGATGTGAATCTGACTTACGCATGAGTTCCATGAAGGGAATATTTTATGTAACATAGGTAATTTAGGTTTTTTTTCTTTCTTGTGTGGTGTTTTTCCATTTCTTTTGTGTGTTTCCCTTTCCTTCATGTGTTTGTTGTGGTGTTCTTGCTTTTTTGTCTTGATCATATTGTTCGTGTGATAAATGACTCTATTTCCTAATCTACAAAGTACTGATTTACTAAGCCTAAGTTGATATTTTGGACTTCCTTCTTGCCTCATTCTCACTTAGTGTCAAACCAAGTCAAGTACCCAAGTATGACCCAAATTTTGGCATGTAAATTTTTTTTCCTCCAAAGCACCTTTTTAAATACTCCATGCACCTTAGGTGCAAATTTGAGGTTAATTTTCACCCCAAAAGTGTGACATTATGTGATTGGTCCATCTCCCCCATGTACATGGATGCGATGTAAGTCAAAATTATGAAAAAGGCCTTATGAGTGTGACCTGTATGCATGTTTCCCACTCATTTAAGGGAATGTCACCCCCAAAATCCACCATTCACTTTAGGTGAACTTTTGATGTGCAATTATAACCACAAAGGGTGCCTCAGTGTAATGGGATGCCAAATTTCCACTTCTCCACTCCCCCATTCTTCTATTTCACCATGTGCTTCCTCCAATCCAACTTCTGCCATGAAAGTGAATCTCCTCTTTCCTCCACAATAAATAAACTCAAAAAATATGAAAAAAATAAATATTTTCATCCACTAAATCTCCTTTCAAGCTGGTGTGTTCATCTAAACACCAAGAAACATCCATTGATTCCCTATCCACCTCAATCTTGTTTCTTTCATACATCCTAACCCTCCATTTTGTTTTCCTCCAAATTTAAACCAGAGGTTCCTTTAATGAACTATTTCAATATTATATACTAATCATGTACATGAAATATAGGTTAAAAATTTATTGATGACTATTTAGTTTAACAAACTTGGCTTTAACACTCCAAAATTCAATATTTGTAAGCAAGATTTCTCTAAAACCCCGCAAAAGAATCATTTTAAATTTATAGGTCTCATTAATATGATAAAATGTATTTTTTTGATCCATTAGTCATGATATCAAGTGGAAGAAATAAAAATATACAAGTAACACTATCCTACAACTACAAAACCCCTTCAAAACCCCACACCCTTAAAATTTGATGTGGCTCATTCTTTCAAACCCTGCAAGAATCCCTTAAATTTTATAGAATTCATTCCTCTCCCTAGGATATTTGAAAAAATACTAATATTATATCAAATAGATCAAAAAAATTCACGGAATGATTAGATGAAATTTTCCCTGCCTCTTATTTCTACCATTTATCAAGATTTCCTCATAACCAGAACCCATTTTTAAATTTCCCATTGATTCCGATGAGAGGATATAACCAAATATGAAGTATTTTTTCATCTTGGGATAATTTTTTATGATGAATCAAGTATCATCCAATTTATACTTTATTTTCTTAAAGTGTTTTTGAATTATGATATCAACATCCAGTAGCACCAAATTGCACTCAAATTTACAGGTTTCCAGAAACGGTTGCATACTCCATTTTTTCCTACACCATATCATTCCTATAAATTTATAAGGCTGGTGGGATCATAAAAATGCAATATGAAGCTTCAAAATTCTAGATATGGATTTGTTTCAATTTCAAAAATGAAGAAGGAAAAATCATTCTTGGAATTATCAGCATGTGTGAGAGGATTATTCATCACAAAATACTCAATTAGATTGTTTGAAATATTTAATAATGGGAAACATGATGGCGATCATAATTATGTCTCCTTTGGGGATTCTCTCAAATTCAATGGTCACATATTTCAAATCACATGGCTATTTTTAACCTTTGAATAATACTATATGATGAATTCTTAGGAGCCTACCTCGTAGGAGCGAGGGGGAAATTTTCATTCTTGCAAAGGATTGAAATTTGATTTGTAAATCAAGTGGAAATCAAGCCCTCTCAGTTCCCAATTTCAATCTCAAAGTGTATTTCAGTACTAGATGACATTTTACTTCATCTCATGCAGTGTGCTTGATCATAAATTCAATGGCATTGCATTGAATCTCTCCATCCTACCTTCACCCATCTCATAACTGGAAATTTTTGGACCTCACACTTCATTAGTCACTATGTTCTTAGGTGGAAATTTCATCATGTTTGCATTGTGTGGAAAACTGTCTCAAGTTCTCATCATATACAAGAGGGTAAATAAAACATGGAAGTGTTTTAGGGGTTATATTTCTTCATCAAGAACATCAATGAAGAGGTCATCAAGATAAGGAATGGATCTTCTTTATCATCAGAGCTTCTTCATCCTTCATCATTTGAGCTTGGAGTTTCATCTCTCCATCCTCTCCTCTCTTTCTTCTCTTTCTCACTCTATAATTCTATTTCTTCGATGAGAAGAAACTTGTAAAAAAGTCACTTTAATTTCTATTTCTTAATTGACGATTACATTATAAGTTTAAAAGTCACATAGGAATGGGAAGAGCCACTCGACTTTTATATATATTGTAATTCCCTCTCTTTTCCAAAAAGTTGAGAATTGTTGATTGAATGTATTTTGTTGAGATTATCACTTCTACATTAAAGAATAAAATTTGTAATTATTTTATTTATTTATCAATCTCTCTAATTTCTATTTTTTTGAGCATTATGATATTTTCAACCAAGAGGGATCTTTATGTCCTTAATTGATATATTTGTAGAAATTTGTGTCTATTTTTATCGTTATTGTGAATGGTTTATATTATTGTGTTCTTCTAATTGAATGTAGACCTAATGTGGTTAGTGCTTGCAAAAATCTATTAGTGCATATTTACAAGATTAACCCACTCTCTCCTTATTTCTCATACTCTCCTTTTCCTTCTTTCGGTACAATTTCCTCCCTTATACTTCGTACAAGCACTTTCCCACATGGTTAATGGAGTGTTCAAGTGTGATCCTTGGTCTAAAAGCCCCCCACAACTTTACATTAGTTTAAATTCCTTAACAATATCCTCCCCATACTCAAGAAGGAGGGGCTTAGCCCAATGACTATTGGATGAAATCAACAATTTTCCCACAAGAAAAATTATTTCACCAAAATTACCATACATTGTCTGACCACAATCCTCATATTCAAACTCAAAAACATTAAAACGTATCTTATAACTCCTAAACTATTTCCTTTCCCCCGTAAAATTATATTCTACCCTCCTAAAACTTATTTACACTCCCTAAAACCTCCATAACCACCTATAACCCATCCTAACCAATTTTATTTCTAACCATATAACATTTAAACTCCTGTAATCAGGTCTCATAACCATTTCCACTTTCCCCCATACCTGAATCTAGCCATTTGGAAGTGGTTGAAACCACTTCCCAATTGGTTTCCCCAATTTGCCTAGATTTCCACTGATTGTTGATGATTGTATATACACAACATCAAACCTCATATAGCAGATCCTAAGTCACTACATCAAATCTATAGTTCATTAGAAACTTAAATGACATCATCACGATCATATTAATACATGTAACATCCCTGTCAATCCCACTGAAGCTCTGTAAACACTGTAAGGTTCCAACAATACCATTTTCAAGCATTCCTTAGTCAAGGTAAGTAATTGTCATTTATTTTCATATTTAGACCATTAAAAAATCACATTGGAACCCATATCAAGTCAAAAATCACTTAATTTGCATCTAGTTCACGTATTATCAAGAAATCGATATTTTACATAGTAATCACCAATGATTTATCAGAATCATTAGTGATTATCCTAAATCACCAATGATCCCTGTCATTTTAGCATTTTAATCAAATTTATCATATCTTTCTTCAAGTGTCAATCTATTTTATATCTAATTTGCTTGTTTCCAAGCCATGTCTCCTTGTAGATGATTGTATTAGGTCAAGCACATCTAGTTTCAAGCATAAATGACCTTCTCATCGTCTAGCAGCCCTTTTTTGGAAACAATTTGACATCATGCATGAACTAAGCCTTTGTGTCATCGTCGTTACACTAGAAATTGAAGATATCAAAGATCGTCTCAAATTCATACAATAATAACGGAACATTGTTGAAAAGTTCTTGTTCCATTACTTCGAGGAGTTTGACATTTTTGTAGTCCCTACTTGGGGCACCTATCACAAGGAGCAGAATCTCTCTATCCCTCTTGAATTCTATTCATAACTTCATTATCAATTATCTTGTTATCATTATCACTTAATTGTGAAACACGTTGACACCAATTGAGGAATCTTTTTGGTTCATGGGATCATTCTTTTTCAAGAAAATCTTCATCTCTTTTTCTAATATCTATCGTTTTTAGCTATCTTTTCATGTAGGTTCTCTAATTCGCTGGAATAAGGATTCCATCATCCTTTATACATCCATTTGTCTCGAAACTACGTTATTGGTGCATGTATCATTAAACCATTCCGTATTTTGAGTTTTTGGTGTTTTATTATATAATTGATGAGTTAGAAATCACCTTAAATAGAGATCGTGTGGTTAAAGAGAGGTATAGGGAACTCAACTCATCAAGAGAAGGACACTATCTCAGTGGAATGAGCCAAGAACATATCTCATTAGGGTAAGCTCAGGAAGATCTTAGAAGGGATCCTAAATTATGAAAACCAATCCAAGCAAGGAGGGGCTCAAGGATGATCTCACCAAGCTAGAACAAAGCTTTGACAATCTCGAGTGAAGAGCCAATGCATCTTGATACAAAGCAGAGAAAGGGGGTTGAGGATTTGAGTAGGGAAAGATTGAGGAGAGAACTAGATTTGGAGGAAAGTAAGACAAAATCTAAAAATTTGGACTTTAATCCAAACATAAAACAAAAAACCATAAATACCTCCAATTAAATATTCTAACCAAATATAGTTATAGCCTACCAAATATAGCAGAGAAACTCTTGAATTTATATGCACAAGAAAAATCCATAAAATTAGAAACTCCAAAATAGAGATTAACCCTATGTTAGCACAAACCAATAAACAATTAATTAACTTGCACAAGAATTGATTAAAAATTGAAACATGAAGTAATTAGAAACAATTAAAAAAGATTACATGTTTATTGATAACACATATCTGCTACCATGTGAGTGTTATCCAAAATAATCCCCTGCTTATTTTGGCTAACTTGTCTTCATTCTTTCCTTCCTTTTTCCTCAGCCATACTTTTACACATTTTAGGCACTCAAAAATTTCTAGGTATTGCTTAATCAGATAGAGAATTTTCTCCCCTTTCCAGAAAGGTAAGGAAGTCCTCCTAACTCCTTGTATTTTGCAAGAAATGGCTCACGCGGAGTTTGGAGGGAAAATTTTCCCAAGGCGGGCCCGCGGGAAAATTTTTGGCACTTAGCCTTTTGGAGTCAAAGGGTCAAAAGGAAAATTTTGGCACAAAATCCCACAAGGAGATAAGAGGGTGCCACGTGGTAGGTCAGAGTGGCGGGGCGGAAGGACTTCGAGTTTTTCGGCATTCGGGTCAAAGGGGTTAAAGGGGAAAATCCAAGCGAAAGCCCACTGAGCAAAGAGAAGACGCAATGTGTCCTATCAGTGGTAGAGGTCAGGGTGAGGGAAGGACTTTGGAATTTTTTCCAAAGTGGCTAGTGGCTCAAAGGTAAAAATTGGAGCACATCCCCGTTAAACAACCAGATGGTGACACGTGTCCTGTCAGTGGCGGAGGCACGGAGTAATTTTGGAAAATTTTCCAAATTTGTATAAGGGTCAAAATGATTGTTTGAACCCGTGGATCAATGAGATGGCACCATGTGGCAGCATAGGTCAGGACAGCAGAGAATTTTTTGGAATTTTTCCCAATTCGAAAAGGAGGGAAAATTTTTGAATCTCGGCCCGCGAACCCTAATTTTGCCCTAAATTTTTAGAGGGCCATATATTTTGATCTAGAGCTCAGATTTTTGCATTTTTTATATCATTAGAAAGATGTTGAATTTATCCACATGATGGACTATTCAATTTTATTTTTTAGTGGATTTTGGTGGGAGAAAAATTAGAAAACACATCTGGCACGTAAAAAATATAGAACTGACATTCAACCATCAAAATTAATGAAGTATGGGTCATTTTTTGGATCTGCAAAGCAATGTACTTTGGAATATGGGTTTATCCATGAAGCCCATAACTTTTCAAGAAATATTGAAGGGATTTGATTAGTGGTTAAGCTCATAAATCAAATTTCCCATGTTTTTGCTTTTCCTTCGTTCTGCTTCGCCATTAAAAGCTAGTTTTGGCTCATTTGTAAAGGGTTGGACGTTTTTGTTCTTACAGACTCCCCTCTTCCCCTTGGCATGTGAATTCGAGGAGTTTCAGACCTTCCATGGAGATTGTGACACGTTTTTTTCCTTTCTACCATTGTAATGCATGTTTTGTGAATGATCCTTCAATCCTCTCATGTGTTTATCATTGTCTTCTGATATTTCATTATATTCTTGAAATCTATGCATGCTTTGGTGTTACATCTCTATTATTTGTGTTTATTCGCAAGACAAAATTTCATCACTCCTTTGGTGTATCATTGTTTTAGCTTAGTTTTTTTTTCCTTTTCCATGCTTCTTTCAACCCTGTCTCCTTGGGAATTTTAGAGTAAGAGTTTTGAATCAGAACCTCTGCAAAAATTCATGCATACACCTAAACAGAGGGGTAAGAACCAGATTTCTCTAGAGAGTTTTCTCACCTTGCAAGGTCCTGTTGTCAAAATTTCACCCCCCCTGGGTAATTTTGATAACATGCATCAGAATATTCAAGTCCCAGGCACATTGATTGATTCAGAGCAAGCATCATGTTTCTGAGGTTCTCTCAGATATTTTTCTAACTCTCCTGTCCAGGTAGTTAGGAGCAAGCTCTGAGAAAATGCAAAAAAAGGTTGCAGAAGGCAAATAGGTTGATCCAGGAAAAATCGTGAAGATTGGCTAAGTCCCGCTCAAGGTCGCCTATGGGACGTTTGGGACAAAAATGTGCGGATCGGCCGAAAAGCCTTCAGGCGGCCAAAAAAGCATTTGGGACATCTGGGACAAAAGTACGCGGCGGGCGCGAAATGCCGGTTCGACTGAGAGAAAATCAACTAACTGTCCCAAGGGACATTTCGGGACAAGTGGGACAAAAAGGTGCGAACCGGCCGAACCGGGTGAAAAAGGTCGAGGCAGTCCAAAGCAAAGTGGGACATTTGGGACAAATGGACGCGAACTGGCCGGTTCACCCAAAATCAGCACAAAGAGCACTATGCCAAATGGGACAAAGGGACGAGCGGGACGCAGATAGCCGAAGGAGCCGAAAGCCAATCAAGCAGCGCCATGTGTCATCGGCCGAATGAGGGACAGAGAAGCCCATTTCGGGCGGATCGGAGGTTTTTGTCCCAAACGGTTTGGGACATCCGGGACAAAAGGGCGCGAAAGAGCCAGCAGACCCGAGGACCAATCAGAAGCTGCCACGTGTCCTCACAAGAGAAAAGTCAAAAAGTCAAGGGGCGAGTTTTCGAGCACCGATCCGAACCAATGGGATAGTGCCACGTGTCCCAGCTAGGGCCCACAAGCAAATTTCAAAAAAGACAGCCCGCCGCAAGGTAGAGGAGAGAGAATTGCGCAACCAGTCAGAGCCTGCCATGTGTCGTCTAGGTGGCAAAGCGCGGGAAAATATTTCGAAATCCGTCTTGGTCTGCTCCGTGCCCTAAATCTTCAGATCGCCATATCTTTTGATCCAGAGCTCGGATTTCCACGTTCTTTATATCAACGGAAAGATTATGAAATTCTATACATGATTCTGGGATCAACCTCGAGTTTTGGTGTAGTCTGAAGAGAGAAAATCAAGAAACGGCTCTGACACGTGTGCACGGCCAGAAGTGACATTTCAGCGGCCAAATTAATGCACATGGGTCGCATTTCTTCTCCAAAATCACTCAAAGTGATAGAGTATGGGTTGGTAAGGTATCCCATGCTGATTTAATGCATCTGTAATCAATGAGGAGTGGGCTGGCATGTTTTCCCACGTTTCTGTCCCCTGGGCTCGACCCATGCAATGTAAAAGCCAGATTTGGCTCATTTTGAAACAAGTTGTTCATTCTTTCTGCTCTGCTCTCCCTTCTTTTCTTCTCTAGGGTTGAAAATGGAGTTCGAACCTCCTCCCTTGCTCTGTAATGGCATTTTTTCCTCTTATTAATGGAATGATGTTGTGTGCAAACTTCTGAAGCAACAAAACGTGTTTTGTGATGCATCTGTCCATCCTTTCTCGTTTTTGCTTGTTTTCTTCTTGCCTCTCTTCATTGCAGGTATTTGTGCATGTTTGAATGTTCATTACAGGTCTGGAGCTGTGTTCATGGAGTTTTGGGACATTTTCTGTGTGAAATCTATCCTTGGGCCTGTGATGCATCTGTCCATCCTTCCCATTGCTCACCTCTCTTTGTCCCATGGCAGTTTTGGTAGATGTCCAACATTCTCCTTCTCTGGTGTATCACCGTTTTAGTGTAGGATTTTGTTGTTTTTCCCTTCTCTCTCTCTCTCTGTCTCCTTGGCATGGTTAGATTAGGATTAGATTAGCTTGCCTGCACTGGAATAGCTTGTGGCAGGTAGTTTAGGAGCAGGAACCAGCCTTCTCTGGAGATTCCTCTCTCGGTTTCACAAGTCCCATGCTTGGAGAGAGGTTTTCATGTTGTGCAATCACACTGGATGCCTGAACATCAACCTAGAAGCCTGATGTGCATCCAGGGGTGCTGTGATTTTGCATCAACAGTTTTGGCACGCCCGGTGGGACCTTAGAGGTCTTTCACTTCATCTTTTGCAGGTTGATGTGTTCCTGTGAAGATTTCAGCCTTTGGAGGCACTTGCAAACACATCTGGTGACTCCATCTGGTCAACAACCATCTCTGAAGTCGCAGACCTTCCTTTCCATTCATTTCCATCCATTTTTCATTCATCCTTCTTTCCATCCCTTTCATTCTTTTCCATTCCATGAAGTTGTGCAACCATGACTTCATTTCCATCATGGAACTCACATTTACAACAACAGCAGTATTTTCCACTTCCAACATGTTTTACAAATCCTCCAGATCAGCATGCATACTCATATGAACAGCAGTGCCAAAGTCAGTTTGGCAATGAAGCTTCCCAAGAGCAAGAGTATGCATACAATGAAGACCATCAGATCCAAGATGCTGGTCTGTTGGAGAAAATCCAAAAGATGGAGGTGGGGATGGTGCAGTCCAGGGCTCAAGCACAAATGAAATCTTTTGGAATCGGTTATGGAGCACCTTGTCCATGGGTGGGACCTTTTCCAAGGCACTACAGCCCTCAGGAGAAGCTGGACTTCATGATAAAGATGCTGCCCCAACTTGCACAATGGACAGCAGAGATAGAGGCCTACAGACTTGTTGTCGAACAACCTTGTCAATGGGTAAGTTCTACACCATCATCTGGTTTTTCTCTTTCCATTACTCAAGCAGCACCATCTCATTTAAACTCCCCATCTGCTGTCCCATGTGTTGAATCCATCCCTCCATCCCATAGTCTTCCACCCCATCTTGATTCTTCTTTCCTTTTCCCTTCCAAACAGTCATCCCCTCCACAAGAGCTAACAGAAATACCCCTTCCTCCAAAGAAACAAGAGGTTTCACCACCTCCACCACCACACAAAATTGTCAAATCAGTTGAGTTTCAACCTATCCCTCCTCTTGCATCCCCAATTCCATGTGGGAAAGAAGAAATTGAAAAAATCAGTCATCAAGGACAACAAGAGGAAGAGCCAAAAAGAAAAGAAGTGACAGACAGTCTGAAGAGTTGGGCTCTTAGATTTGGGATGACAAAGATCCCCTTGATGGTTAAGCCTACAGAAGAGGCTGAGGTTGAACAAATGGTGGTGAGGACTGATTTTGTTGGAGAAGAAGATCTTGCAGTCCCAACTTGTCCTCTAGAGCAACAAATTGAAGAGTTTGACTTGACAAACTTCATGCTGGAGGAGGAGTTCAATCAAGAGCAAGATTCTCTTCAAACATTGGATGAAGGAGAAGCTGCTCCAAATCCAAAAGAAGAGGAGCACATTCTAGCTGTGGAGGAGAAAAGTGCAGATCCAAGGGCTTTGAGCACAAAGCAAGCTACAGAAGAACCTTCAGTTCTTCTTTCCACTTCATCTCTCTCAAGTTCTATTACTGAAAAGGAGTTTGATCTCTCAAACTCAATATTGGAGAGTGAAGGAAACCATGGTGGTCAAGTTGCAGATCAAGAGGACACCATGGAGGAAGTTGAACACGAATAGCGGGACAACAATGAGGCAGTTTACCTGTCAGATTTGGAGGACTGTTTTGATGGAGAAGAGCCGGTTGAGTTTTCACCATTCTCTCTTTCATCATCCACATTCCAAACACAAGAGCCTGCTGCCATGAAGGAGAACTTTCACTTGCAGCAGCCTGCATCTTATAGCAGCCCTTTGGAATCAAAATTGGAAGATTCTAATCTTCCCTGTTCTTCATTGGAGGAAGAGAAAGGACAGAAGAATTTCACCATTTCTTCCACATCATCCATTCAAGAGGGTCTACAAGAAGACTCCATTCTTGGAGTTGAAAATCACAGCAATGGGCATACTCAAAGGACCATACCTTGCCCAATCAGGTATTTGGCTTCATTGGAGCCAAAGGAGAAGCCACAACCAGTCATGCTTGCTTCAGAGCATGAGGATGAGCTACAAAGTACCAAGGATCAGCTGCCATACCTCTCCAATCCAAATGCAGAGCAACTAAAAGAGGTATTGGATTTTTCAGTTGACACCTTGATGATTTGGATAGAAGACCAGCTTCTTGTTGATTTTCCATCCATCCAAACAGCCATGATCAGTGCCAAATCAATTGCATGGCTGCCAATTTTGAAGAAAGGAAGCTATTTCTCACAACCAGTTGCAGGGTTTGTTTAGCTTGCCTTTGCTTCCAGCTAGAGTAGAGTAGGTAGATTTGCTTTCAGTAGAAGAAGTGCTCGTGCACACTCTGCATGTTCCATTTGGGGCATGTATGATTTTCAGTTCTGTACATAGTTTTGGTGTTGCTGGTTTTGCTCTGGCACAGTTCATTTCAGTGGTTTTGGTGAGAACAACTCCATGCCTGGTGGTTTCCAAGTGGCTCAGAGGGGAGATTTTCAAGTTCAGATCAGTTTTCAGGCTTGCTTATGACTCCATGCCCAATGGATTGCTTCAGGCTACTGGTCTTTTCATCTAGCAGGCAGATGACCCCACTGAGTCGCCAAACTGTTGTCAAAATTTCACCCCCCCTGGGTAATTTTGATAACATGCATCAGAATATTCAAGTCCCAGGCACATTGATTGATTCAGAGCAAGCATCATGTTTCTGAGGTTCTCTCAGATATTTTTCTAACTCTCCTATCCAGGTAGTTAGGAGCAAGCTCTGAGAAAATGCAAAAAAAGGTTGCAGAAGGCAAATAGGTTGATCCAGGAAAAATCGTGAAGATTGGCTAAGTCCCGCTCAAGGTCGCCTATGGGACGTTTGGGACAAAAATGCGCGGATCGGCCGAAAAGCCTCCAGGCGGCCAAAAAAGCATTTGGGACATCTGGGACAAAAGTACGCGGCGGGCGCGAAATGCCGGTTCGACCGAGAGAAAATCGACTAATTGTCCCGAGGGACAGTTCGGGACAAGTGGGACAAAAAGGCGCGAACCGGCCGAACCGGGCGAAAAAGGTCGAGGCAGTCCAAAGCAAAGTGGGACATTTGGGACAAATGGATGCGAACCAGCCGGTTCGCCCGAAATCAGCACAAAGAGCACTATGCCAAATGGGACAAAGGGACGCGCGGGACGCGGATCGCCGAAGGAGCCGAAAGCCAATCAAGCAGCGCCACGTGTCATCGGCCGAATGAGGGACAGAGAAGCCCATTTCGGGCGGATCGGAGGTTTTTGTCCCAAACGGTTTGGGACATCCGGGACAAAAGGATGCGTGAAAGAGCCAGCAGACCCGAGGACCAATCAGAAGCTGCCACGTGTCCTCACAAGAGAAAAGTCAAAAAGTCAAGGGGCGAGTTTTCGAGCACCGATCCGAACCAATGGGATAGTGCCACGTGTCCCAGCTAGGGCCCACAAGAAAATTTCAAAAAAGATAGCCCGCCGCAAGGTAGAGGAGAGAGAATTGCGCGACCAGTCAGAGCCTGCCACGTGTCGTCTAGGTGGCGAAGCGCGGGAAAATATTTCGAAATCCGTCTTGGTCTGCTCCGTGCCCTAAATCTTCAGATCGCCATATCTTTTGATCCAGAGCTCGGATTTCCACGTTCTTTATATCAACAGAAATCTTATGAAATTCTCTACATGATTCTAGGATCAATCTCGAGTTTTGGTGCAATCTGAAGAGAGAAAATTGAGAAACAGATCTGACACGTGTGCACGGCCAGAAGTGACATTTCAGCGGCCAAATTAATGCAGCATGGGTCGCATTTCTTCTCCAAAATCAGCTCAAAGTGACAGAGTATGGGTTGGTAAGGTATCCCATGCTAATTTAATGCATCTGCATTCAATGAGGAGTGGGCTGGCACGTTTTTCCCACGTTTCTGTCCCCTGGGCTCGACCCATGCAATGTAAAAGCCAGATTTGGCTCATTTTGAAACAAGTTGTTCATTCTTTCTGCTCTGCTCTCCCTTCTTTTCTTCTCTAGGGTTGAAAATGGAGTTCGAACCTCCTCCCTTGCTCTGTAATGGCGTTTTTACCTCTTATTAATGGAATGATGTTCTGTGCAAACTTCTGAAGCAACAAAACGTGTTTTGTGATGCATCTGTCCATCCTTTCTCGTTTTTGCTTGTTTTCTTCTTGCCTCTCTTCATTGCAGGTATTTGTGCATGTTTGAATGTTCATTGCAGGTCTGGAGCTGTGTTCATGGAGTTTTGGGACATTTTCTGTGTGAAATTTATCCTTGGGCCTGTGATGCATCTGTCCATCCTTCCCATTGCTCACCTCTCTTTGTCCCATGGCAGTTTTGATAGATGTCCAACATTCTCCTTCTTAGGTGTATCACCGTTTTAGTGTAGGATTTTGCTATTTTTCCCTTCTCTCTCTCTCTCTGTCTCCTTGGCATGGTTAGATTAGGATTAGATTAGCTTGCCTACACTGGAATAGCTTGTGGCAGGTAGTTTAGGAGCAGGAACCAGCCTTCTCTGGAGATTCCTCTCTCGGTTTCACAAGTCCCACGCTTGGAGAGAGGTTTCCATGTTGTGCAATCACACTGGATGCCTGAACATCAACCTAGAAGCCTGATGTGCATCCAGGGGTGCTGTGATTTTACATCAACAGGTCCCACACCTTGGAGAAAACTCAATGTTGTGCAATCACACTAAATGACCCAATTCTGAATTGTAAATTTGAAGGTCATTTAGGGGGTTCTGTAGATTTACACTAACAGTGAGATCTAACCATGAGGATCAAATGGAACTTGTGGACATCAAGAACATTGCACTCCAATAGAATCAAAAAATGTGTTCAAAGTAATCAGAAAGAATTAACCATACAAGATTCATGTATTAAATAATAGGGCTACTCATTCTCATAGATTAAAATAAAATAATACAATTAGGAATGTTGTGTAACTCTCAATGCATGACTCATCATAACTCCTCAATGGAGAAAGGATTTACAAACTAGAAATTGAATGTGAATCCTATATAACGAACTGATGTATATGATATATTCTATGATGGAATATATCATATAAATCCTATGACACCCAAAGACCTATGACCTTACCTAAGTTAGATGACTCGTCATGTGTGTGGTGGAAAATGTCCCATAGATAATAAAATAAATATAATACCTCACACAAGCATTTACTAGCATTATTTCTTGACTCCCCCTTCACTTTCTCGTACTAGAAATAACTCCCTCCAATGTCATTCTTATCACTCACAAATAAATCTTTGTCACAATCACCCTCCCTTGCCTCATTGGACTATGGAAAATAATCACTATACCACTTATGTGTATTTTTCCTCTTATTTTCAGGTATCTTCTTAGTAACTGCAATCTTCCCATCCTTATTAAGGAGAAAAATGAGAGCTTAGTGGCAAGGTAAATTTTAAGATTCCCTCTAAAAAAACCGTATAAACTATTTGGTGAATTTTGAAAAATAAAAAAATTGAAAATATGGGGAATCACATGAATGTTTGATTCATAGGGATGGCAATTTTTTTGCAACTTTTAGGGAAACAAATTCATGGTCACAATAGTATAATTATGCATGTCACCATCTAGTGGCATGCATAATTCTACCATCTAGTAGCATGCAAAAATTTTATCGTCCGGTAGCATACATAGTGATACCTTTCAGTATTTTTTTATATTCTATTGATTAAGGAAAATGTTTATTTATGAAGTAAATATTGCCTAATCTACGTGTGTAATAGATGTAAAAAATATGTATGCACTAAGAATAAATTTGACCAAAGTAAGTAAGTATAGAAATTATGAAACCCTAGTTACAAAGACAAGATAGAAAAACTTATTTGTTTCGAAATTCATCCTAGGTTGTGCCGCAGTGACGAACTGAAAAATATAAAATGAATATTTTTGCAATATTTTTGCAATAAAACCCAAAAATATGCAGAGATAGAGGAATATGCTAGAATGGGGCACCCAGAGTGGGTTAGTGACACCTGTGGGCATTGGAGACTAGTACTAGGTGCTTATTACTGCCAAAGATTTCATAAAACCATCTTTGACTAGTTGCAAGGTATTTGTTGTCCTTCACTTATTTTCACTAGTAGGTCACATGATGATCGTCAATGTTGTTGATAACATGCAATAAATAATTGACCTACAAAACCCTCAAAAGTGCATCAAATCCCAAAAATAAAAATAATTTAAATGAGAGGTCAGACTTTCCTCAGCTTTCAAAAAACTTCTCTTATGACTGAGTACTACACTACATTTTAGACTCAATGTAGTTTTGTGTGTGTGTGTGTGCATAATCATGCCCTAGGTGGCTCTTGTGTGTGTTGCACTTGATAGCAAGAAATGACTAGATGTATAAGATGTAATTAGATGTGTGCATGGAATAGAATTTAATTCCCCTCCCATGAAGTTTATGCAGTAGAAATCAATCCCTTACCCTTGAATGCATGCTTGAATTCTCTAGAATAGCCTTTGAGTGCAATCTTAGGTGGTGATAACGAATGCTTAGTGTTTGGTCCTTTATTATGGTCACATAACTTTATATTTATATGATTGCCTTGCTTGAATTTTATATTTAATCCAAAAAAATTGACTACCAAAAATATAAGATGCCCAAATGGCCAGAAATGACCTAAAAAATGTGTGCAAAACATAAAGAGGTTAGGGGCACCCAGTGCTAGCATATTTGTTGGGCTCAAGTTTCCAGGGTGAGAAATACTGAAGTATAAAAAGGGAGACTAGGAAAACAAGAGTGTAAGATCAAAATTGGAAACAAAAAGAAAGTAAAGATGATCAAAAGATATGGGTTAATTAGAAATTTTCTTACTTAGGAATCATACAAATAGTAGTATATGATTAGGACTAGATAGATACCCAAAGTGTCTGATTTTTTGTCTACATTTCCCCCCACTTTATATTATTGAGTGATATGCTCGATAACATAAAGTAGATAAGAGATGTGTATGTGTTGATGTTGTGATATGCCTATTGTTTTTTAATTGTTGTTAGATTGTTTTTAATGATGTTATGATTGTTGTGTGATAATGTTACTACAGCTTCCCATAAGGATAGACCTACAAAAGAGAATAACAAATAAGTAGTCAGATACACATGTATATGATAAAAATATGTAAAAATCATATAATAAACTATGTAAAATAAAAAAATATGAAAAAGGAACATGTGCACATGATCTGTGATGAGAAAATAGATAGAAATTATCATGAATACGATGTAGAAAAAATGAGTTTTTTTGGTAATCCCATTCTAGTTGCGCTGATTGCCATTTTTTAGGGAGATCTCACGCCAAAAATGGAAGAAGTGTAGGTGGAAAATTCTAGTGTTATCTTCCAAAATTTAACTAATTCCTAAAATGTAGAACACCATTGTATATGGTGTGTAGAAATCTGATCTGAATCCAACAGTTTTGATCTAATGTGAAAGTAGAAAATGTTGTGTAGTATATGCATGTTGAGTGCTAAGGACTGTGTGCCCTGTAAAAGCTATTGTGTGACATGCTGAAAATTGTGTTGAAGTGTAAAATGTTCTGTAACTTCCCACTAGTCATAAGTGTCTAGGAAGGGTCAGGGGAACCTAGAGGCTATTTTCCTAGTCAGGGTATTGGTTTCTGTGTTGTGTTAAGGACCCAAGTAAGATTTTGAGCCCTTCCTAAGACTATATATTGTGTTGTACCATTATTATGCTATGTTGAATTGTGTCTGTAGACTATTGTGTGGGGTAAATGATTCACCCAAATTATGCCCCCTTGTTTGGGGTGCATACAACATCGTTAAGGAGTATGTGGCCCAGCAGAGGAGTGACTACAATGCTGAAATTGGTGCCCTATAGGGGGAGGGAGTGAGCTTGGTAAAACCAAGGCATGCACATAAAAAGTGGCTAGGAAAGAAGTTTTAGTACAAGAAAATAAAAACATGAATGTAGAAGAGAATATGTAAGCTACGTAGACAATATGTAAGCTAAAACGCAAGAAGACAATATGCAAAAAGACAATGTAGACCGCAAAAAAATGGTTACAAACATGGGACACCACTGAATATGGAACAAGAAAATTGAGGCCGAGATAGCTGAAAAAAGACAATGTGCACATAAGACAAAGTGCAAATCCTACAAACAATGGCATACAAAGATCAAGTGATGACAAACAGTAGAAAGAAATGTATCAAATAACCATGGTATCAAACAAACCTGGAAATCAAATTTTTCACATGAAGCACCCGTTAGCATGTTAGAAAGATAGAAATTATGTCAAAGCATGTATAATCTAATATAAATTAATGTGCTAATAAAAATTAAACAATAACACTTGTAGTGTATATGAAATTGGATTCCCTAAGGAGTCATTGTGGGACTGGTATGAGGTACTGCGCGAAGCATCCATGTTACATGTATAGATCTCTATAAATCCTGCAATCACAGCAAGGAACATGAATTCATATGTGTGTATGATAAAGATTATGACATACAAGATATTTGTATCACATGTGTAATAGAGTGTACATGTAAAATCATAAGTAATAAAGAGTAAATGTGATTAAGATACGTAGTATGTTATGGATAAGATGGAATGGAATGCAGTGTGAGTATGATAGGATCCACATGCCCCCCAAGTGGATGTGTATGGATGAGATGAGGTTCTTTTATACATGCCCCCTCAACATTCGAGAATGGATCATAGAATAAGGATACATCATCAAGAAACAATTTGAATTTTGTGCGCTACAAATATTTGATTGATAAAGTGTACAACTTAGAGTGTGATCCAGTGAGTGAATGAGTGAATGTGGTGAGGTTAGTTTTAGGTTAAGACTCTTAGCAGTCTAGTATGAATTGTGGAACTAGATTGTGTCATAGGGTAATGAGTGTAGCGCATAAAATAATATGTAAGAAATATGTAGCGTGAATGTGTATAGTGAGGTATGTGCTTAGTGCATGAGAGGAAGATGTCATGTGTGTTATACGAGGTGTGTAATGTGTACTGTGATTATGCAATGCTAGAGATATGTGTTGTAAATGTGTCAAGTGTAAAATGTGTAATGTGGCCAAGTGATGAGAAGGATGTGTTGCAAACATGTCAAGTGTGAGAAAATGTGTAGTGTGTAGTGTGTAGTGTGTAGTGTGTAGTGTAAAGTGCATAGTGCATAGTGCATAGTGCATAGTGCATAGTGCATAGTGTCTAGTGTTGTAGACACCAATTTTTGGTATAGCGCCCCTCCGTCATCTCACATTCATTCAACTCTCACTCTCACTTTTATTTTTCTTAAATTTAAATAAACCTCATCCATCTATTCACCCAAATATAATTAATTATTAAATGGGATCCATATAAACCCATTTAATAATTGACTTTTGGCATATCTCACATTTTATTCAATTTATGGGTATTAATATACCCATCCAAAACCCCTCTCTTAATTTCAAATGGAATCTATTATTTCACCTAAGCATGTCAATCATATTTCCCACTCTATATCACATCCTGTATCTTTTTAACCATAAGTCAAATTATGAGCCCCGCTGAATCACATCACCTCTTTTAATCAAGGTCACTTTACCCAACCAAGTGTATCTTTTAACCTGTAGTATAACCTCACCATTAGGTTATATATATATGGGTTTTCCCCCCTCTTTCAAAAGGAGGACCCCAGAAAACCTAGAAGGAAAGACCTGGACCTAGACCTAGAGAGGAGAAGAAAGAACTTAATTAAGTTCTACAAGTTTTAGAAGGAGAAATATTTTCCATGGTTTGTTATCTTACCATCCTTATGCCCAATTCATCTCCATATCAAAGTATAAGCTAAGTCCCCTCGTCATTTTAGTTACTTGTCATTTTATATTCCATTATTTGTGCATGATAGCTATTGTTCATCATTTATTGCTATCTTTTTAGACATGAGGATTGGCATCCTCCAAGGGAGTTAACATCCTCTTGGAACTGATATTTTATGGGCAACCCTCGCATATTTTTATCTAATCTTATATGTTTTAGTTTTGTAGATCTATCCTCTTTGTATCACACATATATCTTCTTTGCGCCCATAGATCCACATTTGCATCTAATCTCCTAAGCCCTCCATCATTTGAATTTTTTGGTGGCTTCCAGTATTGGCATTTTCCCACATGAGAATGAGGTTTCCTGATCAACATTTGACACACCTACTGGGACCGAATCCCACAGTTCTGGTCATTTTGTTTTTTATTTTACTTATCTTGTTGAACTTGTTTGTTTACATGGTCTTCATATTTGCCGATCTCAGGTTAGTACGGTCACTCATTAAATTCACTAGGAGGTACAAATGCTCTTCTTGTTTTCTATTGAATTCTACTGACGATGGGCAATAAATTTGAAAACTAACCTTGTTGCTTGGTTGTGTTTTTAAGTTTTATTACACAATTTATTATTCTCCTAGTGATCATCACATGATATATTTTGTGAATATTTAATTTGTAAGCTAACTCGTTTACAGGATTTAATGTTGATCCCTCCATGTGATATCCTTCTTACATTTAAGGGTCTTTATCGTCGCTAAGGTAAGTGGTTGTGTTGGTTTAGAAAGGTTTGTTATTCAGTTATCTAATTTATTGTTATTCCTATTCAAAAATAATAATTTTTATCTATTGTTCTTCCTATTCATTGTTATTGCTATTTAAAATTAATAATTACAAGAAAAAAATCCTAAAAACAAATTATAACAAAAAAATATAAGTATAATTATAATTACAACATAATAATATAATATAATTATAATTAAATTAAATTATAAAACAAAATAATAAGAATAAGAATCCTAAAACTACCTCACCTCCCACACCCAGGTCACAACCCATCCAAACAACCCCATCTCCCTCCATTCCCAACACTGATCCATCCCCCTTACCACCGACCATTCCACCTTGACTCCCATTCCTACCCAACTCTCCCACCAATTCTTCCACACCCAACTTAACACACCCATCCCATTTCTCCTCCTTGTCGTATCTTAGCTCCTCCAAACCCAACACAAGCTCCCACATCACTCCCTACCGAGCTACCATCCCCACACACCGAGTTCTCCACTGCACCCTGTCTGAGCTACCATCTCTGTCTCCCTGACCTTATCTCCTTTCAACTTCTCCTCTGCCCAAGCTCCCATATCCTCCACCACGTTCCCACCTCCTCATCCCCTGAGTTGTAACCGTCGACACTCACCCCACCTCTGTTTGTCCTACAACACAGCCTTTCCCAGCCACTTCCCTCACGAGCTCTCCCAACCAAGCTCCCCTACCTGAGCTCCTCCCTGTCACAGATTCTCCCATACGAAGATGTGTATGATGTGAAACTGATTATCCTCCTCTTCTGTGTTTTTTGGGAGATCAATAGTAAATTGGTGAAGTAATTCACGAGTATCAATATCTTCCCGAATCCATCATATAAATGTACTTATATTGACCTTCGACTGGATGTGGCACCTGGTATTAATTTATTTCCAAAATCATTTTCCTCAGGAAACTTTTCATGCAAGAGCTTTTAACATTGTATCTTTTCTAATGACATAAATATGACATACTAGCTACGTAGGGCATTTCCTTTGCTTGATCTTCATGTAAATAATATTGTAGTATCCACACACATCACCTTCAGGTTTTCTCCACTAAGTTGCTGTGCAACTTCAACAATAAGACATTCACTGTCAATTTCCATAAGCATGGAGAATGGCCTCTGATCTTGCATATACTTACCATTGTAGACCTATGTTCAAAATTTTCTTGGAACCTTTAATTTAGCTCATTTATTGTTTTTATTGTCACTGTTTATTGATGATCGACATATTCTTGTTCCATAACAGACCGAATCTATGGTCTTGGTAACCCACATCACTATACGGTCTGCTTATACTATATTTCATGTAACAATTGTTCTTCCTGAGCCTGGCACAAGCAATTTATTAGTAATTTATTCACCTACCGTCACAAGTCTCCACCATCCTTGCTATAGTATCTGATCCTTAAAGATATGTGGGTAAGTAAAACAAAACACAGGTGATAGATCTACTCGACCCCACAATCAAAATACGTTCTCAACCTAACAAATAAGACAAACTGATCACATATTTCAACTACCGTGATCACCGACCCACAATGAAGGTGGGATTAGATCCTATTTTATATAAATTGGATGCTAGGGGTAGAAATGTGGTTGGCCGAACAAGATAACTAGAACCTAACTGATGGGCTAGGATGTTGAACCTGAGAAATGAGTGAATGAGAGTTTATAAAAGCACCTCCCCGGATGATCCTTCTCTGCTCATGGTCACTTAGTTAATCCTCTTTAGCCTTTCATATAGGTGATCTTCTATAGAGGTTGTCATTTAATTAGGCTATAATTTGTATGGTTTATATCATTTCCTATCATTGGTATTCATTTCCTATCATTGGTATTCATTTCATTAGCTTTTGTGTTCAATTTCCTAGCCTTCTTATCTTACTATCGATAGTCTATCATTTCGAATCATTCACCAAATTATTTGACTTTCGTCTCCAAATTCCAAGTACATTATTATTTTAGTCTTTCATTTCTACATCTAATCTTCCCTTTCTACATCATGTATGTTGTCTTTTAGAAAATCTATAATGGTCTAAGTCATTTATTTTATCCACAGTGCTCTCTTATTTAGAAGGTCTTTTATTTATCTTGTCCTTTTGTTCCTTTCAATCTAGCATTTCTCATCAGTCCATAGTTTATATTATTTATATTGTTTTTGTTTATGCCAATTGTTTACATTGTGTATATTAATCATGCATTTATATAGCCTATCGATAGCTTCCGTAGCTCTTTTATTATTATTATTATTCTAATTGAATAATATGCCAAATACATTTAATCATTTCAAGTGCCAACAATTTATCTTAGTGTATGGTTTGTTAGATTTATAGGATTTTTTATTTATCATTTATTTTGTAGTATAAACTAATTATTTCGTAATTTAGATTATTTGTTTTAAATTAACTATTTTTATTGTTTTGATTATACTTTTTCTACACACTTGACTTATGACATTTGCATCATTTTTCTTATCCACATCAAATAATTACGTTTATTTTCTTTTGTAGGTACAATCTACGAAATCTACAAGGTACACCCCATAAAATTGCAAACAACATTACGTTGTCAAAGACAACCATTGAAACATAAACACATTGGCGAATCCTTTTCACTAACCCCTTCCACAATTATAAATGGTACAATTTTAGGGTACTCAGGTGTTCCAGGCCACTGACCGTCACTTCCAAGTACGCCATTATCACACACAATCAAATAGCAGGAAAAGCATTCTCTAGGTTTTTCTCATTTTTCTCTAACTTCTCTTTTCTGTATTGAATTTTCCCTTTTCTGAGTGATTGTGTACATCAAATTTCACATTTCATTTTGGATTAAAAATAACCATTCTTTGATGCATCCTTCCTGATCACATAGTCTAAATAAGGGGTCTAATTCTCTGCATCACACATTATCACACATTGCCTAAGACTGCACGAACACAATTAACACATCAAAACATTCCTTTCACCTGGGTTCACTGATTGGGAATTTGAACACCCAACAGGAAACCATCTCAGACATCTCCCAAGCCAAAAATACCTGAAACCAACCTTAGACTTTCATTCTTTAGGCACCTTCATTATTCATTTTACTTTTTTTTACATCTCATAATTAATCATGATGATAAAAAATATGTTGTTTGATTTGTTTTTCAACAAAATACATAAACAAATGTTTATCTATTTCACACCTATTATCGCTCTCTCTCAAATCAAAACAACATAGCAATCCACTCCATCCAATGACATTAATTCTCCTAATGATCTCACCCAACAAAATTCTAAACTCAAAACCATGCCTTTAGTTACTCCACCTCCAGTCTCCATGACCTTTCTTCCTGAGAACCATGTCTTGTATGATTATCCCTATCTTAAAAACAATCCTCATATCCCTCATCAAGCCAGTCTTCATAAACCAACCACACAACCATCTCTCACTCCTCTAGAGACACTCAGGCCTCTTCCTAAGCCTATATATGAATTCTTACTCCAAAAATCTCCTACGATCTCACAATCCTCCCAATTTCCTAATTTGATGGATCCCATTCCACCCACATCCCATTTTGACAATTTCATTTCATCTGTTACTAATATGCATGTCTAGCCATCTCAACCTATTCACACTTACAGTCTTGCCCATCGTATGCTCCACCCATTTCAACCTCTTAATACCCATATCCCCACTTATCATTTATCACAACAACCTACCCTACTTCAACAAACACATCATGTCCCTATTGTTCAAATTCAGCCTATGAAACAATACCAACCCATGACACATGTTAGTCCTTACCAAGAAATTCCCCACACACTTGCACACCCACAAGTTTAACAATCGCCTTATCAAGCATCCCACCCGTAAGTTTATCAACCACCTTATCAAACGATTATCTAACTAGACACACATCCACAAATGTATCATTCGCCTTATCAAACTATGTTTCAAACCACATAACCAATTCAATATCAACCTAACATCGCATCAAGTGATCCAATTCATGCCTTAATAAATCTGTTGGCTAGTTTAGAAGCTGTCACCTTGGGACCTAAGGATACTTTATCTAATGAACAAATCTGTACTGAGCCAATTCATCCATCAGTTCCAATTAAACCCTACCCTCCTCATTGGAAACTTCTTGCATTTACTAAGTTTTAAAAAAGGAAGATCCCCAACAACATCTCATCGCATTTAAACACACATGTTCTCTTATTGTGTATGACCATGATCTACTTCTTCACACTTTCCCTATGTATTTTTCCAGTCCCACGTTTCAATGGTAAAACAATATCCTACAACATTCCATATTCTCCTTCATTCAACTTGCGCAGTTGTTCTTAGAACACTTTTCTATCAATGTCACATGAAAAACTACTATTGCTGACCTATACACCATCCAATAGCTTGAAGACAAGCCCATTGCCAACTTCATCACACGGTGGTGTGGTGTTATAAACCAACTTTCCTTTGCTCTCCCCGGAAACTAAACTCATCGAATTATTCTCACGTTCGTGTGCAGAACATATATCATCTACTTTACAAATCCAATCATTCGAAACCTTTGATGAAGCTTTCATAATGGCTCACAAACTTGAAACCCGTGCCATTGAGCAAGCTTATCTTAAACTCAGATCAAATAAATCTAAAATCAAATCTACTAAACCACCCACACATAATGAAAAATTTAAGGGTGCAGCCAACATTTGGGTCATTAAACCCTCATCCACATCTATATCTAGTACATGGCCTCAATAACGAGCCCCTCAAAATAACAGTCAACTATACCCCCATGGGAGAATCATACAGTTCCATATTTGATAAATTGATGACTGTAAACTCCATCTAACTTCTTCCCATATAACCCATGGAAAACTTGCAAGCCAAGCCTATTTGGTATCACGAAGCCCAATATTGTAAATTTCATTGAGTCAAATGTCACGAAATTGAGTGATGTCATTCCTTCAAAGATTGTGTCCAAAAATTCATAAATTAAGGGGATATCCAAATCGATAGCTCCACTAGTTCACGTAAACTAATCAACCACCAACAAATCAAGCCACACCATTTACATCTCAACTATCAAATGCTTATATGATTAACACCATCAAAAAATATCTCATCTTATCACCAACTCTACATGTTCCTACCTTAGACATTATGCCCACTCCTTATGCAGAACCTATTGCACCCACAACTATCACACCTATGTCAACTTTTACTATTTTTCCTAAACCTATACCTTCTCATGTCCTCATCACATCCACATCAAATTTGACCATACCATCCACTTCCTCCACTTCAATCATACCATCAATCTACCACATTAAATCCATCCTTAACACCTATTTCAAGCCCCACTGATATCCACACATATCTCCTACAACTCTCACATTTATTCCTTCAACCACATCTTTATCAAACACACTTATTAATACACCTACATTACTCACAACCATCCCAACTAAACTCAGTTCTACTCCATGTACCTTTACAGCCTCACCATTCGACATCAAACCCATTAGCAAACATATTGTTCTTACTCCTCAAAAAATTTATGAAACAACCATTCCTACCTACTTCTACACCAGAAAATACTCATGCATTTGTTGCATTACCCATAATGTCTACTCCATCAGTTATCACATCACCCACATCTCCAAATATCCCAAATATGCCTACACCCCCATCTATCCCAACTACCCCTATATCTGTCATACCAAAAAATACACGTATCTCTACCTTGACATCTTTACCTATATCCTTTGCCCATGGTCACATCACTCGGTCTACCCCAATACTCTTTGCCTAATTTGTCTATCACACCAACCATACCCTCTCGATCTAAAACCATATCAAAGATACCCTTTGAATCATCTGACTGAACCAATACATCCACCTAAATCAAATATGGTTTACATTCTCCCTCTACAAAATCAACCCTTTCCATGCCAAAATTGAAACAATCCACATCTCACATAGATATCATTAATCAAATCATACAAACACCTATATCTCCATTAACATACTCATCTTGTTTTAGGACATTTTCTCCATTAATAACCACACCACCACTATCATATCCTCCAGTTGATATTATTATCATCCCTGTTCAAGAGTAAATCTTCTTGAGGTAAATTCTAAGGCTCGTGGTAAACATCCCCAACAATCCCTTGCTGCATCCTTGAAAACATTCAAATTTTCCCTTTTCTCAATAATCTAATGCCACAACATCTATTTTAGGACCAGTCTCTCCATCTCACAATGATCTTGCCAAACAATAAATCCAACCCAATTTGATTTTTCTGTCTAAACAATAATTTACCCATCCAATGTACATCCTCACCAAATTTGATTCCAAACAATAAAAAAACATTTAATTTATCTAATTCACCCATCCAATCTACATCCACTTTTTCTCCTAACTCCAAGATTGAGATATCCTTTCAAAACCCACAAGAGTTACCTTCCCTCATGACACTTCAATAGGGTCTCTACACAGACATATCCTTCAACATTTAACTCGAATATATGCCATCACACTTCCTCCCATTAAAGCCTTTAATCCCTATGGTCCAAAGCCATCATGGTTCAATCCAAATTGTAGTTACACTTATCATCGTACCCCGGGCCATGACATCGAACATTGTAAGGCATTTCAGAAAATCATCCACAACCTTATTGAGAAAGATGATTTCCTCATTCAAGGGAAAGTTCCTTCTCCATCTACATTGAATCCAATTCATATCCCATCTGTCAGTTTCCCACAATTCCTCCATCCATATCATCCCTTAACATCCCTCTTGCACATGACATTCCTCCTAAGGAAGGTCCTCCATTGTTCATCAATACCACTTATCTTTCCAAGCACACTTGTGGTCTCCAATCATTTATCCCATCCAAATCCAAAAAAATATCATCTAAACTCTTTTGACATCCTTTAACTCCTTCACATTTAACTCATTAGGGGAACAAATCCTTCCCTCACCCTTGAGCATATCATCCATACAACTCCCTTGTTACTAGGGGACTTCACTCTTTGACATTCTTTTGTTTACCTTCTTCACATTCATCTAATCTAAACTAATTCTGTCCAAATCCTCATCTCATTCTAAGTCCACATTTGTGGCCATTTTTGTCCTTCTGTGATGGACCATTATTATTATATTTCTTATCAAAGTCCTCCTTTGAGGGCATCTTTATCCTTTCGTTGAGGTACCTTTTTACCAAAGTCCACCATTGTGGCCATATTTGTGTCTCTCTTGGGGTACCATTTATTTTCATCAAAATCCATCGTTGTGGTCATATGTTCGCTTCTTTAAGGACATAATTTTATTTCTCACTTGTCTATCACATCTAATCCTATTGTAAAATATCATCTCATCCTGTTGTAACTTAACGTTTTCCCTCTCTTAGTGGTAAACCAAAGACATAACCTCTTAATGCATTGCACTTACGACTAGTCTACTATTAGGATATCTACCAATGAGCACTTAGGTATATCCTTAGGTTATTCCTCCATCCTTAGACCCTTCAATTTGTCATTATAATGATCTGAATTATGTGGTCTTCACATTCACTACTTTGATGTGACCCCATAACCATTGCATCCATCACCTTCTCATTCTCCTATTGCAGCCATGCAAAGGGTCCAGGGGTGTCTCTTATACATTCTTTATCCCCTCCTAAGTGGTCTACTTCACTATTCCCAACTATCCCCCAAGTACAAGCTAAAATTCAAGTATGTAAAAGGAAAAATCAAAGTTATCAAAAATAGACTGATCCCTCGAAGGACAGCTATGCATTCAAAACGTCAAAGTGAAGTAGAAAAAGGATAATAAAAAATGCATACAAGTCAAAATCAAAGAAAAATAAAAATCGAAAGAAATAGACCAATACTCTTGAAGGACAGGCTATCATACATATTATTCTTTCCATCCATATTATGTATATAGTATACCATACCATCGAAGGATGGCTACTCTATTATTATGGCATCTTGGAAGGCTTCCCGCATTGATCAACCTTCCTTTTATCAACTTTTTCAGAAATCTTCTCTCTTTGTCCTTTCCCTTTCCTGGAGCTGGGGCATAGGACTTAAGGAAAAAAACATTTGGATGAACCTTGTTCCTACGTACAAGTTATATCTCCAATCCCTTTTTCATCTCAACATTAGGATTACGAGCACCTTTCATCCATATTTCCCTCACAATATTTTGGTATAACTAACTATTGTTGGTTATGTGTTAACACCTGCTATTGGCTATGCAAGTGTAATGGCTTGAGTGGTAATCTTTTCTTGTTTATCTCCAATCCAATTTGAAGCATAGTTTCTTTGTACGTCACTTGGTACAACTATGTTCCGTTCATCTCATCAAGGCAATATTTTATCAAAATCACATCAAATTTCACACTATCGAATCCTATATATATCCATGATCTCCATGAATGCTCTTACAAATACACTTTTCAGTTTGCGAATTCAACTTGATCGCCATTGCAGTTTACGAATCCTACTTGAGGATCCTTCTCAAGAAAAGTTTTTTATCCTACAACTTCTTATCCCCCAACATTTTCAAAAATGTTCTTTGATCCATTTCTCTTCACTCCCCATTTCCACTCATCACCATTTTTCTCCACATCATCCTTCTCAGCTTTCTTTCCCCTTGCTCCACGCCAGATATCATTCCTTGTTCTTTCCTCTTGACTTTCCCTTTCACTCTTCCACTTTCAATTTGACAATCTTACTTAACCATTCATACAACCAGAGAATCTTAGTTAAGGTATATCTTCTTCCTTGTATCCTCCTACTGTGGAAGCTTCTCCACCATTTCCTCTTTCAATGCAGACAATAATCACCACCACAAACGTCTTTTCGGTTCCTCCTTTTTCGCTTGAAACTCTTACATCTTCACTCCCACCACATGGGCATCCCAATTAAGGATTTCCCTTACACTCTCCATATACATTGCATATTTTCCTCCATCCACTCATGGCACACTCCTTTTTTTCCTTGTTATCACTTTGATATCACCTCCTTTCATCTCTTATTCCATTTTAATATAAACTGCTCAGTCTTTTCATCATTCTTCTTCTTCTTTAGGCTTGGCAATCCTACTTAACCATCTATGTCGTGATGGAAATATTACTTAAGAGTCCCTCTTAAGAATGGTTTTACATATGACCCTTTCATCTCCCATCATATCTTCTTCATCTTCTATCTCCCACCTCTCATTGTACTCATCTACTCCAACCAACCATTCCACACCTGTATCCAATATAATGTTTTCCTTCTCCTTCCATATCATCACTTACGGTTTGGTGATCTTACTTAACTCCTTCATGTGGCATGGTGATATTACTTAAGAGTCCCACTTAAGCATGATCAGTCATTCTGTACTCACCCACCACTCCACATTCTCACCGTCTACATTTTCTCATCATTCCCAATCATCACATCCTCTCACTTCCTCTTTCATTCTCGTAAAAACCACTTCCTACTTGTCCACGTTATTCATCTCCATCATCCCTCGTTGGGTAATCTTACTTAATCGTTGCTTCCCCATTCATTTCATGTCTTATTTCTTCATTTTTCTCTCATTCTTTCTCATCCACTATGTCCTCTCCTCGTATTCATCTTCGCACGCATTGTTATCTCTCCTTTCATTACTCTTTCAACTCCATATTCTATAGTTATCCCACATATATATCCCCATAATTACCCGTTATTGTCATTGATTATCCCCTAACATTCTTTCATCATCATCTTATGTTTCTACGCTAATAATTATCGGTGGACTTCTCCTAAAAATCACTCATCCCCATTATGCACATCCTGGATTCTTTTCTTTGACCCCTCCATTCTATCTTCATTCCTTCCTTCCTCTATTCCCTTTGATCAATATTAGGGGACTTCTCCTAACGTTCCTTCATTGGTGTTCCCCCTTCCATTCCGTGTCTACTTTTCACCTCATCTCACCTTTTGTCCCATCCTTTCCTACTGATCATTATCAGTGGATTTATCCTATCATCCATTCGTTAGCATTGCCTCTTCTATCCCTTCCTCTCTTTTTCCTCACCACCTCTACATATTTCATTCTTCCTTGCCAATTTCTTCACTGTCTTCATCATACACCCTCTCTCTATTTTCTCATCATCAACTTATCCTAATCTCATGCATCTCCACATCTTTTCCAATATGTGTCATTCCGCACCTCAAACTTCTCTTTACATTCCTTATGCTTCTCACTCTTTATCGAATATCTTCATTCTTGATTCCCTTCCTTCTACATAATTTTATCTATTTTCTTCTCCTCCTTTTTGGTCCTCGTCTTATTTCACTTCCTCTATATCGTCTTCCTCCTCCATTTTACCTCGCACTTCCTTCTTGCTTCCCTGTTGATAACCTGACTCTTCAACATTGTCCCATATTTTTATCATCCCACTGTCCACATGCATTTCCATGCGGTTAGTTCCATATTCTTTGCCTTGGATTTCCTCACCATGTTTTTTCTCCTCCTCCATCTGTGTTCCTCTATTCCATACCCTTGTTGCCTTCACATTCGATCTTTCTTACTCTTATCATGATCAACTAGTCCTCTTGTCCATTCCCTTTTCTATTTCTCATTACATCCTTCACCACATCCCTCACACCTAGCATTCATAATAAAATATGATGTTTCTTTGTTTATGTACCACCGTCGATCCATTACATCCTGTCTCATTCTTCTCTCTGCAATATTGACTTCTTTTTTTTGAGAACCTTGTCACATCATTTATCTTCGTCAGTCCTCTCACAAGGACATCATCATATCCATTTCTAAGAATCTCTTACCATATTCCTTTGACATTTTTGTCTTGGAGGATACCATAATAGCCATCACCTATCTGATCTTGTTCTCTTCTATGAAGATTTTGCTCTGATTTTATTTTTTCACAAAATTATCTTGACTTCTTATCCTACTTATCGAACAAGTAGGACTTCTTTTTCTTTTTAACCTTATAATTTACTAACACTTATGCATCTTTCTTATGAAACATGATTACCATCATATTTATCACCCTTTCACTTCATTATATCTCACCCTTCTATCCTATTTTCTCATCATGTCCACATTTATGATTATTCTCCCTGGGATATCTTATTTCAACATCCATCTGTCTTATGTTGGGGCACCTTTTCATCCTTTTAATTTTTGATGCATATAACTCACTTTTTGACCTTCTCGTGCCCTGTTCTGGGGCATCATTATCTTCATCCTCGTCCCTTTTGTGGACGCATGATTTTTCACTCAATTCCTCACCGAAAAAGGATTTCACACATCTTTCACATTTAGCTGCACATATTTTGATGTTTTCCTATGACCCATTGGTCATCTTAGTTTTCATCCATAATGCAGTGGTCTTCACCCACTCATGGGTCTGTAGAACATTGTCGTTTGTCTCTGTTGAGACCACAATTGTTCTCTACCGATGTGATATTGGAGTCACCGCCATATTTTTTCATTGTTATTGCAATCCTTTTTTGCCTGGGGAATCTTTCTTTTGGTCATGTCTTCATCCATCCTTGAACACATATTTCATCTAACCCTTTTTGTTTTTGTCTCGTGGCTTGTGATCGTAAACCACTCAAAAAAATGGGGAAAATGTAGACACCAATTTTTGGTATAGCCACCTCCGTCATCTCACATTCATTCAACTCTCACTCTCACTTTTCTTTTTCTTAAATTTAAATAAACCTCATCCATATATTCACCCAAATTTAATTAATTATTAAATGGGCTCCATATAAACCCATTTAATAATTGACTTTTGGCATCTCTCAAATTTTATTCAATTTATGGGTATTAATATACCCATCTGACACCCCTCTCTTGATTTCAAATGGAATATATTATTTCACCTAACCATGTCAATAATCTTTCCAACTCTATATCACATCCTTATCTTTTTAACCATAAGTCAAATTGTGAGCCCCACTGAATCACATCACCTCTTTTAATTAGGGTCACTTTACCCAACCATGAGTATCTTTTAACCTGCAATCCAACCTCACCATTAGGCTATAAATATGGGTTTTCCCCCCTCTTTCAAAAGGAGGACCCTAGAAAACCTAGAAGTAAATACCTAGACCTAGACCCAGAGAGGAGAAGAAAGAACTTAATTAAGTTCTGTAAGTTTGAGGGAGAAATCTTTGCCATGGTTCGTTATCTTACCATCCTTATGCTCATTTCATCTCCATATCAAAGTACAAGATAATTCCCCTCGTCATTTCAATTACTTGTCATTTTATATTCCATTATTTATGCATGATATCTATTGTTCATCAATTATTACTATCTTTTAAGACACAATGGTTGACATCCTCTGAGGGAGTTAACATCCTCTTGGAACCAGTATTTTCCAGGCAACTCCCGCATATTTTTATCTAATCTTATATGTTTTAGTTTTGCAGATCTATCCTCTTTGTATCACACATCTATCTTCTTTGCACCTGCAGATCCACATCTGTATCGGAGGTCCTAAGCTCTTTATCATTCAAAGTTCCTGCTGGTTTTCAGTATCGGCATTCACCCACGTGATAACTAGGTTTCCTAATCAACAAGTGTATAGTGTATAGTGTATAGTGTATAGTGTATAGTGTATAGTGTATAGTGTATAGTGTATAGTGTATAGTGTATAGTGTATAGTGTATAGTGTATAGTGTATAGCGTATAGCGTATAACGTATAGCGTATAGTGTATAGTGTATAGTGTATAGTGTGTATGATGCATGAGAGATGTGGCATAGAAAGAGATGTCATGAATTTGTGATGTGTGAATTATTTGATGTGTGATGTGTGAGGTTCATGTATATAGGATGCCTTCAACATTCAAGTGTGAACCAAACAACGAGAGTGTGTCATCAGGGAATGATTGATACAAATGTATCAAGATGTGATGTGTATTATGAATGTAGAAGACTAGATGTGATGTGTGTAAGATGTAAGAGATTTGATAATGCTAGAAGATGGGGGGTAAATAAGTGTGATGCCCCGTAAATTTGTGTTGATGAGTATACTATGTTTTAAATAGATAGATAGGTGTTATATGATGGTGATGAAGGATAATAAATAGTGTATAGTAGATTGAGTGATGAAAAGTGGTATTCTATTTATGAATAGTGATAATTGATAATATATGCAATGCATGAGTGATTATGGAAGATCCATGAGAATGCATGCAATTTACGTGTTTATATAATGAATATTTTTTAGAAATAAAGAGTGAAGAATACAAGTGCATCATCAAGAAGTAGCGTGAGAGTGTATGCTAAATAGATATGTTAATGAAACATGTAGTGCAAAGGCAAAATGGAGTTCTTATTATAACAAATCCCTCAAAATTCATGTACAAACCATAAGAACATAAGTGTTTTCATCAAGAAGTGATGATATCCAAGTGTATACAAGATATGGGTGATGTATGTGAGATACTAGATGTAAAATAAGTATTATAGTAGTGGAGATGCAAGACATATGATGGTGTTATAGGGAATAAGCATGATGCGCCCCCCCCCCCAAGTGTATAATGATAATGAAAATTGATCAAGTAAAGTAATTGAGGAGATCATCATTTTGCGTGTTCAAAGCCAAATGGAGATGCATTAGAGACCTGATAAGCAATAATATGTGGTTATTCAAGTAAAGAGCCATTGTGTCATAGATTGTATATGCCCATTACATATTCTTTTTTAAGTAAAAGGTGGTAATGGACATCCATGTGCATACCTACAAGTAAATTTTGTAAAATAGCCAAGGAATGAGTCATTGTAAATGAAAACAACACCGAAGGGCATAGAAAATGAAATGTCAGTATGATTAGGTTCAAAAGTACCCACCAATGTAATCAAGCCAAGATTTTCCAAATGTGAGTGGAGCAATGCGAGAAGTATGTGCAGTAAATACTGATAGATGGAAAACGTGCAAGCCATATGCAGTAGTAATGTAAATAAACGCATGATAGAGATGAGAAGAGTGAGGAGGTGGGAAAATATCGTCAAGTATATACCTAAGTTTATCTAGACCGTCATGTGTGTAAATAGTGTTAGATGAAGTAGGATCGAATGGAATGTGGTGCCAATAATAGTTTTTCAAGAACATAGTGCATGTAAAATGTGGAAGTGATGGCATAGGTTTCTCACGAGATGGTAGAACGACATCCAGTGTATGGACAAGCCCCTAGTAAAGTACCATAGTAGTAGTAGTAGTAGATGGGGGAAATCTTAAGGTAGATGGAATAACATCTTATGTACAAATTGTTCCTTTGAGTAGAGGTAAACTATTTAAATAAAGCATAGGTCACGGATCAGCAGTAGGATGTATCATAGTGGTAGTAGGAATGGGTGTTGCATTTGTTGGATCTAAGAGACAATATTGGAATTTATAATTATCAATGGGGATGGCATATTCAAAGCCTTCATGCAATAATTTGACACATTCATGTACAGTAGAAGACACTGCTTGCATTTTATGAAGCCATGGCTGACCAAGCAAGCAATTGTATGACACCGAGATATCAATGATAAAGAATACTAATAGAATTATTTTTGGACCAACTTTCATGGGTAAAGTTACAGTAATAAGGTTGAATGGGTAGTGGAATCATATGCACACATAGAAATAGATGTTGGAGTAAGATACTTAAGTGAAAGACCTATGGCCTCAATAAATGACAAAGGAAAAATATTAAGCTCATATCTAGTATCAACTAAGGCTCACTTGATACCAAATTTGTTGACACACACTTGCATATATAGAGGAGGATCATTGTCATAAACAAATATATCAGCAGCTATAGTAGATGGAAAGAATAGTTGATGAGAAAATACATCTACAAATGTCTTATAAACAATGTCTGGATAAGTAGTAGAAGGAATACAAGTAGTAGTCAAGAGTGTTATGATTTTTGCGTGAAATTCAAGATTGGCTAGCAAGAAATCATGAATAGAGATAATCATGATGAGAGGTTCTGAAAAATGTAAAGTGAAATGAGGATTCTAAGCATAAAAGCGAGGGGTTCACCAAAATTATTTTTAAAAAAAATATTTATGAAATAAAATTTTCCTAATCTAAGTTTGTATCAGATGTAATAAATATGTATGCACTAAGAATAAATCTAACCCAAGCAAATAAGCATAGAAATTATGAAAACTTATTTACAAAGAGGAGATGGAAAGACTTAGGTTTTTCACAATTAATCCTGAGTTATGCCACAATGATGAACTGAAAAATCTAAAGTACGGACTATTGTAATAAAACCTTGAAAAATGAAAAGATAGAGGAATATTATGGGCCGGGGTAAGAGGCACTTGCGGCCGTTGCAGACTAGTACTAGGTGCCTGTGACTGCCAAAAAGATCAGAAAACCATCTTTGACTGGCAGCAAGGTGGTCAATGTCCTTCTCTTCTTTTCATCAATAGGTTGCATGATGATTTTCGGTGTCACTGATAACCTGCAATAAAGAATTGACCTATAAAACCCTTAAAATTGCATTAAATTCCAAAAATAAAATAATACAAATGAGGGGTTTGAATGTCCTCAGCTGTCAAAAAAGTGATCTTACAATTGAGTGTTGCACTACATTTTAGATCCAACGTTTTTGTGTGTGAAATCGTGACCTAGGTGGCTCTTATGTGAGTCACACTTTATATCAAGCATTAGCTAGATGTAGAATATGTAAGTAGATGTGTGCATGAAATATAATGAAATTCCCCTCCTATGAAGTGTATGTAGGAGAATGAAGTCCCTTTCCCTAGAATGTATGCTTGAATCCTCTAGAATATCCTTTGGATGTAACCTTAGGTGGTGATAGCTAATGCTTAGTGTTTGGTCTTTTATTATGGTCACAACACTTTATATTTATATGATCCCCTTATTTGATTTTCGTAATTAACCCAAAAATACCAACTAATAAGAAGATAAGATATCCAAGTAGCTCGAAAGGACCCAAAATATGTGAGCATAACATAAAGATTTCAGGGGCACCAAGAGGGGACAAGGGCACCTAGCACTCACGTCCTGGCTGGGAGATGGTGTTGAGGGTGAGAAATGCCAAAGTATAAAAAGGAAGACTGGGAAATCAAGAGTGTAAGATCAAAAGAGGAAAAATAAAGCAAGTAGAGATGTCTAAAAGACATGGGTTGATTAATACTTTTCTTAATTATGAATCATATGAATAGTAGTATGTGATCAGGACTAGATATATACCCAAAGTGCATGATTTTGTGTCTATAGTTACTGACCAGTAACATGGAGAATTCTACTAGTCAGTATCATAGAGGGTTCTACAAGCTAGTAACCTATAGCTTTTGTTATGCTACCATTTGGTAGCTTTTTTCATGCTACCGGAAAGTATCATGAAGGGTGTTACCAGTCGATAGCATGTTTGGTGTTATCAACTAGAAGAATGCTTAGTGTTACTAGTTAGTAGCATTTTGCTTTCTGTCAGTTGGTATCTACAAACATGTTGTCGTTTGGTATCCCCAATCATGTTGTCGGTCGGTAGCACCCTTCAAAACTTCCTATATATAGACAATAAATCTAGTTATTTTCACTTTACTGTGATATCCTACAAGAAACAGGAAAACAAACTTAGTTTTCAACCAACAATGAGCTAGACAATCCATTGATTCTATAGTAGGCATATTTTTGGTTTATTATAAAATGCTAAGAAGGAAGGTCGTTTACAAACTTCCGGTGAGCCCACTAACTAAAATCCTTATTTTTTCATTTAAGATCCTTGTATTTCGACCTCTACACCATTTTATCATATCCAAATTCATTTTGACAATGGATTGAATTTGGAAGTTCCGTAAGGCTACTTTATATGTCCCAATTTCCAATGGACACAAAAAACTCAGCATCCTTCTAACCAACTATAACATTTCCTCTTGTACTTTTCATATTCAACTCGCACCACACACTATGATTTGGAACTTCCTCTAAAGACTTTGAGCATTTGATAAGAATACCACATAAATATGTGGATCTTATCACAACAAAGACTATTTTGATAGATGAAGATGTCATGTATTTGGAGTCTCACTTCCAATTATCTATTTATGCAGCCACTGGTAAGTTTTTATAAACTTGTTACTATTTACAACATTGTTTATTTTATGAATTTTGATTTTATGTTTTATTAAATTGTTATCAAATTTTTGTCTCCTCACATTTATAGTTTCCCCAAATCCTTCAAAATGGGGAATTCCCCTCAAGTATTTTAGTAACTCGTTTTCACAAGCTATGGTTCAATTTTTCCAAACCATAATTATATTATAGGTCTGATATATGCATATTCCACACTGGTCCTTATCTTATATCATGCAAACCCTTAGTGGATAGAAATGTGATTGGTGTACTTTATTATCCTCCAGGATAAGAAATGACCTGAGTAACATTCATATGAATAAAAATTTACTATTAATTTTCAACAAATTTTATTCTTGTATTATATAATGAATTTCTATATAATTTACATAGCACCCCTTCTCCTATTGTACTCCACATAAATCTAACAATTATGTCTTTTTACAATTCAAAAACATGAGGTGATTCCCAAATTTATGCTTATTTGTTTCTTTAAAACTATTATTAATTTTATTCATATTTTAAGTATTATATTTAATAATAACAGTTTATTCATTGTTGCATTATAACAGGGGATAGCTGTTACAACTACAACTCAAAGAGAGGATTCTATAAGAGGACATTTCCCACCATATTATAGAGATTTAGTTATTGTTTCAAATGATCAAGAGACCAAAGACACCATTCCATAGGTAAGAACTTTTCAAGTTTAATGGATGAGGAGTTCCGTAACTCCTCACCCAATCGACACGTCCACTATTGCACTGATCGCAAGTATTTATTATCTATTTATTTCAATATGTTTTAAAATATATATCATTTCATAGAAATATATATTAAAAAATTATAACTTGTTTACATTCCTTTGCTACAACAACCTCCAGTAGCACAGGTTTATATCATCGGGCTCATGCTAGTCTGACAAGAATTGTATATGAATATGAAGAAACAAGGGATCAAGATATATATTTGTTACCTCATGGTATGTGTCTCGTTTAAGCTGTAATTTTATTTTATTTTTAGTTTTTTATATTTTTTAAACGAAGAAATTGATAAATTTAAATTGTTAGTGGTTAACTATGTTTAGAACAAAACTACCAATACCACTCCCAGTATTTTCACTTTACTCATCAACAACAACTACAATTACATCATGCTCATATGCATCTCATCTGCAATATACATAAATAAATAATTTTTTTAAACATAAATGATATATAAGTTTCTATTATTATGTTTTTCATTTCAATTTTCTCATGTTATTTGTAATTGATTATTGTATTACTTACTCTACCTCCAAATACATCTGCTACTTTAAGGAGAAATATGTTGCCTCTACCACCACCACAACCAACTTTCAGGACCAGGGGTGGTGGGAAACATATTTAATTTAATGTTCCATCTTCAAGCAAGGGTACCCTAAATTTTGCAACTGAGATTCCAAATTTTTCATTGGGAAATGTTCTAAGCACACAGGATGTTTCTATATTGAATAAAATTGATTTAGATTAGGAATATCTTGGGATTAAAATTGGGGTTTAGTTCCATGGAAATTGTTATCCTCAAGATGTGATTCATGGGATAAGGAAGCCTTCTCAAGAAAGAGAACATAGATCAAACACAACTTCCCTAGGAGAAACTTCCTTAACATATGATGAAAAAAGAGTCGCTTGAAAGTATTTTGGATGAAAATTTTATATCCATTGTTACTGATATTTTAACAAAAATATTGAACAATTAAGATTGTGGTAGTTTAGGGCTAAAGTTTTGATTAAAAAATAAATTCTTGATTTAACAACCACTACCAAAAACATTTATTGTATTTTCCAATTCAAAAGGAAGCAACAAAGCTTGATATTTTGTTGAATCAGGTTGTATATGGTATTGTGTCTTTTAAAAAATATTACAATGATGTTGTGTTAGATATAATTTTGAACAAAATCCATAATTTAAATGCAGAACCATAAGCCAACCATAATGTAGTTATTGTGAATGCAGAAAAGGATAAGGCATTAGTAGGTTTTAATAAATTTTCAAATGTGATTTATTTATTTACTTATTTTTAAATATTTTCATTTCAAAAATATAGTCAAAGTGCCAAAATTTGAAGAATGATACAATAGTGCTTGATGTGCATTAAAAAAGTGCAAGGAAAGGTCTATTCACATCTGTAGATTTGAAGAAAAAGATTGTTACTTTAAACAAGCATAATAATACTTTAAGAAGGATCATAAAGGATTATGGAATGGATCCTAAAATATTGTTGAAAAGGAAAACAAAAAGAGGATCCAACATTATTTTATTTCGGTGACATAGAAAATATAAAACGTTAAGAAAATATATAATTTTGAATAGCAATACAGTCGCAAAGGATCTTGTTCACTCTGGTGTCCATGCGAAGGTTATAGTGCAGAGGAGATAGTAATGTAAACAAAATACTCTACTTCTTAATAATAAAGATGCAATATGAAATAGTAAAATTTGACATTTAAAAATGTGGTTGTAAACTAGTTTTACACACTCTCTCTCTCTCTCTCTCTTTTCTCGTAATTTTGATCTTCTTCATTATATGAAAATATTGAGAGTTTTAATTTATGTTGTGTTGTAATTATATTATTTTCATGTGTAAGTTCTCCAAATAAAATCAGAATTTCATTAGAATATTCATGTATGTTAGATATTACATAATGTGTTATTGATTATTATTATTTTCAAACACTTTATTTCATCTGAAGTACATTCAGCCAAGATATAGCAATTAAGCTCAACAATTAGCAAACCAGATCCACCATACAAGAACACACTTTTAGCATGAGAAATTTCAAACCAGAATCCACCACTATTAAATTCACCTGCCATCCATGCCACCTTGGACATTAACACTCTAGAAAGAGATCGTGCCTAAGTGAGATTTGAACCTGGGTGGAGCCGAATACAACCATTTGTCATAACCACTCCACTCAGACCCCATTGAAAAAGTTGGAACTATTTTTTAACACAATAATATGTTAGGATGTTATTCTTATTTAAAAGACAATGGAAAAAAACAAGTATCACATTTCTCGATTAAAAAATCTAAACAACAAGGTACATTACTCAAAATATAATCCAATAAAGAACATGTGTATATAAAAAGTAATAAGTTACATACTTATAATATGATATGGAATTTTACTTATAGAAATACTATGTCCATACATACATCTTTAGTCGATATTAGGTAGCTCAAACAATTCTTGACTATTTAGGTCTTCAAAACTCAAACTCTTATCTAATCTTTTGTTGTTATTTTCAATCACAATTTCAATGCTTATGTCGTATTTTTTATTAATACTATTAGCCTTTATATTATAATTAAATACCCCTCTTCTTTCTGTAAGATTATTACATACTATCATTACTCTTTCATAAGGAAACGTGTCCACATCAAATTTTGAAACATACAATATTAAACAAGTCTCAAGATGTTTATTAGGTCTATTTCAATATTTTGATTTAACAAATGTCTATACACTAAAAACATTTTCATATTGAATTGAAACCAATATCATTGTTTGACACAATTCATACAATTAGAAATATTCACTAATGTTTTTCATGCAGGATGGTACTACGATACAACTTTTTCCATATCTCTATAATTACACCATTAACAGTTGGTTCACTTAGTAAGTCATATTGTTCAACCATTGTGTTTCTAAAACTAGTTTATTGACATGAAAGTAATTCCTTTTTACAAATACCCTTAATTTTAACTCCATTACATTCTACTATTTTTCCAAAATGTTTTATGAGAGTACCCATGTATCTTTTATATGAATCACTTATAGATTTCTTATGTGTTGCAAGATTCCAAAATATAGGATTGACCATTCTCATGGCATCAAGAATCTTATCCCTTTTAAATCTCTCTCTAATCTCACTAGATAAGAACTGTGAAATTTTCTACAGTTTGATCCTTGTTTGAGATATAATACCTTTGTATAAATTGTGTGTTACAAGTACTTATTCAATGTTTGTTCCAACAATATCGACTCTTTGTTGGAAATTTTTATTTGAATCTCGTTTCCATTTACAAAGATATAAAGATGACCACTTATATTGAATCTAGAATAGCTTTTAGGATCCTTTAAATTTGTTGTAGTTTTCCAACTATTGAATACATGTCCTTGAAAACATTCATCGGAGTTTTATAACACATATTGTGTTTGACATATTTGTTTTCTCAATCTAATGAAGTTGAATATATAGATGGATCTTTCTTGAGCATATTTTGTTAAGGAATTTATTTCATTCAACATGGCTTGAATTCTTCAAAGTGTAAACAATGTTTCCAAAAAATTTAAGTGGTAAATCATATCTTTTGCCTTGTCAACATGCATACGGTACTGAAACATGAAACCAAATAATGATGGATATTCATCCAAAATTTTGTGTGCAAGCTCACATATAGAAATACATCTTTCATCAATGTATTTAAGAATTATTTTACCGTTTGTCACTCTAATTGCAAAATTCTAAAACACTATAAATATTTTTTGATTTCTTGACATATGCACTTGTAATTCACATACAACATCTTCAACGTTTGTGAAATTTTCAAATTTTATAACTATCTTAAATGCAAGATTCATACTATGTTCCATGCAATGAATTGGAATCATCTAAGGCACAAATGATGTTTGTAGTAAAACATGCAGATAAATTCTATGACCCTACATTATTGATGCACCATCGACACCAACACATGTAAAATTTGTAGCTATTAAATAATCACCTATCTCATCTATATCCTTCAAATTAGATATAACCAATTTGTAAATATTTTCAGGGTTGTAGTTTTCCTTCATTATATGAACAACTAGAAGATGAGGTTGTCTTGTGTGGTTCTCAAAAGTATAAACATAAATGTAAACCCAAGATGTGTTGTCCATTGTTGTAACCTCGTCAATGGAAATGGAGATCAAACTTGCTTTCTTGACTTTCTCTTTCAATTCCTCCTTTTCAATAATTGCAAGGAATTTCTTCATTTTCTAAGCGCTATTTTCTAAACAATGTGATTGTGGAAGGTTAGGATACCCATTAAACTTAAACAATTTCTTAAATTATTAAAATTCTGAAATAAGTATTTCCATTTTAGGAATGAAGTTTACATTTGAAAACTGTGTATTTCTTTCCTTAAGATTTTCATTTAGAGATTTTCCAACTCAATTCATTACTACATAAATCTCACGCCTCTTCTATATCATTGCTTGGGGTACATCTCAGCCTACAAATCATAATTCCCACTAATAAAAAAACATCATGACTTCTTCCTATCATATATAATTAATTAGGGCACATGCATGGTCATGATAATATCACTAGTAAGTGTTCATAATCAATTGTAATTATTGATATTCAAATATCATTTTCCAGTAAATAAATAATTTTAAGCAATGTTGTTCACTTGCATGTATTTTTTCTTGGGGAATAATCACACCATTAAAAATCAATCAGTAAATTAATTTATCATCATTTTATGTAAGTTAGTCTCCAACATGTAGTGATTATCGTATCTATTCCATCTAATATCTCCATACTAAAATTTTATCTAATCTACTAACGTGATCTTATCATCATTTTGGGAGGTCTTATGTATCATTCCATATCACATAACACCTCGAGGGGGAGTCACTGTTCACGACTTCATCATATATCTTCTTCGAAAAAAATTTACTTCTTAAAATCACAATACCTCTTTAAAGAGAGGCAAATGATATACACCTAAAATTAGTCATTACAAATTTTACTAATTATTCCCTCTTAATATTACTAAAACTCGCCCTACATCTACTAACATTGCATTTTATTCCATCCTCCTAACATTTTAATTAATCACATACTAAACACTAATAAAATCCCCTCACATATTTTAGTAATTCAATATTCCCATTCACCTACCCCCACCTACTAACCTAGAAAATCCTACTAACCACTCTATTAATCCCTCATCAACTGCTAATCATATTTATAAAATGCTATAGAATAAACTAAGAACTCTCTGCCACCTTTCTAAAAGTCTCTAATTATATAACCTTCTCATTATACCACCTTCTATGAATTTTTAATTCATAGAAATCCTTCTCGTTCTATAATCTTCCATCCTCACAACTAACCTCCATCATTTATGAAATTCACCATTGATTCATCCTAGCCCTCCATTTTCCTATAAATTAATCCTCCACCCTCTATGCAAGATAAATATAAAAATCATGATCAATTATTTCCACCTTAGAGATCAATTAATACAACTATAACACATTTCTACTCATTTTTTGAGCCATCAAACAACTAATCAAAAAAAAAATTTATAATAAGCATAATTAAATCTTACCATCTTGGAGATGAGTTAAGCTAACTGCAAAAAAAAATCTACTAAATTTTTGAGCCAACAAAAAAATCAATCAAACAAGTTATCACACAAGAAAATTTAGGAAAATCCACTCCATCAATTAGAGAAACTCAAAATCAAGGTGAAGTGAGGTAAAAATTTGTCTTATTATGATTATCTTGAGTTCATTATTCCTTTGTCCTAATATGAGGTGTAAGGACTAGTTCTACATATAAAATTTTTACTAGTTTTCATAGCTTGTATGCTTGGAACTAACACTTAACATAGAGATATCCATTTATATACAAGGTTGTTAAAATGTGTATATCATGTAGCCATTATCTAGAAATTAACAAGCATTATCTTAGATTATATCAATATCACATCACAAGTGAGAAATTACTATTGGTCAAGCATTATATTTCTATGTAAAATGGATACAATTATAGAACTTAAATTAGTTAGTTTGTTATACGTGTTGAGGTAAGAGGAAAATGTTAGGACAAGGGAGATAGATTTTGATATACCATTGCATGTGCACTAGGAACACTCCATGGAGTTTGAAATGTAGTGCAAAAGTCATTTTGAATCACATGGGGTGACCATCAAGGTCATTCCATGTCAAAAACCTAGCTTTTTTCTATCAAATATCCATTTAAGTGTTGGTGCAGGAATCTAAGGTTTTTACTAATGTGTGTGTATGTGTGTGCATGCACACACACACTTACACAATCATCAGAGGTTGTCAAAACACATGCACATGGATAATACTATACTATACATCACAAAAAAACATAAGCACACAATTAATAGGGATGGAACCTCCAGTTAGGAATAGAAGTTCCAGGCGGTTCGGTTGAAATTTTGATTTAGAACACATATGAACTTTATAAGCACGCTCTAAGACCTATACAGAGTGTATTCCAACTGATGAATCACCCAAATCATATTTTTGAGCCATTTAAGTGGTCTCTCTAACCCTACTTTCCATCTTCTTTATTTGGTTGATGTTTGCAGATAGAAACCCTAGTTTATAATTCTTTATATTTTGTGCATTTTTTATCATTCAATTTTTCATTCTAGATTATTCTTGAATTATTAATATACACTTTATTAATTTTAGGGTAAAACCAACTTAATGTATTTACACACCCTACATATCTTATAGTACTTATCTCTTCCTATGTTGGAACTACAAGTGTATAGTTGATGGTCTTTTCGAATTCATGTCAGTGTTGGCCTTTTATTTCATAGTTTATGCACCATATATATTTCCTACTACCTTTACCATTTTGAAATTCATCCATCATCCTTAGGACCACGTCCAAATTTATCCTCATATTTACATTTATGTACATGCTCTTCTTATAGTTTTTAATGTTTTCAAATTATGTGTCTATTATGATAACATATTCCTTTCTCTAAAACTTATTTCGAGAAATCATAAACCATATTTTGTTGCACAAACCTTCCAAAAATTAAGCTAACTTTTTCTTATCATCAAATTTTAAGTCCTTGTTTAATGACATTTATATATCATATCCCAAAATATATTCCTCTATATTTTTTTATCTCAAGATTTTAATCCTAATTTTTTAACTCGTACACCTATTCCTTATTAATTTGTAAGTCAACATATCTCTAACATATATTAGAGAATGTATGGTAAGATCCCATTTATAATTGAACTTTGAATTTCAATATCGTAATGTTCTTGTTAATTTATAAAATTTGGTGTTATTATCATTTATAATCCCCTTAGATTCTTATTTCAAATGACAAGTTTTCAAGTAATTTTATAGGGTTGGTAGTTTTATTGTATGACTATAATTTTTTAAAGACTCTAAATGGATTGTGTAACATGAGCCATGTTGAAGGATTACTCGCTACCATATTATCATAACTTAGTGAAAACTTATAGTCAATTGAATGTTGCTAGTTAACATAGTTACAATGCTAAAATGGCTAGATCTTGTTGTAGTATTATAAGTTGTTAAGGCATTGTTGTTTGTTCACATTTTGGTATTATACTTACAATGCTTATAGTGTTTGTAAGACTAGTTGACGATGTATTATTGTAATTTAAATTAAGATATATTTTTAGCGCATACAAAAATAAAATATAGTAATCATATCAATATGCATGCATTAATATTAATATATGTTTTCTAAACATGTTACATTCATTTTACCATTCAACTCTATACTTATATTTAAAAAGGAATAGAGGGATGATAACTTGTTCCTAAAGGATTTCAATAAAATTATCACAAAAATAGGCATCATATGATGTGATATATAAGTTGTAGAGAGGTCGATCTAGGTGATGAAAATCTTGACATGACCACAAAATATTATAGAGAAATATAAAGTAAGATAACAATTAGGTCACAATACACTTGATAGTTCAACTAAATATGGTGAATTTATCCTCATTATGACGTAAGATTTTGGAGTAATATAAATTCACATAAATTAATGGGATTCACCTTGATAGGGTATGATATTTGTTTGAAACAATAATCTACTAAAACAATTGACTAGATTACAAAACGAGGTTTTGAAAGGAACCCTCAAACCTTGTACAAGACAAAGAAAACTAGGAACATTAAAACCCACATGAAATAAAAATGAGAAACATGATCAAATAGACTTGATCACCTAGCCACAAATGTGAGAGTTTTTTAAAAACAAAAAACAAAATTCAGCCACTAGTCAGTGAAAGGGATGTAAAAAGATAGCTAAATAGAACATGAAACAAACTAAGAAACAATAGAGAAGACCTTGTCTACATTTTTCATAGGATCAAAAATATTCCCTTGCGTCAACTTCTTCCTCTAACATCCATGCATCAGATAGTTAGGGCCTCTAGGGAGATTTAGGGATGGGATTATGTTTTGCATGCTCCTTTTACCACTTCCTTTATCAACCTCAAAACTAGTAGAGAGAGAAAGAACCCACTTCCCATCCATCATTTTTAAAAATATCTCCAACTTGTGCACTATGATAACATTTCTTTCTTTATTTTATTGTTTTCCACCTATAATTCCTAGACGTTCTTGTCGTTTTTTGGATCTCAGACACTAATCCCTCATTAATGTTAAGTTATATGTCCCCCTCCTTTTCAATCACACATAACCTTCTTGAAAGGCCATTTTCTAGTATCATTGACTCGTGAAGGATTCCTAGTTTATCCTTACTTTTGTACCTAGTGGAGCCCCCCTCCCATTGAAATATTTTCAAGGATAGCCACAAAATCTTCACTAGCATTCTTTCTCAACTCTCCCTTTAATTTCTTATTTTGGATAAAAATCTTCCCCGCAACCTTCTTCTCACTCACAAACACATCTTCCTCATAATCACCCTTCCTTTCCTCACTGATCAAGTTAGATAATCATTACCCCCCTCAAGTTGATTTTTCCTCTTATGGCTAGGAACATTCTTGGCAACTAAACGCTTACCATCCTTGGAAAGAAGCAAAATGAGGACTTGGTTGATGGGGGCATCTATTTTTTCAATTGATAGTCATTGATAGAGATCTCAAGTGACATAAAAAGGAATAACGAGATGCTCATAATATTATAATGACGAGAAGGGTTCAATAATGAAAAGTTTTGGGTATGGATTTTGTGATGCTTATCATCAATAGTCACATACTTCATAATATGGAGACACACTTCAGCCAACGACATATGAAATGAGGTGCATAACACACAATCCTCAATTTCATGGATCCTCTTAGCAGGGATGAAGAAGGTCTTAATCTCTTCCTTTTTCCTTCTTATATCCTTAAAGTGTTTCAAACCATCCTTAGGCGTCCAAGTAATTACTCTTCCAATAGCTTCATCAAAAAATTCTACAATGATACCCTTAATGGTCACTAAGCCACTCTTCCAATTGTTAGCAAAGTCCAAGGATAAGATGGGGTTGTGGCCCTTTTCCCGCTCGATAAAACTCGTAAGCCTTACTATCTTCAAAATATTCCATGTCGATACATTCCTTTTTAGATTACGACATGACAAAGGCTCTACTTTAATTATTTCACCCCCCATAATGACGCATTTTGAGGAGAGCAATAACCAAACTCACCCTTGTTCCTTCCTCTGCACTTAAACAAGAAATAAGCTTGAAAAAAAAAAACTTTGAAACACTTTGTTAATAACACATGCTCTTTCCCGAAACCATTCGCACATAATTCTGCCTTATGTGAACCCTCTTGCCATAGACATGGTGATTTCTTAATGAGTATACAAGACTCCATCTAAGATTCGACCGATTCAATATGAACTTAATGTTAACGCTAATCAGTTTATATATCATCATTGATTGAATTGGAAACATCATAAAAAAAATTATTTGGTGATGTCCATGTGGCAAAAACATCCCACTCCACCCCTTTGTTTGCAATGCAATCAACATGCTCATTCCCTTCCCGGTTAATGTGACCAACCTTATAATCTTCAAAATCTTTTAGAATCCCCTTACACTCTTCCATCATATTGTAAATGATCCAACTGGATTTCAAAGGATGTTTTATGTACTTTATAATATTTAAGTAACCTCCTTCTTGATGAAAATTTTAGTGACCTTTATATTTTTAAGGCTATGTTTGGATGCCCCAAAGAGCATCGTAGGCCTCCACAAAATAAGTTAGACTAGCAATCATATGTAAAATGTACGATGTGAACGTCGTAAGGGATATAGTGAAGAAGGGAAACCACTTGAAGAGAAATGAAGGAAAAGGAAGAGGGGTTTACAAAATGGGTGTGAGGGTGGCGAAGTGGATGGGAAAGTAAAGAAGAATGGAGGAAACAATGTGAAAGTATACGAAATACAAAGAGCACGATATGTTTGTTAATCAAAATAAGGATTAAAGTCGTGTTGTGCTAGATGTTGGCAAAATTGTAGAGCAATATATATGAAAATGCAAGACGCTGATGGAAATTGTTGTCGAGGTGAATACTTAATTAAATTTGCAGATCTTTACTCTATTGGGTAGTTAGAGAAAATGTTAAAGTAAGGGGGAGTAAAGTTTCGAGTTGGGACGATGCTCTTCGCTTTGAACAAAGGCAAAATCGATCATTTCACTTTTTCTATTTTGGATTGCCTCCAGTTCCACCCCATTGTTATTTATGGTCTGCTCCTAGTTTCGTTTTCATTTTCGTTTGTAAGCCTAATAAAGGAGGATGGATCTATATCTTAGGTTTTTATTGCATTGAACTTAAACAAGTTGTTATTACTTCCTCCACTAATTTCCATTTTTAGACGTTTCATCCTCTGAAAGATATTAATATGTAAAAGATGACACTTGCAGTAAATGTATTAAATATTGGGGTTGGAGGGAGGAGAAGCAATCGAGAGAGGAAAATATTGAGAGGAATGCTTTTGTGGAAGTGTTATGTCTTTATGATAAAGGACATATGTAACATGTGTATTTGTTGTCGAATGTGTGGTTGAAAAAGGGGATAAATTGTGGAGGGCATGTTGGCAATATAGTTCGGAGATATCTTGAAAAGCAAAGATCATGAGAGACGCAATCCTAAACTTAGGCAGGGTCATATTCATTTTCATTGAAAAAAATAATATGTGGTTCGTATTTCATCCACTCAAACTCAGAAAAGGTACATTTTTCATCCACATCAAGACTCTCGTTGAAAACTTTTGCAGGCGACAATTTGGAACCACCAATACTTTAAACAAGATTAACATAGAAAGACCGCATGGCTGTAGCAACTTTATTCATAGTCTCAAAGTCAAGTAAATCAGGTGACTTCCTTTTAGACTCCTAGGATTGTGATGTTTCAGCTGCATTTACAGAGCCACTAATGTCAAGATCTGACACATCTGCTTGGCGTCGAAGTCGACCATGACGCATTCTTGAAATCCCATCAACACCATGGTTTGATGGTCCCTCCGACTATGACGATGCAAGTTGGTGGTGGCCTATGTAGGTGGATAATTATTACGCCGTAAGGTGTTACTAAGTGAGGCATTACCCAAGGTTTTTGACAAATGTCAGATTTCCAACGACTCGGATTTCATTTTTCGTTTTCGTTGAAATCGGACGGTCCGCAAGCATACTGGCATGTCCGAGGCAGTTCTGACAACTTAATCTAACGCATTTGTTCCTTATCATAGAAGGCTTCTTATGAAAGCTTTGCTACGGGCTATATCTCTTGGTACATATGCTCCTGGTAATACGGCTAGACTTTATGGATCTGAAGAGAGTGCATTGCCATTTTGCCTGTGTGCTATTTTCAGGAGAGCAAAAGACTTTGGTGGTGGTGTGTTTTCACTTGCAGCCACAGTAATGAGTGATCTTATTCACAAGGATCCAACTTGTTATTCTGTTCTTGATTCTGCTGGTTTACCTAATGCGTTTTTGGATGCCATCATGGCTGGTGTCCTTCCTTCTGCAGAAGCAGTATCTTGTATACCACAGTGTTTGGATGCACTGTGCCTCAATAACCTTGGTCTTCAGGCCATTAATGAACGTGGTGCTCTGAAATGTTTGGTGAAAATTTTCACATCAAAAATCCTACTTACGGGCTTTGGCAAATGATACCCCTGGATCTTTATCAACTGCCCTGGATGAACTAATGCGCCATGCTGCTGCTTTGCGTGGGCCTGGGGTGGATGTATTGATTGAAATCTTAAACATGACCATTGCAAAAATTGGATCTGGCATTGAAACACCCACCTCGTTGCAAGATTCTGCCAGCACTTCTGCACCTGTCCCCATGGAAACTGATTTAGAAGAAAGGCTGGCTTGCTCAGTGGATGGAGAAGAATCTTCAAGGGCAATTCCTGAGCAGGCTGCTGATAGTTCTGCTGAAAGTTCAAATTCAAATATGGAAGCTTTCCTCCCAGACTGTATTAGCAATGCCACACGTCTGCTTGAAAATATTCTTCATAATACAGATACATGTGGGATATTTATTGAGAAAAAGGGTATTGAATCTTGTGCTGCAACTGTTTGATTTAACTCTTTTGCCATTATCATTTGCAAGTGGCCAGAATATTGCAGTAGCCTTTAAAAACTTTTCACCACAGCACTCCCCTCCGCTTACAAGGGCTGTCTGCACTGCTCTTAGAGAACATTTGAAGCCTGCACTTAAGGTAGCGGATTCTCTGGTTGGGACAAAGCTTGCAGATATCGAAGGACCAGAGCGCATGAAAATTTTGAGGTGCCTTTCAAGTCTTGAAGGGGTTTTGTCCTTCTCTCAACCCATCTGCTGAAAAATACCACAACAATGATGCCTGAACTTGGTTCTGGGGATGCAGATATATTGAAGGATTTGGGAAAGGTGTACAAGCAAGTGCTTTGGCAGGTATCTCTTGTCAATGATGCAAGAGTAGATGCAAAGAAAGAGGCTGAACAAGGACCATCAACTTCAAATGCAGCAGCAAATGTGTCAGGTTCAGAAGTGGCTAGTGATGCCAGTACAGTTTCAGTGGTTAGATATGTCAATCCAGTGTCTATGAGGAATGGGCCTGCATCTGGTTGGGGCATTGATCCTGAGTTTCTTTCTGTTATACAAACAGGAGAAGGGTTGCATGGCACCAAGTCACCATTGGTTTCCTTGATAAAATCACCACCCCGTCTTTTCGGGATTACCCTTCAAAGCACCATCGAAGTTAAGTTTGACCCATCCACATGGGGATTTAAGTAATCTAACCTCCTTTCTCAAAATTTTAGTATTCCTAGTGTTGTTCTAACTTGACTAATCAATTTTCCAAACTCTAACTTGAGAGGGGTCTATACCAGGGATCAAGTCGTAATCTATTGATTTGGATTAAGACATGTTCTCTAAGACGGCAAAAATAAGCGCTTATTATCCTTATTCACATGGTACTTTGTATTGCTGAAAATTCATTTATTTCTCTCTTTCTATATCTCTCAAAGAAATAGGGAAAGAAGAGGTTCCATACTCTCTTCATCATAAATATCAAAAAAAGGACATTTCCAATTAATGAACTAATCAACTAAAGTTCTAAATAATTGAAAAAATATATTAACATTCTACTTTTTAAGTGATTTAAGAAATTAATTAAACTATTCATCATAGGATATAGTTTCCCCTCATTTTACACTTTCAAATTAAATAAATTTTAAAGAAATAGAATCTTATCAAATGTTATGACTTGCAAGAATTTTAATGGAAACACATTGATATATTACGGCGGGGAAACAAGGCCCCAACATTAATGTTAGCAAAAAAACTCCAAAACCTAATGATCATTAAAAACACAAACGATTATATTTTAGAAAATTTAACTATAATTTTAATTGTCTAAAGACAAATTATATATTGTAGAGATGGTGCAACTTGGGAAAGATTAATTCTTCTTTAAAATACGGCTCGTCACACATAATGTTTGTAAAACAAAATTGTGAATATTGAATCTTCTTGAAATTTCCACTCCTTGAGGACAATTTCCATCCTAAAAAAATAGTTTTTAAATTTATAAATACAATAATTAAAGCATGTCTAACCATGAAATTTGATATGGATACAACAATGAATACCAAGACATGCCCACTCGTGTATGTGGAAAATATAAACATTAGAACTTGTTTTTATACACTCTAACAATACATATATCTCTTATGGAACAAAACTTTGAAAATAAGATTATTTTAAATGTAATAATTTGACATGTGCATTTGACTTTAATAACAATTTGTATTAAGTCTCAACTATATTTATTAAAGTGACATTCTATAAAGACTTTTGACTACAATAAAATTTGAACAAACAATACTCATCTAATATTAAGAGACTATTACAGATTCCTTTTTAAAAAGGTTAAAGTAAAAATATGTAATATCCAAAGCAAATGTCATATTAGGAGATGAATTTTGACCAATAAATAAATTAACGTAAATCTTTATATATTTCTCTGTTAAAGGAAGGTGGACCGGTGTACGAGCATGATAAAAGACTCTGTAGAATTGTGGCGATGTGAATAGAGATTGGAGTGGAGTTCTTGCAATAACATGGTGCTTCTCCCAACTCGATGTCATCTTGTGGGATCGTAGACAAAACCCAACTGAAACTAATATGTGGGAGTGCAATTATTTTACCAAAACAATTAGAAAACTCTGAGATAATATATCACTTAACTTGTAAAAAAAAAATACTAGCATACGATGACATAAACTCAATGTAAATGGAAAGTTTATTAATGAGGCCAGCCAAACTAAAAAATTAAGCCAAACTTCGAACAATGTGTATGCTTAAGAAATTTTAGCATTAGTGGGGACGTGTTCCCTATAATTTGGTGATGTCCTGGAAAAACTCAAACGTTTCGGGGACTTGGGGACTTAGAGGGGACGTCCCTTATTTTTTAAAAATATGTCAAAAGTTTTCTAACATTTTTACTTTTAAAATGTTGTTATTTGTACCAAGAGCACCAAATTATGATTTGGAAAGTATTTAAAATACATTAAACACAGTTTCAATCCATAAATTTCATTTAATACAATTAAAATATTTCAAATATTATTTTAATAGCCATCCTCTATTGTCCCCAAAATTGGGGAAATATTTTGTCATCCTGGAAAACCTTGTTCCTCCCATGGGGGGTTCATTAGCAATACAATATCCTAGCACGTTCATTCATATTGAGGTAATTAAAATATATAAAAGAAAATTCAATATACTGATAGACATTAGGGGGTGGAAGGGTTTAATTTATTAATATTTTGACAAGCCACAAATGCCATGAGCAAAGAGTGGAACAAGAGCATAGTTTTATCTCATATTATTCTACCAAGTTACAAAGTTAACCCACGTACATTATTTATAGGATTTTTCATCTGAACAAGACTCCCTTACTAAATGGATGGAGAATGTTTTTACATGTTTAAGAAGGCAGAGAATGATGTGATATAGATATGACCCAACTAGTCTAAGATAGTCTGCAGATGTATCCTGAAGAACGTATACAAACTGTATCCTAACATTCCCTCCCTTATTACATTATTCCTTACAAATGTGACCAGGCCTGAAAGGGTTTAAATTTCACTTTGCCAAGAGATTTAGTGAGAATGTCTAGCAACTTGTGCTTTTGTAGGAGCAGTACTGGAGCTGAATTTGATGGTTCAAACGTGCTCTCGAATAAAATGGCAGTAGAATTTCAATATGACTTTGTTCGATCATGAAATAATGGGTTCTACACGAGCTTCAACACATTCTGATTGTCGCAATAGAGAATAGGTGATTATTTTTCAGGAATTCCTCAGGTCATCCGGACATTCAATGTGACGTATCCATATCACTTCTGCACATGGCTCCTCATGCGGCACACCATATTCTTCCTCTATGGATGAGATAGAAACAACATTCTGCTTCTTGCTTATCAAAGAGATAAGGTCCATAGATTCGAGATGAAATATGTATCCTGTAGTTGACTTCTTGTCATCAACAGATCTGTTGATTCATGGTCCGAGTCAACGTATCCAAACCAACAATTGATCGGTTCTTGATTATATTCTAGACCATAATCAGTTGTTCCTCAGACATATCTCAAAACATGCTTTGCTGCATTCCAGTGACATTTCTTCGGCTCCTGCATGAACCAAGAAAGATAGCTGACAACATAGTTTGAGATCTGGTCTGGTATATTGTCAAATAGATGAGCCCTCCAACCAATTTCCTGTAGAGAGTAGCATCTAATTGAGGTGAGTCCTGGAATCTTGAAAGTTGCAAGCCTTTTTTCCATTGGAGTGGATATAGGTTTACATTCATTTACATTCTTATGACTTTTCCAGGAGTGTCTTGGCGTACTTTGTCTGGGAGACAAAAAAACGTGATGCTTCTTTTGCCATATTTCCAAGCCAAGACAGTAATGTAGTAGCCCCAAATCTATCATGTCGAAGGTTCTTTTGAGATCATTCTTTATAATATCAACCTGATCTTCTGAACTACCAGTGATCACAACATCATCTACATACTACAACCAGAATGATAATTTCTTTGCTTACCTTCTTTATATACAAATTCGAATATGAGGGACTACGAGTGAACCCATGCTGCAAAAGGTGATCGTTGATCTTGATATACAATGCCCTGGGAGCATTGTTTCAGTCTGTAAAGTGATTTGATGAGACAACATACCTTTTTAGGCTGATTCTTCATCAAGGAAATCCTTCAGGTTCGGTCATGTATACTTTCAACGCGTTATTTTAGATCACCAAGTTTAGGAAAATCACTAGTTGACTGATCCATCTACTGTAGTCTCCATCTTTTCTGCTCATATTGCAAGTGCGCAAACTAATCTGATGGTCTTCATCTTTGCAATGGTATCAAAGGTTTCTTCATAGATGATGCCCTCTTTCTGAGCATATATTTTTGCTACAAGTCAACGCTTTATGTTTGTCACATGGATCCATCTGCCTTATATTTTGTCTTGAAGACCCATTTACAGCCTATGGGTTTCTTTCCTGTAGGTAGATCGCAAATTCCCATGTTTGATTTTTCATGAGTGAGTCATATTCTGTTGTCCATAGCTTCCTTCCACTGAGTTTGACTGAGTGCTTCACGAACATTATCTGGCACTCCTTGAGCTATTCATCAGTGAACTCATGAGTGCAAATTTTACCTCATTTCTTGTTTGACACCTTGTTTTGACTCCGGATGATGTATCTGGGAGTTGTTCCAAATGTGAGTCACTTGATAGTTCTTTGTACCCACTTCGGATGAGAACTTGGCTACTTTTGAGAAGAACTATGTCGTTGCCAATGCAGGATTGATTTGGAGTCACATTCTCCAGTTCTCCAAGGTCAACAAATAGTTCTCCTGGTAACATTTATTTTCTCTAGTAGTCTCTATCCAGCTCATCATCTGATTCGGAGACTAATCGGTGAGATGTGGTTCGAAGAGGATCTTCTGTTGATACTATTGATTCAAAGGATGACTCGTCACAACACCACATCCCGACTCTCGTATACTTTCTTTGTCTCAGGATCCATGAGATGATACACCTTCAAGGTAGTACTGTAGCCAAGAAGGATACACGAGAGTCTCTGTTGGCTCTACAGCTAGTGATATTCTTCTGAGCTGGGATCATGCTTGTGATGCTCGTTGCAACACTATTACTCACAATTATTTGTACTCATTTCGGTGGTTATTCTTGTAGTTGTTCCTATTACCTCATTCCTATAGTCATCCCTGTTCAGTAGAATTAGTTTTTTGAGGCTGTGACAAGCCAAATTGTTGATAATGATATCCAGTTGTTTGTACTGCTTCAACTGGAAAAGAAGAGTCCCCTAGTTCTTAGTACATCTTTTTTGGCATGCAGGAATAAGAGCCTTGTGCATTGCATCTATGCGATTGTTTTTACGCTCAGATATACTTTGCCATTTTGACATGGGGCAAATGTAAAGACCAGTCAATATAGCTGCTTCCAATGCCGTAGATGGTTTAGGAAGGTCAAGACATTTTTTTAATGTGAAGTTTCAAAGGTCCCCTCAATCTGAGGAGAGTAGAAGAAGTGACTGACCTAGACTCTTTGACAACACGTTGATACCAGTTCAATTGAAAGTGATCAATCTCAGAGGTTCAAATTTCTTCAAAAAATCACCAATAAACCCATATCTTGCGTAAGTGCTTCCATCCACAAACAACTCCAACCATTTGTACTACTTACAACGAAGTAGGCAATGGGCCATAATTAGATCGGTATGTAACCATAATTCCATTCACTTCTTGGCATCTTTCCGTACTCAAAATGAAATGGATGTCTACATCTTATTTTCCTGCAAGATCAATAACCTCTTAATAGACCTTGACCATAGTTCAAAAAATCGTTTATGGGTAGATTAATTGGCAGACCATTGCTTTTGAACTCGAAAATGGTGCAGTGAATTGACCGACAATTTCTCGACATATCTATAATGCCATTAGGTAGTTGCAACTCTATTGTTGAAGTATTTAAAGCTACTGCATAAAATGAAACAGTAAATCTAAATGTAAATAACTTATCTGTTACAATGACATTAGCATGAACCGTGACCTCTATAGAGATGCCATTAGGCCCATAAGTTAATGCCATTTTGTATTAAGAAATTGAACCAAAAGGTGATGCATTCAAGAGCTCAGTAAGTGACAAAAGTTTGCAAACTACAATGCTCATAGAGTCATGTAGTACTTTTGTAAGTATACAAATTAGTGGCCCCAGAGGAATATTCACATTTCATCAAACACACCTAAAATGTAGTCTGTTGTGCTTCCGCTATGCGGAAGAGGAATGTAAAGATGGCTCTTCATGTAGTGCAATCAAACAACTTCTTGTCATCTGCAAACATATAATTTCTTGCACCAGAGTCTATCAACCAGACTTTCTTCATGCCCTGAGATGTTTGAGTGACGAGTACTTTAGATCTCCCTACTCCAAATCTGCTATTTCCTTCTGTAGTAAAACATAAGCTCCACATCAGATTCAGCAATCTAGTCATGTATGTGGATGCAAGATTTCCTTTTTGCTAAGTCCAGCATTGACATCATTTAGACTTTTGAGCCCCCTCCACTTCGTCTTACACGGATGACAAAGATTGTATTGCTATGAAGGCCCTGGTCATTGAGGCGTCGCGTTGTGCCAACAGTGTTGCAGCTGTCTTTGTGTGAACAACTTCTGCAACATGCTCCACGACAAACACTTTGACTGCGGATCTTTCTAGCTTGGATTGAACTGGATTTGGTGTTTTCTGGGGGACCTTTCTGATTCTTCCAACCACAAATAGGCTTTGCAGAATAAGACATTGTCCTAAGACTCCCCATGCGATGAAGTTATAGCTTCTTCCTGCTGAAGCAAATTCACAAGATCTTCTAATGTCACTCTTTGTTTAGACACATTCAGCGTTATAACGAACACTCGAAATTGACAAGGGAGTGCTCTCAATTTGTTTTTACCTGACTGAGCATTGTTATCTTCTACCGTTATCACATAGAGCCGAAGAACTCCGAGCCTCCCCTCTGCCACGTCGATGTAGGAATTCTGTCCAGCTTTCTCATCAGACCCCATTGAGAGGGTCTAATATTTTCGACTCAAGATGAAGCATTCTCTCTATGCATGTATTAAGGCCATCCATAAATGGTTCCCATCAACCTTAAATGATGGGGAATAGAAAAACTTTGGATTCTAGGTAGTACGAACATGCGGTTGCATGTCATCATGCTTATGGAGTGAGCTTGTATCCATCATCCAGTCAATTATGCACTAGCCAAATGAGTTCATATTTTTCGCTGATTTTCATCCATAATATTTGGGAGCTTTGGCACAAACCTTGTGCCACGTCCCCATAATCCTTCATACTGAAGTATTGTCATTCATGGTTTTGTCTTCGCAGGCCAGCCATTTGTAGAACCTTTGAACCAACTGAGTGTCTGACACCTAAAAAAACAATACATAAATTTATACATTGAAATTAATAAATTTTTTTTATTTATTTGAAAAAGTTATTACAATTTGGACTCACTGTCGAAAATGACTAGCTCGTAGATGCTCGCGATATTCGCGTGCTGTGAGACGGCGACGCTTTGCAGGGCGTTCTTCTTCGTCGTCACAATCTGCGTCGTATCCGGCTTCTAATTCTTCCCGTACTCGCTTTGCTTGGCAGCTGACGTCGAAAAGAAAGTACTCAAGGAGTCCTTCTCGAACAATTTTGTCGAATGCAAGATTGCCGCAATTTTTAAGCTCGTTCAGCAAGGCAAAGTAGAACCCGGAGCTCTCAGGAGCTTCTCCACGGTGTTCTGTGGCTGGTGAGTTGATGTTGTGGCTTTCAGCTGTGGCGACCATGTTGTTGACGCTTTCAATCGAGTTGTCTACACTCGACATTCGATGTAGTGTAGAAGAGACTGTTGTAGACTCAAAATTCCTTCGAAAAACGTGCACGTGCTGCCTTCCTTTAGCTTCGACCTCCTTTGAACAAATCACACACCGAGGGATAGAACTTGGGTATTCTACAAGTATGAAATCGATCCAAAGCCAAACGTCTTCTACAGCTGCCTTGATGTGAATACGCCCTTGACCAATATTGATCCACTGCAGATAACACATGAATTCACTTTCCCATCACAACCTAAGACTAAAGAGTGGCGCAGTAATTTCAAAAAAATGTTAGCCAGCCGCAAATCGGGCCTTAGCAAGCCGAGGACATCTTAAGCGGCATAAAAAACGGGGCCACAGGCTCTGAAATGCTTAATGATTTGCTCAGATATGCCGCTGAATCCGAGAAGAACAGAGAGATCATGCACAGTGCCAGATCCAGCTCCTCCAGCTCTCCCTACGTTTTCTATTTAGCAGGCCGCAGCAACAGATCTCCAAACGCGTGGGCAAAGTTCCTATGTGTTTTTTTTTTTTAAAACACTCCACTTTCCACGTTTCACACGCGGGATGCAATGCTGGGATTCCTCACGTAAAAAAAAACTTCTCCTCACGCACTCCAGCAAGAGTATATCCTTACGTAGCAGCTAAGAAATAACCAACGTATCCTATAGCAAATAAACAACGTATCCTAACATGAATGAGGTATTGGGGTAGGTTAGAGAGGTGGGGTTGATTTTAATATATAACTAAAACATTTGAACCCTAGTTTTTAAAGCTAAATAGATTAAAATTGTAAAAGGTTCGTAGTCATAAAGTTATATTATAATCTCTTTTTGAATAGGAAAATCTAAAATAGGAGATTCTTAAGTAGGAAATAATAAGATGGTAGAAAAATAGGATTGAGTATACTTTTCAACACAAATGATATTATTTCACCATATTAATTTGATGCAAAGCAAAACAAAACTCCAATCATACACTCATTTTTCAAGGTGTTTACAAACATCAACTTCAATCCTTACTCATCCTTCAACTAGTTCTTTGTCTCTTATACTAGTCCTTGCTCAAGGTGTATATATTTTTTCCTTTCAATAATTCTCAACTTAGTTCCCCTATTCACACGACTCAAAACAAAATTAGACTGACTAGAAAAGAGCTCAAACAATCAAAATCACATAGCTCACTTTGGTTTATCAAGAATTTTCCTAAATCTTCATCACTAGTCATTCACCCAAGAAAGTGATGTTAGGTTTTTTGTCTCCTTTTATGTCTTAAACCTCCTCTGATCTACTCCTATCCCTCAAAAAATGTCAAATCAACCTTAATCTTGAATTATAAGGATGAACTCTTCCATCTTGCAACTATCCCCTCTCTAAACTACTCCTTACCCTTAAGACAATGTATGTTGGTGAATACAAGGTTAAGGTATTATAGAATAGCTCATGAAAACATGAAAACCTCATTAGGATTCTTCTCAAATCCCTTAAATTCATGTAAATTTTTAGCATTCAACTCTTTGTATTGTTCTCTCCAACCCCACTTTCGTTTTTAGGTTCTCAAACTCAAACTAGGTTTGGGACAATTTGGAAACTCACATAACTTTCAATTACAATTTCTTTAAGACACACACCCCAACTTTTTGATCACCCATTATGGATTTATTGAATCCTTTGAAATTTTAAGTTTTGAATCCAATGAAAATGGTGACTTCCTTTATAAATATGCCCTTTCAATAAGTCCTTTGACCATGCTTTAATGCCCCTACACCAAACTGTTAATAAGATCCCCAAATTTAGCCAATAAACTACCAATATTCTTCATAACATTCTTCTATGTCTTGTTATGATTATTCCTTCCAAGTTTCAGAATGAAATTCCAAGTTTCCAAGGTTCCAAGGCTTGTCTTCTCAAAACCCTAGCTGCGCATGACTTTACTAGCCCGAGAAGAAAATTTTTACCATAACTTTCTCCAAACGTTACACAAAATCCCTAAATTTTATCTACATATTAAGTTTTACCCCATGCACATTTGTATTTTAATAGTGAAGCTTGAAGGAAAAGTTAAGGTTCCCTTTCCCCTATTTTTCCACTGTCCCGGGATTGCAAGAATTCACGGTCACATTTAGAAAGGTCCTATATATTTACACTAGAGAAATTTAACCACAAATTTTAGTTGGCACCCATTTCACCAACATCCTATGAAACATCTCCCTATTAACCTTACTTTTGAAGACTCAATAATATTGTATTGTCATATGAGTTATAGTCATAACTTATGTACAGTCACAGTTTTGAAGGTTTTCCAACTTGTAAAGAAACTAACATTCCACTCAAATTTAAAACCTCAAGAAATTACAATCCACCACTTTGTATCATGTGGAATAAAAAAAAAAATCATCATGATGTCTCCAATTAAACTCTCCTTTTTCACTTCTTATGACCAAAGACACTCACACAGTTTGCTTACAAGAAATAAGAGATTGCTAGTCTTTCCAAGATCCTAATGACTACAAAGCAAACCCAAAGCATGAAGAATAACCAATATAATTTCACAATAACATTCAATATATTTCAATCAAACACATATAAACACTATAAAATGATTGATCATCAAACAAGATTAAGTTCTTCATACCAAAATAGAGTTCTTATTCATATGATAGTAAATCACTACAAAAATGACTTGTTCCTTCCCTACCTAGTCCTCCATCATGAGGAACCCCCAAAACTATCTTTATTTTTTCCCTATATTCAAAAATCCATCCTTCCATGCAACCACAACTCAAAGTGTAACTTCCCTTCTTTTGATTTTTGGGCTTCTATAGGGTTCCTAGATTCCTAACTACACTTCTTTCACTAAATTAAACATTTTTTAATGATTTAATTCCACACTTTGGGTTCTACACATACCCTTAATCAACCTCTAGACCTCTTTATAACACTTTTGGACATCAATATCCCCCTCAAATTCATGATAAGTCATTTTACATTCTTTTGGAAAATTTCAACACATTTTGGAGGGAACTAACAAAATTCAAATATGAGTTACTTGACCACCTATCCTTTTATCTCTTATTCCTACAACACACTTCCATACATTTGTATTAAGCCCACACCTATAACTAGAATGGTGATTTATCAATTTAGAAGCTCTTGAAGATGCTCCTACATCATACTCCCAAGGGGGAGAAAATTAAGCTCCATTTTCTTTTTCTTTTTCCACTTTATTCTCTTTCCTGAATTTATCTTCTTCCTTCTTTTATGAGTTCTCAGTATTCTCTATCTTGGATTTGTCTTCTTTACTCCTTTTTTTTCTTCATCTTCATCTTTGTATTCACTTGTCTCCATGGTTCCCTTTCCTTTTCTCATCCATGCCATGTTATTACCATTAATAAACAAAGCTAAAATCCACCTTAGAATGCAAAAACATTGGACCACTAGTACCTTCCTTGTCTTTTATCTTCACCATCTTGACTTCTTCACTCATTTTTCTCCCTTCCTCTACTGAGAGAACTGTATTTTTCTACAACTCATCATGGGCTTGACTTATTCCTTCCTCTTTAATATCTACCACACTCTTATCTTCATAACATACTTCACTTTTCCTTTTTCTCCAACTGATCTTCCCCACTTAACAAGCTCCACATTTTTGTGAGAGATTTCCATGTTCTTCTCATCACAAACTACCTCTCCTAGTTTTTCTTCACTCTGATTCCCTATCTCTTCCTTCAAGGCATAATTTATCTTATATTTGATACCAAATGATGTAGAGAAAAACAAAACTCCAATCATACACACAGATGTCAAGGGGTTTACAAACATCAACTTGAACCCTTACTCATTCTTCCACTGGTTCTTGGTCTCTTGTACTAGTACTTGCTCAAGATGCATATTTTTTTTCATTTTAATACTTCTCAACTCAGTTACCCTAATCACACAACTCAAAAACAAAGTTAGATTGAAAACAAAAGAGCTCAAACAATCAAATTCATATAGCTCACTTTGGTTTGTCAAGACCATCACCTTAAATCTTCTTCACTAGTCCATTCACCCAAGAAAGCATTATTAGGATTATTTTTCTCATTAAATGTCCTTAAAAATCCTCTTCTCTACTACTACCCCCTCAAAAAATGTCAACTCAACCTTAATCTTGAACCATAAGGATCAACTCTTCCATCTTAAAACTATTCCCTCTCTAAAACCACTCCTTACCCTTAAGACCAAGGTATGTTGGTGAATACAATACCTTAAGGGCTTATAGAACAAATCCTCACAAAATAAAAACCTCATAAGGATTCTTCCCACATCCCTTAAGTGCATGTAAATTTTTAGCATTCAACTCTTTGTATTGTTCTCTCTAGCCCCACTTTTGTCTCTAGGCTCTTAAACTCAAACTAGGTCTAGGGCAGTTTGGAAACTCACATAACTTTCAATTCCAATTTCTTCAAGACATAAACCCCAAATTTTTGATCACCCATTATGTATTTCTTGAATCCTATGAAATTTCATGTTTAATCTAAGGAAAAAGGCAAGTTCCTTTATAAATATGCCCTTCTAAATAGTCCTTTGGCTGTGCTTTAATGCCCGTACACCAAACTGTCAAAAATATCCCCACAGTTAGCCAATAAACTACCAAAATAACTTCATAATATCGATCTATGGCTTGTTAGGATGATTCGTTCCAACTTTTAAAGCAAAATCCAAGTTTCCAAGGTTCTAGGGCTTGTCTTCTTGAAACCCTAGTTGGGCATGACTGTGCTAGCTCAAGAAGAAAAATTTTAGCATAAATTTCTCCAAACATTACCCCAAATCCCAATTTTTTTCTATAGATAAATTTTTACCCCATGCACATTTTATTCTAACTTTGAAGCTTGAAGGATGAGTTAAGGTTCCCTTTCCATTATTTTTCCATTGTCTCGTGGTTGCAAGAGTTCACAATCATAGTTTAGAAATGTCTTGTATTTTTACACAAGAGAAATGTAACCATAAATCTAAGTTGACACTCATTTCACCAACACCTATGCAACATCTCCCTATCAAACTTACTTTTGAAGACTCAACAAGATTATATTGTCATATGAGTTACAGTCATAACTTATTTACAGTCACAGTTTTGTAGGTTTTCCAACTTGTAAACAAAAACATGCCACTCACATTTAAAAACCTCAAGAAATTACAATCCACCACTTGAACTCATGTGGAAGAACAAAAATATCCTCATGATGTCTCTAATTAAACTCTCCTTTTTCACTTCTTGTGATTAAAGACACTCACACAGTTTGCTTACAAGAAATCAGAGATTGCTAGTATTTCCAAGCTTCTAATGACTACAAAGTAACCCAAAGCATGAATAATAACTAATATAATTTCACAAAAAAATTCAATATCTTTCAATCAAGCATATAACAACACTATAAAATGAATAATCATCAAACAAGATTCAGTTCTTTATTCCAAAACAGAGTTCTTATTCATAATATTATAAATCACTACAAAAATGACTTGTTCCCTCACTTCCTAGTCCTCCATCATGAGGAACCCCCAAAACTATCTTTATTTTTTCCCTATATTCAAAAATCCATCCTTGCATGTAACCACAACTGAAAGTGTAACTTCCCTTCTTGTGACTTTTGGGCTTCTATAGGGTTCCTGATTACTAACTTCTCTTATTTCACTAAATTAAGCATTTTGTAATGATTCACTTCCACACTTAGGATCCTACAAACACCTTAACATACTGTTGTCGGCCCCAAAATTCCCCTCTTTTGAAGTCAAGTTTCAAAAAATTTTGAGTTTGTACCTTGGAGTATTGAATCGCGTCGAGCCTGGAATTGTTTGCAGTTTTCCTGTTCATGGAGAACAATTTGAAAGTTGGGTGTATGGTTAAGTTCCTTTCCTTCTTTTTATTTTCTTCCTACAGTCGGGAATGACAGGCGTATTTTCCCCATTAAATTTTTCCCCAGCACCCATGGGTAATACATGAATATCTTTGATTGGATGTGGTTTGGCCATATTTCAAGGTTCAGCAGAAGCCTCCACGTGTCCAAATGATGCAACTCCAGGGGTAGGGTCCAAGGGATAGTCCTCAAATAAGTGCAGGATTTCCACATGTCCCAGGTACAAAATGAAGACAAAATAAGCTAAAATCGGCTAAGTATGGAAGGCTCAGTGGATGGCGCCATGTGCCTCATCGGCGCAACTTCAAGAGTCAAAGATGGGGGCAGTTCTCAAACTTGTGCCAGTCCTCCACATGTCCTAGGTCCAAAAAGGGATAGAGCCGATCGTTAAAATTGAACTAAGTATGGGTAGGTTGGTGGAAGCCTCCACGTGCCTTAACGACACCATTTTAGAAGTGAAATCAAAGGGTCAGTCTCCAAGTAGCGCCAGCTCACCATGTGGTTAAAGTCAATGAGGAGACAAATTTGGCTCCGTTGAAAAGTCCAAGACCGGTGAAGGAGACACGCATCAGCTCAGTGTAATTTTAAGGGCCACTTCCAAAATGGAAACTCAAATGAGTGCCAGCCCTTCCACGTGTCTAGGGGTCAACATAGGTCAAGCAGGAAATAGACCCAAATCGGCAAAGTATAAAGGAACTGACAGAGCTCTCCATGTGTCAGCCTGGCATAGTTTCAAAGGTGAAAAATGTAGAAGGCATCCATAGGCCCACTCCAATTAATTTCTCCCACATGGGTGGCCCAAATTTGAAGTTGTAAAAGCAAATCGAATGGCCCATGTTTTAACTGGTAAAATAATGTAACGACTGTATATTTAAAAAACTATTTTTTCTGCCATTAACGTTTCTTTGCAAATCAAGAATTCGAAAGGGCATGGATGATTGGAATAAGTTGTAACTGTTTCTTGCTTGCTCGAGGAAGTTGTAACCATCTCTTGTGAGCTATATCATGAGCTTTCAAATCCATTGTAAAGGGTTGGAATTTTGATTATTCTGGAACTGTAATTTTGAATTGGAAGAAATCAATACAAAGGTTTTTCCCTTTTTCTTCTACTTTCTCTTTCCTTCTGGTTCTGATATGTGAATCATCTAATCCTTGAGTGCTTGGAAACTTTGTGTTCTAGTTTGTATAATCTCCAGAACTTTGAGTCTGTGAATTGTGTCTGTTATAAATGTGGATGGTTCTACTCTGTATCTCATTTGCACAATACATATAAGGGTTTTCTCTTCCATCTCTTTTCCCCAAAAGTATTGTCTTCTTCTGCCTCCCTCCTCTCTTCAAAGTCTTCTATCCTCATGTATTGATAACTTTCTAGGATTAAAACACATTTCAGGATATCGGGAAACCACCATTGAATGAAAGAATGTGCATTTGTACATAGGTTTTGCCCCTGCTTTCAATAAGGGAACCTCTCCCATTAAAGAGGAGGGACTTGCTTGTCCCCTGACTGTGGTTTCATTCCAAGTGCAAATATGAAACCCAACAGTTTTTGGCGACTCCGCTGGGGAATTTGTTTCAAAAAATTTCCTTTCTAAAAAGAACAACTAATTTGATCATTTCTTTGATCTGGCAACTCTAAGATATACTCGTGGTAGAAGGGCTCTTGGAATTGAAGATCCCCAATTTCAACTCTTGGATCAACAAGATTTTCAACTTCCTCCAACAAGAAGAAATAGAAGAGCTCGTTCCACAAGCACACCTCCTGTTGAAGACAGAGCTTCTGGTAGTAGCATTCCTCAAGCACAACTTAGCCCTAATCTTCATGCCCTAATTCTTGTTGGTGTCTCAGTTCCACTTCAAACAATCTTTCCAAGGATGGCAATACCTCGGCCTTGGGGACAAAGAGTTGGGCCTCTGGCTCTTCCTCAACCATTGCATGAGTTACCTAGGGGTAACAGGAAGAATTTTCCCAAATTTAGAGGTGATGGCAAAGTACACCCTGATGAACACATTGCAGCCTTCATTGTTGCATGTGGGGTCCTTGGAGTTGAACATGAGGATGTCTCTATGAGGTTGTTTGTGGAAACCTTACAAGACAATGTTGCAGATTGGTTTTACCATCTTCCTGATGGGACCATCATCGATTGGACTACTATGAGGACTGAATTTGAGCAGTGTTTCAAACCTACTGAAGATGTGCATGCTTTGCTAGCTCAGATTTCTCAAATCAAGAAGGAGCCACATGAGCCTATGAGAGAATTTGTGGCCAAGTTTAACAAGTTGATTAACAAGATTCTAGTAAATACTAGGCCTATTGATCCGATTCAGAAGTGTTTCTTCTTGAATGCTCAATTACTGGAAGTAAGCTATGCCCTGAGGAGAGAAAATCTTGCAACTTTGGATGTTGATCAGAGATTGGCTTTCAGTGTGGAAGATGACTTGATCATGTCTGAAAAGTTGAAAAGGGAGTATTTCAAATCCAAAGCATCTTCTTCTTCCCCTTCTCCTGGAGGTAATGCAGATCAGTTGGTGCAAAAGTTGGCTAATGACCTCATTGCCATTAAGAAATAATTGGCTCAGCATGCTCCATATCAAGATGTTCCAAGGAAGAAATTTCAGCCTAGGAACCGCTTGCCCTCTTCTCAAACCAGGTTGGCCATTAAAGGTCCACCCCTCAAGGTGCCTATTAATGTTGCTTGTGAAGTTCTTGAGCCTGATGATGAGGAAGAAAATGGGCTCTATGATGAACAAGAAGAGGAAGACTGATGAAGAACTGGAGGAGCCTGGTGGTTCTTGAGTTCATTTCCTCACCACTGAGGGTGTGGATGATCAATATGACTATGATGATGTAGTGGCTGAGATGAACAGTGAATCATATGTTGTTATGACCCAGGAGCAGACCAACAAAAAGGAAAAAGTAGTGCAACCTGTAAAAAGATCCAAGGAGTACCCCATCACCATCCCTGTGATTGCAAGAAGAGGAGCTCCTATTCCTACTACTTCCACCCAAAAGGTAAGCTCTGCTAGTCCTTCTTCCTCTACTTCTACTTCTGAGAATTCTTGTCCAACAAATGATAAAACTGATAGATCAAAATCTCCTCCTACTCCTAGTAGTGATTCCTCATCCACATCTGGATCTTTTGACATTATAGACCATCTTAAAAAGACCAAGATTTAGATTTTTGAGGCAGAGTTCTATCAAACCCATCCTAAAGCCTTTGCCAAAATGGTTAACTTTGTAAATTCTAAATCTAAAACCCCATCCCATTCTTCTAAAGGCCTTTTACCCACTCCTTCTCTGACCTCAACCTGGCCTTGTGGCTGCAGTCACTTCACCCAATGAGAAGATCAAACCCTTCTATGTGACTCTCCTCATAGTTGGCCACAATCTTAGCAATTGTGTCATTAATTCTGGTGCATCTGATAATGTAATGCCTGCAAAAGTGGCTCATGCTTTGGGTCTAACCTTAACCCATACTTATGGTTCTTGTTATTCCATGGAAAGTAGAGAAGTGCCTTTGGTTGGTAGAATCAAGGATGCACAAGTAGCTTTTGCTACTTTACCAGAGAAGAAGGTCTTGGCTACCATCTTGGTTGCTGATATCCCTCCTTCCTATGGCATGTTGCTAAGTAGGAACTTTTGCAAAGATGTTGGAGGTGAGATCCAAATGGATTGGTCACATGCCTTGATCCCTGTCAATGGGAAGATGAAGAAGCTACTTCCTGAGAAACAAGCAGAGTATATTGTGTAAAAGACAGATGATCCTAAAGCACAAATACTGTATGAAGACATTGGGCATGGGAACTACATGATCATGTCACAAGAGGAGACAAGTCTGCCAAAGGAAGTGTTGCTTGATCCTAATGGTGTGTGGACTTTGGAGTTTGATGGAAGTTGTTCCTCAGCTGGTTCTGGAGCTGGTGTAGTGCTCATTTCTCCTGGGGGTAAGGTTCATCCTTTCTCTTTCAAATTTTAGTTTGAAAATACCAACAATACTGCTGAGTATGAGGCCCTTATTCTTGGGTTGAGCATGGTGAAGGAAATGGGAGTGAAGAACCTTCTTGCTCATGGATATGTCGAGCTAATTGTAAAACAAGTTAGAGACCTTTATCAGGTAAAGAACAGAAGGTTGAAACACTATAGGAATCTGGTCTGGGATTCCATTGAATTCCTTGATGCTTTTTCCATTGAAGTTGTACCAAGGGAAAGGAACACTAGGGATGACTCTCTAGCTGTTTCGGGGTCCTTGTTGATTCCTCATCCTGATTTTCCTCAAGAGAAATTCACCATTGAGATTGATCCATAGACCCAGTGTGCCTGACAACGTAAATAATTGGCAAGTTTTCAATGATGACCAACATTTGCTTTCTTTCTTGGAGCTCAGAGACAACTTTGATCAGTTGTACTTTGAAGGAAGTGACAATCTTCCTAGAGAGTGTGTGTCATCTAATGAAGAGGGTGTCAAAGAAGAGATGGATCAAGATGGATGCATCAAACTGAAAGGAAAAAAAATCCCTAGAGGGCTGGTGAGTTTGGAGGATATTTTTGATAAACATGATAGATATATGAAGTCTAAAGTTTCCCAAGGAGCTCGACAATCTGTTGAGACTGAGAAAGTGAATATTGGGAGTCTTGATGATCCCAAAATGGTCAACATTAGAAAATGCTGCACTCAGGAAGAGAAAAAGAAGGTGGTGAATCTGTTGAAAAGGTATGTTGATGTTTTGGCTTACTCTTATGATGATCTTAAGGCTTTTCAGCCTAAAGAAATGCAACATTTCATTCCTCTTAAGCCTGGGATCAAACCCTTCAAATAGAAGCAAAGAAAATATAATCCAAAGATAGCTGATACAATTTTTGAAGAAATACAGAAGCTTCTAAAGGCTAGGATCATCTTCCCCATCCACCATTCAATGTGGATTGCTAATATAGTGCATGTCAGGAAGAAGAATGGTGAGATCCGGATCTGTGTGGACTTCAGAAATCTAAATCAGGGTTCTTTGAAGGACAATTACCCTCTCCCCATGATGGACCAAGTATTGCAAGTTGTTACAGGCTCAGAGATGCTATCTATGTTAGATGGATTCTCGAGGTACAATCAAGTAGAGGTGAATACTATAGATCAACATAAGACTGCCTTTACTACTCCTTGGGGCACCTTTTCATACAAGAGGATGTCATTTGGTCTCATCAATGTTGGTGCTACTTTCCAGAGATCCATGGACTTGGCTTTTGGCAGTTTGAAAGGGAAATGCATTGTTGTGTATTTGGATGACTTGACCCTGTTTTCTAAAGCAAGAAAAGATCACTTCCAACACCTTGAAACAATATTACAGAAGTGTAGAGAGCATGGAATTTATTTAAACCCTAAGAAGTCTATGTTTTGTGTCAGAGAAGGAAAGTTTTTGGGACACATTATTTCAAAGGAGGGAATCAAGATTGATCCAGAGAGAGTTCAGGCCATCCATCAAATTCCTCTTCCATCAAGTAAGAAGGGTGTCCATTCTTTCTTTGGTAAGATCAATTTCCTAAGGATATTCATCCCTGATTTTGCATAACTTACTATGAGCATTTCTCACATGATGCAAGGGAAGAAAAATTTTGGTTGGTCCTCTGAAGGGAAGAAATCATTTGAGGACATTAAACAGGCTATTGCAAAGACTCCAATCTTGGCGTGCCCAGACTTTAGCAAATATTTCATTATCTATTATTATGCCACTGAAAATACCTTAGTTGTTGTGTTAGCCCAGAAGAATGCTGAAGATCATGAGCTCCCAATTGCATTCATGAGTTATTTCTTGAAAACTCATGAGATGAAGTACACCATGATGGAGAAACATGCTTTTACAGTTGTCAAATCTGTCAAGCAGTTCAGGTTTTACATTCTTAATTCTCATTCTGTGGTGCTGGTGCCTGATACAACAATCAAATCCATTCTTACTCAGCAAGAATTTGGAACCAAGAGAGGTAATTGGGTAGCAAAGGTGCAAGAGTATGATCTTGATATCAGGCCAACAAAGCTAGTTTGGGGTAAGGGCCTGTGTGAACTCATTGCTAAGGGAGCTACCAAGGAGTTGTCCAAAGATGAAGTTGACGTCCCTATTGTTTTGTTCCTCAGCTCGACAGATGTATGGTATGCTGACATTGCTCACTTTTTCACCTATGGAGAGTATCCTTCTCACTTGAGTGCCAAAGAGAAGAGAGCTATCAAACTGAGGTCTGCACAATATGTGCTATGGGAGAATGCTTTGTTCAAACGAGGCATAAATGGAAGGTTTTTTAAGTGTGTAGACAAGGAGCAACACAAGAAGTTGTTCTCTGCTTTTCATGACCAGGCTTGTGGAGGTCATTTCTCCTCTGTTGTAACAGCTCATAAAATACTTCATGTTGGTTATTATTGGCCCACTCTATTCAGAGATGCATCAAAATGGGTTGGTAAATGTGAAGCATGCCAAACATTTGTTGGAAGACCTAAGTTGGTTGCTTTGCCTCTAAACCAGTAGTGATTGAAGAGCCATTTCAACAATGGGGTTTAGACTTCATTGGAACTCCTAACCCACCTTCCAGTGCTGGATATACCCATGTGTTGACTGCCACATATTACTTCACCAAGTGGGTGGAAGCCATCCCAGTCAAGAGCACTACTTCCGAGGTAATTTACAACTTCATTAAGGAGAACATATTGATCAGGTTTGGGATCCCAAACAAAATTGTGACTGATAATGCTTCCAAATTTTCTTCTACCGAGATGATGGACTTCAGCTATGGGTATGGGATCTCACTTGCTCATTCTTCATATTACTACCCCCAAGGGAATGGACAGGCATAATCAACAAACAAGAACTTGGTGAGAATAGTTAGAAATATTGTAAATGATTCTCAGAGGAATTGGCATAAAAAGCTATATGATGCACTTTGGGCTAATAGAATTACACCCAAGAGAGCAATTGGAATGTCTCCTTTCCAAGTGGTGTATGGTGTGGAAGTCAACTGCTAGTCATGGTGGAATTTCCAGCCTTGCATCTGATGAAAACCATTGAAGATTCAAGTTTCAGTAGCTCTTTGGACAAGAGAATTTTGTACCTTCAGAAGCTTGATGAGGACAGATTACAAGTGGTTGATAGGATAACAACTCATCAGTTGAAAGTGAAGGATTTGTTTGGCAAGAAAGCCAAACCCATAGTTTTCCAAGTGGGAGACATTGTGTTGCTTTGGGACAAAATACATGAGCCATGAGGAAACCATGGTAAGTTTGATTCTCTTTGGATTGATCCTTTTAGAATCAGACATTTTGTTGGAGAGAACTCTTTTTATCTAGATTACATGGATGGTTCTCCTCTCCCACTTCCTTATAGTGGGCAGTATCTGAAGTTGTTCAAGTCCTAGGTGACTATGTGGTCCTTCTGTATATTATGTACAATGTTTTGGTTTTGGTTTGTTCCTTTGTTTTTTATTTCTGTTCTTCCCTTTTGGTTTGTTTTGTTTCTTTTCCCATCTTATGTTTGTTGCCTTATATTGGTTTTTCCTTCAACTCCTTTTCCCAATGGATAAAGAACTGGTCCTCTTTTCCCTAGAGTTATCTGTAGTTCTTGATCTTGTCTTGTGTCTTTATTCCAAGACAAGTCATCCCCAAAAAGAGCCAGCTATTGTTGGCCCCAAAATTCCCCTCTTTTAAAGTTAAGTTTCAAAAGATTTTTAGTCTGTACCTTGGAGTATTGAATCGTGTCGAGCCTGGCATTGTTTGCATTTTTCCTGTTCATGGAGAATAATTTGAAATTCAGGCATATGGTAAAGTTCCTTTCCTTCTTTTTATTTTCTTCCCACTATCAAGAATGACATGTGTATTTTCCTTGTTAAATTTTTCCCCAGCATCCACGGGTAATATGTGAATATATTTGATTGGATGGAGTTTGGCCATATTTCAAGGTTCAGCAGAAGCCTTGACATGTCCAAATTATGCAACTCTAGGGGCAGGGTCCAAGGGATAGTCCTCAAATAAGCGCATGCTTTCCGCATGTCCCAATTACAAAATGAATACATAATAAGCTAAAAAAAACTTAGTATGGAAGGCTCAGCGGACGGCGCCACATGCCTCATCAACGCAACTTCAAGAGTTAAAGATCAAGGTAGTTCTCAAACTTGTGCTAGTCCTCCACGTGTCCTAGTTCCAAAAAGGGATAGAGCCGATCATTAAAATTGACTAAGTATGGGGAGGTTGGCGGAAGCCACCATATGCCTTAACGGTGCCATTTCGGAAGTGAAATCAAAGGGTCAGTCTCCAAGTAGTGCCAGCACACCATGTGGTTAAAGTCAATATGAAGACGAAGTTGGCCGTTGAAAATTCCAAGACCGGAGAAAGGAGACATGCGTCATCTCGGCACAATTTTAAGGGGCGCTTCCAAAATGGAAACTCAAATGAGCGCAAACCCTCCATGTGTCTAGGGGTCAACATAGGTCAAGCTAGAAATAGACCCGAATTGGCAAAGTATAAAGGAACCGGCAGATCTCTCACCCTGTTATCTTGGCACAGTTTCAAAGGCAAAAAATGCAAAAGGCATCCGCAGGCCCGCTCCAATTAATTTCTCCCACGAGGGTGGCCCAAATTTGAAGTTGTAAAATCAAATCAAATGGCCCATGTTTTAACTAGTAAAATAATGTAACGGCCATATATTTAAAAATTGTTTTTTCTGCCATTAAAGTTTCTTTGCAAATCAAGAATTCAAAAGGGTGTGGATGATTGGAATAAGTTGTAACTATTTCTTGCTTGCTCGAGGAATTTGTAACCGTCTCTTGTGAGCTATATCATGAGCTTTCAAATCCATTGTAAAGGGTTGGAATTTTGATTATTATGGAATTGTAATTTTGAATTGGAAGAAATCAGTACAAAGGTTTTTCCCTTTTTCTTCTGCTTTCTCTTTCCTTCTAGTTCTGATCTGTGAATCATCTAATCCTTGCATGCTTGGAAACTTTGTGTTCTAGTTTGTACAATCTCTAGAACTTTGAGTCTGCGAATTGTGTCTATTATAAACGTGGATGGTTATACTCTGTATCTCATTTGCACAATACATATAAGGATTTTCTCTGCCATCTCTTTCCCCTGAAATTATTGTCTTCTTCTACCTCCCTCCTCTCTTCAAATTCTTCTATCCTCATGTATTGATAACTTTCCAGGCTTAAAACACATTTCAGGATATCGAGAAACCACCATTGAATGAAATACTATGCATTTGTACATAGGTTGTGCCCCTTCTTTCAAGAAGGGAACCTCTCCCATTAAATAGGAGAAACTTGCTTGTCCCCTGACTGTGGGTTTCATTCCAAGTGCAAATCTGAAACCCAACACATACCATACCATTAATCAGCCTATAGACCTTAACAAACCTTAACATACCATTAATTAACATCTAGACCTCTTTATAACACTTTTAGACATCAATATCCCCCTTAAATTCATGACAAGTCATTTTACATTCTTTTGGAAAATTTGACCACATTTTTGAGTGAACTATCAAAATTCAAATTTGAATTACTTGACCACCTATCATTTTCTCTCTTATTCCTGCAACACACTTCCATGCATTTTTCTTGATCCCACACCTATAACTTGAATGGTGATTTGTCAATTTGGAAGCTCTTGAAGACGCTTCTGCTTCATAATTATTTGAAGAAATATTTATAAACTGTTAAATCTTAACATTAAGGTAATTGGTAATAGACTTAAATGGATTCAAACTCTCTTTCCAGAGAAAATACATATTAATAAAATAATAATTGTATGGGAAGAATAATATATTTGTTGTTTGATATATTAGGGTATAAATAAAAAGGGGTGAATAAAATTGTAATGGAAAATGGGTAAGTAAGGTATATGGAAAAAATATGGGGTATTTTCATTCTAATAATATATGGGATGGGGGTATTCATTTGATAATTATATGTAAACACTAACATTAAGGGTATTGTTTAATACCCTTCGAACGAACGTGCTATACCATACTTTTACTAAGTGAACCACTTGTGGTCCCTCTGTCCATGTGTCCCCCATCCCTGAGACTTACGTAACTATGCAAAATTTGACTCGTGTAGTTTGTTTAGCATCATCTAAATCTATATGTATCTTTTGTCTTTCAAATCTATTGGAGTTGAATTTCCATATATAATTCAATAGCTTTTGATACACACAATTATCACTTTGAAATGACTATGATAAGAGTGCATAGGGTGTGATGTGAGTGAAGATTTCAAAGGGTAGAAGGATAATGATGTCACATAAAGGGAAGAAGATATTTGAAAATCAGTGACCAAATTAATTGATAAATATTGGAATATATTACTTACAAACTATTTTCTCTCATACAACAGGGAAACCAGGGTTCATTTTAAGAAGACCCCTCTGAAAAATTACTTTCAAATCATTGGCGAATATCTTAAATCAACTTTTGAATCATTGGAGAATTTTTGAAAAAAAAATTCGTGGCAAAGGTGATTTCACAGATCATTGTTCCCTCATTTTTCACAATTTTGGTTAGGTAGGTTGGACTGACAGGTTAGACGGGTGAGTTGGATGGGTGGGTTGGACAGGTGGATTGGATGAGTGGCTTGGATGGGTGGGTTGGATGGGTGGGTTGGACGGATAGGAGTTGGACAAGGTAGGGGTTGGACAGGAAGGAGATGGACGGGCAATGGTTGGTCGATTGGGTTGGACGAGTGAGGAGTTAGACAGATAAGGATTGGATGTGGTGGGTTGGATGGGAGAGTTGGATAGGTGGGTTGGATGAATGAGGGGTTGGATGACGTGTGTTGGGCATTTTTACCATTGAATTTAATGTTCATTAATGATACCCTTGTGACCTATAAATACCATTTCAAGGTTCATTTTTTCACTTTTATATGTAAATATATAGTGTTATGAGCTCTCCAATTTTACACCCAAATTTCACTTCTCCCAAATTTTAGCAAGGGCCAGTACCACATCTATTCCTACACCCAAATTTCAATACAAAAACCTCATGTGCCCACATATTTTAGCTCTACTAAAACCAAAAGATGCTCCAAAGGATTGGCTCAAAAAATAATAATTTTTTGGGCTTGTGAACATGCCCCAATTCGAGACTGATACATCAGTCCTTGATTACCTACTCACCTCTTACAACCACAACAATGGATAATTTTCTGTTCTTATCATGCATCCGAAACGTCATAAAATTTCTTTTTCTAATGAACCCAAGAACATGCATCGGTTAACAAGTTTACCTTTTGAAAGTAAGCCACCTTTTACTCCAAAGGTTGCCCTTACAGACGAAGACAAAAAGTTTTTGGAGTTTCATTACAATGTAAAAGTTAATGGTAAGTTTATTATTTTAAAATGCTTTTTTTCTTAAACATTACTCGACCACACAAAGGATCTAACATTTCTTTTCTATAATTGCAGCTACTCTTAATCATTCATCAAGAGGCCTTCTTCTACAAGGTATTACAAACAAATTATTTATTGCAATTGCTTCACTTTTTAAGGCCAGGATTATATTACAGGGTAGATCTGCAGACATTCCATATTGGTCGGTTCAGTATTTATAACGGACACTAGCAGGTCAACAATTTGATTGGTGCAGTTATTTTTCCAACAAAATAAAATCAAATATCTCCCATGCCCAAAAAGCCAATCAAACTGATAAATTGAGGACTGTATTTTCTTGTTGCAAATTTATTCTTACTTTCTATAATGAAGCATACTACGATTGACGCAGCATAAGATTACTACTGTAATCAATGCTAAGATGATTGGTCTTAGTCTCGAAGAACAATAGGTAAAAATTACTTTTACTATTTACTTGTTATAACGATTTCAATTTGAATATTTTAAATAAAATAATAATTGTATGATTTTATTTTGTAGAGAAAAATTATAGCTGCAGCATCGCATAAGGAGGTAATTTCTAGAATTAAATCCCCTCCAGAGGTCTCTACTACTTCTGACATGGATTCAGAAGAATCAACACCAGTAAGACCTCATCAAAAGTGACCTAGGGGTCAATATGCACAACACGTTTACCATCACATTTAACTACATGTATGAATAATGAACTTTATCTTTTTATATAAATTACAAATTCAAACAAGTACTATAGATTATGTATTCTAATATTTCTACTGATCTTTTCGACATGTATTGTATTCAGATACTACCTACTGAGTTTGATGATGAAGATCAAACTCATTCCAGGTGTGGAGATCAAAATGTCATGATTGTGTCTCCATCTTTGCAAGGTATATTATACAGTAGTTTGATTTGCATGTTTTGTTTACTTCCAATTTTTTAGCATTTACAAAGCCCAACCATTATATTCTAACAATTTGTTGTTTTCTTCATGTAGGTAATATGGCTTCAGGTCATGTTCCGCTTGTAAGGAGACCACCAATTCCTCCAACACGTCAAGTACAAACATAAAGGAGGACTATAAGAAAGAATATTAGGATTCCTGCAGAGTAAGCAAGAATAGTTCATCCTGCTACAATCGAATTTCTTGGGCTGTCACTAGGTGGTGTTTTAAGTGTAATAGCCACACAAATTTTCAACAACATCGCCCTTGATGAGGAGTATTTAGGCTTCAATAGTGGGGATGCAAAAAAGAGTAACTATTTTGACACCCACAACATGATTCAATCTACTCCGCCTCAACAACAAAATGTGCATAAAATACAGGGCAGTGACTCTCCTCCTCCACTAAGAAATACATCCACAAACAAATGATGAAAAAGAAACATTTTCTATTAGAAAATATGATATCAGATAGTATGGGGGAAAATTTTCAAGAGGTTGTAATTTCTGTATGTGGATTTGGTGCGGTCTTGGGAGAGGAGAGCTAAAATTTTGATAAAAGAAATAAATACTACGATACCCATAATCACGCTCAAAGGCATTCATTGTTCAGTGTCGTAGAGAGCCAACCAGCATGGTAGGATTTTTTACTAAACAAATCTCAATCAGGGAAAAATTTATATAGTAATGATTATAATGATGAAATTATAGACATAATGCTAAACAAGTTAGAGAATCTCAATGCTGAAGCACAAGCTTACTACAATAAATGGGCTAAAGACAAGACAAATTTTTTAATAGAAAATGCAAAAAAAGAAAAAGTTGTTGTGAGTGGGTTTTTAGTTTTACATGCAAAACTCCTAATTATCTGATATTATAACCACTGCAATATATTTTTTCATTTTATCTAATAGACTAAAAATTTAATATTTCTATTTTGCAGGAAAAATATGAAAATTTAAAGAAAAAAGCAGCTATTATTTGAAGCACATTTGAAGAATTACCTGTAAAATCCTAAATTATTTTGTACATTTAAAGGAAAAACTCATTATTATAAATAAACAAAATAATACATTGAGAAGGATAACAAAGGAGCATAAGATGGATCCAGAAGTCTTACTGAAAGAAAATACAGATGTAGATGCAACACTTTTGTCTGTAGAAGGTGTAGTGAGTGAATATCTGACTATTCTAGAAAATATCAATACCGCGGCATGAGATATGCAGGCATCAAGAGTCTATGAGAAGATAGCTCTATACAGATGCAACAGTTATTCCTCCACCTATTATGGAATAAAAATAACAAGCTTCACCTGCATCACATAAAATAAGATATGTTAGTAAATTTCACCATGTGACAGGTGTGTTGTAATAATTCTGACACTGGTGTAGGAATTAAAAGATAGTGGCCATCCCTTTTTTAGTTTTTATTCCATGTGCCGGCAGACGTAAGGACAACTATGACTTTGAATCATAGGTAAAAAAAGAGGATGACCTCATAATGTTTCCTTATATGACATAACTTGTTCTGGAAGCTTTGATATGTTATGAAAAACTGATTTTTGGAATTGTATTGGTCGGAACAATTCTTTATGAATTTTTACGTTTCTTCATAAAGTAATCTGCCACATGAGAGATCGGTTTCAAAAGAACTTTGGAAATTAGGATTGTACAATGTTAATATATGTTGTTAATATAAACTATGTTTCTTTTTTTATTTTTTACGTAAATGTTGCTTAAATTTACAATGATTTTCTTTCTTTAAAATATTTACATTTCTGATTTGTTGCAAATGTAAAATAAATCAATTAACAGATATAAAAGACAAATGTGTCCTTATTTCAGTCTGAATTTGAAAACCAAATATAAAAAACAAATGGGATAATTGAAACATATAATGGCATTGTTCCAATGGAAAAGTTGCAATCTCTGTATGAAATAAATCATTACTTATTACATCACGTTATTGTAATGAAATATATGTGAATTGGAATAATCCTGGAGAAACGCTTTCATTTGTGTCTTGAAAATCAACTGTAGCATGATCTGTGGATGTGTTTCAATCCCCTAGGTATAGGCAGAATATTACTAACTTCTCTTTTTTTCTACCAGTGAATTCCACAATGTCAGTGCTCTATCATAAGGAGAAAGACTTTCACTGAGTAACGTGATACATACAATCTAAGATAACTTTATAAGTTATTATCCAATCTGTTTTGAACTTTTGACTTTAAAAAGGATAGTGCACTGAAAACCCTCTCATCTTCCACAGAACCTAGAATAGTTGTTTGGCAGAGCTAGATATAGCTTAATATACTCGCTCAAATCTTCACTTAGAATACCACTAGAACAGATATCCTTCCACAATCCTTTTCAGTGGCACTGTAATCCTGTGGGTTTTGTAGAAGTTGAAATTTTCGTATCATAGTATTAACAAAATCCATTTGACTGTGAACTAAGTATCTTTCTTTTCAAACATACCTTCTAAAGAAACTCCATTTATCTCATTCAGCATTAGAGAAATGATCTGTTAGATCACCCATGTTTTTGATAAATAAAGGACTGAGTAGCATTGAACAAGGTTTACCTCTTGAAAAATTCCACAAAACCCAGATTTACAACTCCCATTGCTTATAGTATTTTATCATTTATGAATCTTTTCCGGATCTCTTTAGCGTAACGATACTCAGAGATCTTTCTGAACTTATTCCTAGTTTCCATTAATACTGTAAGCTATGAAAAATACACTACTAACAAGGAAGTAAAATACCAATAATTGTACCTCCTCCTTCGTGTTCCGTAGCAAACCTCAGAATGGGCTAGGAAACTTTGATTGAGCCTTGATTTTGTGATATGTAGGTGCTTTTCTTCAAGACGGAGCAAGGCCTTCCTGCAACAATGATCCTCTTACTTTGCACTGGATGGGAAAAAAGGATTATGAGGCTATTTTGGCATTAGGACGAGGCAAAAAGGATGTTCTTTGCTCAAATGATGCAAGAACTTAGATATTGCATGTCAAGCTTATTCTCCGTGTCCTTAGAGGGGAGGGGTAAGGTTGTATTTATAGCCAGAGGGAGTGATTAACTTTGATTAATTTAAGTAATCATGGTTTGAAAATGTGAGCAAGATTAAGATGAGTGGTTTGAAAATGTGTGCAAGATTAGGTGAGTGGTTTGAAAATGTGGGGCAAGGTTAGATGAGTGGGGGCCACGAAGAATGGGTGAGGATTTGAATTATATTTTTAATTCATAAGTGGAGGATTTTAGGTGAGTGGGGACCATGAAGGGTGGGTGAGGATTTGAATTTGAATTTTTAATTCAATAGTGGAAAAAACATGGAGAATAATGACATGTGATGAGGATTAGATTATTTTTTGGATTTTGAAATGGATAATTAATCAAAATTATATTTGATTAATTCGAAGTGTATTTTTGTGGGAAATGAGGAAGGGGAATTAATTGATTTAGGATAGATGTGAAATTGGGGGTGTCTACATTTTCCCCTCTTTGGAAGGGTACTATGAAAGTAGTGTCCTTTCAAAAAAAGTAGACGGGATGGGGGAAGAATTCAATCTACTTTTCTTAAGCAAAAGGTAGAGCGAATGTTTGTTGGGGAGAATAGAAAGTGGTGAGTGACGTATGTTATAGAATCCTCCAAGACAAAAATGTCATGAGAAGATGTGATTATGGATAGATGTGGTGATGCCCCCTCGAGAGGACTGATGAGAATGAAATATATGATAGAACTCTTGAAAAGAAGGGAAATTAATCATGCAGAGAAGAGGACGATAATGGAGTGGAAGAGACTGGAATGACCGCACGATGGAAATGGAGAAAGGATTCAATCGACCTTGAATGCTAGGTGTGAGGGTGTGTGGGAAAGAGAAAAGGGAATGGATAGGACTGGGGGGTTGATTATGAGAAGAGTAAGGGAGATAGGGGAGGGAAAAAAAAAGGAATGAAAGAGGTAGAAATAAGAGAGAGGGATGATAGGGGAAGAAGGGAATGATGAAGGACAAACAAGGCAAAAACAGGAAAATGACAGAGTAGAGGGTGAAGGGATGAAATAGAGAGATGTGCAAAATGAAGGAAGCAACAGAGATAGTAAAGAGGGATACATGGAAGTGAAATAAATGAGAGAGCAAAAAAAAAGTAGGAAATGGGAAAGGATAAATAAGAAGGATAAAACGAGGTGGGAGTAGGGGGTGAAATGAAGGGAAATGGAAAGAGGACAAAAGAAGAAGTAGAACGGAGAAAAAAAGAAACTATGAGGGGCGAGGAAAGTGTGAAAAACAGGAGAGAAAGGAAGAGAAACAGATATATAATGAACGAAAAGGTAGGGGTGGTAGAGAAAAGGAGAAGTGGTCAAAAGAAACGTGAAAATTAGGGGAGAGGAAAGGAAGATAGAACGAATACAAGGAGAAGATTAAAAGAATCGTGCCATTGCGAGGAAGACCAAGGCAAAGAATATGGAACAGACCGTATGGAAATGCATGTGGAGGGGTGGTATGATAAAAGAGATAGGACAACGCTGAACAGCCAAGTTATCAATAGGGAAAGTAAGGAGGAAACGTGATGGAAAAAGGGGAAGGAGACGATATAAGGGAAGGGAAATAAGACGAGGGGTGGGAGAGAGAAGAGGATAATAAAGAAAATGATGTAGAAGGAAGGGAATACAGAAAGGGGGGTAATAAGTGGAAAGGAAACAGTATAAGGAATGTTCAGAGAAGAAAGAGGGGAGGAATGACATCCATTGGAAAAGATGCAGAGATGCATGAAATGAGGATACTAGGATGACAAGAAAATAGAAAAAGGATGTATGATGAAGACAGTAAAGATATTGAAGAGGGAAAAGAGGAGATGGAGAGATGGGTAAGAAGCAACAAGAAAGGGTGGTATTGAGGGAAAAGAATATGAGAGAAAAGAGAATGGGGGGAGAGAAGAAGCAATGCCAATGAGGGGATGTTAGGGAAATCCCCTTTACAATGAGTGGTGGGGAAGGGTGAGAGAAAAAATGAAGAAAAGGAGAAAGCTAATGAGGATTGGAAAGGGGTAACGCCAACAAAGGGACGTTAGGGAAAATCCTTTTATAATGAGTGGGTGGGCTACGAGGAGGGAAGGAATGAAGGGAAACTCTAGAAGGTCCAAGGGACTGAATGAGGTTGTGCGGAATGAGGATTGATGATTTTTAGGGAAAACCCATTTATAATTATTAGCGCGGGAAGAGAAGATGATGATGAAAGAATGATATAGGAGTGTTAACAATAATGGCGAATGCGTGTGTGGGTAGAAATGTGGGGGGGAATTTGAGAAAATGAAGTGGAAAGAGTAAAGAAAATGGGATGGATGAGTTGGGGTTAGGTGAAAGTGAGGACAAGATGTAGGTGATGAGGATGAAGAACCAAGACATGAAAAGAATGGGAAGAAACATTATGAAGGATGATGGATCAAGAAGGGGAAAATGGGGGGGAAAGAACGTGATTGTAGGTGGAAGAGATTAGATGTATGTTTGTAAGAGGATATGTGGAAAAAAGGATAATAGTAGAAGGAAAAAGTGGGTAGTAGGAGATACTAGGTGGAAGAAGTGATCAACAAAGTGAACGAAGAATGAGGTGGGGGGAGAAGTTCACGATGACAAGTTAAGTGTAGGGAGGACCTTGACATAAGATTGTCATGTGATGGAAGTGGTTAATTACGATTGCCAAGCGAGTAAAACTGGAGATGACAAGTGGTCAAGTGAGAAGTGGTGTTTGCGAGAATCGAAAAGGAGGTGAAAGGATGTGATAATGGGGAATGCCGAGAAAAAGTGAAGGGTGATGAGTGCATAGTGATGGGGAAAGGCAAGGAGACAGATCATCCGTAAGAGGGACTCTTAAGTGAGATCACCATGCCAGGTGAGTGGTTAAGTAAGCTTTCCAAGCAGAGGAGGGTGATTGTGGTGGTAAAAACATGTGATGATGGGGAATGGAGAGGAAAGATGGATGGTAATATTGTAGAGTGATGGGCGAGTGTAAGATGACATGTCATGCTTAAGAGAATCTCTTAAGTAAGATCGTCATGCTACTGGAGAGGTTTCTTAGGATCACCTAACCGACAGGGATGATATGCAAGGAGAAAGACAAGATATTGGGGACATGGGTGGAATGGTAGGTTGAAGAAGATCGCAACGAGAGGTGTGAGAAATAAGATGGGGGAAATATGATGGGATGGGGGAAGGCCATAGGGTAGATCAACCTTAAGTGAAAGTGTTAAGTAAGTTTGCCATGTGGCCAAAATGGTTAAGTAAGATCACCAAGCAGGAGAAGAAGAAGGATGATGATAGAATTGGTGGGAATAGGGTATGAAAAATGGACTGAAGGGGAACCCTCGAGTGAATTTTCCATACTACAAGAGCGTGTAAGTAGGATGACCAGGCATAAGATGGATGTGGGGAAGGATGAGAAAAGAGTTAGTGAGGTATGGGTGAGTGGTATATGATATGAGATGAGGTGATAACAAGAAAGAAAGGAAACAAAGGAGTGTAACATGAATGGATGAAGGAATATATGTAGTGGAGGGCGGAGAGTGTGAGGGGAATCCTTAATTGGGATGCCCGCATGGTGAGAGTAATGATGCAAAAATAAGAAGTAGAAGAGGTGGAATGGCAAGATGTGTTTTGTGGTGATTGTTGTTTTATGAGAGGGGAGGTGGTGAAGAAGCTTCTATAGTGGGAAGATCTTAGGGAGAAAGTAAACCTCCATCGAGGATCCCATATAGAAGGGGTGATTAAGTAAGATTGTCAAGCGGGAAGCAAAAGGAGGAAATGATAGAATACAAATGGATGAGAGGGGACAAGAATGGTGAGAAGGGTAATATGGGTATAAGTGGTAGAGGAGTAAAAATGAGGAGTGAGGATGAATGGATCAAATACATGGTGATCATGGTGGGGGAGGAGCTACTAGATATGGAATGCTACTTGAGAAAGATTGTCAAGTAAGATTTGTAAACTGCAACGGTGATCAAGTAGGATTCCCAAACTGGGGAATGTATTAGTATGGGTGAATGGATGGGGTGCAAAGTAAGATGTTGATCATGCATGAAGATACTCATGTGAAGAAAAGCATCTTAATTTTAATATAACACATAATAGGATGCATCATGATATAAAAGATCAGGATGACTAGACTATAATATTGTGATAGCATAGATAGGGGCCATCAAGAAGGTTTGATGCCCTAGTACGATATGTAAATGGAAGAGAGCATAGATAGAGGGCATCAAGAAAGTATGATGCCCCAGTACGACATGCAATAAGATAACAAAATAATATTAGAGAGAACACCAGGATACATAAAATCAAGATGCCCCCTGTAATATATCAAGATACAAGAAAGTAATTAATAATTTGCAACACAATAACCAATAAACATGTCCCTAACATGTTCCACAATGAGGATTGATTGGATGTGCCCCCAAGTAGGGGTACGGGGATATAGTAAAGTATTGGGTCATTGTCCTCAAACAAGGAAACAATGAGAGCCAGATTTGCCCCAAGCGAGGATTCACGCGAAGAGAAGTGGTTTGAATTTGGTAGTCATAAGGTGATTGGAGCATTCGTTGGGGATAATAGTTCAAAGGTTAAATTGTGTTGGTTATTCTAGAGTTTTTCTTTTTTCTTTTTTCTTTTTTCTTTTTTCTTGCGATTTTGTGGATTTTTTTTTTTATTATATATATATATTTTCTAATGTTTTTTGGATTTTTGACGATTTTCAAATGTTTTTGACTTTTTTTAAGATTTTCAAATGTTTTTGGATTTTTGATGATTCTTGTTAATGGTTTTAGATTTTTGATGATTCTGTGTAATGTTTTAGGATTATTGATGAGTATTTCTAATGTTTTTGAATTTTTGACGAGTTCTAATTTTTTTTTTTGATTTTAAACGATTGTTTCTAATGTTTTTAGATTTTTGACAATTTTCAAATGTTTTTTGATTTTTAGATTTTTAGATTTTTACACTGTTTTTGGATTTTTGACGATTTTCAAATGTTTTTGGATTTTTAGATTTTTACATTGTTTTTGGATTTTTGATGATTTTCAAATGTTTGTAGATTTTTACACTGTGATTGACAATTTATGGACCAAAGTGCAGACTTATTTTTGAGAGGTGATGTACCATGTTTGGTGTTGTAACTTATGCTTAGAATAACACAAATTCTCTTTCCATTGGCAGGATATGGTGGTGATGATATGATGAAAAGAATTACAGCTCTATTCTTGACTCCACACAACTAGTAAGATGTGTGGGCTCATCACCAAGAATCAAGAAGGACGTAGGAGGTAGATAATGAATATAGAGACAAATGCTAACACAAATCCCTTTGGGAAATTGTGACTCCATTCTTCATAATGGTACTGAACCAGTTTCAAAAATGGCTTTCACTTTATGAGTCACATGCTAGACTTAGACAGTTATGTGGCCTACTGATTGATAAGATATGAAGTTAAGGGATAGTTCTCTCTTCACTTAGGCATCTAAATTACGTGTTTGAGGATTCTATAATTTGTAAGCACTGTAAGATTTTGTATTTTTGAAATGACTCCCTATGCCTTGCCCCATGCTACTAGTGAGAAGCAAGGGCTCATCACCGAAGACAAAATATAGGTGAGTGAATTCCCTTTTTGTCTTTTTTTTTTATTTTCTTTTTTTTTGAATATTTTGCAATATTTTTATGTTTTTATGAGAATGACCCCCTAGGCTTTGCCCCATGCCACTTGTAAGAGGCAAGGGTTTATCACCGAAGACAAGACATAGACGAGTAAGGGCACCTTCCTCCATTCCCAGTCTCACACTACCAGTAAGAAGTGTGGACTCAACACCAAAGATTATGAAGGACGAAAGATGTGTCAATGAATTATTCATAAGTTATTGAATTGATGGATTTTTTTACAATAGTGTTTTGTATTTGGGAAGAAATTTTTGCCCCCAATCTCAGCCCCACATGACTAGTAGGATGCGAGGGTTCAACACCAAAGACTGAGATGGACGACCAAACGAACTGGGTAACGAAGTTTAGAGCTTTGTTATGAAAGAGAGAATGTATTTGAAGGGAATATATTACCATCAGTAAGCTTCTAGGTATGACCATAGAGGAAAGCGACTAAAAATGGAAGAAGTATGATGCTCACAAACTTAATAGGATTTATACTAGCACTTGTCTCATGATGATAAATATGAAGATGTGATTTTGATAATAAAAATGTTTACCAATAGAAATGAATAGATTTATTCGAAGATAAGCATGACAGAAGGAACAATGTACAAGTTGTTGTTTCTCGAAATAGAGAGTGCTTTCAATAAAAAAAATCTTTGAATGGAATGCATTCATAGGTTTTTCAAGGACTTGGCCTATGTCAATGGCCAATTTATAAGCTCCAAACCCAAAATTATTTATGATTTTGTTGGGCTCAAATTTGTCTTGTTTGTCTCGGTCTTTGGGTGTATTATTTCAATTTTCTTTGAGAATGAAATCATTGACCTTAAATTTTCTAGGTTTGAACTTTTTATGGTAGCTATGTCGTAGCCGATTTTGATATACTTGAAGCTGATCTAGGGCATTAAGTCATTTTTCATCAAGAAGCTCAAGTTCATTAAGGCGTGAGTTTCGATAACAATCTTTATTGATTACATCTTTAAAGGATGGAAATTCAAGCTTGACATGTAAAATAGCTTCCCAACCATAAACAAAGGAGAAGGGAGTGGCTCCAGTAGGTGTGTGATAAGATGTACGGTAAGCCCAAAGAGTGGGATATATTTGGTTAAGCTAATAGCTTCCATGTGTGTTGACAATGATGGTTTGTGTTATTTGGTTTGTTGCTTCTATTTGTCCATTAATTGATTATTTTGAGGATAGATTCACGATTAAAGGTTGTGTAAAGATATTTTTGGGTATAATTACCTCGTAGAATGTATGCACGTAGAAGTTTTGACAGGTGATAATAATTAGCGATGAGATGCCTGCAAGATCGATCATTGAAAGCATGATAGACACGACATGTTGCATTGTCGCAAGTGTCCAAACTTGATGTGGTTGTGTTTGGACAACAAGGCTAGAGATATTAGGCATAAGATCCAATATTGGAATAATAGAATCAAACTTAATGGTACTTGTTGATGTAACCTCTTCTGTAGTGTCTGCAGTAATATCAAGGTCTCGTTAGATGTTGGAAGAATGTTTTCACCCAAAATAGATTCAATATATGTTTGGGCTGAAAGAAATTCTTGAAATAAGTTCAAGTGCTCAGTAGATGTTGGAAGAATGTTGTTGTCCAAAATAGGTTCGATGTATGTTTGGGTTGAAAGAGAGTCTTGAAATAAGTTCAAGTACTCAGTAGATGTTGGAAGAATCTTGTTGTCCAAAACAGGTTCAATGTATGTTTGGGTTGAAAGAGAGTCTCGAAATAAGTTCAAGTGCTTAGTAGATGTTGGAAGAATGTTGTTGTCCAAAATAGGTTCAATGTATGTTTGAACTAATGGAAGAAAAATTGAAGAAGATATGGATTGGTTTGGAATTAGAGAGGCTCGACTGTTGTCATCATGATCTCATGGAATTTCAGGTTATATAGGAGTTTCAATAGTAGTCAGCTCTTCATGGAAAGTTGTGGTATTGGATGTGTCACTGGTTGTAAGAGCGTTGTCATCAAGTTCTACAAAGATGATGTCGTCGTCAATTAGGTCTTAGACGTAATTCTTAAATCACACACATTTATCTATGTGATGACCATCAATGCGATGAAAGTCACAGTATGTGTTAGGTTTGTACCAACATGGTTTAGCTTCCCCTTTGAAAAAGGGTTTTGTAATTTGATATCTTATCATTTTAGCCTCTTTTAGTTAATGAAAAACACTAGAGAGACTTTCTCCAAGGGGGGTAAACTGACGTTGGACTTTATGGGAACTGATGTCTTCGTGAGGTTGTATGATTAGCCTTTTGGGTGATCGTTCACTAATTTGGGTAGCCATATGAGAGAGTTGTGTTTTCATCTTATTAATTTGTTCTAATAGCTCATTGCGTGATGTTTTTTTGTGAATTCATCATGGTTGAAAGAGAGGGAGAAAAAAGAAAGGTGAAATGAAGAACTCAACCTATTGATTGTGATTTTTGTTTTGGCTCAATCGAGTTAACAAGTAAGGCTATAAGGAGTAAGCTTAAACAAAATACTCGGGAGAAATATGCGATAGCTCAAACAATCTATAATGAAAATGGTTTGATTTGGCTTAAACAAGCTTATCAGAAGACAATGTAAGGAGTACACTCAAACAAGGTACTCGATACAAATGGGATATAGCTCAAATAAGCTATGATGAAGATGTTGATTGGTTTGGCTTAAACAAGCTCTGAGATTGTTGACAGGGAAAGTAACCTGAACAGGTTAATCTCAATATGGTTGTGATATAACTCAAAATAATTTATGAAAGGATTTGTGTTGGCTATGATTTGGATAAACATGATGGTGGACAAAATAATGAGTAAACTCAAACAAGTCACCCAATATTAGTTTGATATAGCTGGAAATAAGCTATGAAGGATGTTTTGACAATTGACGATATGGGGAGTGAATGATAGTCACTCAATATCAGTTGGATATAGCCAAGGACAAGCTATGAAAGATGTAATGTTGGCTGAAGCGAGCTAATGAAATTGGTGCAATGTTTTAGTCTATGTTGTTGGATTGTTTGGATGTTTTTGCTTGGTATTGAATTGGTCAAGAACTGATTTTTTTGTGGAACACAACTAGGGTTTGAACTTTTCCAATGAACACATTGATATCAGCCAAGTTTTATGATAAAACAATGCTAAACTATTTTGTTTTCAAACAACAAGAAATCATGTGGATGTAATTGTTTTGGCTTAAGAGGTAAATTCTTTAGGAATGATCATTGTTTCATGCAATTATACAAGGATGCTATGAAATGGTGGATGCAGGCTCTTATTACTCCAAGAAGATGCGTCCTCCGATATACCCTAGTCCTGATATACTTAATTCTGTATGGGGACAGAATTGGTACGGGGAACCCTTAGAGCACTAGAGGAGACTCACCAATTCTTACTTTCCTGTTTCAGAGTGAATCACCACGTCCAGAACAGGTTTTGTGAAAAGGTGGAAGGTGATGGAGGGATGAATGTGTATGGTGTCCTTATAACTCCCTGAAAATTTATAGGGACGATGCCTAGGCTTGGTTGTTACAGCTATTTAGGCGTGACTCGTATGCACTACACAACAGCATTACTTGTAAGTGAAGAGCAGGGGCGAGGTAAATATTGAACGTTGTGATGAGACTAGGTCCTAAATTGCAATGCAGATGCAAATGTTGTTGGTGCGTGGTAGTCAAGTCCACGTCACCGGTGTAGCTTTTGTGGTGATGAAATCCACCTCGTCTACTTGCAAAAACAAAATGATAAAGTGATTAAACACAAGGTTCTTTCTAACTTGAAATAAATCACTAGCAGAAAATAATTACGTACCTGAGCATACTTTTTTTTTGGTTTCCGCAATTTTCTTTGAATGGTGGTATTTTTACGAGATTTTTGTTGTTTTTTTTTGTTTTTTTTTTGATAATATTCTAGCGACGCAGTCCTATAGAAAACAAATTAGTAGTTATCCTGCAAACGAAATTTTAGAAAAATGATCGTGGCTATTTTTGATTTTCCAAATCGCTCGAAGGCGCAGGAAAAGAGCATACACAACCAAAAACCAAACACATATTAATAATATGACAAAGGAAAATAATGATTGAAATGACAGTTAGAAAACAAAACTAGAGGATCCTGCAATGTTAGAACAAGAAACTAAAAAATTGTGACCGTTTCTAATTTTCCAGATCGCTCGAAGGCATAAGAAAAGAGCATACGTGGATACAATTGGAATAGATTTTTTTATTTTTTTAAATGTTAACAATTATTTCAATTAATCATGATTGCGAAATAGCGATAATGATTATTTTCACAAAAAAAGAAAAACGATGAAAGAAGAGTGTGAAAATGTTACCTAGAAGCGTTGTCATGGAAAATTGAAATGTAAGGCAAAAAAAATTAAAAATTAAAAAAAAAATTGTTTTGCAGAGCCCGAGTGGCCTCACGTTTCTAATTTCCAAGATCACTTTTGAAGTACGAGGAAAGAGGATACGTGTGAGGTTGTTACGTGAAATAAAAAAAATAAAAAAATAAAAAAAATAAAACTATAATTTTATTTTATTTTGTTAAAAAGACAGGTGTTAGAAGAAATAAAACCAATTTTTTTATGTAAGTCTAAATCTAAAAATTATTATTTTCATTGCATAGATCTTGTCGATACCTTTCCATTAAAAAAAATGAAGTCATTCTGAGTTCGGGAGCAAAAGTTATGGCTTCTGGAAGATGGGCTACGGTAGCACTCTGAATGAAAATTTTGAATGTGAGAAAAACATCCCGGGAGCTGGTTTTTTTATTTTCTGACTTCTGTACTTCACCTGAGAAGCTAAAATTTTGATAGCAAGGTTAAAAAATAACAATAAATAGAAAGAAAGAGTTAGATCACAAAATTATTGACTAAAATAAAAGAAAAAAAATGATTAACTTCCTACAAAGCAGTTATTTTAGCAAAAATAAATAAATAAATGTATTTTCCGGATTGGTTGTCCCATGATAGTAAGATGATAAACTAGTGACTAGTTCATGTGTTTCTCTAGATTATGAGTGAATAACAAAATAAGAACTGGGAACTAAACACCAAGCATCAAGGAGATCAAAGACAGGATGAGCATCATAGTTTCATTGTTGTAATAACCTGCAGATACACCACAAGACACCACACAACAAAAATACTACCAAAAGCATGAAGGTTAACCAAAGAAGGCCATAAAGAATAGAAAAGGAAATAATAACGAACAATAATAAACAAAGAACAGATAAAACCACTAATTGGGAAATTAATAGTAACAGATCGAAAGTTATCGGGCGTGCCAAAATGTAAGCTAGGAAAAATACACTACTAACAAGGAAGTAAAATACCAATAATCGTACCTCCTCCTTCGCGTTCCGTAGTAAACCTCAGAATGGGCTAGGAAACTTGGATTGAGCCCTGATTGTGTGATATGTAGGTATTTTTCTTCAAGACGGAGCAATACCTTCCTACAACAACGATCCTCTTATTTTGCACCAGATGGGAAAAAGGATTATGAGGCTATTTGGGCATTAGGATGAGGCAAAAAGATGTTCTTTGCTCAAAGGATGCAAGAACTTAGATATGGCATTCAAGCTTATTCTCTATGTATTTAGAGGGGAGGGGTAAGGTTGTATTTATAACCTGGGGGAGTGATTAACTTAGAGTAATTTAAGTAATCATGGTTTGAAAATGTGGGCAAGATTAAGTGAGTGGTTTGAAAATGTGGGCAAGATTAGGTGAGTGGTTTGAAAATGTGGGCAAGGTTAGATGAGTGGGGGCCACGAAGAATGGGTGAGGATTTGAATTATATTTTTAATTTATAAGTGGAGATTTTAGGTGAGTGGGGACCACGAAGGGTGGGTGAGGATTTGAATTTGAATTTTTAATTCAATAGTAGAAAAACATGGAGAATAATGACATGTGGTGAGGATTGGGGTATTTTTTGGATTTTGAAATGGATAATTAATCAAATTATATTTGATTAATTCGAAGTGTATTTTTGTGGGAAATGAGGAAGGGGAATTAATTGATTTAGGATAGATGTGAAATTAGGGTGTTTACACTTAGAATACTACTAGAATAGATATCCTTCCAAATCCTTTTCATGGCAGTGTAATCTTGTGGGTTTTGTAGAAGCTGAACTTGTCATATCATTGTATTAGCGAAATCCATTGAATGTGAACTAAGTAGTTTTATTTCCAAAATTCCTTTCACAAGAAACTCCATTTATCTCTTCAGTCTTACAGAAATGATCATTAAGATCACCCATGTTTTTGACAAATAAAATACTGATAGATGTATAAGGTTTTCCGCCAGATAAATTCTAGAACTGTGGATTAACAACTCCCATTACTTCAAGTATTTTATCATTTTTGAATCTTTTCAGATCTCTTTAGCTAAAGATTTTGAGATCTTTCTTAACTTATTCCTAGTTGAAAACAAGGACATGCATGGTATGAAGATTTTGATGACACTTTTAGTGGCAAGGCAAATTAAACACAAGTCAGCCATAAGTCAACTCCCAAAAACTTACTAATACGTGGTAGGTATGAACTAGATTATATAACATTTCCATGTGTTCTCCCATACAGTTACAAAGAAAAATCTATATTGATACATTAAGAAGCACTCTTGGAATTGGCTCAAATTTGTCAATGCATCTAACATAGAGTTGAAAAATGAAAATTCTAAACACTCATAAAGGTACTATAGATCTATTTTATTGGTTCAAGGTTTTCACGTCTGACAAGTCTTATAAAGTCATGTAAGGTACATAAAACTTCTCTATTAGAGCATGATTTGTTACAATATGGTCAGACATCCCTGCAAAATTTGTGAAGGAACATTGAGTGTTCCTATTGTGATTAAATGTGTCGCAGTGGCTAGTGGAGGCTACAGAATAGCCTAAAAATTGTGAAGGCATGGATCCTTCTTATTGGTGTAAGCTTCACATTCAAAAATAAACTGACATCAAATAGGTACAGTGGATTTGTTTGATTGATTTGTGCTTCACATTCAAAAGGCAGGTTCATGACATCAAAGAGGTATGTGGATCTATTTGATTGGTTTATGCTTAACATCTAAGAAAAGTAATGACATCAAAGGGCACATGGAGCTGTTTGATTGGATAAAGCTAAGCATTTTTAACAAAGTTCTTGAAATCTCTAGAGTGAATTGCAAGAGTAATATGCATGGAGATCACGTATCAATTGGCTCGTACTTTCAGGGTGACTGTATATTACAAATGAACACATGGAGACCTATCATTGGCTGCGATATTCATTGGGGTGATTGCCATGCATTGGACAACAAGTACATGTGGAGCAATATTTTATCTGAAGTCTAACATATGGAAAATCTTCGAAACTCCCTAAAATTTACAGTTGCATGAAAAATCCCAAAAATTACAAGACTAATGTTTGTAAGGAGATCGAAAAGGCATTGCAAAAGAAATTCCGGTTGATTGATCCTTCAAAACTTGATAGGAGAAATTCATGACAGAATTTTGTCTCAGTCGGAAAAGTCTGTGATTTTATGACAGTTCCAAGACTGGTTTAGAAGTGAACAATTCATCAGTAAGGATGTGGAAACATGAATACATGAAGCATCCTTATTTGAAGTGATTATCGAGCTCATGGAGTAAGCTCAAGAGTCATGGAAGAAAGGTTAGAAGGTACTAGAAAGCATTTAAACTACACAGATATCAGATCCTCGTAATCTACCAGACATAGACATTTATGAGGTAATTTTGTATGCCACTTGTATGTAGGAAGAATGAGTCATGTGAAGAATGTCATTGAACCAATGAACTTGATACAAGAGTCATGTTCTCTAGGAGTCATTACATTGTTTATATAAGCTCAATTTTTGAGCTATGTAAATGCTTTTTGTCAAGTTGCATACCCTCTTGCTTAAATTTCTACAATACAAAAAATTGCTGCAAAGAGAGGAATAAGACAGTACTGACCTTTTTGAAGCAGTGGAGAGTGTTGTTGGCAGAATATTTGTTCCTTTATAGAGAGCTAAATGGTACGTATGTTGAAATGATAGGAGAGTCTGAGTGGTTGCATGTTGTGCAAGTGGTAAAGGTTATGAACTGTATTGCCAGCCATGAAATTTTAAGAAAGGAAAGGTAGATTTTCCCAAGTGAGCTGAAGATTGTGGTCATAATCAGTTGTGGGAGACAACATCAGTAAAGAGATCATTTTTTTTGTAAAAATTCTAAGTTACATCTTTTGCACCGATAGGGGGTTGAAGCCTCCTTACAATTTTCAGTAGTACACTAAGTTTAACAGAAGGATCAATTTGTAGTTGGTTCAAATTATAGGGGGTTGAAACCTTCCAATTGTCCAGTTTTCCAGCTTACTTGTAAGGTCATATTTTATTGTTGTACCAAATTTGGGAGTTGAAGCTTCTAGAAAATTTGAAGCTTGTCAGCAAGACTGAGTTTGAATATCATGTCTAAAATTTTTGGAAATAGACCTTGGAGTAGAAACTTCCTCTGTTGAGTTGAATCCTCAGAGTTCGATGAAATTTCATGTACTTCTATTTCATCAAAGGACATTTTGTTTGCCTAAACCTAGTTCTTGGATCATCAAATATGGGTAAATTTATTATCCCTGTGACGGATTTCCCCACATTGAAGTCATTATCTCCTCATGTAGTATTAATGTGTATCTATAGTTAAATGTTTACATGGTACAAATGTAAAATCAGTAGCTAAGATATTTTAAATTGTGATAAACATTGAAGAAATGGAAATGTTTGTAAGATTTTTAATAAGGACTAGTATTTAACCCTTGCCATCAGTGCCTAGATGTATAACATTATAGAGCCATAGCATGATTAATGACATGGATGAATATGGCATTATGTGATTAGTACACGTGAAAATAGGTGAAGAAACAAGCAAGTGAATTGGCACCCCTTTTTTGAACAAGATAATTACATATAGACTAACTCCTTCTGAATTCACAAAATTCTATTATCCAAAACTGCACTTATTGCTCCAAATACAACTTGGGGGAGGCTCTTATGTTCCAAGGCTCTAAGATTGTACCTTGGAAGGAGTTAGACGACTAGTAGGCTAACTACCCAATTTTCCAAATGGACGGTAAGGGGTTGGATGGCAAGGGCGGTTAGATGGCTCAGGTTGTACGTATATAAATTTTGACGTTTCAGATTGTAGAATGTTCCTCCATTCCTAGGTCAAGGTTATACAAATTAAGAAAATAAGAAACTTTTCCTTCTGGATGGCTCAGGTGCCTAAGTTCTAGTGCAGTTGATTGTGGACATTCCCCCTCTGATAATTGACTAAGGCGAATATGCACACGATAAGAGTCAAAATGCAGGTAAAAAACATTCGTAAGTTCTTAGTAGGTTTTTAAAATCCTAGGTTTGTCAAGAGGAATAGTATAAGGGACAATGTCGGTTAAGTTTGGGGCATGATAAGTTGGCTAGTTTTCTTCATCATATTCGATTTCAAATTTCCATAATACTTGATTTTCGTCACACATATGAAGATTCGCCACTAATATATTATGGGCTGAGGGAAGTTGAGGCTTCAAAGGAATAATGATGCTTGCACGGATCAAAAATAATGAAGGATTTTGTAGTGTACAATTGTATAAAAACCCACTGTGATGTATTCTTTAAATGGAGGTCCCATTTCCTATGCTAATAGGCAAAAGGACTAAGTTGAGCCCCAAACCATGGTCATACCCAAGTGTGTGCATGTGTGACGCTGAGGAGCTATATGTGAGTAGGGGACCCCCGTGGTATGTAAGTGTCCAAGTTTATGCAGTTGGAAGAGAGGTATAGACCCATGGTGACTCAAATAAGGTAGAACAAGATATGTTAGTGAGGTGGACTATGTTTATATGATTAACAACTCCATGGAATGAAATGAACCTAGGGTTAGTACTGTTTATTTTCCAATAAAAAGTAAATAATTGAGAAGTGAGAGATAAGGAAAGGAACTGTGTATTGTGCATACAATTTATCGACCCTATAATGTGTAACAATACATATCTAAAAAACAATAGTGTAGACATGTAGGAGTCACACCTTGAGCACAAGGTCTCCTAAGATTTGTTCCTCAAAGACCCATAACTAGAAAGCATGACCATGGGTGGGGTATTAAAAGATCTACCAAAAATGTTTGTCATGGTCTTGGAGCCACTACCAGGGTATGTGTTTTGGAGATATTACTCAAAGGGTTCAGAGGAAGGGTTTTGTAGGACTTTTTGGGACATATGGGGAGGATACCTAGAAATGTGTTTTGTTGATCAGACTTACGGCAGCTATTTGGGTTGATCTTGTTGGATCACTCTCTGAACATCCTAAATGAATTTCTCAAACCCTAATCCGTAGATAAGATGACCCTATAAGACAATAATTATTTGGGTTATGGGTTTTCCAGTTAGTGCACTATTGACATTATAATTACTCTAAAGATGCCTCAAACCACCCATCGGTATCTACCTAGCATGCGATATTTGAGTGAATACAACTAGATTTGGAAATTGAGAACTCCTTGACAATGCTTGAGTTGAGTTAATATCTTGCTAATATTTGGGATGAGTATGCTTGAGCACTCGTAGATGAGAGAGACTGATGCCTTGACTTGATAAGAGGACTTAGACCTATTTTGGTTGTTGCTCTACTGAATGTGCGTGATATTTTGGGAGATTTTAATTTTCTTTAGTTCGTTGTCCTTATTGTAAAAATCTGCAAAAAATAGTATTTTATTTGGCTGCAAATTTTCAATATTTTGTGCATTTTTAAGTAGTATCCCATAAGGGATATTTCAGTGGTATCAGAGCAGTTGTTTCTCCAGCCTGTCTGGATTGAAAGATGGGGGACAAAGACAGTGAGGATATAGGGGTAGATCTGATGAAACAATTGTTCACCAACATGGTAAAGCAACAGGAGACTACCAATCTCTATTTGAGCTAGCTCACTAAGAGATTAGCATAGGATAGGTTTAATACTCATGTAGAAAGAGGATAAAATATTAATAGGGGAAAAATGGTCAAAGAGGTGAAGGTGGACATTCAAGATAACGGTCCCCCATTCTTCTACCAAGCCTCTGGGGTTTAATGAACCTTCTTTCTTAAAGGATCCAAAAGTTTCACAGGTACGACAGCCAGGGGATATTGTAGATGAGGAGACTTGTTGGGAAAGGTACCAGACCTTAAGTGATGGATTTCAGGACAACATGCCATTCCAGGAATATTATAAAATGAAGATTGGCAGCAGGCCTAGGAGAGATTACCATGTACAGGTACCAGAGATGCAAAGGAGGTTGGGACAGATTTATATTCCACATTTCGATGGCTCTAAGAAGTGTACTGCATAGTATTAGGTGTAGAAGTTGAAGACATACTTTGACTTGAATCCTATGCATGAGGAAGATGCAACTAAGTTTGAAATCTTAAATCTAGAGGGAGGCGCTCATGATTTGGCATCATGGGTTGACTACACAAGAACACATATACATCACGACTTATGCAGAGTTCACAAAGAGGCTAGTGAGAAAATTTGATAAGAGGGACCCCGACAGGTATTTTAGAGAGTTGACTCATTTGCGGCAGACCGGTTTCGTGGATCAGTATATCACAGATTTTCAGAGACTATCGGTCGTGTTACCTGATGTTACAAAGATGAGGTTGATTTCTCTATTCACATCAAGCTTGACAGACACTCTCGTTGGATTTGTGAGGGAATTTGAGCCTTTTTCATTGCATGAGGCTATTAGGAGAGCTTGTGACTTGGAGTTATCCACTCCTAAGTCGAGGTTTCCACCTTGAGTGTATCCTAATGTTTTCCCTTCTAGAACCAAGGGTTTGCAGCCGAAGGTACCCCCACCTAGGAAATATATAGCCTGGAGAACATTCGGATCTAGTGAGGATATGGAGGAATTGAGGTGAAAGAAACTATGTTTCAATTACCGCACACCTTGGGTTCAAGGAAAAGATTACAAGGGTAGACAGAGGGCCCAATTCATAGAGGTCTTTGAGGAGAGTGATGGTGATGAGGAGTTGGACACACAGGGATTAGAGGATGATGATGAAAAGGCATTATATAATGTGGGTGTTGAGCATGATCTCGAGACTTTTCCCCAAGAGACTATCACCACCTTGTCTAGTACCCCAAGGTACAAAGCATTCAGAGTTAGGGGAGTTTTGCATGGACAACGAGTGGTGGTAATAATTGATAGTGGGGCAACCTAAAACTTTATTGATGCCTCATTGGTTGAGAGATGAGGGTTATAGACAGAGGAATTTGAGGGCTTCAATGTGGTTATATCCAATGGAGATTCTATGAGATGCACACGACGGGTTCCCCAATTGAAAATCATGATGGGTAACTATACAGTTACCAATGATTTCTATATTGTTGGTATTGGAGAGACCAACATAGTGCTTGGGGTACAGTGGCTCCATTCCCTTGGTGAGTTTCAGACTAACTTTTAGACGATGGAGCTGAAGTTTAAGTCCAAAGGGAGGAATGTGATATTAAAGGGCTTATCTTCAGCGGCACCCAAAGTTGTTACAGCTAAGAGGATAGAGAGTATATATAGGCACAACGGGGTGGATTGGGCATTACATTGTTTAGTTTTGAACAAGAAATCAGAGGATGGACAACAGAATTACCATGTGGATATACAGGGATTATTGGATAGACAAAGTGCAATGTTTGGTGACATACCTCTAGGCATACCTCCAAATAGGGGATTTGAGCATGTGATTGAGCTCGAGGATGCTAGAATAGTGGTTACTTCACCTTACCATCACCCCAAATGGTTTAAGGATGATATCGAGAAGACTATATAGGAGCTCATTGATATGGGCCATATTAGACCGAGTTCCATCCCTTTTGCTTCTTCGGTGGTATTGGTGAAGAAGAAGGATGGGACTCTATGGATGTGTATGGACTATCGTGCCTTGAATAAGAATATAATAAAGAACAAGTATCTTGTACCACGCATTGATGAGTTGTTGGATGGGCTACATGGTGCAATATATTTTTCGAAAATATATTCATGTTATGGATATCATCATATCAAAGTTGGGGAGAAGGATGTGTATAAGATAGCTTTCAGATGCCATTATGGTCACTTTGAGTTCTTGGTGATGCCTTTTAGATTGTTTAATGCTCTGGCTACATTCCAGTCTTACATGAATCCCGTGTTCAACCGCCACTTGCAGAAGTTTTTATTGGTTTTCTTTGATGATATTTTAGTCTATAGTAGTACTTGCGAGAAGAACCATATGAGGCACCTGGGTGAGATATTGGGGATATTAGAAGCCAATTTGTTATATGCAAAAGCCTCTTAGTGTGAGTTTGGCATGACCAAAATTATATACTTGGGATATGTAATTAGTGGGGGTATAGTGAAGGTGGATACAGAGAAGATACGAGCAATCCTAGATTGGCCACCACCTAGGACATTGACATAATTGAGAGGATTCGTGGGGCTCTGCACATACTACCAGAGGTTCATGAAGAATTTATCTCGTTTGACTGCTCCATTGACCAATTTGACCAAGAAGGGGGATTTTTCTTGGTTCGACGCAACACAACAGGTTTTTGATCACCTCAAGGAGGTGATGAGTTTGTGTCCCGTCCTCGCATTACTAGACTTCTCTCACCCATTCATTATAGATTGTGATGTATCAGGAGAGGGTGTTGGGGTAGCTATCATGTAGGATAGGCATCCCATTTCCTATGAGAGTCAGAAATTGAAACCCGTGGAGAGAGGGTATTCAATTTACGACAAGGATATGTTGGCCATTATGCATGCTTTGGCCAAATTTAGACAGTACCTTATGGGTAGAAAATTCGTGGTTTGTACGAATCACAACAGTTTGAGGTTCTTCTTGGGACAAAAAGAGCTCAACGATCACCAGCAAAGATGGGTGAAAAAGGTGCAAACATATGACTTTGACATAGAGTACACTAGAGGTAAAAATAATATTATTGCTGACACTTTATCTAGGAGGCCTTACCTCCCTTCTATGCTTAGTTTTATGTCTGAGATTTCAGCGGATTGAAAGGCTCATATACTTGTTGAGTATTCCAAAAATTAGTTTGCATGCGAGATCATGGATGGTATTATACAGGACGACTGATAAAGAGTAGTGGATGATCTCATTTTCTACAAGGATAGGATTTTCCTTGTACCAAGATCCAAAATGAAGAAGAAGATCCTTTGAGAAGTACATGATACACCACTAGCTGGACATCCTAGGTATCTCAAGACATACAGGTTAATCAGGGAAATATTTGCATGGAAGGGGATGAAGGACGATGTCCTTAATCATGTCAGAGAGTGTATGGTTTTCCAGCAAACCAAATATGAGCGTTCTTTCCCAGTAAGATTACTTCAACCTCTCCCCATTCCCTAAAATAAATGGGAAAGCATATCTATGGAATTTATCACAGGGCTTCCCTCGGTGCATGAGCATAGCTACATTTATGTTGTAGTTGATCGATTAACTAAGTATGCTCATTTCTTTTCCCTACCCAAGGGGCACGAGGCAGTGGATGTGTCCTGGATCTTCTATACCTGTATTTTTAGGCTACATGGGTTACCTAGAAATATTTTCAATGATAGGGACAAGATCTTCATGAGAACCTTTTGGCAGGAGATCTTCATACTAGCAGGTATGGATTTGACTCCTAGCACTAGCTACCATCCACAGATAGATGGGTAGATGGAGATAGTCAATAAGTGGATAAAAGGCTACTTGTGGAGTTATGTAACTAGATATTAGCGGGCATGGATTAAATGGTTACACATGGATGAGTATTGCTACAATACCACCTACCAGATGAGCATATATATAACCCCTTTCCGATCCTTGTATGGGTATGACACCAGGACATTTGTAGATTTGGTATTACCAGATAGCTAATCTCCCAAAGCTCAAGATTGGTTACGGGAGAACTAGGATATTTTGAAGGCTCTTAGAGAGAATCTTTAGAAGGCACAGAATCAATAGAAGGTATATGTAGATCGCTATAGGACAAAGAGTTCTTTTGAGGTTGGGGATCTAGTATTCCTATGCTTACAAAACTATAGGCAGTCCTCATTGAAGCAGAAGGGTGTAAAGAAATCGAAACCACAATTTTATGGTCCGTACTGAGTAGTTCGTCGAGTTGAGGAAGTTGCATATGAGCTAGAGCTACCGGAGCACATTAAGATACATAATATCTTCCATGTTTCATGCCTTAAGAAGGCACTCAGACTGCATATTGTACCATCTATAGAGTTATTGCCACTAATTGAAGAAGGGAATTTTGTGCTAGAACTGGAATCCATTATTGAAGAGAGACAGAAGGGGTTCAGGATCAGAGTAATCATCGAGTATTTGGTGCGATGGAAGGGACTTCCACTTGAGGATGCTACTTGGGAGGGAGAGCAGATTTTGTAGAATCCTAATTTGCATTTTCTTGAGGACAAGCAAAATTTGGGAAGGGAGGACTGTAATGTCCCCTTTTTGTGATGTCCCCTTTCCTACGCTAAAAGTCCCTAGGGCCAAGTCGAGCCCAGACCGTGGTCATACCCAAGGGGATGTGGACACTGGGAGCTTTCGGGTAGGGGCCCCGTGTTTCTAATATCCAAGTTTTGCATTTGGGGCTCACTTTTGGACCATGGTGACTCAAAAAGGAAAAATTAAATATAGTCACTTTTATTTGATTGGCCCCTCCATGGAATGAAATGCACCTAGGGTTAGCGGGGCTCGTTTGCTGAGGAGAAGTATATAAGGAGCCAGGAGAGAAAGGAAAGGAAATTTTTGGCATACATTTTATCGACCCTTCATGTGCAACTACTGTGTGCACATCTACATCTTGTGGCATCAAATCCCATAGGAACCCTAGCTTTGGTGGTGAGAGACCCATCCCTAGCTAGCAAGGCATTCTTTAGTAGTGAGAGATCTACCCTATTCTGTCAATTTTGGAGCCCGCTTTCAGGGCTGTGTTACCGAGATATTATCAAAGGGTTCAAAGGAAGGGTTTTGAGGATTTTTGGGGGCATTTAGGGAGGATAATCAGAGGGCTTCTAGATCAGTCTTATGGCAGCCATTTTGGTTGGGCTTAACATCACTTTGAAGGCACCTCCATTAGTTTCCAACACCTTTCCAACCGAGGTGACTTACAACCTTATTTGGAGGGTTTTCCAGTTGGTCCCCTTCAGATCTGAAGGTTGAAATGTCATTTCATATACCTATTAATGTTATTTCCAAAGGCCCTTAATTTTTGCTCTTATATTTGGAGAGTTACGAACCTCTGAAGTTTTCCAGCTGTCTAGGGCACACTATGCTTTTTCTGGCAGCATTTTAATTTGTGTAAAATTCCAAAAAATAGTTTAATTATGTCCTTCATAATATTAGCAAGCCCTCTTTAAATTTTAAAGTAATTTGGGCAGATATTTTGGGAGATTTTAATTTTCTTTAGTCTGATGTCCTTATTGTAAAAATATACAAAAATCAATATTTTATTTGGCTGCAAAATTTCAATATTCTGTGCATTTTTTAGTAGTATCCCATAAGGGATATTTCACCCACTCTCATAGTAAATAATGAATTTCATCATAGTATATATAGATAAAATTTCATTACTAAATTTAATAATGTGACTTACAAGTATACATACATATAATCTCTTTGCATGACTAGGGGTTGGACGGCTAGGGGTTGGATGGCTCAGGTTGGACGGAATAGAGTTGGACGTTTCAGATTGCAGAGTTTGTCGAGTCAAGGCTAGACGGCTCAGAGTTAGATGCCTTATGGCTGGGTGGCTCAGATTTTTGACTTCAGTGTTAGCGACTGAGGATTTTCTTATGTTTACTTCGGTGAATATGCACACGATATGATTCGAAATGGTGACAAATTACATTCATAACCTCTTATATATGTGTAAAATGTATGCAAAAGGAATAATATAAGGGACATGTCAGCTGAATTGTTCGGCAAATAAGTCTGCTCTGAACAACATAATATTCTCCATTTCAAATTTCCATAATCCTCGATTTTCACGAGTTTACGAAAAACTCACCACTATATTTTTCCCTGAGGGAAACCAAAACAATAATGATGTTGTCCCTCAAAATAATTAACATTGTGAGTCTCCCATTGAATAAAAGCCCACTCTCATACTAAATAATGAATTTCGTTATAATATATATAGATAAATTTTCATTACTAAATTTAATAATGTGACTTACAAGTATACATACATATAATCTCTTTGCATAACTTATTCCCAAGTCTCACAAATTGGCATGGATCACTATTACCAAGAGTTGTTAAAACATCCACAAATATAAAAGTACACACTAAAATTTACTATGAAGTATTAATGTGTTATTATAACGTCAAAATTCATTCAAATATTTTCAAATAACCCAAACACATTATCTCCCACACTAATATAATTCTCTATAAATATATTAATTTACTATTTGTAATGGCTAGTTAAGAAATAATTGCTAACATCTCCTTCTCAATGGCTTCAAAATTTTAAAAATATTGTAAAAATTTCTCTAACTATGCGCTTTACTACATGATATAGATGTATTTAGGGAACACAATGAAGATTCGTATTAGACCACACAGTCCTCAAAGATTCATGAAAAATTATTTTTAAAGATGTATAAAAACATACATTTGAATTAAACAACAAAAACACAACATTAATTACATTGAAGTAGTTTAGATGAACAACATACATAAAGACCAATTGTTAATGATGCAACCTCAAAAATACATTTATTAAATAATAGCAAACCAAAAATATACAATCAGATTGGATATCACACTTTGTGAGATCAACTCTCACTAATCAATATCTATCTTCCTAAGGAAAATGTGATTTTTTAATATAGGCATGCAAGTCACCCAAATTTTACATCAATCTTAGCTACACACTATCACTAGACTCATAAAAGTATGGAGCATTGCAAATATAAGTCTTGAAGGACCCTTTACAAGTCTCAAATCATAGTAATGTGACTTAACATAAGCCACCATGGCATTGACATAGCTTCATTGTTATTCGCAACTTCCAATAGACTTGTAGTGTTCCACAAGCTTCTTTAGCACTTCACAACTTCCAATTAACCTGTAATGATTCAATATATTTGTTTAGATTCAATAGATTGGTGTGGATTATTCTTAGGTTTACACAGTGCTCCCTCAATACAAAAATACTATATTAAAATATTGGAACTATTTTTTTCGATACATGACTTCCTATGACCCCTTACATTTCAATTAATTTTGAAAACTAGATCTCTTACTCTAGAAATATGGTCTATAAAAATTCCATTTCAAGCAACATATAATGTGCACAACCAAGTCGCATCCTCAACCTTACTTCCCTTATATTTGACCAAATATTCATTATATTCCTTATTGTGTTTCCTTGATCGTGGTGTCAATCCCTTTCTACTTCTTCAAACACCTTTTTTGGCATATGTTGTCTCCATCTCCTCCTTTTCATCTTCCATATTTGCGTTCTATGTGATTCCTTGACCTCCATGATGTTGTAATAGATCTATCACATTGAATACATGTTCAAGATAATTATGTCATCTAGAAATTCAATGTCATAAGCGTTCTTTGCAAACTTAAATGTAAAACCTTACATAGCCCTATTTTATTCTGATTTATCTTGTTATAGGTTTAATTAGGAAATCTTTCCTTCCCCAATAAGAGAAGACCAAGTATCCTACCTAAAATTTATATTCACTTATTGTTGTATCTACGTGCTACTTTTACATCATATTCATTAAGATTCTAGCTGTTTCCACACTTGTTGGTGCAGATCTTACATGTATTCTAAAAAATATTATGCTTTTGCACTCCTTTCTTATTTGCATGATAACTCTTGTAATTCCACAAATCCTCATAGGTTAGTCTTATAAAAAAATGGAATGATATTTTTCTTTTGATTTGATTAACTGAAATGTAAGAAGCGAATTCCACTTATACTAATTCTAAGTCCATGTTCCATGCTTATCCCCTACCAAACATCTAAGAAAATCTCCACGAATTTTGTTTGCAATTTGCATTTTTTCATCTTCATACCAATGATATGTTGAATTGAATTGTAACTTTTGTATTCAACTTCATCCGCAATGTTTTCAAAATTTACAAAAAAAATTAATATCCCCATTTAAGTCAATACTACACGAAAATCCATACATCCATCCATTTTCCATGAAGAAACAATTTTCAATATTATTCACATCGCTAGTCTTCCCAAGCAATAAAATGTGACATTTTTAAAAATCTTCCTCCCACACCTTTCATGGAATCAAATCATCTTTGCATCCTACATAAAATTAAGACAAAATATATGCTTATATCTTCTTAGGGATTATCTAGTAGAGACATTCTTTTGGTACAACCATGCATGTACTAAGATCCCTTTGCCCAATTGACATATTTTGGATTCATGTATAAATTTTCACACATCCACACTCATAATATGCCAAACATAACTCTCTACTAGTTGGGCTAACGTCTAAATTTATGGGTAAGGAACAAGACTTGGAACCCTCTAGAGGTGGTGCACACATGGAACGAAGGAAAGAGGGACATATGATGAATGCATATGACAGTGACACCTGGTCCATGTGGAATGAATGAAGTGGAGACTTTTTTTCATACTTTAGAAGACAAGAAGGCTCAAAATCAGGAGCACAAGACTTGGGTGATTTTGTTGACATGTGGCATGCGGAAAACCGAATCACTTTGAAGATACATGGTAAATGAGAATCATTTAAGTGGAAAAATACATCATACAAGATCTAGACATCAATTGAGAACAAGTATGTAAAAGACTCGAAGTCTTTAACAAAACATTAAAATCACATTAGTAAATCGTGAGAGAATAGGGGCATGTGATCCCATCATTGGAATACATTAAGTGGCACTACTTATGGATCTATGTGGAACAAAAATATAGAATAATAATTTATACAACTAATACACGTTGCATAAACTACATCATGCAATGGATCAATGACATGCACACAAATACAAATTATATTGGTTAATTATTGTAAACTATTAAAAGGAAGAATGAGTAATTAATTCTAGAATATGGTTAGTAGTAATACCCCACTAGTATAAATACCCCAAATCTTGATGGTTTTGGGCGACTAAGTTTCTTTGGCTAGTGATTAATTTATGGTTATTCATTTTTATGTATGGTAAACTATGGAATTATTATTGAGAGACTAATAAAATTTATTGTTATTCATGAGGTTATTCATGAGTTTAAAATTATGTCCTTTATTGATATCTTTCATTATGTTTTGTGCATATACATTGTTTACATTATGCATGAGTATTTACTCTCTATATCCATTGTGATGTAATTGAAACTGAAAGGAACCAATCAACTTTCATGCCTCATGTGAGCCCACAAGTTGAACCTTCTTATGTGATATGATGGCATGAGATCCTTGGGTGTGTTAAAGTGTGTTACATGAAATCCTTAAATGGAACACACACTTTGTTGACTATGTTATGGAAAGATACTCAATATTTTATTTATGATATCGGGCAAAAGAAGGGTTTGTATAGAGAGATCTAGGTGGTTGCAAATATATACCAAGGAAATTGGTGGAAAAATATTTTTATTATACTCTATATGAAACATTTTTTAGTGAAGTACTAACACACTTGCATGTGTAGTAGGAAATATATGTGACATGTACTCAAAATAATAATAACAAAAAAAGATATTAACAACATGTTAAAATTTTAATTTAAATAAATAATGATAAAAAAGTATAAAATATGAATTATTACTAAAAATATTAGATATTATCAAAATAATATATAACTCTAATTCACTAATAAAAATAGTATGCTTTTACTAATCAAAATTAAATGTCTAAAAAATTAATACAAAATCTATCAAGGATCCACGTTCCCATATCAAGATTTGCTTTTGTTTAAACTAACAATCACATTTGAGAGGTGCAATGGAGATGTAAGGATGTGTTCAAGAATATAAATTTGGAGTGAAAAACTTTAGGAGGAAGATGGGCATTGAAGAAGGGGATTAAGGGAGGAGGATTCTAGGGGCTGGGAAAACATTGGGGGAGAAAGTATGTGAAACACTTATTTCATCCGATAAGACACATATATATCACGTTCCATTTTTCAATCATTTGAAGAAGAAAGGGGTAATTGGACATTAGGAGGCAAAAAAATATTTGTACACGGCTTGAGAAATTTCATTTTTTATTATATATCCAAGGAAGTCTCAAAGGACACTAAAAGCAACGCATATTCTCACTAGATTTGCAAGGGATGAAAATAAACAAATCTAGGGGAGATGGTCATCTAAGTTTAAATACCATTATTTATAATCATTTTTTTTAATAGCCACCCAACCAAAAATATCCAATATTGACAATTCCTTTCCTCAAACTAATTAAACTTATAGATCTTCATAAGGCCTCATGGTTAGTTTCATCACCACCATTAAGAGGTTTCTCACATTGCAAAGACAATCTCAGGTGTTTGGATTCGATAATTGATTCATATATTTTTCTCCCATACATAGATCACATTTCTCTCGATTGTGAAATCCTAGATGTTGTTTCCATGATGTAAAAACATTTTTGTTTTGTTATAAAATATTTCGAGTTCCCGAACACAAATACATATTAATTTGACATACATAAATTCCATGCAAAGAAAATGAACAAGGCATGATAGCATAAGTAGATGTTATTTCTAGCCTGAACCATTATTGAATCATTTAAGTTTGAGTGTGAATCATTCAAACGTTCATGAAGCTCAACAATGTGAACCAAAGTTAAGTTGTCATGTTTCAAATTTTTTCATAGGAGTGAATGGTGAAAAACAAGCCCACGAGAAAGGCGTGAAGGCCCGAGTAAAATAGATGTGATGTTGGCCAAGCAAGTATGAATGCATCCAAAGTGATAAGTTATAGATAAAATATTGCATGAGAGACATCAAGGATAAGGGGACGACTGAGGGGAACCAAAATGACCATGGTGAAGAATTTATCAATCAAAATGTTGAAGGTAGTGAGGCCGAACAAAGATAGAGGCTTTCAAATACAATGCCATAAGTCTAAAAATATATAAGGAAGGTAACATAGATCAGTAACTTATATGAGCAAAAAGTGGTAATGTGATAACACCACAAAATAACTACACCCGAGCAATTTAGACGAAACCAAGTTAGAGAAATACCTCCCTAGCAGTTAAACACCTCACCAGACCTAAAATCTGACCACGGATATTGACCATGATTCGGGTGTAATGAAGAGAAGAGATCGATCTCAATAATGACCATTGTACACAACAAATATCAACCGTCAATTAGAACCATGTTATTCATAATTTGCAGAGTTATTCTCACTCAAATAATACCCATCGACATTAAAACCAAAAAAAGGTTTAGTTTTCTTTAGTGTTTAAAGGACTCTCCATTTTCTATATGGAGCATAGTAAGGAAGTCGAGGAGGAGGTAGGAACCCTCTTATATCTATTCTTGAGGGAACCCTGAATAGCATAGACTTCGATTGGAAGAAAGGAACCCCACCGACCCCTTCTTCTAACACTAACCAAAACTGGATTGATCTATTAGATTGATTTATATTCTATATATAATGTAATACAAACCAAACCCCTTCTCTATAGTTCAGTTCAAGGCAAGAGAAGATGTTGGGGAGAAGGAACTCGAGAAGATCGAGAATCCAAAGGTACTCATACCTATATGAGATAATAATACGCATCATTCATATCCCATATCTGTTGCCAAACCTCCACTCTGACTTAAAATTCATATCCATCTAGCACCACACCCTTCCCAATTCTATATACCATTGCCCACACTCCTACCACCCCTACTTCCCTCCCTTCCCCTCCAACTTGATGGATGTTACATTCATATTCATAGCAAAGAGTAATCCCAATGATCAGGGCCACTAAACCATGTCATTTCGTTCACCCGGCCCTCCTAGCCCTCTCACGGTCCCCACCCCTCTAGCTCTAGATCTAGATCTATGAAAGTCCTAATAAAAACATAAAAACGTACATACAAACAAATAAACATGTTTTAAAGCATTTTATGCAACGGTAATAATATATTCGTTTTCCTTAACATTGTATTATCCGAAAAAATTATGATTAAGCATCTACTTAGAAGGTTCCAAAATAATCGTTGGAAGGAGGAGGAGCGGATGAGTATACATTACAGCTGGAGGACAGCTGTAATGTATACCAGGTGACTGTTGACAAAAAAAGCTCAGTGCTGTTGCCAAAGCCTCCCCTAAATTCTTTCTCACCTTAATCTTTCTCTCATTGTTTTCTTCTGCTGAGTAGGTCCTCCTGAAAATGCTGCTGCTCCCTGTTTCGCATCGTTTCATTAGTATTTTTTTGGCAGATTTTTCAGAGACTGCTGCCACTCTGTTTTTGTTTGAATTTGCACCTTGATCATCTGTATTTTTGGCTTCTGTGTGTATTTCGAGTTGTTTTTTACCTTTATAACTGTGTTTTGAGTTATTTAGTTTATGTTTTTGGGGGATTGAGTAGCATTTTTGTCTGAGGGACCAAAGCAGCGAGAGAGAGGACAAGGCAGGGCAACAAACCAGATGGAATTGTGAGCAGTTGCGGGTGAGGGCATTAAACCAGCCAGAGACAGGAAAAGCTTGATGGCAACAAATGCATCATCTTCATTAAAACGGTGAGTTTAATTTGCCCCTGAATGTAAGGGTTTATGTTCTTCCGTTAGGAAAATCCACACTATTATCTTTATTAGATTTGGGTGGAGGACATTTTTATGAAGTTTGTTTTGCCCCTGTAATATAGGGGTTTGTAACTTTTTACCGTTGTATTTCTGTTTTCCTTTATCTTATTAAATTTTACGTGTATCTAGATTTATTTTATGGTTAATAGCCCATCTGGAATTTACATATCTGGGTATATGTTGTATTTAATTGGTTTATAACCTATTTAAGGCAATGCAGAGGATTTACTGTTATTACTTGGGTTTTAAATATCATACTGTTTATCTTCCTGAATGCGCTTTGTTTTATGAACAGATTTTGCCGTAGCTTCGCAGCTCGGGGTTTAGTATTGCTAGGTTTCATGTATTTTGTAGTTGATACTCTGTAGCGGGGTTAAACTGGCCAGATTAGTATTGCAGGTTCGTTAGGTATACTCAACATTCTGTTATATTTTTTGCATTGGTTGGATTTTGACTGTTTATTATATTTCTAATTTTACACAATCCTAAGCAGAGGGAGCATGTTATACTCTCGTCTTTGTAAAGCAATGGTCCTGGGTCACAAATCTTAGTATGACTTTTACAGAAGTTGTGATGTGAGAAGCACTTAGTATAAGGGTAACATCCTTAATTCTTGCCAATGGATTTTTATAAAAAAATAAAATGCACAAAAAAGAAATTAATCAAGTTTCTTTGTTGAAATTAAACAAGAAAAAGGAACGTTCTGGTTTGACATACCCAAATTGTCCCCATCTCCCAAAATTTACCAAGTCTATCTTAACCCCTGCCCCCTGCCAACTACATTTGCTTATGAAATTGGAAGGTTTTCACAGTAAGGCCACTTTGTTAAACAATGATTCCATAAAACCCCTCATCAGGCAATTTGTTTTGAGATTTTCTGGATTCTTTAAGGTTATTTATGATATGCGTGGACACCATATCTTGATACATTATTGTTTACATTTTTAATGATAAGCAAATATGGATTCAATTAAAAAAACATGATGAAAGAAATCACGAATAGAAAAAGAGACACTGTGGTATATAGACTTGAAAATGCCATTATTTCGAAAAACAGTGAGCATGTGAGGAAGAAATCTCTTGAAATGCCAGGTACCTTTGTTTTATTTGAACTGGTAATATGTTCTTTTTAAATGTTGTTTTATTTGAATTGTCTGCAAAAATCCATTCGAGGTACTAAAACCTCTTCTGCTATACCTGTTTGATTATTTTATCTACAAAATCTTCTCTATGATCTATCCCCTGCCCTCAGCTATGATCTATCATCTGTGTGTGGTTAGTATGAACGCCCCCTTATCCATATCACGCCCCTCCCTCCATCCATAGGATGAATCCCCCTCTTTGGCCTTTAACTTGAGAAGATGAAGCGTCTTTTCTCATTACAAGAATAATCCAAAAACATGTTTCTCCGATGGATTATTCAATACCATTTTATTGTGCCAGAGATCCATGCTTGTGCTATAATAGTATAAACTAAGCGATGCCTGAGTATTGATTGATTATCATGAGTTTGACTTTTACATTTTCTTTTATGTCTGATATAATCAGTACAGAAATAACCAAATATTTTCTCGCTTTGGAATTTAGGTGAACTTGATCACTCCATTAACTACTTTATTCATTTGTTATATATTAAATATTTTGACGATGTCCCCCAGAAATTTCCATACTCGAATTACCCATCATAATTTTATATTGATGTTCATTTGCTGGTTTCTACTTGATATTGCACACACATCTTTTCTTGAATGGTCATCCTTCACTTCTATCTCGCTACTTCATTAGTGTCTCTCAACCAACTCTCTTAAACCATTTCTTCATCAAATTAAGCCCTCTATGCTTTCTCAACATGGCTTCCAGAGCAACGGTATGTATTTGTTAAGACATTTTTTTTTGGTGGTGAAGTCTGCACCATTAATCTGCGCAAGGTAAGCTTAGGGTAACTGTAATTGATCTCGGTATGAAAATATTCAGGCTTGTTGGAGAAGTTTGTTGTCTTTAAGGTATAAGAATGATCCAACATTTTTTTAAGTCTACCCAATTTGTGAGAAGGCAACATTATCATAGATATTATGACTGTACTATGTATTTATGTTCTATGGCAGCATAAATATTTTAGTCGTCTGGGCTCATATATACGTATATGCATGACTATCTCTATTTTTTTTTGGGTTTTCCAGAATGTCATGAATAAATCTCTTTTTCTGGTGCACTGCTGAAGAAACATAACATAACTCAATATCCACCTATTTGACTTCCTATAAAATCAGGATAAATCTGCAAGGGATTAGGCTCAAACCAGAGAAGGCAGGGATCTCGAGGCATGTGACCCTTACTCACCCTCATGATCTCTATTTGCTTTGCAATCTTTCCGTGTCTTTACTATTTTAGCAGTTGGAACAATTTTTTGTGGATTTTTTGAATTCCTCTTCTAGCTGTGTAATATTGATTTGAACGTGTGATTCAAAATCAAAATCCAGTTCATGCTCTACCCTACATGGGTATTTAATTTGAAGAGGATGGACATGATATAAACCGATGTTTGTTTATTACTAAACTGTTTTGTTTTCCCGAGTTTAATTTGCCCATGGAAATAGTCATTTCGTGCTTGATCCAATCATATGTGAAGGGAATTTTAAACCTAATTAGATCACAATCTGTTAATTGATTTCAAGAGAAGGATAATTACAGAGACTCTTCTCTTGCTCGTTGGCGGTTGAGATTTCTCTCATTTGCTGGGGTTATTTTCATGTCCTTAGTTCATTGATTGTAAGAGAGAGTTAAACTGCTGCCCACCAATTGCTAGATTGTTCTTTTTTCAATGTTAAATGGTCGTGGCTATATTTCGTTTTAATGATCTGATTCAACGTGTTCTGAGGAACTTGTAAACTATTTAGATTGTTGTCCATAACTTGTAAAATTATTTCCATGTAAAATTACTTCCATTTCATTGGGTTAAATTAATTTTGTTTTGTGCTTCGGTTTGAATCAATTAGGAAGAGAATGTAAACACTAAAATCAGTCCATTATTTACTGCGTTGCCTTCTTTATGCTAGTTTATTATATCCTTTTGACCACCTAATCCTTCTCTTTGCTCCTCCTCTTTGCTACTTTTCCTATGGCTGAATCGATAACTGTGCCTCTACATTCAACCCATGCACCTAGAATTATTGTTTCCCTCTACATCTACCCATGCCAATGCCAAAGAGTATTGTGTCTTCCAGGAGGTTATCTACAAATATTCAGTCCTTGTCATGCAGCAATAAATTCATCATTTATATGCAGAATAGAGCAAACATAAGTATAACAGACACGTATTGTTGATTGATGTTAAACTTAATCGACCAAATAAAAAGCACTTTACAATTTACAAAACTTCATAAAAATCACTTTATGCAAAAGTCAAATGGTGAGCTTCTACTTGCATGCGGATTAATGCAGATGAATCATTGGAGCTACCATTAGCAATTGATAAAACTAAAAATTGCTATGATCAGAAGTCAAAACTTATATAGAAGCATGGTGTGTCAATGTAAGGATTTGAAGATATTAGTTTTGGTTCTTTTCTATGCAGCACTAAATATATAGTATCATACATCAGTTCATTATTCTTTCAAACTTGAGGAAACAATCGTGCATGCTTGGTTTATGGCCAGTTAGGTCTATTGGGCCTCGATCAAATTACACAAATCATGCTTACATGCATGGCAAGATTTGAAACTTACTGTTATAAACAGTGAACCCTACCCAGTAGTCTTAACTGCTATTTGTAAGACCAAAAGTTTTTTCTCTTAAAATACATTGCACTGATTCTTTGTTTGGATGATCGGCAGTGGTTCATAAATGGTTGTTTTCAATTCTGGAGGTGAATCTTCTTACATAGATTATTTAATGAAGCTCTGGCTATTTTCTCTTTCACTATTCTTCACCTCTTTTTTCTGTTGATTTGAACTTTACTCCTTATATAGAAAGCTTTAAGACTTCATCTCAATTTAAAGTTAATGCCAGTGATGGATCAAATATGGATATATGCAACTAATCTATAGAGTCGATGTTTCAGATTGCCTGTTTTAACCATTCTTTAAGTGATTTCTCTTGTGCTATATGAAACACTTTTAAGTGATTTCCTTTGGTCTGTTTTCGTTTCTTTTTGTCCTATTTACTATAGGACATTGATTATAAATTTGTTTGTCACTAGGAACTACTAAATTTTCAGGACTAAGATATGCTTGTTAGCATAGAAGTGAAACATGTTCAACTTTTTAAAAAAAATTGATCTATTAGTAGCAGCTGGAGGATCATGGCTTGGGTCCTAGTACTGATGAATCTGCTTTGATTTGGAAAACCTGGCAAACCTGGTAGTAGTTGCATGCTTTTAAGTTTTCTTAGAAGTGACTGAAGCCGAATTTTCTTTTGTCCTATTTACTATAGAACATTGATTATAAATTTGTTTGTCACTAGGAACTACTAATTTTTCAGGACTAAGATATGCTTGTTAGCATAGAAGTGAAACATGTTCAACTTTTAAAAAAAAATTGATCTATTAGTAGCAGCTGGAGGATCATGGCTTGGGTCCTAGTACTGATGAATCTGCTTAGATTTGGAAACCTGGCAAACCTGGTAGTAGTTGCAATGCTTTTTAAGTTTTCTTATAAGTGACTGAAGCCAAATTTTCTTTTGTCCTATTTACCATAGAACATTGATTATAAATTTGTTTGTCACTAGGAACTACTAAATTTTCAGGACTAAGATATGCTTCTTAGCATAGAAGGGAAACATGTTTCTAACTTCAAAAAAAAAATTGATCTATTAGTAGCAGCTGGAGGATCTTGGCTTGGGTCCTAGTACTGATGAATCTGCTTCGATTTGGAAACCTGGTAAACCTGGTAGTAGTTGCATGCTTTTAAGTTTTCTTATAAGTGACTGAAGCTAAATTTTCTTTTGCTAGATGCTTAAAGGAAACTAGCCAACTTGATGACGTGTTCTAAATGTTAGAATCATTTTGTTGAGGCATTAAATGTTACTGGTTTTATCTTATAAATTATGAGGATGACAGTATTTTGTTCTCAATTAAATTTTAGAATTTCTGGTGTTAAAATTTTTTATTCTCAATCATATTTTAAAACCGCTAGTCTTGTGATGGTTCCTGGTACATATCAGGATTGAGTTATTGATGAAAGAACTATCATATTAGCTATATTGCATTGAAATGCTATAAGCCAGGAAGAAGCTGCGATCAGAACTTTCATTGTCTAGTGTGCATTGGAAATTACAGAGACCAACTGTTTGGACTTGTTGGTGATCCTATCTTTTATAGTTGAGAGCCTTTATTTTTAATTAATAATTAGTGGTAGCATTTGCATATGTTACAAACACAACCATTTTGTCACAAACATATAAAAACTGCAGATGTTTTAGTGTAGAGATCTATTTATTCATTTGTATTGTCTACAGCTGTAATGCCTCTTCCATTAACTAGAAATGCCCTTTTGATTGTTTATCTCCTCTGAACCCATCAACTAGAAATCTGCAATGGCCATTGGCTTTGATACCAAAACTGATCAAGATCAAATAGCTGCAACCCTTTATTCTGCTGGTGCAGACTTCGCTCCAAAATACACTATACGAGCTCCAGAACTCACTTGCAGATTATTCCTCCCCTTTACTGGGATTGCTTCCTGGTTAGAGATCATTTCCTAATCTACACATTAAATGGAATACAAAGCAACACACATGATACATATGAACGGAGAAGAGAATCGAAGAATAAAAGACAATAGACAAACAATTTTCAGTAATATTTTTTCCCCCAGCGGGACTCATTTGAACTTTTACATACAGTCCATAAAATAATTGTCATAAACAAGTGATCCTCCCACTTTTTCCCCACATAATGGATAAATCCCCTGTAGGATTCCAATCTATCCCATTACCCATGATAAACCTAACTTTAACTTTACAGAAAAGTGTCAGCACACATGGCCATAATAAAACTAACTCTACAGAAATTGACATCACAAAAGACCATAACTCAATTTTGTTTCGGAACTGGAGAGTAGCCCCTTCTAGTTGTCCTACAGTTTCCTTAAAATTATGAATCACACTGTGAATGCCCAGCACTTCCCCCATTTTGTGCATAATATAACATTTGTGAAAAATCTAATGTACACTAGCGTACAGAACGTGTTGTATGTCAATTCGACTGGCATTAAATAAAATACAGGTGCCCACATCATCATTAGATTTAAATCTCAAGCTCTTCAGAAGAAAGGAACAATCAATCTCTCCTTCTCTGACTTATATGCCATTGAAATACATTTTTTGATGTAACATTGAGAAAAAGGACTCAAATATGAACCAATTTAACATAGAGAAAAGATGTAAACAAAAACTCAAATTTGAACCAATTTAACTGAAAAATTGAAACTCAGCCGTGTAAATTATAGGATCATAGAAAAAGAAGGCTGAAATCTCATTATCTAATCAACCGAATCAATCGTTTCTTCTATTGACAACATGGTGGTGGTGTTTTGTCCCGCTTATTTATCAATAAGAAGGATGTTGTCAAAAGTGAGCTAAAAAGTGTGTAAATATTTCAATTGTTAGCAAATGAGACAACGCTAGTGGGGAATTTTAGGCAAGACCTCCAAATGCTCGAATAACAAGCTCGGAAAATTTAATTCACTCTCTGCAAGAGTTGGTTGGAGACATTGGCTTTCACATAGAACATATCATGGAAGAATAGAAATAGAATCTATTATTTAGTTATTCAAAGTTGTTTTCACACCCAAGTGGTGGCCAATGTTTTGGATGCCGATATTTCTGAGATGGAGCTTTTGTCACAGAAAGAGAGTTGGCAGTTGTCAAATTATGTGGGAAATCAACCATTTTTGTTATAAATAGCCATTCGCGGTGTGAGGGTGGAAATGAAAATACATTTGGCATGAGCAGAGGTTAAAGTCCATGACTGTGTTCACATCTCCCATCTTTCTTTGAACTATACCCAGTCATAAGTATTTGTTAGGGGTTTTTTTTGCAGGACTCGAATGCAACTTTGATTTTCTTTCATTAATTAATTTCAGCTCATGAATTTGGTATGAAATTGTTGTATAGTTGCTTCCATTTTTACATAGGTTTGTAAACATTCTAGGAGGGTATTTCCTCCATATAATTATTGTTATTAATCAGCCATATTATTATTGTTAGCGTATATCTTATATTCTTTGTGGGTTGATAGGCGTGCGTTGAAAGGCAATAACTGAAAATTTTGTCATTTTACGAAAGTCTTGTCTCAGTTTATAAGTGTTAAAAGAGTTCAAAGTGAGCATATAATGTTCATCATTATTATATTGTAAACATAGCAACAATATTTTTTAATGAATAAAGTTATATTTTTTTGTGGGGGGCTGAAAAGGCCCTCCAAAACCCTCAAAGGAGGGCTGTGGACATCCTTGGGGCCGTGTTCTTTTATTTATTTTTAATTTTTAAAGTAAACAAATTCTCATTACGTTTATTTCTAACAAATTTTTAATAATAATTAACAACATTTTAGATTTTCTAACAAACCTTTAATAATAAGTAACAATATTTTAGGTTTTTAATGTTGATAAATAAAATTTTTTTTATTGATATATGTACTTTATAACTTAAAGTATTACTAAGAAATGGAGGCTTAAAGAAATGGGGTTGGAGGGAAAATGAGGAATGAGTATTTTATAGAAAGGGTTTGAAGGTTGGAGAGAAAAGGGGAAGTGGTGTTATAGTTGGTGGTTGGAAGGAAAATGAAAAAGTGGTACAGAGGTTGGGGTTGGAGCGAAAAGAAGGCTTGGTGGTTGGAGAGAAAAAGAGAAGTGGTTTGGGGGTTGGAGTGGAGGGAAAGGAAGGAAATGTCATGGGGGTTATGATTGGAGGTAAAATGAGGAAGTAGTGTAGGATTGGGTTTGCAAGTTAAAGGAAGGAGGATTCAGTAAAAAGAGAGAAAGGGGAATTGGAGGTTGGGTGATTGGAGGAAAGAGGGGTTGGGGGTGCAAGGAAAAGGAAGGAAGATTTAGTAAAAAGAGAGAAGGGGGAATTGGGGAATTGGAGATTGGGTGAAAGAGGTAAGACGTTGGAGCAGAAAAGATAATGGGCTCTCGGGTTTGGCAGTTGGATGATAAAGGAGGAAGGAGAGGGGGTTTTGGTGGTTGGAGGGGTTATTGATTGGAGGTAAAATGAGGAAGTAGTGTAGGGGTTGGGGTTGCAATGAAAATGGAGGATTTAATAAAAAGACAGAAGTGGGATTGGTTGGTTGGACAAAAAAGGAGGAAGTGAAGGGGGTTTGGGTGGTTGGTGGTTATGATTGGAGGTAAAATGAGGAAGTAGTGTAGGGGTTGGGGTTGTAAGGAAAATGAAGGAGGATTGGTTGGTTGGACCAAAAAAAGAGGAAGCGGAGGGGGTTTTGGTGGTTAGAAGGGTTAGAATTGGAGGTAAAATGAGGAAGTAGTGTAGGGGTTGGGGTTGCAATGAAAATGGAGGATTTAATAAAAAGACAGAAGGGGGATTGTTGGTTGGACAAAAAAGGAGGAAGTGAAGCGGGTTTTGGTGGTTGGAGGGGTTAGGATTGGAGGTAAAAGGAAATAGTGTAGGGGTTGGGGTTGCAATAAAAATGAAGGAGGATTTAGTAAAAAGATAGAACGGGGATTGGTTGGTTGGACAAAAAAGGAGGAAGTGAAGGGGGTTTTGGTGGTTGGAGGGGTTAGGATTGGAGGTAAAATGAGGAAGTAGTGTAGGGGTTGGGGTTGTAAGGAAAATGAAGGAGGATTTAGTAAAAAGACAGAAGGGGGATTGGATCGTTGGACAAAAAAGGAGGAAGTGAAGGGAGTTTTGGTGGTTAGAGGGTTATGGATTGCAGGTAAAATTAGGAAGTAGTGTAGGGGTTGGGGTTGCAAGGAAAATGAAGGAGGATTTAGTAAAAAGACAGAAGGGGATTGGTTGGTTGGACATAAAAGGAGGAAGTGAAGGGAGTTTTGGTGGTTAGAGGGTTATGGTTGGAGGTAAAATTAGTAAGTAGTGTATAGGTTTGGGTGATTGGAGGAAAGAGGGAAGAGGTTGGAGGGAAAATGAGGAAGTAGTGTAGGGGTTGGGGTTGCAAAGAAAAGGAGGATTTAGTAAAAAGAAAGAAGGGGGATTTTGAGATTGGGTGATTGGAGGAAAGAGGGAAGAGGTTGGAGGGGAAAAGATAATGGGCTCTTGGGTTTGGCGATTGGATGATAAAGGAGGAAGGAGAGGGGGGGTTTAGTTGGTGGACGAAAAGGAGAAAGTGAAGGTTATGGTTGGAGGTAAAATTAGTAAGTAGTGTACACGTTAGGGTTGTAAGGAAAAGGAGGGAGGAGGAGGTTGATTGGAGGAAAGAGGGAAGAGGTTGCAGGGAAAATGAGGAAGTAGTGTAGGGGTTGGGGTTGCAAGGAAAAGGAAGGAGGATTTAGTAAAAAGAAAGAAGGGGGATTTGGAGATTGGGTGATTGGAGGAAAGAGGAAGAGGTTGGAGGGGAAAAGATAATGGGCTCTTGGGTTTGGCGATTAGATGATAAAGGAGGAAGGAGAGGGGGTTTGGTTTGGTTGGACGAAATAGAGAAAGTGAAGGGGGTTTTGGTGGTTGGAGGGGTTAGGATTGGAGGTAAAATAGGAAATAGTGTAGGGGTTGGGGTTGTAAGGAAAATGAAGGAGGATTTAGTAAAAAGACAGAAGGAGGATTGGTTGATTGGACAAAAAAAAGAGGAAGTGAATGGGGTTTTGGTGGTTGGAGGGTTATGGTTGGAGGTAAAATTAGTAAGTAGTGTACAGGTTGTGGTTGTAAGAAAAAGGAGGAAGGAGGAGGTTGATTGGAGGAATGAGGGAAGAGGTTGGAGGGAAAATGAGGGAAGTAGTGTAGGGGTTGGGGGTTGCAAGGAAAAGGAGGAGGATTTAGTAAAAAGAAAGAAGGGGATTTGGAGATTGGGTGATTGGAGGAAAGAGGGAAGAGGTTGTAGGGAAAATGAGGAAGTAGTGTAGGGGTTGGGGTTGCAAGGAAAAGGAAGGAGGATTTAGTAAAAAGAAAGAAGGGGGATTTGGAGATTGGGTGATTAGAGGAAAGAGGGAAGAGGTTGGAGGGGAAAAGATAATGGGCTCTTGGGTTTGGTGATTGGACGATAAAGGAGGAAGGAGAGGGGGTTTGGTTGGTTGGACGAAATAGAGAAAGTGAAGGGTGTTTTGGTGGTTGGAGGGGTTAGGATTGGAGGTAAAATGAGGAAATAGTGTAGGGGTTGGGGTTGTAATGAAAATGAAGGAGGATTTAGTAAAAAGACAGAAGGAGGATTGGTTGATTGGACAAAAAAAAGAGGAAGTGAAGGGGGTTTTGGTGGTTGGAGGGTTATGGTTGGAGGTAAAATTAGTAAGTAGTGTACATGTTGCGGTTGTAAGAAAAAGGAGGAAGGAGGAGGTTGATTGGACGAATGAGGGAAGAGGTTGGAGGGAAAATGAGGAAGTAGTGTAGGGGTTGGGGTTGCAAGGAAAAAGGAGGAGGATTTAGTAAAAAGAAAGAAGGGGGATTTGGAGATTGGGTGATTGGAGGAAAGAGGTAAGAGGTTGGAGGGGAAAAGATAATGGGCTCTCGGGTTTGACGATTGGATGATAAGGGAGGAAGGAGAGGGGGTTTGGTTGGTTGGACAAAAAGGAGAAAGTGAAGGGGGTTTTGGTGGTTGGAGGAGTTAGGATTGGAGGTAAAATGAGGAAGTAGTGTAGGGGTTGGGGTTGTAATGAAAATAAAGGAGGATTTAGTAAAAAGACATAAGGGGGATTGGTTGGTTGGACAAAAAAGGAGGAAGTGAAAGGGGGTTTTTGTGGTCAGAGGCGAAAGAAGGAAGTGAAGGTGGTTTTTGTGGTTAGAGGGTTAGGATTGGAGGTAAAATTAATAAGTAGTGTATGGGTTGGGGTTGTAAGGGAAAGGAGGAAGGAGGAGGGTGATTAGAGGAAAGAGGAAGGAGGTTGGAGGGAAAAGGATAAAGGGCTCTTGGGTTTGGCAGTTGGATGAAAAAGTAGGAAGGGGATGGTGGTTTAGAGGTTAGAGGGGAATTGGTGAAAGGGTTAGCAGTTGGAGGGAAAAAGAGTAAGGGGAGTTGGAGGGAGAAAAAGGAAGGGGAGTGTGTTTGATGTTATAGGGGACATCATGAAGGGGTTGGGGGTAGGAGGGAGAAAACGGAAGGGGAGTGTGTTTGAGGTTATAGGGGAAATCGAGAAGGGGTTAGGGTTGGCGGGAAAATTAGTAAAGGGGGGGCGGTGGGGGTTGGAAGAAGAAAAAGGAAGAGGAGTGGTTTAGAGGTTAGAGGGAAATTGATGAAAGGGTTGGCGGTTAGAGGGAAAAAGAGTAAGGGGAGAGGGAGTTGGAGGGAGAAAAAGGAATGGGAGTGTGTTTGAGGTTATAGGGGAAATCAAGAAAGGGTTGGGGGTTGGAGGGAAAATTAGTAAGGGATTGGTTTAGAGGTTAGAGGGGAATTAATGAAGGGGTTGGGGGTTGGAGGGAAAAAGATTAAGGGGGGGTGGGGGTTGGAGGGAGAAAAAGGAAGGGGGCTGTGTTTGAAGTTATAGGGGAAATCAAGAATGGGTTGGGGGGTTGGAGGGAAAATTAGTAAGGGGCATGGTTTAGAGGTAAGAGGGGAATTAATGAAGGGGTTGGGGGTTGGAGGGGAAAAAGAGTAAGGGGAGGGTGGGGGTTAGAGGGAGAAAAAGGAAGGGGGGTGTGTTTGAAGTTATAGGGGAAATCAAGAATGGGTTGGGAGTTGGAGGGAGAAATTAGCAAGGGGAGGGTGGGGGTTGGAAGAAGAAAAAAAGAAGGGAGTGGTGTAGAGGTTAGAGGGGAATTGATGAATGGGTTAGGGGATAGAGATAAAAAAGAGTAAGGGGGTGGGGTGGGGATTGGAGGGAGAAAAAGAAAGGGAGTGGTTTAGAGGCTAGAGGGGGAATTGATGAAGGGGTTGGGGGATAGAGGGAGAAAAACAGTAAGGGGAGGTGGGGGTTAAAGGGAGAAAAAGGAAGGGGGTTGTGTTTGAAGTTATGGGGGAAATCAAGAATGGGTTCGGAGTTAAAGGGAGAAATTAGCAAGGGGAGGGTGGGGGGTTGGAAGAAGAAAAAAGAAAGGGAGTGGTTTAGATGTTAGAGGGGAATTGATGAAGGGGTTGGGGGATAGAGAGAAAAAGAGTAAGGGAGGGTGGGGGTTGGAAGAAGAAAAAGGAAGGGGAGTTGGTTTAGAGGCTAGAGGGGAATTGATGAAGGGGTGTGGGGATAGAGGGAAAAAGAGTAAGGGGAGGGTGGGGGTTGAAGGGAGAAAAAGTAAGGTGGGGTAGGGGTTAGAGGTTGGAAGAAGAAAAAGGAAGGGGAGTGGTTTAGAGGCTAGAGGGGAATTGATGAAGGGGTTGGGGGATAGAGGGAAAAAGAGTAAGGGTAGGGTGGGGGTTTGAAGGGGAAAAAAAAGTAAGGTGGGGTAGGGGTTGGGGGTTGGAGGGGAAAATTAGTAAGGGGGGGTGGGGGTTGGAAGAAGAAAAGGAAGGGGAGTGGTTTATAGGTTAGAGGGAATTAATGAAGGGGTTGGGTTTGTAAGGAAAAAGAGTAAGGGGAGGGTGGGATTGGAGGGCGAAAAAGGAAGGGGGGGTGTGTTGAAGTTATAGGGAAAAATCAAGAATGGGTTGTGAGTTGGATGGGAGAATTTAGTAAGGGGAGGGTGGGGGTTGGAAGAAGAAAAAAGAAGGGGAGTGGTTTAGAGGTTAGAGGAGAATTGATAAAGGGGTTGGGGGGTTGGAAGGAAAAAGAGTAGGGGAGGGTTGGGGTTGGAGTGAGAAAAATGAAGGGGGTGTGTTTGAAGTTATAGGGGAAATTAAGAATGGGTTGGGAGTTGGAGGGAGAATTAGTAAGGGGAGGGTGGGGGTTGGAGGGAGAAAAGTAGAGGCGTGGGTGGGGTTGGGGGGTTGGAGGAAAAATTAGAAAGGGGAGGTGGGGGTTGGAAGAAGAGACAGGAAGGGAGTGGTGTTTAGAGGTTAGAGGGGAAATAATGAAGGGGTTAGGGGTTTGGAAGGAAGAGAGTAAGGGGAGGGTGGGGGTTTGAGGGAGAAAAAGTAAGTGGGGGGGGGGTGGGATGTTTGAGGTTTTATCAGGAAAATCAAGAATGGGGGTTGGAGTGGTTGAGAAAAAGGAAGGGGGTGTGGTTTGAAGTTATAGGGAAGGGAAATTAAGAATGAGCTTGGGAGTTGGAGGAGAATTAGTTGTAAGGCCGGGGTTTGGGGGTTGGGTGTGTTAGCGGCAAAACATTAGAAAGGGGAGGTGGGGGGGTTGGAAGAAGAAAAAGGAAGGGAGTGGTTTAGAGGTTAGAGGGGAATTAATGAAGGGGTTAGGGGTTGGAAGGAAAGAAGAGTAAGGGGAGGGTGGGGTTTGAGGGAGAAAAAGTAAGGGAGGGGGGTGTTTGAGGTTATAAGGGAAATCAAGAATGGGTTGGGAGTTGGCGGGAGAAGAATTAGTAAGGGGAGGGGGGGGTTTGGAAAGAAGAACAAAGAAGGGGAGTGGTTTAGAGGTTTAGAGGGGAATGATGAAGGGTTGGGGGTTAGAGGGAAAAGAGTAAGGGGAGGGTGGGGTTGGAGGGAGAAAAAGGAAGGGGGGTGTTTTTGAGGTTATAGGGGAAATCAAGAAGGGTTGGGAGTTGGAGGGAGAAATTAGTAGGGGAGGGTGGGGGTTAGAAGAAGAAACAAAGATGGGGAGAAGCGAGGGGAGTGGTTAGAGGTTATGAGGGGAATTGATGAAGGGTTTGGGGGGTTAGAGGGAAAAAGAGTAAGGGGAGGGTGGGGGGTCTGGAGGGAGAAAGAAAAAGGAAGGGCGGTGGTAGTGTGTTTGAGGGTTATAGGGGAAATCAAGAATGGGGAGAATGGTTGCGAGAAGTGGAGGGAGGAAATCGTAAGGGGAGGGGGGGGGTGGGTTGAAGAAGAATTAAACAAGGGGAGTGGTTTAGAGGTGATGGGAATGATGAAGGGGGTTAGGGGTTAGAGGGAAAAAGGTAAGGGGATGTGGGGGTGGAGGGAGAAAAAGTAAGGTGGGGTGGGGGCGTTAGAAGTATAAAAGGGGAGGGTTGGAGGGAGATATAGGAAAGTAGGGGAGGGATGGAAAAGAACAAAGGGAAGGGTGGTCTGGAGGTTAGAGGGGAAATGATGCAGGGGTGGGGGTTGGAGGGAAAAAAGCGGAAGGGGAGGGTGGAGCTTGGAGGGAGAAGAAAAGGGGAGGGTTGTTTGGCATTGGATGGAAAAGGAGGAAGGGGCGGGTGGTTTGGAGGTTATAAGGGAAATTGTTAAGGGGTTAGGGTTGTAATGAAAAAGAAGGGGATGGCGGTTTGGAGGTTAGAGGGGAAATGTTGAAGGGGTTGGGGGTTGGAGGGATAAACAGGGGAGAGATGGAGGAAGGGGAGGGTGGTTTGGAGGTTATAAGAGAAATTGTGAAGGGGTTAGGGTTAGAGTAAAAAATAAGGGGAGGGCGGTTTGGAGGTTATAAGGGAAATTGTTAAGGGGTTAGGGTTGGAGTGAAAAAGAAGGGGATTGGCGGTTTTTGGAGGTTAGAGGGGAAATGTTGAAGGGTTTGGGGTTGGTTGAGGATAAAAGGGGAGAGAGAGAATGGAGGAAGGGCGGGGGTGGTTTGGAGGTTTATAAGAGAAATTGTGAGGGTTAGGGTAGAGTAACAAAGAAGGGAGGGCAGTTTGGAGGGTAGAGGGGAATTGTTGAAGGGGGTTGGGGTGGAGGGCATAAATGGGAGAGATGGAGGAAGGGGAGGGTTGTTTAGCGGTTGGATGGAAAATGAGGAAGGGGAGGCTGGTTTGGCGGCTATAAAGGAAATTGTGAAGGGGTTAGGGTTGAAGGGAAAAACAAGGGCAAGGCAGTTGGAGGGTAGAGGGGAAATGATGAAAGGGTTTAGGGTTCGAGGTTTGGAGGGAAAAAAGAGGAGGAGAAGGAGGGAATGGTTTTGGTTTGGAGTTGCAGGGCAACACAAGGGGAGCAAGTTTGACAGCATGGGGAAAAAATGAGGGACCCAAGGTTGGCTATTGGGTTAAAAGTGATGGGCCGGGATGGAAATGGTAAAGAAGGAAAGGGGGTGATTGGAAGGGAAACTGACGATATTTTGGGGGTTATAGGGAAGGAAAACGAGGGAGGGGGGGGGTGGAGAGAGAGAACAAGGAAGGGAGGGTGGTTTAGTTGTTGGATAGAAAGAGGAAGGGAGAGAGTGGGGGGTAGTGGGGGTTGGGGTTTGGAGGGAAAACAGAAAAAGAGGAAGGAGAGGGTGGTTTGGAAGTTAGGGAGAAAAAACTAGAGGGGTTGGGGGTGGAGGTAAAAAGAAGGGGAGGGTTATTTTGGGTTATGGGGGGGAAATGATGAAGGAGTTTGCGTTAGGGGAAAATGAGAAGGAGGGGTGGTTGGTGGTTGGTAGAAAGGAGGGAAAGGGAGAGAGAGGGTTGGGGTTTGGAGGGAGAAAGAGGAGGGGAGGGTGGGTTTAGAGGGAGAAACAGGGTGAGGATTTGAAGAAGGGAGGGTGGTTTAGAGGTAGAGGGATTTATGAAGGGGTGGGGGTTGGAAGGAAAAATAAGTGGAAGGTTGTTTGGAGGTTAGAGAGGGGATATGATGAACGCTCTTCTTGCGTTAGAGGGAAAATGAGGATGGGAAGCGTGGGGGGTTGGAGGGACAAAAAAGAAGGGTAGGGCAGTTTGGTGGTTGGATAGAAAAGGAGTTATGGGTGGTTTGGAGTTTAGAGGGGAAATCATGAAGGGGTTGGGAGGAAAAAGAAGTGGAGGGTGGTTTCGAGGTTAGAGAGACAAATGGTGAAGGGCTTGGTTTTTAGAGGGAAAAAAGATGAAGGGGATTGTGGGGGTTGGGGGTTTGAGGGAAAAATAGAAAGGGGATGTTTGGGGTTGGAGGGGAAAAAGGGAAGGGGAGGGTGGTTTGGTAGTTGGATGGAAACAAAGTACGGGGCGGGTGAGGTTGGGGGGTTTAAGGAAAAAAATAGGAAGGGGAAGTGGGGGTTGGAGGGAAAATGGGAAGGGGAGGGTGGTTTGGTGGTTGGGATAGAAAGAGCGGAAGGGGGGGGTTGTTTGGTAGTTGGATGGCTCAAAAGAGGGTTTTAAGGGATGGGGTTTGGGGTTGGAGGGAAAAATCCGCCGGGGTGTTTGGGGTTAGAGGCACAAAAAGGGAATGGGCAGGGTTGTTTGGTGGTTGGATGAAACAAAGGAATGGATGGTGGAGCGGGGGGGTGGGGGTTGGAGGGATCCACAAGAAGAGGGGTTGAAGAAAAAGTGAGGGGACCAGTGTTGACAGTTACAAGGAAAGGGAGGAATGGGAGGTTGGGGGTAGTGGGCTTGGATGAGAAAGTATGAATGGAAGGGAGTTTGATGGTTGGATGTAAAATGTGGTAGTGGAATTTGGTAGTTGGAGGGGAAAGGAGGAGGGTGGGGGTGGGGTTTGGGGGAAAAACATAAATAGGGGGTTGGAGGAAAAATTACGGAGGGTGATTTGGTGGTTGGAGGGTAATGAACGAAGGGGAGGGTGGTTTTGTTGTTGGATGATGAAATAAAGAATGAGATGATGGGGTTCGGGGTTGGAGGGAAAAACAAGAAGAGGGGTTAGAGGAAAAATGAGGAACCAATGTTTTATAGGAAAGGGAGGGAGGAATGGAGAGACTGGGGTTAGTGGGTTGGACAGAGAAAGGATGAATGGAAGGGAGTTTTGATGGTTGGATGTAAAATGCGGTAGGGTGGGGTTTGACAGTTGGAGGGAAAGGAGGAGGGTTGGGGTGGGGGTTGGGGAAAAACATAAATAGGGGTTGGAGGAAAAAATGAGGGACCAAGGTTTGGCAGTTGGATGGAAACGAAGGAAGGGGAGGGTGGTTTGGTGGTTGTTGAATGGAGATGAAAGAATGAGAAGGTGGGGTTGGGGGTTGGAGGGGAAAACAGGAAGAGGGGTTGTAGGAAAAATGAGGGACCAAGGTTTGATAGTTGAAGGGAATGGAGGAATGGGAGGGTGGGGGTAGTGGGATGGATGGAGAAAGGATGAATTGAAGGGGTTTTGATGGTTGAAGGTTAAAATGCAGTAGTGGAGTTTTGCGGTTGGGGGGAAAAGAGGGAGGGAAGGGTTGAGGTAGTGGGAAGGTTTTTTGGTTGGATAAAAAGGAGGAAGGAGGGAGGGTGGGGTAGTGGGTTGGTGGTTTTGAGAGAAAGGAAGGGGAGGGTGGTATGTCAGTTAGACGAAGAAGGGATGGATGGTAGGGGGTTTGATGGTAGAGGGTAAACTTTGGTAGTGGAGTGGGCTTTGTTGAGGTGATAATGTCAAGTGGGATCTACCATTGCAGTACGCCCCAATATTATTAAATTTTGTCTAATCAAACTATATTATGAAGGTCTTTCACATTTAAGAGTGAAGAGGCATGACCGATTCACCCACCTACATTGATTTGGGTGATCCCTCTTGGGATTGGATATTAACAACGTTTACATTTGTACAGTCCATTATTAAAGATTGCTAGCAGATTGTAAAATAGGCTAGATGATCATTGTATAAATTGATCAAGAGAAAGATCTCTACAGAAATTGAAAAATACTGAGGAGTGAAGTGGAAGTGTTGGGCTAAACTCATGTGAATTCTTAATACAGACAGTGCTTTACTAGTGGAGTTTTTTCCTTTTGGTTTCTCCACTTAAATCCAGTGTTATCTATCTTTTTTTTCTCGCTTCTATTTTCTTTCATCTCTTAATCATTAAGCTATGTTATTTGCTATCTATTTTAAGCTATTTTTTGTGTCTAATTGATTGCACATCATAATATATAGTTGTCAGCATTCTAATGGTATATCTGCAATCTATTGATTACGTTTCCCCTACTAAATCTAACATGGTATCAGAGCTGGTTATGGTGTGTGGGTAGGATCGATCTAGAATTTTTTAACTTGAAGAGGAGAAGAACCTTTAAGTTTCTTTATTGATTTGCAAAACCCTAAAAGTTCTGCAGTCATCTTCAAGCAAACTAGGTTTACATTTCCAATTCCTGCCCTAAATATTCTTTGAAATATAGGTGAAATATGGGCTAAATGGTTGTTTAGATTGTGTTTGAGATTTTGTATGCGTAGATATTTGCTTATGCATCTTGTTTCAATTGTTTATGGTTTAAATTCATTGTCTGTAATCTTATTTTAATTTTTTGCACCATTTATAGCCATTTGGGTCATTTTTTGACTTTGGATCTGAAAGATCTATTTATATCCACTGTTTCTTTGGAGGCTTTTAAGTCCGTTCTAGTAGTACAAATCTTTTTTCACTAGATCTACTTTTGTCTTTACGAATCTTAGATCCAATCATTTTACGCCATCTAGCTTATGTTTTCTCATTTTTATTTAGATCATATTGGTTTTGTGAAGCTTGGACCAATAAAATTGCTCCAAATAGCTTCGTTTTCCTTTTTTCATGTTTGCAAAGCCATATCCACACTTAAAGTGCCAAGTGGCTTCAATCTAACATAGTTTTAGTCTTTGCGAAGTATAATTTAATCCTCTAGTGACATCTGGACTTCACTCTGTCAGTCTTATATGACGTTTTTATGTTTCTATGAAGTTCTTTTGACTGTAAAGCTTGAGCCAATCGATTTTTTCTCCATCTAGCTTCACGTTTTCAGACTTCTAAATAGACAGTTATGCCTTTGTAAAGCCCAAGCAAATCATAGAAGGCTACATCTTGCTTTGTGGTGCCATTTTTATTGTTTGTCTTATTGTTAGTCATGAAACTCAAGCCAATAAGGGCTTTACGCGTGTCTCCATGTTGCCAGACTTGGCTTAGCTGTCCTCTGTTATTTTTAAAATACGATCCAATAGGGAAACTCCAAGTCAGCTTAATATTTCACATTGTCAATTTGTCTTTAGCCTTGCTTTTGAAATATGTGAAGGGTAAGCCAATAGAATTGCTCCATAATTCACATTTATTTCAGTCTTTTCATCAGATTTGCAAGTGGTATGAGCTAATTAGAATTGCTGCTACTTTTTCACATTTGTCATCTTTTCATTTGTGACAGTAGTGAGCCATTTAGAATTAGGCTCCATGTGTCCTCAGTTTAATGTTAGTCATTTTGTGTTGCACTGTGAAGTGTTAACCAAGTGAGCTATTTGGATATGGTACCACTATTTTCTCACATTTGCTCAATCCATCTGTCATTGTACTACAAAGTGCAAGCCATTTAAAATTTGGCTCCACGTACACTTCTTTTTTGGCATTAGTCAATCTTTTTCAGACTTGCGAAGTGCGAGCCATTTAAAAGGATCCATGTATCTTTTTTTTGGCTTAGTCTTTGTCATATTTGTGAAGCGCGAACCAATTGTATTTTTGACACTGTATATTAATTTTTTAATTGTGTCAGCCTTCGCAAGTGTTAGGGTATTAGTCTTTGCTTTGGCTTAGCCACTTAAATTGTGACACTTGTCTTGTACCTTTTTTGAACCTGAACATTTATTTTAAGTTTGGTTTATTTCAGGGAATTTAAACACGCTCAAAGCTATCCTTTTAAATTTTGGTAGAAAATTTCACTAAGTGTCAATTTTCTTTAGCCATTAAACTTTCGACAAGTGTCTCTGTTTGACTAAGACTTTGATTTCAGCATTGTGTCAGTGTGTGAAAAAGTGATCCAATTAATTTAAGACACGTGTATATGGTTCTCTTTTAATTAATTATCTTCTGACCTATTATCCGCATTGCGAAATGTGACCTAATTGAAAATTAGACACATATATTTTTTTGTTGTTGTCAGTCTTGTCATATTTTTTTTACATGTGTTGATTTTTTTATTGTCGCAGACTCGAAAAGGCATTGGTTTTAATTTTTTAAGATTTTGCATCTCGCCAGAGGATTTATTTTAAAGTCTGACACGTGCCTCACTTGGTATTTTTTATCTGTACCACGTGTCTCCCCCCCGCCTTGGTTGTTTTTTTAACTTTTTTTCATTTTATAAAATTTTGTCTTGAGTTTGTATAGCTTGTTGTTGAGCTTTCCCCTTCAAGTTGCTAAATAACTCGTCGAGCTACTCTAACTCGACTCAGTTCGAGCTCAGATTAGCTCACCTGTAAACTCGACCCTGACTAATCTCTGTTAAATTTATCTTAAATTCGACCAAATCAAGCTATTTTTTTATCAATTTATAGTTGTTTGCATTCGTATAACAAATTAGAAGATATGTGGCTAGTCTTTTGTCTATGTTTGGCTTCCTTGATTTTTTTTTAGACTGTAATTGTCTTCCATTATCCATCTAAGCATTAGAAATGGCTAGTTTTACTAATCTTGCGATGGATAAGTCTTAGCTTTTGAATGGAACAAATTATAGCATTTAGAAGAGTGCGATTAAAATCATGTTTCATGGCTAGGAAAGCTCTATGATCTTGTGACTTGTATAGAAAAATGTCCCACAGGGAGACAAGATTACCCCTGAAAACTTTAGTTCCTTCTCTCAGAGATCTCAGGAAGCTTTTTCCATCATATTGAAAAGCATTAGAGATGAATTCTTAATGCATATAGGCCATATGGACTCACCTGCAGATACATGGAAGCAATTAGAAACCATGCATGAAGGAAATAGGTTGTATAAGATCATTAAACTAGTTTTAGAGTTGTTTACAACACCGATGAAGGGGGATGTGAAAATTTTCAATTATTTAAACTAAAATTAAGAACATTAAAGTTCAATTAGATGGCTGTAATTGTGAGTTATTTCAAGATAAGCTATTATATTTCATTATACAAATTAATAGACATGAAAATTTTAGAAATTTTATCTCCATTCTTAACTCTAAGTATCAGAATTAGAATGATCTTCCTAATTTAGACACTATGTCTTATTTGTTACTTCAAGAAGAACATGTTTATGGAAAATTTTTATTCCAAAGAGAATGCTACTCACTCAAGAATAAAAAATTAGCACTTCTCACTCAAGAATTTTGATAAAAAGAATAACATGTTACCTTCTCAAGCACTTCTCACTCAAGATTAAACCTTTTAGAAAAAAAATCAAAAACCATCTCTTAAACCCCCTTGTAAAGACAAGAAATCAGGAAACTTAAGAGTAAGTTTTGTATGGTAGATGTCACAACTCATGGAAAATTTGGCCATAAGTTTTTGTAAAGAGGATTGTAAATCCAAAAATAAGTCAAATTTCAGAAATAAGAAATGGAATAAATCAGATCAAAATCAAGATGAAATTGATGAGAACAATCATAAAGTTAATGTAATAACTCTATGAACTATATAAAAAAGCATAACTATAACTGAAAAACATGCACAAAATGTTTTTGTAAGATCTTGCTTCAGTCTTCTCTGGTAGTTTAGCATATATGACATGTCTAGACTTCAAAAGGGTGCTTACATGGTTATTTTTGAAGAAAAATTCACATAAATCCATGAGTTTGTCCATTTCTTAATGCACCATTTTTTCAATGAATGCTTGGTTATTCTTGAATAATTTGATTATTTGTTCAGATGTGTTATCTATCAATTCTTATCTCATTATGTAAAGACTTAGAATATGAAGATATACATATGTTGATGAATCATTTTATCTGATTAGTAAAATATCATTATATGCATATCAAATGACACTTGGGGACGCCTTTGTGTTTATATTAGAGACGTCTGATACTGATTGCGTATGATAAATATTTTAGTAGTATAATATGTTGAAATTGTTTCAACATATTTGTAATGTAACATGGTTAGTTGTTAATCATATTATTATGATAGTTATGCATATTATGTTGTCTATCATGACTCTAACCATGTTGATGTTGTGTTGGATATAGTTGTATTTATATTCAAGCTTTTAGGCAGGTGGCATCACTTGGAGCAGCAAAAGAGCCATGTGGCTAAAGAGGTTTCTAAAAGTGATACACATAGGAGCTAAAGGAAGTATTCCTCCTCTATGTGAAGGCCAGATTGCTCTTGATAAAGAATCGAGTTCAACATCAAATATTATGTTGCAAATACCTTCCCTAAGCCATTGTGTGTTGGGAACTACTGCAAGTTTTGTGACTTGTTTGGCCTATCAGAGTTTCCATTGAGGGGGAGTGTGTATAACAATGCCACCTCTTGATGGATTATTATAAAAGACCCGGGTCAGCTTTTAAGAGTGGATCATGACCACCCACTTTGTATGTAACAAAGTGATTCTTTAGGGATTAGTTACACATGGTTGTAACATTTTATGTAAACTTCCAATACTTCCTCTAGTTTGTATTAAGTAAATGTGTCACATTATGTGAAGTTACTTATGAATCCAAGTGAAACATTAGTTATGGGTATTCCTTAGTTTATAAAAGGCTCCATAGTCTGATGTAATTCTTCATATGTAGAGCACTGGTCTTAAGAATTTTTTTATGGGAAGATCTATGGATTTCCCTTGTTTACATGCTAGCCATAATCATGTAAATTTGGAATGATTGTTTGTTCTTCCCACTTGACATTAAGGGGGAGTGTTGGGGTGATAATGTCAAGTGAGATCTACCATTGCAGTACACCCCAATATTATTAAAGTTTGTCTAATCAAACTATATATGAAGCTTTTTCACATTTAAGAGTGAAGCGGCTTGACCGATTCACCCACCCATATTGATTTGGGTGATCCCTCTCAAAATTGGCTATCAACAACGTTTACATTTGTACATTCTAGTATTAAAGACTGAGAGAAGAATGTAAGACAAGCTAGCAGATTGTAAGATATGATAGATGATCATATATTAACTGATCAAGAGAAAGAGATTTGAAGACATTGTAAAAGACTGAGGGTTGAAGTGGAAATGTTGGGTTAAACTTATGTGAATTCTTAATACAGACAGTGCTTTACCAGTGGATTTTTTTCCTTCAGGTTTCTCCACTTAAATCTGGTGTTATTTGTCTCTTGTTATTGCTTTTATTTGCTTTCAGCTCTATCTCAATAAAAAAATTTATTCACTATCTTTTTAAAGCTATTTCTTAGTCTAATCAATTGCATATCATAATCTATAGTCATCGACATTATAATGGTGGATCTGTAATATGTAGATTACATTTCCCTTGCTAAATCTAATAGGGTTTTTCATTTGGAGGGGAAAGGAGGAAGGGCTGTGGGTTGGAGGAATAAATTGGAAGGGGAGTGGTTTAGAGGTTATAGGGGAAATGAACGGGAAATTTTTGGATGTTAGAGGGGAAATAAGGGAAAATTGTTTGGAAGTTGGAGGGAAAATGAGGGAGAAAGGTTTGGAAGTTGGAGGGAAAAGGAGGAAGGGAAGGGTTGAGGTAGTGGGAAGGTTTGGTGGTTGGAGGGAAAAGGAGGAAAGGGCAGGGTAGGGTAGAGGGTTTGGTGGTTGGAGAAAAAGGAAGGGGATCGTGGTTTGTCGGTTGGATGGAAAAGGATGAATGGAAGGGGGGTTTGATGTTTTTAGGTAAAATGTTATAGTGGGGTTTCACATTTGAAGAGGAGAGGATGAAGGGGTTGGGGTTGGAGGGAAATAGAGGAATGGGAGTGGTTTAGAGGTTAGAGTGAAAATGAGGGAGAAAGGTTTGGATATTAGTGGGGACATAAGGGATCAAGGTTTGGATGTTAGTGGGGACATAAGGGGGCAAGGTTTGGATGTTGGAGGTAAAATGAGAGAGTATGGTTTGGAGGTTAGTGGGGATATAAGGGAGCAAGATGTGGATGTTGGAGGAAAAATGAGAGAGTAAGGTTTGGCAGTTAGAGGTAAAGTGGGGAATGGGAGGTTGGGGGTTGGAGGGAGAAAGATGAAGGGGAGGTTGGGGGTGGTGGGTGGAGGGAGAAAAAGGAAGAGTTTGGTGGTTGGATAGAAAAGGATGAATGAAAGGTGGGTTTGGTGGTTGGAGGTAAAATTTTGTAGTGGGGTTTGGCAATTGGAGGGGAAAGGATGAAGGGGTTGGGGTTGGAGGGAAAAAGAGGAATGAGAGTGGTTTAGAGGTTGGAGGGGAAACAAGGGAGTTAGATTTGAAGGTTAGAGGGGAAATAAGGGAGAAAGGATTTGAAGTTGGAGGAAAATTTTAGGAGAAAGGTTTGGTGGTTGGAGGGAAAAGGAGGAAGGGGAGTGTGAGGTTTGGAGGGAAAATTTTGAAGGGGAGGATAGGTGTAGTGGGTTGGAGGGAGAAAAAGGAAGGGGAGGGTGGTTTGGTGGTTGGATGGAAAAGGAAGAACAAAAAGGGGGTTTGATAGTTGGACGTAAAAAGTGGCAGTGGGATTTGGCTGATCTATAAACCTCTAACTTTGGAAATCTACGAGACCACAAAATATTGTTTCTACTTCCCATTGTTGAAAATGACACTTCTTTATGTTAGTGAATGCAATATGAAACTTTGGAACTACTTTGCACACAACACAATATTTATCCCGGAAACCACTAATTTGAGGGAATACCATTTGGGAAGGGAAAATGCTCTTTCTTCCCAATATTATATTGGATAATTCAAAAGTAAATACATATTACAAGAATTTGAAGGAAGGCCAACAATGCCATTTCCACCCTTCTTTACTTGCTTTCTCTATTCTCACACCTTGCTTCTACAAAAAAATTCCAACTTCTATGGTTTCTTGCTCACTTCTCTTCATTATGTTGGTGCTCAATTTGATTCCCGCCCTTTCTCTAAAAATTCTTCAATCTGCGGGCTCTGTCGTATTTTATATCTCCCCATATTGAGGCGTGAAAGCTCTTTGCTTTATTTGGTTTCCATGGTTTGTCCTTTCCTTTGGTCGAGGATCACATTAAGTCCAAAATTTGTTTTCCATTCCTCTATCCATGTGAAATAATTTGTAATTTGGGCATAAATTCAGGTTTTTTCCCTTCCTTCCATTTTTCCATAGTCATGTTTTGTTTTCCTTGTTAAATTTTGTCCCAATATCTGTGGAATCGTGGTCCTTTTTGATTGGATGCGGCTCGGTAGGGAATTTTGAAACTCTAAGTCCCGCTTCGACTCAAATCTTGTCCATGTGGAGGGCCTATGCTCATCTAAAAATTTGCCTCTTGGTTTGACCTTTACAGTTGCGCCAAGGAAACACGTGCTGAGCCCATGCTTTTTTAGAGTCTCTGCTTTTGGGCAACATATCAAAGTTGTTCCAAGGAGACACGTGGAGGTTTCTTCTGCTGGCCCTGCCCAGACTTAGACATTTTTTATGTGGCTGGTGTAGCTTTGTTAGACTATGGACACATGGAGGGCCGATGCTCATTTGAGGATCCACCTCTAAGTCCTATCTTATCAGTTGCGCAAGGGAGACATGTGGAGGTTGCGCCAAGGAAACACGTTCCATTGGTCTCCTCTCTATGGAGGTTTCTTAAACTTTTCAAGACTAACTTTCTAAGTCCTGGGACATGTGGAGGATTCCATTGTGGAGAGGCCGTGCCTGTTTGGGGACCTTCCCCTGAATTTTATTTTTGAAAGAGTGCCATGGAGACATGTGGAAGTTTCCACTCACCCTGCCCTTGCTTGGACTTTTCAACAGCCAAGGAAACTTTCTCAGACCTTAGGCACGTGGCACCTTTTGCTGGCCCCTAAAATTCTTTCAACAACTATGTCGGGCTAGGACACATGGTGAGCCCGTGCTTGTTTGGGGTCTCCACTTTTGGGGACCATATCAAAAGTGTGCCAGTAAGACATCTGTGGAGGCTTTCGCTAGCTCCTTTTATAATGAGAATTTTCAAAGGCCAAAAGGTAATTTTCTTGGGCCCAAGGCACGTGGAAGGCCCGTGCTTGTTTGGAAACTTGCCTTTGTACTTCACCTTTGCAGTTGCGCCAAGGAAACACATGGACGACTCTAATCTAAAGTTGAGAAAGGGGAGAATCGATGGTTATTGTGTATTGCATCTGATTCTGCCACCATTTTTTCTCCAAGACTCCTCGAGATGCGAATACACATTTTTTCATTGTTTATTGATGAAATTCCTTATCATTTTTGTCTATAAATTGTAATTGAATGGATTTAGATCTTAATTTGTGATTCTAAGGATTGTAAAGGTTGATATTTTGAAGTTGGAATTACTCAGGCATTTGTAAAAACATGAATTACCAGAGAAGCTAGATGCAGTGCATAGTTGCAGAGGAAAGAATGGGAAAAGGATGAAATGATGGAGGTTGCAAGCACAAAGGATGAAAAAAGTGTTGCCTCGAGGTGAAAAGTATTTCTTGTCAGATCTATGGTGCTCAATTTGATCTCTTGCCCCATTTTCTCTAAAAATTCTTCAATCTGTGAGGCTCTGTCATATTTTCTATCTCCCCATATTGATGCAAGTGAAATCTCTTTCCTTCATTTGGTTGCTGATGAATCAATCCTTTCCTTTGGTCATTGGATCACTTAAGTTTCAAAATTTTGCAAGTTTTTTCCGTTCCTCTATCCATGTGAAAAATTTGTAACTTGGGTGTAAATTTGGTTTTTTCCCTTCCTTCTATTTTTCCACAGTCATGTTTTGTTTTCCCTGTCAATTTTTGTCCCAACATCTATGGAAACGTGGTCCTTTCTGATTGGATGTGGCTTGGTGGGGCATTTTGAAACTCTAAGGCCCACTTCAACTCAAGTCTTGTCCACGTGGAGGGTTCGCATCATCTGAAAATTCCTCTTGGTTTGACCTTTAGGAGTTGCACCAAGGAGACACGTGGAGGTTTCTGTGGCTCTACCTAGACTTAAACATTTTTTTTATGCAGCTGGTGTAGCTTTGTCCCATAATAACACTTCGACTGCTAATTTGAGGATCCAGACTCTGGGTCCTACCTTTTTCACCATTATTTAGAAGTGACAACTCGTGAGAGACTTGATGTGGTGAGCTTTGTCAAACCATGGACTTGTTTAGGGTATCCACGCTCATTTGGGACTCACCTTTGTATCCTCCCAATTAAGTTGTGCCTTAGGGAGACACGTGGAGGCTTCCAGTTGGCTCCTCTCTATACTTAAAATTTTCAAGAAACTTTCTAAGGCCTGGGACATGTGGAGGGCCCACACCTTGTTTGGGGACCTACCCCTGAATTTTATTTTTGAAAGAGTGTCCAATGGGACACATGGAAGTTTCCACTCACTCTGCCCTTGCTTGGACTTTTAAAGCTATTTTGGAGAATTGCAATGGCCAAGGAAACTTTCTCAGACCCTAGGCACATGGCACCTTCTGTTGGTCCTTAAAATTTTTCAACAAATCTGTCAGAACATAGAGACATGTGGTGAGCCCACTTGCTTGTTTAGGGTCTCCACTTTTGGGCACCATATCAAAAGTGCACCATTGAGACACGTGGAGGCTTCCGCTAGCTCCTTTTATACTGAGACTTTTCAAAGGCCAAAAGGATAATTTTCTTGGGCCCAGGGCATGTGGAAGGCCCACGCTTGTTTGGAAACTTGCCTCTATACTTCACCTTTGTAGTTGCACTAAGGAAACACGTGGATGGCTCTAATATAAAGTTGAGAAAGGGGAAGAATCAATGGTTGATGTGCATTGCATCTGATTTTGCCACCATTTTTTGCTCCAAGACTCCTGGAGATGCGAATACGCATTGTTTTTCATCATTTTTTGATGAAATTCCTTGTCATTTTTGTCTGCAAAGTGCAATTGAATGGATTTAGAGCTTAATTTGTGAGTCCAAGGATTGTAAAGGTTGATATTTTGAAGTTGGAATTTCTCAGGCACTTGCAAAAATGTGAATTACCAGAGAAGCTTGATGCAGAGCAAAGTTGCAGAGGAAAGAATGGGAAAAGGATGAAATGATGGAGGTTGCAGGTGCAAAGGATGAAAAAGGTGTTGCCTCGAGGGTGAAAAGGATTTCCTGTCAGATCCAGCTATACAGAGCCACCAGAAAATGATTAAAACAGGGATTTCTCGATGACAGAATAAAAGAATGATTAGAAGGACTGTCAAAAATTTGTGGCATGGCATCCCAGTCATTAGTTGAGGGTCTGAGAAATGTGATCAGTTCATGATTTTTCCACCTGGTAGCTTGCGGGTGTAAATTTGTTAAACGTCACTTTCTGAGACAAATTGGTAACAAGCAAAGGATTCCTCGAATATTCTTCTTTTTAGGGGGAAATTTGGGATGAGTGAGTGAGTGAAATTGTATAAATGCAATGAGGATACTCTTGCAAAGGGTTGGGGGTTGAATTTTTAAGAGAAAATTTGAGAAATCCCATCTTCCTGAGAGACCATCTGAGAAACCTGTTAATCTCTTATGTTTTAGATTTGATCATGTCAAGTTGGTTGCAAGTGTACAACCATTGACAAGCTCTGAGACTGTTCAAAGAAACTTTCCCCTTGCTGATGAATCTAATCAACTTTGAATTAATCTGTGTTAATCTTGGGAAAATTTGTGTCTGCTTTATTTTAGAATGTCTGCAAGTAGTTTTTCTTGTTCCTATTGCAATCTTGTGTTAAAGTCCCTCCGAATCACACATGATCTCATCCCTGTGATAGTTTAGTGGCATTTGCAATTTCATTACGAGAAGAGCCTTCATCCTGTAATGAGATAAACAATTTAAAATCACTTTACTGTCATTTTGTTGATAAAGATTGTTTGTAAGCCTTTGAGTGTATCTTAGGCATGAGGAACCAGGGGTCTTTGATGTTTAATTGAGTCTTTAGCTCAAGCCTTCATGTTTAAATTCTTGGAGATTGTGTGAAACCATGAAAATATGGGCCTCCATTGATGCACACCTTCTGGTTGAAGGAATATTTTAGCTATTCTGAAGCATTCTGTCATTTAGTTTTCCAATTGTTGTGAAGGTTCTCAAAGATCTGGAAAAATCAAGTTTATCCTGCTTAATCTCCCACCAAAAATTATTCAAAAACAATGAATCCTACCTGAACTACCCCTGTTTTCCCTGTATGTCCACAAATGAATAAATTCTACTGCCAAAATATGCAGAAGCAATCAGGATTCCATAATGTCTTTAGTAACCTTAACCCTGTTTAGAAAATATCACCATTCTTTAGAAGTGACAACTCGTGAGAGTTAAATTGTGGTGCATTGATCATATTTTCTCAGGGTCTCCTTTCAAATTTGTGCAAAGAAGGATATCTTCATTCTCCTTCACCAATAGAGGTTACAAAATGGGTCCTCTCACCCTGGTCGAAAGGCATGACCTAAAGTAGTGAGGATAGATCAAATCCTTAATGAAGGTGTTATCCATTTCTCTGATGCCTAAGTGACAAAGAGTCAGACGAATCCCCTCCCCAGCTACAAAATGACTCATAATATGATCTGTTTGTCTCTCAGTGTCTTGCTAAATCTGTGATGTTGCTTTTTCGGTTTCCAAGGGAGAATCAATTTGGATACCAACACCAGATGGCATTATTTGAGCTCCAGATTTATTTGTGTGGCAAAAACACCTGATTGGGGAAATGAAGGTGTGTGATTTTCACCATCAACAACACATATAGACCCTGGTAAATGCTTCTTACAAATTTTAAAGTGCAAATACGTTGTTGAAATGTCATCCTGTGTCCAGATTTGTAAGAATCGAGAAAAGTTACAAGTTCTGCGTGTAATATTTCCAGTTTCTGTTGGTTTTTGCACTAAGTTTACATCATCAATGTTAAATATGGGTAAAGGAAGGTCAGATCTGTGAAGCTTTGCATGAATTTAGTGTTGAAAGACATTTGACAGATCAATTTTAGTGCATTTGCACAACTAAGGTGAAAATCCTTAGTGGTGACTCCATGTTGAATTAATTTTTGATAAATGCCAGTGTCTTAACCTCTGTCAATTGAAATTTATCACTAATCTCTACAAAGATGGAAGGAAGAAGATATTTCTTCATTAAAGACCCTACTAGAAGGTTGTTTCTAGAATTGGGAAAGACAAATTCTGAAGGAAGAAGAATCTGGAAAGTTGTTGGAGATCAGAAATCAAGAAAGGAGTTATCAATTGTGGAAACTGATCAGCCTGTCATTGAAGATTGCCATACTTCCTCAAGTGCTTCTGAATCAGGTAGTCTTTTTGTAGATCTGAATTCTCCAACTAGAGAGGGTCCTTCTTTTGTATTTGAAAAATTTACATCTCATTCTGTCCCTGTGTTCTCCAAAGCTGATAGGATCTTCCAAGAAATAGAGTTTTTAGAGAACATTCATTCTGAGAATTGCATTCATGTGCCCCACAGACCCCTCACTCCCCATCATTTTGTTTCTCCTGTAAGATCACCTCCCCAAAACAATATGGCCCAGCCCCCACCCAGACCTCTGTTTGTTGTGAACACTTTTGGTCCTATAGATTTCAGAGGTATGGCTGGATATCCAAATGTTGTGCCCCAAGATGTTAGAAATAGACTGCCTAAATTTCAAGGAAATAATGCTATTACTGGTGATCAACACTTAAAGCTTTTTGTCAATATGATGGAAGACTTTGAGATTGAATTTGAGGATGTGTACATAAAATTGTTTATTCATACTCTAGAGGAGGATGCACGGGACTGGTATAAATCTTTTCCAGAAAACTCCATTGATTCATGGACAAGAAATGAAGAATGCTTTTAGATTGCAGTATGGAGATAAAACAGACCCTAGGTTTCTTTTATCAGAATTTGAAAATATTAAGAAGAATCCTAATGAGTCTGTTCATGACTTCAATACAAGGTTCAATAAGACCCTGAATAGGCTACCTGTGATCCTGAGGCCAAGTGATGTTTCTTGTTTAATAAAATACTCTGATGCTTTTGATAAGAAGGTTGCCTATTATTTGAGGGATAAGAACCCAACAACATTGAGGCAGGCCTTCACCATGGCTTTGCAGATTGAAAACAATATCAAAGTAATTGGTAAGCCTCCTAAGAGGGAAGGTATCAAGCTGATCAATCCAGAGAAGCCTCAGTCAAGTAAGTCTGTGGATCTAGAAGAGGTTGTGAAAACATTGGCTGGAGTTGTTAAGGAAATATCCTATAAACTGGCCAGGGAAGAGAAGGGGATTGGACAAGGTTCCCAAGGTCAGCACAAGCCACAAGGTCAAGAAATATTTACAAATCATCCTAGGGGTGATCATAGATCTGATGACAGAGGTAAAGGACCCATGGGATCAGGAAATAGACAGCCCCAACCCTGGGAAAACAAATTGGTGCCTGATCCTTTAGCTGCCAGAGTTGCTGTTGTGGAAGAAGCCAATGAAATTGAGTGGTGTGACAGATGTTTCTTGCCACATGCCCCATGTGATGAAGAAAAAGAAGTTGAGGAAGCTGATGATGACACTGATGATGATGTGTGCATGATGGGGTGCTCTACAAGCTCACAACAAGGAGCAACTTTGACTGAATTAATCAGTGCCAGAACTGCTGCAGATTTCTGGGATTGCATCCACTAGGTATTACCCCTTCCTCCCTCTCATACTTTTGAAATAGATATGGTACAAGCTTTTGAATTTCCTAATAATGATTTTGAATACTTAAGGGCATTAATGATTAAAAAGTATGATGGAGGAATCCCTTCTGAGGAGGATAGGAAGTTGTTAATGAATGTTGTGGTTTCCCAAGAAAAATAATATAACACTAGGAGTAAAGTTGTCAAAGGGGTAGGGCCTCAGGCCAAACCAAAAACTCCAGTTCTCACCAATATCTCAAAAGAAACTCCTAAGAAAGATACATCTGGCAAAGGCCTTGTTTCCCCAAACAGAACTGGTATCCCTGCCCATGCTCAGACCATGAAAAATCCTTTGCTGTCAGATGAGTTTGTTAGTCTTCCTCCAAATGTTTCCTTTCCCAAATACGTTCCTTATGACATTGCCCAAGTCTTGAGTCAGATCAAGATTTCTGTTCCAATTGTTGAGCTACTTAGGATTCCTGAGCACAAGAAAAGGGCCTTTGAGTATTTGGGATTGAAAGAAGAAAAGATTACCCAAGGTAGAAATGTAAACAATGTTGAGACTCCTCCTACCATTGCAGAGTTGGAAAAACCCCAAGTGCTGGAAGAACTAGGTGAGCCACCTGAAGTATATTTGGGAACATCCTTGGTTGAGTCCCAGCTGAATGTAGATCCATTTTTCACTACTCTGATTATTAGGGACAGGCTGTTACACAACTGTATGTTTGATTCTGGAGCATCATGCAATGTTATGCCTCTTGAGGTCATGAATGAATTAGATATCAAAGTGACAACAGCTTATGGGAAGTGCACTGCCATGGATTCCAGAGAGGTGTCAGTGGTTGGATGTGTCAAGGGTTTGATAGTGCAACTTGCAGCCTACCCAGGCAAGAACTTAAAACTAGATGTTGTTATTGTTGATTTCCCTGCCAAATGGGGAATGTTGTTATCAAGAAAATGGGCTGCTAGTGTGGGTGGGAGTGTGCAAATGGATATGTCTTTTCCACTATACCTATTGAGGGAAGCCTTGTAAAGTTGTATGGTGAAAAGAAGATGCTACATCTCATTGAGGATCCCAATAATGCTTCCTATGAAGTGTTATACACTGACATTGATGCTGATAACTTTGTTGGATTTGTTGATGGTAAAGAGCACAAAATTGATCAATGCAAGTCTCTTAATCAAGTAGGTTCTCCTTGGACTTTGTTGTTTGATGGGGCTTGCTCTAAATTTGGAAATGGTGCTGGTATTGTTCTGATATCTCCAGGCCAGGAAGAGTTTGTTTTTCTTTTAAACTCAACTTTGAGTGCACTAACAATATTGCTGAGTATGAAGCACTGTTATTGGGTCTAAGGATTGCTTGGAAATATGGTATTAGAGACATCATTGTTAAAGGAGATTCAGAGCTAATTGTCAAGTAGGTTAGAAAACTGTATGCAACAAAAAATCAGAGAATGAAGCAGTATAAGCATGCAGTCTGGGATTTCATTGAAATGTTTGACTCCTTCAACATAATACATCATGATAGGAAGTACAATACTCTAGCAGAAAAATTGGCCGTATTGGGGTCCAGATTTGAAAATTGTACTGTATCCCCCTATTGTGAGTATAATATTGAGGTATTGACTAGGCCATCTGTTCCTGACAATGTTAAACACTGGAAAGTGTTCAAGATGATGCCCAGGTGCAAAGGTTTTTGTAGAACCAAGGAGAATTTTCTGATCAACGTATAGATTGGGAGCCAATGGTTTGTGCGGCTGATGGAAAGGAGACTTTATTTGGAAAAGACATCATTCAGTTGAAGACTAATACTATTCCCAGAGGTTTGGTAGCACTTGAATCAAACTTTGATAATGTTGATTGCATTGTCAACAGACACATGTCAGCCTCAAGGGATGTTGAAGAGCATGACCTGGGCACGAAGGATAAACCACATAAGATCTGGCTAGGTAGCAATCTGAGCAAGGAAGAAAAGCAGTCGTATGTCCAATTGTTGAAGAAATACCAGGACTACTTAGCATGGTCTTATTCTGAACTGAAAGCATACAGAGAGGATATTTTCCAGCACAAAATTCCCTTGGAAGCTTCTGCCAAGCCGTTTAGGAAGAAACAGAGGCCAATCAATCCACTCCTTTCCCTGAAGATGCAAGAAGAATTGAAAAAGTTGAGGGATGGAGGAATCATACAGCCCACAAGGTACTCATCATGGGTTGCAAACTTGGTACCTGTCAGAAAGAAGAACAGAGATATAAGGCTGTGTGTGGACTTTAGAAACTTGAATAGAGCATCAATGAAGGATAACTACCCTCTGCCAAATATGGACAATATGTTACAATTGGTTACTGGTTCAGAATTGTTATCCACCTTGGATGGTTTTTCTGGATATAACCAGGTAGTTGTGAAGGAATCAGAGTGAATCAAGACTACCTTTACCACTCCTTGGGGAACATATGTATATGTCAGAATGCCTTTTGGTCTAATGAATGTTGGAGCCACTTTCCAAAGAGAAATGGATGTAGCTTTCTCTGGCTATATTAATGATTTCATTGTTGTATATCAAGATGATGTGACTGTTTTCTCTAGAAAAAGGAGTGACCACCTGCAACACTTAGAAAAAATGTTGTTAAGATGCAGGGAGTATGGTATTTCACTAAATCCCAAGAAGTGCCATTTTGGAGTTCAGAAAGAAAAGTTGCTTGGACACATTGTGTCAAAGGAAGGGGTCATGATTGATCCTGAAAGGGTAGAAGCCATCAGCAAAGTCCCTATTCCAAGAACCAAGAAGGGAATTCAATCCTTTTTTGGGAAGATTAATTTTATTAGGAGATTTATCTCCAACTTTGCTGAACTAACTATCCCAATCACTAGCATGCTGAAGAAAGACCAAAGTATCAAATGGGAAGAAGCAACTATTCAAGATTTTGCTGGGATCAAAGAAGCATTAAAGAATGCCCCTGTTTTAGTAGCTCTAGATTATAAGAAGGCTTTCCAAATGTTTTCTTTTGCTTCAGAAAGTACTATTGCATCTGTGTTGTTGCAGAAGGATGATGAGGGAGCTGAAAGACCAATTGCCTTTTTCAGTAAGGCATTACAAGGAGCTGAGCTAAAGTATACTATCATGGAGAAGCAGGCATTTGCTTTGGTAAAAGCAACAAAGGTCTTCAGGCCATATATTCTGAGTTCCAAAGTCATTTCTTATGTTCCCCACACCATGGTGAAAGATATCCTATCAGAAATGGAGGTTTCAAGAAAAATATGCCGATGGGTAAAAAAATTGCAAGAGTATGATATGGATATCCAAACAAAAAAATTGGTCAGAGGTTTGGGCCTGGAAAAACTTATGGCAGAGAGCAATCTGCAGACAATTGAGGTAAATGAAGTTGAAGAAGAAAGGTTGAATGTCCTTGAAAAAATGATAAATTCTGAATGGTACAAGGACATCATTTTTTATCTCAAACATCTACAGTGCCCTGAACATTTGAGCAAGAATCAGAAAAGAGCACTTAAGTTAGCTTCCCAAAAATATGTCATTACTGATTTTGGGTTAGCTTGGAAGAACCCTGAGGGAGTTCTCTTAAGATGCATTACTGAAGATGAAGCCCCTAAAATAATTGTTGATCTCCATGGAGGAGTTTGTGGGGGACATTTTGCTGGAAGAGTCACAACTCATAAAATCTTAAGGGCTGGTTATTGGTGGCCAACTCTTTTCAAAGATACAACTCTGTTGGTAAGAAAATGTGAAAGTTTCCAACGCTTTTCTGGAAGACTAAAAGCTTCAGGCTCCCTTCCTTTGCAGCCTGTATCAATTGAAGCCCCATTTAGGAAATGGGGAATGGAATTCATTGGTGAGATTTTAGATCCTTCAAGTGCTGGCCATAAGTGGATTTTAGTAGCCACTGATTACTTCACCAAGTGGGTGGAGGCAATCCCCACCAAGAAAGAAACTCACCAAATTGTCATGGATTTCATTCTGAATCATATCATTTGTAGGTTTGGAGTACCTGCCAAAATAGTTGTTGATAATGCCATGAGCTTCCGAGCTAAACCTTTGGTGGCCATGTGCCATGAATATGGGATCAATTTGACATATGCTTCCAATTATAATCCCCAAGGAAATGGACAAGTAGAGTCCAACAATAAAAATTTGTTGAAAATAATTAGAAGAACTTTGGAGTTGAACAAAAGGAAGTGGGGTGAGCAGTTGAAGTTTGTTGTTTGGGCTGATCAAATCACTGTTAAACGAGCTACTGGAAAAATCCCATTTGAGTTGGTGTATGGAACTCAAGCTCTGCTGCCCCTGCATATGCAATTATCTTCATTTCAATTTCTTCAACAACTGGAAGATCAAGAGGTTAGTCCCTATGATGCTCGCATCAATCAGATTGTTGAGTTAGATGAAGAAAGAAGGGCATCCCATCAGAGGCATGTAAAATTCAGAGAGAAATTGAAGAAGTTGTTCGATAAGAAGGTGACTCCAAGAGCTTTCAGTGTGGGAGATCTTGTGCTATTGTGGGATAGCAGGCATGAGGATAAGGGAAAACATGGAAAGTTTGATGCATTGTGGATGGGCCCTTATTCAATTGACATTCGAATTGGTGAACATACCTTCTTCTTAAAAGACCTAGATGGGGAGTTGCTTGAATTTCCTATTAATGGTAGGCATTTGAAACATTTCCTTGATTGATTTCTCAGAATCAAGGTATGCACCATTGTACAGTGTATAGTCTTTTGGTTTCTTTCTGCTTTCATGTTTTTCTATTTTGGTTTGTCCTGGTCCTTGGCGGCCATTTTTGTTGGTTTCTCAGTTTGTTCCTAGAGTTGGTTATTGTCTTTCTCTCTGCATGACTCCATTTCCCAATGGTTTATTTTTGGCACTTGGTCTACTATTTGTTCTTGTGGCACTCGTAGGGAGTGCCCATCCCCAAGTCGGAGCCGATGTTGGTGCTCAATTTGATCTCACCCCGTTTTCTCTAAAAATTCTTCAATCTGCAGGTTCTGTCATATTTTCTATCTCCCTGTATTGATGCGTGAAAGGTCTTTCCTTCATTTGGTTGTTGATCAGTCCTTTCTCTTTGGTCGAGGATCACATTAAGTCCAGAATTTATTTTCCAAATTCCTCTGTCCATGTGAAAGAATTTGTAACTTGGGCAAATCAGGTTTTTTCCCCTTCCTTCCATTTTTCCACAGTCATGTTTTGTTTTCCCTGTCAATTTTTGTCCCAACATCTATGGAAACATGGTCCTTTCTGATTGGATGCATCTCAGTAGGGCATTTTGAAACTCTAAGGCCCGCTTCAACTCAAGTCTTGTCCATGTGGAGGGCCTGCGCTCATCTTGAAAATTTGCCTCTTGGTTTGACCTTTGGAGTTGCACCAAGGAGACACGTGGAGGTGAGCCTGGCCCTGCCCAGAAAATTTTTTCAGAGTCTCTTTTTTCATGGGAACCATATCAAAGTTTGTTGACCAGGAGACACGTGGAGGTTTCCATTGGCCCTACCCATTTTAGACATTTTTTCATGGGGCCTGCACCTTTGTCAAACCATGGACACGTGGAGGGCCTGAACGCTCATTTAGAGGATCCACCTCTAAGTCCTACCTTAGCAGTTGTTGCCAGGGAGACACGTGGAGGCTTCTGCTGGCTCCTCTCTATACTTAAACTTTTCAAGTAACTTTCTAAGGCCTGGGACACATGGAGGGCCCACGCTGTTTGGGGACCTACCCCTTGAATTTTATTTTTGAAAGAGTGCCATGGAGACACGTGGAAGTTTCCACTCACTCTTCCCTTGCTTGGACTTTTCAACGGCCAAGGAAAATTTCTCAGACCCTAGGCACATGGCACCTTCCGTTGGTCCTTAAATTTTTCAACAACTCTGTCATACTGAGACACGTGGTGAGCCCACACTTGTTTGGGGTCTCCACTTTTGGGCACCATATCAAAAGTGTGCCATTGAGACACATGGAGGCTTCCGCTAGCTCCTTTTATACTGAGACTTTTCAAAGGCCAAAAGGTAATTTTCTTGGGCCCAGGGCACGTGGAAGGCCCGCACTTGTTTGGAAACTTTCCTCTGTACTTCACCTTTGTAGTTGTGCCAAGGAAACACGTGGATGGACTCTAATCTAAAGTTGAGAAAGGGGAGAATCAATGGTTGTTGTGCATTGCATCTGATTTTTCTGCCATTTTTTCTCCAAGACTCCTGGAGATGTGAATACGCATTGTTTTTCATCATTTTTTGATGAAATTCCTTGTCATTTTTGTCTGCAAAGTGTAATTGAATGGATTTAGAGCTTAATTTGTGAGTCCAAGGATTGTAAAGGTTGATATTTTGAAGTTGGAATTTCTCAGGCACTTGCAAAAATGTGAATTACCAGAGAAGCTAAGATGCAGAGCAGAGTTGTAGAGGAAAGAATGGGAAAAGGATGAAATGATGGAGGTTGCAGGTGCAAAGGATGAAAAATGTGTTGCCTCGAGGGTGAAAAGGATTTCCTGTTAGATCCAGCTATACAGAGCCACCAAAAAATGATTAAAATGGGGATTTCTCACATGACAAAATAAAAGAATGATTAGAAGGACTGTCAAAACAGTTTGGCATGGCATCCCAGTCATTAGTCAAGGGTCTGAGAAATGTGATCAGTTCATGATTTGTCCACCTGGAAGCTGCATGGGTGTAAATTTGTTAAACGTCACTTTCTGAGACAAATTGGTAACAAGCAAAGGATTCCTCGAATATTCTTCTTTTTGGGGGGAAAATTTGGGATGAGTGAGTGAGTGAAATTGTATAAATTCAATGAGGATACTCTTGCAAAGGGTCAGGGGTTGAATTTTTAAGAGAAAATTTGAGAAAGCCCATCTTCCTGAGAGACCATCTGAGAAACCTGTTAATCTCTTATGTTTTAGATTTGATCATGTCAAGTTGGTTGCAAGTGTACAACCATTGACAAGCTCTGAGACTGTTCAAAGAAACTTTCCCCTTGCTGATGAATCTAATCAACTTTGAATTAATCTGTGTTAATCTTGGGAAAATTTGTGTCTACTTTATTTCAGAATGTCTGCAAGTAGTTTTTCTTGTTCCTATTGCAATATTGTGTTAAAATCCCTCTGAATCACATAGGATCTCATCCCTGTGATAGTTTAGTGGCATTTACAATTTCATTACGAGAAGAGCCTTCATCCTGTAATGAGATAAACAATTTAAAATCACTTTACTATCATTTTGTTGATAAAGATTGTCTGTAAGCCTTTGAGTGTATCTTAGGCATGAGGAACCAGGGGTCTTTAATGTTTAATTGAGTCTTTAGCTCAAGCCTTCATGTTAAATTCTTGGAGATTGTGTGAAACCGTGCAAATCTGGGCCTCCATTGATGCACACCTTCTAGTTGAAGGAATATTTTAGCTATTCTGAAGCATTCTGTCATTTAGTTTTCCAATTGTTGTGAAGGTTCTCAAAGATCTGGAAAAATCAAGTTTATCCTGCTTAATCTCCCACCAAAAATTATTCAAAAACAATGAATCCTACCTGAACTACCCCTGTTTTCCCTGTATGTCCACAAATGAATAAATTCTACTACCAAAATATGTAGAAGCAATCAGGATTCCATAATGTCTTTAGTAACCTTAACCCTGTTTAGAAAATATCACCATTCTTTAGAAGTGACAACTCGTGAGAGTTAAATTGTGGTGCATTGATCATATTTTCTCAAGGTTTCCTTTCAAATTTGTGCAAAGAAGGATATCTTCATTCTCCTTCACCAACAGAGGTTACAAAATGGGTCCTCTCACCCTGGTCAAAAGGCATGGCCTAAAGTAGTGAGGATAGATCAAATCCTTAATGAAGGTGCTATCCATTTCTCCGATGCCCGAGTGACAAAGAGTCAGATGAATCCCCTCCCCAGCTACAAAATGACTCATAATATGATCTGTCTGTCTCTCAGTGTCTTGTTAAATCTTGTGATGCTACTCAGTTTCCAAGGGAGAATCAATTTGGATACCAACACAGATGAATTGATGTTTATTTAGATCCGTATTGATCATTGGATGATAGAGGGGAAAATATGAAGGAGTTTAGGGTTGTACGGAAAAAATAGGAAGGAAGTGGTTTAAATGTTAGAGGGGAGCAAGGTTTTGAAGTTAGAGGGGACATAAGGGAGTAAGGTTTGGAAGTTGAAGGAAAAATCAGGGAGGAAGGTTTGGCAGTTGGTGGGAAAATGAGGAAGGAGAGGGTGGGGGTTGGATGGAAAAAGAGGAAGGGGAGGGTGGGGGTAGTGAGTTTGAGGGAGGTAAAATGTGGTAGTGGAGTTTGGCAGTTGGAGGGGAAAGGAAAAAGGGGTTGGGGGTTGGAGGGAAAAATATGAAGGAGAGTGGTTTGGAGGTTAGAGGGGAAATGAGGGAGAAAGGTTTGGAAGTTAGAGGAAAAATTATGAAGCGGGGTTAGGTAGTTTGAAGGAAATGGAGGAAGTGGGTTTGTTGGAGGGAAAATGAAAGAGAGGGGTTGGATGTAATAGGAGGTTGGAGGGAAAATGGTGAAGGGTTTGGAGGTAAAAAGATGAAGGTGAGGGTGGTTTGAAAATTGGATGGAAAAGGATGAATGGAAGGGAGTTTCATGGTTGGAGGGGAAACTATGAAGGTGTAGTTTGGAAGTTGGACGGGAAAGGATGAAGGGGTTGGGGGTTGGAGGGAAATGATGGAGCGATGTTTGGAAGTTGGAGGAAAAGTGATGGAGCAAGGTTCAATAGTTTGAAGTAAAAGGAGGAAGTGGGTTAGTTGGAGGGAAAAGGATGGAGAGGGATTAGATGTAATAGGAGGTTCGAGGGAAATTGGTGACGGTTTTGGAAGGAAAAATACGAAGGTGAAGGTGGTTTCAAAATTGGATGGAAAATGATGAATGGAAGAGGGTTTCATTGGTTGAGGTAAAATGTGGTAGTGGGGTTTGGTAGTCATAGGGGAATGGATGAAGGTGTTGAGGGTTAAAGGGAAAAAGAGGAAGGGGAGTGGTTTGGAAGTTGGAGGAAAAATGAGGGCGTAACGTTTTGCAGTTGGAAGGAAAGGGAGGAAGTGGGTTGGTTGGAGGGAAAAGGATAGATCCAGGTAGGGTGTAATAGGAGGTTCAAGGAAAAATGATGAAGGGGTTGGGGTTTGAGTGAAAAAATGAAGGGGGTGGTTTATAGGTTAGAGGGAAAATGAGGGAACAAGGTTTGGAAGTTGGAGGAAAAATGGAGTAATGTTTGGAATTTGGATGGGAAAAGAGAAAGCGGGTTGGTTGGAACTAAATAAAACCATCTTGTGTTCCTAATAAATTTCCCATAAGTGAATTCCATGAAGGTTATTCAAATTCCATTATTCTACTGATTATGGTGATGAGAGAGCAAACATAAAAAGAATTCCAATATTAGATGGATTAGGTTATCCTTTTTGCTACTAAATGAAGAAAATGGTAGATTAGGGGAAGATTACCAGTGACAACATCCATCGACAATTGATTCAGTTTCCTTCCACCAAGAAGTTCACCATGAATTCTTATATGGTATATTCCCTTTCCTTCACAAGAATTTTGAGTGATTTTTTCTACTACTCTCAATGTATCTACAAAACTACATGCCTATGATAAGTACCCAGAACTCAGTTATAGAGAAAAGATAGATCATTTTTCTAGGGTTAATGATGTATTCACCATATTCATTGTTAGACTCCTTGATGGAAATTCAGTGTTGAGGATATCTTCTCAAGTAGTTGTGCTGATAGAAAGGTACGGGATCCATTTCATGTACTTCTCCACATTCATCTGCATCTAGATTTCAGGCTATGATATTCCCCCTCACAAGCTACCCAGGTACATAAGTGGCAATAAAATAATGTTTGAATTATGTACAAAGCTAGCTTATATACATTTAAGGTGTAAGAACAACAAAAAGAAAGGTTTTTCTTTTCCTATCTCCTTGGGAATCCATTCATGTAAGAATACCACAAATGAAGTAAATATTGAATCCTTTTTCACTTCCATCGATAATAATTCTCTTCCAGGAAATTCAATCCCTAAAACAATTACCAATTCAACTTTCCCTAAGGACTTCATCATTCCTACCTTAACATTTTTTAATGCTAATGGCATCCTTATTTGCATATGAAAAATGATCATTTAGCTATGGATTCTTATTCTAATGATATCTTACTAATAAAGTATTTTCGTCCTGGTATTGTTAATCATGCTCTTTAATGGTTTACTTATTTGAGTTATGGATCTATTATCAATGACTGTGTTGTGGAATATTATTTTATTATACGGTTCTTTACTTAACAATGGTCCTAGAGTTATATATGATCGCCTACATGCATTTCATTAAGGAAAGGATTGCTATGGTAATTCAAAGATTAAGAGAATGATTTAAGAGAAATATAATTTCTTTCAACAATTTCGTTAGCCTCTCAAATGTATCTAGATAGGTATATCACACTTCCTCTCTGAAGACATTCGAGAAGAACAAGAGCTCCACTCAATCAAAAGAATCATTGAAGAGAAATATTGCGGTGGAAAGAGCACATTGAACACTCCCACCCTAAGATGCTTTGTAAGAAGGCTAAAATCATTGAAGACCCCATTGAACCTCTTGAACAAGGTGAAATTTACCCTTCACAATCTCTAGTCCTTCAACTCCGAAGTGTATCTTCTCGAGCAACCGAGTCATCCCACCATGTGTAAGATGTAATTCCCTACCATACACTTGAATGCTACCCCATGCTTGATATTTCTCCCACCATGGAGGAAACTTTCTTGTGGATTCATGATTTGTTTGGAAGTGTTTAAAGGATGGTGCAGCAAGCCAAACCACCCTAATTTTGAGGCCATCTCAAAATTCATGAAAACCAAGTGGGGTAAGAAAGCACAAGTAACATGTCCGTTTCTTCAGTGGGGCTTATGGTGCCCAATATGTAGAGGTTTCCTCACCAAAGGTTTTAAAACCTACGAAATAAATGATTCAAGATGATTACAAAATGAAAACTATTTCTTTGGGTTAATCCATGCACGAGGGTGATGCACACATGTTCAAGGAATCTATTGCACACATGCTCCCTCAAAATGAATAATATAAACAAACAATGGAGTAGTTGGAGGATTATGTGACAACTCACTAAATATATGTAATCATTCTTCAATCCCAGTATGGTACCACCTCCTACTATAGAAACCATCACTCTAATTAGTAGCTTAGACCCTGAAATAATCATGAAAACTCAAGGATACCCAATGCAAGAGAGATCTATTGATAAGTTGGTTGAAAGGATTCTTGATAAAGGAAAGGAAATGTTATCAGATACTCTATCATTGTTTTAATTTTCCCTCACCACGAATTCTAAAGTGAAAATAACCATGGAAGAGATTTAGAAAGAGAAATCCATTTGGGACAATGTGTTTCCATTGGTATTTGAAATGAGAAATCTAGATTCTCATTCCTTCATGAGTAAAAATGTGTTCACTTCCATGAGTGAGAAATTGTCTCATATTTGGTTTCATATGATGAGTATTATGTATGACATATTGAATGATGCTATCTCTGAGCTTGATCCTTATGAAGAGCACACATCAAAGATCTTGGAAAGGTATCAACAATAGTGTGCGGAAGCTTGGGTCACCTACAATCAGTGAAAATTCATAAGTGGAAGAGCTCCTAAAATCCTTCAAGGAGATATTCAAAAGATAGGCAGGAGATCCCTTCTCATTAAATGAGGATACTCTAGAGTCTCTCGTTAAAATCAAAGGTTCAATCTCGAGTATTGTGAAGGATCGTGAAGTTTGGTTTAACCAAGGTAAGACCATTAGAAACATTCTTGAATCTTGGATCAATGCTTTTAACCAAGGTAAGACCATTAGAAACATTCTTGAATCCCGGATCAATGCTTTTAGTTTTATCAGTATTCCACGAAGAGGATAAAGTAGCACCTATAGTGGCCCATTTCTGTAAGGAGTTCAAAGGTGAATAAATCATTCCATGGGTACTCCCTGAACATTCTCAAGTAGCCAAATCTTCATCAACAAATGCCTCATCTTCATCATAGTGATCATCTATTTTCTTCTTCCTTCCTTCTTCCTTCTCTCTCCATGTTCTAATTCTTCTTCAAGAAGGTACTTTTCACTATTTTATCTTATTCACTTAAGTGACCTTTAGTTTAATATTATAAGAGTTCTTCTTTATTAATAAGAAAAAGGCTCACTTTTTTTACCTAGGAGCATGAAAGGTCACAAATGATGAGGGAAGGTTAAAATTCATGTGGGGGGAAATGAAAATATTTTTGTAATGCTATAAATTAGAATGGCCTCTCCCTTCCAAAGGGTTGTCAATTGTGAATCGCTAGTGGATAGCTTTACATTATTAGATACAAGAAAGATATTAATTTCATCTATTTCCTCTTTGTCTATGTTTCCTCTATTTCTTGCATATTGAACTTTATAAGCATGATGCTCTTGTAAAACCAATAGAGTAATTGATGCTTTTGATGAATGATTCTATAAAAAATTGTGTCTATGGTTTTTTAGTCTTATTATTTTTCGTAAGGTTGAATTCCTCCAATTGAGTGTAGATTTACTCTGGTTAATGTTGCAAAAATTTGCAGGTTCCTATTCACAAAGTTAACCCTCCTTGATTATATTTTTACTCCCCTATAACTTCTTTCACTAACAAAATTATTCCCTTATATTAAATACAAACAATTTCCCATAGGTCTAGTGGAGTATTCTTGTGTGATCCTCGGCTTCATGGCGAACCGCTAATTTTTTTTCTACATTAAGTAAATTGGAGCCTCCCCATTAGCAAGAGGAGGGACTTTGTCCCAGAGCATTGTTGAAAACTCACTAGTTTTTCCTCCTGAGAAATTATTTTACCGGAATTTTTTTGGCACCCACCATGGGGCATATTTTTTGTTTCTAGTACAACTTCTAAAATAATAAAAAAATCTTTAAAAATCATATATATGAAAAACTAAACAAAACAGAATTTGAACACCTTAAGAGCCTTAATGTTTATCCTGCACTTTTCCACTAATGACTATTCCTAGAAGTTCTCAATTTTTGCATCATAATCTTCTTTTCTTCCAAGATACCAAAGAAGTCATTACAGAAGATTTGAGGAATCATATCTAGAACAACAAAGAAAATTTTAATCACTACCACACTATTGCAAGAGTCCTTGATTCAGAAGAATAATGTTCCTAATCTTTGCATTATGTTAGAAAATTTCTAAATCAGTAAGGAAGAGCATAAATAAATCTATTTTGGGCTACACATAAATCCTATAAACTAGAAAAATAAAATATACAAGGGATAATCAAGCAAGCGATATAATTGATCCATAATTTGAAGAACAACAACAAGATAATTTTAGTATTCCCTTTATTTAAATAGAAAGGAAAACCAGGAAGGAGTACTTCCCCAAATTTGATCCTAACTTTCCTCTCGAAGGCCTTGTTGAAGAACCAACTGTAGAACCAGTAAACTTCATACCTCCATAAGAAGAATAAGAATAACAATTGGAAGAAGAAGATGAGAACAGTTGTGCCTATAGCATGGAGATAAAATACAGGGCCTGTTGGCCTTGACTCCACTACATGAATTTTCGAAAGGATATAGGAATAACTTTCCTAAGTTTAGGGGAGATGGAAAACAACATACAGATGGTCACATTATTGCATTCATCACATCATGCAGTTTGTAGGGAGTTGAATACAAATATGTTTTAGTTCATTTATTTATGGAATCATTAGAAGAAGTTGTTGTTGATTGGTTCTATCACTTTCCATGTAGATCAATCACCAATTTGGTGTACATGAAATCCATGTTTCGAGGCTAGGTTCAATCCTGTTGAAGATGTTCATGCCCTCCTTTCACAATGGTCTAAACTAAAAAAGAAGCCCCATGAAACCATGAAGGAATTCATAGCTAAGTTCAAAAAAATGCTACACAAAATCCCAGAAGCTATCAGGACCATGGAAAACAACTAGTTAAAATTATTTACCAACGCTCAGTTACTAGAAGTCTATTTCATGTTGAGAAGAATTCAACCTGTCACTCTAGACAGGGAACAGGGGCTCCCAATGGATGTGGAAGGCGATTTTTTGATGTCCGGAAAAATTAAGAAAGGGCCAAGAAAAGAAAAAATCTCAAAGCTCTAGTTATGGAGCTATAGACTCGTTGGTGCAAAAACTTGTTAATGGTGTGCTTACTCTCAAAAAACACGTCGCTAAAAATACCTTATATAAAGATACACCGAGGAAGAACTTCCCAAAGAAAAAAATAATTATTACTACACTGTTTTCATGTTTTTTTTTAAGGTCAAAAAATTTAAATTTTAACCATGACAACCAATCCCTAGTGTCCAAAATTTGCATGAAAACTATCATGAACCCCTCTGTGGATCAGTCTTCCCTCCGTGTCACACCTATCCCGATCTTGCAGGTCCTTATAGTGTGTTGTACATACTTTCCATAATTCTTGAAATATTTTGATAAGGCCATTCAACCCATTTAGTTTGCCTAGAAAGGCTATTTTTAGCCTTTTCAAAGTGGGTGTGTATTTATTGGGGCTGATTTGAAAGCCTAAACTCATCTAGAGGTGGGTGTCAAAGAGTTTGGAGAGGAATGTAACTAATTTTGGAATATTTAGGAAAGTTTCAAAGGTTTAGGGATAGTTGCAGTGAAAGCGGAGTTTTCAGGGGTAAGGAGCATACGATCTAAATCGGTACATGAACTTCAACAAAGGATTTCAGGAATTTTATGATGAATTAGAAATACAAAAAATAGTTATTAGAAAGCTTGAAGAGTCTTTTAAATGATTGAATCAATAAATATTTTGCAAGACATGTTTACATCTCAGGGAAACTCAATTTGTGCATACACTCCTTGTTTTCTCGAGGTAAAAGGAGGCAATTTCAAGAAGTGTAGGCAGAATTGAAGGATGAAACTAATCACATTGTTCTCATCTTCAAGGTATCTCTCTCTCTCTCAAGGTATGTTTTCCAATACTTACCCAATTTTGTGTGAGGACACTTTTCATCACCAAGTTGAGGCGTACCTTTGTGTCCCCTAATGTCCCCATTCTCAAGGGGGAAAAGGGGACACAAAAATGTTCCCCTCCCCAACTATACCCCCCAAATTCCTCACATGACAAGGATAAACACTTTGTAGAGCCTATCTTCCTATTCCTAGCTCATCTTGTCGTGCAATGAGAATGTGTCACTTTTAATCGCCACATGAGGGGAACATTTTTCCTGTCCCTTATGTCCCTATTCCCAAGGAGATATAAGGGAAATGAAAATGTTCCCCACTCTATCCCTTTCTCTGAATTTTTATGTGACCTATGTCTAGCCCTGTAGTGCTTAAGAAAACCTTTCCTCACATCCTCCTCATCCAACTTTGTGTCGCCACTTTTCATCACCACATGAGGGCACATTTTTCTATCCCTCATGTCCCCATTCCCAAGGGGATATAGGGGGCAAGAAAATGTGCCCCACTCTAACCCCTTCCAAGGTTTTCCACATGACCGAGTTTCAGCCTCTTAATGCTAAACAATGATTTTCTTCGCTTCTCCATCGTGCAATCAAAAGGCGGAACTTGTCAAGCCCAGGTGAGGGTGAGTTTTCTTGTCCCTCTTGTCCCCATTCCGAAGGGGACAATGGGGATAGAAAATGTGCCCTATACCAAGAACTTAAAACCCTAACTCTTTAAATTATTACTTCTACCACACCCGTTAATGAAAAAACATTGTCTTGCAAGTTATAAACTCAAAATAAGAGATTTTTACCTCATTTACTATCCCATTTCCAACCAGAACTCAATTATTTTTTCTTCGAACCTCTAAAACAATGATTTTCTTCGCTTCTCCATCGTGCAATCAAAAGGCGGAACTTGTCAAGCCTAGGTGAGGGTGAATTTCTTGTCCCTCTTGTCCCCATTCCCAAGGGGACAATGGGGATAGAAAATGTGCCCCATACCAAGAACTTAAAACCCTAACTCTTTAAATTATTACTTCTACCACACCCGTTAATGAAAAAACATTGTCTTGCAAGTTATAAACTCAAAATAAGATATTTTTACCTCATTTACTATCCCATTTCCAACTAGAACTCAATTATTTTTGCTTCGAACCTCTAAAAGCTTGTAATTTTAGCAGAAACTCGTACAAAATTCATCTATGGCAACCATGAATGCAAAAACTATAAAAAAACTCATAACTTCCAATCCCCAAGTCCGATTCCATCGAAATTTTCTCAATGGTTCCTCATTCCAGGCACCTTTAAGAAGATTGTAACAAAAAATTTGATGATATCTTAATTTTTTAATGACAAAAAACCCTAGTTTTATGTTGTAGAAGATGCTTTTAAATTTTCCAAGCCTTCTGGCAGACTTATCGAGGTGAAATTCGGAGCAAGGGATCTCAGAGACAAGCCAAATCTAGTGAAGATATTTTAGTTGCAAATGAAAATGGATAAATGTTATTTCTAAAATTAGTAAGTAGATGGTGCCATAACTTAATAAAAATAAAAACTTACCAAAAATAGTAGGTTCTCAAATCAATGCATTCGAAGAACAAGGAAAATGATGAACTAGGTCAAATACACATTTTTTTTCTAAAAAAGAAAAAAACCAAAATAATAACTATCCAAAAATAGAAACTACTAAAAATCAATAGACTAATTATTTATAATTATTTGCTTTTCATTCCTAATCTCAAGAAAAATTAATTATTTATACCTGTCCGCTTTTCATTCCTACTCTCAAGAAAAAGCTCACCTTAATGATGGTTCCAGTTCAGGAATCAAAACATCTGTGCTAATCCTCCCAACACAGCATATCCAGAAGTTTCATTCTTCATTTAACCTGTGGATATGAACCAAAAATATTTGATCAGACAAAGTAGTATCAGTGTATGTATTGCTATCATGTTAAGGGTTCCAAAAACCCAGAATTAAGGTAAAAAGCACTTTTTTCCCAAAATAACAACCCCTGAACCTTAACTGCTAAAAAAAGAAAGTCTCTGTTTCAGTTGCACATTTTGTCTTAGTTTATTGCTTGTGTTTTTTCCAATTATTGCACTTATGGATTCATCAATATCTGTTAAAAAATGCATGGTTGTGTGCAGCAAATTGTTTAGCGCAAACTTTTTTTCATCAATATCGATATGGTGGGTGACAATTAAGTTGATTACTTATGGATATGAATTCCTGAGGAATCTTGTGAATGCTCAGTGGCTACCCAAAAAGCGCTTTCGAGGAAAATAAGGTTTTCACAAGTACAAAAAATGGCAGTATTCCCTGTTTAGGGTGTGTCTTCTATGTCGTTGTGTCTCTAGTTTACCTCAGTTGGTCTCTATAGGGTGTTCATGTTCCCATCTACTACAAAATAGAGGCTCTAAGAATCTTAAGGGAAAACAAAATTACATGTACTGACTAATACTGAATCCCTAAAGTATTTTCTGTGTATGACCAAATCCACATGGAACAACTATGTTCATCATTACGAGAGGAAAATTAGTCATTAGAGTAAAATGCCTCAAAAATAGAATCTTACCTCTACAGGTCCCACTCACTATAAGATAACGGGTCATGGTTGTAGACACCCTAGAAAGTCTATCACCACATGTCAATTAATCTCTAATTCAACCCATGAAAATTCCATGAATTCATTAATAACTAATGCAATCATCCTACTAAATAGGGCAATGGGAATCACATGTCCTATGAACCAATCACAAGATTCCCTGCCACATCATCAACGTCACCAACCTGTCACTGAGGGTAAACAGATGCCTCCCACTACCTAGGGAAGATAATCTAATGACACCATGCTCATTTCACAGGATGCTTCACTATTCATCGGCTATGCATCACCATCAGTTCCCTCCATTTTCAAAGATGCCTAATTGATCTAACCACTTAATTCCCATCACTTTCACAAGATTGTTCAGAGGCTGATCACCCTTCACTTAGACCTGATTTCTCATTATTCTCAAGAAGGAATTAATTAGCCTCATTCACTAACTACACCTCAATTGACCCCGATAGGATAGCAACCACCATTACTTACAGTAGTAAATGACACAATTCATGAGTATGTTTCCATTAAGGTGCCCTTGGAGGGAAATTTCCCCATTTGGATTTCTCTTTACAAGCTACCCCTTTGATCAAGCCGGAATCCCCTCCTCTCCTATTTGTAAAACAAAACGATGTTGTTGGACCAATCTTTCACAACATAGCACACTTTGGGGAATCGACATATAAAACATCCACAAGAAAATCCGCTTGATGACTCAAATCGAGGTGTATGACAAGAATGGGCATGGTTTATTTTGTTTATGATGTATTTATTCAATTTCTAGTTTGCATTGTTGATCTTCATTATCATTGTAGTTTGATACATGTATCTTATCACCTTAAAAGGGTCAGGGATATGTCTGAGATAAATCCCCTACTGAAAAAAAAACTAACATGTTTCTCTAGCTTGTGATTTGCATGTTTAGATTCAGATTATGGAGATGCTAACCTACTTTATTCATTGGAATAACCTTGTGAAGTCCCTCTCTCATTTAGCAGAAGCAACTAAGCCCATTTTATTTTGTAAATTACTTTTGAGTTGATATATCTAACACATCTTGTAGGGTGGCTCAATATCCAGGTGTACATTTTGGTGACAACAAGCCTCTACTTATTATCTATGTTTGCAGCTCATGTAGCCAACATTTTCCTAATGTGTTTGTAGGTTTCCTAACACACGCCTCTAATAAATCTAGCATGAGCCAACAACCATAGGGACATCTGTAAACATGCATATTGTTTGAAATTTCTATTTTATTGCATTTATTTCGAGAAGCTATCCATTTTTCTTGTGTTTTAACTTAGTTTTAAATATCCATTCTACACCTACTGTGCCACTTATTGTAGACCAACTAAACACTTTGAACGATCATCTTGACATTTTTGAATATTACTAGATTTAAATAACACAAACCCTGACACGAGTTAATCTATTGTATTATTTAGGTTTTATTGTAAATAAAATTTGTGATTGCAGGAAATTTTTAATGTCATGTATCATCTATATTGTTTTCTTTTTGATTATGACAATCCTTCCTTTTTTGTAAGATTTCATTTATCTGCTCTAAACTTGTTTTCCAGCGGATTGCCACATCGTGTGTCCAAGATCAAATTTTTAAAAACTACTAATAATTTTGGCAAGTTTTGAAATGCCATCACAAACCTTAAATACAAAGACTTCTTAACATTTGTGTGCATGACCTTCTTTCATGAACAAAATGTATGAAGCATTTTGCAACAATAGTTTTTTCCATTTACATTTGGTTGAATGAACATAACATAAATTTTAAACACTTTTTTGTTTTGTTGTTATCCCCTTCCTCACCTAGACTATGTATGCTCTCCCTTGCACCTTAGGGTGACCTTGGGAATTAGAAATAATTGAAGTGCTTTATTTTTCATTTTTCTAGGGTTTGGTGTGTTGAGAATTTAGGCACTGAGAGGGGGAGGGGGTGAATCAATCCAACTTAAAACTTGCAAAATTTACCTTAGCAATTAAGAGAACAACCAATAAATTCATAAACAAATTAGGTGATGTTATGAAAAAGAGAAAAACACATCAACACATGGAGACACCAGATTTTAGGCGGGAAACCCAGTAAGGGAAAAAAACCAACAGGAATCCCTCAAGCAATATTGTGAACAATTTTTCTTACACCAAGTACAAGTTCATGTGTAGTGCCCACATTTTACGCACCCAAATACAACGGAAAAAAAAATACCACGATAAATATTTTTTTTGACTTACATTGCTCACGACACACAACACAGTAAGGGCTCCAAGTACAAAACTCGACACACATGCGACAATCACATAAGTCATCGACTCACATAGACACATGCAGCGCGACATCGGACATGTCGATACCACAACTCTTCCCAATGAACGAATACTAGGAAAGACCCAACCACAAGAAACGTGACTAAAGGAACGGCGCACCCACGACATATCATTACTTTAACTGTATTTTTGGCTAAAGTTAACATTCCAAGGAAATTTCGAGCAAGGATAAATTTCCTCGTTTGTCCACCTAAATTTTCTTAAGTTTGTTCTGCGGTTAAAAAAAACAATTCCACCTTCTCAAGTTGGCTTCTTAATACTTTATATAAATCTTCCATAACTGACATGCATATTTGGCATAAATCAAATTGCATACAAGGTACTTAATTATCCTATTATTATGCAAAAAATATTCTTCTCCAACGTTTATTTGATGTCTACAGTTTTACCCTTACAACTCAAACGAAAGTGACTTGATGCCCAAAACGCAATCAAAGGATTTGACAGAGATATTAGATACAGGGTAGCTTTGCACTCAAAATGATTCTCGATTCACACTGAATTTTATTTTTCCTACCATTGTTATTATAATTTGAAAACTTATTGAATTTCCAATAAGATTTATAATATATCTATATATACATATATTTTGTTTTCTCATAATTTGGTCACACCAAGGTGACTTATATTCTTTGAAACACTTGATTATTTTTAATTAAGTTTTAAGGACTTCATAGAGTAACCTCCATCCTAATCTTAAATCTCGTTCTCATCTTAGGGTATGCTTATACATTGCACTATGGTCTCGTTCATAGCATTGTTGTGTAATCAGGAGTTACAGAAGCTTGTTGTGTAATCAGGAGTTACAGAAGTATTTGACTACCATCAGGAAATGGGGTATATGTCGGAAGAATTATAAACCATACACGAACCACAAGTGACACCTCCTAATCAGCTGAGGTTTGGTTTCTTCCAATTATGCACTCAATGACCTACGCCTCAACTATATAAGAGTTTAAGGCAGGTGGACAAAAATATACTAAACCACATGTAAGGACATACCAAGGTGTTATTTTGATAGAATCCAGGGTTGCACTGCTTAGTCGTTCCTTCGAACAAGGACTCATAAGGTGACATTCTAAGGCAATCTTCAACACTCAGCAAGGTGTTGGACCTGAAGAGAGGACATTCTTCTCGCGATTACCAAAACTAGAAGGAAACCGCATACTCTGGATAAGGTTAGACCATGTTATTCCTAAAATATGGGTTCACGACAATGTCGCTAAACCTAATGACTATGACTGTATACTCCAACGAGGGGTTTTATTTACCTAACCTAGGAGGTCTCATCATGTGCAAAGTTTAAGGTCGTCTCTTCGGTTTTAATTTTCTTATTTGGTAGAACGGGATCACACATACAAGCAAGTTATGCATGAATATTTTATTAGGGTTGAGTGTTCCCATTAAAAACTCTTTAATGTTGTCTGCAATGTAAGAAGGTAAACCCAATAATTTAATTTAATCGTTTATTGAATACTGAGAAGGTTACCACAATATCTTAACTTCAATTTCAAAATTGCTTTATATAAATCAAACCTTTTTTTTTATACACAACTAAAATCAAATTGAACTGGTGATTAGAGGCACCTTTCCTAAGTATCCCTAAAACTGGCATATCATACATATTAACAAATTTCATTTATAACTTTTCAGTAACAAGAGACTACATTACACAGTTATTCATTTTACAATGACCTATAAAAATTATAATAATAATAATTAAATTACACATCGCCCTTTGCGTCATCATTCTCCCCATCCTGCAAAACCCACGTGAGCGTGATATCAGTGATAAATCGCTGGCATGGCATCCACCCCTAAAACAATCATAATTATCATTTTTCAGTTCCCATTTACATCAGACAATAACTACAATATGCAATCGAAATAAAATCTAGAAACATGTAATCATTGCATTTCATTTTTTTTTCTTCTTCATTTTATAAACTCATAAGAGAGAGAGAAAGGAAGAGAGAGAAAATATCATTTTGTCTAAAGTTCTAATACACACAACAAGTTTCATTCTAGTGTTTTAAATAGTTATTTACGTGTGTTGAAAGTTTCCAAAGGGGATTTGGCAACCCTACGAGGGTCCGCAGCTTTCTACTTTTACATTTTCTCACTAATTACAAAAACGTTCAAAACGGGCTCGGAGGCTAAGATACTGCTTCCAAAAGTTACCTTCCAATGAGCATGCACATCCTGATTAACTTTCTACGTGACCCCAAATATACCAAGAGCTCATTACAATTGACGAAATTGAAAAGGAGCGCACGGTCTGCGTTTGGCGGCTAGTTTTCCAAGGTCACTGGTCGTAGTTCACCCAGTTGTAAAATGACAAAAGTTAGCTCGAGTGCCTAGAAAACCACATCCATAACTGACATTTGATGGAGAAGCACGCAACGATACATCTCCTATTAGTTCCCCTATGTAACGAGAATTCATCAGAGTCAACGGGACTGAGAACTAGACAACCATATTCAAACGATGACAAGTTTTCTGGAGTGACAAGATGAAATTGGACCAGTTTGACCTCGTCAAACTATGACCAGAGGCTTACAAAACGGCTTCGCCAAACTATCCCGAAAAGTTCTCTTTCCTATACTGAATGTTCCATGCATTCGTCTAGTATAAACACCAGGGGTTTGCGAAGACAAAACATGATTTCTCTTTCCGGGTTTCAAATGGTGGTCCAAAATGAAAGTCAACTTCCCAGTTTTAACAACTCCCTACTGTTGTAAACCAATGTAGCAGGGCTCCTATAAGAGCGTCAAAATGATGTCAAATGATCGTTTCGGGTCAAACCAAAAAACAAGGCGACTCCTCGTATACCAAAGTACGCGAATGAAACTTCACATCTCGTTTCCAGAGTTGCGAAGGGTGCTTAGTGAGTCTCTGAAAAATGTAAAATTTAACTATTTTAAGTAGGAAGAAGGTCAACTTAATCAATGGAGATTCAAATTTGTCTAGTCGATAAAACGATACTGGAGCGATCAAAAGGGGTAAGAGTTTTCTAGATCATCTCGAAGCGAGGGTGATAGTTCATGGTCTGAAAGTAGGCGAGTTATAATGGCTCTGAGAGTTATGACAAGACACTTTTTTATTTTGTAATGAGTTGAAGAGACATTTAACTGTATTTAAAAATCCTAATGATTTAAAATTCTATTTAATTACAAAAGAGAACTAAAATACGAGAATTAGGAGAGGTAAGGGAAGAAGGACCATGCTTGGAGAACAAAGAGCAAAAAGGTACAAGGGGCTCCAAGCAGTTTACACTCGTGATCTGTTGAGGCCACCATTTTTGCCACAAGATGCCAGGTAGTCACGTGCAAACCAAGCCATTCGTTGTGCACCCATGTCTCATCTAAACATAACCATTTCGAGTTTTCAAGAATTCATCCTGATCCAAGAGACTACATTTTCTATATCGAACAAAACACAAGCCTTTTCTTCACGTCCATTTTGTGCATATGCTGTCATCATGGCATCCCATGAGACAACATTTCTTTGAGGCATTCTATCAAACAGTTTAATGCCTTCTTCATAGACCCATTTTTAAATTTATCCTGCTATTATTGTAGTCTGGGAGACCGCATATCTTTCAGGTATTTTGTCAACCAGTTCACATGCATTGTGTATGCCTTCACATTTTACATACCAGTAGATCTGGGTACCTGACAAGACAGTAAGGGATATTATCTCCCCATGATGCTTTGATGGCTGTCCATGCACAGTTCTAAAGCTCCCATTTTGATAGCAGCAAGGAAGGTAACAACAAGGGTTGGGCTGTGGCTTCAAACCAGCCAAACTGTATTTGCTTGGAAAGGTTCCAATGTAGTTTCAACAAAACCATTTTGTGCATAACCCGAAATCATTGCAGTCCATGGAACTTGATTTCTTTCACGCATTTAAATGACCAGATCAAATGCTTCCACATTTTTACAAATGAATCGACTAGGGCTCTTGCAACAACGACATCTGGCAAAGTTCTTCTGTGTTTTTGACTTCGATGGGAGCCCACGCAGGCCTAGGCGCGGGCTGGAAGAATGTTGGCCACGTGACCGCTAAAACGAACAAAAAACGTCCTCCATTTTCTTTGATGGGGTGTCCAAACTCTGTCCCCAAGGCTTTTGGCGTCTGTAACAACATCTGACCAAAATACCTCTCTCCAAAGCTCATTTTTCCCACGCAGGGGGGTGTGTGGCACGGCCTGGGAGATGTTGGATGGTTGTGGAGTCTGGATTTGAGTGAATCAAAGCATTTGATTGTAGGTTTTCAAGGCCGTTTCAACAAACTCAATACTTGTGTGCAGAACTCTGTGCCCCCAAACCAGCCGCTTTACTTCCTAGCCCAACGCATTGCAGGCTTGTGCTTCCAAAAACGTGGGAAGGGTTTGCCCTAGTCCGCCCCTTTACGGGATTTTTGATTTTATTATTATTATTGTATTTCTTTTAAATTTATTTATCTATATTTTGTCTATTATTTTTTTATTTCATTGTTTTACAATTAAGGGAGGCATTACAATGATACTTTCATGCGTACTAATCTTGGTGCACCTGGCGCTAGGGGTGAACACGATAATGTCACTATGTCAAATGTCCTTTTGAGTGAGACATTTGGATTACATTCATTAGCATCACCTTCGCAGGTAAATTTGTTATGTGTGTTACAAAATTTTTGGAGCACCTGATTTACTTATATATGTTAAATTTTTGAAATAATTATATTTGTACATGTGCATGCATTGATATTACAGCAGTGCAGGAGGCACATCTTCATCTCAACCATAGGCAGCAAGCACCATGCATACACATACATTCACAGAGGTAATTTAGAATGTTAATTATGTAAAATTTTCACATACATGTGTGTGTGTATATATATATATATATATATATATATACGTGCACACACACACACACACACACACACATACGCACACACACACACACACAAATATATTAGTTTTGAAGTCAAATATATGTATGTTCTTGTATGTCCATCTAACTCACATGATATACATGTTTGATAAATATGTTGAATTCACTAGACACCCCATCATCTCTGCGACAAGTAGATAAAGGTGTTGCCACTGCGATTTCATCTGCGTAGCAAATCAATGAGGTATTCAAACAACACATAAGTTTTGTTAAATTTCTCGTTTAATTCATATTATGTTAAATTACATGTTAGTAATGTCTTTCATTATAGAATTATTAAATTATGTTAATAATGTCCTTCATTGTGTGTATGAAGGAGTTACCTACGACAGGTAGCAGTCCTGTTCATTTGATTCACATGCGTGGTGGGGTAAAAACAATAGTTTTATATTGATAAAATTAGTCAAAATATTGTCACTATGTAGATACCTGTACTTAGCTCTATTTTTGCTAATTCTGATGTTAGATTTTCTTATCTTATGTGTATGTAGGGAACTTCAACCCCCTCCATTTTTACTTAAAGGGCATGGACTCCTCCATCTCGTCATCTTCGTACCCCCGCTCATACCGTAAGAGCTCCCGATGACTCATCTGAGCGTGAGATGTAAATTTGGTGTGATCGACAACTTGTGGTAAGTTTGTGTATTTATGTAAATATTTGCATTCTAGCATAGTCTTAAAAACATGTTGAAAACATATATAAATTAAGTTTTGACAAAAAACATTGTTTGCATTTACAGGTTCATCTACAAGTGAGTATTCAATGGAAGAGGACTCGAAGCATGGCCTCAGATGATCCAAAGTCATCTCATGGATCTCCATCTTCGTCTAAGGGAGGGCCTTCTTCAAGAAAGGCCAAGAGAGGGATAGATTTTGATGAGTAGGAAATATATATGTCTTACATGACATTTATTTTGTATGCCTATGTGCATGGCATTGTATGTACGCCTATATGGCATTTGAACTTAATGGTATATGACTTCTTTGAGAATTTTCGTATTTATTATGCACATTAAAATACTATTTGGAACTTGATAATTTTGTATGAGACCTTACATTTCTGAGATTATTTTTGCATGAATCTAATATGATGTACACTTGACAATATTTAAGACATTATGGATTTTTTTTCATTTATTGGTGATGTACATGTACTAGCATTTTCAATGTATAATATGAATCAAACTTTGGAAATCAATATTTATATAATGTATGTATATAAAGAGTTACCTAATATAAGTAATTATTCATTCAATTTATCAATGTGTATATGTGTATTTACCTTACTTGGGCTTCTTCTTGCTCATGGTCTCTTTGTACTGGTTCCTATCTTATCATGCACTTACTACATTCTTCTATGCTTCGTATTCTTCTACCCTGTTAAAACACCCGACAGTCGTCACAATTTGATGCCTTTCATCTATTGATATTTTGAGAATGTCTCTCCATATACATTACTCCAATGCTTGAGAATGTCTCTAGATGCAATGACATTCTGATTCAGACACTCAATGATTCTTGATTGTCTAATCCTGTCCAACTCGTGTTACTACCTTTAAATCTGTAGGAATTTTAAGTTATTTGGAAATCACATCACACCCTTCACTAGGCTTGATGACTACCCCTATCCTTTTTAAGGTACTTTTCAAAGCATCCATGGGTCTATCATAACATAAATTATCAAAGAATGAAAGGTCACTAAGTCGTAGGCCATCTGACTCCCATCCAGAACTAAATAAGAAAGATTTACTAGGCGATTGATAACTCCCATGTGTTCTTAGACACACCCCTATCAAATTCATTCTTAAGCCATTCTAGTCATTTAGGGCTCTTAAGCGACTACGCCTGGATGGGGTAGCCCTACACTGACTTAGACTGCACTATTTCACGCGTTTGCAAATAATAGCACAACGAGAGAACTAGATGGAGACGGAGAAAACCATGAGAGGATTTTGTAGAGTGCCCCGACATTGAGGTCTCAGATATGAAGAGATGTCTCTAGGTGCCACAGAGTTTGAGAAATAACCCATCAAAGATATGGCGTGTTTGGGCCTCAGGGCTCTTAAGTGACTACGTACGGATGAGGTAGCCCGAAAGCACGAGGAGCATAGGGAACCAAAAAAAATCCTCCACTAGCATTCACCAGGCCACCTTGATGTGTTGGTGTAGTTGGTTCAGTCCCACGAGCTTTCATTTACAAACTACAGCATCTGAAAACCCTATACTGACTTAGACTGCACTATTTTGCTCATTTGCAAAAAATAGTACAACAAGAGAACTAGATAGAGACAGAGAAAAATGTGAGAGAATTTTTTAGAGGGCCCCAATGTGGAGGTCTCAGATCTGACGAGACATCTATAGGTGCCACAGAGTCCGAGAAATCACCCGTCAAAGATATGGTGTGTTTGGGCCTTAGGGCTCTTAAGCGACTATGCTCGAACAAGGTAGCCCAAAAGCACAAGGAGCGTAGGGAGCCAAAATGACACCTTCCACTAGTGTCACCAGGCCACCTGACAGTTGGCGTATCTCTGGTGCGGTCCACGAGCTTCCAGTTTCAACTAACATCTGCTTGGCAGCCCTATACGACGATCGACTACACGTTATTTCGAGCTGTTCTGCAAACAATAGACAGCGACGGAGAAACAGCGATTGGAGAAAATAAACAATATGATAGAATTTCGTAAAGGGCTCGACATGAGACTGTTTCATGTATTCTAACGAGACATCTTAGAGTGCCACAGAGTTAAGAAATCACTCGTCGAAGATATCGCATTGTTCTTCTGGCCTCAGGCTCTTAAGGAAACGCCCTGATGAGGTTAGCCCGAAAGCATGGAAAGTGTAGGGAACAAAAAAAATCCTCCACTAGCATTCACCAGGCCACCTTGATTGTGTTGGTGTAGTTGGTTCGTCCCCGAGATTTCATTTAAACAAACTACAGAATCTGATCTGAAAACCCTCATACTGACTTAGACTGCACTATTTGCTCATTTGCAAAAATAGTACAACAAGAGAACTAGATAGAGACAGAGAAAAATGTGAGAGAATTTTTTAGAGGGCCCCAATGTGGAGGTCTCAGATCTGACGAGACATCTATAGGTGCCACAGAGTCCGAGAATCACCGTCAAAGATATGGTGTGTTTGGGGCCTTAGGGCTCTTAAGCGACTATGCTCGAACAAGGTAGCCCAAAAGCACAAGGAGCGTAGGGAGCCAAAATGAAGCCTCCACTAGTGTTCACCAGGCCACCCTGACATGTTGGCGTAGTTGGTTCGGTCCCACGAGCTTCCGTTTACAAACTACATTGTCTGGCAGCCCTATACTGACTCAGACTACACTATTTCGAGCGTTTGCAAACAATAGGACAGCGAGAGAACAGGATGGAGAAAAATAAAAATATGATAGAATTTCGTAAAGGGCTCCGACATGGAGGTTTTGTACTAACGAGACATCTTTAGGTGCCACAGAGTCTAAGAAATCACTCGTCGAAGATATGGCATGTTTTGGCCTCAGGGCTCTTAAGGGAATACGCCCTGATGAGGTAGCCCGAAAGCATGGAAAGTGTAGGGAACCAAAAAAAATCCTCCACTAGTGTTCACCAAGCCATATGGATGTGTTGGCGCAGACGGTTCAGTCCCACAAGCTACTGTTTACAAAATACAACATCTAGCAGCCTTACACTGACTCAGACTACACTATTTCACGCGTTTGCAAACAATAAGACAACGAGAGAACCAGATGGAGATGAATAAAACCATGATAGGATTTCGTAAAGGTCCCTGACATGGAGGTTTAGGATTTGACGAGACGTCTCTAGGTGCCACCGAGTCCGAGAAATCACTTGTCAAAGATATAGCGTGTTTTGGCCTCAGGGCTCTTAAGGGCCTATGCCTGGATGAGGTAGTGTGAAAGCACGGGGAAGGTAGGTAACCAAAACAAAATCCTCCCCTAGAATTCACCTTACAACCCTGATGTGTTGGTGTAGTTAGCTTGGTGCCAAGAGCTTCCGTTTGCAAAGTATTGCGTCTGGAAGCCTTATACTGACTCAGACTGCACTATTTTGCATGTTTGTAAACAAAAGGACAGTGAGAGAACCGAATGGATATGGATAAAACCACGACAGTATTTTATAGAGGGCCCCGACATGGAGGTTTAGGATTAGACGAGACATCTCTAGGTCCCACGGATTTCGAGAAACCACCCATTGAAGATATAGCGTGTTTTGGTCTCAAGGTTCTTAAGGGCCTACTGCCCGAATAGTGTAGTTCCAAAAGCACAGGGAACGCAAGGATACAAAAAGGAATTATCCCCTAGCATTCATCAGGTGACCCTGATGTTTTTGACGTAGTTGGTTTAGTCACCAAGAGCTTCCATTCGCAAAGTATTCCATCTGATAAGCCTTATATTGACTCAAACTTGCACTATTTCATGCATTTACAAACAATAGCATAGTGAGAGAACCGGATGGTACCATGGATAAAACTGTATGATTTGATATTTCTTAGTGGGCACTCGAACATGGAGGTCTCAGGATCTCACATGAGACATCTCTAAGTGTCATGGAGTCTGAGAAATCACCCGTCAAAAATATGTCATGATTGGGCCTGAGGGCTCTTAAGTGACTACGCCTGGATGGGGTAGCCTGAACGAACAGGGATCGTAGGGAACCAAAACAAATCCTCGAATAACACTTCAATCAGGCCACCCTAGACATGTTCAGTGTAGAGTTGGTTTGGTCCCACGAGCTTCCATTTGAAAATTATAGCCCCATGTTTGGCAGCCTTTCATTGACTCAGACTACACGGTTTCATGCATTTACAAATAATTAGACATAGCGAGAGAACTGGATGGAGATGGATAAAACTATGATAGGAAATTTTATAGAGGGCCCCAACATGGAGGTTTATCAGATTTAACAAGATTTCTCTAGATGCCATGAAGTATGAGAAATAACCTGTCAAAGATATAACGTGTTTTGGTCTAAGGGCTATTAATGGCCGTACGCTTAGACGAGGTAGTCCTGAAATCATAGAGGAGCGTAGGGAACATAAAACAAATCCTCCCCTAGTGTTTATCAGGTGACCCCGATGATGTTGTTTACGTAGTTGGTTTGGTGCCAAGAGTTTCCGTGTGTGCAAAGTATTGTGTTTGTCAGCCTGTACACTTACTCAGACTACAGTATTTCACGTGTTTGTAAATAATAAGACATCTAGAGAACAAGAAAGGATACAGATAGAACTGTCGATATACTATCAGATAGCGTTCCCCAATCATGGAGCTCTTAGGATCTGACGATACATCTCTAGGTACCACGGAGTCTGAGAAATCACCCATTCGAAGATATCAGCATATTTGGGCCTCAGTGCTCTTAAGTGACTACGCCCGGAAGAGGTAGCCTCCGAAAGCACAAGGGAGCATATGGAACAAAAACAAAGCCTCTAATAGCATTTTGCCACAGGATGCACCTATTTACATGTATGAACATAGTTGGTGTTGGCGCCAAGACCTTCCGTTTTTCAAGTATTACATCTTGAACAGCCTTAATATCTTCAATCAAACAGACTATGAAGAGCTTGAATTTCATTTGGACGTTTACTAACAGGTATGACATAGAGAGAACCAAATGTATATAGATAAAGGCCACTATAGGATATTCAGTAAAGGGCTCTGACGTAGAGGTTTAAGATATGACAAGATGTTTCTAGGTGCTACGGAGTCCGAGAAATCACATGTCGAAGAGTCATAGTGTCATTACCCAAAAACATCTGGAAGGCTCTTAAAGAGAAGCCTACAAGTGGACGAGGTAGTGCAAAAGCACGAGGAAGAGTCGGTAACCAAAACAATCTTCCCCTAGCATTCACCTAGCAACCATGATGATGTTGGCGATAGTTGGCTCGGTGCCATAGAGCTTCTATTTGCACAACTATTGCGTCTGGAAGCCTGATTACTTTTACTCAGACTACACTATTTACTTCATGTTTGCAAATCAAACCAGGATGGTGAGAGAACAGTATGCATACTAATAAGATAAAACCGTAGTATATGAAGTATTGATAATTAGGGCCCCAAACATTGTTTAGAATTGTAGTTTATCTTACGAGACATCTCTAGGTCCCACAAATTCTAAGAAAACACCCATCAAAGATATAGCATGTTTTGGTCTCAGGGTTCTTGAAGGGCCTACGCCTGGACATTATTTAGTCCGAAAGCACAGGGAGCATAGGGACCCAAAAAGAATCCTCCCCTAGCATGCACCTAGCCTCCCTGATGTTTTGGCATAGATGGTTCGGTGCCAAGAGCTTCCATTCATGCAAAGTATTGCGTCTGGCAGCCTTATACTGACTCAGACTGCACTATTTTGCGCATTTACAAACAATAGGACTGTAAGAAAACCAAATGGAGATGGATAAAACTATGATAGGATTTTGTAGAGGGCCATCTGGTTCTCTGGAGGTGCTATTGATTGCAAATGCGTGAGATAGTGCAGTTTGAGCTAGCGTAAGAGTCTGTATGAAAGCTACTAGTTTACAAATGGAAGTTTGTGGGACTCAAACTGATCTTATGCCACACACATCCGAGACGAGGTCATGGTGAACACTAGTGGATGCATTTTTTTAGTAGCCAAAAATATCCTTGAATGAGTTTCAGGCTACTTCGTCCAGGCGTAAGTCGGCTTAAGATCCCTGTTAACGTCCAAACACACGAGTTACCGTTCAAATGAGTTACATATCTGCTCTGACTAAGCCAGTGGTCACTTGACTCGGACTACATCTCATTTCAGCTATGGGAATCTCTCATGCTGTGGGACCCTCGGACTTGAGAATCCTCTCCGAATGGAGATCTCCGTCTCCAGCTAGGTTCTTCCCGATCCTGCTATTGTTGTGGAAACACATCGAAATATCTGCAGGATGAGTCAGGAGGGCTGCCAAGACTATCTAGCTAGGAAACAAAATCTCTAGAACGAAATTAATCCTACGTCCAAGACATTAGACATGGCCTAGAGAATACTCAGTGGAGGCTCTAAGAGGGGTATCCCTACGCTCCCATTAGCTTTCGAGGTTAGATAACGTTCAAGCAATAGGGAAGTGTAAGATCATCTAGGCACAAATCCTCGGCCATAGTATTAAGGGAGGTGGGTGATTTCTGACATCCATGGCAACAACATAGAGATGTAAATCATGAGATTCCACAGAGCTCCATTTCTGATCCCCACAAGGACAATGTCTAGTAGCCTGTAAACTGAAACTCAGAAAACATGCACAAAATACTCTCGTTGTGTTTGCAAAAGTGTAAGAATAGATGACAATGAGAGAACAATGCAATGGATGGACAAACACATCAGGCAAAAAATGAGTTTTATTGCTTCATATGGAAGCATCATACATGAGAAAGAGGATCCAACTACACCATACATGAGGTTTACGGAGCAGGCTAATGGAGAAGATCTAGTGGATTTTGCCAGTTTCGGAGTCCCTGAGAAATCACCCATCGAAGAGGCATAGGCATGTTTAAGAAGCCATAAGGCAACAAATTTTACAATGAATATGCTGCAAACGAGTGATTTATCAGACTCCGTTCAGAGCACCTAAGAGACATAGAAGTGGGAAAAGAAAGCCTCCAATAGACTCAACCACATTAGGCTAATGCTTCTGATAAAATCTGCCTGTAGTTCATCTTTGATGCATCCATCCTTGGTTCTGACGCCTGTGCAAATTGATTGTAAGTGCGTGAAACCTTAGACTGTAAATCAGACTCAGTATGTTCACGCAGATGGATCCTGCATTGAAGGACTTGAAGACAGAACCTCCATGGGACTATACCTAAAAAACATATAGTTTCATACCTCGACGTGGAGGTGGGCATATGATGAGAGGTCTGCTAGCAGACGGATTCAGACTTGTTCCATATATTCGAGCCAGTGAGCTCAAAGATATGCTCCCTCGGGCATAGTTTTATCGAGTCTGTACAAGAGGCCAGAAAAAAGCCATACGCCTGACGAGGTGATGGGTTGGACTCACGTTCCAACTAGAGATGTCGTGGCAAAAGATTCGAGACATCCCCTAGCATTCGGGCCTTCTACGCAATTATATTGATGTCCCTTTTCGCTAGTTGGCTCGGCAAAATCTAAAGAGCTCTCGTTTGAAAACTATTCCGCGTTTGGAAATGAGCGAAATAGTGCATCTGACTCAGTACTTGGGCTACTATTTGCGCTGTAGTTTGCAAACTCTCCAGCTTGTGGGACTCAAACCAAACTATGCGAACACGTCCCAGGTGGCCTTGTGAATGGCAGTGGAGGCTTTTTTAGGTTCCCTATGCATCCTCTTGCTTTCAGGCTACCAGACATTGTCTGGGCATAGTCACTTAAGATCCCTGAGGCCCAAACATGCCATATCTTCAATGGGTGATTTCTTGGACTTTGTGGTACCTAGAGATGTCTCATAAGATCCTACACCTCCACGTCAGGTATCCTATACAAAATTCTCTTGTAGTTTTCTCCATCGTCCATTTGGTTCTCTAGTTGTGCTATTGTTTGCAAACGTGCGAAATAGTGCAGTTTGAGTCAGTGTAGGGATGCTAGAGCTATAGTTTACAAACGGAAGCTCATGGGACAAAACCAACTATGCCAACATGAAGGTGGGCTGAGGTAAATGCTAGTGCAGGAATTATTTTTGGTTCCCTAATGCTCCCTGTGCTTATGGGCTACCTCGTCCGGGCGTAGTCCTTTAAGAGCCATGAGGCCAAAACACGCCATAAAACTTCGATGGGTGATTTCTTAGACTCCGTGGCACCTACAGAAGGTCTAATGATCAGATGAGATACCTCCATGTCATTTAGGTCCCTCTACAGAAAATATTGTCTCATGAAGTTTTCCTCTGTCTTTCGGTTCTCTCGTTGTGCTCTTGTTTGCAACCATGCCAAATAGTGCTTTGAGTCAGTGTAGCTACCAGATGCTGTATTTTGCAAAGGGAAGCTCATGGTGAACCAAAACGATCCTGTGAAAACATGTCACATAGGCCAGGTAATGTGTAGAGGCTTATTTTTTGTTCCCTACGCTCCCAGTGCTTTCGGGCTACCTCGTCTGGGCGTAGTCATCCTTAAGAGCCCTGAGGCCCAAACAACCATATTTCGATCGGGTGATTTCTCGGACTTCCGTGGCACCTAGAGACGTCTAGTTAGATCCTAACCTCCATGTTGGGGCCCTCTATGAAAAATCCATGGTTTTCTCTTTCTCGATTCGGTTCCTCTTGCTAGTCTATTGTTTGCCCCGAATGCTCGATTTAGGAGTCTTAGTTTTCTCTAGATGCTAAAGTTTGCAAACCTCATGGGACCGAAAAAACTCCACAAACATCGTCGAGATGGCCTATAATGCATTGGAGGCATTAGGTTCTCAGCCAATGCTCCCGGTGCTTTCAGGCTACCTCGTCTGAGACGTAGTCCGCTTAAGAGCCTTGAGGCCCAAACATGTTATATAGTTCGACGGGTGATTTCTCGGACTCCATGTGTTGAGAATGTCTCATTCAGATCCTATACCTCCACAGTGTTGCGTGGCCCTCTACAAAATCCTCTCATGTTTTCTCTATCTCCATCTGGTTCTCTCACTGTGCTATTGTTTGCAAATGCATGAAATAGTGACAGTCTGAGTCAGTGTAGGGATGTCAGATGGCTATAGTTTGCAAACTGGAAGCTCATGGGACCGAATCCAACTAAGTGACTAACACATTCAAGGTTGGTATGGTGAATGCTAGTGGAGGATATTTTTTGGTTCCCTATGCTCCCATGCTTTCGGGCTACCTCGTCGTGTGTAGTCGCTTAAGAGCCCTGAGACCCAAACACACCATATCTTCGACGGGTGATTTCTCAGACTCCGTGGCACCTAGAGATGTCTCTTTAGATCCAACACCTTCATGTTGGGGCCCTCTATGAAATCCTCTCATGGTTTTCTCTATCTCCATCTGGTTCTCTTGCTATGGTATTATTTGCAAACACTCGAAATAGTGTAGTCTGAGTCAGTGTAGGGAATGTCAGATGCTGTAGTTTGCAAACGGAAAGCTTGTGGGACCAAACCAACTACGCCAACACGTTGAGGTGGCCTAGGTGAATGGCACTAGTGGAAATTAATTTTAGGTCCCTATGCACTCCCCATGTGCTTTCGAGCTACCTCGTCCGGGTGTAGTCCTTTAACAGCCCTGAGGCCCAAACACGCCATATTTTTGACGGGTGATTTCTCAGACTCCATGACACCTAGAGACATCTCGTCAGATCCTAGATACCTCCATGTCACAGGCCCTCTATGAAAATCCTCTTATGGTTTTTTCCATCTCCATTCATAGTGAGTCAGTGTAAGGTTGTCCATTGCCAATCACCTGAATAATATAGGTGGTTCATAATGTAGGTTGTGAAATGAGAATTTAATAAGATATTTTTACAATATAGGTGGTGAAATGAGAATTTTTGTTTGTTGTTCCTTTCTAATATTTAATTTCTCTTAGCTTCACCTGGATTTGAGAAAAATAAATTCTTTACTGACAGTGCCAACCACGTGAAGGTGGAAACTTTTTTGGCACCACTAACCTACATAAACATGTTAGTAAGCAATTAAAAAGAATTTTAAATCATACAAAATTTAAACAAAATCATTTAAGTAAATATTCAAATTAAATTCATGAAGAACATACCTTTGTAAATTCAATCTAATGAACCGTAAGGATCAACTCTATTCTTGACAGTAGCAAGAATTTCTTCATGATCTGATTCACGAACCTTCCACAGATTTTTGTTTGATGGCCAACCTTGATATTTGATCAATTTAATATTTATTGCAAGGACCAAATGTGAATAGTGAAGTATCTTCCAATCTACTTCATAGTCTTCAAACAACCAAATATTTAATTTTTTGATAGGATATCGTCAAAGACAAGTTCCAGTGACTACCACTGATCTGGTGGGATACTCAAGGTCTTTACCATTAATGACTGTGGAAGTCAAATTTTTTCCCTCTACACAACAAGATAAGAAGTATCATGTTCCCTCTTCGTTAAATTTCATTGCAATAACTGTAAAAATGTGCCCTATGTATCACAAAGTAAAACTGTTCAATTAATTTATAAATACATTAAGAGGTTGACCATTTAATAATTTATAAATCTAAAACATGGCATGTACATATATGTATGTACCTTGTTGCACTAAATTAGAGACTTGGTCAAAGTCAGGTGATGTTGTCATTTGATCTGAAGACCCTGCAAGTTGTAATGCTCATGCAACTTGATGTGTGTTGAGTGGAATTAGAGGTCTACAAGTCCATTTATCCACCCACTACTGTGACTCACATTCATTCCATGCAAAATCAATGCATGATATACAAAAACATGTCATGCACCTAATATAAATAGTCTAAGCATTTGCATCTGAACTATGGAATGAGTGCATATCACTTGATCCTACAACTGTCATACAATCTTCAAAGTTTACGAGATGTTGTTGCTCTATCAACCAAAAATATCTATGAACCGTTGATCTCTCTTGAGATTCATGGCCCATATTCTTGACACACCAATCAACAATATTTTTTGCATCTGTAAATTTAGCACCATCCTTGAACTTTAACTCTTCTGTTGTAAGTTCTCTTTTCACACATGCTCCTGCACCATCATGCTCTCCTTTTCCATGCCCTGCCTCAATAAAACTCCAGATATGTTGTACATTTGTTTCTTTGTTCATCCTTCTTAGCCAATAAAACATCTGTGCATCTTGAATTGTGATGTGCAGTTGTCTGACCAAATGTAATGTTGATCGAAACTAATGTTCCTCTCATTCAAGTTCACATAAAACACCTGTAAACACCCTTGTACATATTATGTAGAATATGTCCAATCATCATTGATGTAGAAATGATACTTTCTTAATATTTTTTGATCTTTCTCAGTGCTTTCAGGAGAGTGCAATAATGTTATATGCACAAAAATATAAACTTGCACTGAGTTATAATATTGAGACTGAACCTCCATTTATGGCTGTAATGTGTAATTCTATGCGAATTCAACTACTGAAACAATAGTACCAAGTGCGAATGTGTCCTTTATTAACTTAAATTTTTCATCCAACCATCGAGATCTATGTGTGTGCCTTGCATACTCATAAAAAATTTCCTCTCTGAATTTGACCATATATTCTGATACATGTAATTCTTTTGTAACAAGCTCACACCTCTTAGATTCTTTTCCATCTTTTAATTGATATGCCACCAATTTATATTTGGTGAAATCAACCAATTATTTTCCTATTGAATATGTAATCTCCTCATGGATACAACTTTTCAGATTTGGCAAGCCACCACATACATTGCACGTTCCATCCAAACATGCTTTGTTATACAAAAATTGTCTTGTAGATTTTTCACAAAATATTGTCGGAATAAATTCCCTTCAATATTTTTGTGGGATATTTATTCCACACTCCTGCAACATGATGTCAGTATGAAAAACACTATGTATTTGACAAAAAATATCATAATGCATTGAAAATTCAACATGATGCCTGCAACAACAAGTGGTACGTGAGTGATTGATTTTCACATAAAAGGGGTTGCTCATTTCAAAGAATCTTTAGCTAATGTTAATTTGTGGATTTTCATTTTTAAACTTAGAGAATAATTTTGTTTGAGTCATATCTAAGAAATGTTTTGCACACAATTCACGATTACGAGAACCTATTATTCCTTTTACTGTATCTCTTCTATTCGGTGACACCCTTGTGTTATCATTCCAAATTTTACAATTAATTCTTTTAGAATATCAGATGTATTCTTGTCTTTTTTTGGAAGTCTGCTAGAGAAAACCCAATAGTCATTGTTATTGACTAACTCAAGATGTTTATGTCTCTCTATTGCTTTCATTAGTGTTTTTCTATTTAGCTTCAAATCACTGCTTGTTTTTCTAATCAAGTGTTTATTAACTGTTTTATCACTTACTATACAATTAGTTAGTGCACGTCATGTAGCATTACTATCTTTGGTGCATCTTTTGCCATCTATAGTTTGGTATGCTTTATGTATGTTTTCAAAAATTTACGTATTTTGATCAACAACATTAGATGTTCTTAACCCCAGGGTCTTCATATAGGTCTCATCTTAATTAATTTCATCAATGAAACAAATAATTGACATATTTGTGTCTAATTTAAATTCTCAAACTAATTATCCCAGATTCCACTAGCTTTTCTTCTTGCATTTCTTTTAGACATTTTGTTAGGCATTGGTTTTATAATGTTTTCATCAATTTCAATTAAGTGAATTGGTTTTCTTCATGTAATGGAAGGAGGTGTTCTTATAGGTGAAGATTATTTTACAAGGTTACTTTCTTCATTCAGTGTTTTCATACAAATTTCGGGGTTAACATTTGGATTCTCAAGTAAGGGTTCAACAATTGGATTCATGTCAATTTCTTCATCCATACCAACATTATCATTCAATTCAATATCATTATTCATTACAAAATAATTACTCTCTACATTTTCATTATGTATTTCATCCCAATTTTCTAATACATTAGCTATATTTGATATAACAGATGTACCTTGCCCTGCTCGAAGTTTTTGTATTCCCTTCAATTTATTTATTCTCTTCTCTTTCAATTGATCTGGTGTCTTATTCTTGAATTTCCTCTTGTCCTTAGCTCGATGTTTATTGCCCATGATTAGAAAAAATCAACTAGTGGGGTAGGGGACAAAATCAAATACTAAAAAATCATGCAAGAATGTAGAGAATATTACAGACAAAACAATTTTTTTGTAGAATTCTTGTGAAAGGGAAGAAAGGGACGTTGGGGAGCCACAATATATAAAACAAAGAAAAACCCATATGTGTTTTACATTTTCTCTTTTCCCAAGCCATGCCTCAAGGCTTGGGATCTAGTTTGGATCCCCAAGCCTAAGGCATGGACATGCACAAACATAGCAAACAATGAGTTTTTACAAGAAAATGTAAAAATGACACTTTCTCTATGATAAATCAAAATAAAACAATCGATCCATTTTTAAAAAATTATACCATGATGTAGATCAGAGTCTCTTCTTTCTAAAAATATAATTTTTCAAGTTGTGAATTCTCCACAACCCCAATGCCAACCCTAGTACTCATATTTTGCACCAATTCCAAAGCAAAAAGACCTGAACCACATTATTTATTTTCTAACTATGCCTTTTTATAGCTATTTTTTGAAGTGTAAATATGCCTATCTTTCATGGTGTATCCTTTTTTTGGGTGATCAAAATTAAAAAATATATACTGGCCCAAAATAGGCATAATTTTATACATATTAAAAAAAAAATCTAATTTTCGATATTTTTAGAGTTGGGGAGGGGGGGTGGGGTGGGGGGGGGAGCACGGTCGGAGCTCCATTATTTTTCAAAACATAAAATTTTTGTACTAGAAAAATCATAAATAAAAAAATATTCTCTAAAAAAATGGAGCCCAATCTAGATGCTCCTAGCTATCTTTCTACCAAAGGGTTTTCAAAAATACTAAATGGTGCTAAAAAAATGGTGGGGGGCACGGAAGTCACTCTATTATGTTTTTTTAACAAAAACAGGAGCATATGTTGGTATTTTAGTTGTTTGACCCACTTAAACTTATCCGTTTTCAATAAAATTTAGTAGCTTAGAAACCAGACTCAAAATGCTACGATTCATTTATCTACAACATCTTCCAATTTTGAGTGTAACTATTTCAAAAAACTCATAAAAGTTGAAGTTTTTTTTTTCAAAAAAATGTGTCCACTTAAGACCCCCTTTTGGCCCCCCAACTTGGTGCACTTACCCCTAGCTTCCTAATTTGCATCAAGTTCTAAAAATTGAGAACTATTGGGTGAATTTCTCAAATTATTTTCATGTTAGGGAGCTTGATCATATGAGAATGATAGTTGGAAAGATGATAAATTTCAAGTTTGATTGGTTCGAGGAAGGATTTGAAGATGATGGAATTGAATTGTATGATCCAAATTAATAAGTTATGAAGGCATCACCCCTACCACAAATATCGTGGAGTATCTAAGAATCAAGAGATTTCAATTAAAGAAATGAGGTTGTAATTCAAGGATATAAAGAATGGTTCAAGAAGAAGAAGAAGGTTTCCCTCATCGAATCTAGACGTTTCCAAACTCTTAGAACATAAACATCCCACCTCTCCACTTCAAAGGTAACTATGAATACCTCGATCTCTTCTCACTCAAAAGAGATCTCAAAAATAAATTCAGTGGAATCTGAGGTCCTGAATTACAGGAGGATTCACAAGAAGACAATAGAAACTTAGGGTCTTGTATAAGGTTTGTAACAGGGAGAAATTAATCCATCTCATCCATCGATCCCTCAGTGGTCTTAAAGCATCTCCTCCTCCATAGCTGCACCAACTCAACCATTATAAGATGCACCTTCTCATTTAGATCTGGAAACAATAATCATGACTAATGTTGAGCCTAAAACAACTGAGATATTCCCATGGATGCAAGAGATTATTGAAGAAGAGGCCCGCATATTTCAACAAGTGGTGGTTCCAAATTTTGAAGCCATACCCACAATTGTGAAACCAAATAAATGAAAGAAAGCTCAATTGGCTTCCACTTTTTTAGTGGTGGTTCCGGGAACCAGTTTGTACACATTATTTGGCCAAAATTAGTCAAACCTATTGACAAGATGACCTCATTCGATTAGTAAATGGGAAATATTCGACTAGGATTGGAAATGCATGAGGGATATGCCCACTTGTTTATATAATCTTTCACTCGCCTTCTTGCTAGAAATGGGGATTATAAGGAAAAAATTGAGCAATTAGAAGATCATGTAATAAATCTCACCTCGTATGTGCAAACCTTCATGGATCTAAATTATGTTCTATCCATCCCAACTGAGGAATTTAATCCCATCAGTATCTTAAATATAGAATATATTAGAAAAACAAAAGGCTTCACAATGCAAGGCAAGGCTAATAATAAATGGGTGAGAAAGATTATTGAGAAGGTAGGATCTTGCTTTATGAAATTCTATCATTTTTTGAATACATGATTGCAATTGCGGCAAAAGTAGTGATGAACAAAGATGAAATTGAAAAAGAGAAAGAGCACTGAGATTAGGTGTTTCCACTAGTAACTGAAATGGGAAAAATAAACTCTTGCATACTGGTGAGTATTAACATATTTAATTCCACATATGAAGAATTATCTCCAATGTGGTCTAGGACAATTTTTTCTCAATATGAAATGATAAATCATGCTCTCAATGAGTACATTTTAAAAATGAAATAATATATCAATGTGAAAGTAAAAAACCTTGCGGTACCCATGGTGAATGAGAACACTTGAGTGAATCACCTTATGAAACCATTTGAAGAGTTGGTCAAGAAGGAGGTGGGGGATACATTTTATTTCAATGAAGACACACTGGAATCTATTGCCGAGATAAGATCTATTATTTCTGACACTGCAAAGAAACATCATGCATGAATCACCAAATGAAAAATTATCAATGTCAATTCTGATAATTTTCCCAAAGCCGTGAGTCTTTTACACATTCCCTAAGTAGAGAAGGTTACACCCGCAGTGGATCGATTCAGAAAGGAATTCAAGGTGATCAATATCTTCCCATATGCACACTCTAAAATTCCATCACCAAGTGGATCTCCATTTACAAATGCATCATCTTCTTCTGAGTCGCTATCTCCCCTATTCTCTCTTTCCCAATCCCTTTATCTCTCTTTCATGTTCTATTTATTTGTTGGGGGATTTACTTATAGTTGTCTTCATAGTCATTAAAATGTGACCTATAGTTGAACTTTGTAACAAGTTTCCTTCAATTAATTAAAAAAAGACTCAATTTATTTCCAAGGAATATGAAACATCACACGTTGTAAAGGTTAGGGAAAGGTCATGTGAGGGGTAGGTGAAGCGTCATTTTGAAGTCTTTATATTATGTGACTCCTTCATTTTAAAGGGTGGTCAATTTTATGAGTTCATGAGTAGATAACTTGTGCTCTACAAAGAAAAAACAAAGATATCATTTCTTATATTCCATTTAATGTCCCCCCCCCTCTCTCTCTCTCTCCCTTTTTGCAACATTATGAACATGTCAATCTTGTATGACAAAGAAATGTGTAATTTTTTTGATGAATGATTGAATGGAATTTTATGTCATGGTTCTTTTTTCTTGACATAACTAGTAAAGTTATTTTTCTTCCAATTATCTATTGATATGCTCTGGTTAATACTTGTAATAATCTTCTTTAGCCTACTTGAAGGATTAATCCCCTAACATTAAATTCTCAATCCTAAATATCTCGCCTTCCTTACAAATTCTTCCCTTGTACGAGGTGCAATAATTTTTCGTGGGTGCTCTAGAGTGCTCTTATGTGATCCCTGGCCAATTTTCCAATGAAAAAGTTTTTTTATTTACATAAAATAAAGGAATCCTCCCCTTTTCCAATCAGGAGAGATGCAGTCCCATAGCATTGGTGAAAATCAACTAATTATTCCTAGCAACAAATTATTTTTCCAACATTTTTTGGCATGCACCATGGGGAAGATTTTACTATCTCTGCACCACATCAAAACCACAAAAATCCATAAAAATTAAATAAATGAAATGAAAAATAAAATTTGGAAAGCCACAAGAGTCTCCATGTATGCTCAACATTCTCCCCTTCATAGCTATCCTTGGTAATCCTCCAGTGTTGTAGCACAATATCTTATTCTTTGAAGATACCCAAGAGGACCTCTCAACAAATCTAAGGAACTGTATTTGGAATAGTATGGAGAGATTAAATAATCATCACAAAACTTCATGTATCTTATTCCTTGAAGAAGAACATGCTAAAACCCAGCTACGTGAAAAAAAAGTTAAAAATTAATAGAGAAAATCTTAGAAAAATATGACTTGAGTTGTGCATCCACCTAACAAGATGGCTGATAGGAGGTACACAAGTTCTGATCGGGATAGTGGCATCACTGATCCAAATTTTGAGCAAAAAAAATGAGCTAATTCCATAATTTCCCTTGATCAAATAAGGAGGAAAATTGATCGAGAATATTTTACATATTTTTATCATAATTTCCCCATTGTTGAAACAACTAAAGAACCACTAAATGTTTGTATTCCAAGTGAAGGAGAACAAAAAAAAACTAGAAGAAGTATTTTGGAAGAATTTACAGAAGAAGAATTAGAATAAGAACCATGGATGGCTTAACAAGCACTGTTGCCTTAGGGAAAAATATAGGTCCATTGGTTCTCAACCCTCCTTTGCATGATTTACCTAGAGGGTCATTAAAGAAATTTCCATAGCACCCGGATCACCAAATTGCAGCTTTCATCACTTCTTGTGGGGTGCTAAGTGTAGGATATGAAGATGTGTCAATCCTTTTGTTTGTAAAATCTTTTTAAGATGCATCCACGGACAGGTTCTACTATTTTTTGAGAAGGTCTATAACCAACTGGGATGACATGAAAACTAAGTCTGAATCTAGGTTCAAACCCACTGAAGATTATCATGCCATTTTGGACTAATGGTCTAAACTGAGGAAGGATTCATATGAACCCATGATGGAGTTTGTTTCCAAATTCAATTGAATTCTATACAAAATCCCCAAATTCTCCCGACCTACGGAGGATAAGTTAATCTTCTTCATGACTGCTTAGATTCCTTCAAGCTGAATTTCATGCTAAGAAGAACTCAACCAACTGATTTATACCAGGCTCAAAAGCTTGTTGTTGAGGTAGAAGATGACTTGATTAATTCGGGAAAAATGTAGGATCAACATACTCATTAGTATAAAAGCTAGCTAATGATGTTATCTCCCTTAAGAAGCAGTTGGATCAAGATTTCATGAACGAAGATAATCCTAGGAATAATTTTTTTAATAAGAAATGAATTGGTACACCTCCCTGAAGGATTCCTCTTGAAGCACCTCTGATAAATTCATCCTATCATGTTGAAGAGGAAGAAGAAGAATTTTAAGAACTGGAAGAAGAAAATGATGACGATAACATTATTGAGATTGAAGAAGTAGTAGATGATGCATAAGTCAATTTCATTGAATATTCATTAGGAGAAGATGATGTAGATGAAGATGCACTGATCTTATCATGTATAGTATTTACCCTATCCCAATCTAAAAAAGGGGCTTCCTCCTCTACTTCCTTGAAGAATAAGAATAAATAAGATCCTCAGGTGGAGACTATACAAAACAAGATAATCAATAGATAATTTGTCACGATCACAAATTTGACACACAATTACCACAACAAAAATACTAGAATAATTTTTTTGAACTTACATTATTGGATACACGACACCACATGAAATCACCTGGGATAACACACAACACATGAGACATTTACACCAAAAGAACACACATAGGTAACATGAAACAAAATAATACAAATCATAACTACATTTCCCACTGATAAGGAACAAACAATGATCACATTTCACAAAATGATGAAGCCCAAAAACAATCTAGCCAAATTACAAACTTATGGATAGGACATTCCCATGACACGACATTTTTATGCTTAAACATTTATTATGATCATGTGTCAAACTTTAACTAAAGGTCTAGAAAGGATCATAATATGTGAATCATACATTCCTTTTATTTTCTAGACCAAAACTGATTTACACTGTTTAATATTAAACTTGAGGTGTTTTTCATTTAATTTGGATCATATACATTGTTGTAATTACTTGATTAACTCACTTGTTAATAGGGGCATTTATATACAAAAAAGGGTACTAGGTCTTATCCCTAGGATTAATTTCTAAAGGCATGATTCTTGGTTTTATATCATACCTTCATTAAAAAATAGAGACAAGTGTAAGACCAAAAGTGGAGATGTTCACAGTCTTAAGGATTAAGGGTCACGAATCCTTCCTTCATTCATACTTAAATAATTGATCTTGTCCACATTCACTATTATACAACATGTGTTTCTTTATTTACGACATAAGAAGGTTTAATCACGTTACAAGGAAGGTCAAGTTTAGCTTTTCCCATGAAACACTATCTCATGATTACACTTCCAAATGAAAAGAGTTACTTATAATTTTATTATAGTTATGTTCCAATAATTAGTTTAAGGATTTGAAGGCACTTAATGTGGCACCTAATTTCTCCTTTTTGTTTCTATAATAAATTTCTTTAGTATCACTTTATATTCAACTTAAAAAGGGTTCGGTTGCTTAGGCTCATATGCCTTATTACAATTTATTTATATGAATCATTAGTTAAAAGGGTCATTTGTATACACATAAGGGTATTAATTCTTGTTGCTATGATTTATTTGTAAAGGACATGTTTATTTAGTTTAGTGTCATACATTCATTTCACAATAAGAACTAGTGTGAAAACAAGAAGGGAAAGGTCTATCATTTAAAGGTCCAAGGTTCACGATCCTCTCATTTTATTTATAATTTAATAATTGGATACGTTCATTTTAACATTTTCACAACACGAGCTTCTTTTCTCACAACATAGAAAACTTAACCAAGTTAGAAGAATATCTATTTTCACTTTTATGCTAGAATATCATTTTGTGATTATATTTCCAAATACTAAACCTACGTTACAATTTTTTTATTTCCCACAATTAGATCTTACTATCTTGTTATAGAAAATTATACTGATTGCTACAAGAGGGAATGAAATCCATCCATGACACAATCCTCAAATGTCTAACAAGAGCATCTATAAAAAATTTCACCTGGGACCCTTCATTACTTATATGCTGGCTCAAGAGGGTTTGCATTGGATTTTAAAAAGAATCCTCATGAAGTACTAGCTGAAGGGATCTAACCACCATGTTACACACACAGAAAACAATCCTAAAGGGAGGCCACAAATTTAAGATAGTGTTTAACCCTTACCATTCCTATCGGATGGGATCGCTATAAGGTCACTAAGTGTGCATGGTACAAAGATAAATTGGATTTGGGTTCATTATTTTCCTTAAGGTAGGGGTACCATCAAGTGTAATGATTTAGGTTTACCTTTAAGTTTTAGTTTTCTATGTTATGAAAGATCACATGAGAAGGGTGGACATACAACAATTTTCTAATAAGGTTGACTATTTTATTTAGATTTCCTTCCTACAATTTCAAAGTAAATAGTACAACACACCCAAAAATTAATCATCAATTTCACATTGAAAATGCATTATAAGATGTCAAATTCAATTACATTTTACATAGATATCTAAATTTTTACAATAGCTTTCTAAATCAAAATGACACCCATGGTTAAATGTACATTTCCCTAACACCCCTAAACAATAGAAACTCATACATGTTTGAAAATTTGAATAATAAACCTTTCAATATATCATATAATGTTGGTTTATCCTCTATAATTTCATTGTTTCAAATAACTTGGAAATATGAGATTTTCAGTAACACTTCACTTCCTCCATGTCTCGGTATCTAGAACCACCACATGGTCAACAAAAATGCTGGCATGACATCCACCTAAATCTAGCATAATAAATGTGTTTAGTTATTCATTTACATAATCAGAATACTTCACACAAAACCATAGAAGGTTAGAAATATATAATCATTTCATTGCACTCCATTTCTTAACTAAGGGAAGAGAGAAAAAGAGATAGAGGAGAAAGGAGAGAGAAACACTATTTTTCCAAAAGTCAAATTTTACATAACAAGCCACAAGATAGAGTTTCATATAGTTATTTATAAGTGTTAATAAGTTTTCATGACAATTTATTTTCTTGACTAGAGTTCTACGATATTCTTTTTCATTTTCCTACTAGTTGTGAAAACATCCAAGTTTAGCTCAGAAGCTAAGACACCATGCTCAAAAACTATCTTTCGATAAGAAAATGCACAATGGGTAAATACTTACATGTTATCCGATATACTGAGAGTTCATCGGACTTGATGAAAGTGAGAACTGTAAAATGGGTTATGAAATGCGATTGGTTTTCTAGAGTCATTAGTTGTAATCAATTTAGTTTGACCTAGTCAAACAAAAACCAAAGGCCTAAAAAAATCATTTACAAAACTAGTTACTAATGTGTTTTTCCCTGAACTATGGTTTGCAGGTAATTGCCAAGTAAAAATACTAGAGGTTTGCGAATTTGGATAAACATTTCTCTCCTCGCTGTCCAAATGGAAACTCAAACCGAAACCTAACTTTTCATTTTTAACATCTTATGGGGTAACAAGGCTCCTAAAGGGGTGGCAAAAAGAGTAAAAACAACCAATTAGGGTTGATCTAAGGATTTATGCAACTCCCCACATAACAAGGAATGCATATGAAACTTGATATCTCTTTTCTGGGGTTGGGGAGGTTGTTTTGTGAGTCTCCAAAAATCATGATTTACTAACTTTTACCAAGGGAGGTTCGCTAGTTTTAAAGGTGAACTTAAACTCAACTAGTCAAATAGAGGGGTCGTAGCAATCCAGCTCAGTTACGAAGTTTCCAAATAATATCAAAAGGATGGTTTAGGTCTATGGTTGACAAACCAAGGTTATTTGGATTACGTAAGTTACGAGGTTATATTCTATTGTTTTGCAATAAAATTTAGTTTAGAAAAATGACCAACTGTATAGTAATCCAAGGGTGTAAAATTTTAGTTTATTACAAATGAAGAACTAAAATGTGATAATTATGAAAGACAAGGTAAAATTAACCATGCCTCAAATAACTAGAAAACATAGTTCCAGAGTTTGGCATTACCTAGGTCAAGTGCATTTGCTGCAAGGTTCAAATTTTTTTTTAACTCCATTTGTTCGTCATGCAACCATCACATTCCAAGATACCACTCTCCAGTATCATTACGATCAACCTATCTAAACACTTGTAATTTATTTCAACATTTTATTGCATGCATAACAAGGTACTAATAGCCACAACACTAAAAATCCTCTTTTTTATCAGGATTTGATGAGTTATGGATCGAGCTGGAATCCAAGTTGGTAATTAGACTTATATGATTGAACTCAAATTTAATATGGTTTTGAAATAAGTATTACAGTAATGGATTTCAAATCAAAAGGAAGCTTCCATATAACACAGGATGAGAAAAATGATATCAAAAATTCAGGGTCTCGATGCATTTTGTAGAGCATTCCCACACATTCAAAACAAACTCCTAATTTGTACCTCATGTAATCATTTCAATCTATTTAAAACACATTTCTTTCAACATTTTTTTCAAACAATTCACATGTTATAACTACATTTACTTTTAGCTTAAGGGCCTTTTCTCTCATGGAAGACACTCTCACATACAAGGAAAATATGAATAAATAGATTATTATTACTTTATCTACTCCCATCGAGGCACTCTTATCTTTAAAGTGTTTATATTATTCAAGAAAGGAACTACCTACTACACAAAATAAAAGTAATATGAAGCTTACGTGGTCAAAACATACCCACTTTGCATATCCTTCAAAAAAATATTTTCCCAATTTTCTCAATTAGGTAACCATACTTTGTTCAAAACTTTAATTTCTCCACATGGAGGGAGGTTAGCAACAAATTTGTGGGATTTGGTTTTTTACCTACCAAATTCATTTTCTTAATAAATACAGAAGTATTTTCAAACACATGCCTTCCCAATCTACACATGGTTTACACCCTGACACCAAACTTTGTCAATGAGGCATAAATCCATAAAACCATGCTTTTGCCCTCCTTTATGATCACAAATATTGCATAACCACCTTCCATGTCACCTCAAACAAACAAATCTACTTCCTATTTTATTATGAAGGGCATCCAAACCCTGGTTAAAAGCTCCTAGACTTTGTGTGGCAAGAAGGAGGCTGAAAATGGATGTGGAATTTTACTTTTATGCCTCAGAATGGGTAAACAGAGGGTTTCACACAAAGTAAGAAGAGACATATGTGGGATAGTATGAAAGGGAACTTCCGAATCCTTAATCACTACACCAAATACTTGAAATAAAATATAAAGAATAGGAAAATGGAATGGTATATGATTTATACCCTGAGGATGGTGTTGCAAAGGTTACATTTCACGTAGAAAATGATCTCAGAAGAGGAAAAAATAAAGTCAATACAACTAGATAGATTCCTAAATAATACGACTTCGAAGCCTCAATTTTTTCTTCAGATAACAAACAAAACCACAACATGTAGCAGTTCCTTCCTCTTAGAGACATTGAACCCACTTCAGATTTAGATATAGATCTAGATCAATAAATTTGTATATTTGAGGTGATATTAATATTACATATCTATCTGTGTGTGCAGGGCTGCCTTAACCATAATGATACTAATTTTGTATGGCCATTATTGAGAGATCCATTTAGTAAAGTTCCATGAAAAGTGGCATCTATGAAACAACAAGTTTATTTTGAAAATCTCCTTTTGTACATAGCCTACAAACGAGGCATGCATGGGAGGATGCATGTAAAGGAGGAATCTGTATTCAAATTACAATATCTTACACTCCCTAACTTCCTCCATACCTCCCAACCGCCCTCTACCATGCTTCTCTACTCAACCTAACCACCAATCACTCACCCACCTGCCTCCATTTGTTCCATCTTATCCATTATTAAATTATAGATTTTACTTTCTATCTAAAATTTTATTTTATTTGTTTACTTTTTTGTTGTATTATCATTATTATTTATAATATTGCTTTTTTTAAAAAAAATTACTTATTGCAAGTCTAGTGTGATGTAGGGGCACTACAAGATCTCCCCTTCTACTTTCTACAGAGTCTACAAAAGAGAAGCTAGACCTCATGGTGAGAAATAAGTTGTCTAATGTCTCAAATAAGTCTCAAAATGATTCTCCTAGTTACAATTTTGCTTCTACAAAAATATGTCCTTCTAAAGCTCCAAATATACCTAAAAAAATCAGTCATTTCCTCCCAAACAACTACTCCCACTGCAAAATTTGTCCAAAGTCCCAAGGTAGTACCTCCTCTACTAACCAAAGCATCCGCTATCCCAAGAACACCTACCTCATCTTCTTTTGCTCTATTCGACATCATTGATCATGTGAACTAGTCCAAAGTTTGTATTTCTAAATCTCAATTCTTACAAACCCATCAAGAGAAATTTGAAAGACTTGTCCACTAAATTAAGGGTATTACTTTAAAACCCAATGTTGTTGTCTCCATCTCTAAGGGACTCATATCAACGCAACATATCACTCTGTCTCAAAACATGATTTCGTTGAGTGCATATAAGACAAAAAAAAATTGAACCTTTATATCTTTCCCTCATGATAAAAGGCCACCAATTGAACAATTACGTAATTGATTCAGGATATTAGGAAAATGTAGTGGTAATAAAAGTTACTAATGCTCTTGGAATGACCTTGACACAAGCCACTAGATATTCCTATTATATGGAATTCAAAGAATTTCCACTGGTAGGGAGATTCAAGGATACACAAGTGGCCCTTTGAAATTTCTAGACAAAAAGGTTTTGTTGACAATCTTGGTAGCTGACATCCCGACATATTTTAACATTTTGTTGAGTAGAAGTTTCTATAGAGACTTAAAAGGTCAGATGCAGATGGGCTAGTATTATTGTCACCAAATCACTACACCCTCTGAATAGCCAGAATGTGAACAAGACATTCGGTGTGATTGGGACACATGGGATCACCTCTCAAGTTATGGGACTTGGGCTTGAGGTGAACCTCTAGATAAGGTCCGCTTCCTCTTCCTAAACTAAGTGTATTACTACTCCTAGTGCAATAAAGTGATTATCTAGACATATGCTAACATTTTCATGGGTTTTAGGGAAAAAGATTTGAAGAAATGAAACTATACTCTGGATGGTGATGCACCAAATAAAGGGGTGTTGCCAGACTCAAGAAGGTTTAATTTGAAGAGGGTGTGTACACCACAAGTCAACTTCACCTACTACAAATTAAAGAGGGTACAATATACAACATACTAGGAAGCACACATTCCCTTTGTTAAACTCGATCAGACAAACAAGTTATCAATATTCTAGTGATAAAGGATGAACTTGAGAAGGGTGAACAAGCACCACAACTCAACTGCATGCAATACTCCACCACTTGATAAGCACAGAACTCCAAGAACTTGTAATAGAAACTTGAACTTACATAGTGTACCTGCAAGCACAAGAAAGCCACAAATAAACATAGAAGAATGAAATGACCAAGATTACTCACAAAACACACACTTTTATTTCTTCACAAACGTGCACAATGCATCATAAATTCAAAAGAGGTAGTGGTTTCTATTATAGTCTTGGAAAAGATGATTGAAAGCTCCGTCAACATACAAGAACAACTTACAAAAGAAAGAGGTTTCTTGAAACACTATAAACTTATCTCAAAAGTCTTAACTTGTCAAACTTGTTTAGACCCATTAGAACCTCTTGGAATGAGCTTCCCACTTACATTTATAGAAGAATTTGTGAGAGAGGAGACAAGAAGTCATAAATTCCCCTTCCTAAATTGAAGGTATGTGATGGATCATTTATTACAGTTGGTTGAACCACTCAAGAAGGTTTCATCATGTATCATTAATGCCCAATGCCGACTTATTCCTTAATCAAAATAATATTTTAATAAGAATATTTAAATAATAATAATAATAATTATTATTATTAAAATATTGAAATAAAAATATTAATTTAATAATTAAAAAATAATGGTAGGTCCCCCAAAGACTGGTTTGACTTGAAGATAGTGGGGGGGCCATGAAAATAGGTTCAAAACAACCGAACCCAATGGTTGGCTTGCCGAGCCAACTCACCAAGTTGGGCATAAAATTCCTCCTACATCATTGCATTGACCGAGTTGCTCAGTTTTCCAAACAAGCTCACCTCAGACGATCTCCTCCACCACTCAACATAATTGAGCTCACTTTGTAACCACACTGAGCTCACTTTGAAATGAGCTCACCGCCAACTCTGCATGAGCTCACTTCGTATTGGCCGTAACTTACTATGTGCATGGTTTAACTCAGCAAGTTGATCTTATGTACGTTTTATGGTTATCGAGATCCTATCCTTGAAAATTCTTGTTCATACCAATGTGCAGCGTAACATGGACTTGGCTCACATGTTCAAGATATTTTTGTATTGAGCCATTCTATTCCTAAATGAGCTCTATTACCGAGTTCATAACCCCGTCATGAACTAATGCCTTAAAATCTCCGAAGTGAATTTCCTTCACACACCGTGATTTGCTAACTCGGCCTTACATGTCTGTGTGCGCAACAAGCATTTTGTGCTCAAACCTTTACCATTTTCTATGATGCATCCATGCCAACTATTTCTTGTAGGCTCTTCAACCTCGTTCGCACACCCTATTCTCAAATCGTCTCAAAATGGAGACTCGTTCCATTTCTCATCTCCATCTAAACACACCTATGTGAAACAACCTCTATGCTCAAATGTCCTGAGCTGAGCTTTCTCCTTTTTTTGAGTTAACTTTTGTGCACACTAACGTGGCTTGTCTATAATCTAAGCTTGATCTCATTAGCTCGCATGCCTCTAATATTTCCAAAAATATCACATTATATAACAAGTCTTGAAGTAGCCAAAACACCAAGTCTTCCAACGATTCCTGCGCGATTAACTCATCATGTTAACATATTGATCGAGTATCCTGTATTAGCTAACGACTTAACATTCAATCCGCTCAATACGCATTGCCAAAAATGACCTCCCATGTTCTTCAAATGATATGGTTACTTGTCAGTGGACTTGGCATATCATTCTTCCAATTTGGGGATGCTCCAAGCCCTTTCCCTTCAGTTTTCCCACTTGGAAAACAGGGTTAATTTCTCCTTGGTGAAGACTTAATGTAGAATTTCGACACCATTTATCTAATTGAACTGGCCAAAAGACTCAAAATTTTCCCCACCCAGATTTCTATCTCATCTCGTCCACCTAAACTGTTCAAAATTTGATGATCCCCGCATACTTGGCAACATCATCCCTCGAGTCCCCACATCGATTCCAGTGCTGAGCTCTTTGGTAATCAGATTTTTGAAGTCCTCGGCCTAAAAAAATCCAAACTCGGGCTTACCATTGGTCTTCCCTGTCAATTTGATTTGCGAGTTTGATATCATTACGAACCCTTCCGAGTTCACTCTTTCTGTGAGCTCCCTTGTGTCTTCCACCAAGATCATCCCACTGTAGCACACATCAAGCTCAAAAATAGACCTTTCTCGATCCATCTCACATTCACCTCTTGAAATTAATTACTTCTCTAAGCTAACCAAACACTTAGACGGTCTTGTATTCACCCAAGATATTTATGATCTCTAACTCAATCAGTCTGTAATCAACCGCTAACTCGGCCCACGAGCCCTTTGCCTTGTCATGCATATTGTAATGCTAACCGAGCAATCCCAAATGTGACCTCGTGCAACTCACTCAATCTCTAATGATACTTACATCACTTCTGAGCTCATTTTTCTCTATGCAATGTGAGTGAGCTCGAATTTGTTAAACAATGAACATTCATTCATAATGCACGGAGACCATTTTAGCTCAACACATCTTGCGTTCCTTAGATGTGAACTCCATTTTTTTCTATTTATCTAAATTTCATGACTTCTTGTGCCTTTGAGCCCTAAGTTCACCAATCAAACTCTACAAGCTATCCTTGGCATGAGCTCACCCAACACTCAAATGAGACTTCAATGGCTCATTGACTTTTCATGACGATGACACTCTTTTGATTGTCCTGAGCTATACAACCGAGCTACTCCTGATACAAACTCCTCACATCAAATCTTCATTCCTTGGCTTGATCTAGAGCTATTCTTCCCTCATGCCACAATCTAACTTAATATTGATGCTTTACATTAGCCGTTTGAATTCTTGGTCTAAGCCTGAGCTGGTACTTGAATTCCACGACTTTCACAAATGACCTATTATTCACCGAGCTCAAGACTTTTACTGTTATATGACTCGTTCTTTGGTGGGATTTCTCCCATGGCTTGCCATCTCACTAGCTTGTTCATATATGTATTCCTATTTGGTCTGTAGACTCTCAGGCCAATTCAACGAGCTCTGAGTTTATATGTCGAGTTATGGAACTTCTTGTTTGTTACCGAAGACCCCATTCACATTTCTAAGCCCCTCAGCCTATTCTCTTGAAGTGCTCCATGATCTTTCCGTAATCGGCTTATCATTGTTTATACATCCTGGTCATCCTAAAAAAATTTCAATGCCTCCCATTCCGCGTAGCTCATGAGTCAAAAAGATTCAGTTTACAACTTATCTTTTATCTCCCTTTTCTTTTCCAGTGAACCATCTATGACTTCCGATGTGCACATTTAGCTCCACGAACCCGATCTTAGATTTCCGTAATCTCTTGCAACTTTCCACACCATGATCAAGCTATAACTTGCCATCGTTCATTCTTTCACTTGAACTATGTCAGATGAAATCGGTCACTTAATACCTGAAACGAGATCCATGGATTTGCATCTGAACACCCGAACTGTCAATTATCCTGAACTTTCACTGATTCATTCCATCAAAAACTATAGAGTCAAGTGCGTCAGGCAAATCATACCATCTGTTGACACAAACTCGTTGGCGCTGAGCCTTCCATCCTTTGTACACAAAATATCCAATCTTAAATCTCTTTCGTTGATCTCTACAATCTCGATCTCACCTGCGCTTTCAATTCCAACTCGGTCTTACTATTGATGGTGCTCATGCCCATTCCACTATGTCACCTCTTAGATCTCTTCTAAGAACTCACTTGAGTCCCTCTGAAGCTCGGTTTAATCCTGTAGTGCTCAAATGATGTCGAAATCTCCACATCTACACAATCTTCCGCACATGGTATTGATATCAACTCCATTGATCTCCCCCTTAGCCATGTTGCTTAAAAATTCACCACCTATATTACATAACGAACATTTCCCATCAGTATTCTCCAACTAGGCTTGACACTGATCTCACACCATGGAGTTTCACTACCTTCGTGCTTCGAGTCGTTTTCATAAGAGGTAGTTGAGGTGTTTCCAAATGAACTCACACTGAATTTCCATGCAAGTAAATCAAATGAGATCTCTTTTCATTTTCGGCCATGTGAATTCCTTGGGCCACCCTAATTCTATTTTATCCCAATCGAGCTACATCACATGATGTTGAGCCCAATACATATTTTTTTACCTCTAACTTTCTGAGCATCTTTTTGAGCTATTCGGCGAGCTGTTTCAGGCTCACGCCCACTGGACCCTCTAGACCTAATTTCGATCCAAATTTTGATATAATTTGTCCATTGGGCATGGAGTAAATGTTGGAATCCCAAAACTGATTTGGTTCTTTGGGATGGATTCTAAAATTCCCTTGAGTATTGCCAATCTTGAACCTCCTTGGAATGCTAAGCATGAAGTATACTAAATTTGTTGAATGCTTGGCATCTATGAAACACTGCAGAATTTTGAATGAGGCAACATTATGAAAATATTATGGAAAATTTGAACCTTTCTTACCTTGAGAAACTTCTGAGAATGATATAATGTGCAAGAGAAACGCAAAAAATAAAAAATGAAGAAAGCAAAAGAACAACAAAACACAAAAATGTGCATAAGAACTTGGAGGAAAACACTTAACTAAACTGTACATGGGGTGGAATGATCTCAAAAGAAAGCTTTAAGATGTATCTCATTCACATGAATGGGAAGTTCTTCTCCATTGCGTCTAGATAGATGAAATTAATTCACCTCTTTACAACTCATGATGATGTATGACCTGCTTCAGAGAGCGTAAAATTTGGCGTGCTTCCTTGGTTTGGCCCTATCTTCATCCCATTTGAGAACTAAATCTCCCTCTTGGAAATGCCTATCAGATTTTTTCTTGTCAAATGATTTCTTAACCTAAATTTGATGTTGTTCTAAGGTTCTCATGGCCTTTTTGTGTCCTTCCTCTAACTCCATAAGTTCAACAAACCTTACTGATAAGGAATCATTCTCCATGGCCTCAAGCTGATGAGCTAACTCCAAAGAAGGTAATTCTAGGAGAGTGGAATTTTTTCTTCTCTTCCATATACAAGAACGAAAGGAGAATTTTCGATGGCCCTTTTAGGTGTGATTCGATTTGCCCATAAAGCAGTCTTAAGATGTGTATGCCAAGTCCTCGTATTAGTCTCCATTGTGTGCTTAATAATCCTTATGAGGTTTTTGTTGCTAGACTCAACCAATCCGTTTCCTTGCGAATAGTAATTGGACGAAGTCTTGAGGTAGAAACCATTCTTAACAACCCATTCACTCAACTTCATACCAAGAAAATCCATTACATTGTCTGAAATGACTGTAAAAGGGACATCAAACCTTGTCATTATTCCTTCTAAGAAATCAAGAACTACCTTCTCATTTCTCTCCTTCAATGCTACTGCCTCAGTCCATCGAGTAAAATAGTCTGTTGTAGTAAGGACCCACTTATGTCTTTCACTGGATGGAGGATTAATCATTCCGATGAAGTCCAATCCCCATTGAAAAAATGTTTGATCCACTTGAATTAGATGCAGTAGAAGAGCTATCAACTTCTGTTTTCCTATGAAAAAGACACATTCCTTACATTTCCTTACTCAGAGGTGGGCATCTTCGAACAAATTTGGCCAATAGTAGCTAGCTCACATTATCTTTGTAGCAATTGTTCATGTAGACTAATGTCCTCCAGATAGGCCATTATGAAACTCTTATAGTATCTTACTTACATGTTCCATTCCCATGCACCGAAGGAGAACACCGTTCAAATCCTTTCAAAACATAATGTTATCTACCATAACATATGGAATAGACCAAAGACAGAAAGTTCGTCTTTGATTTTTATCCATGTTCATAGGATATATTCTTGAGAAAAGGAAATTATTCATTTTGGATAACCAGTCAACTTGATCATCACTCTCATCATTGCTTAGGAGTGATGTGTCCTCATCGCCTTTTGATTCCAAGTTTGCAGCAAGTTGTTGACACAAAGCTTTACCTCTGAAAAGTTTGGTAACTTTGATATGTACGTCATACTCCATCACCTTCGTGATCCATCCAGCATGCTTTTCGTTTATCTCTTTATTCATAAAAAAATCCTTGACACCTGGATGAGACACCATATGATGAATTTTGTTGTTGAACAACATGTGCTTGAATTTCTTCAAATCTCGAATAATCGAAAAGACTTGTTTTTCAACGAATGAATATTTGAGTTCATAGTCTTTAAGGGATTAACTAAAGAAAGCAATTGGTTGCTCCATCAGAATTTTGTTTTGCTAGGTGAGGATACCTGAAATGCTCTTTTGACCTACAAAAGCATAGAGAATAAAATATTTATCAAAGCTAGGGTTTACCAGACGGGATCTTGAGAAATGGCTATTTTGATGGCTTTAAATCTCTCTCATCCTTCCTTTTTCCATGAGAATGGCATGTTATTCTTCAACATAGTTTTTAGTGGTTTAACCAATGTTGCGAATTGAGGGATGAATCTCATAATGAAATTTATGGTTCCCAAAAAACTTTGGAGGCCATTCTTGTGACTTGGGAGAGAGAAGAACATAATTGAACGAATCCTGGCTAGGTTGATTAATAGTCCTTCTGCTGAAACAACATGCCCCAACAACTTTCCCTTGCGCACTGCAAAAATACATTTCTTGGGGTTAAGTGAAACCCCAAATTCCCTACACCTTCAAAAAACCTTCCTTAGATGTGTGATGTGGTCTTCTTTATGCTTAGAATATACAGTTATATCATCAAGGTAAACCAAAATGATATCATTGTATGCAGAATAATCCCTTACAGAATCGCAACAGTAGAAAATAATATGCAGAAAATATTACAAATCTCAAATAAAAGTGCAGAATAAATAACACCAACACAGAGAGACAAGTATTTAACGTGGTTCACCCAATTTTGGCTACGTCCACTAAGAATCACTTGCTCAAATTTTATTACAAGCCTCCACTCTCTCAATACAATACCCAAATCCGTTTGGATCTATGCTCAAAAAACTCTACATAATTCACACCCGAATTCAAAACACATCTGCAATTCATTTTCTTGTATATGAATCATATGCATAAGATCATATAAATAGAAAATTGCTTAAGCAGTTTGATACAAAACTGTGGGTATCAAAACCATGGGCAAAAACCGTGGGTATCAAAACAATGGGCAAAAAACCGTGGGTATCAAAACAATGGGTACCGAAAAACCATGGGCCCCAAAACAGCCCATAACGGTTACCCATTACCCATGGGTTAATAAACCACCCATGAAAATTTGCTTCGGGGGCTTCACCCCCCCGAACCCTCCTAACCCACTCACCGGCGAGTGGGACTGCCGTAAAAATACCCGAGTGTAACACATAGAAGGTGTACCACAGTCTAACATAAAAATAGGCTCCACAAACATAACAATCTCCCACTTGGAGACTGATTTTCACTAAGCAATCTTCTCAACCCTTCATTGTCATCCGTGCGAAGGCCAACCAAAGCTGAACATAGCTTTAGTTTATCCCTTGTAACCACCTTGGTCATCATGTCTGTAGGATTCTGACTAGTTTGAATCTTCTCCAACTTCAACTTATCTTCCTCTAAAGCTATCCTGATGAAGTGATATCTCAACTGTATATGCTTCATCCTAGAGTGGAAATAAGAGTTCTTAGCTAGGTGTATAGCACTCTGACTATCACTATGTAGCTTACATTCCTCCTGCTTATGCCCCAACTCCTCAGGCAATATGTTGTAACCAAATCATCTCTTTGCTTTGCCTCTGTGGCAGCAACATACTCATCCTTCGCTGGTTGAAAAAGCCACCAGCTTCTGGAGTCATGAAATCCAGCTTACTGTTATCCCACCTACAGTGTAAATATAACCTATCATGCTCCTCCTGTTGTCTACATCTCTAGCCATGTCTGAATCTACATAACCACATAAAGTGGTTTCTGATCCACTGTAGCATAAAATTGTCCCCATGGTCCCTCTTAAATGCCAAAGGATCCACTTTACTGCTTGCTAATGCTATTTACCTGGATCACTCATAAATCTACTCACAGCTCCTACTGCATGGGCAATATCAGGCCTAGTGCATACCATAGCATACATCAAACTACCAACCGTTGATGAGTAAGGTACCTTGGACATATGGTTTCTTTCTTGCTCTGTCTTGGGACACTGCTCCTTTGATAACGTAAAATGGCCTACCAAAGGAGTCCCAACCGGTTTAGCATCCTACATGTTAAACCTATCCAATACCTTCTTAATGTAATCTTCCTGAGATAAAGTGAGCTTCTGTTCCTTCCTATCCCGAGATATCCTCATACCAAGGATTTTTCTGGCAGCCCCCAAATCCTTCATATCAAAGGATTCACTTAGCTGTTTCTTGAGTACTTTTATTTCCTACATGTTTTTACCTGCAACCAGCATGTCATCAACATACAAACATAGGATAATATAACTTCCATCCTCAGATTTCTTTATGTACACGCAATGGTCAGAATGACATTTGATATAACATTGTTCCATCATGAAGCTATCAAAATTCTTATACCATTGACGTGGAGCTTGTTTCAGGCCATACAAGCTCTTCTTTAGTTTTCACACCATCTCCTCTTTACCTTTGACTTCATATCCTTCTAGCTACTTCATATATAGCTCCTCCTCCAAATCACCATGGAGAAATGTAGTCTTTACATCTAACTGTTCTAAGTGTAAGCCTTCTACTACCACTATTCCAAGAATAGTTCTAATAGAAGTCATTTTTACTATAGGAGAAAAGATCTCATCAAAATCTATACCTTGTTTCTGTGTAAACCCCTTGACCACCAAGCGGGCCTTATATCTTTTCTTTCCTCCTTCGTCTTTAACTTTATACACCCACTTGTTCTACAATGCTCTTTTGCCTTCCGGTAGCTTCATCAAATCCCAAGACTGGTTCTCCATGAGAGACTTATGCTCCTCATCCATGGCTTGCTCCCACTTTTTACTAGCATCTACCTGCATTGCTTCATCAAAGCTCTCTGGCTCTCCACTATCAATGAGTAATAAATAATAAAGAGAAGGAGAAAAACATTCAGGTTCTTTTCTTACCCTAAAAGACCTCCTCACTGTAGGAGTTTGGGGTTCCTATTGAGTAGGTTCCTGAACTGATTCATGGGTCACTATCCCATCCGGAAGATCCTCTACCACTGCATATTCTTTCTTGGATTCTTCCCTATTTTCCTGCAACTGTTGCTTATACATGACTTTCTCATTAAAGACCACATCCCTAGACCGAATGATTTTCTTGTCCTTAATACTCCAACATTTAAATCCAAAGTCATCACCACCATAACCAATAAAAGTGCATTTTTCTAATTTAGCCTCTAGCTTGGTCCTATCATACTTTGTCAATATGAACAAACACCTCACATCCAAAGACTCTAAGAAATGAGTAATCGACTTTCTTACCGTACTAAGCCTCCTTAGGTATGCCTCCATCTAATGCACTTGAGGGTCCTCTATTTTTTAAGTACATAGCTATGCTCACTGCTTCTACCCAAAAATAAAGAGGCAGTCCTGCATTTATCCTCATGCTCTTAACACGTTCCATTATTGTTTTGTTCATCCTTTCTGACACCACATTCTATTGCAAGGTTCCTGGAATCATCTTTTACCTGTGGATTCCATTCTTAGAACAATAATCATCAAATTCATTGCTACAATACTCCCCTCCATTATCTGACCTGAGACATTTTAACGTAAGAGGTGTTTCATTCTCTACCAAGGCTTTCAATTTAACAAAAGTATCAAATACATCATATTTTTTTCTAATACAATAAACCCAATTTTTCCTTGTTGCATCATCAATAAAAGTAACATAATAACTTGAACCCCCAAAAGATGATACCTAAGTTGGCCCCCACACATCAAAATGTACCAGCTCTAACTTACTCTCTTTCTTCGTAAGTCCAACCTTGAGAAACCTTGCTCGCTTCTATTTCCCATTTATGTAATTCTCACAAAAATCCAAACCTATTTCTATATATCTAGGCAAATTCTTCTTTATGATGTCCATGCCCTTATGGCTCATATGACCAAGCCTATAGTGCCATAATGTTGTATCTGCATCTGAAGCCACAAGATTATAATCATTAGTACTATCAGTGGATAAATACAAGGTTCCAACCTTCTTACCTCTTGCCACCACAAGAGTACCCTTGGTAACCTTCCAAGAGTCAGTTGTAAATATCACAGTACAACCATCACTTCCTAATTGCCCCGCTAATATCAAATTTCTCCTTAATGTAGGCACATGTCTGACATCCTTCAATAGCCATGTATTCCCATTCTACATCTTAACCTAAATAGAACCTTTTCTAACTATACTGCAAGGCTCATCATCACCAAGAAAAACATGCCCAAAATCCCCTTGAACATAATCAACAAAATAATGCCTATGTGGAGTAGCATGAAAAGAATCCCTTGAATCTAAAACCCAAGATTCAACAATATTATGTAAAGAAAGAATCAAAGCATTCCTGACATACATTACCTGATGCCACATTTTCCTTCTTGTTTTCTTCCTGTTGTTTCTTCTTGTCTTGAAGCTCCCAACAGTCCTTCTTTGCATGCCTAGAATTTCCACAATTCCAACATACAATCTTGCTCTTGGATTTTGACCTTGCCCGATCTTTCGATTTTCCACGGTTTCCTCTATTTTTCTGTCTCCCTCTAGTTTCCACTATCAAAGCATTCCCTTAAGTAGAAGATTCCCTAGAGCTTTTTCTTTGCATTTCCTCATTTAAAATCACCCCTACAACATCCTTAAAATTCAACTTCGAGTTAGCTGGAACCGAGTTGCTTACCGCCATTACCAGGCTATTCCAACTTTCAGGTATAGAGCACAAAATTAATAAAGCCCTAACTTCTTCATCAAGTTCTATTGTAACCGAAGCTAGCATATTCACAACCCTATTGAAATCATTTAAATGATCTACTACTGAACTATTCTCATACATCTTCATATTAAACAAATTTTTCATTAAAAATATCTTGTTAGAGGCAGAGGGTTTTTCATAGAACTTCCCTAATGCATCCATTAGATATTTTGTAGTCATTTCCTTTGAAACATTAAATAATACCAAATATGCAAGACACAGCTGGATCATTCCAAGTGCCTTCCGATCCAACAAATCCCATTCTGCATCTATCATACTCAAGGGTTTGTTCACCTTCTTAGACAGCGGAGTATAAAGATCCTTCTAATAAAGGTAATCTTCCATCTGCATCTTCCAAAGACTGAAATTTTTCCCGTTGAATTTATCAACCCTATATCTTCCATCCTCTGCCATAACTCCCACTCAAGCTAAAAAATTTCCCTGTGATTCAACACTTCAGCAAACCAAACCAGGCTTTGATACCAATTGTTAGGAAATAAGAGATAAAATATGCAGAATAATCCCTTACAAAATTGAAACAGTAGAAACTAATATGCAGAAAACATTACAGATCTCAAACAAAAGTGCAGAATAAATAACACAACATAGAGAGACAAGATTTAATGTGGTTCACCCAATTTGGGCTATGTCCACCAAGAATCACTTGCTCATATTTTATTACAAGCCTCCACTCTCTCAATACAATACGCAGATCCGTTTGGAACTATGCTCAACAAACTCTACAAAATTCACACCCGAATTCAAAGCACATATACAATGCATTTGCTTGTATATGTATCATATGCATAAGATCGTATAAATAGACAATTGTTTAAGAAGCTTGATACAAAATCGCGGGTATCAAAACCATGGGCAAAAACCGTGGGTATCAAAACCATGGGCAAAAAACTGTGGGTATCAAAATAATGGGTACCAAAAAACCATGGGCCCAAAAATAGCCCATAACGGTATAATCTTCTCCATTTATGGGAGAGGATAATGGTCTTTCAACGATGCATGGTTCAAATACCTGAAATCTACGCACAACCGAATCTCTCCATTCTTCTTCCTTACGGGCATGAGATTGGCTACCCAAGAGGAGTGATTGATGGGTAAAATTATACATGCCTCGATGAGATTGGTTAGCTCCTTTCTCATTAGTGGCTCAATTTTGGGATTAATTGGCCTTTTTTCTGATGAACTGGCTTGGAAATAGGATCCAGTTCGATGGTATGTTGTGACAGACCTAGATCAAAACCACGTAGGTCTTTGTAGATCCATGTAAAAATGTTGTGATACTCTTGAAATTTTTTGATGAAAGCTTCTTTCTCTTTGGAAATACACACTTTTCTGATCTTCAGAAACTTTTCATTGTTACCTTGACTTCCTCAAAATCTTCTTCTTTGAACACCATGTTAGAGCTTTGGCTTTTGACTTGATCATATGAATTGAAAATGGATTCCAGGGTAACTAATCCTTTTGGTATTTTGTTTCTTTTCAATTGTATGAATTGATCACAATATGATTTTTGCAACTTATCTTGATTTTTGGCAGTAAATTGTGCCTCTTCTTGTAGGAAAAGGACAATTAGTCTATCACTATCAAACACTTACCAGCCACTCACATTATCAGGGACTGTAAGTCAAACCACCATTTTGAAAAATTGTTTCCCTTATGTCATGATATCAACAGGTATGTTGTATTGTGAGCCAATTGTAGCAAACCTATCAACATCTTGATTTTGATTCCTAGGAACTGCATGGATCCCAAAAGCTTCAAAATATTTAATCAAGTCCTAGACTCGGTTCTTATATGATCTTAAAATATCATTCTTAGATGCACTATGTGTCGTCACTTGATGAACAACTAACTCATTGTCTCCAAAAATAGTCAGGGATTTGATTCCCTTATTTTGGGCTAGTTGAATTCCTTTCACAAGTGACCCGTATTCAACAACATTTTTAGTTCAAATGAATTACAACCAGAAAGATGAGAAGTACTTATCTCCCTCTTGATAAATTAACATAACACCAACACTAGATCCATTCTTACTTCTTGAGCCGTCAAAAAATAATTTCCACAGTCCTTCCAAATCATTTGGTGTTTTGATAAGTTGCGGTATGATCGTATCTTATTCATGAATGTAGTATGTACCCAATCCCATCTCTTCTGATAACAACAAACTAGCTTCTTCTTCTGCCAACACATCAGCATAGGGATCGTACTGATGATCTCCAATTACTTCATCTAGCATAGTATCGAGGACTTCTTCAATAAGAGTGGTCAGTTCATGATCAACATCGTCTACTTCTGGATCACCAATAGTATAATTCCCATTTATAGGACTATAAGTGTAGCATTCTACATGATTATGGTAGATTGGTTCCACCCTTATATTTACTTTGGTTCTGTATCAAGTCTTAAGAATCATATGTGACCAATCGGCTGATAGATACCTACCCATCTTGGTAGTGAAATCTCGTGATAAGAAAATAGCAAAGAGAGGAGGGAGATCAATGACTGATATATATATATTGGGTGAATGAAAAACTTGGGCATGCATGGATTGTAAGTTGAAGTCTTTTGATAACTCTAATAGTCTTAACATCCGTGCCATCTAGCTGAACAATTCCTCTTACAACCAGCACATATTGTATACCTAGTACATCTACAGTTTGTTTGGGAATGACTGAGCTACTTGCACCAAAATCAATCATGAAATTATGCACCAGGTGGTTTCCAATGATCAGGGAAATATATAATGGTGGTGGTTTCTTGTCTTTAGGAGTACTTTTCCCTTCCAGTTGACACAAAATCATCATAGTTGTTTCTCCATGACCTGACAATCTATCGGTTGTACCAAAAATATTTAGAGCCTCTCGCAAAAAATTTCTTTGAGAAGGAATTGAGAGTGTGTCCCACATAATAATGCTCACATTAGTTTTCTTCATTTTTTTTACTATGCTGAAGGGTATTGCTCCAAATTTTCTGACACTTCTTTGGGCATTAGGATCCTCATTTGAAAAATTCTTGTTGGGTATCGTGATTCCTGAAGAACCTTCTTTCTTTGTATCTTGGCTAATAGGTGTTTATGGAGGTTTCTTTCCCACATATTTATCAACTGTCGCTTATGAATGAGGTTGTGAAGTGGATTCTTGATAAGTTTTGGAAGGTTGAGGTTCCATTTCTCTCTTCTTGGAATGAGTGTTTGCCACCACTGCTGAGGAATCTGTATTCAACCCGCAAAAATCTTCTGCTTTCTAGTTTAGCAAAGTGGTTTCTTCAGGTACCTGCGGTTGATCTGTTGTTTCTCTCATAGAGGAAATTTCTATTAGCTCTGAAGGGGTAGATATGATGTCAACCATAAGGGCCTGGTGAAGAACTCCATTGGGACAAATATTTTGTTTATGGGGTTGATAACAAGGGTATCACCATTCGTAGTATTGAAGTAGATTATTCTGGACATGTACTATGGCTTTAGATGATCTGAAAGTAAGAGGGTTCTGAAAATTAAAAGGCCTGACATTGACAACTTGATTTGTAGCTTGATTTTACGGCTGATGGTTCCCTTGAAAAGGAGGACAGTTAGCCTGATACTATTGATTTTGTGGCTGATATGGATGATTATATTGAAACGGTTGCCTCTTGAGTGTAACAAGCTTGTTTGTAAAAGTTTGTAGCAGCGACTTGACTTCAAATAGATCATTTGAAGTAGTAGGGGCAAACTGATCTGGTTGATTAGAGGCTGTTTCGATGATAGGCTGATTGTTCATAAGATCCGAAGACAACGACATTGGTGGTCATGGAGCTATCTTTCTAGCTTGAATCAAGGAATTTTATGCTCTTATGGAAAATTCATAGGCATCTGGTAATGTAGTCCCTCCCATGGACTAGATCATGGCTTCTACATCGCTATTCAAGGCTCGCAAATAATACAAGAATGCATTATTTGGAGAAGGCTTTATGAGTGCTGGAATCCTATTCTAGGTCATGTGGAATCAGAAGTTGAAATCACTCATGTATTCTTAGGGAGCTCTCTTCATGGTAGTGATCTATTCCAAAAGTGATAGGTGATCACTCTTGTCTTCAAACTATTTACATATATTTTCTCCTAACTTGTCCCAAGTGGTTATAGCGCCAACACTCAACCCTCGAAACCATTGAAGTGATTTTCCCTTGAAAGAGGTAGCAACAAGTCTAACTGCAATGTTGTCCTCTGTGATTTTATGTACTGCAGAAATGTTGGCTACATTAAGAATATGTTCCACTAGAGTAACGTGAGTTTCCCCTATATAAAAAGGGTAAAATTTTGAGTGCTGCAACAGGTATAGGGTCACATTGAGCCAACAGAAGAGGAATGCTTTCATTTAAAGGGGGGAAAACTTGGTTTCGTGCCATAGACACAAGAGGTTGATTGTTCCTTGGTGGAGGAAACATTCCGTACGAAGGGGTTGAATGATCGCTATGCGGTAAAGCTACAATTGGTGATGTTAAAATGCCTCTTCTTCTTCTCTTTAGGGGAGACAAGGAAAGTTTGATATGTTGATAATTTCCTTGCTTTGAAGAAGATCTTTTCTAAATTATTCACATAAGTTAATGCACTGAGATTTGGAATCCAGAGATATAGAGTCACCAGGCACTTTTATTTGTCCAAGTGAGAAGATAAGAACCAACTCTTGGTCCCATCGGGCATGCCAAAAATTGTTTTCACTAAAACACTGCACCCTCCGAATGGGCAGGATGTGAACAATAAATTCAGTGTGATTGGGACACATGTGATCACCTCTCAAGCTATGGGACTTGGGCTCAAGGTGAACCTTTGGAGAAGGCCGACTTCCTCTTCCTAAACTAAGTGCTATACTACTATTGCAATAAAGTGATTATCTAGACCTATGCTAACATTTTCATGGGTTTTAGGGGAAAATATTTGCAGAAATGAAACTATACAAAGGATTTTGATGCACCAAATAAAGGGGTGTTTCCAGAGTCAACAAGGGTTAATTTGAGGAGGGTGTATGCACCACAAGTAAACTTCACCTACTGCAACTTAAAGAGGGTACAAAATACCATAGACTAGGAAGCATGCATTTCCTTTATTAAACTCGATAAAAAAACAAGTTATCAGTATTCTAGTTAAGAAGGATGTCCTTGAGAAGGGTGAACAAGCACCAAAACTCAACTGCATGCAATACTCCACCACTTGATGAGCACAGAACTCGAAGAACATAAATAGAAACTTGAACTTGCACAATGTACCTACAAGCATGAGAAAGGCACAAAGAAGCATAGAAGGATGAAAGGACCAAGATTAGTCAAAAAACACACATTTTATTACTTGAATGACATGCACAATGCATCATACATTTAGAAGAGGAAATAGTTTCCATTACAGTATTGAAAGGAGGCTTGAAAGTTCCCTCAACATTTAAGAACAACTTGCCGAAGGAGGATTCTTGAAAAATATACACTTGTCTCAGATGTCTAACTTGTCCAACCTATCTAGCCTATTGGAACCCCTTGGAATGAGCTTCCAACTTACATTTATAGAAGAAGTTGAGAGAGAGGAGAGAAGGAGTCATAAATTCCATTCCTAAATTGAAGGTACATGATGGTTCATTTATTCCAGTTGATTGAACCACTTGAGAAGGTTCCATCATGTGTCATTAATATTGTTGACTTAATCCTTAATTAAAAGAATATTTAAATAAAATATTTTAATATTAATAATAAATAATATTATTAAAATATTTAAATAATAATATTAATTTAATTAAAATATAATGGTGGGGCCCCCTTAGGATTTTTTTGCACTGAAGAATGTGGGGGGTCATGAAAATAGGATAAAAAATACCCAACTCAATGGTTGGCTCGCCAAGCCAACTCACTGAGTTGGGTATCGTATTCCTCCACTATCATTGCATTAATCGAGCTGATCGGTTTCCCAAATGAGCTCACCTCAGATGAGTTCCTCCATCGCTCAATGTAATTGACCTCACTTTGTAACCACATTGAGCTCCTTTGCAAGAATTGAGATCCTTCCGTAACCACACTGAGCTCACTTGGTTTTGGCCTTAACTCACTATGTGCATGGTTCAACTTGGCGAGTTGATATTATGTAAATTATGTGGTTACCGAGCTGCTATCCTAAAAAATTACCATTCATTCCAACTCATGCTCTAACATGGACTTAGCTCTCATATTCAGGCTCTTTCCGTATAGAGCCATTCTATTCCCGAATGAGCTCTGCTACTGAGGTCATAACCTTGTCATGAGCTAAGGCCTTACAAGCTCATTACTGAAACGATTTCCTTCACACTTCCTAATTTTCTCACTCGGCCTTACATGTTTGTATACAAAAATAACATTTTGTGCTCGAGCCTTTACCATTTTCTATGATGTATCCATACAAATTATTTTCTATAAGCTCTTGGACCCCATTTGCATACCCTATTCTCCAATCGGCTCAAAACAAAGACTCGTTCCATTTATCATCTCCACCCAAACACACCTATGTCAAACAACATCTATTCTCGAATGTCCCGAAATGAGCTTTCTCCTTTCCTTGAGTTCACTTTTGTGCACACCAATGTGGCTTGTCTATAATCTGAGATTGATATCATCATCTCGCATGACTCTAATATTACCAACAATCTCGCATTATATAGCGAGTCTTGAACTAGCCAGAACACTAAGTCTTCCAATGATTCCTGAGTGATTAACTCGACATGTTAACATATTGATCAGGTATCCCCTATTAGCTGATGACTTGAAATTCAATCCACTCAAGGCACCTTTCCAAAATCACCTCCCATGTTCTCCGAACGAGATGGTTGCTTGTTGATAGACTTGACATATCATTCTTCCAAGTCGAGGATGCTCCGTGGCCTTACCCTTTGGTTTTCACACTCGGCAACTAGGTTTAATTTATCCCCTAATGTGGAAACCTTATGTTGGCCTCCCATCATTAAATCCCTACTTGGTCATACTTCTATGAATTTCCCATGATGAATACTTAATGCGTAATTTCGACACCATTTAGCCAATTCAACTCGCCAAAAGACCCAAAATTTTCCCCACCCGGATTTCTATCTTGGCTCGTCCACCTACACGGTTCAACATTCAATGATCCCTGTGTACTTGGAAACATCATCCCTTTGCTCCCAACTTCGACTCCACCGCTGAGCTCTTTGGTAATCATATTTTCTAAGTTCTAGGCCTCAAAAAAATCCAAACTCGGGCTTTCTGTTGATCTTCCCTGTCGATCCGATTTGCCAGTTCAAGCTCATTATGAACTCTACCGAGTTCACTCTTTCTGTGAGATCCCTTTTGTATTCCACTGAGATCATCCCACTATAGCATAGATTGAGCTCAAAAACAGACCTTTCTTGAGCCATCTCACATTCACCTCTTGAAATTAATTACTTCTCCAAGCTAACCAAACACTTAGATGACCCTGTATTCACCCAAGCTATTTCTGATCTCTAACTCACTCACTCGGTAATATACCGCTAACTCAGCCAATGAGCTCTATGCCTTTTTAGGAATATTTTAATGCTAATTGATCCATCCTAAGTTTGACCTCATGCAACTCACTCAGTCTCCAATGATACTTACATTACTTCCGAGCTCATCTTTTTCCATGCACTGTGAGCTTGCCATAATTCATTAACAATGAGCATTCATGACGCAATACACGAAGACCATTTTAGCTCAACACATCTTCTATTCATTCAATATGATCTCCATGTTTTTCTATTTAGCTCAATTCCACGAATTCTTGTTCCTTCGATCCCTAAGTTCAATAATCAAACTCTGCGAGCTATCCTCAGCATGAGATCGCCCAACGCTCAAACGAGACTTTGATGGTTGGTTAAATTTTCATGACGGTGACACTCTTGAAGGATGCATGTTCAAATTTTTAGTTCCTCTGTACTTCCACTGCCAACACTACATCTCATCTTCCAATTCCACCATCAACTCCAACTCATCCTCCTCTTAGTTTCCTTTTAACTATTTTTTTACTTTGGTTAACAAACTATAGATTGAGTAGCTCCTTCAACCATAGGATTAGTTCATTTTTAGTTAAGTCCCTAATCTCTACATGTTTTCAGCTTCATTCGCTTCCTAATAAACTGTAGGAGTTAGTTTTATTTTTCTATTTTATATGTATTCTCTCTTTCAACATGATATACATCAAAAGGAGAGCAGGACATTTTTTTAATGAGAGAATTTTATTTTTTTCTAGCTTAGTTGTTCACTCACCTTGTGAGAAGGTTTTTTATAATTGCATATTTATTTTTAATACACAGTATAGTGTAAGTGTTGTTTTTATAAAATCTTCAATTGGTATTAAAGATGGTTACAAGAATATTCATTTTTGCAAAAGTTGCAAGTTAATGGTTCTCTCCAAGAATTATAAGAATGTTAAATGGTGGAAATTTTTCATTCCAACTTCTGTTGTTTACCGGAGACAACTATGATTACTAGAGTATAAAGATGAAGACCCCATTATTATCCCAAGATATATGGGATTTAGTAGAAGGATGATACAAAAAACCTGCAGATAAGAATACTTTAACATCAAATCAACGAACTCAATTCAAAGAAGACAAAAATATGGACAATCGAGCTCTTTTTGCTATCCAATCTACATTGGATATATCAATTTTCCATGTATAGGTGGTATGAAAAATTCAAAGGATGCATGGGTGGACCTACAAACTCCATACCAAGGATATGAAAAAATAAGGTTGATAAGACTTCAAACCATTCAAAGAGATTTTGATATTTTAAGTATGAAGGAAGTTGAGTCTATTCAAGAGTTTATTACTAGGGCTCTAAGTATTGTGCACCATCTTAAAACTCAAGGGGAAAGTGTCAAAGAACAAAAAATTGTAGAAAATATTTTGAGATCTCTTCCTCCAAAGTTTGATCCAGTGGTCATAACCATTGAATAAAGTAAAGATGTAACCACATTTAAAGTTGTAGAGTTGATAGGTTCTTTGCAATCTCATGAGGAGCGTATGCAACATTCTACAATGAACCTCGTTCAAGCCTTCCAGTCTATTATAAGAATTGAAGAAAAATATAAAACCCCTTCTCAATCAAGAAAATCTGAAGGGGAGTCTTCTACATCTAGAGGATGTGGCAGAGGAATAGGAAGAGGAAGAAGTTATATGGATCGGAGAAGCATCCAGTGCCAATATTATGAAAGGTATGGACACTATGAATCTGAATCTAGAGCTTGTGCATACAGACATTTGTGGTGACATGCAAGAGGAATATTTGGGTAAGAATACTTACTTTCTAACATTTATTGATGATTTCTCACGCCACACATGGGTATATTTTCTTAAGAAGAAATCTGAGGCATTTGAATGCTTCAAGCATTTTAAGGCTATGGAAAAAAATCAAATCAGGTATTCTCTCAAAGTACTTAGAACAGATATAGGGGGAGAATTCACTTCCAATGAGTTTGTTGATATTTGTAATACTCATGGAATTAAGAGACAACTTACGATAGCTTATACCCCACAACAAAATGGCATTACAGAAAGAAATAAACGTACCATTATGGATATGGAATGAATTATGTTGCATTCTAAAAAACTTCCTAATTGCTATTGGGGAGTTTCAGTAGCAACCAAAACTTATATTTTGAATTGAAGCCCAACAAAATTGCTTCAGAATATCACTCCCAAGGAATCCCAGAGTGGAAACAAGCCCGTAGTAGCTCACTTTCATGTATTTGGTTACCTTGCATATGTCCATGTTCCAGAAAAGAAGCGGAAGAAGTTGGATGCAAAATCCAAAATTTGTATCTTTTTGGGCTATTCATATTTCACAAAAGGATACAAATTGTATAATCTTGAAACAAAGAAATGGATTATTAGTTGAGATGTGGTTTTTGATGAAGGGAGAGTACGGAATGGAAAAAAGGAGTTTAAAAAACTACACCAATCATCATGGGTATTGAATATGTTCTAAAAATTCCCCCTCTCCCTACAAGCTCAATTGAAAATTCAAGCCCTAGTTCACCAAGTTCACCAAGTTCCTCTTCAGGTGATAGTTATAGTCCAAAATCAAGTCCACTTCACAAAAGGTACGAAGTTTAAATGAAATTTATCAATGGAGTTATACTGTGAATCCAATTGCCAATTTTTCTTTTTTAGTACCATTCAAGTTGAACCTTCGGTGTATGAAGAAGCTATGAAAGAACAAGTATGGATTGATGCTATGAATGAAGAGATGCATGTAATTGATATTAACAATACATGGGAATTAGTGCAACTTCCAAAAGATAAGAAAGTGATTGGTGTCAAATGGATTTAGAAGGTGAAATATCTTGCTGATGGTTCTATGAATAAACACAAGGCAAGATTAGTTTCCAAGGGATTTGTACAAATGCCTGAAGTAGATTATTCAGAGACTTTTGCTCCAGTTGCAAGATTTGATACAATCAATATTATATTGGTTATTTTTGCACAACAAAATTGGCCAATCTATCAGATGGATGTAAAAGCAGCCTTCCTAAATGGTTCTATTGATGAAGAGTTCTATCTAGAACAACCTATTGGTTATGAAATTCCAGGAAAAGAAAATTTGGTTTACAAGCTAAAAAGGGCTCTCTATGGGTTGAAGTGAGCACCTTGTGCTTGTTATGAAAGGATTGACAATTATTTCTTGAAGAAAGGATTCATTCAAAGTTCCTCAGAGACAACCCTCTATATCCAACATCATGGTAAGGATATTCTAATTTTTTGCCTTTATGTTGATGATCTCATTTATACAGGTAATAACCCATCTCTCATGGAGAAATTTGAAGCAGAAATGAAACATGAATTTGAGATGTCAAATCTGGGACTTATGAATTATTTTCTAGGAGTAGATGTGAAAAAAAAAGATGAAGGTATATTCATTTCTCAAACCAAGTATGTGGTTGATCTATTGAAGCGGTTTAGAATGATGTCATGCATTGCAGTTACCACTCATGTTGCCCTTGGTGAAAAATTAACCAACAAAGATGCAATTCCAAAGTAGATGCTACTTTATACAGAAGTTTGGTTGGGAGCCTCATGTACCCTGCTACCACGAGACCTGATATTATGTATGTTGTGAGCCTCATCTCTCGGTTCATGCAGGATCCATACGAGTCTCATTGGCATGTTGTAAGAAGAATTTTAAGGTATGTGAGTGGTACACACAATTTTGGCATTCATTATTTTCCCATACATAAGTTTGAGCTATGTGGTTACAAAGATTATGATTTGGTTGCTTCAGTGGATGATAGAAAATCCACATCTGGTTATATTTTCTCACTTGGTTTTGTAGTTGTCTTTGGGAATAGTAAAAAGCAGGAAACCATTGCTCTCTCTTCCGCCGAAGCACAGTATATTGCAGTAGCATCAACTAGTTGTCAAGCCATATGGATTGGATGGATTTTGGAATATTTTCAATTGGTTCAAGAACATCCATCCACTATTTATTATGATAACATTAGTACCATTGCAATGACCAGAAATCTAGTGTTTCATGCTAGATCAAAGCACATTGAGATTCAACATCACTTCATCTGAGACTTAGTTCAAGACGGGACAGTGGAATTATATTTTATCCCTACAGCTAAGCATGTTATGGATATTTTTACCAAAGCTCTACCTACAACCAATTTTGTTGCTTTGAGGAATTAGTTGGGACTCATCCCCATTACACATGCAGGGGGAGATTGAAGGATGCGTGCTCAAATCTGTAGTTCCACCACCAACACTGCAACTCATCTTCCAATTCCACAATCAACTCCAGCTCATCCTCATATTAGTTTCCTTTAACTAGTTTTTTACTTCAGTTAATAAAATTTAGACTAAGCAGTTCCTTCAGTCATAGGATTAGTTCATTTACAGTTAAGTCCATGTTCTCTACATGTTTTCAGCTTCATTGGTTTCCAAATAAACTTTAGGAGTGAGTTATATTTTTCTATTTATTTATGTATTCTCTCTTTCAACATGATATACTCTTTTGGCCTAACTTTGACAAAGACTTCATTTTGTAATGTTATGCTTCATAATATACTCTTTTGGCCATATTGGTGCAAAATAATGAAGGAGGTATTGACACACCCATTGTCTTCATGAGATACCAAGTGAAATACCACAAGTTGAATGGAGAAGAATGCATACTTAGTGGTTAAAGAAGTGAAGAAATTCTGATTCTACATTCTCAACTCTCACAGCTTGGTAATGGTTTCGAGGTTTGCAATAAAATCAATCCTAACTCAGCAAGATCTATGAGCCAAGAGAGGAAACTAGGTGGACAAGATTTAAGAATATGAATTGGATATCTAACCATCGAATATGGTATGATGAAATGGCTTGTGTCAGCTAATGGATGAAGATGAGTCACTCATGATTTAACATGGATAAAATAAATGTCAATGCTATGGATACATAAGTAAGGACTTGCCCCAAGTTCTTTTTATAAAAATCACCAATGAGTGGTCTTTTGACATAACATACTTTCTCACTTATGGAGATTTCCCGACACACCTTGAATATAATAAAAGGAAATACTTGAAATTGTAGAAATAGTGAAAGTAGGTTACCCCCCACTTGTACCATAGGTTAATATAGGTCTACGTTGTATATTTAGATTTTGGAGTTCATAATTTTCCTATCCTCACTATGCTTGATCCATAACAAGTCCCCAAGTGAGAGCCAATTGTTCTCATGTGTTTTTTCAAGGTCAAAAATTCAAATATGAACCATGACAAACAAACCCAAGTGTCAAAAATATTCTTAAAAACCCTCCTAAACTCCTCCTCGGATCAGTCTACCCTTTGTGTCACACATATCATAATATTGCAGGTTCTCATATCGTGTTGTACATACTTTCCATAATGCTTGAAATATTTTGATAATGCCATTTAGCCGATTTAGTGGTTTTCTTTCAAAGGTGAATTCTCTAGTAAGCCTAGCTATTTTTAGCCTTTTTAGAGCAAACATTTATTTCCTGGGACCGATCTAAAATTATATACTCATCTGGAGGTGGTGTCAAATAGTTTAAAGAGTAATGGAACTGATTTTGGAAGATTTAGGAACTTTTCAAAGGTTTAGGGATAGTTGCAATGAAAGCAGGGTTTTCAGGGGTAAGGAGCATATAGTCTAAATCGGTACCTGATATTTGGACGGGGATTTTAGGAGTTATATGATTAATTACAAATCCAAAAAATACTCATTAGAAATATTTAAGAGTCATTTCCATGATGAATTAAGAAATATTTCACAAGACATCTTTACTTCCCAGGGTGACTTAATTTGTGCAGACACAACCTATTGTCCCCAGGAAAAATAGAAATTTCATGATGTTTCAAGAAAAATTTAAGGATGTGACCCCTCCCATTGTTATTTTAATTTTTTTAGGAGTTAAAATCATATAATATTTCACTAAAAAAGACTTCTTGGAGGTCTAGAATTCTTGTCTTCAAGGCCTCTCTCTCTCTCTCTCACACACAAGGTAAGTTTTCTATACTTAGAAAATTTTGTGTAAGGAAACTTGTCACCTCTAGGTTGAGGTACAATTTTGTGTCCATAATATCCCAATTCCCAAGGGTATATAGGGGACATAAAATGTGCCTCTCCCCAACTTTTCCCCCAAGTTCCTCAAATTACCAAGATAAAAACTCCATAGGGCCTATTTAACTATTCATAACTCCTCCCATCATGAAATGAGAATGTGCCACTTTTCATCACCACATGAGGTCACATTTTTATATCCATCCTGTCCCCATTCCCAAGGGGAAATAGGTAAAAATAAAATGTGCCCCAATCTAGCATTTTCTCTAGATTTTCATGTGACCTATTTCTAGCCCTGCAATACTTAGGCAAGACTTTCCTCACATCTTCCTCATCCAACCTCATGCAACCGCTTGTCATCATCACATAAGATAATAATTTTGTATCCATATTTTCCCCATTACTAAGGGTATAAATAGGAAAATAAAATGTGCCCCACTCTAGCCCCTTCCATGGTTTTGCACATGACCCAGTTTCAACCTCTCAGTGCTAAATGGTGATTTTCTTTGCTTCCCCATCGTGCAATCAAAAGGTAAAACTTGTAAAGCCTAGGTGAGGGTGAATTTTCTTGTCCCTAATGTACCCATTCCTAAGGGAATAATGGGGACATAAAAATGTGCCCCATACCAAGAAGTTAAAACCCCAACTCTTTAACTTCTTACTTCTACCATAATCGTTAATGAAAAAACATTGTCGCGCAAGCTATAAACTAAAAATAAGATCTTTTTACCTAATTTATTCTCCTAACTCGACCTATACCTCCATTTTTGTTTCTTAAAACCTCCAAAATATTTCACTTTTACCAGAAACTCTATTAAAATTCATCTGGGGCACCCATGAATGTAAAAACCATAAAAAACTCATAACTTCCAATCCCCAAGTTTGATTCAATTTAAATTTTATCAACTATTCCTCATCATAGGAACCTTCAAGAATATTGAAACAAAAAATTGGATGATGCCTTATTTTTTTAATGGAAGAAAACCCTTGTTTCATTCCCTAGAAGATTATTTTTCATTTTCCAAGGCTTCTGACGGACAGATTGAGGTGAAATTTGGAGCACAAGATCCTGGAGATGAGCTAAAATCTAGTGAAGATGTTTTTGTTGCAAACAGATATGGATACGTTATATTTCTTAAAAAATTAAGTACATGGTTACCCTCACTAAAAATAGAAACTTACCAAAAATATTAAGCTCTCATATCAGTGCATTTGAAGAAAAAAGAAAGATTATGAACTTGGTCAAACAAGAAGTTTTTCCCTAAAAAAGAAAAAAAGAAAAAAATAGAACTTTCCAAAAATAGAAAAAATAAAAATAAAAAATTAGCATTAGTAAATGTACACCTAGCATGTTAAGCATTCTAGAAAATTGAATTTAGGTAAAAATCACTTTTTCCCAAAATAACAACCTCTAAGCCCTATTGGCTAAAAATAGAAAGTCTTTGTTTTAGTTACAAAAAAATGTTTTCATTTTCATTTTCTGCCCCACTATTGATTTTTGCATTCATGAAATTAAAATGTGTTGGTCTAGTTCTGGTTTTGTCTATGGTATTAGAATATCCAGGGGTGGGTGACAATGATGTTGCACATATGGATTTGGAATATCTAAGGAACCAAATTCTTGGTGGTCCCAGAGATCCAGTGGAAGATAAGGTATTCATGAGTGGATTGTATATTATAGGTGTTCATCTTACATTGTCCAAAACACGGATTTGGTATTGGCACGTGCCCATCACTATGAACCAAATTCAATAATCATAAGGGAAGATGATAATTAAATACTGGCAGTACTCACTCTTAAAGGAATTTATCAATGTATGCAAATCCAAAAATGGAATAATATGGCCATCATCATGAAAGAATTATCACAAGGAGAATGGTTAATAAAAATATTACCTTGAAGGTCTTACATTGGGGTGATGGTTGAAACAGGGGATAAATCCATCTCGTATGCTAAAAGATCTATCCAGAAGTGGGTTCCATGAAGGATTTTTAGATGTAATCATCCTACTAAGTAGGGTGATGGGACAAGATGTTACAAAGGATGTATAATATTGGATAACATAGTTCATCCTTATTTTAATTGAGGGTAAACAAATGATTGAATAGGAAATATAATCAGTGATAACATCCATCAACAATTGTGCAGTTTCAGACTACTAAGAAGTTATCAATGAAATCCTACTTGGTGTACATTCTTGCGAGAACAAGAATATTTAGAGGCCTAACCCTCACTTAGAAAATATCCCAAAAGGATGCCACCTATGAGAATTATTAGTAGCTTCCCCTAAAGGAGAACTACCACCTTTTTGAAAGATTAAATGATCCATTTAGTATGTTTTTCATAAGGTTGTTGGAGGTAAATCCCAAATTAAGACTATCTTCACAAGATTCCATTTTGATCAATAGATATGGATCCTTCTTTATGTAATTCTCAACTTTCTCATACATCAAAATATCTGATTTTGATCTTGCTCTGCACAATATTCCAATATACCTCAGTGATAATATTGTGATGTTCGAGCTATGCAGGAAGATCATTCATGTCACTAGAAATCTCAATAATCAAACAAATAAATGTACTTCATTCCCTATCTTCCTTATAATATTATCTTGTAATAATATCATTGATGCCTACAACTTGGAAGCTTCCTTCACTCCTTTAAACCTCTACTCATTCA